>JAZHRO010000026.1:22440833-23662500 GCA_037157565.1 Thalassia testudinum | reverse complement strand
AGAAATCGTTCTCAGTAGCCACTTCCGACTCACCCGCTCAACTTTTGTTCTAAATTTAGGGTCAAGCTGATTGTAACCCGATACGGGAAATTCACGAAGTACAAATTATGTGAGGTTACATGTTTATAGCATATATACATATTGCATTCATGAATAAGATTATTTTATTAAGAGAATGCATTAGGGATTTTATCCTCTAGTTGATTCCTGTAATCTGGAATCCAATACAACTTTTTGCACATACGTAGAATTTGCAATGGATTCACGGTGAAGGTTGGTAAACGTCTTCAATCTGTCGAGAAGTAGTGCTTCTTTTCTTGAACCCTTGGATAGTGTTTTGGGAGTTAGGTAGATTTTCCTCTAAAAATTCACCAAATAGTGTGAGAGAGTAGAGTGTATTGGTGCTCTAAGATTAGTGCAAGGAATATGGAATCCTAGATAATTAGGTAATGATACTATGAGATTAGACATAGTTTTCGCTCTTGGTTCCTGCGTATACATTTTTGTGCGAAATTTTGAGAGCATCGAATAAGGCAAATATGTGGAGAGCGAGTTTTAATAAAACTAGGGCTAAGGTGGATGGTTTACGACCATTCTCTACGGAATCTTTGGCTGAAGGAGGGTATTGATGTCAAGGTCAGAAATACAACATCCTATCCATCTCTCCCGGTGCCGTGAGTAGGCACTTCCACCAAACAAGCCACCCAATGTCTCTTGAGTACCACCAATCCTTAATAATGCCTCCTCAATAAAGTTCATGGATGTGTTATGTTGGAAAAAAAAAAGAAGAAAGAAAGAGATGAAATGAAAAAAAAATGATGAAAAGAAAGAAAAATTGAAAAAAAATTAGAAAAAGAAGAAAAAGTAAAGAAAAAAAGACTGAATATTTAGTTCAGTTGCATTGAGGCAATACTACCAAATAAATTTGAGATCCACCAAATATGGCCCTAACCTATTTTTCTTGTGTTTCTGACCGCCCAAATATTGGCTGAGGAATTTCGACTTAGTGTTATGGTTATGAGAACTCAATTAAAGTGTTAATGCCTAGTGAGACCACCAAATATAGATCCTATGTGTGAATCTAGTGAGGTTGTGAGCTTTAAGAAAAAGAAAGAAAAAAGAGTAAGAGAGAATGAATACAAAGGAATCAAAAGAGAGCATAGTTTTTCTCGTCTTTCTCTAAGTTGAGTTACTTAGTAATCTAGGAATCTAGATTCTGTAGTACTAGTCTCTATGTAGCACCAAGTGAGAGTGAGCCACCAAATATATAATCTTAGCCCTCAAGGATTCTCTACCGAAGCCTAAAGCCAGGGTGGAATTCATAGAATATTTTGAATACCCTGAGGGAAGAAGTCCGCCTATCCCGCTAGAATTTTTACTAGGGGTCAAGTATAAGCTTTAGAGGTATATTAGTTTTCACTCGAATCTGTTGCAAAAGCTACATAGTCGCACTTTCACGATTGTCTGGATTTCTAGAGCATAGGATGAAAACAAAAAGGTGAAAAATCTCTACGCATACACTTGATAAAATAATCAGTCCCATAGGGACCCTTGATGTAAATAATTTAGTCTTGCATTTGCTAAGGACTAGCAAGATTTAGGCATGGGGGTGCGATTGCGCAGCAATCATAGGTCTTAATTGACCTAGATTAGGCTAGAACTTAGCATAAGTTAGGGAAATTCAGGCATGCATACGCATTATCTGCATCTTTACTGCTTTCCTTTAGCTATGCATAAAATAATGTTATAATGTGCTGATTAAGTGAATTATGTCGATTACAGGCAATAAGCAGATCTAGAGCAGGATCTGAAGCTGGATCAAGAATAACGGGAGTTGCAGCAGAAGGCTTAGATTAGATGTAGGAATAATAATGTAAGGGAGTCAAAGGTTTGCTATGCTATTAAGTAGGAATAAAGCAGTAAAATGTGAAGAGCTTAGGTCCATCCTAGCCCTAGGATAGCCTAGAGACTTCCCCAAGCCTTAGCCACCCTTAGATTAGGTCACAACACCCTAGGAAACCTTAAAACCCTAGTTCTAGCCCTTATCTGGACTTCCAGATAAGTTATAGGACGTCCAGGACACTTAGCCATCTCCCGCACACCTCAAACTCACTTCTGCAGTGTTATTGGATGTCTAGACACTTTGTCAGATGTCCAATTTCTGCAGAGTACCCAAAACAGAACCCTGATTTCCCCTGACTCAAATTGGACGTCCTGAATTGAAGTCTGGACTTCTGATTTTTGAGTATAAGTTGTCTGATCCTATTATTGGACATCTGATGCTGGTCTCCAGTCCCTGTTTTGAGATTCAAGTCTTGATCTTGGATTTCTAGCTCCCTAGACCTAATCCCAACCCCATAGGAACCTAAATTAAGGTGTCCTAACCCTAGTACATCACCTCTAGACCTACCTAAGGACCTAATTAGGTCCTCACCAAACCTAATTGACTTAGATCAAGTCAATTACCTTCATCTAAGTCAATTGGACTCATTGAGTCCAATTGAGCTTAGATCTCAACCCACACAAGTTTAATTGGACTTGGTGAGAGTCCAATTGACCTAAACCCTACCTAATTGAGTTATTCCACTCTCAATTAGGATTCACACTCATTCAATTAAACTTAGGTTAAGTTTAATTGCATTTTCCCCTTATCAATTAGGGTTTGTAACCCTAATTCAAGACCTACACCTACCCAAACCCCTTAGGACCTAACCTAAGCCACCTAGACACATAGAGCACGACCACACACACACACACACACACACTGTAACGACCCGGTTCCCGAGTCCCTACGAGACACGAGAACCGAACCGACTCGACTAATCCCAAGACCCAGTCGTCCAACGAGGAAGTAACCAAAAGACAGTAAAATAAACCACATTCAGCATGAATATAACTAACAGTAAAAAGTACAGCAGTAAGGAAAGAAACTACTACAGTAGGCACCACCACAACAGTAAAACAACATTTACCATATAACAAAAACTGCAGGTAAAGAAGGTACAGCGGAAACAAAACTACTCACTAGAACAGAAACAAAAGAAGGTACAAAGCGGTGGCAACTCTACTGGACCCTACTCGGCCCAGCGTCCTCTGCAGCCGCCGACCCTGGCTGCTCAACACCTGGTCCTGAAAAAGGTAACGAGTGTAACACGTCAGCAAAACGCTGAGTAGAGTGGCAAACTAACTAAAGGCAACAGTAGAGTGTACAGTAGCTGTTATGTTCTATTACTTCCTTTATTTACATCTTTCAATTTTTCTCACTATTTCATTTACTTCTCAGATCCTTTACTTGATCTCGAATGTCCTCGTGGGACGATCTTGATTGCAGTCTTTTCCAACAGTAGAAGTAGCACGTGGTGCTCTCCTGGCCGGGAGAGTCCCCCGTGGTGATCCTACCCTCAGTCAACCACCCCAAGGTCACTGACAGACGTAACGGTGACTACGGCACGCGCGATAAACGCACAGGTAGCTAGCCCGTACTGGCACGCGGTCAGTCGTTTCCGTTAACGGGTGCGCCCAAAGCACAGCACGGAACCAGGGCAGAGCCCTCTCAGTAACAGGGGTCCAACCCCTCCACAGTAACCAAACCGGGGCCTTGCCCCTCCACAGTCCGCGCACCCTCGTCTGACTACCCTGGTTTGCCCTAGTGGGCCTAACAAGTCGGTGAAGGAGGCTAGCAGAACCCCGGGGCCCGTGGGGTAGCTAGTACTCTCCTAACACTACTAGCTCTCCTCGGTACTACGTACACGAGGGCCAACAAGTCGGTACAGAGCGGCCAAGCCTAACCCCGGGTCCCTGGGGCGGCTGGCCCCACTCTGCACTAAAACAGGTACAGGTACTTCCCTTGGTACTGCGTACCCAAGAGACAGTACAACTACATCTCAGTTCCATTCCTTTTCTTTCCAGGAGTTCCACTCCTAATTCCCCGTAGGGTTCCAGCCCTTTATCTCAGAACATCATATGTTTCACCTTCCAGATTCACGTTCTCAATTTCCATGATCTCAAACATGTTTCTTTGTTCATAACAGGCAGCTGTTAATTAGTTTCACAGGCAGCTTATATATTCCTTTCCATTTTTCCAAGACTGCAGTAATATACATTCCACTAGTTTTTCCATCCTAGGATTCATGCCATATCCTAGGATCTATCATACAATCTAGTTTTCCGGCCCTAGGATTCATGCAACACCTAGGAGCTATCATTCCATACATTTCTCATTCCTAGGGTTCATGCAATGCCCTAGGTTCTAGTTATGGTTCCATACTTTAACAGATTTTATTAATGCTTAAAACCACTCTACCAGGTACAACGGAAGTAATGGGGGCGTGGTCGGGAATCCCGTGCGCCTCCGCGACTCTCAAGACGGCAACCGAACGAGGTCCTATCACAAGGATCAAACACAAGGAGTGTCTCAAAACAGTGTATAGCTACTGTAGGCGGGTAGAGGAATAAATTCTGAATCGAACGCAACTCGAATCGCGGAAAACGGAGCCCAAACGGGCCCTAAACGGGTCGAGAAAGACAATACTGTGCAAAATCAGACGTCTGGAACTCCTTCCAGACGTCTTAAACGGTGGATCAGAGAATTACCTGTTCGGCTTGGTTCCCCGGACGTCCAGAAGTCTGTGGCGACGTCTCTCCTAGATCCCAGACGTCCGATGGTCTCTCCGGACGTCTGGAGGTCACTCCCGCCGTCTGGTACAACTTCCAGACGTCGGATTCGCAAAGGATGACGAATCCGAACACCTGCGCACAGCCAACCCTCCTCCTTCAGTACGGTCAGTCGACAAAAGAAGAAGGAGAAAGCGGAACTCACCTTTCAGACGTCTGTATGATCACACAGACGTCGACCTTGCCGTCTGGATATCAGTCCAGACGTCTGATTCTGGAGATTTTTCCAGAATCAGAACCTCGCTCGGCCTCCGCTCGCGACGCCGCCCACGTCGCACCTCGCGCGTCCGCTGCTCCGCCCGCAGCAGGTCCCTCTTCGCGACGCTCTGCGCCCCCTGCGCCCTCCGCCGGCCGGCCAAGCTGCTCCCGGCGAGCTCGCCCTTACGGCAGAGCCCCGCCCTCGCACGCCGCAGCTCCTCCGCGCCTTCTGCTGCGCCGCTGCCGCTGCGCCCTTGCGTCCGCTCGCTCCGCCCGCAGCAGGAGAGGAGGAAGATGGTGGAGACGGGAGGGGAGGCGCGCCCCCCTCCCCCTTTTAACGCCGCGCGGAGAGGAGGAGAGAGACGGCCGCAGTCGCCTGCAGCCGCAGAGAAGATGCGGATCGCAGGTCTGCGCGCACAGGCGCGCAGACGAATATCCCGTGCGAGTATAACTGTTCGTCAGACGTCTGTAAACTATCCCGGACGTCTGGTCAGACGTCTGGATGTGATCCCAGACGTCTTTACAGACGTCTGGGCCACCTCCCAGACGTCTTAAAAGACGTCTGGGGCACGAGCTCGTTACAATATAACAAACTCAAAGGAAGTTTCGTCCCCGAAACTTGCGCCAACTAGGGTGCGGAAAAAGGATGTCCAAATAACCATAACAAACTCAAAGAGGACCGAAGCCGGTCCGAAAAGACGTACCCGCGAAAAGCTCTAGGTACCGCTCCCGCATTGCCGCCTCAGGCTCCCAGGTAGCCTCCTCGTACCGCTGGCTCCTCCACAAAACCTTTACCAGGGGTACTTGCTTTCGTCTCAACCTGCGGACGGCTCGGTCTAGGATCTGCACTGGCCGCTCGGGGTAGGTCAGGTCGTCGCTCACCTCGACGCTCTCGTGACTCAGTACGTGGCTGGGATCGGCTACGTACTTCCTGAGGTTGGACATGTGGAACACGTCGTGCACACCAGAAAGCTGCGGGGGAAGGGCAAGTCTGTAAGCAACGGGTCCAACCCGCTCCAGGACCTCGAAGGGCCCCACGAACCTCGGCGCGAGCTTCCCTCTCACCCCAAACCGCTGTAAGCCCTTCATGGGAGAAACACGAAGAAAGACGTGGTCCCCAACCTCGAACTGCACCTCTCTGCGTCTGCGATCTGCGTAGCTCTTCTGTCTGCTCCTGACAGTGCGGAGTCGTCTGTGGATCTGTTCAACTACCTCCTGACTCTGCCGGATCAACCTGGGGCCAACCTCCCACTTGGTCCCCACCTCAACCCAATTCAAGGGTGCCGCGCATTCCCGTCCGTACAGAGCCTCGTAGGGAGCCATGCCGATGCTCGAGTGATAACTGTTGTATGCAAACTCTGCCAGGGGCAGGTGTTCCTCCCAAGAGCCCCTCCAGTCTAGTACACAGGCACGCAAAAGATCCTCAAGTGTCTGTATCGTGCGTTCCGTCTGTCCGTCCGTCTGGGGGTGGTAAGCCGTGCTAAACCTCAACCTCGTCCCCAAAGCCTGCTGAAACTCAGCCCAAAACTGGGACGTAAAGCGGGTATCCCGGTCGGATACGATCTCCCGCGGAACTCCGTGTAGTCGCACCACATCACGGATATACCTCTCTGCCAACTGTGCTGGTCCCAAAGTGACTCGGATCGGCAAGAGTCGTGCCGTCTTCGTTAACCTATCCACTATTACCCAGACCGCGTCGTGTCCTCGCTGGGTAACAGGTAAACCCACCACCAAGTCCATGGTGATGCTCTCCCACTTCCACTCTGGCACTGGAAGCGGCTGAAGCGGCCCTGCAGGCCTCTGATGCTCGGCTTTCACCTGCTGGCACACTAAGCACTGCTGCACGAACTCACCCACATCCCGCTTCATCCCTCTCCACCAGAACTCGCGTCTCAAGTCATGGTACATTTTCGTGTTTCCGGGATGTATGGTGAATCTGGAACCGTGTGCCTCAGTCAGGAGCTCTCTCAACAGCTCCTCGTCTCTGGGGACGCACAGCCGTCCCCTCAAGCGTAACACCTGGTCTGTGAAAGAGAAGTCCCCTGGGTCCCCTGACAGTACTCTGTCGCGCAAAGACTGCAAGTACGGATCGGCCATCTGTCCCGTGATGATGCGGTCTATCAACTCTGGTCTGGTCTGCCGTGTCACCGCCACTGCCCCACAGTATCCTCGTAACTCTAGAGGTCGCCAACTGCCCACCTCCTCCAAAAGGCTCCAACTCTGTAACTGTAGACTGGCCAAGCGTGCGGGCGCCTTACGGCTCAAGGCGTCAGCCACCACATTGGCCTTTCCCGGGTGGTAGGAGATGCTGCAGTCGTAGTCCTTCAGGAGCTCCAACCAACGTCTCTGTCTCATGTTGAGCTCCTTCTGGTCAAAAAGATATTTGAGGCTCTTGTGATCTGTAAAAATCTCGAAGATCTCACCGTACAAGTAGTGCCTCCATGTCTTCAGCGCGAAGACAACAGCTGCCAACTCTAGGTCGTGGGTAGGGTAGGTATGCTCATGGGGCTTCAGTTGCCGCGAAGCGTAAGCGACCACGTGACCCCTCTGCATGAGCACACCTCCTAACCCCTGCAAGGAAGCGTCCGTGTACACGACGAACCCGCCACTACTGTCAGGAATGGTGAGCACGGGAGCCGAGGTCAACCTCTCCTTCAGTTCCAGAAAACACGCCTCACAGGCGTCTGTCCAAGTGAAAGGCACATCCTTCCGAGTCAACTGTGTCATAGGACGTGCAATCTGCGAAAACCCTCTGATGAACCGTCTGTAGTAACCTGCCAGTCCCAGGAAACTGCGAATCTCAGTGACTGAACGCGGTCTCTCCCACCTGAGCACTGCCTCGACCTTGGCGGGATCCACTGCCAGGCCGTCTCCAGAGATCACATGACCCAAAAAGGTCACCTCCCTCAACCAGAACTCGCACTTGCTGTATTTGGCGTACAGCCTGCGTCGTCTCAGAGTGTCCAGAACCATCCGCAAGTGCTGTCCGTGCTGCGTCCGATCTCTAGAATAGATGAGTACATCATCTATGAAAACCACCACAAACTGGTCCAAGTACGGTCTGAACACCCGGTTCATCAGGTCCATGAAAGCAGCGGGGGCATTGGTCAGCCCAAACGGCATGACCAAAAACTCGTAGTGTCCGTACCGGGTGCGGAAAGCTGTCTTGGAGACCTCGGTCTCCCTGATCCTCAACTGGTGGTATCCAGACCTCAAGTCGATCTTGGAAAATACCGTGGCACCCCGCAACTGGTCAAACAAATCATCAATCCTCGGCAGCGGATATCGGTTCTTGATGGTGACCCTATTCAGCTGTCTGTAGTCCACACAAAGGCGTAGGGTCCCATCCTTCTTCTTCACAAACAGTACCGGGGCTCCCCAGGGAGACGCACTGGGCCTCACGAAACCCTTCTCCAAAAGGTCCTGCAACTGAGACTTGAGCTCTCGCAGCTCAAGCGGTGCCATCCTGTATGGCGCGGTGGAGATGGGGTTGGTCCCTGGTACTAGTGAGATCTCAAACTCGATCTCCCGCTCGGGCGGTAGTCCTGGTAACTCGTCTGGAAACACGTCGGGGTACTCTCTGACCACCAGGATGCTCTGGAAGTCTGCCACGGGGCTGTGCTCTGCCACCACACAAGCTAAGAAGCCCTCACACCCCTGGCTCAAAAGTCTCGCCGCCCGAAGTGCCGAAATGCACCTGAAACCTCCGTCCACTGGCTGCCCGTGAAACTCGAAGGAAGGCAACTCCGGAATGGAGAAGACAATCTTCCTCTCAAAGCAGTCTACCAATGCGTGGTAAGCGGACAGCCAATCCATCCCCAGGATCACCCCAAAGTCCTCCATCTGTATCATAATCAGGTCAGCTGGCAGGCTGTGTCCCCCGATGTTGACCCCGCAACCCGTGTACACCTCCTCAGCTACAAACAGCTGACCACTCGGACCTCTGATTACGAACGGGTTCTCTAACAATGTATAATCCTGGTCCAAACTAATCGCGAAACTGTCTGCGACAAACGAGTGCGTAGCGTCGGAATCGAAAAGCGTGTAAACGAGTCTGCCAGAAACTGAAACCATACCTGCTACCACGGATCCCGAAGCTCTGGCGTCCCTGTGTGTTAGGGCGTTGATACGCCCCTCAGCTCTAGGTGCGGACGAAGCAGCCACACTCTGCGTCGGACGGGTAGGTGCTGGCCGGTACCCTCCTCGCGACTGCGGTCCTCCTCCTCGCGCCTGGAAACCGCGGCCTCCTGCGCGCCCTCCAGTGCTCTGCGCGGGAAGTATCTGCTGACCTCCTGCCCTAGATGGGCAGTCCCTCCTGACGTGGCCCGGCTGGCCACACTGGTAGCAGAGGGGAACCCGACTCCCGCCCTCAGTGAGTCCCTGCTGTCGGCTAGGCGGGGGTCCGGTGCTGGCGACTGGCCCCTGTCGAGGGCCCCCAAAGGCCACTGATGGCCCTGCACAACGTGACGGCTCTCCTGCGGACGCCACGTGTCTCCGTGGAGTTCTCCTAACACGCCTGGTGTGGCGGCGGAAATCTCGTTCCACCACTAACTCCCCTGTCGTACGCTCGGAAGGGGGAGGGGGGTAGCGACGTGGGTGGAAGCTGAAATTCTTCTCGAACCACCTCTCGAATCAGTTGGACGAGGTCCCGAGACGGTATACTCAGGAGAAGAGGAGGGGTTGTATGTATTCCAAGCCCGGCACATCCGTCCCCCGGGCCCTGACCTCGGCCGCGCCTGCGGCTCACCCTCCTAGCTCCACGACGCGGCATCTCCTACAATGGAGACGCGAAACAAAACGGAAACGTCAAAACAGACGGTACCTAACAACACTTCTAAGAGCTCAAGTCAAGAGATATGTTGTGGTGGCTACTCTAGCTATAAACATGTGAATTGGTTATTTTCCAGTCAGTTGATTCACTTCTCGGGACGACCTTGCTCTGATACCATCTGTAACGACCCGGTTCCCGAGTCCCTACGAGACACGAGAACCGGACCGACTCGACTAATCCCAAGACCCAGTCGTCCAACGAGGAAGTAACCAAAAGACAGTAAAATAAACCACATTCAGCATGAATATAACTAACAGTAAAAAGTACAGCAGTAAGGAAAGAAACTACTACAGTAGGCACCACCACAACAGTAAAACAACATTTACCATATAACAAAAACTGCAGGTAAAGAAGGTACAGCGGAAACAAAACTACTCACTAGAACAGAAACAAAAGAAGGTACAAAGCGGTGGCAACTCTACTGGACCCTACTCGGCCCAGCGTCCTCTGCAGCCGCCGACCCTGGCTGCTCAACACCTGGTCCTGAAAAAGGTAACGAGTGTAACACGTCAGCAAAACGCTGAGTAGAGTGGCAAACTAACTAAAGGCAACAGTAGAGTGTACAGTAGCTGTTATGTTCTATTACTTCCTTTATTTACATCTTTCAATTTTTCTCACTATTTCATTTACTTCTCAGATCCTTTACTTGATCTCGAATGTCCTCGTGGGACGATCTTGATTGCAGTCTTTTCCAACAGTAGAAGTAGCACGTGGTGCTCTCCTGGCCGGGAGAGTCCCCCGTGGTGATCCTACCCTCAGTCAACCACCCCAAGGTCACTGACAGACGTAACGGTGACTACGGCACGCGCGATAAACGCACAGGTAGCTAGCCCGTACTGGCACGCGGTCAGTCGTTTCCGTTAACGGGTGCGCCCAAAGCACAGCACGGAACCAGGGCAGAGCCCTCTCAGTAACAGGGGTCCAACCCCTCCACAGTAACCAAACCGGGGCCTTGCCCCTCCACAGTCCGCGCACCCTCGTCTGACTACCCTGGTTTGCCCTAGTGGGCCTAACAAGTCGGTGAAGGAGGCTAGCAGAACCCCGGGGCCCGTGGGGTAGCTAGTACTCTCCTAACACTACTAGCTCTCCTCGGTACTACGTACACGAGGGCCAACAAGTCGGTACAGAGCGGCCAAGCCTAACCCCGGGTCCCAGGGTCGGCGGCTGCAGAGGACGCTGGGCCGAGTAGGGTCCAGTAGAGTTGCCACCACTTTGTACCTTCTTTTGTTTCTGTTCTAGTGAGTAGTTTTGTTTCCGCTGTACCTTCTTTACCTGCAGTTTTTGTTATATGGTAAATGTTGTTTTACTGTTGTGGTGGTGCCTACTGTAGTAGTTTCTTTCCTTACTGCTGTACTTTTTACTGTTAGTTATATTCATGCTGAATGTGGTTTATTTTACTGTCTTTTGGTTACTTCCTCGTTGGACGACTGGGTCTTGGGATTAGTCGAGTCGGTCCGGTTCTCGTGTCTCGTAGGGACTCGGGAACCGGGTCGTTACACACACCCATTCATGCACACACTTCTCTAGAATTCTCTAGAGAGCTCTTGAGATGGCGCCACCTCTTGGTTGCCAAATTAGCAACCAAGAGGAATTCAAATTGAGATCCACAATTCTTGGATCTTAAAGACCATCTCCACCCACATGTGGCCGGCCACTCTTGGACTCTCTCTAGAGAGTTCTACACCTCTCTAGAGAGAAGCCATTGGGTCTATAAAAAGGCCCCTTGGGCGGCCAAGCACCCCCATTCACTTCCTTGGCATTCATTCGACTTAGGCTAGCCACTCCCATCTCCACTCCACCTCCACGAGTTGAGCACCACCATGGAGGCCACCATCTCCACACCAGGAAGCTAGATCAACTCCCTAATCTCTCCCCAAGGGCTGGCCTAAGCTCCATTGGCTGCCCCTCCTTCCTCTCTCAGCCACTCAAAGGCCATCGGAGACCACCTTTGAATGCCCTTCCTTCTGCTAGATTATTAGCTTAGCTCTTCGTATATTTACTGCTTTTATTTACTACTTAGTAGTGTAGTCATACTTCTCCCCCAATGATGCATGCAAAATCCCCCCATCGATTCTTGTATGCAATCGTTTTCTGGTAGCTAGGCTTAATTTTTAAGCATTTATGTATAAGCTTTCCTCTAGATTTCCTTGTGCAACAACTCGCCAATGATGAATGAACTTGCATTTATATATATATGTCTCTATGTGTTTGAAATCACTGCGAGCTTAATAATTATCGTATTTGCGTGATTTAAGTGCCTATTCTTTAACTGTCTATATATTATGCACCAGCATGTCGTTTCCTGAGGATATTGAAAATCTAACAATAAATGCTTTCTCCATAACTAGTCACCACCTCACTAGAATCGTGCGCACAAAACTCACACGTTCACTTTCGTGATTTACTTGACGCATGTGCATGTGATCCAAGTTAATAACAGGAACGGTGAAGTCTTAGTTAGGAGATTGGAAATTGGCGTGCGTCCTTAAACAAAGTAGAGCGGCTAAAGAAAAGATCGATTTCAAAAGTGAAAACAACGCCTCCCAGAGATGAACGACCGGGACTCAAAGTCTCATTATTTTTATAAAACAATATCTTTGTTGGATCGTACTTTGCGACTATACTACGACGCATTCCTTTTCTATCAAAAATGCGATCTACGATTCCCCAACAGTCACCAGTACAAGATTCGTTGGTTTGCCTCTACTTGAGAGCCTAAGTAATCTTGGTTCACACTCCACATATCAAGAAAGACTGGGTGAACATAAGATTCATCCCTAGTGTTCATTAGGGAAGGTGGAGTCTTTACCTGTGCACGCAGGTAGACTTTTTATCCCAGTCTTTAGTCTTGTGTTTAGGAGAAACCCTTTCCACCAAAAAAATACTCACCCACCAAATAAGTGAGCTCTTCCAAATAAAGTTGTAGGAGATATACTGACACCTGTTTCAAAAAATAAAAAAATTTACGAATAAGTCAGTATATCCTCCAAATGTCTGTAAATTCTTCTCCCCAAAAGTTCTCAGGACACGTTACAAATACCCTATTCTACCATAAATTCTTTGAGCCACAAAAATAATAAAAGTGGGGTTGAGTTTTTCCATCATCTTTTTGAGGGTTAATCCGAAGACATGAGTTGAAGCTGGAACCAACTTGTACTTAAAAAAATTGTGAAACCCTGGGCTTGAGCCTTAATATTCATCTGGTCAGTCTTGATCCTTCATTATGCACAAACCATATCTCTTAACTCTCGAGTATGGCAAAACCCTCGGAGTTCTGGAAATCGTACTTAGGATTAAATATCAAGAGTTCTGGTTAGTCGAGAGATGGTCTACATCATGTAAGACTTGAAGTATTGGTAGTCTTATCTGTAATTGGTTCTCACAATATCCAGCGGATAAACACATTCATGTTGCTTAAAAAAAAAAATCTTCAGCTTAAGATCATTTCTAAACACAATACAAAATGTTTTGCTAGGGATAGCAAAAGATAGGCATGGGGGTATGATTGCACAGCAAAAATACACCAGTAAATATGCCATCTTGTGTTATTTCCTAGCATTACCCTTGCATCTTATGTAGCTCTACTTGCATTTGTAAATATACACCTGCATGCATTTATAAAGAGGGGAAGAGAGTGATAATAAATGGCCATCCAATCCACTTCCATTATTAACATTTTCCTTGAGTGTGGCATTGCAATTTCACCAATTTTCATTTTATTTATTTATTTTCTTTTTTCTCTTTCTCATTTCATGCGGTTGCAGGGCATGTTGTGTCGCACCTCTCCTCGCCACTCCTGCCAGTAGCATGGGGAGAGGTGTGCTCTCCCTCTATAAAATACCATGCACTCTCCCTTGCTGTAGCAGCTGGCATCCACCTTCATGCAGACCAGCCACCACCCTCAAACAACCACTGGCCAACCTCCTTCCCTCTCCCTCTCCATACACAGTTCCTCTTCTCACAAGTTGAGAAGAGGCACACCGTGTACAGGAGAAAGCTCACAGTAGTCTCAGACCACCACTGTGAGTTCCACCACCACCCAGCTCTGTCGTAAGCAGGTGGGCATGGTGGCTTCTTGCTTCATTTTTTTATTTGCATTTTTCATTTTGTTGCTATTCTTCTCCTCCGCCATTAATGTAAAGCTCCAAGCTCTGAAGCTCCAGCACCTCCACGCACCTCCAGCGCTCTAGCCGATCACCGCCAGCCTCACGCAGATAGCATGAGACTTCATTCCACGCGTGCAGGTGCTCCACAGCGCCGGTCGTGTGCCAAACCTACTCCAGCCGGTCGCCAGACCACACACGCACTATAGCGCGCGGTCTGCACGACACTGTAGCCACCGGCTTACTTCTCACTTAGCCGGTGGCTACGTCGCTCTCTCTCCTCACCCGCACCCTCTCCAGCAGGTCACCGCATCCCCGCCCTTAGCGTTGTGCGCTGCACTTCATCCCAAGCAACAGTGTGCTGTGCCTCACACGCCCACGCGTGCGCGTTCGACTCAGCCTCTGCGCCCGCGCGCCTTCGTGCCTCTAGATGTTGCCCCCGTGTAGCAGACGACTTAAACAGCTGCTCCTCCTTCAGCACGCGTGCACACACACACTGACACATACACACAGACACTCACACTCACGCATACACACGCACACACACACACACATATATATACACACTCACATACTCTCACCCTTAAATATATTTACATACACATAAATATATATACATATATATACACACACACACACATATACACATATATATACATATATAGTTATAGAGAGATATATATACATATACATATATACTTATATATATCCACTTATCCACATTCCCCTATACACATATTCACCTCACATACACTACCCATATACCCGTGCACTCACCCCTCCACCGCGCATCGTATCACTGAAATATTCGCTCCAGTTGCTGATATTCACCGAAACCCAGGCAAAGTAAGCGTGTCCACCCTCACTCACGCACATCTTCTCCACACTCCATGTGGCACTTAGTCTTGCTGGTTGCGTCTTGCTAGACATGGACCAACATGACACCGTGTTACATCCCATTCACATTTCCATCTTCACCCCTATTTATATAACATCTATATAACTATACATATTCTATATCTACTATATATACATATATAGATATACTAAGCTAAGTATTTCTTTTCATTGCATTCTATTTTCGCTTTCAATTTGTCTTTTCTTCCTGCTACTAAAAAGACTAAAAAAAGTATAAAATAAAAAAGATAAATCTTGATTTGCAGGCACACGATCTCGCATGGACACCATCTACAACACTCATGGAGCCATCATAGTAGCCCAACACCTGCCGCAGCTCTTCTTCTTCACCCGCTTGACAAATCTCACCTGTTGGATGCCCATCTAATGGCCGAGAACGTGCCACGCCACTGCTCATCCAACACTCTCCTCATCTGAAGGTACAAGAAACGCTTGATCTCGATCGTTGGATGAAGATCCAACGGCCGAGATCAACTGTGCGCAAAACTCTCCACGTGACACAAACTTACACCCAGCGCAGCGGTCGAGCGCGCGACGCTCATTTGATGTGCATGGGCACGCGATTGGAGCTGCACGATGCGCATCTAGGGGCGGAGATCGAGCAGTAGTGCCCATGTGCGATCAGACGTGCGACGCTTACGCACGATCGCATGCGGGTGCATGGTGCGAGTGTAGGTAGTTTAAGCTGTCCGATCTCTTGATTGGACGGCTGAGCGCGCGTGAACGTGCACGAGTGTTGAAGGGCGTGGAGGCGAGGGGGCGCGCAAGTGGCGTGTACGTCGGCCACATTTAGGCCTTTAGTGACAGATATATCCGTCACTAAAGGTCCTGAATTAATGTTTTTCATGTTGTAATGTCAAAAATGCCCCTACTCCTTGCAACTATAAAAGGAGACCCCTACCATACGGATTTCTCATCCCTTCCTTCTCTTCTCTCCCTCTCCAAAGCTCAAGAGAAGCTTGTCCCACACCCGGGATGCTCCTTAAGAGTTAAAACCAAGTTTTCGCCCCTGTTCTGGAAGCGGATCCCGCGACGACGATGACATGATGCCTCGTTCCTGTTCTTCTTGCTTCATCCTCCTTCTTCCCGCTCCATTCCTCGTCTTCTAGGCGTTGCCTCGTCCGGCTCATCCTCCAAGCGATCGTCGAGGAGGATAACTTATCTCTCCCATTCTTTTTCCTACTTTTTAGAGTAGAATTTTCCTATTTTCTAGTTGTAATAATTTCTCGCTTTCTAGTGTAATCTTTTCTCGCTTTCTTAGTTGTAAAAATATTTTGCAATATTAAGTGAATGCTCTCTCTCTCTTCTTGTCTATACTTATTTCCTTGTGATTATTCCACCCTTTAAACAAAAACACAAAAAAAATATAATTGCGAATTTTGATCGACGTAGCCTCCCTAACTTTGACCCGGGATTACTTTACAGATTTTTCGGTATAAATTTTATTTGTTGATCCGATTTCTTCACTACTTGAACTATAACGATAAGTTTTCAAAATCAACTTCGATAGCATAGTCATCTGACATTCAATATACTACGTTGCCAATCAAATACTTGGGGCTACCCCTGAGATGTTCAAAGTTGAGAAAGAGTGATTGGAACTTTCTCTCCGATAAGATCTCCACCAAACTAGAAGGTTGGAATAGTAGGTTCTTGTCTAAGGGAGGAAGGCTCATTTTGTTGAACTCTGTCATTACCTCTATCCCGGTCTTGTACTTCTCCATTTTCAAAGCCCCTAAATCTATTTGGAAGCGCATTGACTTGATGTGGAAGCGATTCTTATGGAAGGGTGCGTGGCATGAGGGAAAATTCATGCAACCGCTGAAGTGGAAGAAGTTATGCCGTTCCAAGAAATGTGGAGGCTTGGGGATAAAAGTGCTAAAGGAGTTCAATGAGGCATTACTAATCAAATGGGTAATAAAAATCCTCAATGGGGATGAGAAGTTGTGGACCGAGCTCATTAAGGGAAGCTACGACAACTCCAATAGTGCACTGAGGAGACTATGTCTAACCAAACCATCTCCTTTTTGGCACTCTGTAGTTCAGGCCCTTAAGAACAACTGGCACCTGCTGTAGCCAGTGTTAGGAAATGGCAATGCATTTAACTTCTGGAAGGAGGAATGGTCCCCGCTGGGTTCTTTGAAGGTGGCCTACCTGAGAGTGTACACGGCTGCTGCAGATAAGGAGTGCGTGGTGAGCAACTATTGGTTTGAATAGGATGGTTGTTTGCAGATGAATGAGACTGAAACAAGCAGGGAGGGAACTTAGCTATGGGAGGAAAGGCTAAAATTGATTTCAAATCTATAGTGCTTCAGACGAAGGGCTGGAGTGGAGGATAGTTATATGTGGGATGGCATTTATACAGCGGAGCGTGCATATGGAAAAATGATGGGTATTGGAACAAATATGGAGAGTGATCCAATTGGCAAAAAGCTTTGGCTCTTAAAAGTTCCACTCAAAGTGCAAATATTTCTTTGGCTGTGTAGAAGGGAGGGACTGATTACAAGGGACCTGAGATGTAAGAGGATAGGCACTGCATTGCATGAGTGCCATCTGTGTGGGTTGCACACTGACAACTTGAGCCATATCTTTTCGTCATGTTTGATTACGGACGCGATTTAGAGAAGAACTTGCTAGGAACCGCTTCCCCCATGGGAGTCCCTGTGGCAAAACTTCCTACTACACAGCAAGCCACACTTGCGTATGGTAGCGACTTTATGGTGTGTGTGGAGGGCAAGGAATGAGACTTTGTTTCAAGAAAGACCAGTGTGCATTGAGCAAATTGTAAATGAGTGCTGGTCCCTCATACATAGGTGGGGATCTGTATTGTAACTCTCCCTATTTTTTTTCCTTATATGACTAATAAAATGCCCTCCTGGATTGCTATCGTAGCTCGATAGCTTTCATTTCAGTTTCAAAAAAAAAAAAATTTTTTTTTCCTCACTCCCTATTATTTGCACATCAGGTGTCTAGATTGGACTATAAACGTCTAAAGACATCCTCAGACGACCAATAGAGAGACGTTAGGATCAAATTAATACCAAATCGATTTGTTAGACCTAATCTTGTCTCCCAACTTTTGAAAAAATTACATCTCAAGACAATAATTGCTCATGCCCTAATAATCCTCTTAGCGGATTGGGAGATCACTAGGTGTGCATGCGCTAAGGTTCCAGCTACCCAGTGACTTGGATTATAATT
Organism: Thalassia testudinum; assembly: GCA_037157565.1. NCBI lineage: Eukaryota > Viridiplantae > Streptophyta > Magnoliopsida > Alismatales > Hydrocharitaceae > Thalassia > Thalassia testudinum. The sequence goes on along the minus strand of JAZHRO010000026.1, from coordinate 23,644,575 downwards.
CGTAGTCGTATCAAAGTTGTGTCAAAGGGATAACAAGTCTAAATTAATCGTTGGGTTGAAATCTGTCGAAAATCTGGTATAGTTTCCCCTATTATTCAATATTTCCCCAAAAACCTGTACCTGCGACCTACACTTGTGCATGCATACCACAATTTTATAAAAGTGGGTACACCCCACAACACCATGAAGCAAGCAAAAATTATAAAACACAGGCGGGCACATGCCACAACCAAAAGTGGTAAAAGCATGGTAAACAGTTGGAAATGATGCCAAAATACCCCTATCACACTACCATAGATATTTACATAATACAAGTTTATATCACAGCCATACCACACATTGTCTATCATCATATACAAGTTCATCTACAAAAGTCCATTATCTAAGTATGTCTTTACACATGCCCCTTTTTTGCATTAAAAACTATTTTGCCACGAGACTAAAGGAATCTCAACCATGTTATATGCATCCTTTGCCAAGAGAGCCTTCTTGAAGAGAAAACTGAAACCAACATTGTGCCACCTACCCAACTACCCAAGCCCTCCTAAGATTGCACCCCGTGAAACATGTTGCCTACACCACGACCGCGCAACATGAAAATGGGTCACAAATGTAGGGATGAGTCAAGTAGCTTAGTAGGGATAAAATCATGTGTAACACCTAAAATAAAGAAAGGTAGAGTATGAATCTCTACACTATAGTCCAACTATAAGACATTTCTCTATGTACTTATGCCTTAGTTACGTAACATACTAACCATACACCTTTTTCCCATTTCCCATAATTAATCGTCTCATTAACACTACAGGATAGTTACAAGCCTTTTCCTTGTTTACCAGGATTTATTCACATGGTTATTCAATTTCATTATGTCATGATTTATTCTCTTACTCGCTTCAGAAGATCAGATTTTAGGAATCATCTCTCTCTACTAAAAGAGATTTGTACTTGAGTGCTGATGAGGTGTGGCTCATCATAGCTAAAATGCCTAAGTTAGGCTAAAATCTAGGTTAACCACTATCAAATTAACACAAGAAATGGGTTAAGTATGGAAATTAATGAAAATAACCTAAAACACTCAATTTGTGCTAAAAATGCATAATTAGGTCAATTTCGAGATGTTCTATACTTATAATGTAAATAGTTGATTTGAATGCCAATTGAACACCAATTTGAGCTTAAAAGTACAAATCAAGGGTTTCAATATTTTCTAAAATGTTCAAATAATATTCCATAAAAGTCTCATTTCATTCTGACATGGTTAGGACCTTGTATTTAGAGTTCTACATCTAGGTCCTTCTTTACATAATCATCCTTTCACATTTTATTCACCTAAAAAGTTGTGAGGACCTTTTTGCAGGCATTTAGGGACCTGTAGGTTTTAATTTCCATCACTTATGGGTTGTTGTACAATTTTCATACCGTTTCACAACCTTGGGCCTCGGTGAAAAGCACCAAAAGACCTGATGCTCGCTCTCCTATGCTACTATTCATAGCTGAAGAACTCGGCGCACTAGAGCCATTCATTCTCTTTACCGTTGATCAACAGTGGATCCTCCACCATCCTTCGATCGCCGGTGCGAGCACCTTCATGCACTCACCTAGATCTCATCTAACGACTGCAGTTTATCTCCAAAAGTTCCCGCACTCCTCACCAACACATATCAGCTGTTCAAACCTAATGTTCCATGGCCTATATACCTAGTCACTTGATCCACCTCACACTTATATAAGGAGTTCCACACCCTCACTTGCAAGCCTATTGAACCCCCTCTTACTTCCTTGGGTTGATCTTTCTTCCCTCTCCAGTTTCCTCTGCCCTCTTTAATCCATGGCTAGTGATAGTAACCACACTCCCTCCCTCACTTCGTCCACGTCGAGTTGGATTACATAACACCAGGTGATGTCCCAGAAGCTCCACGAGTGGGATTTTCAATCGCTGGAGACCTTCTTCCTTAAATTCGTCACCACTGACCTCCGGTCATGGTCCAGGAATTCCATTATTCTAGTTAGAGTAGATTTACTCACTTTCTAGCTAGATTTATTCACTTTCTAGATAGATTTAGAGTAGTTTAGATAGTTTAGACTAGAATTCATCGCTTAATTGTGTTAGATTAGGAGTAGATTAGATTTAAATCTTAACCTCCCTTGATTCACCCTCTTTGATCGATCCTGACCAGAGAGGCCAATTCACACTTTCATTGGATCACTGATCTTCCCCACCACCTTACAATCACTTTCACTCACTTCCCTCACTGTTTTGATCGTAATTCACCCATCCTCCATCATAGTCACTACTGATCTAAAGCTCTTTAGCTTCTAAATCTTTAGTGCACTCAAATCAATTGGAGGGTTCTATCATTCACTCCACCTTATCACAAGAGCCCTCCCTATGTTCTGAATTGCTTATGATTCGCTTGATGTCTTTGAATTTGAATTTTATGCCTAATTGATAGATTTGGAATTCAATCTGATTAAATCAATCATAATCAAGTGAACTGAGTTTTCAGGGATTAAATTAGACATAGTGTGATGATTTTGAGATGTTTTATTTAGATTTTTATAATCTGATGAGGTCACACCTAATTCTTAACTTTGATACTGAGTGTTTTGGTCTTCACTGATAACAAGAGCCTATGAAAATTTGATGCATGGATTTGAGGCCCTTGCAATGATTCAAGTGTTTCTAAAGCATCGTTAAAACCCCTGAACACTAATCAACAGTCAGGGATCCTAAATGATCATATCATCTTGGCGATCACATATCAAGTACCTAGGTTGGCAACATTGTTTTTAGATTTCAATGGGTTTCAATCCACTGAATTAAAATTGAGCTATGTTTTGATGATCTTAATGAAGGTTTGGAGAGGGTTCATCAGTGATTTCAATGCCTGATTTGATCTTTTTGATCACGCTATCTATAGCATGGGAATGAGATCAAACTAGGGTTTCAAGGGTTTTTTGAGCTTCAATCTTGTTTTTGCTGAGATCTAGACCTGTCAAAGAGAGTTTGTGACATTTAAAAATGAGATGTGAATGTTTTAAATTTGACCTAGAAATCGGAGTTCTATCTTCTTACGCTGTCTTGACAAAGGAGGGGCAATTACGATTTTCTAGTATTTGATTTTGATCTATGTGAAGTCCAGACTATTCTGACAATAATTGTGACAATTTGGAGTGATTTTTTATTATTAATTCTGAAAGTGAATTTGAATGCCTCGGCAGTAGCAGCATAGCTACTTTGAATGAACTAGAATGAATGAGTACTTAATCATGGTTTTTAAATGGGATTTTGGAAATATGAATTTTGCTAACAACTTCTAGAGTGACATTTTGATTGAATACAAACTTTTAGGCATTTGAGTATATCTTGGAGAGCATGTATTAAGTATTGATTTGATCTGAATAGAGATTTGAACAGTTCATAGTAATGAAGCATATTGTCAGGGCTGTTGGATGTCTGATCCAAGGAGTACCTAAGTCTTCTTTAAGTTTCAATGAGTTTTTAATCTATCTATAAATAGAACAAGCATTCAGCTACTAGCACAAATGTTATTTGATTAAATCCTGATTGATATGAATTGTTGAGAGAGTTTAAAGATCTGCTGTCAGTAATTGCACTTGTGTAATCTGTTCAATTTGAATTTTATCTTGGTTTTAATGATTAAATAAAATTATGTTTTTATCCTTAATTCTGATGGAGATGGATGTCTAGATGTTCTCACTACCATATCTTTCATTCCAACATCTGAATTTGAGTTATTTGGCTTTGGGTTTCATGCTCTACTCTTCATTGAGCCTAAGTTTGCCTAACTTGTAAATAGGAGCAAAATACAAAAATAATTGTAAAAAAATAAAATAAATGTGTCTTGAGTTAGATTAGGTTTAGTTTTAGATGTGTATCAAGTTAGGTTAGGTTTCGAGTCTTGTAATTAGTAGAACATACCAGTAGATGCTTAGGTCATCTACTGGTTTAGAAATAAAAGAAAACATACAAAAACAACAAAAAGAGTCATCTTATTGTCTTCTCACCTTTCTCCCCTCTTCTTTTTATCTCTATTAAACACAAAAAGAAAATAAAAATCTAAAAAACTCAAAAATCATGAAAAAATACCTATGTAAATAGTGTATATATTTGTATATAGACTTAAATTAATTGTATATAATAACCTATATGTAAATAAAGTGTATAAATAACGTATATATTTATTTTATTTAGTTAGGTAGGTGTTTATATGGAGTTGTACAGTATGTATTATAATAATGTAATTAATTAATTAATTATTTATAATAGATGTATATAATTAATATTTAATTATAAATAGATGTGTATGTACTTATAACCATAATTATAACTGTAGATATAACTTAAAGTAATTATAATGTACAGTACTCTACCTCTATATTTATTTATTTATTTATGTATATAGTGTAAATAATTATATTCATAAGTTAATTGGTATATTAGTAAGTTAAAATAATTTAAATGATTAATTTAATAAAATATTCAAGAAAATTAAGTTGTATAGTTGTATATTTGATAAACGTCAGTTTATCATCATTCTTATGCATTAAAACAAACCTAGCTCTTAGGATTTTACTCCGCAAACGGATTTTTGGGCTGCATTTAGGCATTAATTAGTTTAGGCATGCATTGCACTTTTTATTATTTTTTTAATGTATTTTTGTGAGTGTTAGAGATATACAGATTGCCAGATCCCTAAAACCCTAGCACTCAGGAAGGCAACTGGTGAAGGAGAAGCTCTCACCAGGTGGAACTCAGCTTGATCAAGCTCACCATAGCTGGAATTCAGCTCACCTGAACTAGGGTTAGCTCATCCTATCTCCATTCAGCTCATCTCAGTTGAATGGCAGCTTAAGAGAGATCATCTTAGCTCACCCTAGCTCAAGTCAGCTTAAATCCAGCTCAACTTAGCTGAGTCTATCTCATCCCAGCTCCCATGAGTCCACAGGGAGTTCTAGCTAGCTCAGTTGAGTCAACTGGAGTTCACCTCAGCTTAGGTCTAGCTACACTCAACTCCACTCAACTCCAGACAACTGAAGATGACTTCATTCTAGCTTAGGAAGCACAAGTCCAGCTCCCGGGGACTCAGCTTAGCTCAACTTAATTGAGCTAAGCTACCTTAGCTGCCTTACCTAGCTTGATCCTCCTTAGGAGCACCAAACCTAGCTCACCTCAGCTTAATTCAGTGGAAGCCAGCTCACTTTAGCTTGGCTTAGCAGCTAGCAAAGAACTAGCAAGCTAAGCCACCTAGAGTAGCTCCATGCTAACCTCTTCAGTAGCTGCCAGCTCCATTTCAAGCTCCATACTTCTCCTCCTCAGCTCCTCTCTTCAAACCCTAGCTCCAATACCTCCTCCTCTACTCTACTACTAGCTAAGATAGCTTAGCTTAGCTAGGCTCCAGCTCCCTTGACAATCCACCACCTAAAAACCCTCCTTAGGTGCCAACTAAGCCCTACCTAAGCTCACCTAAGCTAGCTCCACTCTACTCCTTGGGCGCCACCACCTAGCCTACCCACTACCACCAAAAGACACCACTAAATGGAGTCAAAACCACCTATAACTACCCTTGTTTTGGCACCAAAAATTCCCTCCAAAAATGCCCCCATGCTAACCCTACACCTACCCATATAACCCATCCTAGCCACCCACCTACCCCTCCTTCTAGAACCCTACTTGGTGCCACCAAAGCCCCCCTTCTAGAACCCATTTTGGCACCAACTTCAAGGGGTACCACCACCCATAACCACCACCTAAATACATCCTAGCCATCCACCTAACCCACGCCTACTACCCCCCTCTCCACCTCTATAAATACCCATCATATTCCACCAAAAAATCCACCCTCGGCTACAATTTTTCTATCTATATTTCTACCTACATAGAGGGTCAAGAGAAGAAGAAGAAGAAGAAGATCAAGGGATATTCTATCCCCTTGGTGCCTTCCCCTCTTCTCTTCTCTCTTGTGCCCACGCCAAGCAAGGAAGGAAGCCAGACATTGGAGGACAACCTAGGGTACACGCCTACCCTAGGAAGTGGAGGACTTGAGGGTGGTACACTACCACCCTTGGAGGAGGAATCAAAGGTGGTCCACGCCATCTTAGGAGGAGCCTTTGAAGGTGGAAATCCATCCACCTTGGAGGAGTTAAGCACGCCCCCCTAGGGCTTGCTTTGGAGGACACCATTCTGGCGGAGCGATAGGAGTTGGAGGTCATCTTTTTAAGTCTGGGAGCTACCAGTCTTGGAGCAAGAAGAGCTTCATCCTCTTCATCACCATCATCATCTAGAGGATTTTTTTTTATTTTGTTCTTGCAAATTTTTGTAGAAGCATTCATCTACTTGTAGACAATTTCCTTTAATATAAAAAAAGAAGTTGCCTTGATTTCTTGTTGCACTCTTTTTATTGCATTACCTTGCTTTCTCTTTAGTGTAGTTTCACTCCTCCTTTCTAATTAACCTAGGTCTCCACACGCCTAGGTTGAGCTTATAAAGAGGATAATTTTTGTCACTTAGATTAGCATACTAGGTGTAGTAATTTTTTCCCCCCAATAGCTTCGCATATTGCCTTGATTTCAAAAACATAAAAATGATATATTGAAAAAACCAAAAAGAAAGTTGATTTCCACTTCCGAGCAAGAGACTTATTTTTGCAAACAAATTGCCTCCTTGGATGACCCTAGATACCCCACTATCTAGGAATATAAATTTTAAAAGCGTATGCAATTACGCATGTTACAACGACTTTAAATGCCCTAATTACAAATCACACGATTTTTTGCATCACTTTTTTGCGCCATTGTTGGGGAGGCACAGCTTTGTTTTTATCACTTTTCTCTTGTTTGAAGTGGATCTCATCCCCTTCTCTTTTCTTCTATCTCGTGTGTGTAGGAATTATAGGAAGCAAGTGGGAATTCTGGAAAGAACTTAAATCCCTTGTTTTCCCATGGATTCAGGTTGGTTCCCTTTATCTTGTCACATAAAGCATTAAAAGACTACCAAAATATATTAAACTTGGCTTTCAGGACCTTAAACAGCTGAATTAAGGGGAGTGGTGAAGTTTAAAATTAATTGTTTGCTTGTATACTTCATTAAGCACCACTCCAATTCAAGTGTTGGTATTATGTTTTTCGGGTCCAGATTTCTATCCAGATTTGAAAAATCAATTTCTGACACCACAAGTTTCCTAAAATCTTGAAATTCCACTCAACAATTCTAAATCAAGTAGGAAACATCTGTTCCAAATTTTAGATCAATTGACTTTGCATTTAATTTTTAAAAATTTATGGACTACAAAGGAGTCACACCCTTTATTCTTCCTATTTTGTTACTGTCCGTGAATTTTTAGATTTTTTCTACTTAGCCAATTTTTATGAAATTTAGCTTTCTGGAATCCTTGTAAAATTTCACACATCAAATAAAATCACCAAAATTTTTTGAGGCCGATGGTGGTACAGAAAGTCCAAAATACCTACAGGTATCATTTGTGGATTTTGACACCAGGACAAATAAAAAATTCAAAACAATTATCAAACAAATTTATAAAATCTTAAAAAAATATTTTCCAGAATCCTTGTTTGATTTTCTTCAAAGTAGTGGTGTTGTTTGATTTATTTGGATCACTACTTAATACAGAAAGCCTAAAAATAATTCATTGGTAGTAATTTTCTGCCTCAGGATCAAATTGCATTAAGGTTTTCCTTTGTATTTCTAGAAAACCACTTTTAAAGGAAATTGACCATCACCAATACAACTTATTTTCCTTTGATTGTGGAAGTTTCAAACTTGTTTGAACATTTGAAAAGAGAAACCCTAAAACACATAAAAGACAGAAATACAAAAATTGTGTGACAACTTTTTTTTTTTCATTGGAATCAACTTCCAATTCTTGCACACACATACAAATTGAAATAATAGGGCAATACCCAAATCAATGCCCTCCACATTTCATGTGCACATTAGTATTCTAGACCTAATTAAAATTTGTAGCAATTTGACCTCTAAGGTTTTCATCAACTTAGGCTTGCTATCTAGGTATTAAGTTCTCTTTAGTTGATATCAATTCTATCATCTATATTTGGTGTTCAGGTTGAGGGGTTATGTTAAACGACTAGGCACGGGTTTGTACAAGCACCTGGGATTTTCCTAGGAAATGGTTGGACCCAAACCTCCCCTTAAATAACTTGGCTAGATTTGTTGACAGAACGGGTATTCACTAGAGATTACTTATTTCCTAGATAGACGAAGTCTTAGGTTAATTTTCTAAGGAGTCACACTTAAGTTTGGTCTAGAATTTGTTGTTTGAGTTGCACACTTTCTCTCATCGCCATCTCTTCTCCTCCCCTCCAATTCTTCCAAAAAAAGTGCATGCGCGAGCGAAGGTCCCAAAAATCACATCTTGAGGGACCATCTGATTTTGCCCCTACACTAGAAAATCATTATTTTCTTCTCCTTCCTCTTCAAAAAAAATGGAAAACTCGAGAAACTGACAACAAAATTCTACTTCCGCTTCTAACCTGTCAGCTGACCCACAAGCTAACTTCCCCATCCCTAACCTCCCTCATCTGGAGCAACCAGAAATTCCTGCAGGGCCAGGTGGCCCTCCAATCCAAACTCAAAATACAAACCCCTTTGCCGTTATGGTTAACCATTTGGTTCGGCTACAGCAAAATCAAGAGAATTTGGCTAGGACTGTGATGAACTTAGCTAACCAAGGCAAAGGGAAAAACCCACCACCCCGCCAGCAGCCTGTTGTTCCTCTTAAGGATTTCTATGATCCTTCCAACTATGAGGAAAGACCCGGGGTGGTCATACCACAAGGGGATTTTGAGATCAAATCAGCCATTCTAAATATTATCAAGCATTTTCATGGTCTTCCAAGAGAGGACCCTTTTTGTCATCTCGAGGAATTAACTATCCTTGCTCAAACCACTCGTTCCCGCAATGTGGAGGAAGACGTGTGGTTGATGAGACTTTTTCCTCTCTCTCTAAAAGATAAAGCTTCACATTGGTTTAGAACCGTTGGGTGCCCGATTACCACATGGCCCCAATTAAAGAGCGCTTTTCTAAAGAAATTTTTTCCGATCAGTCGAACTAACGCTTTAAGAAGATCCATAATGACCTTTCAACAAAAAAATTGGTGAACCCCTCCATGAAGCCTGGGAAAGATTCCAAGAACTTTTAAGAAGTTGTCCCCACCATGAAATTCTGCAATGGCAGTTAGTGTAGATCTTCTATCATGGATTAGAAGATCAATTGAAGCGATTTGTGGATGCCTCATGTAGGGGCAATTTCTTTAATAAAGATGCCAAAAGTGCCTATCTCCTCTTTGAAGAAATGAGCGAAAATTCATTTAATATGACTTCAATGGACACTTTTGGTAGAACACAAAACCCCAGATATGGAGTCAATGAAATTGACTCCAGATCCACTTCTGTTTCAGTCACTTAGGGTGATCTATATATGTTAGCTCAATGACTAGACCAGATGCAAATTCACCAGAAAAAAATGGAAGAAAAGCTCACAAACAAACAAGCTCCACACTTTACTCTCCACACACTAACACTCCACAACTTCTCCGAAGAGAAAATCTGCACAATATTAATGCCACACCTGTTGGTTAGCAATTTCCAGCTGATTTCCCACAAGAATTGACTGGGAAATTTGATTATTTGAATCAAAATATTCTTGATCCCACCACGGAAAATATTTATGCTCTCCAGGAGCAATTTAGAAACCCTTCCAACACTTACAATCAAAACTGGAGGACCAACCCGAATCACTCCTGGAAAAACCCGAACCCAATTCCTTTTCCCAAACAAAATCATTTAGGGAATTATGGGCAACCTGCATATTAACTTGGACCATCCCAGGAAGATATTAATACTCAGGTCATGAAAACTCTGCAAGGTATGCAGAATCAAATGAAAGAAGTAACCCGCATGATTACCAACTTGCAACGCCAAGTTAAGGTTACTCCTGATCATCGACCTGTTGGGAATTTACCTTCCCAACCCATGCCCAACCCGAATAATCAAAGGAATCGGTTCCAAGGTGGATATCCCAGTCAACCCATTCAACCAGCACCTCAGCATCCCCTGAGTTTCAATAACAGTCAGGCTTCCCATCCTCATCCTAGAAACAATCAGACTACAAATGCAGTTACTTTGAGGAATGGGAAAACCACTCAAGACCCCCTGCTTATTAAAGAAACTCATTTCAATGAAAAATAGATCAACTCTTCCCCATCTTCCTCTAACACTATTCAGGAACGTAATAATGCAAAATAGGGAAACCCTGCACCATTTCCACAAGCCCTCCATTCTTCACAAAATAATACAAAGAAGAAATATGAGCCCACTGATAAGGAATTAATGGATTTATTTGGGTAAGTTGAAATTAACATCCCTCTCCTAGATGCCATAAAATACATCCTTGCCTATGCAAAATTTCTAAAAGATTTGTGTACCCCAAAAAGGTAGCCCAGAAATTTAGGAAAGGTGATCCTTCCTGAGACAGTCAGCTTATTTGTGTAGAGCCGACTGCCTCTTAAGAGAAAAGATCCAGGCACCCCCCTAATTCAAGTTATCATTAATGATACTTCTTTTGATCGTGCCTTGTTGGATCTCGGTGCCTCAATTAATCTTATCCCCACAATTATTTTTGAGGAATTTATGATCGGAGAATTAAAGCCTGTTGAGGTTACTCTTCAATTAGCAGACCGATCTACAATTAAACCAAGGGGAATTGTTGAGGATGTCCTTGTCCAGGTAAAAAATTGTCTATTTGCAGTAGACTTTTTAGTCCTGGACATAGAGGTACCAGAAGCATTAAAGTTTGCCCCTATAATTCTTGGAAGACCATTCTTAGCCACCACCCGCGCAAATATTGATTGTGATTCTGGTAAAAGGAAGATCATGTGTGGCGATGAATCTGTAACCCTAGATATTTTCCAAGCTTCTAGGAGGTTCCAAGAACCTGATTTCTTTGATGACTCGGATTCAAAAATGGAAAATATAGTGGAGGAAACTTTGCAGATTTCACATTTAGGTTTCTGTTTTGCCATTAACATGGTTCCTGAACAATCCACTTCTTCTCACCCTTCCACCCTAACCACACATTTAGCTAACACTCCATCTGATCCTTTCACTCTCACTTCACCACTAACACAAAAAGTAGAAATTCTTTCGGAGCTGGGCCCACAACTGGAATTAAAACCTTTGCCTGACTCCCTTAAATATGTTTTCCTGGGTCCAAATCTGACCCTGCCCCTAATTATAAATTCTGGACTTACTGGGGCACAAGAACACAAACTTCTATAGGTTTTGAGTAAATATAGAAAAGCTATTGGCTGGACCCTTTCTGATCTTAAGGGTATTCATCCGTCCTACTGTATACATCGTATATATTTCGAGGACGATTCTCGCCCCTCCCACCAACCACAAAGGCGCTTGAACCCTAATATGCAGGAGGTGATCAAAAGGGAGATTATTAAGTGGCTTGATGCCAATATCATCTACCCCATTTTTGACAGCTCCTGGGTTAGTCCAACACAAGTTGTGCCCAAAAAGGCTGGACTAACAGTTATCACCAATGACAATGGGGAGAATATAGCCACTCTAACCGCCTCTTCTTGGCACGTGTGTATTGATTACAGAAAATTAAACACCGCCACAAAGAAGGACCATTTTCCGCTCCCCTTTATTGATCAAATCTTGGAGCGATTAGTTAGATGGGATTTTTACTATTTTTTGGACGGTTACTCTGGATATAATCAGGTAGCAGTTCATCCTGAAGATCTGGACAAAACAACTTTTACCTGCCCCTTCGGAACCTTTGCTTTTCGAAGAATGCTCTTCGATCTTTGCAACGCACCTACGACTTTTCAAAGGTGTATGCATGCAATATTTTCGGACCTAGTAGGTGAATGCTTAGAAGTCTTTATGGATGACTTCTCTATTTTTGGAGATTCTTTTGGCCATTGTCTCAAGAACCTTGAAAGAACGCTCCAAAAATGCATAGAAGTCAATCTGGTCCTTAGTTGGGAAAAAATGTCATTTCATGGTGCAGGAAGGTATTGTCTTGGGCCATGTTATTTCAAAACAAGGAGTTGTGGTAGATAAAGCAAAAATAGATGCTATATCTAAGCTCCCACCGCCCACTATTGTAAAATAGATCAGATCCTTTTTGGGTTATGTGGGTTTCTATCGTAGATTCATACAAATTTTTTCCTAAATCTCCAAGCCCATAAGTCAGCTTCTGACCAGCCATTTGATTTTAATGATAAATGCTTGGAGAGTTTTTTGAGGTTGAAGAAGGAAGTTACCGAGGCACCAATTTTGCAGGGACCTAATTGGAATAGTCCCTTTGAATTAATGACAGATGCCTCAGATTTTGTTGTGGGGGTCGTTCTAGGGCAAGGAATTGGCAAGAAGCCCATTGTGATCTATTATGCTAGCAAAACTCTTGATGACGCACAACGGAATTACACGGTTACTAAAAAAGAACTTCTTGCCATTGTATTTGCCTTAGAAAAATTTAGATCTTATCTTTTGGAGTCACATGTCACTGTATATACCGACCACTCAGCACTTAAATATTTGCTGACAAAAAAAATGCGAAACCCCGCCTTATCCATTGGATCCTACTGCTCCAGGAATTTGACCTGGAAATCAAGGATAAGGCAGGATTGCAAAAAGTAGTGGCCGACCATCTCTCTCGTCTTATGACGAATGCCATAATGACCCCACCTGATCAATTCCCTGATGAAAGCATTTTAGCTGCCACCACCCTCCCTTGGTTTGCGCTTATTATGAACTATTTAGCAACAGAATGAATCCCTGCTGATTAGCCAAAAACAAAACAGGATAAGTTCTTTGCTAACATTAAATACTATTTTTGGGAGGAGCCCGACCTTTTCTGCATTTATGCCGATCAGGTCATTCGACGATGTGTCCCTGATTCTGAAATCCATGATATTTTGACACATTGTCATTCAATGTCCTGTGGCAGACATTTTTCAAGCAAGAAAACTGCAGCTAAATCCTTAATGCGGGATTCTTTTGGCCCAACTTGCACAAAGATGCTCATAATTTTGTTCAATCCTATGTGCGTTGCCAGAGCATCGACAACATGTCTCGAAAGGATATAATGCTCCTTAATCATATTTTAGAGGTTGAAATTTTTGATGTATGGGGCATCGACTTCATGGGACCGTTCATCAACTCTGGTGGGTATTTATATATACTAGTTGCAGTCGACTATGTTTCTAAGTGGATAGAAGCAATACCCACCCGCACTAATGATCACCTTGTGGTTGTCGATTTTCTTAAGAAGAATATTTTCTCAAGATTCGACATTCCAAAAGCCATTATTAGTGACGAAGGCTCACATTTCACTCATTCACAATTTCGTCACCTTCTTGCTAAATATGGGGTTAATCACAAAATTTCCACACCTTATCACTTCCAAACAAATGGCTAGGTAGAAGTTTCTAATCGGGAAATCAAAAATATTTTACAAAAGATGGTTAAGCCCAACCATAAAAACTGGTCCAGGATGATGTTTTATGGGTCTACCGTACCACTTTCAAAACCCCGCTCGGCATGTCTCCCTTCCATCTGATTTTTGGGAAGGCATGCCATCTCTCGGTAGAATTAGAACATAGGGCTTTTTGGGCAATAAAATAATTAAACATGGATTTATCTGATGTTGGTATAAATAGAAAACTACAATTAACTGAATTAGAAGAATTACGTAATTTTTCCTATGAAAACGTGAGGATTTATAAAGACCGAACAAAAAAATTTCATGATAAATATATTGTTCGGAAACACTTTGACGTTAATCAATGTGTTTGGCTTTTTGATGCTAAATTACGTCTTTTTCCTGGCAAATTAAAATCCAAATGGATTGACCCCTTTATTGTCCTCAAAACTTATCCGTACGGTGCTATTGATCTTTTTTATCCTAAAACTAATATGACATTTCAAGCCAACGGCCAACGTTTAAAGCCCTATTTTGATCATACCCCGAATCTTCCGTCTGAATCCTTCGATTTCACTGAACCAACCACAGTTTATCACTGATGCAATATGCCCAGCTGAATGGCGTAAAAGATAGCACTGGATGGGAGGTAACCCATCATTTTCTTTTTGCTTCTTTTTGTTTCTTTTCCCCAGGTTTTGACTATCCTAAATCCGATCGCCTTTTACTATGGTAATCCCTCTTTCCCTCGTTTTGCATGAGGACATTGCATAACTAAAGCATGGAGGGTGTTTTTAAAATTTTGATAATCGTATTAGGATTTTCAAAACCTAAAAACATGCATTTTTTTTAGTCATCTTTATTTTCTGGCATGCATACCCAAAAATATATAAATATTGAAAACGTTTTGAGGAAAAATTTTGAAATTTGAACTAAGGTTGAAAAAAATCACTTTTGGTACAATGGGATTTAATCTTTAACAAACTAGGGATGAGGATATGGATCTGATCATTAGAATCTCAAGGTTTATTTTTAGACTAGATCAGATATCCTTCTCCAAAATTCCACCTGAACTTGTGATAGTTCAGGTGACTTGATCCTCTTTTGTAATATGGAAAGTATTTGGCTTAGTTTCTGATTCAAAAACTTGCATTTCTTGTAGAACTTCCTGTGTCAAATTTCACACACAAGCCAACAAATAAAAACTACTAAAAATCAGAGAAACCCCTTGTTTGGCCTTAGTAAAAGTTTGAAGCAGATCATTGGTTTGAGTTCCCATCGCCGAGAAGGAGGAAAATGCCTCCTTTGAGGACACGATGTCAATATGTTACCGCCTCGGTGCTGCTCCATATCTATTTTCATATCTTTAGATGGAGCATTAAAGTGCATTTTAGCAGCTCAAGTGTCTTGGACGGTGATCTATCTATAGTGTCAAAGCAAGAGCTTGAGTTTGCTTGGAGCTCCCCTTTACACCGCATTGTGTTTTGGGGTTGTGAGCTCCTGGGTGGTGTCATGGACAGTGCTATCCCGAAGTACTGGCGCCAGAACCCCCTCAAGGATTGGTGACGGGAAAGATGATCTCGACACATCTATTGTAAGACGAAGTTAGAAATAAGCATGGGGGACAAAAAAAAAAGGTTTAAACCAAAAACACACCCTTATAAATGTTGGCTTTTCACAAGCACGAACACAAGTTTTTAAAGGTTATTACAAGTTGCGAATCAGATTCAAGAGCCAGAAAAATCCTAAAAACAAAAATTTCAAGTCATCTAAATTAATAAGGAGTTAATTTGTGAATTTTTTGGAGGATATATTGATCCTATTTTGTCTAATTTTTGGATCCAAAAATAAATCCTGATTTTTATTTTCAACAAATCCCGTACCTCCTGTGTTTAAACCAACCAAGGTCCTATAGTGTCTTTTACCTCAAAAGTCGAAAAAATTAGATTTCCCAAAAATTCTGTTTTGTAAAAATTAAAGTTTTGCTAAGAGACTAGCAAAAGATAAGCATGGGGGTGTGATAAGCGCCAGCTTATCATTATTCTTATGCATTAAAACAAACCTAGCTCTTAGGATTTTGCTCCACAAATGGGTTTTTAGGCTGCATTTAGGCATTAATTAGGTCAGGCATGCATTGCACTTCTTATTATTTTTTTAATGTGTTTTTGTGAGTGTTAGGGGTATACAGATTTCCAGATCCCTAGAACTCTAGCACTCAGGAAGGCAACTGGTGAAGGAGAAGTTCACACCAGTTGGAACTCAGCTTGATCTAGCTCACCATAGCTGGAATTCAGCTCACCTGAACAATGGTTAGCTCATCCTAGCTCTATTCAGCTCATCACAGCTGAATGGCAACTCAAGAGAGCTCATCTTAGCTCACCCTAGCTCAAGTCAGCTCAACTTAGCTGAGTTTAACTCATCCCAAATCCCATGAGTCCACAGGGAGTTCTAACTAGCTCAGCTGAGTCGACTGGAGTTCACCTCAGCTCAGGTCTAGCTACACTTAGCTCCACTCAACTCCAGACTACTGAAGATGACTTCATTCCATCTTAGGAAGCTCAAGTCAAGCTCCCAGGGTCTCAGCATAGCTCAACTCAATTGAGCTAAGCTACCTTAGTTGCCTCACCCAGCTTGATCCTCCCTGGGAGCACCAAACCCAGCTCACCTCAGCTCAATTCAGTAGAAGCCAACTCACTTTACCTTGGCTTAGCAGCTAATAAAGAACTAGCAAGCTAAGCCAGCTAGAGTAGCTCCATGCTAACCTCTTCAGTAGCTGCCAGCTACATTTCAAGCTCCAGACTTCTCCTCCTCAACTCTTCACTTCAAATCCTAGCTCCAATACCTCCTCCTCTACTCCACTACTAGCTAAGCTAGGCTCCAGCTCCCTTGACAATCCACCACCTAAAATCCCTCAGCTAGCTCTACCAACTAAGGCCTACCTATGCTCACCTAAGCTAGATCCACTCTACTCCTTTTGGCGACACCACCTAGCCTACCCACTACCACCAAAAGACACCACTAAATGGAGACAAAACCACCTATAACTACCCTTGTTTTGGTGCCAAAAATTCCCTCCAAAAATCCCCCCATCCTAACCCTACACCTACCCATATAACCCATCCTAGCCACCCACCTACCCCTCCTTCTAGAACCCTACTTGGTGCCACCTAAGCCCCCCTTCTAGAACCCATTTTAGAACCAACTTCAAGGGGTGCCACCACCCATAACCACCTCCTAGGTGTAACCCTTGGGTTGGCGCCAACTAACCTTAGCCCTAGGATCAACCTAACTACCCATAACCACCACCTAAATACATCCTAGCCATCCACCTAACCCATGCCTACTACCCCCCTCTCCACCTCTATAAATACCCATCATATTCCACCAAAAAAATCCACCCTTGGCTACAATTTCTCTACCTATATTTCTACCTACATAGAAGGTCAAGAGAAGAAGAAGATTAAGGGGATATTCTGTCCCCTTGGTGCCTTCCCCTCTTCTCTTCTCTCTTGTGTCCACGCCAGCCAAGGAAGGAAGCTAGGCATTGGAGGACAACCTAGGGTACTCGCCTACCCTAGGAAGTGGAGGACTTGAGGGTGGTACACTACCACCCTTGGAGGAGGAATCAAAGGTGGTCCACGCCACCTTAGGAGGAGCCTTTGAAGGTGGAAATCCATCCACCTTGGAGGAGTTAAGCACGCCCCCTAGGGCTTGCTTTGGAGGACACCATTCTGGTGGAGCAATAGGAGTTGGAGGTTATCTTTTTAAGTCTGGGAGCTACCAGTCTTGGAGCAAGAAGAGCTTCATCCTCTTCATCACCATCATCATCTAGAGGATTTGTTTTTATTTTGTTCTTGCAAATTTTTGTAGAAGCATTCATCTACTTGTAGACAATTTCCTTTAATATAAAAAAAGAAGTTGCCTTGATTTCTTGTTGCACTCTTTTTATTGCATTACCTTGCTTTCTCTTTAGTGTAGTTTCACTCCTCCTTTCTAATTAACCTAGGTCTCCACACGCCTAGGTTGAGCTTAGAAAGAGGATAATTTTTGTCACTTAGATTAGCATACTAGGTGTAGTAATTTTTTCCCCCCAATAGCTTCGCATATTGCCTTGATTTCAAAAACATAAAAATGATATATTGAAAAAACCAAAAAGAAAGTTGATTTCCACTTCCGAGCAAGAGACCTATTTTTGCAAACAAATTGCCTCCTTGGATGACCCTAGATACCCCACTATCTAGGAATATAAATTTTAAAAGCGTATGCAATTACGCATGTTACAACGACTTTAAAAGCCCTAATTACAAATCACACTATTTTTTGCATCAATATTGTAATTTAGAATAATTTTAGTATATTTATACTTATTTATTATGTAGAATAGTATTTATAACGTATATATATGTATATATGTATAAATCGTGTATTTAAATGTACATAAATTGAAATAAATGAATAAAAATAAATTAAAAATTTGTAATAATAAGTTAATAATATATACTAACTAATTTATAAGCCAATTGAACCATTAATTTATTAGTTTATACTTTAAATAATGAATTAAACAATAAATCAATGCGTATTTTTTTGCTAACTTTAATGATTTTTTAAATATAATTATATATTTAATTAAGTTAAAATAACTATACCAATAAGAGCCCTATATATAGGCTACCTGTACATGTAATTTAATTATAAAATAATTATTTATTTGGCATCTTAATTGAGGCATGAACTTGGCCTTAAATCGTGGATTGACACTACAATTGAGCACCCAAATTAGCACCAAATCGGTGAGTGTTGGTCTCCTGCTATCATATAAATTGAAAAGCACGAGAAGGCTATCCGTCCTAAGATAAGGGGTCGAATCCCATAGCCTAGATAAACCTATACTATTATGAGAGAGAAGAGTGGCCTGGAAGCTTGGTCTAGTTTGGCTGGGCTGTGAGCGATCTATATGTGGGCCTGAATGGGCCCAAAACTATGCAAAAATACATAAATAAAAACTAGGGCTTTAAGATTAGTAGCGGTTGATCCGACTCCTGTGGACTGTTGATCCTACGAAGGGTTGGTCCCACCAATAACAAATTTTTGGTTGAGTTAAGTTTAACTATAGTTAAGTTAGTGTAAATTTAGCTAAGTGTTAATCTGTGTATATGTGTAGTTTTGAGTCTATTAGTGTGTAGTGTGCAGTGTGTGTCAATTAAATGTGTGTGAGTTATATGCATGTAAGTATAATAACTAACTAGCATACATAGTAATTTAGTATATATGTATATATAAAGTATACGCATTGTGTATATATATACATTAGTTTTGCCTTATTTTGTATATGTTTATAAGGCTTCTTTAGTAACGTTTATATGTGTTAGTATAGATGGTAGATATGTGTTAGTACAATATATGGTATATATTTGTATATATATTCCTTTTGTGCTTTTATTAAGGCATTACTTAGATAGAATTGCACATAATTTACCTAGATTAGTTTTTAATGCCTTCTTACTTGTTTATATGTTTGAGGCATTGTCATTAACATTAATTCATCCATTGTTGTACATAATTGACTTAGGTTAGTTCATTCTTTGATTCTTTCATTCGTGATTCATTCATTTGTAAATAAAGTTAACATTTTTGGAATAAAAGATGATTTTTGGATAATAGAGAGTGATGTATATCAATAATCGCCTTCCAGTGAATGACTTGGAATAAAACTAGTAAAAATTGTATATAAATAAAATGACATCCATCTGTATTATGACTATACTACAACGTGATAATTAACCCTAATTAACTAGCGATCTAGATGGCTCATCAAGTACGAATACCCAACAACAACCTACAATAATAGTACCTCCTGGTAGGGACATAAGCTCCCATGTCGCTCTAGCTCGTAGTGCGGTCATCTCTTCCATGGCCTGACTCCATTTTGAGATGAGGTTTTGGTTGTACTTAATTAATTTTAGAATGTAATTTGAGTTTTGAATTTAGGAGGGAAATTTTTCTTGGGGCTTATTGATTAACCTATATTTGTGGGCTATTTAAGTATTTAAGTATCTCGACATTAAGTTAATTTTAACATTTAGATAGCATACATTAGGATGTAATTAAATTAATTCATATTTTTAGCTTAAGTGCATAATTCATGTGTGGCATCCATATCTAAATGCATTTAGAATTAACCTAGGATTGCATACATTTGATTAGTTAATTAATTAGGTGCATTACATACATTATTTTAATTAACATAGAAGTTAAGGAGTTATGTATAAATAATCCTAAATATTTTATTATTCTTCTGCTCCTCCTTTTTGCAGGTAATCGCTCTGTCTTCGTTTCCTCCTCCTGCGCATTCACTTGTCCAGCATTCACTCAATAGTGGCCTGTTTGAATTTCAAAATCTTTATAGCTGTGGCTATAAAGGAGGAGGAATGGCTGCCATTCAGAGTAGGCCTCCACCCTGATTCCATCACCGTGCATGCATCAAGCACATTTCCACTCCACCACTGTCAGCCTCAACCGTGGCAGCAAGCCTCCACCATCGTGGGCGTGCGACGTGACAGGCCACACCACCGTCCGAAGCTCACTTGCATCACCGTGCTTCTTCACCCCACAACACCATCATCACGCACAGCCACCAGCCACACCACCGTCAGTGCCCACACCTTGCTCCTCCTTCGCGTGTAGCAGGGTACCCTCGCGCGCACCCGCGCTCCTCCAGCCCACCGGAACTCGCCCACGCGTGCAGAGCACGCACTATAGCAGCCGCGCAGCGCTGCACTCCCTCGCCATTCCCGCAGCAATGCCCGCAGCAGCAGGACCGTGCACGCCCCTTGCTACGCCTCCATCACACCTGCAGCAGCCCTCCACTTCCAGCCCGCGTGCGCCTCCCCTCAGCGTGCCTCACCTCTTGCAGCACGCACCACACACAACACCGCCCTCCATCTCCATAGTGTGCAGCACCGCCCTTCAGCTCCACCACCGCAGGCACCTCCTATAGTAGTGCCATTCTCGCACGCCTGCCCTCGTTGCATCTCCGCCAACGTGCAGTAGCTCCTGCTCACACAGCAGGCATGTGCATTTAGTAGGCCACCGGGCACCACTCCAACCTCCTCTCCGATCGGCCACCTCTGGCCATGCCGTGTCTCGCTGTCCCCATCACAAGAAGCGGCCCAACAGCAGCTACCTCCGACGAGAAGCTCCTCTCCGACCTCCGCCTCCTCTGTGCGTGGAGGAGCTCAAAGCAACCTCCCCTATTTTTGCACAGTAAATCCTCTATTAGTTTTTACGATTCATGCCATTGTGAACTTCATTTTCTGATTTAATTATCATGGTGAATTTATGAGAACCTCCTTCATTGTTTAGCTTATTAAGAAAATCAATTTCTCAACCCTAATCTAAGTGGATTTCCATTCAAATCTTGGAAGATTCTTGCTATAGGAGAAGCTTAATTTGTAATTATATTTAAGTACCATTGTGAGGATTTTATTCTTATTATATTGTGGTTCATATTACATTAAACCCCTCCTATTTGGCTTAACACAATTTCAGCATGTGCTTTCATTAAAACACATAACTAATGCAATTTCTCGACACAATTTCTTAAGGAAATCATTTGTTAACAATAATTTTTATTTATCGCGAGTTTGTAATAGCTATTGCTTCCCTGTGGACACGACCTACTCTCCTGTGAGTAGTTTAATTTTAATTCTAATTGTTTTGATTAGTTGACTTTCCACCACTTAGAAATATAACGATAAATCTTCTTAATCATAATTTTTCGAAAGTAGAAATTCAACTTGTCACTTATATAGGGCTAGGATTAATTTTTATTAAGATGAAGGTTTGGGATGTTGGTGAGGTGGTACACAAGCGTGGTTGGCCATAGGGTTAGAAAGTGTCACATGTGGTTGGTCAACCTTAGTTGGGAGGTGGTGGATTTGGTTGGGGTTTGGTTGAGGTTGTCTTAGGATGATGTTGCATAAAAAATTGTTGTAGTTTAGGAAAACAACGCGTCGTAGTATAGCGACCAAAATCAATACGACATTTAAATTTGTAAATGCTCAAAAAATCGTGAGTTCCCAGGTTTTTCATAGGGCAGGGAGCAAATATGGAATTCAAACACTAGTCAAATATGATAAATAATGAGCACAATAATGATATGCAATGAATAAATAATCCACTAAAAATATATTCAATAAGAATCAAATAATGTATCTCAATACTCAAATGACAAAAAGATAATTGAGCCTAAAAAGTGGTGGTTGAGACCACCAGTTAATCCCCACAATTAGGCACAATTCCCAAGGTCAACATCTTAAATACTTAGCTGCATTAGATCAGAGTACTCAGCCAAATCAAATCTCAATATCTCCAAAATAGCCAGGATCATACGTCTCCAAGGCACATCAGACATCTTAAGTTCATTCATCATAAACCCCACTGAATTTCATTAAGTGTGTGCACGAATCTTGAGGATGAAAAGTGCAAAACCTGCCCCTCCTCCCTCAGAAAATTTCCTTTCTCTCTCTCTAATCAGGTCGAGCATACGGGTAATCGAATCTAGACCGGTGACCAGTCCTGTTGGCGTGCGGTGGCAGGCGAGGAGAGGTTAGGTGAGAGGGACCTCACCCCTGGTGTATGAGGTAGTAAGCCACAGTGCTAAAATCGTTATAAATGAAAATTTGAATTGTAATCCCATGTTGTGGGACTATGTGGTTATATCTTCTTCGCATGCACAGCAGCTGCAGTCTCAAGCGATTGGAGCTTCTACTGCATGTGTCTCTCCCAATTGAAGGTCCATCAGGGTTCTTGGGAGTAATCCACGTTGATTGGGAGTGGTAGAGGGGTTGCTTGATGGTCTAAGGATAGTGGTCGGTACAGGAGAAGACGACAGTGGCGACGAAGAAGCTTGCATAGAAAATACAGCCCTAGGGCCTAGTTAGTAGGTTCAATAGCTTTGCCATAACATGGAAAATGTGTTGGTGGGTTTGATTTGGTGAAAGTGTGCATGTGGTAGCTGAACAATGACGAGGTGGACGACGTTGGATGGGTTTGTCCGATGGACGGTATGAGTAGTTGAAATGCCCAATAAAGTGAGGGTTTTTATTCTAAGGGTGGAGAGGAAGGTAGTGGTAGTGGTAGTGGTAGCATAGTGGTTTGTGGGGTGTAGCAACTGTGCGACCATGCCAGAGGCAGGGAATACAAGGGGGAAGTAGGTGATTAAGTGGTCGGAATTGGGTCTAAGAGGCCTAAAACTATCCTAGAGAGAGGGAGAGAGGAGGAGAAATACCTAGCTAATGGACGAAAGGGAAGGAGAAATCCATGGTGGATTGACATGCCAACGCCACGGATGATGGAATCTCCTGTGATGAGAAGTGGTGACGATGAAGGAGTTGGGGGCTCCTGCTTGGTCCGATGAGGAGCGGAAGAAGATGAGGGAGGTATTGGACCACCTAATTTGGCCGTTGGGTGGCTAGATGATGGGGTGGAAGAGGGTTGCTGGAGTCGAGTTAGAGAGCAGCCGAAGAGGACAAAGAAAGAGGGTAATCAATCTAAACTTGACTAATTTGGATTGTGGAACATCGAGGAATTTAAATAGAGGGTGCTGCGATCTCAAATTGCACCAAATTAGTGTGAATTCCTTACAAATTTCACAAGGAATCCACACTGAAAATGTGGCGTTCACTGATGGCGATGGGTCAGTTTTGGCTCTCGTGAGATGGCTTAATGTGTATGGGATCTTCTTGGGAGTAATCTCTCCAAGTTTGGAGAGATTTGAGTGAGAAACGAGAGAGAAATCCTTGCTCGAAGTTGGTGAGTTTGGGTCTTTAGGTTCTGTTCACATGATAATGGCGAAAGAGACCTTTTTGTGAAGATGATGAGAAGTTAGGGGCCTTTTTGTAATGAACATAGAACCTAGGGGTTTAAATGTAAAGAATAGAGATTATAAGGGCAGAAATGCAAACTAGGTCAAGATGGACTCTGATTGAGACAAAATTTTGGTGATAACCTAATTTGGACTCAAGAAATCTAATGGTGAACTTAGATTTGAGTTTTGACCATGTTTGATAGGGTAAATTGCACAGGAGCCCAAATTAGGGTAGATTCTCGTCTGAATCTCTATTCTTGGTTAAAATGGGTTCAGATAGTCAAACTGAAGGTATCAAACCTCTTAAAATATTTTTCAATAATTTTTAGGTGGGTTATATTATTTTTATCCTGATCATAACCCTTTCAATTTAAGTGGGGCTGATAATTAGGGTTTTTAGTCTTGTTTTCACCCTGGAAATGCGTGAAACCCTGATTCAATCAGTATGAGCCCACTTCTTGATCTTTTTAGTTCATTTGACCTTTAATTAACTCTTGAGTAACCTCAAGGTTAATTTGCATTTGTGATGTACTGCTAAAACAATAGAATTAACCTTGTTTTCTTATTTTCTTCTCAAATTAGACCAGTACGTAATTATGATCCTCATATGATCATTTAAGAGCATTTATCATTTGATTATGACTAAATTAAGTTAGTTATTACAAATGATGGCATTACCATCAAATGTGGTTCCCCCTTTGTCTTTGGCTTAGTAGCTTCTTTTATTTTTCAAGTAGTGAGGTAACTTCTAAGCCTCCTCATGTCTTCTTGTCTTCCATCCTTTATCTTGTAATGGCCCTGATGGGTCTCGGAGATCGTTGTTGAGGTCACCAATGGCCATCAAAAAATTTGTATGCGTAGGAAACGCAATGTAGCCATGAGAACAAAAATAAGCAAGTAATCACATGAACGCGAGCTATTGTTAACCCAGTTATACCTTAAGGGGTGTACGTCTGGGGATGGGATCTAACCCTCAATATCTACTATATGTCAGGAAAATACAAGTGGTAGGTATAGGGCCTTGGCTTACCCTTATTCCCTATGTCCCCTTTCCTTGTGTATTGGGAACCTACTTATAGAGTACAACATATGGGTGGTTACACTTTTGGAAGTGTAACCACCACAATAATGGGGAGTTAGTAGGGAGTAATGGAGAGTAATGTGTTGACTTGTAACCACTTTGTGGACCGTGCCTCCTTACATTCCTGTGTGGATAGAGTCTAAGTGGGTTTGATGAGAGTATAAGAAAGTTCAACCGGTCTATTCACAAGTCGATTAGGCTTATTTTGTGAGGGCAATTTTCTTTCCTCATCAATTGCCCCCACTTTTGTAGTTTGGCTGTGTTGACTGCGAGAGTAGACATCTTTCTCCTTGCCTTCACAAGGAGGTTATCCATGCCCCCAGTAGCTATTACTCGATAATGCTAGGGTGTACGTGCTTCATTTCTCCCACTTGCCTTTTGGGAGGGGTTATTTGTAAATTTTCCTAAAGAAATAGGTAATTAGTAAAAATAGGTTTGAACTAGGAAGTTGCCCCCTTTACATTTTCATCTTCCTACCCCGATGCCTTTGTTGGTGGATATTTTTGTTTGAGCACCGGCTGAAGGGCAGTCGGCGCCCCACTTCATGCCTAAGGGAGTCGGCTGGGTAGACATTAGAGAGATCGGTGCCTTACTCCATGCATAGCCAAGTAAGGCTTGTAGCGGGTGGAGCTCGTGGCAGGGCTGGGAGCCAAGTGGAGGAGTTGGTTGAGCCTTTTCATAGGTAAATGCTCACATGGGAGGCTGGAGGAAGTCGATCGCTCCTCTAAGGTGAGTGACACCATGCCAGGTGGGAGGAGCTGGCCGCACCTTCTTGTAGGTGGGCTCACCCATGGAAGGCGGGAGGAAGTCGGTTGCACCTTCTCATAGTTAGGCGGTACCAAACTGATTTACGAATTAGTCCTTGCAAATGAAGATCTTCTTACACTTTGATTCCTAAAATTTAGCAAATAGGTCACTCTGAATTTCTTTTCTTCTTGCGGATGGGTCCCTGCCAGCAGTGTGTAGGAGCTTGAGCCCCTTCCTTCTTCCTACGTGTAGGTTGTGACAGAAGAGGAGTTTGGCATGGTTGGAGGAGGTCTTCAGGCTATGTGGTAGAGGTGAAAAGCCTCCTTGGAAATCCACGAAGCTTCTTACGAAGCTTCACGGCCACGAGGATGGTGGATGGCAGTGATAGGCATTGGAGAAGAAAGGGCAGTGGTGGATGTTGGTCGAGCATGGGAGAAGTCCTTGCACTCGATGAAAGGGTTGAGGGGTTTTGTTGGAGCACGCTGAAGGTGATGGCGATGGTGATTTGGCATGGCATGGTCAGAAATGGCATGGCAGACCCGATGAAGGTGGCAGCCGGCAGTCGAGTTCGATGGGTGAGAGGAGTCGAGACCCTCAATAACTTGAGGGCTTTTGACCGCCTGATCATAGTGGAGATCGTGGGGTTGTTGGTGGTGGCGAAGATGTGTGGGAGGAAGGTGGAGTGTGTCGCTGGAGTGTTGTTGGCCACAAGAAAGACAGTGAGCATGGAGGTGGTGATTCCTAAGTTTGATGGGACTAATTTATTCTATGGGAAGTTAGGGAGATAGAGAGCTACCTAAGGGATGACGATGGGGTAAGGTTGCATATGGTGTTGGCCAGCTAGATGCGAGGAAGAAGGGGAAGTCTGGTGAGTAGGTTGGAGCTATGAAGAGGCTAGAAGATTTGGCTTTTGTGATGGGAAGCTCAGCAACAAGATGGGGAAGGGAGTCGCGGCCTTAGTTGGCGGCGAGGAGTAGCAATGAGGTGGTTCAAAGAAGCTCCAAGGAGCTCGTTAATGGTGAGTGGAAAGGAGAAGAAATGAGAAATCTCATCAAAACCTTGCACTAAGAAGCTCGTAGAAGAATGGCGAGGCTTTATAGGTGCTCGTTCACGAAGATGAGGCCCATTCGTGGCTAAGATTAGCGGCATCCAAGCTTGCTTCGACAAGGATTTCAAACATGATTCGTAGATGCTACAGATGGCAACAACGAGTGATTCCTATGTCAATGGATGTAGGAATGATCGAGCTGTGGCAACAACAACACCATGATTCTAGTGTGATTTCAGGGAACGAGACCTCCCTCATCTCACAGCGAAATCCTACCAAATTTGGTGGGATTTCGCTGTGAGATGAGGGAGATCTGAATCCTTGAAATCACACCGGAATTATAATGTTGTTGTT
Source organism: Thalassia testudinum (assembly GCA_037157565.1). Lineage (NCBI taxonomy): Eukaryota > Viridiplantae > Streptophyta > Magnoliopsida > Alismatales > Hydrocharitaceae > Thalassia > Thalassia testudinum. Next base: position 23,617,970 of record JAZHRO010000026.1, on the reverse strand, counting down.
GCCATTGCGTTGGAGAAGGCTTGGTGAGGAAGATGGTCTTAGGGACCTCTTTGCAAAATATTTTAAGACTTGGGGATTTTTGCAACAATCAGAAATCAAAGGAGTAAATTACAAACTTGGTCGAGATGGAATTTGATTGAGCTCAAAATTTGTGGGTAACCTAATTTGGATCAAAGGAATCTAATGGCGATATCAATTTTGGGTTTTCATGAAGTTTAATTGGTCAATTTATGATTTAACCCAAAATGAATTAAATACCTCCGTTGGTCTTTGTTTTAGGTCAATTTGGTCTCATTTTATAAAATTGAATGTTCTAAACCTTATAGAATATTTTTCAATGATTTTTACAAGGTTTAGATTATATTTATTTCCATCATAACCCTTTAAATTAAAGTAAGGTCGAAATTAGGATTTTATTAATTGTAATTTGGCTTTTATTTCGTAAAACCTTATATAAATTAATGCAAGCTCACTTATTTCAATTTTAAGCTTATTTGACCTTAGATTAATTTTAGGTTCATCCCTTAATTAATCTGCACTTGTTTTTGCCTATTAAAATAATAGAATTAACCTATTTTAAACATTTCCTTTAATTCTTGATATTCTTCAGTTATACTCTTTTAATGATTAATTAGATGAATTTAACCTTAGAACTTAGCAAAATTAAGCTAGATATGAATGATGATAGTGTTACCATCAAGGAGCCGATTGCGCCTTCTTGTAGGGTGGCGTACCCATGGTACGCGGAAGGAAGCCGGACGCACCTTCTCGTAGGCAGATGGCAACATGGCAAGCGAGTTGGCTACGCCTTCTCGTAGGTGGGTGTACCCATGGTAGGTAGAAGGAGCTAACTGGCCATCGCTAGCCGATTCGTTCCTCTAGCCAAGCGACACACGTGGCAGGAGGTAGTATAGGTCGCTGGTTGGGGGAGCTTTTGCTGGAAGCTAACAGCCAGCTAGACATAGGAGGCTTAATTGGTGCCTAAGGCCAGGGGTTACCTCGCATGGAGCGACCAGCCGGTTATTAGGGGCCTTGGTCAACACCTTGAAGAAGCAGTCAGAGTCATAGGAATGTCACCTTCCTGTTGAGGAGCTGTAGCATGTACATGCTCCCCAGCTTCTCATACTTCCTCCATTAGCACCGCCATCGAGCTTCCCATGAACCATAGGGCCCCCCTCTCCAGCGACAGTGGACTAACTTGGAGTGGGAGCCGAAAAGGGGCCTCGTTAGCCTTCATGAGGGAGAAGGGGGTAGAGATGACCTTAGCAAGGAAGAGGGAGGTGAGGAAGAGGCAAGTGGCTACTAGGTGTTTGGTCCCCCCTATTGCATCCTCCATTTTTTTTTTTTTGAAGAAGCTGCCCATGAGTGGTCGGAAGGAGCTTCCATCATCAAGAGGGGGCTTCTTGATTTCCTTCTTGCAATCATTGCAAGGGCTATGCATTTTCAAGACACATTTATGGAATGTATTCTCAGTGAACATGAAAATATGGAATATAACACTCCTTGACATAGATGGCAGCACATGGACAAAGATAATTATATTGCTCCTCAAAACAATCAGCCAACTTGGTTGGTGCCCTTGCCATTCTGATGGTTGTGATGGTACTACCACTTTGTAGGTAGAAAGATGGATGGAAAAAATATCAAAATCGAAGGGATTTGTCACAAATTCATAGCAAGAACAAACATAGCTCAAGCATTGCGAGAGCATAGCATTGTTGTTATGCGTTTCTCACATACGACGCCATTTTTCCCCTCTTAACACCCTTATCACTAATATGTGTAAATATGGCATGGAGTGATGTCAGCATTGTCAATAAGTGCAAAGGACATGACTTGTCCACAAGTAACTTTGCCGGCCACATAATCTCTATCCTTTTTTTTCTCTTTCTTTTTGGCAATAGCTTGTATAAATCGCATGAGGTGGGCTAGGCATTGTGATCCCCTTAGGAGCAAAGATTCCCCTCAACACCTCAGGCATTCCCTCCATAGTCTTCATGGGTAAAACACTTTTGAACTTGATCGTCGCCTGCCTAGTGACGAGCACGACTAGGAGGGTCCCACCTAACTGAGAATGGAGGCAACAATGCCTCACACCATGCATGCAGCCCAAAGTGGGAGGAAAGGCGGAATCAGACATCATCTAGCTGGCTAGTGCCTTAAAAGCGGGAGGTCGACTGATGTTACCTGATCGATGGTCATTGAGCATGATGAGGCTAGCTAAATGGTGGAAGGCATCGGCGTAGGTGGGGTAGTTGGACGATAGAGCGATAGGAACCCCTGGTAGGGGACTATGGTGGGGTCCTCACTGCTAAAGATTTTAGCAGGATGGTGGACCTCAAGCAAGGAGGTTGTGGTTGGCGGGACCCCAAGCAGTAGGAGTTTTGGTGTGCTTACAACTTTGCCGGGTGCTAGCCACTCTGAAATGAGTTTGAAAATCATTGCGTTGTAGTATAGTTCAAATCAACGTGAAAAATAGATAAAATTTATACTCGAATGAAAGTTCGAGGTCATTCACTGGGAGCAAGTAGGAATTCATGCCCTAATCTCAACAATTAATGTAAATGAGCACAATTAATTACTTAAAATATAGTTTGCAATGTATAGCATAAGTATATGAAGAGCAAAAAGAATTCTAGACAAAATAATGGTGATTTAGATCACCAATTGTAAGTCCAATACATAGAATAATTACTCAAATCTTAATCAATATGAAGGAGCATATGATCAGACACTTGATTTTGCAATCAGACGTCTTAAAAGGTGTTTCTACAGTACTCCTTTTATTCTTCTTCTACTGCTATTCTTCTCCTTCTTCTATATGTGCCTCTTTTGCCGCTCTCCCTCTCTTCTCCTTTCTTTCTCTTCTTCCTGCTTTTTCTTTCTCCTTCTCTTCTTCTACGGCCCTGCTCTTCCTTGCAATTCTTCTTCTTTGTGCCTTGGCCTTTATTCTTCATGTACAAAGGGAGCACTCTTGGATTTGGTTGAGTGTTAGCCATTGATTTCAGAGCAAAACCCCCCAACCCTGCACTCTCTCTCTTTCTTCTTTCTCTCTAGGTCAACTTCTTTCATGCCCTCCGAGGGCCATGCATGGTAGCCTATTATTAGGTAATCAGAGGATCTGCGTACCCGGGTCCAGGGTCACTGGCATGGTGTAGTGACCGAGGAGTGAGAGAATAGGTAGGCTAGTGAATAAGGGTGTGGGACCTCACCCTAGTGTTTGGAGGTGATAAGCCTAATGCAAGAAAATAATTTATTCGTTGGGAAGACTTTGTTCACTTCTAAGGTGGGACTAAATGTCCCACCATCTTCGGTGCATTTGTTGATGCCTCTCCGTCTGGTTGCACCGGCTGTTGAGGGTATCTCCCCAATTGGAGACTTGGGCACATGCCTTAAGCAAAGCCGCAATGCCTGGAGGGTGTGGCTTGGTGCTCCGTGGCTAGAACTCCAAGAACACGGTCGTCACCAATGGTGGCGGTGGCGGAGCATGGTATAACCCTGAAAATCACAATACGGGCTTGTAGCCCCAATTAAACTAGTTCATGAGCTTCGCCAGACCACGGTGAATATGTAGGGGATGGTCTCGTGGTTAGTGGAGGTGTGTGGTGGTTTGCAAAGGTCGGAGGAGGAACATGACGATGGGTGTGTTCGGCGGAAGGTTTGGAGGGGCAATCGACCTAACTACGTTAGGGCGTTTTCTCTTGGGGTTGAGGTGGAGGTGTAGGGAGTGTCGGCGAGGCGTATGGTGCGGTGTAGAGGCAGGGACGCCTCACCGGAGGAGCAGTCGGAGACAGGGAAGACGGGGATGAACGACGGCGTCGAGGGATTAAAATTGAGGTTTAAGGAGGGGAAACTAATCTATGATGCTAACAAAACCAAACTAACTACTCTAATGGATGAAAGGGGGGAGATCTGTGTCAGTTTTGGTACGTTAACGACGGAGAAGACGAACTCTCTGGTAGGGAAGGAACGATAATAAAGAAGTGGAAGGGGACGACCGTTGGTATTGCGGCACATGGAAGAATTTGAGGATGAAGAATCCGCTGCTGGTTTTTGCAAGAACGGATGAGGAAGGAGGCTGAAGATATCGCCGGAGCTCAAGGAGATTTTCGCATAGAGAGGAGAGAAGAAATTGGTGTAATTCTTGCCTAAAATGAGTCTGAAAGGCACAGTCTGCCCTGGGGAGTCTTATATAGGCTGTGAGAGGGTGATTAAAGCTTGGGAAGCAAGCTTCCCAAGGTTGGAAGGCCGTTGGAGTAGGAGACCCACTCATTTGAAGGATTTGCATGAGGATTTGGGTGACATCTAGAGCTTTGATTCTGGTTGAAAAGGAAGGCAATTACTTGACGAGTTTCCCTTTCAATTTTGAGAGGGATTCGTCAAGAAATCATGGAGATTTTGCCAAATTAAGGTTAAAGTTGTAGGAATAGGATTTTGGTGTGGCGGGGGCCTTTTTGTGCAGAAGACGACAAAGCTGGTGGGTTTCGTGTAGGAAATTCAAAAGTTAGGGGCATGAGTGTGAGATAAAAGAGTCAGATAGAACCTAATTGCAAGCTAAGTCAAGATGATGTCATATTGGGCCCAAATTTTGGTACAAACCTAATTTGGACCTAAGGAATCCAATGGTGAAGTTAGATTTTGATTTTGAAAAGTTTGATTGGGTAATTTATGCAAAAACCTAAATTAGGGCAAATATCTTTCTAAGACTGTTTTGGGCCAAGACGGGTTCTGATGGTCAAATTAAGTATACAAAACCCTAGAGAATATTTTTCTATGATTTTTAGAGGGTTTAGGTGAGTTTTATCTTGACCAGAACCTCAGTAAATCAAGCAGGTCTATTTTTAGGATTTCGGAAGTCATTTAATTCTCAAAACACGCGAAAACCCTTTTCTGTCTGTACTAACCCACTTGTTAGACTCTTAAAATCATTTGACCCTTAATTAAACCCTGAGAAAAGCCCGTGGTTATTATGCATTCATGATATGATGGTAAAATTGTAGTTTTAACCTTGGTTTCTTGTATTTCCGTCAGAATGAATTTGCAATGAATTACAGTCTTCTAGCGGTTATGTAGGAGTATTTATTCCTTGATAATGACTAATTAAAGCTAGATATGGTTGATGATGACATTATCATCACCGAGTGGAAGGGACCTCAGGCGAAAAGGATGCCTCTGGTGGGGAGGAGCTCTTGTAGAAGGGAGGCCTTTGGTGAAGGAGGACTTTAGGCCCCAGGATCCATGTAGGTTATGTAGTGAATGTTGTTCTTAGCCAATTAGGTGAGTTGATCGCAAGGGTTTCACGTGTTTGAAATTGGGGTTACGAGTAACCCTTTGTCGTAGTTGCAAAACTTGTGATCAAATATAATTTATACCGAAACTCCAAGGGAGTCCCGGGTCGAACATAGGGGGCGACGTTTACTTTGTATGAAAATTGCACTTCGATTTGTTTCTTTTTGGTGTTTTATGGTTTTGTTATTTTTTTAGTTTTGAAATAAGATGACAAACAATCACAAGAGAGAGATAGAATCGAATATGATATATTGCATGCATGTCAATTACAATAATCTAGAAAACATAAAAGGAGAGGGAGGTGAGAAGAAATCTCCCGAAGCGACTGTTCGGTGAGACGACGGCACCTGGTGGAAGCTCGGATGAAGGAGTTGGGAAGTAGGACGACGGAGGTGAGAAGCGGGAGGATGTCGGGTCGAGGAAAGCTTCAACGCAACTCTGGAATGGGGATGAGAAGGCGAAGATGATCTGCTACCGGAATGGAGGTGGGGGGATGGCTCCAAGGTGACCTATGAATGGGGATGGGAAGTTGGAGGAGTATTTGGTGGGGCAGAGTTCCGTTACACTAATAGGCACCTTGGGAGCATGAGAGCAAGCTCTAATAGAGCATTGGTAGGCTTGTTAGAGCTTGGGAGTAGGTTGGAGTAGAGTAGGTAGAGATGGCATGGAAGGTAGGGGGTGTTGGTCCTTTTATAATGGATGAAAAGAGGCTAGAATAGGCATGGGACCAGTAGTGACCTCCAAGTCGTCGCTGTAAGTGTCGCTGTAGGTAGCTCACACCCGCTCACTTTCATGGCTGGCCTTGCTGGCGTGTGAATAATTAGCGACGATTGTAAGCGTCACTGAATGTTTGCTAGGCTATTACTGAAGGCTAGCACCAACCGAGCATGCACCCTCCCATGCAAGCTGCACTGTCTCACCTTATGCGCATAGAGGCCTTGCTGGTATGCGCACGTGTGCGCGCTACTTGGCGTTGCGTTGCCACTATTGTTGTATGCCTGCACATCCAATTGATGAAGGGGGGACGCTGTGAGTCTTGCATTTGCAGAGAGGGTGCCTCACCGTTTGACCAAGGTGCGCTCTTGGTCAAGTGTAGGGCTTGCTGACGTGCGGTTCAGGCCACCCTCAACCATTGGATTGAGATCCAACAGTTGAGATCCCTCCATGCGGTGGGCTTGAGGACGTACCAGCTCAGGTGGGGCGGCCTGGATGGTGCCACGGGGCACCATCTAGGCCGTCCATCTTCTTCTTCTTGTGGAGGGTACTACAGAGCTCCGATCGAGGTGATTCTCACGATGACGAACTGCGATCGTCACTCTGAATCCATCCGTATGGTCGGGTTCTTCATCTGAAGACCATAAAGATGTCGCCCTACCTCCTGGCCATGTAAAATGGCAGAATTAATGTACGTAATATACAACTATCCAAAATGCCATGCGATGGATGCTATGCAGTATTTATAACAAGGTATGCAATGCTAAGCCTAGGAACTATCATAAATAAGCATTTTATCATGAATTCATGTGTGTTTATCATACCCCCACGCTTACTTTTTGCTAATCCCTAGCAAAATTAGCCTAAATGCTATTTATAAAAATAGAATTAGGATTCTATCTCTTAGGTATAATTTGTTTGTTGTTTTAGGAACTTTCAACCCAAGACCTGGTTACGAAGACTCGACAGTGCCTAGGTGTCTGCCAGAATGCTGGCCGTCCAAGCCCTCGCCTTATTTGAGATGAAGATACAAAATTTTTTCTTGTTTTTCTTTTTTTCTAATTTTTTTGTACTTTTGGAGTTTGAGAGTTTTGGAATAACTTTTTACGACTACCCGACCCACCCAAGACTCGAAAAGGACTCTAAGTGCTAAGCATCTAGTGAAAAGAGTGAAAGACTCACTAGGCGGCCATTAAAACGGACTTTGGGTTTCTACGACCCTAGGTAACCTTGCCTAGATGTTTATCTTTTCGAACAGTGGCTTTCTCCCTACTTTTATTTATGGGGTCAACACAAGGGCGAACCCAGTGTATATTTCCCCGATTTATTGTACTTCCTCGCTTCTTCCCTAAGTGTTTTGGGAATTATTGTGCATTTTTTTTTTTGAGCTGGGTTTTGGACAACCGGCCAATGGGCTGTTACCTACGACAACTTGCTAGCCATACTCGTGCGGTGAAGTGTGGTTTATTTATTTATTTATTTTTCTACTTTTTCTATTTTTTTCTTTTTCTCTCTTTTTTTTTTAAGTTGGTGGCTTCCCTAATCTAAGATTTACCTAAAGGCAGTACAATGAAAATGGTCTTGTGACTAGGCTCTGGACAATCGATCGATGAGCTGTTACCACTGACAACTTACCAGCCATACCACCCTAGATAGTTCATTAGCTGCTCAATTTCCGAAGAAACCACCGAAAAGTGAGTCAGTGCAAAAAAAGTGTGTAGATGCTTAGGCTTAAAGTCCCCCCAAATTAGAGGGTGGGTTGATAAGTCGCATACTTATCATCCCAATTTATTTACCAAATTAAAATGAATTTTAATTGGCGAGGACTCGAGACTAAGTCCACATTCGAGTGGACACACGGGCTAATTAAGCTCGAAGACCTGAAGAGTCTAAGTATTCAGGTCTCAAAGTATCAATTCCTAAATTTTGCAACTCCTAATGCCTAAGTTCTCATCTCCTTTTTTTTTCTTGAATCAAATAACAGGAAATTACTGTTACAGCTAACAAAAGGATTGTAAGATATATCCACCCCCCCATGCTTATCTATTGTAATGTCCTCATTGTTAAAAATGTAGGCATGCAGGAGAGTAGAAGTGGAAGGATAACACCTGGTTTCTGTGGGATTTTAGTCAGCTTGGAACAGTCTTTATACGTGATGAGTTTAGTGCCTTCAGTTAGGTGATGATCGACTCGCGGTGGTTAAGGCAAGGTAAGAGCAACCTTGTGCAAGACAGGTTCAGGGAGCATATGGTCAACAAGGGGTTTGAGACGCTGTTCGTTGACCTTGAAGATATTACCCATCTTTGGGTGAGAGATTTCGATGCCCTCGTTAGGGAAAATCTGCTCAATAACGAATGGGCCATCCCACTTAGACCTGAGTTTTCCAGGGAAAAGCTTCAATCAAGAATCGAAAAGCCAGACCTTCTGGTTCGGCTCAAAGCTCTTACGTGAAATCATCTGGTCATGGAGGCTATAGTCCTTGCCTTATAGATTCTGGCATTTTCATAAGCATCATTTCGAATCTCCTCCAACTCAGATAGTTGGAGTTTCCTGGTTTTCCCGGCCAACTCTAGGTCAAAATTACACTTCCTGATGGCCCAAAATGCCTGGTGTTCAAGTTCTACGGGTAAGTGACACGCCTTACCAAACACCAGACGGAACGGAGACATACCGATAGGCATTTTGTACGCCACACTATAGGCCTAAAGAGCATCATCTAGCTTTTAGGTCCAATCCTTTCTATCAGGCCTAACGATTTTCTGCAAAATATTTTTGATCTCTCGATTGGAGACCTCAACCTGTCCGCTTGTCTGAGGGTGGTAAGGTTTGGAAATCTGATGATTCACCCCATATTTCCCTAGTAAATTTTGAAACTGGGCATGAGTGAAATGTGTCCACCATCACTGATAATTGCCCGAGGAACCTCGAACTGACTGAAGATATTTTTCTTCACAAAATAGATGACCACCTTGTGGTCATTGGTCCGGATGAGATTTGCCTCAATCCATTTGGACACATAATCAAGAGCGACTAGAATATACTGGTGTCCAAATGAAGGAGGGAAGGGTCCCATAAAGTCGATGCCCCAAATGTCGAAAAATTCGACGGAAAGTATTGGGCTTAGGGGCATCATATCTCTCTTAGCCATGTTCCCAAGTGTCTGGCATCGAGTGCATGACTTTGAGAATTCTTGGGCATCCTTAAATAATGACGGCCAATAGAATTCGGATTTCAAGATTTTTGCTATCATCTTTTTCCTGGAAAAGTGTCCACCACACGCAGATGTGTGGCAGAACTCAAGTATGCTATGGAACTCAATTTCTGGGACGCATCGATGAATAATCTGGTCTGCGCTGATGCGGTATAGCTTGGGATCGTCCCAAAAATAATATTTGGCCTCAGACACAAGTCTATCCAATTGTTGTTTGGTCCAATCCTGGGGGATTTGACCAATGGCCAAATAATTGACAATATCCGTAGACCAGGGGGTTTAGATACCTGTGATTATAAGGATAGTTTCATTTGAAAAAGTATCAGAGATAGGGACATCCGGATGAGGAGAATCAATTAGGATTCTCGAGAGGTGATCTGCCACTACATTTTGTGCCTCGGCTTTATCCCTGATTTCAAGTTCGAATTCTTGAAGCAGTAGAATCCAGTGAATAAGCCGGGGTTTGGCATACTTTTTGTCCAAGAGATGTTTCAAGGCCGAGTGTTCGATATAGATGATGACATGAGAACCTAAAAGATAAGCCCTGAATTTTTCTAAAGCGAAAACTATAGCTAGAAATTCCTTTTCAGTAATGGTGTAGTTCCATTGGGCTTTGTCCAGAGTCTTGCTAGTGTAGTAAATCACAGAGGGCTTTCTCTCAATCTTTTGACCCAAGACAACCCCAACAGCATAATCAGATGCATCAGCCATAATCTCAAATGGGGCTGTTCAGACCGGTGGTTGAAACATCGAGGCACAGGTGTCTACCATTTTTAATAAATCGAATGCTTTACGGCATGATTCATCAAACTCGAACGGTGTGTCTTTGGCCAGAAGGTTACTCAAGGGCCAAGCAGCCTTCAAGAAGTCCTTAATGAATCTTCTGTAAAAACTTACATGCCCAAGGAAAGAGCTAATCTATTTTACAGATGTGGGTGGAGGAAGTCTAGAGATAACATCCACCTCAATACCCGAACCCATGACAATGCCTTCCTGAGTCATAAAGTGGCTCTTTTCCCAGCTAAGGACCAGTCGTGTTTTGATGCATCTCTAGAGGATCAATTCCAAGTTAGCTAGGTAAGACTCAAAAGAATCTCCGAAAATGGAGAAATCATCCATGAACACCTTAAGACAATCTCCTACCATGTTAGAAAAGATGGCCAGCATGCACCTTTGAAAAGTCGTAGGTGCATTGCAAAGCCCGAAAGGCATTCTAGAGAATGCTTTAGGGACATGTGAAGGTTGTCTTTTCCTGGTCTTTGGGATGGATAGGGACTTGGTTATATCCTAAATAACCGTCCAGGAATCAAAAGTATTTTTCCCAGCTACCTTTTCAAGGATTTGATCTATGAACGACAAGGGGAAGTGATCCTTTTTAGTGGTCATGTTCAGCTTCCTATAGTCAATACAGACTCTCCAAGCAGAAGCTGAACGAGTGGTGAAGGTTTCCCCTTTCTCGTTAGTCGTAATGGTTATTTCCGCCTTCTTGGGTACAATCTGAATGGGGCTAACCCACAGACTATCCAAGATTGGGTAAATAATCCTAGCATCGAGCCACTTGATTATTTCCTTCTGGATCACTTCTCACATATTTGGGTTTAGTCTCCTATGCATCTCGCGAGAAGGGCGGGATCCATCTTCCATAAAAATACGATGATTACAACAAAATGGCTCGATCCCCCTAAGGTCGTGGATGGTCCAACCAATTGCCTCCTTGTTATTCTTAAGGACCTTAATTAACCTCGATTCTTGCTCCTTAGTCAAATCAGCACTAATGATCACAAGGAGCATGTTTTCAGGTCATAAGAACTCATATTTCAAATTTTTGGGCAATGGTTTCAATTCCAGTTGAGGTGGGTTTAGAATAGAAGGTAAGGAGGATGCTATTGAAGATTCATTAGGACGATCCAGTGGAAGAGGCTGGGAATGAACAAAATCAACAACCTCTTCAGGATGTGGTAGGTCTACCACAGAGGGTTGTGGGTTGGGTTCACTAAATCTGGTGGAGTCCTAAAGTGTACTGATTGTCATACAAGTCTCAAGATCCTGATCCTCGAGCTCCTCAATGAATCCACAATCCTTAAATCCTCTTATCGCCTTAAAAATATCCAGAGTTAACTTCTTATCCCCAAAGGAGATCTCCATACTACCGCTTTCACAGTTTATGTTGGCCTTGGCGGTAGCTTGGAACGGATGCCCCTGAGTGATGGGCGTGTTCCCCAAATCGTTAGGTACATCCATGTCAAGGACGAGGAAATCTACGAGAAAATAGAAATCCTTGACCTTAACAATTACATCCTCAATAACACCTCTCGGTGTGGTGACCGAATGGTCTACTAATTGTAGCATTACTGAGGTTGGCATGAGTTCACCTAACCCAAACCTCTCATAAAGAGAAGTCAGGATTAGGTTGATGGATGCACCTAGGTCCAATAGTGCCCTATCAAAAGTGTATTCCCCAATAACGCATGAGATAAAGGGGGCACCTGGATTTTTCTTCTTTTGAGGAAGGTGATGCAGGATAATAGAACTTGCCTGCTTAGAGAGAATTACCTTCCTCGGAGTGGGTTCTCTCAGCTTACGCTTTTGGGTACACAGTTCTTTCAAGAATTGAGCATAAGCCGGGATGTGCTTAATAGCGTCGAGGAGTGGAATATTTATCTCTACGCTCTTGAATAAATTCAAGAGCTCCTCGTTGCTATCTATGGTTTTCTTCTTCTTGGTTTTCAATAGGGACTCAGGGAACGGGATATGGGTGGTATTTTCCATTTCCGGTCCCTGGGCCTTATTGTCTTCTTCCATCTCCTCCTCTTTCTCAAGCTCCCCAGGGTTTTGACTTCTAGAAGGTAATTCAGGGTTCTGGGTCTACTTCCCACTTCTCGAGGTGACAGAGCTTGCAGAGGCATATGGGTTCAGGTCTTGAGGTGGGGTAGTGAAGATTGGAGGGCCTTGGTTGGTCATATAACTAGAAGAAGAAGATGAAGGACCCTCCTCAACCACCTAAGCATGTGCATGTGGGTCCCTTTGATTCCCGTACCCTTGGGCTCTATTGCCCTGATTTTGCACATTGCGCAGGTTGGGTGCGAGTTGGGATGGTAGAGATCCAGGTTGTTGGGTGTTAGCAATTAACCTGGATTGCAAGTTATCCAATGATGTCTTCATTTGCTACATAAGATGAAGCATGGACCCTTGCATTTCTACCATTTGCCGGTTTAACTCTACCTGCCCTGCAGATTATTGGGCATTCCAAGATGGCTGAGTAACTGGTCTCAGGGGCAACTGGGTGTATACTTGACCCAGACCCATAGGTCTTTGAGATGCATAGTTGCTGGGTCGAGTTTGGGTCTGTTGCTGCTGACTTTTCCAGGAGAAGTTAGGGTGGTTCCTCCAACCTGAGTTACAAGCATTGGAATACGGGTTGGACCTAACATCCTCCTGCACTGCATACACATCCTCATAGGACAAGGATGAAGAGAAGGAAGGATAAGAAAAACTGGGATCAAAGGCCCCAGTTTGGAACCCATAAGGTTCCGAGAAATCCTGGCTCATAGGTTGAGCTGATTCAAGTTGGTTCACGAACTCCTGCCCCATGGGAGCTCGTGAGGAATGGAATCTCGAATTCTGGGATTGAGTAGGTGTAGAAGTGTTTCCTGAATTCCCAGACATCCATTCTTCCATTCTCTTAGCAACCAAGTTCATTTGATATAGTTTATTACAAATCAATTCCATGTCAAATGAATGAGAATCCTGGATCTCATTAGCACTTAACCTGGGTTGTTGGGACCGGTTGAATGCATCCATGGAGGTGTGATTAATTGAGTTCTCGCTCATTTCCTCAAATAGGAAATATGCACATCTGCATCCCTATTAAGGAAATTGCCTCCGCAGGAGGCGTCCACGTGATTATGAAGTTGCTCAACCAACCCGTGATAGAAAATTTGCATGAGTTTCCATTTCGACACCTCGTGGTGTGGACACTTCCTCAAAAGTTCCTGGAATCACTCCCAGGCACCATGAAACGGTTCCCCCAGCCGCTAGGTGAAAGTGGTAATCGCCGGTCGTAAGGCATTAGTCCTTCCGATAGGGAAGAATTTCTTCAAGAAAGCCGACTTAAGAGCAGCCCAAGTTTCTATCGGCCTTCCTATGGTCCGGTACCAATGTGCGGCTTTATCCCTAAGAGAATGGGGGAAGAACCTCATGATCATTTGCTCTTCATTCACATTCCTTGCTTTGGTGGTCTGAACCAAAGTGGTCAGATCCTCCAAGTGCTGGAATGGGTCCTCCAAGCCAAGCTCATGAAAATGCTTAATCAAGCTTAAGACTTGGGGCTTGATTTCAATGTCCCCGGTGAGAATCATGATGCCGGGATGTTCCCCATAGTTTGAAGGATCATAAAAATCCTTCAAGGGCCGAGCGCCCTGACCATTCATACGTTGGAACCATTGTTGCATTTGCTGCATTTCTTCCAACTACCTTAGATCAGCTCCTACTGGTTTGGGGGCGGGGGAGGTGGTTGTTGATCGGCTGATTGCACGGGTTTTGCGAGTTAGAAATTGGGGTTACGAGTAACCCATTGTCGTAGTTCCAAAACTCGTGGTCAAATAAAATTTACATCGAAACTCCAAGGGAGTCCCAGGTTGAACACAGGGAGGCGACATTTACTTTAACTGAAAACCGTGCTTCAATTTGTTTCTTTTTGGTATTTTAGGGTTTTGTTATTTTTTTGTATTTTTGTAAGAAGAAAACAAGCAAACGAATCACAAGATAGAGATATAACAAATATGGTATAGATATCACTTCAATGTCTATTATAATCAACTATGAAAGCATAAAAAGAGAGGGGGGTGAGAGGAAATCTCCCGAATCGGCTGTTCGGCTAGACGATGGTGCCTGGCTGAAGCTCAGACGAAGGAGGTGAGGAGCAGGACGACGGAGGTGAGATGCAGGTGGACGTCGGGTAGAGGAAAGCTTCAGCGTGGATCCGGAATGGAGGTGAGAAGATAGAGATGATCTGCTACTGGAAAGGAGGTGGGAGGACGGCTCCAAGGCGACCTATGAATGGGGATGGGAAGATGGATGAATATTTGGTGAGGTAGAGGTTTACTACACTAATAGGAGCCTTGGGAGCTTGAGAACAAGCTCTAATGGAGTGTTGGTAGGCTTGCTAGAGCTTGGGAGTAGGTGGGAGTAGAGTAGGTAGAGATGAAGAGGAATGGGAGGGTGTAAGGGTGTTTATATAGTGGAAGGAAGGAGAGAGTCCTGCGCACAGGCATTTAGTGACAGCTATAAGCATCACTAAAGGCTGCTCGAGTTGTCGCTGAAGATCTGCACCTCTTCATTGCTTGGGTTGGCGCATGTACTGCGCAGGCCATTTAGTGATAGCTATAAGCATCACTAAAGGCCTGCCCTTCTATCGCTGTAAGGCTCGTGCCCAATGGTTATGCTCGCAGCTGTTAAAGGCGCAGTAATCTTCAACCGTTGGATCAGGTGTGGATGGCTGTGATTGTGAGAGGAGAGCGCCCACCTGCCAGCGTTTGAATTTTGAATCGCTGGCACGTGCGCTGGCCGTGGTTGGATGCTGCATTGCACGATTGAGATGCGCCCGTAGATCGCATGCACGTTGATTTAAATCGCGCGTCTTGCGTGATTAAGGAGATCGGACAGTGGGCGTTGCACATGGACAACTTAAATGCACGCCTCAGATGGCATGCATGTGATCTGGCGTGTGCCTTCACGTCGGCGGGCAGTGTTGGATCATGCGTTGGGAACCCCGACCACTCGATTGCGATCGGGTGGCCCTATTGCATCTGACACTGTAGCAGGGCGAGATGAGTCGTGGGTCGATCTCACGCTCGCTCTTTGAGAGAGCTTGACCTCACCGCTACGCCACGCCTGTGGGTGTGATGTGAAGAATTGTTGTGCTCGCGCGGTGAGGGTGGCCTTTAGAGATGTGCAGGCAACTTTAGGTGCTCTAGATGGTGCCACGTGGCAGCATCTGGACCGTTCACCCTTCATTGCTTATAGAGGATGCCACGATGCTCGGATCAAGGTGATTTCTATGTTGTCGGACTGCGATCGTCACTCCGGATCCATCTGTATGGTCGTATTTTTCATCCGAAGTCCGTACGGAAGTCGTATTGCCTCCTGGCCATATAAAAATGAAGGAATTAATGTACAAAATATACAACTATCCTAGATGCAATGAAATGGATGTTTATGCAATATTTATATCATGATATGCAATGCTATGCCTAGGAGCTATTATAAATATGCATTTTATGATGAATTTATATGAGCTTATCATCAGTCATGGGATCTGCTTGGCTAAAGCTCAACCTCCACCTCCAGGAATGGTCTAAAGGTCCTTCCAATCTGGGGTTCAATGACCTCCTTCCAAACATACACTAGAAGAAAGTCGAAAGGACGGGGAAGAGGAGCCCTGCAGCACAAAAATACAAGCCTGTCCTTAGGTTGGGTAGCCTAAAGGTCTACAGATTCTCAAATCCATCCTAGGATTATGGATGATTACTCTACTTATGTCCAGGCAATCCAACCAGTTAGAAGGAGGGACTGGGGAGAAGGTTCTTCCTTTGGCTAGCGCCTTCGGTTCATAGTGTACCCCCCAACCTTGGTCATTTGACGCTACTCCTCTAACTAGACATCAGATTGACTAGTATAAGTAGGTTAATCATGAATAATCTTAATCTGGATCCCGTAGAGTGAACCAGTCCTTAAGGCCAACATCTACTCAATTTTAGTTAGGCTTGGGACAATGGTACTTCTGGAATGTGATGGGCCCTTAACGGGTTGTGCCCTTAATGATTTGTTTGAGAATATGTGAATGTGCACAACCAAGAGGTTTTCAAGCAAGATTATTAATGATGAGGTGAGTTTTAGGGTTCGAATCTTGCTTAATAGCTTTTAGGATTCAAATATTAGGTGTTTTCAACCAAGTTTTGCGAGGCAAACCAGGTTTGTTTTTTTAAAAGCACATGTTCAAGTATTTTCCTATAGAAATCAGTAAAAATATGGAGTGCCTGGTGTTAGTCGCTTGAAATCAGGCTTTAAATCATTGCGTTGCAGTATAGTCAAAATCTCACGAAAAACAGATAAAATTTATACTCGAAAAGTCTGAGGTCATTTGCTGGGAGCAAGTAGGAATTCGATTCTCAAGATTGCAATTTTAAGCCACAGAGATTATAATCAAAAATTGATTCAGAATAATGTGGCAATAATATCAAGTGTCAAATTGCAAAAAGAATGGAGTAAAATGGTGATTTGAATCACCAATTACTCCCTACAATAATAGCAACTGGAGCTCAATAACTATGTAGAAATAAACTTAAATCAGACGTCTTAAATTTATGATGAATAGTGATCTCTCTTCTAATTTACTTCTTCTTCTCTTTCTCTGTGCTTGTCTCTCTTCTTCTTCTATGGCTCTTCTTCTTTTCCATTGTTTCGCTGCTTACCTTCTTTTTCTTCTCTACTTCTCTTCTTCACGTAGAGGGGGAAGGGGTCCCAAATTTTGGCTAAGTGTTAGCCAATTCTCCAGATAGCAAAACCCCCTTAACCCCCACATGCTCTCTCTCTTTCTCTCTCTATGTCAAGCTCTCCCAGAGCCTTCCACAGCACCGGGTATACGGGTAATCGGATCTAGAGCATGCCTAGATTCAGGCTCCCTGGCAGTGGGTGGTGACCGAGGAGTGTATAGCTTAGGATGGTAATCGGACCAGGCCCATGTGAGCAGTGTCATAGGTGAGGCAAAGTGAGGGGTGTGAGGGACCTCACCCCTTGTGTCTGAGGCAACAAGGTCCAGACACAAATTCAATTTATGCTGCTTGAGAAGGTCAACGCTTTCCAATGTGGGACTATCCCACCAAGAGTTTAGCACAAGCATCTGCAGGTGGTTCCTCGTCTAATTGCAACAGTTTTCGATGGTGTTTCACCCAATTGGAGGCCTGGGTGTAGTCCTGGATGACTTCTGCGTCAACCTGGAGCAGCAGCCTGGAATAGAGACCTCAAGAACACGACCGAGAGCTTCGCGGAGAAGCTGCGTTAATGGCGGAGATGCTTGGCACCTGAAAACAACAATAAGGCCTTTTAGCCGCGTCAAAAAGCTTAGGAACGATCGTCGGAGCCCAACGAGTTCAACAATAGCGGTGGCGTGGCGTGAGCATGTGTGAAGAGGCCTGTCGACCTTGTAGAGGGTGGCCGAATGTGGGTTTGTTCGACCGGGAGTTCGGAGAGGCAATCGTCCTAACAAAGTTAGGGATTTTGCTCCTGAAGTCGAGGCGGAGGTGTGGAGCATGGAAGTGGCGGCATAGGTGGTCTGTGATGGCCGCTAACGCTCGCCGAAGGTATGCCGGCAAGATGGAAGACGGAGTAGTGGAGGGCATCGGCGGGGTCGAAACGATATGCAGGAGATGCTGACGTGATGAGAAGCTGAGGAGTTGATTGAGAGAGGTAGCGGACGACGGGGAGCGGAGATGGCACCAGTTGTGGTATGGCCAGCTCTGAAGAAGGAAGGAGCTCTGGTAGGGGTTGGACGGCGAGGACGAGGAAGATAGAGGTGCCGACTGGTACAGCGCGATGCGGAGGAGAGAGGGAAGGATAAATCCATCATCGGTATTGGGAATGGACGAGGAATGGAGATGGAGGAGGTCGCCAAACGTTGAGGAGCACTTCGGCCAGAAGAGAAGAGAAGAATTGGGGGTTATTCTGATTGAATTCGAGCGTGGGAAGTCCGTTGTGCCCCAGGGGTTCTTTTGTAGGTCATTAGAAGGCGAACGAAGCTCAAGAATCAAGCTCTCAAGCTTGGAAAGCTTTGTCGGAGATAGAAACCCAAATTTCAATTGATTCGCATGGCACCTTGGGCAAGACTTGGAGCCCAAGATGTGATGGAAGGCAACTTCGTCAAGAATCTAAGTATCTATTTTGGGACTGATTGATTGAGAATCGAGAGAGAAATTCTCACTTGATCTCATCGGTGAAGCTCAAGGTTGCCTTTAATGGCTCCAAGGACCTTTTTGCAAAGATGATGAAGAAGTTGGGGGGCTTTTTGTAATAAGTTCAAAAGCTGAGGGGCTATTGGATATAAAGAAAGTCAAACTTGGACCAAAGTGAAAAATAGGTTGAAACAATCTTAAATTGGGCCCAAATTTTGATACAAATTTAATTTGGGCCTAAGGAATCCAATGGTGAAGTTGGATTTTGGCTTTGACCTCGTTTGATTGGGTAATTTATGTAAAAACTCAAATTAGGGCAAATGTCAGTCTGAGACTCTATTTTGGGTCAAGATGGGTTCTGATGGTCAAATTGAAGATAGCAAACCCTAGAGAATATTTTTCTATGAATTTTAGAGGACTTAGGTGAATTTTATCCTGACTAGAACCTCAATTAATTAAGCAGGTCTATTTTTAGGATTTCAGAAGTCATTTAATTCTCAAAACACACGAAAATCCTTTTCTGTCTGTTCTAACCCACTTGTTAGCCTTTTAGGACCATTTGAACCTTAATTAACCCATGAGAAAACTTGCGGTTATTCTGTATCCATGATATGATGGTAAAATTACAGTTTTAACTCTGGTTTCTTGTCTTTCCCTTGGAATGATTATGAAATGACTTAGGGTTTTCTCACAGTTATGTAGGAACATTTAATGACTTAATAAGATCAAATTGAGCTAGTTATGGCTCATGATGGTGTTCCCATCATAGCCCCATGCCTAGCTTTTGCTAATCCCTTAGCAAAATCTCAAGGAATTTAACTCAAATTCTAGACCACATGTTCAGATCTCCGATGTGTGCTTTCTTTTGTAGATTAGGTCAGAATGTCGATAGTAGGCCTAGAGGTACTCAAGTACCAACCAAGATCTGAACCTAACTAGCTCTAGCTTTAGTCCGCTGCGAAGGTTTCTAAGGCTCACAGGAACTAACCTAAGGTTCATTGAACTCTACGGTTAAAGCACCTGTGCTTGTAACATGTTTTAGCCCAGGTTCAGTTTGCAGTGCGTTTTTGTAAGAGAGAGATAGAAGAATTTTTTCTTTATTTTTGGAGAGTTTTCTCTCTCTTTTCTTTTTATTTCTAGCTTCAGATTGGCTTTACAACACAGTTTGTATTGGATTCCTAGTTCCTACCATCAATCCTTGCAGGGTCCCTGGCAATCGATGCTTCGAGATAGCACCACCCATGGCAACCCCAGAACCCTGGCTTTCAACATTTCGAGATAATCCCACCCATGGAGTTCTGTAGCTAAATCCAAGCCCACAAGGCTTCCGAAAGTCGGGATGACTAATCTTTCCTGTCAGGTCGGATAGTGACCTGAAGGATTTTCTTGATCTCTCGATTCGATAACTCAGGTAGACCGTTGGTTTGGGGGTGATAAGGAGTAGAGATTCAGTGTGATACCCCGTATTTGGTCATCGGTGATCTAAACTGAGCATTCGTGAATGGGTCCCTCCATCAGAGATAATGGCACGTGGAATCCTAAATCGAGAAAAGATGTTCTGATGAATGAATTTGATTACCACCTTATGATCATTGGTTCGGGTAGGGATGTCTTCGATCCATTTGGACACGTAGTCAACATCAAGAAGAATATATTCGAAGCCCTCTGAAATAGGGAAGGGTCCCATGAAATCAATCCCCTAGATATCGAAGATTTCGCATACGAGAATCGGTTGTAAAGGCATCATATCGTGATGGCTCATGTTTCCCAAGGTCTGGCAACTAGTGCATGCCTTACAGTGATCGTATGCGTCTTTGAAAATCGTGGGCCAATAAAAGCTGCACTAGAGGACTTTTGCTGTGATTTTATGTTCGGAAAGGTGTCCGCCGCAGGCCTGGTCATGGAAGAAGGATAAAATGTCTTGAATTTTCACTTCTGGGATGCACCGTCTGATGATTTGATCAGCACCAATGCGGAAGAGGTACGAGTCTTCCCAGATGTAGTACTTGGCATCGGAAAGTAATTTGTTTTTCTTGGCCTTCGACCAATCGGACGGAATCTGATGTGATGCCAAGTAGTTCACTAAATCAGCAAACCAAGGAAGTCCCGTACTAATAGTCAGGTGGTGCTCATCGGGAAAGTGTTCTGTGATGGGTCCGGAAGGGTCGATATTGTCAGAAGGAAGGTCGGATAAGTGGTTAGCTACCACATTCTGCTTTCCCGCTTTATCGTGAATCTTGAGATTAAATTCTTGCAACAGGAAGATCCAGCGGATTAGTCGAGGTTTCGCATCCTTCTTCGCAAGGAGATTCGCAAGGAGATGCCTCACTACAGTGTGATTTGAGTATATGATAACACGGGAACCCAAAAGATATGATATGAATTTCTCCAGGGCAAATACTATGGCTAGCAGCTCTTTCTCAGTAACTATGTAGTTACCCTGAGCCTCATCAAGTGTCTTGCTAGCGTAGTAGATGACCACGGGTTTCCCTTCTATTTTCTGCCCCAGTATCACACCTACATAATAATCAGATGCATCGCACATGATCTCAAAGGGTTGAGACCAATCAGGGGAATGCAGGATAGGTGCTTGGGTAACTCAATCACCCAAGATCTCAAATGCCTGAGTGCACTCCTTGGAAATTTCAAAGGGGACATCCTTAGATAAAAGATTAGTCAGGGGGCGCGTGATTTCGAAAAATCGAGAATGAATCGACGGTAAAAATCGATGTGCCCTAGAAAGGATCGGATGTCTTTGACCGAGCTAGGCATAGGGAGTTTAGAAATTAGATTCACCTTGGCTCGATCAACCTGGATGCCTTTTTCAGAGACGAGATGTCCAAGGACAATTCCCTCAAGTACCATCAAGTGGCTCTTTTCCTAGGAAAGAACCAAATTCACGTCGATGCACCACCTGAGGATTTGCATCAAGTGCAGGAGGCAATCATCAAAAGATTCACCAAATATCGAGAAGTCATTCATGAAGACCTCAAGGTATTCACCTACCATATCTGAAAATATGGCAAGCATGCACTGCTGAAAAGTAGTGAGTGCATTGAAGAGATCGAACGACATCCTTTGGAATGCGTATGTCCCAAAGGGGCAGGTGAAGGTGGTCTTCTCTTGGTCCTCGGGATGGATTGCGACCTGATTATAACCAGAGTACCCGTCCAAATAGCAGAAGAATCGATTTCCTACTAGCTTCTCAAGAATTTGATCAATGAATGGTACTGGGAAATGATCCTTCTTCGTGGAGGAATTGAGTCATCTATAATCAATGCAGACTCTCCACGAGTTCACTATACGGGTCGGTATGGTTTGTCCGGTTTCAGTTGTGATGAAGGTGAGCCCTGCCTTCTTAGGAACAACTTGGATTGGACTCACCCAATGATTGTCGGAGATCGGGTAGATGATTCCTGCATCTAAAGACTTGATGATCTCCTTTTTCACGACATCCTGCAGATTTGGATTTAGGCATCTCTACATTTCACGGGATGGTCGTGAGCCCTCTTTTGTATATATGTGATGTGTGCAGTATGAAGGGCTAATACCAGTCAGATCATCGAGAGTCCATCTAATGGCTCTTCGATGCTGCTGGAGAATAGAAATCAGGCGTGTTTCTTGATCAAGTGTGAGTCGGGAGTTGATAATCACAGGAAATGTCTAATTGGAACCCAAAAAGATGTATTTGAGATGATCGGGAAGAGGCTTTAATTCCATAACTAGGTTGTCAGCAGCAGCAGGTGGTTCAGGGTGGGTGTCGGGAGCAAAGGAAGGAGTTATGGGTGTGTCTAGGTTAGGTTCAGACTCCTCTAATTGCGAGTTTTGATCTTCTTGTGGTTGATCGAAAATATTCGTGTTTTCCTTGATACATAGGTCGTCAACCACAACCTCGATATTGCAAATTTGTTCTATAACTCCGCAATTGATTCCTTGTTGGGCCTTAAAGATGTCGATCTTCAGTGTCTTGATCCCAAATTTTAATTCAATTTGGCCCTCCTCACAATTAATATTGGCTCTAGCAGTGGCCAGAAAGGGTCTCCCTAGTATGATCGGTGTATTCTTCACATTCTCAGGAGCATCCATATCTAAGACAATGAAATCCACTGGAAAATAGAAATCATGTATCCTAACTATGACACCCTCGAGAATTTCTTTTGGTGACTTAATAGATCGATCTGCTAACTGCAAAGTCATTTCTGTCGGTTTAAGCTCAGATTCCTTAAAGTAGTCTAGTAGGGATGTAGTTATCAAATTTATGGAGGCTCCTAGGTCTAGTAAGGCTTCGTTGAACTACATATCACTGATTGCACAGGAGATCAAAGGGCTGGCTGGGTCTTTTGCCTTAGGTGGGAGTTTGCTCAAAATGGAGCTAGCTTGCTTCGACAGTACGATCGGGTTCCCGCCTTTGGTTCGCGGCTTACGCTTAGGTGTACACACGTCTTTCAGGAATCGTGCGTAAGCCGATACGTGGCATATTGCATCCATCAAGGGGATGTTTATATGGACCTGCTCAAAGAGCTTAACTAGGTCCTCCTCAGGTGCCACAGGTTTGGTTGTCCTTTTTCCCTTGGTCAAGGCCTCGGGAAATGGAACCAGATGGCTCCTCTAGAATTGCCTCAGGCTCTTTATCAGGGATGGGTGTGTCCTAGATGACCAATCTAGGGTTAGGGTTTATGGTCTTAGGCATGTTGTGGCTAGGAAAGGGTGGGTCTTGTGTTGCCTTGCCACTACAGGTGGTGACGGAATTTAATCCTACCTAATTTTGGTTTGGGTTGGACAAAATAGGTGTTTGCTACTAAAATCCCAAGTATGAAGTTGAAGCATCCATCCCGTTAGGTGATGGAGCAGAAGGGGCCTGATAAACATAGTGGGCTTGGCCCTGATTTGGGTTTATAACGTGCCTCTGGTTTGGCATGTTATTCGAGTTTGGAAGAGGCTGAGAAGGAAGTGCACCAGGTTGGCGAGCACTTGCCAGCTGGGCTAGTTGATTTCGTAACTCAGAGATCTCCTCTTTGTGTTGTTTTTGTATGTCAACCAAGGTCTGGAGAATCAGAGATGTATGATCTTCTTGAGGTGGTCCAGATTGGAAGTTTTGAGTGGGCCTTGGTTGGGTGTGCTGATAAGGTCGCGGAGCTTATGGTCGGGGTTGGAATTGAGGTCTTAGATTCGGGTTATTTTCCAACCACGAAAAGTTAGGATGATTACACCATCCAGAGTTGTAAGTGTTGGAGAAAGGATTATTCTGGACGACGTGAAGATCCTTGCAGGTCTGAGGAGCTCTGAAATAATCAGGATATGGGGGTTTAAAGTTCCCCCAACTAAGGTGGGCTGACCCGAAGTTGCCTCCGAAGCCATAATCAGACGAAGGTGGATATAAATCCATCCCCGGGGAGTGATAAATGTTGTGCGCAGCCTCCCTTCCCGTGGGCGGGTGCACATATGTGCTTTGAGGTGCAGAGGTGGATTTATGTAGATGATGAGTGATGTCGTCCACCTTTTTATCGATAATGGAGACCTTGTACAATTGACTGGCTACCAACTCCAGATCAATGGATGCAGAAAGGCCACGAGATTCGTGTACCCCCTGATTATTTGCAATGCACGAGTGGACATCCGGTTGTACGCATCAAATGACTCATTGTTTGGGGAGTTCTCGCACATGTTTTCGAGAACTCCCAGATCGTGTCTTAATGTTGACCCATGATGTTACCACCACAGGTTGCATTGACAAAGTGCTTGATATCTTTGCTGAGTCTGTGGTAAAAGGATTAGACTTGTTCCCACTTCGGAACTCTGTGATGGGGGCACTTACGCATGAGATCCAGAAAGCCATCCCATGCTTCGTGTAGAGATTCTCCCGTTCCTTAGGAGAAGTGCATGATTTAGTGCCGCATTGTGTTGGTAAGACCAATGGGGTAGAATTTTTGCAGGAAGGTGATTTGAAGTTCTCCCCATGTGTTGATCGTGTGTGGTTGAGTCTGAAACTAGTGAGCGGCTTTGTCAGCCAGGGAGAATGAGAAGAGTTTTAAGAGTAATCTGTCCCAATTCTATACATCTACCCCAAAGGTGTGGGCCAAATGTTTTAGCTTTTTGATGTACTAGAAAGGATCCTCGGAGTTCAAGCCATGAAATTTTGGGGTCATATGAAGCATGCTAGGCTTGAGATCTACCTCGGGTCCTCCCACGGGAATGTTGATTCGGGGTTCGATCTCCACCTCTGTGAGATTATAGTGATCTCGCATTTGAGGACGCGGCGGTGGGTTGATGATGGCATTGATTCGATTTTGGAAATCATGGAATTGTTGCTCAAGATTAGGTTGTTCTTCTTGGTGATCCATAGCTGATGAAGGGGAAGTAGGTTCTGAATCAGAGGATATGTTAATGTGATCAGGTTGTTGCACAAACACGGATGTCAAGGCTCGATCTCAATGAGAGTGAATATCTAATGGAGGCCTCAAGGATGGTCTTAAGGACCTCCTCCCAAACATGTATCGATGGATTAGATGAGAGATAGAATGTGATGGACCCAATCAAGACACCCAAAAATTTTGGTGGATGATAACCCTTAGTTAGAAAGCCATCCACCTGAGAATTACTTGGGTAGCTAGAGAGGGAGAGTCTCGCAAAGACCCCTACATGGTTGAGCACCCCACGAGTTACAGAGTTTCCCCCACCTGACCTCTCTTGTCACTGATGATCCAGGTAGACTAGAATGGGGACTTGACCTCTTAAGTCTACCAGTTTAATTAAGAGCAAGGGTGCTTATGATTTCACTTGAACTTTTAAGATGTTTCTGTGCAAAGTGACCTAATTTGAAGATTGGATAACCCAACAAGGTGGGTCAACTTTACCTATATTGTCCTTTGAGAAATTTAGGTCCATCTTTTAGTGTTCAAATGAATTTAAGAGCCTGATTTTAGGGTTTTTCTTGAATAGATCAATTCAATCAAGGCTTAGGCACACATTGTTTGGGAAGACTAATTCTTGATTAAGCAAGTATGTCTCTAAAACCCTAAACTAGAATTCTTAATTGGCTCTGATTGGTCCAATTTAATTTGTTCAAATGTGGTACTTAGGGCTTCATGCAAGAATGTGATAGCCCTAGATACCTTAAGCTTCAAGTAGGTGCACACATCAAGGCTTGGATGTTGTTTTAAATAGAATGTATCAAATCAGGAAACTTGATGATTTATCTAAGAATAGAATGCAAGTAGCCCTAATTGATTTTTTCTTTTTTAGCTTTTTCATATTCAGGGGCTTAGAAGAAGGTAGATGGAGTTTACCTGTCCCTAGAGTGGTTGATGTGCTACTGATCTTCTTTCAATGAGTCCCTGAGACAAATCACAATCAAAAGAGATGTAGCAAGTTAGTACAAAATTTGATATTGCAACCAAGAGATCTAATTGCACGTTGCTTCCCGGTAACGGCACCAAAATGTTAGTCACTTGAAATCTGGTTTAAAATTGTTGCATTGCAGTATAGTCGAAATCTCGCTAAAAACAGATAAAATTTATACTCGAAAAGTTTGAGATCGTTCGCTGGGAGCAAGTAGGAATTCGATTCTCAAGATTGCAATTTTAAATAACAGAGATTATGATCATAAATTGATTCAGAATAATGTGGCAATAAATCAAGTGTCAAATTGCAAAAAAAATGGAGTAAAATGGTGATTTGAATCACCAATTACTCCCTACAATAATAGCAAGTGGAACTCAATAACTATGTAGAAATAAACTCAAATCAGACGTTTGATTGAATGATCAGACGTCTTAAACATCTGATGAACAGTGATCTCTCTTTTGATTTGCTTCTTCTCTTTCTCTGTGCTTGTCTCTCTTCTTCTTCTATGGCTCTTCTTCTTTTCCTTTCTTTCTTTGCTTACCTTCTTTTTCTTCTTGCTTCTCTTCTTCATGCAGAGGGGGAAGGGGTCTCAAATTTTGGCGAAGTGTTAGCCAATTCTCCAGAGAGCAAAACCCCCTTAACCCCCACGCGCTCTCTCTCCTTCTCTCTCTGGATCAAGCTCTCCCAGAGCCTTCCACAGTACCGGGTATACGGGTAATCGGATCTAGAGCGCCCCTAGGTCCAAGCTCATCGATAGTGGGTCGTGAGCGAGGAGTGTATAGCTTAGGCAGGTAATTGGACCAGGCCTGTGTGAGCAGTGTCACAAGCGAGGAAGAGTGACGGGTGTGAGGGACCTCACCCCTTATGTCTGAGGCAACAAGGCCCAGACACAAATTCAATTTATGCCGCTCGAGAAGGTCAACGCTTTTCAATGTGGGACTATCCCATAGAGAGTTTAGCGTGAGCGTCTGCAAGTTGTTCCTTGTTTGATTGAAACAGCTATGATGGTGTTTCACCCAATTGGAGACCTGGGTGTAACCCTGGATGTGATAACACCACACAAGGGGGTAATAATTAGGTTGAATATGGCCCATCTTTAGAATAAAAATCACAACATAAGTAGAATAGGAGCATTACATGCATCAAGTACCAAGATTGCTTATAAACTGTATTAATGGCCATTTGTGCAAAGCATTTGTCAAAGCAGGCCTCAGATGAGCAATCGGACTACACGGATGGATTCAGAACGACGAACGGAGTCCAACGGACTCAAGATCGGCCAAATCCGACATCCGGAGCTCCCATAATGGGCCTAAGAAATTCTGACCGTTGATCTGGAGATCAACGGCCCAGAGAGCGCCACGTCGCCCCGCCCCCACCGCTCGCACACCCTCAAGCCAGCCAAAGACGAATCTCGGCCCTTGATCTTCGATCGAATGGCCGAGATCCGCGCGCTCGCCTGTGGTCGCCGCAACAAAGCGCGGGCGTGGCGCAACGGTTAGCGCGCACGACCGCATCGCAGCGACGCACGTTCGAGCCGCGCGGAGCATAAATCGAAGGCGAGCGAAGGGCGTGGCAAAATTGGGCTGCCCGATCAGCAGCGGGCGGCTAGGATAGTGCCACGCGGCGCGACGACAACTCCTGAGCTCCCACGCGCGCGTGCACGCCTGGCGGAAACGCACGCACACACGCGCACCCGAGGCGCGATCTGAGCGCAGGCGCAGAAGGCTCTCAGTCGTCCGATCTTCGATCGGACGGCTCTCGTTCATCGGCCACGGATCGCGCGAAGAAGAGGACCGGGGCGGGCGGCTGACCGGCGGCAGGAGGGCTTCACCGACATTTATAGAAGCGGTTTTAGCGACGCTCTGGATGTCGCTAAAGCCCATTCTTCTTTTAGGAAGCCCTTAACTCTATTTAAACCCCCTTCTACCACCATTCAAGGCATACTCTCCCACTTGCAACTACTCCACTCCTCTCCTAGCTAGCTTTAGGCACTCTTGTAATCGCCGGAGACGACGAGCCACCGACGGAGCCTCCTCCACCGCCGTGGCTGCCTCATCGCTCTCCACTCTCTCTCTACCTCTCTCTCTCTCTCTTTTAAGCTTTCATTTACTTTTGTTGAAGCATGTATTTAATGTTGTAAACCATGAACTATGAATGCATGTTTAATGAAATTATTTTCCGTTCAGTCGCCATTTTAATTTCTGTTTAAAGTGCATGATCAAAACTAAGAGCTTTCTAACCCTAAACTCTCTCTCTCGCTCTCGCTTTTCAAAATCGTCTCTTTCGCAAGCAAAACTCTGCCTTTTTCGTGACAACAAGTGAGAAACAAAATCCAATTTCGACGCCTCCCTGAGACCGACACTCGGACTCACCTCCGTTTACTCCTTTTAAAACCGACGTATCAAGTGCAACGATAACGACACCTCTTAACACACACGCACTACGGCACGTCAGTTTTTGGCGCCATTGCCGGGGAGGCAACGGATTTGTTTTATCACCTCCATTCCACATTCATTCTCACATCGTCTAATGCCCTATTCTCCTTTTTACTTGACGGTTGCAGGAATTCGGCGCATGGACGGCGAAGCGACGCATTCCACGACGGTAGCAAGGGAGTAGGCACCTCGAGGATCGATAGTGAGCAATCTCTCTCTCATTGTCTGCTTGTGTGAAAAAGCTAAAAGAAATTGTAAAAAACTGAAAAAAATTGGCGTGGTGAATGATTGCTTGACCCACATTCTTAACACATTACCCTACAAAAAAAATGTACACTCTAATATGCTGAATAAATTCTTGGAGTGTTCTTTTCTTTCTTGAGTGGTGTTTGCCAAGACACCATGAGTTGACCTGGGCCGCACCACTCAACCCTAAAACTAACTCATCTAATAGAAGCTGCATGATCTTTAGGATGAGTACACTAGGGTTTTAGAGCCTCTACAGAATAAAAAGGAAATCTACTTTCATCAAATTGTGTGCAGAACTTGACGTGCCCACTGAAACTTGTTTGAAAACATTAAGACACGTCAACCCTAAAAAGTACTAAAGTAAGGATGAAACACTAAAAGACACCACATCCTAACAAATCCTTGCTTGAAAACCATGTTTTGCTAGAAGCACACACTTTGAAAGTGGAAAATTA
The DNA here is from genome assembly GCA_037157565.1 of Thalassia testudinum. Classification (NCBI taxonomy): domain Eukaryota; kingdom Viridiplantae; phylum Streptophyta; class Magnoliopsida; order Alismatales; family Hydrocharitaceae; genus Thalassia; species Thalassia testudinum. The sequence continues at coordinate 23,589,322 of JAZHRO010000026.1, read as the reverse complement.
AGAGGCACCACCCCAATCAATGCCTCATCACATCACCCTAAGCACAGGCACTATCCTAGCCCTTTAAAAATGAGTAGACGTGCCCTAGGCAGGACTGAGTTAAGTCTCAAAAGGTGAGGTTTTGTTCGCTAGGTACTTGGCTTTCATTCCCTTGGTAGAATCTGGTGACTAGGCTGCGGGGCAGTGTCAAACGACTGCGGTTGTGGGGTCTATGGAACCGAAGGCGCAAGCCAAAGGAAGAACCTTCCCTGCAATCCGCTCGTAATCAACCTGGCCAGATTAACCTCGGAAGGGGAGTCCAGTGCTTATGGACTTAATCAACCTTTGTGAGATTTCTAGGTCTTCTAAGGAATACACCATAAGGACTAGGCTTGTTTGCTTGGTTGAGGACACAACTCTCTCGCATCTGTTCTTCCCACATCCCTCCATTTCTTCCAAACCATGGATTTCAATGCCTATCCATCTTACCCAAACTACCCCCAACAGGATCTGTATGCTAACCCAAGTGGACCATACCCACAGCCTACTTGGGCTAACCAACCACCAAGTTGGGGGTACAACCTTGAATATCCCTCTTGGCCCAACTATGACCAAACCACACCAACCTCTTATTGGAATACAACCAACATAGCCACCCAAGGGTACAATTCAAATCATGGGGCTCCATATCTCGATTGTCCTCACGATGCCTCCTCATTTAGGTCCGACCCGCTCTACTGTGATAGGACCTACACTTTAGGAGAACACCAAGAACCCTACCCATCTCAGGATAATAACCAAGAAAGGTCATCTGAATTCAACAACCTTGCCTACTTGACCTTTGGATTAGAAGGAGTTCTAGACAAATGGAAATCATAAAATGATCAGAAATCTAGGCAAGCCCAGGATCATCAACCTTTGATTTGGTCCCCTGATGAAGATCTGACTGGGAGGAGGACTTAGAACCTCAACTATTCTGGAGTAGGACCAAACAGAGAATGGTTCCTCTTGAAGAACTGGACACTGAACATGATAGAATAGAGGACCCACCCAAGAACCTAAACACCAATATGGATTCTGATCCACGACCTCAACCATACTCTCTTAACCTGGATTTCAAGGAGGAAATCCAAAGGACACCAAATGACACCATGTCAATTCTTGATAACCTCCAGTTAGAACTACACAGATAGAATCAAGAATTGGTTAAAGGGCAACATGCCATGTTGGAGTTGTTCCAACAATTGGGGGAAGAAGGCCAAAGAAAGCTGTTGCACACAACGCCATTCATGGAATTCATAAAGCAAGGACCTACCATGATCAATTGGACTACACCCAGTCATCCTGATTTGGTTCAGTCCACCATTGATACCCCTCAGGAGTTGGACAGCTCAGTGGATAAGGACAGTAAGGATTCCTTGGAACACAATTTGGGGAGCATTGAGAACAAACATCAGGAGGAAACTGAGAAGGTGAGGGGAGAGGCCTTTGAATCTGAATCTAATCGACCCAAGACAAGTAATCCGGTGGGAGTAGCAGCCAACGTCGGAGATGGAGAATGGAGTTACAATTTCAAAGAAATTGATTATGAATCGGTTAGAATCCCCATCACAAATTTGGAGGAGGGCCGAGAGAAAGAATATGATCTAGAGGATGAAATTGACCCTACCTCTAATGTAATCCCAAACAGTGAATCTGATACAGAGGAGATTGAAGAAAATATTCTTGAGATCAAGGGCTTGGAGGAAATGAGCAATGAAACCATAGTTGCGGGAGAGATGGATTCGTCTTTGGAGAGAGGCCTCATGCTTAGTTGTAGGGCTCAGTATGAAACTCTGGACTTTGTTACCTGCCCTACCAGAATAAGAATCCCGCAACCCGAATGCACTGGAATTGATACACTTTCGATGGATTACAATTTTATGGGGACACAAGCCGAATATAAAACCTACATCTTTAGTGTCTGCCGTGTCATATTTGGGGTGCGTTCATCCACAACAACTTGTTTGCATGCCTACAAACTAAGAGAGGTTCTGACACGAGCATGCATGATACAGAATTCCCGTCCCTTAGGAACGGGACTCCACCACAACCTTATTCGCATCGGTGGACTTCTGATTTTGGGTCTGATTAATTTTAAACATATCTCCTTGACCCAAACCATTCCTATTTGTGCATCGCCCAGTTGGAGGCATTAAACTCAGCGCTTCCTGGGAGGCTACCCAGCGGATTCAGACTGATCTGGTAGTTTACGTCACTCAGGTACTATCATTTTGAACCCTGCTGCATCCATGAATCTGCCAATGAGGACATTGTCCAACTTAAGCATGGGGGGGTGATAAATTGCATAATCCTGAGTTCAATTAATCAGTCTGAATAAATAATTAAGAAGAAAAAAAAAAGAATTTTGGAAGAAAACTTAGGCATTAGAAACTTGTCAATAGTGGGAAATAATACAAAAAGAACTTAAACACTTAGACTTTTCAGGCCTTCAGGCTTAATCAGCCCTGGTGTCCATTAAAATATGGATTTAGCGACGAATCCTTGCAACTTTAAGCTATTCTAATCCACCTACTAAATAAGGTAATAAGTATATGACTTATCAACTCACCCTCTAACTCAGGAAAACTTTGAGTCTAAGCATTTGCATACATTTTTGCACAGACTCACTTCTCGGAGATTTTGACAGAAATTGGGTAGCTAATGAACTCTCTAGGGTGGTATGGCTGGCAAGTTGTCGTGGGTAACAGCCCAGTGGCAGGTTGTCCGGAACCCAGCCACAGGCCATTTCTTTTTCGCTGCCTCTAGGTACATTTGAGATCAGGGAAGCCACCTACGAAAAAAAAACCACACTTCACCGCACAAGTATGGCTGGCAAGTCATCGTGGGTAACAGCCCATTGGTCGATTATCTAGAGCCCAGCTTAATAATTGCACAAAAAAGAACAAAACACCTAAGGAAGAAGCGGGGAAGTAGTACAAGCCGGGGATATATACACTGGAAAATCCTTGTGTTGACCCCAAGTAAAATGAACGTAGGGAGAAAGCTACTAATCGAACAAATACACCTTCAGGCAAAAATTTATTTTCTTTTTCGGTTACCTAGAGGCGTAAAAACTCGAAGTTTGTTTCAATTACCGTTAAGTGAGTCTATCACAACATTCACACCAAGATGCTTAGCACTCAGGGTTTCAACCAAGTTTTGGGTGGGTTGGGTAGCCGTAAAAAGTTACCAACCCACACTGAATTCCAAAAAAATTCTAAAAAATATATATACATATGTATAGTTATATATACATTAAAGGAAGGATTCAGGCGATTCGTATTTTGGCAGACACTCGGGCACTGCTTAGTCTTTGTAGATTAAGATCTTCGTATATTTCCTCTTATTGACAAGTAACGAAGTGCCTAAGCAATTACTTCTTGAATTCTCCAAGGAAATAAAGGCTAGAATAAACCTTGCTAGGGACTAGCAAGGAGTAAGCATGGGGGTATGATAACACCACATAAGGGGGTAATAATTAGGTTGAATATGGCCCATCTTTAGAATAAAAAGCACAACATAAGTAGAATAGGAGCATTACATGCATCAAGTACCAAGATTGCTTATAAACTGTATTAATGGCCATTTGTGCAAAGCATTTGTCAAAGCAGGCCTCAGATGAGCAATCGGACTACACGGATGGATTCAGAACGACGAACGGAGTCCAACGGACTCAAGATCGGCCAAATCCGACATCCGGAGCTCCCATAATGGGCCTAAGAAATTCTGACCGTTGATCTGGAGATCAACGGCCCAGAGAGCGCCACGTCGCCCCGCCCCCACCGCTCGCACACCCTCAAGCCAGCCAAAGACGAATCTCGGCCCTTGATCTTCGATCGAATGGCCGAGATCCGCGCGCTCGCCTGTGGTCGCCGCAACAAAGCGCGGGCGTGGCGCAACGGTTAGCGCGCACGACCGCATCGCAGCGACGCACGTTCGAGCCGCACGGAGCATAAATCGAAGGCGAGCGAAGGGCGTGGCAAAATTGGGCTGCCCGATCAGCAGCGGGCGGCTAGGATAGTGCCACGCGACGCGACGACAACTCCTGAGCTCCCACGCACGCGTGCACGCCTGGTGGAAACGCACGCATACACGCGCACCCGAGGCGCGATCTGAGCGCAGGCGCAGAAGGCTCTCAGTCGTCCGATCTTCGATCGAACGGCTCTCGTTCATCGGCCACGGATCGCGCGAAGAAGAGGACCGGGGCGGGCGGCTGACCGGCGGCAGGAGGGCTTCACCGACATTTATAGAAGCGGTTTTAGCGACGCTCTGGATGTCGCTAAAGCCCATTCTTCTTTTAGGAAGCCCTTAACTCTATTTAAACCCCCTTCTACCACCATTCAAGGCATACTCTCCCACTTGCAACTACTCCACTCCTCTCCTAGCTAGCTTTAGGCACTCTTGTAATCGCCGGAGACGACGAGCCACCGACGGAGCCTCCTCCACCGCCGTGGCTACCTCATCGCTCTCCACTCTCTCTCTACCTCTCTCTCTCTCTCTTTTAAGCTTTCATTTACTTTTGTTGAAGCATGTATTTAATGTTGTAAACCATGAACTATGAATGCATGTTTAATGAAATTATTTTCCGTTCAGTCGCCATTTTAATTTCTGTTTAAAGTGCATGATCAAAACTAAGAGCTTTCTAACCCTAAACTCTCTCTCTCGCTCTCGCTTTTCAAAATCGTCTCTTTCGCAAGCAAAACTCTGCCTTTTTCGTGACAACAAGTGAGAAACAAAATCCAATTTCGACGCCTCCCTGAGACCGACACTCGGACTCACCTCCGTTTACTCCTTTTAAAACCGACGTATCAAGTGCAACTATAACGACACCTCTTAACACACACGCACTACGGCACGTCAGGATGACTTTTGCATCGACCTGTAGCTACAACCTGGAGCAGAGACCTCAAGAACATAGCCGAAAGCTTCGCAAAGAAGCTGCGTTAATGGAGGAGATGCTTGGCACCTGAAAGCAACAATAAGGCCTTTCCATCGCATCAGAAAGCTCAGGAACAATCGTCGGAGCATGGCAAGTTCAACGGTGGTGGTGGCATGGCGTATGCATGTGTGAAGAGGCCTATCGACCTCGCAGAGTGTGGCTGAATGTGGGTTTGTTCGACGGGGAGTTCAGAGAGGCAATCGTCCTAACAAAGTTAGGGCTTTTGCTCCTGAAGTCGAGGTGGAGGTATGGAGAGTGGAAGCGGCGGTGTAGGTGGTCTGTGATGGCCGCTAGCACTCGCCGGAGGTATGCCAGCGAGATGGAAGATGGAGTCGCGGAGGGTGTTGGCGGGGTCGAAACGATATGTTGGAGATGCTGACATGATGAGAAGCTGAGTTGATTGAGAGGGGTAGCGGACGACGGGGAGCGGAGATAGCGTCGGTTGCGGTATGGCTGGTGTTGGAGAAGTAAGGAGCTCTAGTAGGGGTTGGACGGCGAGGATGAGGAAGATAGAGGCGCCGGCTGGTATTGCGCGACGCCGGGGAGAGAGGGAAGGATAAATCCGTTGCCGGTATTGCGAACAGACGAGGAATGGTGATAGAGGAGGTCGCTGGACATCAAGGAGCACTTTGGTCGGAGGAGGAGAGAAGAATTGGGGATTATTCCAGTCGAATTTGAGCATGGGAAGTCCGTTGTGCCCCAGGGGTTCTTTTATAGGTCATCAGAAGGAGAACGGAGCTTGAGAATCAAGCTCTCAAGCTTGGAAAGCTTTGCTGGAGATAGAAACCCAAATTTCAATTGATTTGTATGGCACTTTGGGCAAGACTTGGAGCTCGAGATGTGACTCAAATGGAAGGCAACTTCATCAAGAATCTGAGTATCTATTTTGGGACTAATTGATTAAGAATCGAGTGAGAAATTCTTGCTCGATCTCATCGGTAAAGCTCAGGGTTGCTTTCAATGGCACCAAGGACCTTTTTGCAAAGATAATGTAGAAGTTGGGGGACTTTTTGTAAGTAGTTCAAAAGCTTATGGGCAATTGGAGATAAAGAAAGGTAGACTTGGACCAAAGTGCAAAATAGGTCGAAATAATCTTAAATTGGGCCCAAATTTTGGTACAAATATAATTTGGACCTAAGGAATCCAATGGTGAAGTTAGATTTTTGTTTTGACCTCGTTTGACTAGATAATTTATGCAAAAACCCAAATTAGGGTAAATGTCAATCTGAGACTCTATGTTGGGTCAAGATGGATTCTAATGGTCAAATTGAAGATACCAAACCCTAGAGAATTTTTTTCTTATGAATTTTAGAGGGTTTAAGTGAATTTTATCTTGATGAGAACTTCAGTTAATTAAGCGAGTCTATTTTTAGGATTTTAGAAGTCATTTAATTCTCAAAACACATGAAAACCCTTTTCTGTCAGTTCTAACCCACTTGTTAGCCTTTTAGGATCATTTAACCCTTAATTAACCCCTGAGAAAACCTGTGGTTATTCTGTATTCATGATATGATGGTAAAATTACAGTTTTAACCATGGTTTCTTGTCTTTCCCGTAGAATGATTATGCAATGACTTAGGATTTTCTTGCGGTTATATAGGAGCATTTAATGACTTAATTAGATCAAATTGATCTAGTTATGACTCATGATGGTGTTTCGATCACCTACCTTGACCTAGTTATTGAATCCTATGGGGTAGGTACAAAATAAACCTCTTTTAGATTAGGTGGTGCGACCCAAACAATTCAATCAAATGGCTCAAATGCACCACCGATTAAGGCACACAAAAAGGTGGTTATCCTAATATGATTTCTACTCTTTTATGTGTTTAATTAGTGTACCGAGTCCATAGGTCGGAATCCCGATTGAGTAGATGAAAATCAAGTCAGGTTATGTGCCTCTGATGTGGGTGTATAAAGTGTGTAAATTGATTTGTCCCACAAAAAGTATCTTTTTGTTTTTTTTTTTATAAAATGTGGGTGAGATGGGTGAAGGTGGCAAACAAGACAAACAAAGTCTATCCTAGGGTTTATGCAAACACCTAAGTAAATTTGGTCTTTGTTATGATTGTGGCGAAATGAACTAGTGGGGGGGAATGTGGGGGACACTTATAAAGCACTCTACCCATACTTTACTCTGGTCTACCGTACTTGGATCTCCATGCTAAGGTACCTGCAAGATAGTAGATCAAAGACAAGCAGGGTTAGTGCTATGTAAATGCAAAGAAGCGCAGAAAATAATAAAGTAAATTCCGTTTCCTCCTCAGCAATAGTGCCAAAATGATCGCAAGGGTTTCGCATGATTAAAATCGGGGTTACAAGTAACCCGTTGTCGTAGTTACAAAACTCGTGATCAAATATAATTTATACTGAAACTCCAAGGGAGTCCTGGGTCGAACACAGGGAGGCGACGTTTACTTTGTATGAAAACCGCGCTTCGTTTTGTTCTTTTTGGTGCTTTGTGGTTTTGTTATTTTTTTGTTTTTGAAATAAGATGACAAACAATCACAAGAGAGAGATAGAATCGAATATGATATATTGCATGAATGTCAATTGCAATAATCTAGAAAACAAAAAAAGAGAGGTAGTGAGAAGAAATCTCCCGAAACGACTGTTCGGTGAGACGACGGCGCCTGGTGGAAGCTTGGGTGGAGTTCGGAAGTAGGACGATGGAGGTGAGAAGTGGGAGGACATCGGGTCGAGGAAAAATTCAACGCAGCTCTAGAATGGGGGTGAGAAGGCGGAGATGATCTGCTACTGGAATGGAGGTGGGAGGACGGCTCTGATGAGAGCCTCATCATGAGCCATAACTAGCTCATTTTGACCTAATAAAGAGAATAAAAGCTCCTACATAACCTAGAAGAGGGCCTAATTAAAGGAATAAGTGTTTTGAGAAGAAAACATGAAATAAAGGTTAAAATTATAATTTTGCCATTGCAGTACATAAATGGGATTTCTCAGAGACAAAACATAGGTAAAATGGTCTAAATGAGATAAAAAGTGGGTTAATTCAATCAGAAATGGGTTCATGTGCAATCCAGAAATTAAATGACATTTGGTAACCCTAAAACAGACCCGCTTAATTCAACAAGGTTTCGGTCAGGATAAAAATCAAGTAAACCCTCTAAAATTCATGGAAAAATATCCCCTAGGGTTTGGAACATTCAAATTGGCCTTTGGAACCTAGTTTGACCTAGATTAGGGTCTTAGCTAATCAATTGACCTAATTTGGATTTTTACGCAAATGTCCAGTCAAATGTGGTCAAACCTAAAATCAAACTTCACCATTGTATTCCTTAGGTCAAAATTAGGTTTGTACCAAAATTTGGACCTAAGGGGAGGTCATCTTGACCTACTTTGCAGTTTAGTACACCCAATTACACTTTGGTCCCTATCTTTTGAAAACCATCACTTAAACCCCCTAGCTTCCTCGCCAATCTTACAATCAGGTCCCTCCACCATTATTGGGGAGAGATCCTACTCCGGCGAGGATTAGAGAGGGAATACTCTCTGATCCCTCAGAAATCCCCTCCCGGAAATGGAAGGGAGATTCTCTGAGGAATCCCCTTCCATCTGAGCCCGACCATGATCCCAGATTTGCACCTAATCTCTCGTGCAAACGCACAAGAGATTTGGGTATCTAACCACCTTCCATCTCCGGCGAGATGTCGGTGGCTAGAAGCTTGCCCTCCACGCACCAGAAGCACGGCTAAGCACCTATAAATTAAACCCTAACTCCAGCCGCACCTCCTCAGCTTGACTTGGCCAGAATTCCACCTCAAATTCTTCTCCTTCTTCTCCGACCAAGAGGTCCAGTGAGCTTCGGCGAGCCCCCCTCCCCTTCCTCTTCGCTCTGCCACAAAACCAGTGGCAGAGTCGTCTTCCTCATCCTCCTCCGCGTCGTGCAACACCCGCGCGTGCTGTCCTAGCCCCATCGTCGCCACCGTCTTCCTCCACTAGGCGCTTTCTTCTCCGGTGACAGCAGGTACTGCCGTCCGCCTCTTCGTCCCCTTCGTCCCTTTAGTTAGGTCAAAGCCATTCTTCTCTAACCCCTCTTTCATTCCCCTCATTTTATTTCATCAAAAACCCCTTGACTGCTGCTGTTCACCATCACCTTCCTCATCTCCGACCACTCTCTGGTGAGGCGCTCCCATCGCTCCGCAGCCCCACACGCCTCGCCGACCAACACATTACCTTTGCCTCACCTTACTGAGTAACCTCCACCCATCCACAGCCTCGCTACGCCTCCACAACAGTCCCCCGAACACACCCATCCATCCGGCCACAGGGCGACCTAGGCACGCACGCCTAGGCCACCCCGCGGTCTGCCACCTAGCTCTTCACCTTCGTCGTGACGAGGTGAAGGTCCCTCGATGATCTGATTAGGCCGCGAGGCTCTTTTCGTGTCTGACAGGTTCCACGCCCCAGTCGCCATTGACGGCAACTTGGAGAAGCTCCACACTTGCTCCAGGCTTCAGGATTGCAAGATTCCAGGAGCAGCTGACTTGGGCAGGCCTTGTGAAGCCAAGGGGTCTAGCGAGCGACACAACAGAGTCCGCAGTAGTGGCAATTGCAGGAAGGATTTCTGCGGGCGAGCGCGAGAGAAGGCCGGGAGCTTTAGTCCCACATCGGTAATTCACGACGCACTGATATCCTTTATATTGATTTTATGAAATACGCTCTTCGCCTCTAGCTACACTTGGGGTGAGGTCCCTCACCTATCTTGCTGTGCCTCGTCCATGGTTTCACCTCACGGATCTGGAGCCGACCCGACCCTATCCTGAGCACACCTCGCGCATCACCCTCACGCCGGTGCGCCTGGTCCCAGGCGCGAGATCCGACCCGTTAAACCGGCTCTGGGAGAGAGTCCTGAGAGTGGTTTACAGAGAGAGACAGACGCGCGGGTGTGGGTAGAAGGTTAGGTTTTGTGCTTTGCTATGGTTGTGCAGGGAAGGAAGAAGGAAGGAGTGAAGCAAACACTTAGCCGCTGCTAGCAAGGGAAGAAGAGAAGGAAGCAGAAGGCAAACAGAGGCAAATATGAAGAAGAAGGAAGGAAGCCATTGAAAAGAGAAGGAAGAGGCGAAGGAAAAAGAGAAGAACTGAAGAAGAAAACAAATAGAAGACAAGCAGAAGAAAAAGAGGAACTGAAGCAAAGGAAGCAGAGACAAGTAAGAAGACCCGTAGAAGATAGAAGAAAATAGAAAGAAAGAAGCAAGGCAGAAGAAAATAAAAAGAAAAGCAAGGCACTGCAGAGAAAGAGGAAGCACAAAGAAGAAGAAAGGAAGAAAATCAGAAGAAGAAGAATCAAAGAAGGGAAAACACACTTTTAAGACGTCTGATCCCATGATCAGACTCCCAATTCTTTCTTTTTACCATAATTGTTTTTCAAACTCATGCATTTACATTTGAATTAAAGTTTTGAGTAATTAAAATGTTCAATTACATTCTTGAGATTAGTAGTAAATTCCAATTGCTCCCTGTGTTCGACCTCGGATACTTAGGTTTTCGAGTAATAAAACTTTTATTTGTTGATGATGCTTGATCACCTATACTACGATGTATTTAACTGTTAAAACAAGATCGAGTTTCATGTGTCAACAGGCTCCAAGGTGACTTATGAATGGGGATGGGAAGCTGGAGGAGTATTTGGTGGGGCAAGGTTCCGTTACACTAATAGGTGCCTTGGGAGCTTGAGAGCAAGCTCTAACAGGTGTTGGTAGGCTTGCTAGAGCTTGGGAGTAGGTGGGAGTAGAGTAGGTAGAGATGGCTTGGAAGGGAGGGGGTGTGGGTCCTTTTCTAGTGATGAAAAGAGGCTAGAATAGGCATGGGACCATTAGTGACCTCCAAGTCATCGCTGTAAGTGTCGTTGTAGGCAGCTCACGGCCACTCATGCCCACAGCTGGCCTTGCTTGAGTGCGAATAATTAACGGCGGCTGTAAGCGTCGCTGAATGTCTACCAGGCTTCGCTGAAGGCTGGCGCCAATCGAGCACGCACCCGCCCATGCGAGCTGCACTGTCCCGCCTCATGCTAGTAGAGGCCCTGCTAGAGTGCGTGCTGCTTAGCGCTGCACTGCCGCTACTGCTGTATGCAGGCGCGTCCAATTGATAAAGGGGGGGTGCTACGGGTCTCGAACCGGTGTCTTGCATCTGTGGAGAGGGCACCTCACCGTTTGGCCAAGGCGCGCTCTTGGTCAAGTATAGATCTTGCTGACGCGTAGTTCAAGCCACCCTCAGCCATTGGATTGAGATCCAACGGCTGAGATCCCTCCATGCGGTGGGCTTGAGGATGTGCCGGCTCAGGTGGGGCGGCCTGGATGACGCCGCGTGGCACCATCTGGGTCGTCCGTCTTCTCCTTGTGGAGGGTACTACAGAGCTCCGATCGGGGTGATTCTCACGATGATAGACTGCAATCGTCACTCTGAATCCATTCGTATGGTCAGAGTCTTCATCCGAAGCTTGTAAAGATGTTGCCCTGCCTCCTAGCCATGTAAAATGACGAAATTAATGTACATAATATACAACTATCTAAAATGCCATGCGATGGATATTATGTAGTATTTATAATATGGTATGCAATGCTAAGCCTAGGAACTATCATAAATAAGCATTTTATCATGAATTCATGTGTGTTTATCATGAGCCTCAAGCAACGAGAACTTCCCATGTGATGAGTTCTGATCGGGTGGGGTTGATCAGATCTCCTAAGTGATCAGAGGGTCCGACTCAACGAATTAAGCAGTCACAATAAGATAAGAGGATTGGTAACCTAATTCCACCATGAAATGGTGTACATTTGGGGGGAGGGCAATGCTCCTAAATATTCACTAGTAAGGAACGATGATACAATCTCTCTTTTTCTCTCTGATTGCCTGAGGGAAGGCCTCGAGGGCCTCTCTTAGCTATTTATAGTGTTGGGATTGGTCCTTTTACAAGATCTTCAGACTGGATATGCCCGTTGCTAGGGTATATATGTTGTCATGTTATTAATTGCAGTGGCCATGCCATCATTTATTAATGGTATGGTCGTGTTGGACTTTTCTTGTTGTCTTTGTACCGTCGACTAGTGCCGAATCCTTTGGTGGGTCGGGTTTCTCAGACCCACCTATATCCGGGCCTTTCTAGGTGTAAGTAGGCCGGATTCGCACATTCGGGTGGTTGGACTTCTTGTTGGGCTTTTCGCTGAGTTTTAAGTACGAGGGTAGTTTTTTTCCTCTCATCATATGCCCCTTACTCTCTAGCTAGTGGATGCTTGTTGAAAGAGTAACTAAAGTGGCTAAACTCCACGGTAGGTGATGCCCCCAAATGATGCCCTAACTTTTTGTTTAAGTAGGGGAGCATTTATTATGGAGCGGGAATTGCAATTTTAAGCGATCAAGGCGCTCTTAGTGTTGCCGTCTTTGGAGAGGTGATGTAAACACATTTACACTACTTAAAATGTCTATTTATGCATGTTCTTAAGCATAGGATTGCATTTCATGATATAAATATTGCATAACATGCATCATCTCGCATTTAGAGTAGTTTGAATAAAATGGAGGTTAATTGTCTCCTTTTATGTGCTTGGACATGGCAAACATTTTATCGGGGCCTCGGATCAAAGATTCAACCATATGGATGTGATCAGGGCGACGATTGAAGTTCAACGACTCCAAGATCGCCCTAATCAGGCATCCGTAGCATCAGATAGAGACCGGGGAACCCTAGATGATCAAGGGCCAGAATGGTTTAAATCTGCACTTCATATGACAAATCCGACCGCACGGATGAATTTGGATCGACGATCGCAGCCCAATGACACAAAAATCGAGTCAATCCGACATCCGTGGCACCATCTACAACTTCCAGAAGATGGACGGCCAAGATGGCGCCACGTGGTGCCATCTCAGCCGCCCAAACGGCCGCTGGCATTTTGTGAAGGCCCCCGCCCGATTGCTCTCCGCCGTCAGATGGAGATCCAATGGCTGTGGCTGCCCGACGCTTAAAACGTACGCTCGACCATCCGCGCCCCACAGCGCAGCGGTCGAGCGCGGGGCGCGGGTTCGAGCCGCGGTGAGGGGATTGAAGGCGCGGGTAATTGAGGCGCGTGGAGCATCGGATGGAGATCGTGCGGTCGCCGGCGCCCGATAGCGCCGACGCGCGATTGGACGCCCCGCGTAATGCGCGATCGCACGCGCAGGCGGGCAGGTTGTAGCGGGCGCGGACGCGATTTAAGCCGTCCGATCTCGCGATCGGACGGCTGAAAAGCACTGGACGTACGTGAGCGTTGAGGAGCGGGCAGCCGAGGAGGCACGCGTGGGCGCGGCGGCGACGGCCACGTCGGGGCTTTAGTGACGGATTTATCCGTCACTAAAGACCCCTTATTTATTATTTTGAAGATGTAATGTCCATTTTGCACCCACTCCTTGCAACTATAAAAGGAGACCCCCTCCATACGAAATTCTCATCCCTTCTTTCTCCTCTCTACCCCTCCAAAGCTCAAGAGAAGCTTGTCCCACACCCGGGATGCTTCTCGCTAGATAAAGTCCAATTTTCGTTCCCTTCGGAAGTGGATCCCGCGAAGACGAAGGCGTGCTGCTTCGTTCCCATTCTTCTGCTTCGTCCTCCTTCGTCCCGCTTCGTTCGCCTTCGTCCAGGCGTCGTCCCGTCCGGCTCGTCCTCCAAGCAACCGTCGAGGAGGATTTCTCTCTCCCTATTCTTTTTACCGCTTTCTAGTATAGATTTACTGCTTTATAGAATAATCTACTCGTCCTCTAAGCAACCGTCGAGGAGGACATTTCTCCCTCCATTCTTTTAATGCTTTCTAGAGTAAATTTATCGCTTTCTAGTTGTAATGAACAATCTCTTCAATGCAAAAATTCCTTGTTTATTCTACATCTCATTTTTCTCTGTGTAATATTCTCTTTCTCTCTTACTCTCTCTCTCTTCTATTTGTTGTAAATAATTAGATAGTTATAAATTGAATTATTCTGTAACAAATAAAAAGAAACGCGTAGTTTTTAAATCAAACGTCCGCCTCCCTGTGTTCGACCCGGAATTTTAATTTCGGTATAAATTTTATTTGTTGAACATGAATTCTTCGCTTTCGAACTACAATGACAGATTTTCCAAAACCGAACACGTTAGCGTAGGTTCGTAAACGTTCAACATTTTGGCGCCGTTGCCGGGGAGGCAACGATCTTTGATTTCTCTTCGAGTTTTGTAACTTACAAATCATTTACCTCACCTTTCTCCTTTCTTATTGTAATTGCAGGTACTCTTTTGAGGCAAGCAAAAGCGGTAGATTGGAGTAAAGTGCTGTGGAAGGTTTTGTAAGTTATCCCCTATTCTTTCCCCCTCCATAGATTTCATTCGCCACATTGAATCCAAATTCCAATTAACCTAGGTGTTTGCATAAATCCTAGGAATAGTTTGGTTGTTTGGATTCTTACTCACATTCATTCCACCTTCATTTATATAAAAAAAAGCAAAAAGATAATTTTGTGGGGCAATTTTCAACAAATACACAATGTACACCCACATTTAAAGGCACTTAACCGAATTGATTTGTTTCTACTCAACCGGGCTCTGATCTTTGGAACCAGTACACATAAAGAAACACATAAAAGAGTAGAAATCATTCTAGGTTAACCATCTTTGTGTGACTAACTTAGTGGTGCATTTGTGGCCAATTGTTTGAGTTGATTGGGCCGCACCACTTCAAATAAAATCAACTCATCAAGTAGCTTCCAATTAGGTTCAACTCTTAGGAATTTACCAGGCACTCCACATTCTTTTTAAGCCTTAAAGGAAAACATCTTCACCTGTGCTTGCAAAACCTGGTGTGACAATGAAACTTGATTGAAAACACCTAAAGTTGAATCCTAAAAGCTAATAAGCAAGATTTAAACCTCAAAATTCACCACATCAAAAACAATCTTGCTTGAAAACCACTGGTTGTGCACTCACACACGAATCAATCAATCATTAAGGGCACAACCCATTTAAAGGGCCCATCACATTCCAAAGCACATTCAAACCTAGCCCTAAATAAAACAGAGTAGACGTTGGCCTTAAGGTTGGACTCGCTCTTCAGAACCCAGAACGAGATTATTTTCGATTAGTCTGTTTCTACTGTTCAATCTGATGTCTAGCTAGGGGAGCAGAGTCAAACGATCGCGGCTGGGGGGTACACTAGGAACCGGAGGCGCAAGCCGAAGGAAGAACCTTCTCCCCAGTCCCTCCTTCTAACTGGTTGGATTGAACAGACGGAAGTAGATCAAATCGTTCCTTTATCTCAAGACGGGTTTTGAGAGTCTATAGGTCTTTAGGCTAACCTATATAAGGACAGGTTTGATTGTTTGTATTGCAGGGCACCTTTCTTCCTCTCGTGTATCATGAATCCTTCCACATATTTCACGCATTCCCGCTCTTTCCCTCCTGTTGTAAATTATCCTCAACATGACGATTATCCCAACTCGTATTGTAATCGACCATCAGTTAGTTGGGATAATTCGGATTGGGGATACAATTCCAGACCCCCGTGTTTAGGGTCTAACCCTGAATACTTTGATTCTGATTTATATCCTTCTCAGAGCTACATCGATTATAGATCGTCTTCCTTTCATGAACAGCATAATACGATCTACAATCAAGAAGGATACACCGATCCTTACCCATCCTCTGATTTCACTGCCTTTAGGTCATCACCATCTTTTCAACAATCTGAACTGACCTATCATCAGGAAGGGTATAACGAATCTCAATTCGTTAATTCCTCTACATTGATGTCAAACCCGCCCAACCCTGAACCAACTCATTTGGTTCAGGTTAATCAGGTTCAAGATAAGGTTCTGGCTAACTTGAGGAATATCATTCAATCTTTAGAAGTTCATCCAATACCTTGCATTGAGAGATTGGAGCCCCTGATTGAAATGATTGATGATTTAAACAAGTCTTTGTTGGATTGGCTCCAGGATGTTAAGGATAAGAACCCGGGTGAGTTTCTACTTGGGAAATTAGCGAAATTGAGGATGAGATTCGTGGTTGCTTTGATTCAATCTTGGAATAATTCCCAGGATGAACTCTCTTCAGGAAAGCCAATGACAGAATCCGCTCAGGCACCTGTTTGGGGGGACACGTGTTACGAGGCTGACCAGATTGAATTAAAACAACCAATTAAGGATGATCTGATTTCTTCGCCTGAGATCCCTAAGCCGGGTTACGAGGAAATGTATGTCTCCTTGGAACACAAAGTGACAAATGATTTTGGGACATACATTGATACGGATCCTGATGGTGAAGATTCAAGTTGCGAAGTCTCACGCGAGTTTTCTGAACATGATTTCTGTGAGACGATTGGGCCTGAGGAATCTGATAGATCAATTGATAGCCCAATAACTGAGAACACTGATCTTATTAGGGTACACATTACGGATCCAGAATCACATTTTCTGGAGGAATCAATTCAATGCCCTGATTATCAGTTACACCCTGTTGAGCTTATTGATGATTTTAATTCTGAGATAATTAGACCTGAGTCAATTTTGATTCTGCCACATCATTTAGACTTGGAGATTTTAGACAGGGTGATGAATATACAAGAGGTCCTGGAATTTGATATGCTAAATGAGGAGGATAGGAGCTGGGAAGTTTTGATCTGGGAAGTTAATTCAGGAGGAAATGGAAGATTGAGTCGAAGGGTTCCTTTTAAGTTGAAACCATCAAATCAGAACCCTTACGACATTTGTTTTGAGGATGTTCAACCCAAGCACACATTCAACGATTATCCTTTTGAGCTTCAATTTTCTGTAACCCGACTTTTTGGTCTTGGGTTGCATCCTCAGAAATCGCAGGCCCGATCCCGCTTACACTCTGATTTTAGGTTTTGGGTAATTTTTATCTAGAACCTAAGATATTCTCGATTATGGGGTGTGGGTCTGCAACACAATCTGGTCCACATCTGTGGACCTCTGCTGACAAGTCAGATGATTCTTCTGTTCATTCTAATTCTGACCTGCACATGTGAATTCTTCATTTCTTTTCTTTGTATAGTGTGCCTAGCTGAAGGCACTAAACTCAGCACTTATATAGTTCTTTTTCGTTTTCATCTTGGAGCGGACCTGATATTCACGCAATTCAGGTGCTTTCTACACTTTTTCACTCTGTTTTATGTCTTTTTAATACAATGAGGACATTGCATTAGATAGGCATGGGGGGGTGGATATTCATCTTTGAATTCATTCGTCAGCTCCGTAGATTTGTTTATTTTCTTTTATAAAAAAAAAATTCAGAATTAGGAAAGAGAATTTAGGTTTAAGAAAATTTTCAATCTTAGGAAATATTACATTAGGATCTGAACACAAAGACCCCTCAAGTCTTTGGACTTAATTAGCCTGTGTATCCACTAAAATGTGGATTTGTCTTTGAGTCCTCGCCATCTTAATTCTATTATAATTGGAATAAATAAGTTTGGGTGATAAGTACACGACTTATCAACCCGCCCTCTGATTTGAGGGAATTTTGAGTTTTAAGCATCTACACACTTTCTTTGCATTGACTCATTATTCGGCGATTCTAATGGAAATTGGGGAGCTAATGAACCTTCTAGGGTGATATGGCTGGCAAGTTATCGTGGGTAATAGCCCATAGGTAGGTTGTCCAGAGCCCAGTCACTGGACCTTTCTCTTTTTGTTGCCTTTAGGTAAATCTTAGATCAGGGAAGCCACCTACTTAAAAAAAAAAAAAAAAAAATCAAAAAGAAAAAGGAGAAAAGAACAAAAAGAAATAAGCCACACTTCGCCGCACGAGTACGGCTGGCAAGTTGTCGGTGGAAACAGCTCATCGACCGGTTGTCCAGAACCCAGCTCAGAAAATGCACTAAAAATTCCCAAAACACTTAGGAAGAAGCGGAGAAGTAGAATAACTGGGGAGATATACACTGGATTCACCCTTGTGTTGACCCCGTAAAAAAATAAAAGTAGGGAGAAAGCTACCGGTTGTAAAGATACACCTTTAGGCAGAATTCTTTTTAAGGTCACCTAGAGGCGTAGAAATCCGAAGTCCGTCCTAATTGCCAGTCAACGAGTCTATCACAAATCACAATAAGATGCTTAAAGCTTAGGGTTCTCATCAAATCTTGGGTGAGTTGAATGGTCGTAGAAAGCCACTCTTAAACCCTAAAATTTGAAAATCCAAAAAAAAAAATTAGAAAAGAGTAAAAAGAAAAAGAAATTTTTCTTTGAATAAGGCGAGGGCTTGAGGCGGTCTGCATTTTGGTTGATGATGTAAACACATTTACACTACTTAAAATGTCTATTTATGCATGTTCTTAAGCATAGGATTGCATTTCATGATATAAATATTGCATTACATGCATCATCTTGCATTTAGAGTAGTTTGAATAAAATGGAGGTTAATTGTCCCCTTTTATGTGCTTGGACAGGGCAAATATTTTATCGGGGCCTCGGATCAAAGATCCAACCATATGGATATGATCAGGGCGACGATTGGAGTTCAACGACTCCAAGATCGCCCTAATCAGGCATCCGTAGCATCAGATAGAGACCGGGGAACCCTAGAAGATCAAGGGCCAGGATGGTGTAAATCCGCACTTCAGATGGAAAATCCGACCACACGGATGAATTCGGATCGACGATCGCAGCCGAACGACACAAAATCGAGTCAATCCGACATCCGTGGCACCATCTACAACTTCCAGAAGATGGACGGCCAAGATGGCGCCACGTGGCGCCATCCCAGCCGCCCAATCGGCCGCAGGAGTCTTGTGAAGACCGTGCACCGTCTCCTCTCCGGTCGCTCGCGCTTAAAAGCGTCCGCGCGACCATTTCGCCCGCGTAGCGCAGCGGCGACGCAGCTGCGGGAGAAGTGGAGGTCGCGGGTTCGAGCCGCGGTGTGGGGGTGGAAGGCGCGGGTGAGCGGGCGCGCACGAGCGTCAGATGAAGATCCAACGGCCGCACGCGCCCGATAGCGCCGACGCGCAATTGGACGCTATGGTGAACGCGCGATCACACGCGGGCGGTGCGCTACGCAGCGGGCGCGGACGCGTTCTAAGCCGTCCGATCTCGCGATCGGACGACTGAGATGACGCGGACGTGCGTAGGCGTTACGCGCGCGGGCAGCCGAGCGGGCGCGCGTGGGTGCGGCGGCGACGGCGATGTCGGGGCTTTAGCGACGATTTTATCCGTCACTAAAGACCCCTTATTTATTATTTTGAAGATGTAATGTCCATTTTGCCCCCACTCCTTGCAACTATAAAAGGAGACCCCCTCCATACGAAAATTTCATCCCTTCCTTCTCCTCTCTACCTCTCCAAAGCTCAAGAGAAGCTTGTCCCACACCCGGGATGCTTCTCGCGAGATAAAGTCCAAATTTTCGTCCCCCTTCGGAAGTGGATCCTGCGACGACGACGGCGTGCTGCTTCGTTCCCGTTCTTCTGCTTCGTCCTCCTTCGTCCCGCTTCGTTCTCCTTCGTCCAGGCATCGTCCCGTCCGGCTCGTCCTCCAAGCGACCGTCGAGGAGGATTCTCTCTCCCTGTTCTTTTTACTGCTTTCTAGTATAGATTTACTGCTTTCTAGAGTAGTCTATTCGTCCTCCGAGCGATCGTCGAGGAGGACATTTCTCCCTCCATTCTTTTAATGCTTTCTAGAGTAATTGTTTTATGTTTTCTAGTTGTAACGAACGAACTCTTTTATGATAAATTCCTTGTCTATTCTACATCTCATTTTGATTTCCATGTGTAGTATTCTTTCTCTCTCTCTTACTCCCTCTCTCTCTTTTATTTGTTGTAGATACTTAGATAGTTTAAATTGAATTTCTTCGTGACAAAATAAAAAGAAACGCGAAGTTTTTAAATCAAACGTTCGCCTCCCTGTGTTCGACCCGGAATTTTAATTTCGGTATAAATTTTATTTGTTGAACACGAATCCTTCGCTTTCGAACTACAACGACAGGTTTTCCAAAACCGAACACGTTAGCGTAGGTTCGTAAATTTAGTTCAACATTTTGGCGCCGTTGCCGGGGAAGCAACGCTCTTTGATTTCTCTTCGCGTTTTGTAACTTACAAATCATTTACCTCACTTTTCTCCTTTCTTATTGTAATTGCAGGTACTCTTTTGAGGCAAGCAAAAGCGGTAGATTGGAGTAAAGTGCTGTGAAAGGTTTTGTAAGTTATCACCCATTCTTTCCCCCTCCATAGATTTCATTCGCCACATTGAATCCAAATTCCAATTAACCTAGGTGTTTGCATAAATCCTAGGAATAGTTTGGTTGTTTGGATTCTCACTCACATTCATTCCACCTTCATTTATATAAAAAAAAAGTAAAAAGATAATTTTGTGGGGTAATTTTCAACAAATACACAATGCACACCCACATTTAAAGGCACTTAACCGAATTGATTTGTTTCTACTCAACTGGGTTCTGATCTGTGGGACCAGTACACTTAAAGCAACACATAAAAGAGTAGAAATCATTCTAAGTTAACCATCTTTGTGTGCCTAACTTAGTGGTGCATTTGAGGCCAATTGTTTGAGTTGATTGGGCCGCACCACTTCAAATAAAATCAACTCATCAAGTAGCTGCCAATTAGGTTCAACTCTTAGGGATCTACCAGGCACTCCACATTCTTTTTAAACTTTAAAGGAAAATATCTTCACCTGTGCTTGCAAAACCTGGTGTGCCAATGAAACTTGATTGAAAACACCTAAAAATGAATCCTAAAAGCTACTAAGCAAGATTTGAACCTTAAAATTCACCACATCAAAAATAATCTTGCTTGAAAACCACTGGTTGTGCACGCACACACAAAGCAATCAATCATTAAGGGAACAACCCATTTAAAGGGCCCATCACATTCCAAAGCACATTCAAACCTAGCCCTAAATAAAATAGAGTAGACGTTGGCCTTAAGGATTGGACTCGCTCTTCAGAACTCAGAACGAGATTATTTTCGATTAGTCTGTTTCTACTGTTCAATCTGATGTCTAGCTAGGGGAGCAGAGTCAAACGATCGCGGCTGGGGGGTACACTAGGAACCGGAAGCGCAAGCCGAAGGAAGAACCTTCTCCCCAGTCCCTCCTTCTAACTGGTTGGATTGAACAGACAGAAGTAGATCAAATCGTTCCTTTATCTCAAGACGGGTTTTGGGAGTCTGTAGGTCTGTAGGCTAACCCATTTAAGGACAGGTTTGATTGTTTGTATTGCAGGGCACCTTTCTTTCTCCCGTGTCTCATGAATCCTTCCACATATTTCACGCATTCCCGCTCTTTCCCTCCTGTTGTATATTATCCTCAACATGACAATTATCCCAACTCGTATTGTAATCGACCATCAGTTAGTTGGGATAATTCGGATTGGGGATACAATTCCGGACCCCCGTGTTTAGGGTCTAACCCTGAACACTTTGATTCTCAATTCTATCCTTCTCAGAGTTGCATCGATTATAGATCGTCCTCCTTTCATGAACAACCTAATGCGATCTACAATCAAGAAGGATACACTGATCCTTACCCATCCTCTGATTTCACTGCCTTTAGGTCATCTCCATCTTTTGAACAATCTGAAATGACCTATTATCAGGATGGGTATAACGAATCTCAATTCGTTAATTCCTCTACATTGATGTCAAACCCGCCCAACCCTGAACCAACTCATTTGGTTCAGGTTAATCAGGTTCAAGATAAGGTTCTGGCTAACTTGAGGAATATCATTCAATCTTTAGAAGTTCAGCCAATACCTTGCATTGAGAGATTGGAGCCCCTGATTGAAATGATTGATGATTTAAATAAGTCTTTGTTGGATTGGCTCCAGGATGTTAAGGATAAGAACCCGGGTGAGTTTCTACTTGGGAAATTAGCGAAATTGAGGATGAGATTCGTGGTTGCTTTGATTCAATCTTGGAATAATTCCCAGGATGAACTCTCTTCAGGAAAGCCAATGACAGAACCCGCTCAGGCACCTGTTGGGGGGGCACGTGTTACGAAGCTGACCAGATTGAATTAAAACAACCAATTAAGGATGATTTGATTTCTTCACCTGAAATCCCTGAGCCGGGTTACGAGGAAACGTATGTCTCCTTGGAACGCAAAGTGACAAATGATTTTGGGACATACATTGATACGAATCCTGATGGTGAAGATTCAAGTTGCGAAGTCTCACATGAGTTTTCAGATCACGATTTTTGTGAGACGATTGGGCCTGAGGAATCTGATAGATCATTTGATAGCCCAATAACTGAGGAAACTGATCTTATTAGGGCACACGATACGGATCCAGAATCGCATTTTCTGGAGGAATTAATTCAATGCCCTGATTATCAGTTACACCCTGTTGAGCTTATTGATGATTCTAATTCTGAGATAATTAGACCCAAGTCAATTTTGATTTTGCCACATCATCTAGACTTGGAGATTTCAGACGGGGTGATGAATATACAAGAGGTCATGGAATTTGATATGCCGAATGAGGAGGATAGGAGCTGGGAAATTCTGATTTGGGAAGTCAATTTTGGAGGAAATGGAAGATTGAGTCGAAGGGTTCCTTTTAAGCTGAACCCATCAAATCAGAACCCTTACGACATTTGTTTCGAGGATGTCAAACTCAAGCACACATTTAATGATTATCCTTTTGAGCTTCAATTCTCTGTAACCCGACATTTTGGCCTTGGGTTGCATCCTCACAAATCGCAGGCCCGACCCCGCTTGCATTCTGATTTTAGGTTTTGGGTAATTTTTATCCAGAACCTAAGATATTCTCGATTATGGGGTGTGGGTCTGCACCACAATCTGGTCCACATCTGTGGACCTCTGCTGACAGGTCAGAGGATTCTTCTGTTCATTCTAATTCTGACCTGCACATGTGAATTCTTCATTTCTTTTCTTTGTATAGTGTGCCTAGCTGAAGGCACTAAACTCAGCACATATGCAGTTCTTTTTCATTTTCATCTCGGAGCGACCCGATATCCACGCAATTCAGGTGCTTTCTACGCTTTTCCACTCTGTTTTATGTCTTTTTAATACAATGAGGACATTGCATTAGATAGGCATGGGGGGGTGGATATTTATCTTTGAATTCATTCGTCAGCTCCGTAGATTTGTTTTATTTTATAAAAAAAAATAAATAAATAAATAAAAAATCAAAATTAGGAAAGAGAATTTGGGTTTAAGAAAATTTTCGATCTTAAGAAATACTATATTATGGTTTGAACACAAAGACCCTTCAGGTCTTTGGACTTAATCAGCCTATGTATCCACTAAAATGTGGATTTATTTTTCGAGTTCTCTCCAACCTGAATTTTATTATAATTGGAATAAATAAGTTTGGGTGATAAGTACACGACTTGTCAACCTACCCTCTGATTTAAGGGAATTTTGAGTTTTAAGCATCTACCCACTTTCTTTGCACTGACTCGTTGTTTGGCGATTTTAACGGAAATTGGGTAGCTAATGAACCTTCTAGGGTGATATGGATGGCAAGTTATCGTGGGTAACAGCCCATAGGTAGGTTGTCCAGAGCCCAGTCACTGGACCTTTCTCTTTTTGCTGCCTTTAGGTAAATCTTAGACCAGGGAAGCCACCTACTTAAAAAAAAAAAAAAAAAAATCAAAAAGGAGAAAAGAACAAAAAGAAATAAGCCACACTTCGCCGCACGAGTATGGCTGGCAAGTTGTCGGGGGTAACAGCTCATCGACCGGTTGTCCAGAACCCAGCTCAGAAAATGCACTAAAAATTCCCAAAACACTTAGGAAGAAGCGGAGAAGTAGAATAAATCGGGGAGATATACACTGGATTCACCCTTGTGTTGACCCCGTTAAAAAAAATAAAAGTAGGGAGAAAGCTACCGGTTGTAAAGGTACACCTTTAGGAAGAATTCTTTTTGAGTTCACCTAGAGGCGTAGAAATCCGAAGTCCGTTTTAATTGCCGGTCAATGAGTCTATCACAATCACAATAAGATGCTTAAAACTTAGGGTTCTCATCAAATCTTGGGTGAGTTGAATGGCCGTAGAAAGCCACTCTTAAACCCTAAAATTTGAAAATCCAAAAAAAAAAAAGAGAGTAAAAACAGAAAAAGAAATTTTTCTTTGAATAAGGCGAGGCTTGAGGCGGTCTGCATTTTGGCTGATACCCGGGCACTGTTGTGTCTTTGAAAGTTCAGTTCTTAAGTAGACAATTTCTTAATGATTGAAAATAACTCAGGTCCAAATAATCTAACCTAATTCTTTTATAAATAGCATATAGTTTTTGCTAGGGACTAGCAAAAGATAGGCATGGGGGTATGATGTAAACACATTTACACTACTTAAAATGTCTATTTATGCATGTTCTTAAGCATAGGATTGCATTTCATGATATAAATATTGCATTACATGCATCATCTTGCATTTAGAGTAGTTTGAATAAAATGGAGGTTAATTGTCTCCTTTTATGTGCTTGGACAGGGCAAATATTTTATCGGGGCCTCGGATCAAAGATCCAACCGTATGGATATGATCAGGGCGACGATTGGAGTTCAACGACTCCAAGATCGCCCTAATCAGGCATCCGTAGCATCAGATAGAGACCGGGGAACCCTAGAAGATCAAGGGCCAGGATGGTGTAAATCCGCACTTCAGATGGAAAATCCGACCACACGGATGAATTCGGATCGACGATCGCAGCCGAACGACACAAAAATCGAGTCAATCCGACATCCGTGGCACCATCTACAACTTCCAGAAGATGGACGGCCAAGATGGCGCCACGTGGCGCCATCCCAGCCGCCCAATTGGTCGCAGGAGTCTTGTGAAGACCGCGCACCATCTCCTCTCCGCCGTTGGATCTCGATCCAACGGCTGCGATCGCTCGCGCTTAAAAGCGTCCGCGCGACCATTTCGCCCGCGTAGCGCAGCGGCGACGCAGCTGCGGGCGAAGCGGAGGTCGCGGGTTCGAGCCGCGGTGTGGGGGTGGAAGGCGCGGGTGAGCGGGCGCGCACGAGCGTCAGATGAAGATCCAACGGCCGCACGCACCCGATAGCGCCGACGCGCAATTGGACGCTATGGTGAACGCGCGATCACACGCGGGCGGTGCGCTACGCAGCGGGCACGGACGCGTTCTAAGCCGTCCGATCTCGCGATCGGACGGCTGAGACGACGCGGACGTGCGTAGGCGTTACGCGCGCGGGCAGCCGAGCGGGCGCGCGTGGGCGCGGCGGCGACGGCGACGTCGGGGCTTTAGCGACGATTTTATCCGTCACTAAAGACCCCTTATTTATTATTTTGAAGATGTAATGTCCATTTTGCCCCCACTCCTTGCAACTATAAAAGGAGACCCCCTCCATACGAAATTTTCATCCCTTCCTTCTCCTCTCTACCTCTCCAAAGCTCAAGAGAAGCTTGTCCCACACCCGGGATGCTTCTCGCGAGATAAAGTCCAAATTTTCGTCCCCCTTCGGAAGTGGATCCCGCGACGACGACGGCGTGCTGCTTCGTTCCCGTTCTTCTGCTTCGTCCTCCTTCGTCCCGCTTCGTTCTCCTTTGTCCAGGCATCGTCCCGTCCGGCTCGTCCTCCAAGCGACCGTCGAGGAGGATTCTCTCTCCCTGTTCTTTTTACTGCTTTCTAGTATAGATTTACTGCTTTCTAGAGTAGTCTATTCGTCCTCCGAGCGATCGTCGAGGAGGACATTTCTCCCTCCATTCTTTTAATGCTTTCTAGAGTAATTGTTTTATGTTTTCTAGTTGTAACGAACGAACTCCTTTATGATAAATTCCTTGTCTATTCTACATCTCATTTTGATTTCCATGTGTAGTATTCTTTCTCTCTCTCTTACTCCCTCTCTCTCTTTTATTTGTTGTAGATACTTAGATAGTTTAAATTGAATTTCTTCGTGACAAAATAAAAAGAAACGCGAAGTTTTTAAATCAAACGTTCGCCTCCCTGTGTTCGACCCGGAATTTTAATTTCGGTATAAATTTTATTTGTTGAACACGAATCCTTCGCTTTCGAACTACAACGACAGGTTTTCCAAAACCGAACACGTTAGCGTAGGTTTGTAAATTTAGTTCAACAGTTGATACCCAAGCACTGTTGTGTCTTTGAAAGTTCGGTTCCTAGGTAGATAATTTCTTAATGATTGAAAATAACTCAGGTCCAAATAATCTAACCTAATTCTTTTATAAATAGCATATAGTTTTTGCTAGGGACTAGCAAAAGATAGGCATGGGGGTATGATGTAAACACATTTACACTACTTAAAATGTCTATTTATGCATGTTCTTAAGCATAGGATTGCATTTCATGATATAAATATTGCATAACATGCATCATCTCGCATTTAGAGTAGTTTGAATAAAATGGAGGTTAATTATCTCCTTTTATGTGCTTGGACAGGGCAAACATTTTATCGGGGCCTCGGATCAAAGATTCAACCATATGGATGTGATCAGGGCGACGATTGGAGTTCAACGACTCCAAGATCGCCCTAATCAGGCATCCGTACCATCAGATAGAGATCGGGGAACCCTAGAAGATCAAGGGCCAGGATGATGTAAATCCGCACTTCATATGACAAATCCGACCGCACAGATGAATTCGGATCGACGATCGTAGCCCAACGACACAAAAATCGAGTCAATCCGACATCCGTGGCACCATCTACAACTTCTAGAAGATGGACGACCAAGATGGCGCCACGTGGCGCCATCTCAGCCGCCCAAACGGCCGCTGGCATTTTGTGAAGGCCCCCGCCCGATCACTTCCCGCCGTCAGATGGAGATCCAACGGCTGTGGCCGCCCGGCGCTTAAAACGTACGCTCGACCATTCGTGCCCCGCAGCGCAGCGGTCGAGTGCGCTTACGCGAGCCACGGTGAGGGGATTGAAGGCACGGGTAATTGAGGCGCATGGAGCATCGGATGGAGATCATGCGGTCGCGGGCGCCCGATAGCACCGACGCGCGATTGGATGCCTCGCGTAACGTGCGATCGCACTCGCAGGCCGGCGGGTTGCAGCGGACGCGGACGCGATTTAAGCCGTCCGATCGCGTGCGATCGCACGCCCAGGCGGGCGGGTTGCAGCGGGCGCGTACGCGATTTAAGCCGTCCAATCTCGCGATCGGACGGCTGAAAAGCGCTGGACGTGCGTGAGCGTTAAGGAGTGGGCAGCCGAGGAGGCGCGCGTGGGTGCGGCGGCGACGGCCACGTCGGGGCTTTAGTGACGGATTTATCCGTCACTAAAGACCCCTTATTTATTATTTTGAAGATGTAATGTCCATTTTGCCCCCACTCCTTGCAACTATAAAAGGAGACCCCCTCCATACGAAATTCTCATCCCTTCTTTCGCCTCTCTACCCCTCCAAAGCTCAAGAGAAGCTTGTCCCACACCCGGGATGCTTCTCGCGAGATAAAGTCCAATTTTCGTTCCCCTTTGGAAGTGGATCCCGCGATGACAATGGCGTGCTGCTTCGTTCCCATTCTTCTGCTTCGTCCTCCTTCGTCCCGCTTCATTCTCCTTCGTCCAGGCATCGTCCCGTCCAGCTCGTCCTCCAAGCAACCGTCGAGGAGGATTTATCTCTCCCTATTCTTTTTACCGCTTTCTAGTATAGATTTACTGCTTTCTAGAATAATCTACTCATCCTCTAAGAAACCGTCGAGGAGGACATTTCTCCCTCCATTCTTTTAATGCTTTCTAGAGTAAATTTATCGCTTTCTAGAGTAATTGTTTTATGCTTTCTAGTTGTAATGAACAATCTCTTCAATGCAAAAATTCCTTGTTTATTCTACATCTCATTTTTCTCTGTGTAATATTCTCTTTCTCTCTTACTCTCTCTCTCTTCTATTTATTGTAAATAATTAAATAGTTCTAAATTGAATTATTCTGTAACAAATAAAAAGAAATGCGTAGTTTTTAAATCAAACATCCGCCTCCCTGTGCTCGACCCGGAATTTTAATTTCGGTATAAATTTTATTTGTTGAACATGAATTCTTCGCTTTCGAACTACAACGACAGGTTTTCCAAAATCGAACACGTTAGTGTAGGTTCGTAAACGTTCAACAAGAGGCGAGTCTTTACTTAAGAGGTGGCTTTGCTAGCAAGGGGAATGTGGACACTTGTTTTCTTTGTCGACCTTAAGAGGCAACGGGAAGCACATTCGCCTGTCATGTTGCCTGACCTTAAGAGGTGGCTTCAGGCATGTTCTCCTGGTGTACTGCCGGCCTCGAGAGGCGGCTGGAGGTGCATCTGGTTGTTGTACTATTGGCTGTAAGAGGCAGCATTAGGTGCGCCCACTTGTTATACTACCAGCCTTGAGAGGGGCTTGAGGCGCATCCGCCTATTTTACTGTCGACCTTAAGAGGCGGCTTGAGGCATGTTCTCCTGTTGTACTACTGGCCTTAAGAGGCGACTTGAGGTGCGTCTGCCTATTGTACCGGAGGCCTTAAGAGGCAGCTGGAAGCACGTCCGCCTGTTATATTGCTGCAAGTAATGGCTAATTACTGCAAGATTTAAATTGTCTTGTTTGACAAGACTGCCATTAATTGCCGTCCTCTGAGGCGTTAAGGCCTAATATACAACGCTTGGCAGGAATGTGAATGGCATTACCACTGTACAAGGTATATGCATGCAAACATTGAATGCTAGGAATGATTACCGAGGTATCCCTACCTTAAAGGGGGATTTTTTGAAACCTGTGCTGTATCCGTGGATTTCATTTTTTGATATTCGTGCCCCGCAAGGGAGGAAGTGCCCAGTATGGGTGTTTACGAGGCGAGATCGATGTTTAAAATAATCGCGCTGTAGTATAGTCGAAATCGCTTTGAAAACAAATACAATTTTTATTACTTGAAAAGAATCCGAGGTCGAACACAGGGAGCTATATGGGATTTAGAAATCAAGATCACAATTCAAAATTAAAAGAGATTGTAGTAGTGTCAGTAGTAATGTGCAAAAATATAGGAGTAAAATGGTGATTTAGATCACCAAATATTCCTACAATATCACCAAAGAATTCAATGTAAATGTATATGTAATGAGAGCTAATGATCTGTCGTCTGATGAGGAAATCAGACGACTTAAAGTTGTCTGCTTCTTCTTCTTTTCTTCTTCTCTTTCTCTGCTTCTTTCTTCTTCTTTCTCTATCTTTGCTTCTTCTCTGCTTCAACTGTGTTTGCTTTCTTTGTCTTCTCCTTTCCTCTTCAGCTCTTTCTTTAGCCCTGCTTCTTCTTCTTCTTTTCTTTCTCAACTATGACCTCTCCAAGCCTTCTTCTTCCTTTGCCTTTAGCTTTCTTCTTCTTTGGCCCTTGGCTGCTTTTCTCTTCTTCTTCAGCTTCAGGCCTCCTCCTCTTCTTCTTTGGCTTCCCTTTTCAGAATTCAGCTAAGTGTCGGCCGAAGATTCTTGTAGCAAAACCCTCCCCTTCCCACGTGACTCTCCTCTCTTTTCTCTCTTAGGATCCGCTCTCCCAGAGCCACAAGTATCCAGGTTATCGGGTCAGGCGCGTACCTGGGTCCAGGCTCACCGACGTGCAGTGGTAAGCAAGGAGTGCAGGTCGGGTCAAGTCAGGCAATGTCCGCGGGTGAGGTGTCGTGGACGAGACTGGGTGAAGGTGAGAGGGACCTCACCCTGTGGTAACTGAGGCGAACAGCTACTGGCACCTTTGCAATTTATGCACGTGCGGGCACCTCTTTGTATCTGAGGTGGGACTAAATGTCCCACCTTCCTTCTACGCAGCACAACAGGGAGTGTCCTTCATAATTGCCTCAACAACTGAGGCTCGCGATTGCAATTGAAGACCTGGGTGCGTGCGCAAGCCACTTCCGCGCGTACTGGGACTTCAACCTGGGACAGTAAGCACCTGGGGCAGCTTCAAGCAAGCTTCGAGCATGCTCGCCAATGGCGAACAAGGTCATGCACCTGAAATCAATAGAACGGCCTCTCAGCCATGCTAAAGCGTTCAGGGAGCATCGCCAGAGCATGGCGAATATGATGGGGGTGATGGCGTGGCGTGACGGTGGCTGTGAGTGCGTACCAAGGGCAGACTGTGTGCGTGTAAGTTGGTGCATTCGGGGGCTCTTGTGAGTGCAGGGATGGGTGAATGAAGAGAGGGGAAATGATCAGTGAAGTGTGGTGATGGTTGTGGGTTTGTCGGCGAGGGTTTGGGTGGCCTATGGAGGTGGGATGGCCTTGCCGAAGGGGGTGGCCGGAGATGGAGGAGATGGAGGTGAGAAAGGGCGTCAGTGGTCGATTTTGAAAAGTGGAGTGGAGAAGAGAGTAGAAGGGATGGGAGACTTAGCTAGGAATTCAAGGAATGAAGGGGGACAGCGAGGGCGTCGGGTCTGGTGTGGACGATGCCAAAGATGAAGGCGGCTCCAGTGAGGTGGGAACGGCAAGGATGAAGGGGAAAGGGGCGTCTGCTGGTATGGAGAGATGCGGAGATGAACAAGAAGGAGGAATCCATCGCAAGTATAGTGGTCGGACGAAGAGAAAGGGTAGAGGGGATCGCCGGACGTCGAGGAGCCTTCGACCGTGAGAGGGAGAGATGAATTGAGGGAATCACGGCTGAATTCGAGCATGGAGAATGCGAGAGGATCTGGGCTTCTTTCAATAAGGATAAGAGGGGCGATTAGGGCTTGGGAAGCAAGCTTCCCAAGCTTGGAAGGTCGTCGAACTTGGGAGCTGTTAAGATAACTAAATCTCTCATGAGTTCGCATGAGAGATTGGGAGGGAATCAAAGCTCATCAATGGGTTCATGCTGGAGAGAATTTCTCAGAGGATCTTCCTTTCAATTTTGAAAGAGATTCTCCAAGCAATCAAGGAGATATTCCCTGTAAAAGGTTGCCAGAGTAGGTTTCCTCTACGATAATGGTGCAGGGACCTAAGTGTGAAGATGAAGAAGTTAGGGGGCTGTTTGCAAGGGTTTTTTAAAGTTAGGGGAATAAATGCAATCAGATAGGATCTTTTTGCAAACTAGGTCAAGGCAAACTCATCTTGGGTCCAAATTTTGGTACAAACCTAATTTGGACCTAAAGAATCTAATGGTGAAGTTGGATTTTGGTTTTGACCATGTTTAAATGGGTAATTTATGTAAAAACCTAAATTAGGGTAAATATCTAATTGAGACTCCATTTTAGGTCAAGATGGGTTCTGATGGCCAAATTGAAGGTACTAAATCCTAGAGAATAATTTTCTATAATTTTTAGAGGGTTTAAGTGAATTTTATCCTGACCAAAACCTTGGTTAATCAAGTGGGTTTGTTTTTAGGATTTCAAAAGTCATTTAATTATCAAAACACACACAAACCCTTTTCTATCTAATCCAACCCACTTGTTATCTTATTATGACCATTTAACCTTTATTCAGCCCTTGAGAAAACTCGTGGTTGTACTGCATTCATGATAAGCTGGTAAAATTACAGTTTTAACCCTAGTTTCTTGTGTTTCTCTCAGGAAGGTTATGCAATGAATTATGACCTTCAGTTGGTTATGTAGGAGCATTTATTGACTTCCTTGGGTCAAAATGAGCTAGTTAGGGCTCATGATGGTGTTCCCATCATACCCCCATGCCTAGCTTTTGCTAGTCCCATAACAAAATTTCAAGGTATTAACTTTGATTCTAACCCATGAAATCTTTTGATACTCAAAACTTTGATGCGTGCTTCCCTTTGTAAATTGGTTAGAATGCCAATAGTTGGCCTAGAGGTACTCAAGTACCAACCAAGATCTAGACCTGACCAGCTTTAGCCTCAGTCTACCGCGAAGGCTTTTAAGGCCCATAGGAACTAACCTAAGGTTCGTTGAACTCCGTGGTTAAAGCACCCGTGCTTGTAACATGTTTTAGCCTCGGTTCAGTTTGCAGTACATTTTTTTCAGAGAGAGACAAAGGAATTTTTCTTTGTTTTTGGAGAGTTTTCTCTCTCTTTTCTTTTTATTTCTAGCTTCGGATTGGCTTCACAACACGGTCTATATTAGATTCCTAGTTCCCATCATTAATCCTCGAAGGGTCCCTAGCAATCGATGCTTTGAGATAGCACCACCCATGGCAACCCCCAAAACCCTGGCTTTTGAGATTTTGAGATAATCTCGCCCATGGCATTCTGTAGCTAAATCCAAACCCTGACAATCGACATTTCGGGATAATGCTACCCATGGAATCTGAACCATCACAATGTGCTTACATGCCCCCGGTAGGATATGTAGATATCCTAGGAGACAAGCACCGAGGAGACGATATGTTATTGCGCATCTTTGAGGGGAATTTCCCGCCTCTCCACGTCGAGAACTCATCCAAATCAACTTGTGTTGATCAGCCGCTGCTAATCTAGGTGACTTTTTTAGAGCAATTTAACTGCATTTGTGTGATTTTGATACTTAGGTGCACTGAACCAGACTATGTGTGGATTGGGGTGCTTAGGTTACTGAGTCCTGCAAACCAGAGGTCGAATACTCCCTAAGCTTTAGACCTAATACTTAAGCTTCGCATTTTCCCCAACCTCTTGAGGACTATTTAGATCTTAGCGGATACTTGAATTTTTAAGCCTATGACCATAGCCCAAAAGGCTTAAAATCAGCGTTCCTACTAATCGCTTCTTTGTTTCATTAGCACTATTTGCCTTTCATTTTCTTTCTTTTGATGTGGTTTAGAACTAAGTCAATTCCTTAATTTCTTACTAATGACTACTTTTTCTTTTCTTTTCAACTTGTGCTCCTTTTTTACATTTTTATCTCCTCCCCTTTTTCTCCTCAAAATTTAATATGCCATCAAAATTTCCTCTCCTCTTATTTTTTTCTTTTTCAAGATTTTTTTTTATTTTTTTGATGAAACCCTTTCTTGTGAGTTGATTGTCATGGCATTTTGCACTTTAATCCCCCCCATGCTTACAATTTGCAATGTCCTCATTGTAAATTAGGTGGGTTCGAGTTCAGCTTCATTCATTAGAACAGGTGTTGGGTGGGTGAATGGGTCAGGATGACTGTTGCGGATGATTTCAAGCTCGGGTACGAGTACCAGAGGTGGAGTCGGCTATTCTAATGGATGAGCCCTAAAGTGCAATATGAGTTTAGCATAGGATGTGTCAAGAAAGGTTTCGGGTTTTTCAAAATGACGGGTTGCCTCCCGTTAAGCACTGAGTTTAACACCATCGGCCGGGCGCAATGAGCTCAGGGAGAATGGAGGGTAAAAGATGTCTTACCCAAATTTGTATCGGTAAGTTCAATGAAAGGTTTAAGTCTTAGACCATTTACAATAAAAGGTTCTGAATCGTGGCTGCGTTGACTGATTTTGATGGCTCCATTTCCAAAGATTCGTCAGACAAGGTAAGGTCTGATCCATTTTTATCTGAGTTTTCCTGAGAACAGTTTGAGTTTGGCATCAAAGAGTAGGACATTTTGACCAAGAAAAAGATCTTTCTAGATATGTGCTTGTCGTGAAAGGATTTAACCTGCTCTTTATAAATTTGCGAGTTCTCATATGCGTCGTGGCGTAATTCATTGATCTCGCTCATTTGAAGCTTTCTGTGGGTTCCTTCCTTTGAAAGATCGAGATTGTAGTTTCGTACTACCCAATAGTCTTTGTGCTCTAATTCGACGGGGAGGTGACATGCCTTCCCGTACACCAATCTGAAGGGAGACATACCTAATTGGGTTTTGTGGGCAGTCCTATAAGCCCACAAAGCTTCCGAAAGTTGGGATGACCAGTCTTTTCTTTTAGGTCGAATAGTGACCTTGAGAATTTTCTTGATCTCCGGATTTTATAGCTCAGCTAGACAGTTAGTTTGGGGGTGATAAGGAGTAGAGATTCAGTGTGACACCCGTATTTGGTCATCAGTGACCTGAACTGAGCATTAGTGAAATGGGTCTCTCCATCAGAGATTATAGCACATGGAATTTGGAACTGAGAAAAGATGTTTTGATGAATAAATTTGATAACAACCTTATGATCATTGGTTCGGGTCGGAATGGCTTCGATCCATTTGGACACGTAGTCAACAGTGAGCAAAATGTACTCGAAGCCATCTAAAACAAGAAAGGGTCCCATAAAATCAATCCCCCAGACATCGAAGATTTCTCATACAAGAATCGACTGTAAGGGCATTATATCACGGTGGCTCATGTTGCTTAAGGTTTGGCAACAAGTGCATGCCTTACAATGATTGTATGCGTCTTTGAAAATCGTGGGCCAATAGAAGCCATACTGGAGGACTTTTGCTGTGGTTTTATGACCAGAGAAGTGTCCACCACATGCTTGGTCATGGCAGAAGGATAAGATGTCCTGAATTTCTACTTCCGGGACACATCATCGGATGATTTGAGCAACACCGATGTGGAAGAGATACGGGTCTTCCCAAAAGTAGTACTTGGCATCGGAAAGTAATTTATCCTTCTTTTCCTTCAGCCAATTGGACGGAATCTGATGTGATGCCAAGTAGTTTACTAGATCAGCAAACCATGGAAGCCCCGTACTGATAGTCAGGAGGTGCTCATCAGGAAAATGTTTTGTAATGGGTTCGAAAGGGTCAATAATGTCAGAAGGAAGGTGGGACAAGTGATTGGCTACCACATTCTATTTTCCCACCTTGTTGCAAATCTCGAGGTCAAATTCTTGAAATAGCAAGATCCAGCGGATTAGTCAAAGTTTCGCATCCTTCTTCGCAAGGAGGTGCCTCACAGTTGTGTGATCAGAGTAAATAATAACACAGGAACCCAGAAGATACGATCTAAACTTTTCCAGGGCAAATACAACGGCTAGCACTTCTTTCTCAGTAACTGTGTAGTTATGCTGAACCTCGTCAAGTGTCTTGCTAGCATAGTAGATGACCATGGGTTTCCCGTCAATTTTCTGCCCAAGTACCGCTCCTACAGTGAAATGAGATGCATCTCACATGATCTCAAAGGGTTGAGACCAATCAGGGGACTATAAAATCGGAGCTTGGGTAACTCGATCACGTAGGATTTCAAATGTTTGAGTGCACTCCTTGGATATTTCAAAAGGGACATCCTTAGATAGCAGATTAGTCAGGGGGCACGTGATTTTTGAGAAGTCTGGAATGAATCGACGGTAAAAACCGACGTGCCCCAAGAAAGATTGGATGTCCTTGACCAAGCTAGGCATAGGGAGTTTGGAAATCAAATTCACCTTGGCTCGATCCACTTGGATGCCTTTTTCTAAGATGAGATGTCCTAGGACAATTCCTTCAGGCACCATGAAGTGGCTCTTTTCCCAGGAAAGAACCAGATTCACATTGAGGATCTGGACCAAGTGCAGGAGGCAATCATCAAATGATACGCCAAACACTGAGAATTCATCCATGAAGACTTCCAGATAATCACCTACCATATCTGAGAATATGGCAAGCATGTACCACTGAAAAGTAGCAGGTGCATTGCAGAGACCGAAAGGCATCCTTCGGAACGCGTACGTCCCAAAGGGGCAAGTGAAAGTGGTCTTCTCTTGGTCCTCAGGATGGATTTCCACCTGGTTGTAATCGGAGTACCCATCCAAAAAGCAGAAGAATCTATTTCCCGCTAGTTTTTCGAGGATCTGATCAAAAAACGGTAGTGGGAGATGATCCTTCTTCATGGAGGTATTGAGTCTTCTGTAATCAATGTAGACTCTCCATGAATTTTCTATACGGGTTGGTATGATTTCTCCGATCTCAGTTGTGATCATGGTGAGTCCTGCCTTCTTAAGCACAACCTAGATTGGACTCACCCACCGACTGTCGGAGATCGGGTAGATGATCCCAGCATCTAACCACTTAATGATCTCCTTTTTCACGGCCTTCTGCAGATTAGGATTCAGACGTCTCTGCATTTCACAGGAAGGTCGTGTGCCCTCTTCAGTATAGATGCAGTGTGTGCAGTAAGCGGGGCTAATACCAGTCAAATCATCAAGAGTCCATCAAATGGCTCTTCGATGTTGCTGGAGAATAGAAATCAGACAGGATTCCTGATCAGGTGTGAGTCTAGAATTGATAATCACAGGAAATGTCTGATTGGAACCTAAAAAGATGTACTTTAGATGATCAGGAAGGGGCTTTAGTTCCAAGATAGGGTTATCAGCAGCAGTGGGTGGTTCAGGGTGGGTGTCAAGAGCAAGGGAAGGAGTTATGGGTGTGTCTAGGTTGAGTTTGGACTCCTCTGATTGCGGGTTTTGATCCTCTTGTGGTTGATCAAAAGTAAGGTTTTCCTCGA
This sequence comes from Thalassia testudinum, assembly GCA_037157565.1. Classification (NCBI taxonomy): domain Eukaryota; kingdom Viridiplantae; phylum Streptophyta; class Magnoliopsida; order Alismatales; family Hydrocharitaceae; genus Thalassia; species Thalassia testudinum. Next base: position 23,553,210 of record JAZHRO010000026.1, on the reverse strand, counting down.
TATACTGATCGTCAACCATAGCCTCAATGTCACATATTTATTCTATAACCCTACAATTAATCCCTTGTTGGGCCTTAAAGATGTCGATCTTTAATGTCTGGTTCCCGAATTTTAGTTCAATTTGGCCCTCCTCACAATTAATGTTGGCCCTAGTAGTGACCAGAAAGGGTCTCCCTAGTATGATTGGTGTGTTCCTCGGATTTTTTGGAGCATCCATATCCAAGACTATGAAATCCACTGGGAAATAGAAATCCTAAACCCTAACAATGACATCCTCAAGAACTCTTTTAGGTGACTTAATAGATCGATCTGCCAACTGTAATTCACCTCTGTTGGCTAGAGCTCAGATTCCTCAAGATGGTCAAATAGGGATGTAGGTATTAGGTTTACGGAGGCTCCTAGATCCAATAAAGCTCTATGAAATTGGATATCACCAATTGTACAGGAAATCAAGGGAGTACCTGAATCTTTGCCTTAGGTGGGAGTTTGCTCAAAATGACAGAGCTAGCTTGCTCCGACAATACGATTGGGCTCCCACTTTTGGTTCACGGCTTATGCTTAGGTGTACACACGTCTTTTAGAAATCATGCCTAAGCCGGTACGTGGTGAATCACATCCATCAAGGGGATGTTTATATGGACCTATTCAAAGAGCTTGACCAGGTCCTCTTCAGGTGCCTCAAGTTTGGTTGTCCTCTTTCCCTTGGTCAAGGCCTCGGGAAATGGAACCTTGGATGGTTCCTTTAGAATAGGTCCAGGTTCTTGATCTGGGATGGGGTTATCCTAGATGACTATCCTAGGGTTTGGGTTAGCACTGCTAGGTTGAAAGTGGCTTGGGTAAGGTGGGTCTTGTGTTTCTTTACCACTACGGGTTGTAACTAAATTCAATCCTGCCTGGTTCTGGTTTGGTGTAGGTAAAATAGGTGGCTGCTGCTGAAATCCCGAGTATGATGTCGAAGCTTCCATCTCATCGGGTGATGGAGCAGAAGGGGCTTGATAAACCATGTGGGCTTGGCCTTGATTTGGGTTCCAGGTTGGCGGGAATTCACCATCTGGGCGAATTGGTTGTGAACCTCTGTGATCTCATCTTTGTGCTGTTTCTGCATAGCTGCATTCGTCTTTTGAATGTCAGCCAGAGTCTGAATGATAAGGGTCATTTGATCTGTCTAAGTTGGCCCAGATTGATCGGTAGGGTTGGGCTGAGGCGGAGGCGACTGATATGGATGAGGAGCTTGTGGATGAGGCTGATATGGTGGTCTTTGATTTTAATTGTTTCCCGTCCACATGAAATTAGGATGATTCCGCCATCTAAGATTATAGGTATTAGAGAATGGGTTATTCTGGATGGCGTTGAGGTCCTTGTAGGTCTGAGGCACCTCAGAAAAGTCAGAGTACGAGGGTTCAAAGTTTCCCCAACTAGAATAGGTAGGATCGAAGTTTCCTCCGACCCTAGAGTCAGACGGGGGTGGATACAGGTCCATCCCCTGAGAAGATCGGTGGTAGATGTTATGCACAGCTTCCCTCCCAGAGGACAGTTGTGCGAACGGGTTTTGCACAGAGGTGGCTTGCTGCAGATGTCGAGTTAGCTCATCCACCTTCTTCTCAATAATAGAGACCTTGTCCAAACGACTAGCCATCAGTTCCAAGTCGACAGAAGAGGACAGGCCCTACGTCTCATGTTCCCCCCTTGGATTCATCAATGCGCAGGCATTCGTCCAGTCAAATATGCCCATGGAGTCATTATTGATGGAGTTCTCACACATATTCTCGAGAATCTCCCACACAGTGTCTTCGTGTTTGATTGTGCAGCAATCATAGGTCTTAATTGACCTAGATTAAGCTAGAACTTAGCATAAGTTAGGGAAATTCATGCATGCATAAGAATCATCTGCATCTTTACTGCTTTACTTTAGCTATGCATAAAATAATGATATAATGTGCTGGTTAAGTGTATTATGTCAATTGCAGGCAATAAGCTGATCAAAAGCTGGATCTGAAGCAGGATCTGAAGCTGGATCAGGAATAACGGGTGTTGCAGCAGAGCTGGAGCAGAAGGCTTAGAATAGATGTAGGAATAATGATGTAAGGGAGTTAAGGTTTGCTATTATATTAAGTAGGAATAAAGCAGAAAAGTGTGAAGTGCTTAGGTTCATCCTAGCCCTAGGATAGCCTAGAGACTTCCCCCAAGCCTTGGTCACTCTTAGATTAGGTCACAGCACATTAGGAAGCCCTAAAACCCTAGTTCCAACCCTTATCTGGACGTCCAGGACCCTTAGTCAACTCCTGCACACCTCAAACCCACTTCTGCAGTGTTATTGGACGTCCAAACACTTTGTCAGACGTCCAATTTCTGTAGAATACCCAAAACAGAACCAAAATTCCCCCCGGACTTAGATTGGACATCCAAAACTGAGGTTTGGACTTCTGATTTTTGGGTATAAGTCGTTTGATCATATTTTTGGACGTCTAGAACTGGTCTCCAGTCCTTGATCTTGGATCTCTAGCTCCCTAGACCTAATCCCAACCCCATAGGAACCTAAATTAAGGTGTCCTAACCCTAGTACATCACCTCTAGACCTACCTAAGGACCTAATTAGGTCCTCACCAAACCCAATTGACTTAGATCAAAGTCAATTACCTTCACCTAAGTCAATTGGACTCATTGACTCTGATTGAGCTTAGATCTCAACCCACACAAGTTCAATTGGACTTAGTGAGAGTCCAATTGACCTAAACCCAACCTAATTGAGTTATTTCACTCTCAATTAGGTTCACACTCATTCAATTAAACTTGGATTACGTTTAATTGAAAATTCCCCTTAGCAATTACCATTTGTAACCCTAATTCAAGGCATACACCTACCTAAACCCCTTAGGACCTAACCTAAACCACCTAGCCACATAGGGCACGGCCACACACACACACACCCATGCACGTACTCCCACATATCTAGAGTTCTCTAGAACTCTCTCCAAGTGGCACCACTCTTGGTTGCCAAATTTAGCAACCACGAGGCATTCAAATTGAGATCCACATTTTTTGGATCTCAAAACCACTTGGCCGGCCACTCTTGGACTCTCTCTAGAGAGTTCCACACTTCTCTAGAGAGAATCCCTTATGTCTATAAAAAGACCTAAGGGGTGGTCATTTGCAGCCATTCACATCCATTGTCTTCCATCCACATTTACGATTCTCATACACTTCCAATTAGGCTAGCCACTACCATCTCCACCACCATCTCCACAAGCTGAGCACCACCATGAAGGACACCATGCTCGGATGCTGGATCACTCCTTTCTCTCTCCAAGGGCCGGCCTAAGCTCCATTGGCCACCCCTCATTCTCCTCTCCACCACTCCAAGGCCATCAAAGACCACCTCCGAATGCCCTCACCTCTGATAGATTAGTAGCTAGCTCTTTACATTTATTGCTTTTAATTACTGCTTAGTAGTGTAGTCCTTATTCTTCCCCAATGATGCATGCAAAATCCCCCCCATAGATTCTTGTATGCGATTATTTTCTGATAGCTAGATTTACATTTTTAAGCATTCATGTACAAGCTTTCCTCTACAAGTTCACGTTGCAAACACTCTCCAAATGAATGAATGAAAAATATATTTTCTATATACATATGTCTATCTGTTGAGAATTATCATAAGCTCATTGCAATATCTTTTATGTGATTAATGTTACCTATTTTTAATTTCTGATATTTTGCATCAAGCATGTTATTTTCAAAAAATATAAAAAATCTGACTATAGACGCATTTTCTGTAAACAGTCACCACCTCACTAGAATCGTGCGCACAGAAACTCACACTTTCACCTTTGTGATCTATTTAACACATGCGCATGTAATTAGGGTTCATAATAGAAGTGGTGAAATTTTAATCAGAAGACTAAAAACCGGCGTGTAATTTTGAACAAAGTAGAGAAATAAAAGATTGAATTCAAAAATAAAACAAATGCCTCCCAGAGATGAACGACCAGGACTCAAAGTCTCATTTTCTTTTATTAAATATCTTTGTTTGATCGTATTGTACACTATACTACGACATTTTCCTATCAAAAACACACGATACGCTTTCAACAAATGGCACCGTTGCCGAGGAGGCAACGCCATTTTCTTTGATTTCGATCTTCTAATCTATCATTGACAAATTTGCCTCTACTTTGTTTCTGGATCTGCAGGATAACACGGAAAAAAAATGGGATCTGTGCACATAACGAACGCGGAAAACAAATCCAGGTGCACATCATCTCCTTTTTATATTAGGTTTTCCTTTGAACCTTAGGAGTAGATTTATTTTCTGCAATTTATTTTGAAAAAAAAAATATTTATTCATTTTCGTGAAAAAGAAAAAATAAAAAAAAGTTTTTCAAAAAATAATCTAGACTAGGTTTCTTTTGAATTCTAGGTTAGTTTGAAAAAAAAGCAAAATATATATATATATTTTTGAAAACCCTTCGAAAAAAAATTCCTTTTTGAAAAAAAAATTGCAAAATTTTTCGAAAAAAAAATATTTTTTGGTGGAAAGCTTGGATATCAAACCCAAACCCTTTTTAAAAGCTTTTCCACCATCTTTTGATTTTCGACCAGATTTCAAGTCTGATTTAAAAATTCGACTGCAGAAAAATTAGTAAGAAAAAAATTCTGAAATTTAGGCCAAACCTTCATTTTCAACCATCTTTCAAATGCCATCGTTATTTTAAAAAATTACAAGTATAAAATTTTGAAAAATTCACGAAGTGCATGAGGGTCAAACTGACCTAAATTCGAGACTTTTCAAATTTCAAAAAGAAATTTCGAGCAATCCATGAATCTGTTTTGACTAAAAATGATGGAGTTTGAAAGCTAATCTTTTTGGCTTTATTTTTCATATTTTTACTGAATTTTTTAAGGTCATTTGATACTGTTTCAAGGCGAAAAATCAACTAGGGGTCAAAATTCAAGATCTGACCCCCTGACATTCAAAAATGCCTAAAAATTCGGTTGAAATAGAAAAAATTCCAAAAAAATATTCTCTGGAAAGATAATTGAAGAAGGAATCTACTCCCCAAATTTCAAGTTAATTGAATTTCAATTGTTGTCAGAGAACGAACTTTACTTTTATGATCTGCTGAAACAAAACAAACCCTAGAAGTGCATGAACCTTAGGGTTAAATCTTTAGCGTTACAACTTAGAGACCATACTTGGGCTAACCTAGACTTAATCAAGTCTAGTACTTAGCCGGTGAGCTTGGTCACCTTGTGGGCCACTCACCAAGAGAAAACCCCACTGAAGAAAACGAGCTAAAACAAATTTTAAAACATGAAATAAAACCCGAATTTGTTGTCGTACTACTGGGTGGTTTCAACTTCTTGGTTGGGTTAGCGAAGAGGCGGGAATCACTTTCAGTCGGTTGTACGAATTTCTTCAGGAATTAAAATCTAAAACGAAAAATCCGATCATCCGATTCATAAGGACCACTTGATTGACCGGGCCTTAGCCCTGTCTGACTTGGCTACACCAACCCAGGGGTTGGGTGGTGTATGTGAGGAAGGTCACTTAGACCTCACCTGGTTAGACCTTGGGAGCCACTCCCAAGGAGGTGAGTCACCTCGCTAGGACCATCTTCTCCCCCCACCTCTTCTACTCCCAGAGCCACCATGGCTAATCCTGGACCTAGACCTAGACCGGGTCAGGATAGAGAATCTGGACTCGATGACTCGTCTGGAAGCCCGAGTAGTCGAATCTGAGGAGCGGCATCGGCAGAGCATGGATCTCATCTTAGCGGCGCTTGACAGAATGCAGCACCCGCCGTGAGGAGAACAACTGTGGGATTTCTATGATCCAGCCGCACAAATCGTCGCACCACTAGTCAGAATTCCCATAAGCGAAGACGCGTTTGAGCTCAAGCCCAATGTGATTGGGTTGATCAGCACTCACTTCTATGGGAACTCAAGCGAAGATCTGTTCCAGCACCTTGAGGACCTGAGTCAACTCGCTGAAATGATTTGACCCAGGAATATCGATCTCGGGATTGTTCTAATGAAGCTTTTCCCATTTTCTCTGAGGGACAAAGCTTCATACTGGTTCAAGACCATTAGGAAGACAATTGGAACCTGGCCGGAATTATGACGTGAATTCCTGTAAAAGTTCTTCCCAATTGGTCGAACAAATGCAATGCAGTGTGCAATCATGACTTTCTCCCAGGGAGCTGGGGAGAAGTTACATGAAGCTTGGGAAAGATTTCACAACCTTCTCCGAAAATGCTCGCATCATTGTATACCCAGATGGCACTTGGCTCAAATCTTTTACCATGGTATGGATGACACACATCGGTATCTGGCCGATGCATCTAGTGGTGGGAATTTCCTCGCAAAAGATGATAACAATGCATTTTAGCTGTTTGAATCCTTAGTGGAGAACTCGATGAACATCGCATCCATGAACCAGTTCCAGTGACCTGGTCAGCAGCGGGTTGGTGTCCACGAGGCTCACACCGAGACTATTTGAGCCGACATGGATATCATCGTCAAGTAGCTGGATAAAATAAACCTAATTGAGAAGATTAACCAGATCAGTCAGGGTCAATCTGACTTGAACTCTGCCGCCTCAAGACCCTCCTATGCACCCCGAGCCCCTTCTGCTCAAGTCAATCTACTCACTCGGGATGCATCTTCTCCGTATTTACGAGATCTCGCATATCAGGATCCCGTAAAAAATCCAGATCTGGCACCCTACGACAAGGGTTATGCGCCACCTATAGATTATAATGTGTATCCCCTTGATGGATATACGTCTCAAACATCTTCGGCCTACGAGGACGTCAGTGCTATCCAAGGATACGGGCGTAATAACCCGTATTCAGAGACGTATAACCCTGGTTGGCGCCAGCATCCGAACTTCTCTTGGTCTGGTAATTCACAGATACCACATCAAGATCCACACTATCAGACCAGGCAATACGGGAATGCGCAAAACATGTACCCTAGGCAGTAGCCATTCCCGTCTCAGTAGCAACAACCTCATTCTTTATACCAGCCGTTGCACCAAGCTGCCAGTCACCCTCCAAAGCGGGCTGACCCTTTGGAGGCATTGAAAGAGGAGATGCAAGAATCAATGAGGAAATCCACATAAGAGAGCTTTCAGATTATGAAGGTGATGGCTGATCAGATACAGACTATATAGAACACGCAGAACCAGCTATTGCAGGAGCATAGGACTCAAGGAGCCTTACCCTCCCAACCCATCCCGAATCCTTGATATGTGCAGAACCAAGGTGCCCCACCCATGTTTTAGGCACCGTAGGGATAGGCACACGCCATACTGCAGGCGCCTCCTGCACCACCTGGTTACACGCAAGGCCAACCACCTTTACAGAACCCCACATATTCTGCCCCTTCCGCTCCCCCACCACCTCATGGACAGAAAGTCGATGCACATGCTGTCTCTTTGAGGAGCGGAAGGAATACATTCGACCCACCACATAGGTAGGCAGGTCCTGATTTTTCCCACCCTTCACCACAGGCAAGTTCGACTCCTTCCTCATCTCAGGAGCCACCTGCGGTAGATAAGGGTAAGAGGCCACTCAACCCTGACATTCTCGTCCCTTTTCCTGAGGCTCTGACACGAAATGCAGTATGGAAAAAGGACACATGGACTTTTGAGGATCTGAAATCGATGTTCAAGGAAGTACATATTCAGGTCCCCCTCCTCGAGGCAATCGATCACATTCCCACTATCGCTAGGTTCTTCAAGGACTATTGTACCCCGAAGCGACAACCGAGAATTGGACGACAGGCGGTACTATCGAAAGAGGCTAGCGCCGTGATTCTAGCTGACTTACCGCCGAAGAAGAAAGACCTTGGTACCCTACTCATATCCTACTTCTTGCAGGACTCTCCATTTGATCGGGCCCTTCTTGATCTAGGTTCTTCCATCAACCTAACTCCCACTGCCGTATTTGATCGATTTCGATTTGGGGAGTTGAAGCCCACCTCGGTCACGATTCAGCTGGCTGACAGATTAGTCAAAACACCAAGGGGGGTGGTTGAGAACGTGATCGTGGAAGTCCGTGGGCTTTGCTTCCCTGCAAATTTTTTTGTTCTCGATATGGAAGTTCCTCCTAATCTCCGAGATGCACCAATTATTTTGGGTCGCCCATTTCTAGGGACAGCCCGAGCGAACATTGATTGTGCATCCGGGTGTCTGGAGATAGCCCTAGGCAATGAGCGACTTTGAATTGACATATTCAGGGCAGCAAAGAACTTCGACTGTGATCGAATAGAGGAGGATGGTGAAGACGAAGATGCAACATACTGTGGTAACATTGGGCTCCTTTGTGACGACCCAATGTCTCATTCATCAACACTATCAGGGTTCTTGGACCTCGATCCACACGGGACTGAGACCATTGCACTACACATATCTCCCCAAGGATCTGACTGTTTAGGGTGTGCTTCTAACCACAGCACCCCTGAATCCAGCTATCCCGATCCACACATTACTGAATCGCCCCTGTTGTTGCAAGAAGATGTGACTACAGCTAATGAGTTCTCGTTAACGCAGTCACAATCGGCTATTTCATAAGGAGCGACTCAGTGGGAATTCACATGCAAATGGATCAGCAGATTCCCACCCTCGATTCTGCTCCTCCCACTCTCATTTATGACTCTGACCCACCCGTGATTGAATTCAAGCCCTTACCTGACTCAGTCAAGTATGTGTTCTTGGGAAAAAGTGAGACATACCCTGTCATTATCAATGCCCACTTAACCCAAGAATAGGAGCATCAATTGATTTCTACGCTACAAGACCATAGGGCTACTATCAGGTGGAGTATTGTTGATCTCCGAGGTATTCACCCATCATATTGCACTCATCACATTTACAGGCTGAGGGGGTGAAACCTTTGAGGCAACCTCAAAGACGGCTTAACCCGAATATGCTAGATGTTGTTAAGAAAGAGATCATCAAATGGCTTGATGCAGGCATTGTATACCCAATCTCAAATAGCCAGTGGGTGAGTCCGATCCAAATAATGCCCAAGAAAGCAGGACTCACCATCATAAAGAATGATAAGGGCGAATCCATCTCGACCCGCACTGTGACATCGTGGCGGGTCTGCATCGACTATAGGAAACTGAACACGGCTACCCAGAAGGATCCCTTTCCTTTGCCTTTCATTGATCAGATCTTGGAACGGTTAGTCAGACGCAGTTCCTTCTGCTTTCTGGACGGATACTCCAGGTATAATCAAGTAGCGATTAGCCTGGAAGATCAAGACAATACCACATTCACATGCCCCTTTGGAACATTCACTTTCAAGCGGATGCCCTTTGGCCTCTGCAACGCACCAGCAACATTTCAGCGTTGCATGATGGCCATCTTCTCTGACATGATTGGGGACTATGTGGAGGTATGCATGGATGACTTCTCTGTTTTCGGAGATGATTTCACATCTTGTCTTGATAACCTCACCAAGATCCTAAAATGGTGTATTGAGGTGAACCTAGTACTATCCTGGGAGAAAGCCATTTCATGGTGAGGGATGGCATAGTACTAGGGCACAGGATCTCTAAAAATGGACTCGAGGTCGATCGAGCTAAATCTGAGATTATTTCCTACTTACCACCACCTAGCTCGGTTAAGCAGATTAGATCATTCTTGGGTCACGTCGGCTTCTATCAGAGATTTATATGCGATTTCTCAAAAATTGCACGGCCCTTGACGAATCTCTTGGTTGCCGATGTCCCATTTGAATTTGATACCTCATGTCTCAGCACCTTCGAGTCTTTACAAAGCACTGTCTCCGACTCCCCGATTCTCCAACCACCTGACTAGTTGCTTGATTTCAAAATGATGTGAGATGTGTTTGATTTTGCCGTCAGTGTTGTTTTAGGCCAGCGTCGGGAGAAACAACCCTTTGTCATATACTATGCTAGCATGATGCTGAATGAGGCTCAGCGCAATTACACTGTCACCAAAAAATAACTGCTAGCAATAGTATTCGGGTTGGAGAAATTTAGATCTTACTTATTAGGGTCCAAGGTCATCATTTTCACTAACCACTCCGCCCTGCGGCATTTGTTGGCAAAGAAGGATGCTAAACCACGACTCATCAGATGGATCCTTCTATTGCAAGAATTTGATATCGAAATCCACGACAAAGCCGAAAAGCAGAATGTTGTGGCGGATCACCTATCCAGACTAGAATGAGATCACATTCCTTATTCCCTGCCTATCCATGAGCAATTTCTGGATGAATCTCTTTTGGCAGTTCATTCTGTTGAGTTCCCCTGGTATGTGGATATCGCAAACTACCTTGCCACAGGCAAGATTCCCGCGAATCTATCCAAGGACCAGAAACTCAAATTCACTGCAGAAGCTAAATACTACCTCTGGGATGACCCACTACTCTTTCACATTGGAGCGGATCAGATTATTCGAAGATGCACCCCAGATTCTGAGATCCCCAGTGTGTTATCTTTTTGCCACAACGATGCTTGTGGTGGTCATTTCTCGAGACGGAAAATCGCTGCAAAAATTTTGTAGTCAGGATTTTTCTGGCCAACTATTTTCAGAGATACACACGATACGCCCAACACTGCAAACGATGCCAATCGGTCGATTTTATGACTAGGAGAGACATGATGCCACTCCAGCCCATCATGGTTTTAGAAGTGTTCGACGTCTAGGGCATCGATTTTATGGGCCCTTTTCCGAACTCGCATGGCTTTAAGTACATATTACTAGCCGTTGACTATGTCTTGAAGTAGGTCGAGGCCATCCCGGTGAGACGGGCTGATCATAAGACCGTCATTTCTTTCGTACGGCAAAATATTTTCGCGAGATTCGGAATACCCCGCACTCTGATTAGAGATGGGGGAAGCCACTTCATCCACGCCCACTTCAGGTCATTATTAAAGAAATACGGGGTACATCACCATATAGCCACCCAGCATCACCCGCAGACCAATGGCAAGCTGAAGTGTTTAACTGTCAGATCAAGCTGATTCTCCAGAAGATGGTTAGATCGAACAAGAAGGACTAGTCCGACAAATTAGTTGACGCACTCTGGGCATATTGGACCACATACAAGGCCCCACTCGGAATGTCACCATATCCCATGGTATATGGCAAGGCCTGCCACCTTCTTGTAGAGCTAGAACACCGTGCCTTTTGGGCAGTGCAAAAATGCAACCTTGACATCGATGCAGGACGTTAAGAACGGAAACTCCAGCTCAACGAGTGAGAAGAGATCCGGTGGGAGGCCTATGAGAATGCATTGATATACAAGGACAAGACCAAGGCCTTTCATGACCACCACATCCGGAGGAAAGGATTCACGCCCGACCAGCAAGTCTGGTTGTTTGATTCACGATTAAAACTGTTCACAGGGAAGCTCAAGTCTAAATGGACTGGCCCGTATATTGTGATTCATCCATATCCTAATGGGGCAGTCCAGATCAGGGACCCAAAATCTGGGCATATATCCACGGTAAATGGCCAGCGCCTCAAGCCATTTTTGGCCTAAGAACCTCCTCCACCTGACGAGATTATTCATCTTATTGAGGACATGTGAGTGAATCTTCGCCCAGCTGGAGGTGTTAAACTCAGCATTTACCCCACATTCCACCATCATTTATACATATCCATTTTTATATAGCATATTTTTTCTGTTAGCATATTTTCTTTCTGCATATTGCATACTGACAGGTTGGCCGGTGCTAAATGTATAATTTTAGGAGCAGCTACAGGTGATTTCTACCCATTCTCTCCCTGCAGTACTTATTTTCTTTTATATTTATGCATGAGGACATGCAAGAACTTAGGCATGGGGGGATAGATACAAAAAAACTGAAAATTATTTTTATGCCAACATTTAGGAAAACCTAAGAGCTACATGTAAAACGTACTTTAGGATCCTAAATAAAAGAACAACTGACTCCATCTCCAATGCTCACATTGGATCTAGAAATCGTCTACAATAGCCACTTCCAACTCACACACTCACATCTTGTTCTAAATTTAGGGTCAAGCTGAATGTAACACGAAAGGAAAATTTTATGAAGTACAAATTATATGAGGTTACTTGTTTATAGCATATATACATATTGCACTCATGAATAAGATTATTTTATTAAGAGAATGCATTAGGGATTTTATCCTCTAGTTGATTCCTATAATCTGGAATCCAGTATAACTTTTCACACACACGTAAAATTTGCAATGGATTCACGGTGAAGGCTAATAAACATCTTTAGTCTGTCGAGAAGAAGCAGTGCTTCTTTTCCTGAACTCCTGGACAGTATTTTGGGAGTCAGGCAGATTTTTCTCCAAAAATCCACCAAATAGTGTGAGATGAGATTAGAGTGTACTGGTACTCTAAGATTAGTGCAAGGAATCTTGAATCCTAGATAATTAGGTGATGATACTCAAAGATAAGGCATAGTTTTCTCTCTCGGTTCCTGCGTATACATTTTGCGTGAAATTTAGAGAGCCACCAAATAACGCAAATATGCGGAGAGCAAGTTTTCATAAAACTAGGGCTAAGGTGGATGGTTACAACCATTCTTTACGGAATCCTCGGCTGAAGGAGGGTATTGATGTCATAGTCAGAAATACACCATCCTATCCATCTCTCCCGGTGCCGTGAGTAGGCACTTCCACTAAATAAGCCACCCAATGTCTCTTGACTACCACCAATCCCTATAATGCCTCCTCAAATAAGTTCATGGATGTGTGCTAGTTGTGTTATGTTGAAAAAGAAAAAGAAAAAAAGAGAAAGAGAAAAAAAATGAAATAAAAAAATATATTAGAAAAAGAAGAAAAAGCAAAGAAAAAAGAGTGAATATTTATTACAGTTGCGTCTAGGCAATACCACCAAATAAATTTGAGATCCACCAAATATGGCCCTAACCAACCTTTCTTGTGTTTCTGACCGCCCAAATATTGGCTGAGGAATTTCAACTTAGTGTTAGGGTTTTGGAAACTCAATTAAAGTGTTAATGCCAAGTGAGACCACCAAATACAGGTCATACGTGTGAATCTGGTGAGACTGTGAGCTCCAAGAAGAAGAAAAGAAAAGAAGTAGAAAAATAGTAAGAGAGAATGAATACAAAGGAATCAAAAGAGAGCATAGTTTTCCTCGTCTTTCTCTGAGTTGAGTTACTTAGTAATCCGGGAATCTAGATTCTGTAGTACTAGTCTCTATGTAGCACCAAGTGAGAGTGAGCCACCAAATATATAATCTTTTCCCTTAGAGATTCTCTTCCTAAACCTAAAGCTGGGGTGGAATTCATAGAATATCTTGAATACCTCGAGGGAAGAAGTCCGCCTATCCCGCTAGAATTTTTACTAGGGGTCAAGTACAGGCTTTAGAGGTGTATCAATTTTTCACTTGAATCCATTGCAAAAGCTACATAGCTGCACTTTCATGATTGTTTGGATTTCTAGAGCATATGATGAAAACAAAAAGGAGAAAAATATCTAGGCAAACACTTGATAAAATAATCAGTCCCTTAGAACCCGTATGTGAATAATTTAGTCTTGCATTTGCTAGGGACTAGCAAGATTTAGGTATGGGGGTATGATTGCACAGCAATCATAGGTCTTAATTGACCTAGATTAACCTAGAACTTAGCATAAGTTAGGGAAATTCATACATGCATAAGCATCATCTGCATCATTACTGCTTTACTTTAGCTATGCATAAAATAATGATATAATGTGCTGGTTAAGTGTATTATGTCAATTGCAGGCAATAAGCTGATCAGGAGCTGAATCTGGAGCAGGATCTGAAGCTGGATCAGGAATAACGAGTGTTGCAGCAGAGCTGGAGCAGAAGGCTTAGAATAGATGTAGGAATAATGATGTAAGGGAGTTAAGGTTTGATATTATATTAAGTAGGAATAAAGCAATAAAATGTGAAGAGCTTAGGTCCATCCTAGCCCTAGGATATCATAGAGACTTCCCCCAAGCCTTGGCCACCCTTAGATTAGGTCACAGCACCCTAGGAAGCCCTAAAACCCTAGTTCCAACCCTTATCTGGACGTCCAGGACCCTTAGCCAACTCCCGCACACCTCAAACCCATCCAGATAAGTTATAGGACGTCTAGGACCCTTAGCCAACTCCTGCACACCGCAAACCCACTTCTGCAGTGTTATTGGACGTTCAGACACTTTGTCAGACGTCCAATTTCCGCAGAATACCCAAAACAGAACCCAGATTTCCCCCTGACTCAGATTAGATGTCCAGAACTGAGGTTTGGACTTCTGACTTTTGCGTATAAGTCGTCTGATCATATTTTTGCACATCTAGAACTGGTCTCCAGTTCCTGTTTTGAGATTCAAGCCTTCATCTTGGATCTCTAGCTCCCTAGACCTAATCCCAACCCCATAGAAACCTAAATTAAGGTGTCCTAACCCTAGTACATCACCTCTAGACCAACCTAAGGACCTAATTAGGTCCTCACCAAACCCAATTGACTTAGATCAAAGTCAATTACCTTCACCTAAGTCGATTGGACTCATTGAGTCCGATTGAGCTTAGATCTCAACCCACACAAGTTCAATTGGACTTAGTGAGAGTCCAATTGGCCTAAACCCAACCTAATTGAGTTATTTCACTCTTAATTAGGTTCACACTAATTCAATTAAACTTGGATTAAGTTTAATTGCAAATTCCCCTTAGCAATTAGGGTTTGTAACCCTAATTCAAGGCATACACCTACCTAAACCCCTTAGGACCTAACCTAAACCACCTAGCCACATAGGGCATGACCATACACACACATATACACACACCCATTCACGCACTCCCACACATCTAGAGTTCCCTAGAAATCTCTCCAAGTGGCGCCACTCTTGGTTACCAAATTTATCAACCACGAGGCATTCAAATTGAGATCCACATTTTTTGGATCTCAAAACCACTTGGCCGGCCACTCTTGGACTCTCTCTAGAGAGTTCCACACTTCTCTAGAGAGAATCCCTTAGGTCTATAAAAAGACCTAAGGGGTGGTCATTTGCAGCCATTCACATCCATTGTCTTCCATCCACATTTACGGCTCTCATCCACTTCCACTTAGGCTGGCCACTACCATCTCCACCACCATGAAGGACACCATGCCAAGATGCTGGATCACTCCTCTCTCTCTCGAAGGGTCGGCCTAAGCTCCATTGGCCACCCCTCATTCTCCTCTCCACCACTCCAAGGCCATCGAAGACCACCTCCAAATGCCCTCACTTCTAAAAGATTAGTAGCTAGCTCCTTACATTTACTGCTTTTAATTACTACTTAGTAGTATAGTCCTTATTCTCCCCCAATGATGCATGCAAAATCCCCCCCCGTAGATTCTTGTATGCGATCATTTTTTGATATCTAGATCTACATTTTTAAGCATTCATGTACAAGCTTTCCTCTACAAGTTCACGTTGCAAACACTCTCCAAATGAATGAATGAAAAATATATTTTCTATATAAATATGTCTCTGTGTTGAGAATTATCATGAGCTCATTGCAATATCTTTTATGTGATTAATGTTGCCTATTTTTAATTTCTGATATTTTGCAACAAGCATGTCGTTTCCGGAAAATATAGAAAATTTGACTATAGACGCATTTTCTGTAAACAGTCACCACCTCACTAGAATCATGCGCACATAAACTCACACTTTCACCTTTGTGATCTATTTAACGCATGCGCACGTAATTAGGGTTCATAATAGAAGTGGTGAAATTTTAATCAGAAGACTGGAAATTGGCGTGCGATTTTGAACAAAGTAGAGCGATAAAAGATTGAATTCAAAAGTAAAACAAACGTCTCCCAGAGACGAACGACCGGGACTCAAAGTCTCATTATCTTTTATTAAATATCTTTGTTTGATCATATTGCGCACTATACTGCGATGTTTTCCTATCAAAAACGTGCGATATGCTTTCAACAATGTTGACCCATGATATTTCCTCCGCAAGTTGCATCTACGAATAAATGGATATCTTCATGGAGTCCCTGGTAAAAAGACTAGACTTGTTCCCATTTAGGAACTCTGTGATGGGGTCACTTTTGCATGAGATCCAGGCAACGATCCCATGCTCCGTGAAGTGGTTCTCCAGGCTGCTGTGTGAAGTGCGTGATCTGGTGTCGTAAAGCATTCATCCGACCAACTAGGAAGAACTTTTTCAGAAACTCGAATTGTAGTTCAACCCATGTGTTGATTGAACATTTTTGAGTCTGATACCAATGAGCTGCTTTGTCCATGAGAGAGAAGAACATTTCATGAGAAGAATGTCCCGATTTTGGACATCTGACCCGAAGGTCTGAGCCTGATGCTTGAGTTGTTTGATGTGCTAGAAAGGATCCTTGGAATTGAGCCCATGAAATTTTGGAATAGCATGAATCATGTTGAGCTTAAGTTCAGTATCAGGACCTCCAATTGGGATTTGGACTCGAGGTTTGAGCACCACCGCAGCAAGATTGTAATGATCTCGCATCATAGGATGCTACTGTGGATTCACAAAGGCTTGGAATAAATCATTAAGGTGCTAAAGTTGATTCTCAAGGTTATTCTCTTCTTATGCGGGTTGTGCCATGATGATGGATGAAGGAGAATTAGGTTCAGATGAATCAGAAGAGATGTCTATGTGATGGGGTTGCTGCACAAACATGGAAGTCGAGGCCTAGCCTCGACGAGAGTGAATGACTAAAGGAGGCCTCAAGGATGGCCTTAAGGACCTCCTACCAAACATGCACCGATGGTCTGGATGAGAATAGAATGTGATGGATCCAATCAAGACACCCAAAAATTTTGGATGACTATAGAGGTTCAGGGCGGATGATACCCCTTAGTCAGAAAGCCGTCCACCTGAGAATTACCTGGGCAGCCAAAGAGGGAGAGTCCCGTGAAGACCCCTATATGGTAGAGCGCCCCCATGGGTTATAGGATTTCCCCCACCCGACCTCTCTTGTCACTAATGTTCCAGGTAGACCAGAATGGGGACTTGACTTCTTAAGTCTACCAGTTTTAATTAAGAGCAAGGGTGCTTAGGATTTCACTTGAACTTTAAGATGTATTGAGTGCAAAAAGTGACCTAATTTAAAGATTGGTTAACCCAACAAGGTGGGCCAACTTCACCTATTTGTCCTTTGAGAAGTTTAGGTCCCTTCTTTTAGGATTCAAGTGAGATTAAGAGCCTGATTTTTAGGGTTTTCTTGAATAGATCAATTCAACCAAGGCTTAGGCATACATTGCTTTGGAAAGATCCATTCTTGATTATGTAAGTGTGTCTCTAAAATCCTAACTTGGAATCCTTACTTGACTCTTGTTTTGGTCCAATTTAGTTTGCCAAAATGTGGTATCTAGGGCTTAAACAAGAATGTGATAGCCCTAGTTACCTTAAATGGGTGCACAAATCAGGTTTTGTTGTTGAAATCAAATCAGACAACTTGATGAATTATCTAAGAATGGAAAGCAGGTAATCCTAATTGATTTTACCCTATTTAACCATTTTAGAATGAGGGGCTTAAGAGAGAGAGTAATCAGAATTTACCTGCCCCTGGCGTGTTTGATGTGCGGTTGTACTTTCTTCAATGTTCTTGTCCCAGAAACAACCACAGCAAAAAGAGATATAGCAAGTTAGTACCAAATCAAGAATTGCAATCAAGAATTATAAATTGCCAGTTGCTCCCTGGCAACGGCGCCAAAATGTTTGCGAGGCGAGATCGATGTTTAAAATAATTACGTTGCAGTATAGTCGAAATCGCTTTGAAAACAAATACAATTTTTATTACTCGAAAAGAATCCGAGGTCTAACACAGGGAGCTATATGGGATTTAGAAATCAAGATCACAATTCAAAATTAAAAGAGATCGCAGTAGTGTCAATAGAAATGTGCAAAAATATGGGAGTAAAATGGTGATTTAGATCACCAAATACTCCTACAATATCACCAAAGAACTCAATGTAAATGTATACGTAATGAGAGCTAATGATTTGTCGTCTGATGAGGAAATCAGACAACTTAAAGTTGTCTGCTTCTTCTTCTTTTCTTCTTCTCTTTCTCTTCTTCTTTCACTGTCTTTGCTTCTTCTCTGCTTCAGCTGTGTTTGCTTTCTCTGTCTTCTCCTTTCCTCTTCAGCTCTTTCCTCAGCCCTGCTTCCTCTTCTTCTTTTCTTTCTCAGCTACGACCTCTCCAAGCCCTCTTCTTCTTCTTCCTTTGAATCTAGCTTTCTTCTTCCTTAGCCCTTGGCTGCTTTTCTCTTCTTCTTCAGCTTCAGGCCTCCTCCTCTTCTTCTTTGGCTTCCCTCTTCAAAATTCTGCTAAGTGTCGGCCGAAGATCCCTGTAACAAAACCCTCCCCCTACCCATGCGACTCTCCTCTCTTTTTCTCTCTTAGGATTCACTCTCCCAGAGACACAAGTATCCAGGTTATCGGGTCGGGCACATACCCAGGTGCAAGCTCACCAGCGTGCGGTGGTGAGCGAGGAGTGCAGGTCGGGTCAAGTCAAGCCAGGTCCGCTGGTAAGGTGTCACAGATGAGACCGAGTGAAGGTGAAAGGGACTTCACCCTGTGGAAACTGAGGCGAACAACTACTAGTACTTTTACAATTTATGCAGGTGCAGGTGCCTCTTCATATTCAAGGTGGGACTAAATGTCCCACCTTCCTTCCACGCAGTGCAGTAGGGAGCGTCCTTCACAATTGCCTCAACGACTGAGGCTCGCGACTGCAATTGAAGACCTGGGTGCGTGAGCAAGCCACTTCCACGCGTACTGGGACTTCAACCTAGGACAGCAAGCACCTGGGGTAGCTTCAAGCAAGCTTTGAGCTTGCTCGCTAATGGCGGACAAGGTCATGCACCTGAAATCAATAGAATGGCCTCTCGGCCATGTTAAAGTGTTCAGGGAGCATCGCCGGAGCACGGTGAATATGATGGGGGTGGTGGTGTGGCGTGACAATGGCCGTGAGTGCGTACCTAAGGCAGACTGTGTGCATGTAAGTGGGTGTGTTCGGGGTCTCTTGTGAGTGGATGGATGGGTGAATGAAGAGAGGGAAAATGATCAATGAAGTGTGGTAATGGTCGTGGGCTTGCCGACAAGGGTTTTGGTGGCCTGTGGAGGTGGGATGGCCTCGCCGGAGGGGGTGGCTGGAGATGGAGGAGATGGAGGTGCGAAAGGGTGTTAGTGGTCGGTTCTGAAAAGTAAAGAGCAGAGAATAGAGTAGAGGGGATAGGAGACTTAGTTAGGAAGTCAAGGGACGAAGGGGGGCAGTGGTGAGCAAAGCTGTTTCTTGCTCTTGGCGGTGTTATAATGATTAAGTCGTTATATTATATTACAAAAAATAGTCACCAGTTTATAATTTATTACTCGGAATTAAAAGTTTCCCGAGATCGAACTCAGGGAGCACACGTCATTCTAGCAACATAAAGGTTCACAATTTTGTTACAAAAAGAATAAGAGAGAGAGAGAGAGTGGGCAAAAGTTCACTTTTTCTTGATTTCTTCTTCTCCACTCTTCTCTTCTTCAGTATGCCTTCTCTTCTTTAGTCGGCTTCTGCACCTTCTTCTTCCTCTGCTGCGGCTTTTCTTTTCTCTTCCTTTTCTCTGCTGCTGCTTCTTATTTCTTCTTTTCTTTGCTACAGCTGCCTCTTCTTTCTTCTTCTTTTCTTTTCCTTCTCTTCTCTTCTTTTTCTTATCTCTTTTCTTCCCTAATCCGGACGTCTGATTCTTCGCGTCGAACGCCTTATCGACGCTGTTGCTACAGTGCCTACTTCTTCTCTTCAGTCTGTTGTCTTCTTTTCTTCTTCAGCTTCTTCCTCTTCTTCTCTTTGTTGTGGCTTCTCCTTCACCTTCTTCTTTTTCTCTGTTGCGGGAGCTCTGCGGCTAAGTCCTCGCCACCCGCACTTCCTCTTCTTCTTCCTCACCTATTCCCTGCACACACGCAACGCAAAACCTACCCCTACCCTTTCCCGCATCTCTCTCTCTCTCTGAATCTCTCTTTGGTACGCTCTCCCAGAGCTAGGTAATCAGGTTGAGTAGCGTGCGCACCGATGTGGGTGTGGTGCGCGAGGAGTGCTCAGGAGTGGGGGTAATCGGGTCGCGAGTCAGATCTGCGTGGCCAGTGCCGCAGACGAGACTCGGTGGATAGGCGAGGAGGGACCTCACCCCAGTGATTCGAGGCAAAAAGCCTCTGCGACTTTTTCAATTTATGTGTGGGCGTGCACCCACACACTTCTGAGGTGGGACTAAAGTCTCACCTCTGATCTTGGGCATCTGCGGGAGGAAGAGTCGTCCAATTGGGGCAACAGCAGAGGCCTGCCGCCCCAATTTCGAACCTGAATGTGTGCACAAACAAATTCCATGTCCTACTGCCTAGGATGAGGAGATCTGGGTGAAGCTCCCAAGCGAGCTTCACTTGCTCGACAATGGCGGCGAGCACCTGGGTCCTGAAATCACTGAAATGACCTCGCGGCCACGTTAAAAGGCTCAGGGAGGTTCGCCCAGGTGTGGTGAGTGTGCAGCGGTGGTCGACGAGACGCGAGAGTGCCTGTGGCAGTGCGCCTAGGGCACACTGCATGCGTGAGAGTGGGTGTGTTCGGGGGGTGTTCTGGAGGTGCGGCGTGGTGAATGGAGGGTGGATTTGGTGCCAGCGAGGTGTCACGGTGCTTAAGGGGTAGTTGGCGAGGTAGATGGAGGCGTGGAGTGGCGAAAATGCCTCACCGGAGGGCAGCGGGAGATGGAGAAGGTGGTGATGGACAGTGGTGGTCGGTGGGTTGAAATAGCAAATTAAGAAGGGGGAAATAACAGAGAGAGGAAGGGGAATAGTTTCACCTACTTTAATTGACGAAAGGGGGGACGGAGGCGCTTGGAACGTGCTTGCTGACACCGAAGACGAAGGTACCCAGAGGGGGATAATGGCGACGAGGAGGGGGGTCTGGAAGGCGCCAGCTGGTGCAGTCTAGCGCGGGAGGACAAGGCGAAGTGAACTCTGCTACAGGTATGGCAGTAGAGAGAAGAAAGGAGGAGGAAGGGCCACAGGAGCCTACGGGCATTTTGACCGTAGGAGGAGACGAAGTTGGGGGGAATTCCTTGGCCAAATCAGGCTTGACCCAATCAGTAGCCCCAGCCGCTCCTTATAAAGGTGCTGGAGAGGAGAGGATCTCGAGGGGGCAACGTGGGGAGCTCACCGGAGAATGGCCGAAGAGCAGACCCATTCCTCTCGTGCGTTCGCACGAGAGGCATGGGTAGCTGCAGGGGAAGGGGGAGGGTCCCTACGAAAGAGGACGACGCAGGGAACCCCCCTTTCGCTTCTGAGAGCGGCCGCCATACCCTGTGCGATGCCATTCTCCGCGCAAGGTCGTCGGAGGTATGGGCAGCTGCATGGGGTGGCAGAGGGACCATTCTGCAAAGAACAAAAGAGAAGCTAGGAGGAAAAATGCAAAGGTTCAAAAAGATAAGGGTCGAAAAGTAATTCAAGAGGACCAATTTGTAAAGTAGGTCAAGATGGCCTTCTCTTAGGTCCAAATTTTGGTATAAACCTAATTTTGACCTAAGGAACCTAATGGTGAGGTTTTATTTTAGGTTTGACCACGTTTGTCTGGTCAATTTGCATAAAAACCCAAATTAGGTCAAAAATTAGGTATGGTTCTCAATTTAGGTCAAGATAGGTTCCAAAGGCCAAATTGAAGGTTCTAAACCTTACGGAATATTTTTTCATGAATTTTAGGGGGTTTAGTTGATTTTTATGCTGCCTGAAACCTTGTGAATTAAAGCAGGTTTATTTCAGGGTTACAGAATGTCATTTAATTCCTAGAAGTTGGTATAACCCTTTTCGGATCAGGTCATCCCACTTTCTTTCTTATTAAGCCCATTTGACCTATGTTTAGACCCTTAGAAACCCCATCTGTGTACTGCATTGGTTAAATTGCAATTTTACCCCTTGTGAATTATTTTATTCTTAAATTTAGAATTCTCTAATTTAGGCTTTTCCTTAGGCTTTGTAGGAGCTTTTGTACACTTATTTAGATTAAATTATGCTAGTTAGGGTACATGATGAGGCTCTCATCAGGCAGCGAGGGCGTCGAGTTTGGTGTGGCCGACAACGAAGACGAAGGTGGCTCCGGTGAGGTGGGAACGGTGAGGATGAAGGGGAAGGGGAAAGGGGCGTCTGCTGGTACAATGAGACGCGGAGAAGAATAGGAAGGAGGAATCCATTGTAGGTATGGTGGTCGGACGATGAGAAAGGGCAGAGGGGATCGCCTTCGTTAAGGTTAAGAAGGGGAAGCCTTTGTCTAGTACCTAATCACTGTATAGCCGGTGCACAAAATACCGTATAGTTGACTTGCCTGATAGTTGGAAGGGGTAGGACCACCATTTTTTCTTTGTCCATGTCGAGGGTTATGGCATCCCTTATACCTGGCAAGGTCTATTTGATAAGGACTTGCCGCTTAGGCTTGAGGAGCTTGACCCGACTACTCAGGAGGACACAGATAGGATTATTGACTTCGAGCCGATTACTCACTCGGAGCTTAAGTGGGAAGACATCTGGGTGGCTTCGTGGTGTCTTGTGGATTTCGATCCCACGCCATGTAAGTAGGGAGGTGATAGCTCTAGAACGCATATCCTCCTCGCTCATTACTTAATGACTTGACAGTTCTGTTGTTTGTTTGCAGCCTTTGGCTGGTTTGCTCGATCAAAGACTCCCAGGCGTCAAGGCAATGGTTCCTCTCAGCTATGGTAGCACCGTGGGGAGGAGAGGCCCATGGAGCAGAGTGAGGGAAGCCAATCCTCTCCCTCCAAGGAGCCCAAGAAGATGGAGGTGGGGGGTAGCAAGAGGAAGGTGGAGGCTAATCTCAAGTGCCTAAAGAGGGGTCCATGGAGTGTTCAGTCGTTACCATCCACTCATGAGAGTTTGAGCGGGGCTGAAGCAAGGGATGCCCCAGTGGATTCGCCTGTCCCCTCAAGCCCGCTTAGACTGCCAAAGGGGTGTGTTATCCTTGACTCTCCGCCAGCTGCTTTGGCGAAGAAGGCTCAGTCGAGCAAAGCGAGTGCATCCAACGCCCCGTCCGAACCAGCCGGTGCCCTCTCTCGGCGAGCACAGGGGTGATCGTGGGGGAGCATTTTTGTGTAGCCTCACTATAGGAGGAGCTCGACAAAGGAAAGGGTGTCGATGGACTCTTCGAGCAGAGGATGGCCAGGGATGATAGGGCGGATGGTCGGATCTACTAAGGGATTTGTTTTGGAAGCTGCGAGTGCAAGGCCCATACCTAGCTTGGTAGTCCCAATCCTGGCAGGAAACTTAGGGGGTTAGGCGATTCGGGTGGGAGGCTTATTGTGGAGAGGCAACTCATTTAGCAACTGGAGGATGCCATTCTTGGACCACCTCCCAGTCGGGAGGCATGCACCTAAACCACGTGTTCTACTACTGCCTTCGAGGGGTAAGCCTTATCTTGTTTTTCCTTTTACTTATCCTTTGGAAGGAATTTCCTCCTTATACCAACCCATAGTTCTGAGCAAGTTGAGCTTCTCGAAACAACTTTTGTTCCACATGGCAGTGCTCCTACTGGCACCGCTGAACCTGGTGGATCTTTTAAGGTGGTTGAGATGACCACAAAGTCGGTCGTGACGACCAAGGTGGAGTAGTGTGACTTTGCATGCCATGCAGAGGAGGCAGCTGCCCTTCACAAGCTGCAATCGCAGTAGCAAGTGACCCGCCAAGTCTCTTAGCTAGAGGAGGAGCTGAGGAAGGCCCGCCAGGCTTTGAGGTAGATTACCTCCATGGGTGAGAGGCTAGAGGAGAGTCTTATTGGAGCACACAAGACTGCAGTCATGGCTCTTCAAGGCTTATCCGAGCGCCTGCAGACTTCCTGCACTAATGTCCTTTCCCTGAACAAGGAGGTGCAGCTGCTAAGGGTCGAACGCTCTTCGGTCATGGTAGGCTATGAGGCATCCCTTTAGGAAGAGCGCCATTACTTGGGCATGGCTATCGAAAAACTTGTTGAGGTGTTGGCACGTGAGGAGGCACTGAAAGCCAACCTTGGCAAGGCTCAGCAGCTCATGGAGGACTGAGGTAAGGTGGTGCTTGAGCTGGAGAAGGCTGGCCAGCCAAAGCTCGATCCCGACATGGTGATGGGGTTTTTTGCTAATGGCCCTTCCATGGAGGAGAACCGAGAGGCCTTATCAAGGGAGATGGGGGAAGCACACCTTGGAAATAGTACAAGCCTTACTTGAGGGCAAACGCACCTCTGTGGAGGAGTTGTACGACTGGTCTATGGACCAGTTCTTGTCCGAGTATGATAGTTAAAAAGCTGACGGTCACATTGTAGACAAGGATCCTATAGAATCGCCCGAGGGGGAGCCAGGCAGAGCCCATCAGCCAACCAGGAAGCCCAACCCCTGAGGAGGAGGCACCCAAGCTGGGTTTGTTAGAGGCTGTGGTATTGCTAGTCCAGCCGAGTGACTCTCCTCGTCCCACTTCATCGCTGCCCAAAACACCCGGAGCGGACATCTTCGAACACTGGGAGTGAAGTCACTTAATCTTTGGAAGGGTCCTGTTATCTCTTCTTCTTGTTTTTTTTTTTTTTTTGAAATGTAACAGGCAACACTACTAATGATGGCAAACTTCATGAATTAAAATCGGGGTTGGGAGGACCCATCGTCGTAGCTCGCAAAACATGTCTATCAGATACAATTTATAACCAAAACTTGAAAAGTGAGTCCTGAGTCGAACACGGGGAGACGAACATTTGGTTTTGAAAAATCCATGTTTCGCTTTATTTCTTTTATCATTTTATCTTTTCTAATTTCTTTGGTATTTTAATAGGGCAACAGATCATGTCAATGAATTCTAGCTAATCTACTTGCAAAAATATAAGAGAGAGGTAGAAAGAGAGAGAGAGAAACAATCATCTATTCATAAGCAAGTGTTTGTTACAACAACAAAAGCGAAGAAATATATACTACGAAAGTGAAAAAGTTAGCAAGAGGTGAGAGAAATCCCCCTCGATAGTCGCTCGAAGGACGACTCGCTCTGACATCGCCTGGAGGAAGGTGGTGAGGAGTGGGACAAATGAGGACAGAGTTGGAGGACAGAGGGCGGGGCAGGATGACATCGCGGCGAGGATCTTCTTCCCAAAGAGAGGTGAGGAGATGGCCATGGAATTCTCCTCGAAGGGGGGTGAAAGGCGGGGAAAAGTTTGGTTCTACTCTAGAGGAGCATCCCGGGCTTGGGACAAGCTCTCTCTAGAGCCTTGGAGGTGGTGAGGTGAAGAAAGGAAGAGATGGTTTGGAATGGTGGTGGGTAGGTCCTTTTATACTGGAGGAGGAAGAACAAATTCACATCTAGGTCATTACTGACGTTCGTAAATGTTGCTACAAATCTGCCCTTCCTATCGCTGAAGATCCGCACCTCCAACTCCTTTGCTGGCGCACATGGGCCATTAGTGAAGTTGCAAGTGTCACTAAAGGCCCGCGTCGCTGAAGATCCACCCTCCCTCGCTGGCCCTCCCCGCTGGCTCTATGCTTGCACGCCTATCATGCGAGTGCATGCGCATGCGCTGGTCGATGTGCTGACACCCTTCAAGCATGCGAGTCATGCACCCTCAATTGCTAATTGGGGGGGCTACTGGGATTCGAACCCACACCCCTCCCTTGGGGTCTAGCGCCCCAACCAACATGCCACGACGTCCGATGTGTCGATCGGATGACTTAATGCTTGCATTGGAGGAGAGCTTCTCAACCGTTAGATCAAGATCCAACAGCTGGGAATGAAGATCATGGATGATGGAGAGGTGGGATTGAGCGTTGCTGGCCAATGTTGGGCGGCCTGGATGGCGCCACGTGGTGCCATCTGGGCATTCCATTCTTCTTTCTATTGCAGAGGGTGCCACGGCACTCAGATCAAGATGATTCCTGCATTGTCGGACTGCGATCATCACTCCAGATCTATCTGTACGGTCGGATTTTCCATTTGAAACCTGTATGGATGTCGCATTGTCCCCTAACAATTGATCTTCCTCAGACCTCATATGATGCTACGCGACTCCGATCTAGACGATTTTGGAGGTGTTAGACTTCGATCGTTGCCCTGATCAGATCCGTACAATCCGATTGTCCATCCAAAGCCATGAAATGAATCTTCTTCTCTCCTAACCATAAAAAGGACCTAATTAACCTAAATTATATACAACTACTCTAAATGTAGAATGATGCATGCTATGCAATATTTATAACATGAAATGCAAATCTAAGCCTAGGAACATGCATGATTAGGCATTTTAACCTAAATAGATGTGTCTATATCAACTACTCTTGAATGAATGAAAAGAAAATTTCTCTTTATTATTTTTCTATATTCATACATGGTACAAACGTAAGTTGATCGCATGCCAAGTGCTAGGGGTGCTTTTGCCAGCTAGGGTCTATAGCCTGTAGAAGTCTCCTAGAGTGTCTTTGCAAATCTTATAAGGCCCTTCCTAATGGGCATCTAGTTTCCCGCCCGACTCACTTGTCCTCAAGGTCTAAGGATAGGCGAACTTGATCATTGTTGGTGGCGGTGTCATAGAGTTGTGACCTATAAGTGGGGAGGACTATTTCAATAGGCAGTCGGGCTTCCATGCCGTATACCAGGCTGAATGGTGTGTGGCCTGTGGAAGTCCTCTGGCAAGTCTTGTAGCCTCATAGCACATCCGGTAGCTCATCTGCCCATCTCCCTTTGGCTGAATCTAGTCAGCATTTTAGCATTGAGATGATGGTATGATTGGTTACTTCTGCCTGTCCATTCGCCTGGGGATGGCCCACGGACATAAAGCGTAAGAGGATATCCTAGCTGGTGCAAAATTCCTCAAATTGTTTGCAAGTGAACTGGGTGTCATTGTCTGTGACAATGTACTGGGGTATCCCATATTGAGCTATAATGCCTTTGCAGTCAAAGGAGACAACTCTATCTACTGTCGGGCTAGCCATGGCCTCAGCTTCAACCCATTTGGAGAAGTAATCAATTGCTACCAGTATGAACCGCTTTTGACCTTGGGCTGGTAGGAAAGGGCCATTGAAGTCCATGCCCCATTTTGCAAAGGAGATGGGTGACATCACAAGCACTAACTTTCCAGGTGACAAGTCGTATAGAGTAGCGAACTACTAGCACTTATTGTAAGTACCTCTGTTTTGATGCACTAAAATTATGCCATCTGCAAGACTAATCTTTCAAGACTCTCTCATGGATTAAAGCTAGAAGATTGGTGACTTCGTCTCAGTGTCTTATTTTTATTGAGTTTAGATTATCTTGTAAGGAACATCAAATAAGTTTCAAATAATTTTTCGCACTTTACATAAAAAAAATAAGTTTTTAGGGTAATCGATCGACCAAATAATAAAATTGATCAACCAAATTTATTGATTGACCAACTAGATTAATTAATTGAACAAAATGGCCTATTTTAGGAAGCTGATAAATACACTATTGATCGACCAAACTACCTTAATTGATTAACCAATTTGATTTCCTTTTCCGATCAATTTTCTAGTATAAATAGAGATCGTATGTAGACTTTTTTAAACACTTTCAAAGAAGAAATCCATCTAGAAAAAGAGCTCTCGTGCTTTTCTTTTAAAGTGCATCTACACTTCTGTTCTCACGCTTTCCAAAGCACGTCAATTTGAACCTCCACAAAAATCTGGTTTGACTTTCTTTGATGTTGCATAGGAGATGATAACATCATCATCAGTCACAAATAACTTTATTTAGTCACAATCAATTGACAAATGCTCTTACTTAATCACTGGAGAGTCATAATTCATCACATATCCTTTCTGAGAAGAGTATATTAAAACAGGGATAAATCTATAGTATTAACAAAAGATCATGAATGCAAAATAATCATGGGGTTTCCCAAGGGTTAAAATAAGGTCAAATGAAAATTAATGACTAATAAAAGGGTCCATATAGACAGAAACGGATTTTCACATACTTCGAGAGTCAAAACAGCACCCGAAATCATAATTTTAGACCCACTTAATTAAAAGAGGTTTTGTTTAGGATAAATTCCATATAAACCTTCTAAAAATCATAGAAAAATATTCCATAAGGTTTGGTATCTTTGATTTAACCATTGGAATCCATTTTGAACTAAAATAGTCTCAGACAGGAAGTTACCCTAATTTGGATTTCTACATAAATTACCCAGTCAAACTTAGCCAAAACCAAAATCTGACTTCTCCATCAGATTCCTTGGGTCCAAATTAGGTTTGTATCAAAATTTAGGCCAAATCAGAGATCATCTTGACCTAGTTTGCATTTTGGTCCTGTCTAACCCTTTTTCTCTCAAATAGCCCCTCAATTTTTGAAATCTATTGCATTTAGCCCCATATGTTTATCATCACCTTCACCAAGAGGCCCTGCTACCATTGCCATGTGAGCACACCTGCAGCCGAGTTTCCATCAGGAAGATCTCCCTGATTTCACGGCCAATCCCTTCCAAAATTGGAAGGGAGGATCTTGAGACCTTCCTCTTCCATCTGAATGCAATCTCGAGCTTAGATTTGAGCTGAGATGCCCATGCGAACTCCTTGAAATCAAGAGTCCTAAGCCCTAATTTTTCAAGCTTTAAATCATGTTTCCAATCTTGGAAGCTCGACCTAAAATCTGTAAAAGGATCCTGATTGCAAACCTCACCACCTTAGCTTGGTTTTGGACGCATTTCTTCATTAAACACCCTCTCCCTCCGGCCTCCTCCACCAGCTCCGGCGAGCCCTCTGATCTGCCATCTTCACCGGCTACCACAGACCATAGTCAGCCGATTCTTCTTCCTTACCTTCTTATGCACCTTACGATACCAACAGGCGCCCTATTCCTCTATCTTCCTCACCGTTCTCTCCCATCGGAGGTATTCCCTTCTCCAGTGTCAACCATACCATAACCGGTGCCATCTTACCCCTTTTGAGCATTAGTTTAGAATAGTTAGGTTCCTTCCTCCGTGTACTTCCTTTTCCTCCCTTTAATCTCTCAATTCAACCAACAAATCACCCTCGACCATACCTTTGTCTTCTGCTTCGGTCGAGCTCCGACGAGGCTTCCTCGACACCAGAAGCCACCAAACGACTTGCTACCACCACCACAAGCTCCGCCTCACCCTTGCAAACAAAACCCCTCAAGAAATTGAGGGGATTGTCCATCCACACGACCCACCGAACACCTCCGCCTTCACCTTCGCCACCCCCTACGACCATCTTCATAGCTCGTCACCACCCTCACGATGCTGTAGCGAAGCTTCTGAGCGCTTCTAACATGGCCATAAGGACATTTTCATCTTTGCAGGTACTCGACCCTCACTGCCATTGGAGGAGCTTCTTCGTGCATCCTTGGAGCTATGTCCCAACAGCATTCAACCTCTCCTGCACCTCTAGGTCATGCGGATACCTTCCAGGCATCTCTTCAGGCCATCAATTGAAGGCCTCACCTGTGACATCTCCTAAAATTCAACGATGTTCTCCCTGCTGCTGCTGCGCGAAGGAGGGGGACTAAGATAGTCCCACCTCATGGAGTGAAGGATGCGTGAGAATGCATAAAGTGTTTTTGTTCATAGCACTTACTACCAAGCACACGAGGGGTCAAGTCCCTCACCACCCCTACACATACCTGCTTACTTGATCTATGCCACTCCTCGGTCACCACCCACGCCGGTGACCCTTGACATTGTTCGAGACCTGTTTACCTGAATATGGATCCAATTACGCTGGGTTTGAGAGGGAAGGAAGAGGAGGGAATTTATGAGAGAGTGAGGGGGGGTTTTGCTCTCTTGTGTGTGCGGCTGACACTTAGCCGCTAAGGGGATAGGTCCCCTGTGTTGTGAAGAAGAAAGCTCGAAAGAAGAAGAAGGAAGAGAAGCTCAAGGTCTGAAGAAGAGAAGGAAAGAAAAGAAGCAAAAGAAGAAGAGAAAGGCTTAGCTTTGAGAAGCCTTGTGCCTGACTCACCTAAGTTGTTTGATTGATATATCTATCATCTGATCACTATAGCATCGACAGTACTGTGCATTTATTTGAAGTTAATTGATGATTGAGATGTATGCTTACTAATCAAAATAATTCGTGATTTAAATCACCATTATTTTACTTTTTTTTTGTCTCATGATCCTTTAAGCTACAATTACTCCTCATTGAATATATTTTTGCATATATTATTCATTGAATATGTATTTTGTGCTCTGTTTATTGTGCTTATTGATTCTGAGTGCGATTAATGTTGTGAATTCCATATTTGCTCCCTGTGTTCGACCTCAGACTCCATTATAGATTCTAAGTTATAAATTTTATTTGTTGATTGAGCGATTTTGACTTGCTACGACGATTGCATCCTTGAAAACATTGATCTCACGCAATTAACAATAGGATTATATTATTTTTATATTACTTGTTGCCATGATTACGGATCTAAAGCTATTGGGAAAGATTCGTTGTTGTTGTTCTTCTTCTTCTTCTTCTCTTCAGGTTGAAAAGAGAAAGGACTATTGTAAGAGGTTGTGCCACTCTCATTTCATGTGGTGCATTAGTGGATTGACTAGTCTTGACTAATCAGGAAAATCCTAAGCTGAGAGATTTAGGTAGTGGTTTTCACCCGAGAAGGGTTTCCACTATAAATCCAGGTGTCTTCTGTGCTTGAATTTTTGTGGTTTGAATTATCTTTGCTGCTATTATATTTAAGTTTATAAAAGATGATACTATTCACCCTTCCCTTCTAGTATCCATTAAAATCCATAGGCAATCTCATTTGGTATCAGAGCCTGATGGTGAAGGAGACGTCACACCTCACTATCACATGGCCGCAACTATTTGATGATTAGATTATGATTATTGGAAAAAAAGAATACAAATCTTTCTTGAAGCATTGGACTTTGAGATTTGGCATATCATTGAGTGCAAATATATGCCAAAGAAGAAAGCAGAAAAAGAGTTAATGAAGGAAGAGAAGAAGAAAGCAACAAATAATGCTAAAGCTATGAATGCACTATTTTGTGCATTAACAAGAGAGGAATTTGACAAAGTTGCTTCATGCAAAAGTGCATATGAGATATGAAACCAGCTCTCTGTCATGCATGAAGAAACCACTAACGAAGAAGTAACATGAGATGATTCCAACCCAAGTTCGAAATCAGCTATCAAGGAAGAAAGTCACAAAGATGGAGTTACTCATCTATGTCTCATGGCGCTAACAGAATCAAGCGAAGAAAAGGTAAATTCTGACCTTACTTTAGAAGAATTATTAGATGCATATCATGATTTATTCAAATTGGCTAAAGATTAAATAAGGAAAATAAGGAACTTAAGTATAAGTGGTTGATATAGACACATCTATTTAGGTTAAAATGCCTATTCATGCATGTTCCTACGCTTAGATTTGCATTTCATGTTATAAATATTGCATAACATGCATCATTGTGCATTTAGAGTAGTTGTATATATTTTAGGTTAATTAGGTCCTTTTTATGGTCAAGAAAGAAGAAATCTTATTTCAGGGCCTTGGATGAATGATCGGACCGTACGGATCTGATTAAGACGACGATAAGAAGTGTAACGCCTCTGAAATCGTCTAGATCGGAGAACCATAGCACCATACGAAGTCCAAGGAAGTTCAACGGCCAGGGGGCAATGCGACATCCATATGGGTTTCGGATGGAAAATCCAACCATATGGATGGATCCAAAGCGACGATCGCAGTCCAGCAGCGTGGGAATCATCTCGATCTAAGCACCGTGGCACCTGCCACAAAAGAAAGAAGAATGGACGGTCTAGATGGTGCCACATGACGCCATCCAGGACGCCCAACGCCACCCAACAGCAGTGCACCCGCACAGCTGCAATGGCGCACATCACAGCCACACGCAGCAACAGCCCAGCGCATGCAAATGCGCGTGCACGGCGCGGGGAGCATGAGCACGTGAAGCGCGCAGCGCGTGATGCACGCGTCAGCGGGGCGAGCGTGGATCTTCAGCAACGCGTGCCTTTAGTGACGCTTGCAGCTGTCACTAATGGTCTACGCGTGCCGGCAAGAGGATTTGAAGGGTGGACATTCAGCAACAGCTGCAGTAACGTTTATGGACGTCAGTAATGACCCAGATGTGAAATTGTTCTTCCTCCACTATAAAATTACCTACCCACCACCATTCCAAACCATCTCTTCCTTTCTTCCTCTCACCACCTCCAAGGCTCTAAAGAGAGCTTGTCCTAAGCCCAGGATGCTCCTCTAGAGTAGAAAATCAAATAGTTTTCCCTCCCCTCATCCCCATTCGTGGAGCATCCCATGGTCGTCCTCTCACTGCCCTTTGGGAAGAAGATCCTCGCCATGACGCCATCCTGCCCCATCCTCCATCCTCTGGCTTCGTCCTCCTTCATCTCACTCCTCACCACCTTCCTTTGGGAGATGTCAAAGCGAGTCGTCCTCTGAGCAACCGTCAAGGGGGATTTCTCTCACCCCATTCTGTCTTTTTACGCTTTCGTAGTGTAGTTTTCCTGCTTTCATAGTTGTAAAAAACAGTTCTTGATGAATAGATGATTATTTTTCTCTCTCTCTCTCTTTCCCTCTCCCTCTCTCTCTTATATTTTTGCAAGTAGATAAAGTTTTCATCGACCTAATCTCTTGTTTGTTAAAAATACCAAAAAAAATTAGAAAAGACAAAAATGAAATAAACAAATAAAAAGTGAAGCATGGATTTCATAAAACCAAACGTTCGCCTCCCCGTGTTTGACCTGAGACTCACTTTTTGAGTTTCGGTTATAAATTTTTTTTTTCCACGAGTTTTGCAACTATGACAACGGGTTACTTTTAACCCTGATTTCAAACACGCGAAACACGTGCGGTCATTTTGGTGCTGTTGTCGGGGAGGCAACGCTTTTTATTTTTTTTACATTTTTTTTTCTTCTTACCTAACTTTTATCTTACTTTTTCTCAGATCTTATTGTGATTGTAGGTACTCTTCTGCGGCTGGCCAAAGCAGTTAGATCAGAGAAAGTGCAGATGAAGGTTCTGTAAGTGTCCCCCACACCACCCCCACCTTAGTTTTCATTCCATAACCTAATAACTCAAACCCAAATCAACTTAGGTGCTTTTATAAACCCTAGGATAGATTTGGTGGTTTGTTTGCCACCTCCACTCACCTCGCCATCCACATAAATAAAATAAAAAATAAAAAAAGTGTTATCTGATTGTGGGATTTTCTGAAAGAGACACGTCTTAACACCCACAACACTCAACTTAAGGTGCACCACTCCACTTTGATTCTACCACTTAACCAGGATCTAACTTGTGGACCCAATACACTTCAACTCAAAACAAATAAGTGAGTAGAAATTTGACTAGGCTAAGACATTGTGTGCCTTAATCTGTGGTGCAAATAGGCCAATTGATTGATTTGTTTAGGCCGCACCACTCAAATTAAAAGCGATTAATCAAGTAGCTTACCACTTAGGGTTGATTCTTAGGGCAAAACCAGGCACTCCACATTTTTTCTCTGATTTCTAAAGGAATATATCATCACCAGTGCTTGCAAAACTTAGAGTGTTCTCCTAAACTTAATTGAATATACCTAAGGTTAAACCCTAAAAGCTACTAAACAAGGTTAAATCCTAAAAGACACATTATCAAATAACCTTGTTTACAAACCCTTGTTTTGCACGTGCACACATTTTAACTGATCATTAAGGGCACAACCCATCTAAAGGGCCCATCACATTCCAAGAGCACAATCATCCCAAGCCTAATTAAAACTGAGTAGACATTGGCCTTAAGGATTGATTCACTCTTCGGGTCTCAGACTGAGATTTTTTTCGATTAATCTGCTTCTACTGGTCCATCTGATGTCTAGCTAGGTGAGTAGTGTCAAACGACCGCGGCTGGGGGGTACACTACGAACCGGAGGCCCAAGTCAAAGGAAGAACCTTCTCCCCAATCCCTCCTAACTGGTTGGATTGACCGAATAAAAGTAGACTGAATCATTTATAATCTCAAGATGGGTCTTGGGAGTCTATAGGTCTTTAGGCTAACCAACATAAGGATAGGCTTGTATTTTTGTATTGTAGGGCTCCTTTTTTCCCTTCTGATTTCCCTCCTTACTTCACAATGTATCCTTCCACTTCTTACATGCATTTCCCATCTTATCCTCCTACCACAACTATCCCGACTTGACTTGTAATTACCCATCCACTAGCTGGGATAACTTTGATTGGGGATACGAATCCGAACCTCAATGTCCAAGGCCTAACCCTAGACAACAAGACTATGATTGCTATCCTTCCCAAAGCTACAATGATTATAGATCTCCATCCTTTGATGATCAACCTAACCAAATCTACAACCATGAAGGATATGATGATTATAACACTTACCCTTCCCAGAATTATGCTGAATTTAGGTCGCCACCAACCTTTAAACAACCTGAAATGACCTACTATCAAGGAGGGACTTGAGAACCTCGACATCTTGACACCCTTAGATTTAACTCGAACCCACCCAAAACTGAACCAAACCAATCGGTTCAGGTGAACCAGATCCAGAATAGGGTGTTGGCTAATTTGAGGAATACTATATAATCCTTAGAAGCTCAGCCAACACCATGCACTGAAGCACTAGAGCCTTTGATCAAAATGATTGATGAACCTAATTGTTCTCTATTGGATTTGCTCCAAAGTGTTAGGGATAGGGATCTGGGTGAGTTTCTTCTTGGGAAATTATCGAGGTTGAGGATGAAATTTGTGGTTGCCCTAATCAAATCTTGGGATGATTCTCAAGATGAACCCCCTTCAGGAGAGCTAATGTCAAAACCCGCTCACGCGCCTATCGAGGGGGATACATTTTCTGAAACTGGGGATGACCAGGTTGGGCTAGAGCATCCCATTAAGGATGAACTGATTGATTCACCTGAGATCCCAGAGCCAGGGAGAGAGGAAAAATAGTCTCTTTGAGCTAGGAAATGACAATCAATTTTGAGACATATAAATGAGGATCGTGAATTCTTTGATTCTGAGGGTGAAGAATCTTTTAGTGAAGTCTCATTTGAACTCAAGGAAGAGGATTCTAGTGAGACAATCGAGCTCGAGGAGTATGACGAACTATTTGATAGCCCGATCATTGAAGATTATGATCATGTTGGGGATAACTTAGACGATTCGAATCCTGATGATTCAATCAGTAGCCCCATTCCTCAAACACACCCTAAAGAATTGAATGATGATATTTTTGAGATCACCAAACCCAAGTCAATCCTGATTCAGTCACAATTGTTGGACTTGGGTACTTTAGCTGGGGTGTACAACGATTTGGAGGTCCCGGAAACTGATTTCAGAGGATAGGAAGCTGGAAATAAAAATTTGGGAGGCTAATTCTAAGGGAACTTTGATTTTCGATCTAAGGGTACCTATTAACCTGAAACCACCTATCTTCTATACGGACCCTTATAATATCTTTCACATGCGACCCAAGCCTAGAATAACTGATTATTTTTCTGAGCTGAATGTTAAGTGGACATCTGAAACTAGTGAACCAGATCTACCTATTGTCCGTCACTTTTGTCTTAGGTTGCACACCACTAAACTGCAGGCCCGACCCAGCAAACATAACAACCTTCGGTTCTGGGTGATTTTCATCCAGAATCTGAGAACCACTCAACCCTGGGGCATCGGTCTACACCATAATCTGGTCCACGTCTGTGGACATCTTCTGTTGGCAGGTTTGAGAATCAATATTTTTATTTTGATTCTGACCCGCACTTGTGAATTCTCAATTTCTTCTTTGTATGTATGTTATGCCTAGCTGAAGGCATTAAACTTAGCGTGTATGTATACACTCTTCTCTCTGCGGAGCTAACCAGATTTTCACGACACTTAGGTGATATTCTGTTTACTCCGCCCTTTTCATGTCTTTATTTTTACAATGAGGACATTGCATCATTTAGGCATAGAGGGGTGGATACTTAATCTTGAAATCATTTTGTTAACTCCATAGAATTTCTTTTAGTTTCTTTTAAAAAAATTTGAAAATTCAAAAAGATAAAAAGAAGAATTAGGAGAAGAAAACTTAGGCATTTGGAAGTTATTAACTTTAGGAAATGATACGAGAGGATTTAAACACTTAGACTCTTCAGGTCTTCAGGCTTAATTAGCCCTGTGTCCACTCGAATGTGGACTTAGTCTCGAGTCCTCGTTAAGTCAATCTTATTTTAATTTGGTAAATAAATTGGGGTGATAAATATATGACTTATCAACCCACCCTCTAATTTGGGGGGACTTTAAGCCTAAGCATCTACACATTTTTTTGCACTGACTCACTTTTCGACGGTTTCTTCGAAAATTGGGTAGCTAATGAACTATCTAGGGTGGTATGGCTAGCAAGTTGTCGGTGGTAATAGCTCATCGACCGGTTATCTAGAGCCCAGTCACAAGACCATTTTCATTGTACTGCCTTTAGGTAAATCTTAGATCAGGGAAGCCAGCTACTTAAAAAAAAAGAAAAAAAAATATAGAAAAAAAAAGAAAAAGGAGAAAATAAAAATAAATAAAACACACTTCACCGCACGAGTATGGCTGGCAAGTTGTCGGTGGTAACAGCTCATGGGCCGGTTGTCCAGAACCCAGCTCACAAAAAAAAATGCACAATAATTCCCAAAACACTTAGAGAAGAAGCGGGGAAGTAGAATAAATCGGAGAGATATACACTGGGTTCGCCCTTATGTTGACCCTATAAATAAAAGTAGGGAGAAAGCTACCGTTCGAAAAGATAAACCTCTAGGCAAGGTCACCTAGGGTCGTAGAAATCCGAAGTTCGTTTTAACGGTCGTCTAGTGAGTCTTTCATTATTTTCACAAGATGCTTAGCACTTACAGTCCTTTTCGAGTTTTGGGCGGGTTGGGTAGCCATAAAAAGTTATCCCAGAACTCTCAAACTCCAAAAGTACAAAAAAAATAGAAAAGAAGAAAAACAAGAAAAAAATTTTTTTGTATCTTCTCTTCTCAAATAAGGCGAGGGCTTGGATGGTCTGCATTCTGGCAGACACCCGAGTACTGCTGAGTTTTCGTTGTTTAGGACCTTAGTTGAAATTTTCTATTGTTAATAAATGACTTAGGCCTAAGCGATCTAATCCTAATTCTGATTTTATACATAGCATATAGTTTAATTTTGCTAGAGACTAGAAAAAGATAGGCATGGGGGTATGATATAGACACATCTCTTTAGGTTAAGATGCCTATTCATGCATGTTCCTAGGCTTAGATTTACGTTTCATGTTAAAAATATTGCATAACATGCATCATTGTGCATTTAGAGTAGTTGTATGTATTTTAGGTTAATTAGGTCCTTTTTATGGTCACGAGAGAAGAAGTCCTATTTGAGGGCCTCGAATGGATGATCGAACCATACGATCTGATTAAGACGACGATCGGAGTCTAACGCTTCTGAAAACGTCTAGATCGGAGAACCATAGCATCGTATGAAGTTTGGGTAAGATCAATGGCCAGGAGGCAATGCGACATCCATAAAGGTTTCGGATGGAAAATCCGACCATACGGATGGATCTGAAGCGACGATCGCAGTCCAGCAACGTAAAAATCATCTCGATCTGAGCACCGTGGCACCCTTTACAAAAGAAAGAAGAATGGACAATCCAGATGGAGCCACGTGGCGCCATCCAGGTTGCCCAGTGCCAGCCAGCAGCAGCGCACATGCACAGCTGCAGCCACACACAACGCACTGCACACAGCGTAACCGCACGCAGCAACAGCCCAGCACATGCCAGCACGAGCGCGCGCGCACTGCTAGGGGAGCATGGACGCGTGAAGCGCGCAACACGTGATGCTCACGCTAGCGGGGCGGGCGCAGATCTTCAACGATGCACGCCTTTAGTGACGCTTGCAGCTGTCATTAATGGTTTATGTGCACCAGCAAGAGGATTTGAAGGGTGGATCTTCAGTGACAGCCGCAACGACATTTATGGACATCAGTAATGACCCAGATGCGAATTTGTTCTTCCTACTCTGCTATAAAAGGACCTACCCACCACCATTCCAAACCATCTCTTCCTTTATTCCACTCACCACCTCCAAGACTTTAGAGAGAGCTTGTCCCAAGCCCAGGATGCTTCTCTAGTGTAGAAAATCAAATAGTTTTCCATCCCCTCATCCCCATTCGTGGAGCATCCCATGGCCATCCTGCCCCATCCTCCGTCCTCTGGCTCCATCCTTCGGCTCCGTCCTCCTTCGTCCTGCTCCTCACCACCTTCCTCCAGGCGACGTCAGAGCGAGTCGTCCTCTGAGCAACCGTCGAAGGGAATTTCTCTCACCCATTCTATCATTTTATGCTTTCGTAGTGTAGTTTTCCTACTTTCTTAGTTGTAACAAATAGTTCTTGATGAATAGATGATTGTTTCTCTCTCTCCCTCTCCCTCACTCTCTTATGTTTTTGCAAGTAGATAAAGTTTTCATCGACCTTTTCTCTTGATTGTTAAAAATACCAAAAAAATTAGAAAAGACAAAAATGAAATAAACAAATAAAAAGTGAAGTGTGGATTTCATAAAACTAAATGTTCGCCTCCCCGTGTTCTACCCGGACTCACTTTTCGAGTTTTGGTTATAAATTTTATTTGACCACGAGTTTTGCAACTACGACGACAGGTTACTTGTAACCTTGATTTCAAACACGCGAAACACGTGCGATCAGTGGTCAAGTTTAGAAAATGAAAAAGATAGTTTATCTCTAGATTTAGAAAATAAAAAAGGGGAATTAGATGAAATAAGAATTGTGAATGTAGAGTTCCATGAGAAAGTACAAGATCACAAGGAACAATATATTCACTTTAAAGACCCACTTAATGACCTTAAATATTCTACAAGAACATGTGTAGAAAAATGAGGACATTAAAAAGAAGAATCAAAAGAAGATTAGGCATGCATTTTTATATCAAAAGACCAATTGAAGAGAGTCTAATGAACCATTTAACTCGAAAAGAATTAACAACCATGGAACCAAAAGAATATGGGTACCAAAAAAATTCGTGGAAAATTGTGTTGCAAGTTATGGGAAAGATCGACAAGGAAACCACAATTGGAGAGGCAACCGTCAACAAGCCAATAATCATCAATTTGTCTATGAAAGATGGTGGAACCAACAATGTCAATGGATGCCAGATTTTTGGTGGAGACCCCCTCCACCTAGCTACTGCTATTAGGTATAACTCCTTATACCTTAGCAGCTATGATTCCCAAAATTAAATCTTTATTACCTTCTTAGTTATAAATAAGCTTTTAATATAAAATTGACTAAGCATTGAATTAATTAAATTGGGATAGCAACTTGATAGGGGGAGAAGAATAACGAAAATCAAACCTTGATATGGGATCATTGTTTAAGGGGGAAAATCAAACCTTGATAGGGGGATCACTTTCTTAGTAGCATTTAGATAGCATATTTATCTATGTTGGATTGTATAACTTTTACTCAACACTTCCTTTTATTTTAATGTGGCCATTGTACTAGACGATCATTATCTCTTTATCATCAAAAAGGGGGAGAATGTTGAGATTTCTGTTTTGATGAAATAAAATTATGTTTTATTGTGAACTAATCTTTCAGGATCATGCTTGCACAAATCAAGTCAATTATCATCTGCGTTGATCAAAGTGAAGATTATCTTTAGTCAATGTAATTCTTTTATATTTCTTGAGTCTAGAATTACTGTAAGGAACCACAGGATTAAAGCTAAACCTTTCTAAATCGTAAAATAAATATTTAGATAGCATTGATCGACCAAAATATTAGAATTGATCCATCAAATCAATTGATCGATCAAAATAGGAAGATTGATCGACCAAATTAGCCTAGCCGTCAAATCTGATTTTCCCGCAATTGATCGATCAATTAAATATTTGATTGACCATTAATTGGTCAACCAATTAAATTAATTGATTGATCAAAATGAAAATTGATCAACCAATTAAATAAATTGATTGACCAATTTAGTTCAAATGATTTTTCTCAACATTCCAAAAAGGCCTCATTTTCACCTATAAATAGGACTCCACGCTTCATTTCAAAACACACCATTGAAAAACATTGCAAAGAGAAAAAGCACTTTTACTCCAATTCTTCCTTGTGCTTTTGTGCTCATTCTTCTACCTTTTCAAAAGCACATTGCTTTGTGCTTCTGTAAAGAAAACTCAGTTTGCATAGTTTAATTCCTTGAGGTTCCATAGGATTAATTTCTGTATTCATTTTATTTTGTTCATTTCATTTGTTGGGATCCATTGTATTTGGATTCCAGAGGTTGTTGTGACTTCTCTTAGTAGGTAAAAGAGAAGTGATTTGTAAGAGATTGTGTCACCCTTGTTCAAGTGATACGTTAGTGGATTGACTAGCATTGCCTAGTTAGGACAATCCGAAGTTGGGAGGCTTAGGTAGTGGTTTTTACCCGTAGGAGTTTCCACTATAAATCGTTGTGTATATTGTGGAATTATTTTTATTGTGTCATATTTTTTTCACAATCAATATCACGCTTGATCTTGTGTATGTGGCCAAGTAAGATTCGTGCAAGTGGGTTGCATACGTGCAGGTAAAGCATCCAAAATATGTCAAAGTCATTTGTTGACACATATGCTGTGGGGCAGTCAGCAATTCGGCCTCCACTCTTTGATGGAACGAACTATGGCTATTGGAAGACCCAGATGCAAATATTTTTGGAATCCATGGACTACGAAGTATGAGACATCATCACCTCCGAATACACATGACTGGAAATCAAGGAAGGAGTAGCCACAACTCCAGATCAAAAGAAGCTGTCAACGCACAATGCAAAAGCCATGAATGCGATATTATGTGGACTCTCTAAGGAAGAGTTCAACCGTGTATAAGCATGCAAGACGGCTCACGAAATCTGGAGCATCTTAGAAGTCACCCACGAGGGAACATCTAAGGTAAAAGAAACTCGCATAAATTTACTAACTCAGAAATATGAGCTTTTCAGGATGAAGAAAGGTGAATCTAGCAAGGAGATGTTTACAAGATTTATGGATATTGTAAACTCTCTATGAAATTTGGATCAAGGCATAAAAAATGAAGCCTTGGTTAAGAAGATCCTCGGGTCACTCACTAGCGACTAGGAGACGAAGACCACATCCATCCAAGAATCAAAGGATCTGTCTACATTAAAACTAGATGATCATGTTGGAAGTCTAATAGCATACGAGGTTCAGCTTCAACAGATGAAGAGGCACGAGAATGATGACTGTGGCACTTACCAAAGGGTAGGGGGGTCATGTTTAGGGAGCACGCTCAAGCTGTGACCTTGCTGAGGAGTGGAAAGAAAATTGATAAACCTGATAACACTCCTACGGTCACCTCTCAGAATTCCCCTCCTACACTGAACCCGACTTCCACCTTCACTGAGGAAGAGCCACACTGCTCTCCCTCGCTTGAAATCACCCACCCAGAGGATTTCATCATTCCACCACCCATTTCCCGACATGACGACCCCTCTACCCAGAAGCCGAGGGTGCCCTAGTGATGACGTTGAAAATTCTAGCGAATGGGATTCGAGTTTGGAAAACCCATCATCATAGTTTGATTCGCGAGAAAATCCGTTGATCAGATAAAATTTATAACCGAAACTCGAAAGGTGAGTCCTGGGTCGAACACGGGGAGGAGAACGTTTGGTTTTGAAAAGTTCGTGTTCTGCTTTTATTTGTTTTTGTTGTTTTTGTCTTTCTAATTTTTTTGTATTTTTATCAAGCAAGAGATTAAGTCGATGAAAACTTTATCTACTTGCAAAAATATAACAGAGAGAGAGAGAAAGGGAGAGAGAATCACATATATTTCTGAAGCAAATGTTTTCTACAACTAAGAAAGCGGGAAAGATTACAGTACAAAAGCAAAAGGAAAGATATAGGTGAGAGAAATCCCCCTCGGGAGGTGGTGAGAGGAAGAAAGGAAGAGATGAAGAAAAATGGGAGGGGTAGGGGTCCTTTTATAGTGGACGAAAGAATGAACTTCGTATACAGGACATTTAGTGATGGTCATAAACGTCACTAAAGATCTGCTGCAAATGTTGCTGAAGACAGCCCACGCTCCCACCAACCGTTGCGTTGGCGCATGCTCCATGCACCCGTGTCACGCGCCTCTGCATGCATGCCCGCTACGCTGCTACGCATGTGTGTCTTCACGCGCGTGCATGCGTCTGCGCTACTATGCATGTACGGTGGCACGTGCGTGCGCATGGGTGGCCTAGGTTGCGCCACGTGGTGCGATCTGGGCCATCCATTTTCTTTTCGTTGTAGGGACTACTATAGAGGTCGAATTAAATCGATTTTTGCACCGTTGGGCTGTGATCGTCGACTCAAATCCATTCGCGTGATCAAATTGGTCATTTGAAGCTCCGAATTACGTCACCTAGTCCATTGGCCATTGATTTTCCTCGGACTACATATGGTGCTACAGGACTCCGATCAAGGCGATTTCAGAGGCATTAGACTCCAATTGTTGTCCTAATCAGATCCGTACAATCTGATCATCAATCCGAGGCTCCAAAATAAATCTCCTTCTCTCCTGATCACAAAAAGGATGCAATTATCCAAAAATATACACTACTCTAAATGCAGAATGATGCATGCTATGCAATATTTATAATATGGAATTCAAATCTAAGCCTAGGAACATACATAAATAGGCATTTTAACCTAAATGGATGTGTCTACATCATACCACCATGCATATCTATTGCTAGTCCCTAGCATAATTAAACTACATGCTATGTATAAAAATAGAATTAGGACTCGATCGCTTAGGCCTAAGTCGTTTATTAACAATAGAAAATTTCAACTAAGGTCTTAAACAACGAAAACTCAACAGTACCCAGGTGTCTACCAGAATGCAGACCGCCCAAGTCCTCGCCTTATTTGAAAAGGGAAGATACATTTTTTTGTTTTTCTTCTTTTCTAATTTTTTTGGACTTTTGGAGTTTAAGAGTTTCAGGATAACTTTTTACGGCTACCCAACCCGCCCATGACTCGAAAAGGACTCTAAGCGCTAAGCATCTTTTGAAAGGGTGATAGACTCATTAAGCAGCCGTTAAAATGGACTTCGGATTTCTATGACCCTAGGTGACCTTAAAAATTTTTGCTTAGAGGTTTATCTTTCCGAACGGTAGCTTTCTCCCTACTTTTAAATTTTTTATGGGGTCAACACAAGGGCAAACCTAGTGTATATCTCCCTAGTTTATTCTACTTCCCTGCTTCTTCCCAAAGTGTTTTGGGAATTATTTATGCATTTTTGTGAGTTGGGCTCTGGACAATCGGCCAATGGGCTGTTACCCACAACAACTTGTCAGCCATACTCGTGCAGTAAAGTGTGGTTTATTTTTCTATTTTTTCTCCTTTTTCTTTTCTTTTGTTTGTTTTTTTAGTACCATTTTTTTCATTTCTAAGTAAGTGGCTTCCTTGATCTAAGATTTACCTAAAAGTAGTAGAATAAGTGTGGTCAAGTAGCTGGGCTCTGGATAACCAGCCAATGGGCTGTTACCCATGGCAACTTACCAGCCATACTACTCTAGAAAGTTCA
The DNA here is from genome assembly GCA_037157565.1 of Thalassia testudinum. NCBI lineage: Eukaryota > Viridiplantae > Streptophyta > Magnoliopsida > Alismatales > Hydrocharitaceae > Thalassia > Thalassia testudinum. The sequence goes on along the minus strand of JAZHRO010000026.1, from coordinate 23,509,644 downwards.
TTAGCCACCCAATTTTCGAAGAAACCGCCGAAAACTGAGTCAGTGCAAATAGTGTGTAGATGCTTAAACTTAAATCCTCTCAAATCAGAGGGCGGGTTAATAAGTCGTGTACTTATCATCCTAATTTATTTACCAAATTAAAGTAAAATTACTTGGCAAGGACTCAAGATTCAGTCCACATTCGAGTGGACACCTGAGCTAATTAAGCCCGAAGACCTGAAGAGTCTAAGTGTTCAGGTCCTATCGTACCATTTCCTAAAGTTAATAACTTCCAAAAGCCTAAGTTCTCTTCTCCTCATTCTATTTTTTTCTTTTTTTTGTATTTTTGAGTTTTCAATTTTTTTTAAACAGAATAAAAGAAATTCTACTGTTTAGGATTAAGTATTCCCCCCCATGCCTAAATGATGCAATATCGTCATTGTCAAAACAAAGAATAAAAAGGGAGGAATAATATAATATCACCTGAATTTTGTGACAATCCGATCAGCTCCGCAGAGAACGTGGAATATACACACGTGCTAAATTTTAATGCCTTCAGCTAGGCATAATATGCATACAAAGAAGAATATGAGAATTCACAAGTGCGGGTCAGAGTCAAAATAAAAATATTGATCCTAAACCCACTAACAGAAGATGTCCACAGACGTGGACCATATTATGGTGCAAACCCATACCCCAGGGTAGAGTAGTTCTCAAGTTCTAGATGAAAATCACCCAAAATCGGAGATTATTGTGCTTGTGGGGCCGGGCCTGCAATTTGGTGTTGTGCAACCCAAGACTAAAGTGGCAGACAATGGGTAGATCTGACTCACTCAACTCGGGTGTCCACTTAAAGTTCAGCTCAGGAAAATAGTCAATTATTTCGAGCTTGGGTTGCACATGAAAGATATCATAAGGGTCCTGGTAGAAAGTAAGTAGTTTCAAGTCAATAGGTACCCTTAGATCCAAAATCGTAGTTCCCTCAAAAATAGCTTCCCAGATTTTTATTTCCAACTTCCTATCCTCCAAGATCAAGGTTTCTTGGACCTCCAAATCGTTGTACACCCCATCCAAAATACCAAAGTCCAACAATTGTGGCTGAATCAGGATTGACTTGGGTCTGGTGATCTCAAAAATATCATAATTCAGCTCTTTAGGGTGTGGTTGAGCAGTGGGTCTACTGAATGAATCATCAGGATTTGGATCGTCCAATTAGCCCCAACATGATCATAATCTTCAATAATTGGGCTATCAAAAGGTTCGTCATGCTCCTCAAGCTCGTTCGTCTAACTAAAATCCTCTTCCTTAAGCTCAAGTGAGACTTCACCTAAAGATTTTTCACCCTCAAAGTCAAAGAATTCTTGATCTTCATTTATATATGTCTCAAAATCATATGTCATTTCATGGTCCATGGAGACATATTTTTCATCATTCCCTGCCTCGGGGATCTTGGGTGAAGCAATTCATTCATCCTCAATGGGTTGCTCTAGCTCAACCTGGTCATCCCAAATCTCAGAACATGTATCCCCCCCGACAGGTGCCTGAGCAGGTTCAGACACTAGCTCTCCTAAAAGGGGTTCATCTTAAGAATCATCTCAAGATTGGACTAGGGGAACCACAAATTTCATCCCCAACCTCCACAATTTCCCAAGTAGAAAGTCACCCAGGCCCCTATCCCTGACATTTTTTAGCAAATCCAATAAAGAGCTATTCAACTCATCAATCATTTTTATCATAGGCTCCAATGCTTCAGTGCATGGTGTTGGCTGAGCTTCTAAAGATTGTATGGTGTTCCTCAAGTTAGCCAACACCCTGCTTGGATCTGGTTCACCTGAGTCGAATGATTCGGTTCATGTTTGGGTGGGTTTGAGTTAAATCTAGGGGAGTCAAGATATCGAGGTTCTCGGGTCCCTCCCTAATAGTAGGTCATTTCAGGTTGTTCAAAGAATGGTGGCGACCTATATTCAGTAGAATATTGGGGAGGGTAAGTGTTATAATCAGCATATCCTTCATGGTTGTAGATCTATTTAGGTTGATCATCAAAGGGTGGAGATCTATAATCATTGTAGCTCTAGGAAGGATAGTAATCATAATCTTGTTGTCCAAGGTTAGACCCTAGACACTGAGGTACGGATTCATATCCCCAATCGAAGTTATCCTGGCTAGTGGATGGGTAATATAAGTTGAGTCGGGATAGTAATCATCTTGGGTATAAGTGGTGGTAGGAGGGTAGGATGGGAAATGAGTGTAGGATGTGGAAGGATACATGGTCGAATAGGAGGGGAAATTAGAAGAAAGAAAGGAGCCCTGCAATACAAGCAATCAACTCTGTCCTTAGGTGGGTTAGCCTAAAGACCTACAAACTCCCTGGACCCGTCTTGAGATTATAGCCAATTTGGTCTACTTTTATCTAGTCAATCCAACCAGTTAGAAGGAGGGGCTGGGGAGAAGGTTCTTCCTTTGGTTTGCACCTCCGGCTCCTAGTGTATCCCCTAGCCGCGGTCGTTTGACGCTACTCCCCTAGCTAGACATCAAATGGACCAGTAGAAGCAGATTAATCGAAAAAAAATCTCAGTCTGAGCCCTGATGAGTGAATCAATCCTTAAGGCCAACATCTACTCAGTTTTAATTAGGCTTGGGATGATTGTGCTCTTGGAATGTGATGGGCCCTTTAGATGGGTTGTGCTCTTCATGATCAATTCAAATGTGTGTGTGTGCACAACCAAGGTTTGCAAACAAGGTTATTTGATAATGTGTCTTTTAGGGTTTAACCTTATTTAGTAGCTTTTAGGGTTTAATCCTTAGGTTGGTTCAATCAAAGTTTAATATAACACTCCAAGTTTTACAAGCAATGGTGATGATGTATTCCTTTAGAAATCAGAAAAAAAATGTGGAGTGCCTGGTTCAGCCCTAAAAATCAACCCTAAATGGCAAGTGATAACACCACGCAAGGGGGTAGTAATTAGGTTGAATATGGCCCATCTTTAGAATAAAAGGCACAACATAAAGTAGAATAGGAGCATTGCATGCATCAAGTACCAAGATTGCTTATAAACTGTATTAATGGCCATTTGTGTAAAGCCTTTGTCAAAGCAGGCCTCAGATGAGCAATCGGACCGCACGGATGGATTCAGGACGACGAACGGAGTCTAACGGACTCAAGATCGGCCAAATCCGACATCCGGAGCTCCCACAATGGGCCCAAGAAATCCTGACCGTTGATCTGGAGATCAACGGCCTAGAACGCGCCACGTCGCCCCGCCCCCGCCGCCCGCACGCCCCCAAGCCAGCCAAGGACGCATCTCGGCCGTTGATCTTCGATCGAACGGCCGAGATCCGCGCACTCGCCCGCGGTCGCCGCGACAAAACGCGGGCGTGGCGCAACGGTTAGCGCGCACGCCCGCGTTGCGGCGACGCGCGTTCGATTCGCGCGGAGCGAAAATCATTTGCGGGCGAAGGGCGCGGCAAAATTGAGCCGCGCGATCAGAAGCGAGCGGCCAGGATTGCGCCACGCGGCACGACGACAGCGCCCCACCTCCTACGCGCGCGCGCACGCCGGGCGGAAACGCGCGCGCGCACGCGCGCCCGAAGCGCGATCCTAGCGCAGGCGCGGGAGGATCTCAGCCGTCCGATCATCAATCGGACGGCTCTCGTTCGACAGCCACGGATCGCGCCTGAAGAGAGAGAGGGGCGGGCGGCTGACCGGCGGCAGAAGGCCTTCACCGACGTATATGGAAGCGGTTTTAGCGACGTTCTGGATGTCGCTAAAGCACATTCTTCTTTTAGGAAGCCCTTAACTCTATTTAAACCCCCTTCTACCACCATTCAAGGCATCCTCTCCCACTTGCAACTACTCCACTCCTCTCCTAGCTAGTCTTAGGCACTCTTGCAATCGCCGGAGACGACGAGCCGCCGACGGAACCTCCTCCACCGCCGTGGCTGCCTCGTCGCTCTCCACTCTCTCTCTACCTCTCTCTCTCTCTCTTTTAAGCTTTCATTTACTTTTGTTGAAGCATGTATTTAATATTGTAAACCATGAACTATGAATGCATGTTTAATGAAATTATTTTTCATTTAGTTGCCTTTTTAATTTCTGTTTAAAGTGCATGATCAAAACCAAGAGCTTTCTAACCCTAAACTCTCTCTATCTCTCGCTTTTCAAAACCGTTTCTTTCGCAAGCAAAACTCCGCCTTTTTCGTGACAAAAAGTGGTAAACAAAATCCGATTTCCACGCCTCCCTGAGATCGACACTCGGACTCACCTCCGTTTACTTCTTTTAAAACCGACGTATCAAGTGCAACTATAACGACACCTCTTAACACACACGCACGAAGGCACGTCAGTTTTTGGCGCCTTTGCCGGGGAGGCAACGGATTTGTTTTATCACCTCCATTCCACCTTCATTCTCATATCGTCTAATGCCCTACTTTCCTTTTTACTTGACGGATGCAGGAATTCGGCGCATGGACGGCGAAGTGACGCATTCCACTATGGTAGCAAGGAAGTAGACGCCTCGAGGACCGATAGTGAGTACTCTCTCTCTCTCATTGTTTGCTTGCGTGAAAAAGCTAAAAAAAGTCATAAAAACTGAAAAAAATTGGCGTGGCGAATGATTGCTTGACCCACATTCTTAACACACCACCCTACAAAAAAATGTACACTCTAATATACTGGACAAATTCTTGGAGTGTTCTTTTCTTTCTCTCTTGAGTGGTGTTTGCGAAGCCACCGTGAGTTGACCTGGGCCGCACCACTCAACCCTAAAACTGACTCATCTAATAGAAGCTGCATGATTATCAAGATGAGTACACTAGGGTTTTAGAGCCTCTACAAAATAAAAGGAAATCTACTTTCACTAAGTTGTGTGCAGAACTTGACGTGCCCACTGAAACTTGTTTGAAAAAATTAAGACACGTCAACCCTAAAAAGTACTTAAGTAAGGATGAAACACTAAAAAGACACTATATCTTAACAAATCCTTGCTTGAAAATCATGTTTTGCTAGAAGCACACACTTTGAAAGTAGAACATTAAGAGGCACCACCCCAATCAACGCCTCATCACATCACCCTAAGCACAAGCACTATCCTAGCCCTTTAAAACTGAGTAGACGTGCCCTAGGCAGGACTGAGTTAAGTCTCAAAAGGTGAGGTTTTGTCTGCTAGGCACTTGGCTTTCATTCCCTTGGTAGAAACTGGTGACTAGGCTGCGGGGCAGTGTCAAACGACCGTGGTTGTGGGGTCTATGGAACCGGAGGCGTAAGCCAAAGGAAGAACCTTCCCTGCAATCCCCTCGTAATCAACCTGGCCAGATTAGCCTTGAGAAGGGAAGTCCAGTGCTTACGGACTTAATCACCCTTTGTGAGATTTCTAGGTCTCCTAAGGAATACACCATAAGGATTAGGCTTGCGTGCTTGATTGAAACACATTTCTCGCATCTGTCGCCCTCCGCATCCCCTCCAGTTCTTCTCTAGTGTATGCACGGGAGGCGCTCACTGCATCCCGAATTGTGTGTTTTGGGGCAGGAATCTAGGCGACGTAACTCTGTTGAAAACATGGCTGAACCTAGGGTAGATGAGGCTGAAGATTAACCCCCACCAGATGCTATGGCTGTCGTCCAGGCTCAAATCAATGCTAACCATCGGCTTCAGCAACGACAAATCCACACCATCATGCAAGCCATACAACGGTTACAGAACCCGCAAGAACAACCACCACCTTTCAATGACATACCAGGACAACCACCACTTGATTTACCACCATTTCAGAACCAGCCAAGACCCCTCCGTGATTTCTATAACCCTTCTGCCATTAGAGTCGAGCCACACCTTAGGATCCCCGAAGGGGGAGACGATTTTGAGCTAAAACCTAATGTATTAAGTCTAATCCAGAGCCACTTTCATGGAAGCTCAAATGAAGACCCCTTTCAGCACCTAGAAGATCTCGACCGCATAGCAAGAACAGTAAAACCTAGGAACATTAGCCTTGATATTGTTCTAATCAAGATGTTCCCTTTCTCATTAAGAGACAAGGCTTCTCATTGGCTTAGAACCCTAGGTAGACCCATCACCACCTGGGAGGAACTGAGGCATGCATTTTTAAAGAAATTCTTCCCCATAGGAAAGACCAATGCCCTCAGAAGAGCTATCACTACCTTCACACTCCAGGGTGGGGAACAATTTCATGAGGCGTGGGAAAGATTCAATGAACTTTTGAGGAAATGCCCACACCACGAAGTTCCAAGGTGGCAATTGGCCCAGATCTTCTACCACGGTCTGGATAGCAACCTACGGAACTTCGTCGATGCCTCATGCGGGGGAAACTTCCTAAACAAAGATGAGGAGAGCTCGTTTGAGCTCTTTGAGTCTATGAGCGAGAATTCGCTCAACAATGCCTCCATGAACCAGTTTAACAGATCCAGTCAACCCCGTGGTGGGATTTATGAGGTGCAAGCAAATTCTGGAATGGTTCACATGGACATTATTGCCAAAAAGTTGGATCGAGTGGAATTGGTGGACAAGAAGATTGATGAGCTTCTAAACCAGACCAGGAACCCCTTGCAGACTTTCACCCTAGCAAAAGGAGCACATAATGTTGACCTGGTCCAACCCTTCACCCAACTAAACCTGGAACAACCCCCAACCATGTTCCAAGGAGGGACCTTTGCTCCCTCGACCCTTGATTACTCCCTTCCTTCTTCATCAACATCGGCTATTCTAGAAGATGTGCAAGCCGTCCAAGGATATGCAAAACCCGACCCTTTCTCCAACACTTACAACACCGGCTGGCGTAATCACCCCAACTTTGGTTGGACAAACCAGAAACTACCGCAATTTCAAAACCAGCCCAGGCCAAACCAACAGCCACACTTGCCCCCCTATCAGCAAGGACCACCAGTTAGACCCCAATATAACCAAAATAGGGCGGCCCCTCCCCCACAAAACCAAATGGACACCCTAATAAAGATGATGGCTGACATGAACCAAAAACATCAGGAGGAAATGGCCTTGGTAAAGGGACAGTTAAGCCAACTCTTGGACTGTAAACAGCAAGGATCTCTACCTTCCCAACCACAACCAAACCTGCGAAACATAATTAATAGAGGCCCCAATTCGCAAGGGTTCCAAGGCAACCCCGGGCAGGCTCATATGGTCCAACCGGCTCCACAAACACCTCCTGGGTTTGGCGCCTCTTCATCCTCATCTTCTCAAGGATCACCCCATGGCCCCAATGCCTCTGCGAATGCGGTGACCTTGAGAAGCGGCACCAAAACCCAGGATCCCAAATGGCCGACTCTCCCCGAGACTTTACCCGACTTAGAAGAAGCACCAACCAAGGACCCAAACATGGAACCAATCCAGACACCCTATCCTGAGGCCTTGGAAACAATCAAGAGAAAAAAGAATACTGTGGAAACTGAGGAGCTGATGGAAATTTTTAAACAAGTACAGATTAATATTCCGCTTCTAGAAGCTGTCAAACACATCCCCGCTTACGCCAAGTTCTTAAAGGATGCCTGTACACCCAAGCGTAAGCCGAGACCTCAAGCACCTAGGAAGGTTGTACTCTCTGAGCAAGCCAGTTCCGTGATATCAAGCAACCTTCCACTCAAACGAACTGACCCAGGAGCACCCCTGATTTCCTGCAACATCGGGGACATGACATTTGATAGAGCGCTCCTGGACCTAGGTGCTTCTATCAACCTAATTCCCACAACCTTGTACCACCAATTTGGTTTTGGGGAGCTGGCACCAACCCCTGTCACCATCCAGCTGGCGGATAGATCAGTGAAAACCCCGAAGGGGGTTGTCGAGGACGTGATTGTACGGGTCAAGGACTTCTATTTCCCAGTCGACTTTTTGGTGCTCGACATGGAAGTCCCTGAAAAATTACAGAACGCACCCATAATCTTAGGCAGACCTTTCTTAGCCACGGCTAAAGCAAACATCGATTGTGACACGGGATGTATGGAAATCGCCTTCGGAGACAGGAAAATGCAATTAGATATCTTCCGGGCAACAAAGTCTTTTGATTGTGATTACATTGAGGAACATGATCCCGTGGAAACTTTAATCGAAGAATGCCTTACCCTCAATTCTGTCTCAGACCACCAAACCCGTAGTTCTGACTTGCCACCATCATTACCTGTGGACCTCTGTAAGGCTGAGTATCATCCCATGACACCATTTGAAGAAATCAATGTTGATCAACTACCGCCCTTTCCATTCCCATCGACTGTGGTCCCACCCGCACCTGAACTTAAACCATTGCCCGAGAATCTCAAGTACGTCTTCTTGGGACCTGGCCAGACCTTCCCAGTGATTATTAATTCCCATCTAACCAAGGATCAGGAACTAAGGTTGACTGCAACTCTTTCAGAACATCGGGCCGCCATTGGTTGGACCATCTCAGATCTAAGAGGAATTAGCCCCACCTATTGCACCCACAGAATTTACCTGGAAGACGGGGCCCGACCTTCCCGCCAGATGCAGAGACGGTTAAACCCTAACATGCGGGAGGTCGTTAAAAAAGAAATTATCAAGTGGCTCGACGCCGACATCATCTACCCTATCTCTGATAGCCCCTGGGTGAGCCCCACTCAAGTGGTTCCAAAGAAGGCTGGGCTCACCGTTGTCACTAATGATCATGGCAAATCCATTCCCACCCGCACCACCACCGCATGGCGGGTGTGTATTGATTATAGGAAGCTTAACGAAGCCACTAAGAAGGACCACTTCCCCTTGCCATTCATTGACCAAATCCTTGAAAGATTGGCAGGGCAGAAGTATTTTTGCTTCCTGGATGGATATTCAGGATATAACCAAGTCGCAATTGCTCCGGAAGATCAGGAAAAGACCACATTCACTTGCCCGTATGGCACATTTGCATTCCGTCGAATGCCGTTCGGGTTATGCAACGCACCCGTAACCTTCCAGCGTTGCATGCTAGCCATTTTTTCAGAAATGGTGGGTGAATACTTGGAGGTCTTTATGGATGATTTCTCTGTATTCGGGAATTCATTCGACCATTGTTTGAGCATCTTGGAGAAAATCCTGAAACGATGTATCGAGGTTAACTTGGTGTTAAGTTGGGAAAAGAGCCATTTTATGGTTCAAGAAGGAATTGTCCTCGGACACATCGTTTCGCATAAGGGCATCGAGGTAGATCGAGCTAAGGTTGATTTAATTTCCAAACTTCCTCCACCTAGTTCGGTCCGACAGATTCGTTCTTTCCTAGGACATGTTGGCTTCTACCGAAGGTTCATCAAAGACTTTTCCAAACTTTCCAAACCCTTGACCGACCTTCTAGCCAACGACGCAACTTTCCACATGTCTCCTGATTGCACCCAGGCTTATCAGACCCTCCGGGACTTAGTCTCCACCGCACCTGTACTTCAACCCCCAGACTGGTCCCAGGATTTTGAGATTATGTGTGACGCATCAGATTTTGCCATAGGCGCTGTCCTGGGACAAAGGCAAGACAAGAAGCCCGTGGTGATCTACTACGCGAGCAAAACGTTGGACGAGGCCCAGCGTAATTATACGGTCACAGAAAAAGAGTTGCTTGCTGTAGTCTTTGGACTGGAAAAATTCCGATCATACTTGCTGGGATCCCACGTGACTATCTACACCGACCATTCAGCCATCCGGCACCTGTTGGCCAAAAAGGATGCAAAACCCAGGCTCATCAGATGGATCCTGCTTTTGCAGGAATTTGACCTGGAAATCCAAGACAAGGCCGGATCGAAAAATGTGGTGGCTGACCACCTGTCAAGACTTCATCTAGACCACATTGGACCCTCCCTACCTCTATCTGATACCTTCCCTGATGAACACATCCTAGCCGTGCAAGACAAGAAAATGCCATGGTATGCTGACTATGTCAACTACCTGGTTATAGGACAAACCCCGCACAGCTGGTCCAGACAGCAACGGGACAGGTTCTTGGCTGAGGCCAAGCACTATTTCTGGGATGATCCCATGCTGTTTCGCCTCTGTGCTGATCAGATCATCAGGAGGTGCCTCCCCGAAGACGAGGTTCAGAGTGTGCTTTCCTTTTGTCATGACCAAGCATGTGGCGGCCATTTCTCTGGCAAGAAAACAGCTGCAAAAGTTTTGCAGTCTGGATTTTATTGGCCGTCCCTATTCAAGGATGCACACATCTTTGCCAAGACTTGCTCACGATGCCAAACACTAGGGACAATGACCAAAAAAGATATGATGCCCCTTCAGCCCATTTTGATTGTCGAAATTTTCGACGTTTGGGGTATCGATTTTATGGGCCCCTTTCCACCATCCAACGGCTTCGAGTATATCTTGGTCTCGGTAGACTATGTTTCCAAATGGATTGAAGCCGTCGCCACCCGACGATGCGATCACAAGACGGTCATGGACTTTGTAAAGAAGAACATCTTTTCCCATTTTGGAATACCCAAGGCCATGATCAGTGATGGTGGAAGCCATTTTATCCATTCCCAGTTCCGTGCCCTACTTAGAAAATACGGGGTAAACCACCGCATTGCCACCCCGTATCATCCACAAACAAATGGGCAAACTGAGGTCTCAAACAGACAAATCAAGAACATTTTACAGAAGACTGTGAGACCTGACAGGAAAGACTGGTCCACACGACTTGATGATGCCCTGTGGGCATACAGGACCGCTTTTAAGACCCCGATAGGCATGTCACCTTACCGCTTGGTCTTTGGCAAAGCTTGCCATCTCCCTGTCGAATTGGAACACCGGGCTTACTGGGCTGTTAAGCAATGTAACATGGATCCCCAGTTAGCTGGTGCGCAAAGGACTCTTCAATTATCTGAGCTTGAAGAAATTCGTCGGGACGCCTTTGACAATAGTCGGCTATATAAGGAGAAAATGAAAGCCGTCCACGACCGACTCATTCATAGGAAAACCTTTGAGCCAAACCAACAAGTCTGGCTATTTGATGCACGCCTGAAACTCTTTCCAGGGAAACTTAGGTCCAAATGGACAGGACCATTTCGGGTGGTCAAGCCCTTTTCCAATGGGGCAGTCGAAATCGCCGATCTTAATACCGGGCACACCTTTACAGTCAATGGTCAAAGATTGAAGCATTTCCTGGCCCAGGTACCCCCCAAGGAAAGTGTCACCCTTGTTGAGGGCTGACACCAGGCACCGCCCAGCTGGAGGCGTTAAACTCAGCGCTTCCTGGGAGGCAACCCAGCGGATTCAGACTGATCTGGTAGTTTACGTCACTCAGGTACTATCTTTTTGAACCCTTTTGCATCCATGCATCTGCCAATGAGGACATTGTTCAACTTAAGCATGGGGGGGATGGTAAACTGCATAATCCTGAGCTTAATTAATCAGTCTGAATGAATAAATTAATTGATTAAAAAAAAAAATGAATTTAGGAAGAAAAACTTAGGCATTAGAAACTTGTCAATAGTGGGAAATAATACAAAAAGAACTTAAACACTTAGACTTTTCAGGCCTTCAGGCTTAATTAGCCCTGGTGTCCATTAAAATATGGATTTAGCGGCGAACCCTTGCAACTTTAAGCTATTCCAATCCACCTAATAAATAAGGTAATAAGTATACGACTTATCAACTCACCCTCTAACTCAGGAAAACTTTGAGTCTAAGCATCTACACACATTTTTGCACAGACTCACTTCTCGGAGATTTTGACAGAAATTGGGTAGCTAATGAACTCTCTAGGGTGGTATGGCTGGCAAGTTGTCGTGGGTAACAGCCCATTGGCAGGTTGTCCAGAACCCAGCCACAGGCCATTTCTTTTTCACTGCCTCTAGGTACATTTGAGATTAGGGAAGCCACCTACGTAAAAAAAATAATAATTAAAAAAAAAAAAAAAAAAAAAGGGAAAAGAAGAAAAGAAAATAAACCACACTTCACCGCACAAGTATGGCTGGCAAGTGATCGTGGGTAACAGCCCATTGGTCGGTTGTCCAGAGCCCAGCTCAATAATTGCACAAAAAAAGAAGACCAAAAACACCTAAGGAAGAAGCGGGGAAGTAGTACAAGCCGGGGAGATATACACTGGAAAATCCTTGTGTTGACCCCAAGTAAAATGAACGCAGGGAGAAAGCTACCAATCGAACAAATACACCTTCAGGCAAAAATTTATTTTCTTTTCCGGTCACCTAGAGGCGTAGAAACTCGAAGTCTGTCTCAATTACCGTTAAGTAAGTCTATCACAACATTCACACCAAGATGCTTAGCACTTAGGGTTTTGACCGAGTTTTTGGTGGGTTGGGTAGCCGTAAAAAGTTACCAACCCACACTGAATTCTAAAAATTCTAAAAAGACATATATAGATATATACGTATACATAAGTATAGTTATATATATACAAAGCAAGGATTCGGGCGATTCGTATTTTGGCAGACACCCGGGCGCTGCTTAGTCTTTGTAGATTAAGATCTTCGTATAGTTCCTCTTATTGACAAGTAACGAAGTGCCTAAGCAATTACTTCTTGAATTCGCCAAAGAAATAAAGGCTAGAATAAACCTTGCTAGGGACTAGCAAGGAGTAAGCATGGGGGTATGATAACACCACGCAAGGGGGTAGTAATTAGGTTGAATATGGCCCATCTTTAGAATAAAAGGCACAACATAAAGTAGAATAGGAGCATTGCATGCATCAAGTACCAAGATTGCTTATAAACTGTATTAATGGCCATTTGTGTAAAGCCTTTGTCAAAGCAGGCCTCAGATGAGCAATCGGACCGCACGGATGGATTCAGGACGACGAACGGAGTCTAACGGACTCAAGATCGGCCAAATCCGACATCCGGAGCTCCCACAATGGGCCCAAGAAATCCTGACCGTTGATCTGGAGATCAACGGCCTAGAACGCGCCACGTCGCCCCGCCCCCGCCGCCCGCACGCCCCCAAGCCAGCCAAGGACGCATCTCGGCCGTTGATCTTCGATCGAACGGCCGAGATCTGCGCGCTCGCCCGCGGTCGCCGCGACAAAGCGCGGGCGTGGCGCAACGGTTAGCGCGCACGCTCGCGTTGCGGCGACGCGCGTTCGATTCGCGCGGAGCGAAAATCATTTGCGGGCGAAGGGCGCGGCAAAATTGAGCCGCGCGATCAGAAGCGAGCGGCCAGGATTGCGCCACGCGGCGCGACGACAGCGCCCCACCTCCCACGCGCGCGCGCACGCCGGGCGGAAACGCGCGCGCGCACGCGCGCCCGAAGCGCGATCCTAGCGCAGGTGCGGGAGGATCTCAGCTGTCCGATCATCAATCGGACGGCTCTCGTTCGACAGCCACGGATCGCGCCTGAAGAGAGAGAGGGGCGGGCGGCTGACCGGCGGCAGAAGGCCTTCACCGACGTATATGGAAGCGGTTTTAGCGACGTTCTGGATGTCGCTAAAGCACATTCTTCTTTTAGGAAGCCCTTAACTCTATTTAAACCCCCTTCTACCACCATTCAAGGCATCCTCTCCCACTTGCAACTACTCCACTCCTCTCCTAGCTAGTCTTAGGCACTCTTGTAATCGCCGGAGACGACGAGCCGCCGACGGAGCCTCCTCCACCGCCGTGGCTGCCTCGTCGCTCTCCACTCTCTCTCTACCTCTCTCTCTCTCTCTCTTTTAAGCTTTCATTTACTTTTGTTGAAGCATGTATTTAATATTGTAAACCATGAACTATGAATGCATGTTTAATGAAATTATTTTTCATTTAGTTGCCTTTTTAATTTCTATTTAAAGTGCATGATCAAAACCAAGAGCTTTCTAACCCTAAACTCTCTCTATCTCTCGCTTTTCAAAACCGTTTCTTTCGCAAGCAAAACTCCGCCTTTTTCGTGACAAGTGGTAAACAAAATCCGATTTCCACGCCTCCCTGAGATCGACACTCGGACTCACCTCCGTTTACTTCTTTTAAAACCGATGTATCAAGTGCAACTATAACGACACCTCTTAACACACACGCACGAAGGCACGTCAGCAAGCTACTGATGAATCACTTTTATCTTAAATGGTATGGCCCAAATAGTCAATCAATTGGCCTGTTACACTACTTGATTAAGGCACACAAGATGTTTAACCTATTCAAATTGTCAACTCACTTATTTGTGTGTTGAGTTAAGGTGTACCGGATCCACAGGTCATATTCCGATTAAGTGGTAGAATCGATGTGATTGTGTGCCTTAGGATGAGAATTTGTGGGTGTTTAGTATGTAGCTTTTAGTTAAATCCCACAAGAGAAGAGTTTTTTTTTTTTTAATATATGCGGAAGGGTGAGATGAGGTGAAGTGACAAACAAGACAAACAATTTCTATCCTAGGGTTCATGAAAACACCTAAGTAGGTTAGATCTTGATTATTAAGGTGGCGAAATGAACTAGTGGGTGGGGAAGTGGGGGAAAACTTACAAATGTCTCTACCTGCACTTTACTCCAATCTACCGCCTTCGACTCCTCGATCAGGTTCCTGCAAGACAATAAATCAAAGAAGAAAGATAGGCTAGAAAAATATATAAGTAATGCAGGAAAACGGGAGAAAAACCAAAGAGCGTTGCCTCCCCAGCAACGGCTCCAAAATGATGACGTCGAAAATTCTAGAGAATGGGATTCGAGTTTTGAAAACCCATCATCGTAGTTTGATTCGTGAGAAAATCCATCGATCAGATAAAATTTATAACCGAAGCTCGAAAGTTGACTCCCGGGTCAAAAATGGGGATGCGAACGTTTGGTTTTGAAAAATCTGCATTTCGCTTTTATTTGTTTTTTTTCATTTTTGTCTTTTATAATTTTTTTATATTTTTATCAAGTAAAAAATTAGATCGATGAAAACTTTATCTACTTGCAAAAATATTGTTGAACTCTCGAATTGCTACGCTAACGTGTTTGGTTTTGGAAAACCTGTCGTTGTAGCTTGAAAGCGAAGAATTCATGTTCAACAAATAAAATTTATACCGTAATCTGATCAGAGCCGATGCGATACACATCAGGGTCCTCCCAAAAGTAGTATTTAGCATCAGATTTGAGTCTATCGTGCTGTTGCTTGGTCCAATCCTGGGGGATTTGACCAACGGCCAAATAGTTAACAATGTCAGCAAACCATGGGGTGTGGACACCTAAAACTGTAAGAATAGTTTCTTCCAAAAAAGTGTCAGCAATCAGAATGTCCGGACAAGAAGAATCACCTAGGAGTCTCGACACATGATCTGCGACCCCATTTTGTACTATGGTTTTATCCTTGATTTCAAGATCAAATTCTTGAAGAGATGTCTCAAGATCGAGTGGTCAGTATAGATGAAAACATGAGACCCTAAGAGATAAGCTCTGAATTTTTCCAAAGCAAATACTACAGCTAGTAATTCCTTTTCAGTAACAGTGTAATTCCTCTAGGCTTCATCCAGAGTTTTACTAGCGTAGTAGATGACAAAGGGCTTTCGATCAATTTTCTGACCCAGGACAGCCCCGACCGTGTAATCAGAAGCATCGGTCATGATCTCAAAAGGGGTTGTCCAAATTGGTGGTTGCAAAATTGGAGCACAAGTGACTGCTGTTTTCAGGAAATCAAATGCCTTTCAGCATGATTCGTCAAAAACAAACGGCGTTTCTTTGGCAAGAAGATTGCTTAAAGGACGAGCAACCTTCGAGAAATCCTTGATGAATCTTCGATAAAATCCCACATGGCCAAGAAATGATCTGATTTGTTTAACAGATGTGGGAGGAGGAAGTTTAGCGATAGCATCAACCTTAGCTTTGTCCACTTCAATTCCCCGTTCAGAGATTACATGACCCAAAACGATGCCCTCTTGGGTCATGAAATGACTCTTTTCCCAACTAAGGACTAGTCGTGTCTTGATACATTGCTTAAGAATCATTTCCAAATTAGCCAAACAAGAGTCAAATGATTCTCCGAAAATAGAGAAATCATCCATGAAGACTTCCATAAACTCTCCCACCATGTCAGAAAATATGGCTAGCATACACCTTTGAAAAGTCGCAGGTGCATTGCATAACCCGAAAGGCATCCTACGAAAAGCAAAGGTTCTGTAAGGATAGGTGAAAGTAGTTTTTTCCTGATCCTCGGGATGGATAGGAACTTGGTTGTATCCCAAGTAGCCATCAAGAAACAGAAGTACTTCTGCCCAGCTAATCTTTCCAAGATTTGATCGATGAAGGGCAGGGGAAAATGATCCTTTTTAGTGGCTGTGTTCAGCTTCCTGTAATCAATACAAACTCTCCAAGAGGAAGCTGAACGAGTTGTGACAGATTCTCCTCTCTCATTAGTCACAACAGTAATCCCGGCTTTCTTTGGAACAATCTGAACGAGACTTACCCAAGGACTGTCAGAGATTGGATAAATAATTCCTGCATCGAGCCACTTGATGATTTCCTTTTTGACCACTTCTCGCATATTTGGATTCAATCTCCTCTGCATCTGACGAGAAGGGCGGTTTCCATCTTCCAAAAATAGTCTATGATTACAGTAAGATGGCTCGATCCCCCTGAGGTCATGAATGGTCCAACCAATTGCCTCCTTATGTTCCTTTAGGACCTTGATCAATTTAATCTCTTGCTCCTTTGTCAATTTAGCACTGATAATCACAAGGAGCGTATTCTGAGGTCCTAAAAATTGATATTTCAAATTCTCGGGCAATGGTTTCAATTCAAGCTAGTGTGGGTTGATGATTGATGGTAGGGTAGATGCTGAAGATTCAACAAGAGGAAGAGGTTGTGAGTGAACAAAATCAATAACCTCTTCCGAAGATGTCAGGTCAGCCAAAGAGGGTTGCAGGTCAAATTCATCATCCAAAGAGGAACTTTCGATTGAAGAAACTGTCAAACAAGTTTCAATATTATCATTATCCTCATCAAGTTCCTCAATAAATCCACAATCCTCAAATTTGTTGATCACCTTAAAAATATCCAATTTCATTCGTTGGTCCCCAAAGGCGATTTCCATGCTATCGCTTTCACAATTAATGTTGGCCTTTGTGGTAGCCAGGAACGGATGCCCTAGAATGATGGGCATGTTCCTCAGATTATCAGGTACATCCATGTCAAGGACAAGGAAATCTACAGGAAAATAGAAATCCTTGATTTTAACTATAACATCTTCAATAACGCCTCGTGGGTTTGTGACCGAACGGTCTGCTAACTGTAGCTTTACTGAAGTTGGCCGAAGTTCACCTAACCCAAACTTCTCGTAGAGAGAAGTCAGAATTAGGTTGATGGATGCACCGAGATCCAAAAGTGCTCTATCAAATGTGTAATCTCCGATAACGCAAGACATCAATGGAGCCCAGGATCTCTCTTTTTCTGAGGGAGGTAGTGCAGGATAACAGAACTAGCCTGCTCGGAGAGTACCACCTTCCTCAAAACAGATTCTCTCGACTTACACTTTTGTGTACATAATTCCTTTAAAAATCTTGCGTAAGCCGGTATGTGCTCGATAACATCAAGGAGAGGGATATTGATCTCAACATTCTTAAATAAATTTAGAAGCTCCTCATTACTATCAACAGACTTCTTCTTCTTTGATTTGGTTAAGGCTTTAGGAAAAGGAACATGAGTCAGATCTTTGGAATCAGGTTCCTGACCGTTGATTTCTCCTCTAGAATTCTCCTCTCTCTCCTCAGGTTCTTCAGGATTCAAAAGATCAGAATAGTGTGGTTATGGATCCTGAGTCTTCTTACCACTCCTCAAAGTTACAGAATTTGCAGAAGCATAAGAATTTGGGTCTTGGGGAGGGTTAGGAAAGATTGGAGGGGCTTGATTAACCATGAATTGTTGATTTGCAGAAGAAGAAGAAGAAGATGAGGAACCCTGCTCAACCACCTGAGCATGTGCGTGTGGGTCCCTCTGATTTTCGTACCCTTGGGCTTGATTGCCCGAATTCATAATATTTCGCGGGTTGGGTACAGGTTGGGATGGTAGAGATCCGGGTTGACGAGAGTTAGCAATGAGCCCGGATTGCAAGTTGTCCAGCGAGTTTTTCATTTGCTGTATGAGCTGGAGCATGGATCCTTACATCTCTACCAATTGACGGTTCAAATTAGCCTGCCCTGCGGGTTGATGGGCATTCCAAGTTGGCTGATTGACCTGATTCGGAGGCAACTGAGTATATACTTGACCCTAACCCATTGGTCGTTGCAGAGCATAATTGTCGGGTCGGAATTGGGTCTGTTGCCTTGGATTTTTCCAAGAGAAGTTAGGGTGGTTTATCCAACCTAGATTATAGGCATTAGAGTAGGGGTTGGATCTAACATCCTCTTGTACAGCGCAGACATCCTCATAAGGTGAGATGGAGAGAAAGAAAGGGAAGGATCAGAAAAACTGGGATCAAAGGCCCCAGTTGGGAACCCGTGGGGTTCCAAAAAATGCTGACTCACAAGTTGAGCCGCATCAAGTTGATTCACGAACTCCCATCTAGAAGGAGCTGGTGAGGAATGGAATCCAAAATTTTGGGATTGAGTGGATCGAGAGTTGTCCATAGAATTGCCAGCCATCCACTCTTCCATTCTTTTAGCAACCAAGTCCACCTTATCAAGTTTATTACAAATCAATTCCATATCAAATGAATGAGAGTCATGGACTTCATTAACATTTGATTTGGGCTGCTGGGACCGGTTAAAAGTATCCATAGAGGCATGATTAATTGAATTCTCACTCATTTCCTCAAATAAATCATGTGCACTATCTGCATCTTTATTGAGGAAATTGCCTCCGCAAGAAGCATCCACATGATTTCTGAGTTGCTCAATCAACCCATGATAGAAGATCTGCACGAGTTGCCATCTCGGCACCTCGTGGTGTGGACACCTCCGCAATAAGTCCTGGAATCGCTCCCAGGCCACATGAAACTGCTCCCCCGGCCGCTGGGTAAAGGTAGTGATTGCCCGTCTCAAAGCATTGGTACATCCGACTGGGAAGAATTTCTTCAGAAAGGCCGATTTCAACTCATTCCAAGTTGTAATTGGTCTTCCTATTGTCCTATACCAATGCACGACCTTATCCCTAAGAGAGTGGGGGAAGAGCCTCATGATCATTTGCTTCTCGTTTACATTTCGAGCCTTGGTGGTCTAGACCAAAGTGGTCAAGTCCTCCAAGTGCTGAAACGGATCTTCGGAGCCAAGTCCGTGATAATGTTTAATCAGGCTTAACACCTGGGGCTTGATTTCCACGTCACCGGCTGGAATCTGGATGCCTGGACGTTCCCCGTAATTTGAAGGATCATAAAAATCCTTCAAGGGCTGAGCGCCCTGCATTCTCTGGAACCATTCCTCCATTCTTTGCATTTGTTCCAACTGCCTTCAAAATTCTTCCTGTGGATTTCCAAGCAGAGGAGGCTGTTGTTCGGCCATGGGATCAAATTGACCAAAATCCAATTTGTGCCACCTAGAATGTTCTAATGGTCCTTCCAATCGGGGATTCAATGATCGTCTTCCCAACATAAACTAGGAGAAGGTCGGAAGGACTGGGGATAGGGACCCTGTAGCACAACAAAACAAGGCTGTCCTTAAGTGAGGTAGCCTAAGGATCTACTGACACCCAAAACCTGCCTTAAGATTATAAATGATTTACTCTACTTGCGTCTATTTAATCCAACCAGTTAGAAGGAGGGATTGGGGAGAAGGTTCTTCCTTCGACTTTCGCCTCTGGTTCCTACTGTGCCCCCCAGCCACTATCATTTGACGCTACTCCCCTAGCTAGACATCAGATTAATCAGTACAAGTAGGTTAATCAAAAACAATCTCAGACTAGGCCCTGAAGAGCGAATCAAACCTTAAGGCCAATGTCTACTCAATTTTATTAAGGCCTGGGATTGTGGTGCTTATGGAATGTGATGGGCCCTTAAAATGGGTTGTGCCCTTAATGATTGATTGAGATTTGTGTACGTGCGTGCACAACCAGGATTTTCAAGCAAGATTATTTATAATGCGTGAATTTTAATGTTCAAATCTTGCTTAAGTAGCTTTTAGCGTTTCAAATTAGGTGAATTGCAATCAAGTTTCTAGGCAAACCAAGTAGTAAAACACAGGTGAAAATTATTTTCCTTTAAAATCAGAAAGAAAGTGGAGTGCCTGGAATATACCTAGATTGAAAACCCTAAGGAGGAGCTACTTGATGAGTTGGTTTTAAATAGAGTGGTGTGGCCCAAACAACTCAAACAATTGGCCACAATTGCACCACTAAGTTAGGCACTCAAAGATGGTTAACCTAGAATGATTTCTACTCTATTATGTGTTGCTTTGTGTGTACCGGTTCCACAGATCAGAACCCGGTTGAGTAGAAACAAATCAAGTTGATTAAGTGCCTTGAATGTGGGTGTGTGTTGTGTGTTTGGTGAAAATTACCCCACAAAATTATCTTTTTGTTGTTTCTTTTTTTATAAATGAGGGTGGAATGAATGTGAGTGAAAATCCCAACAACCAAACTATTCCTAGGATTTATGCAAACACCTAGGTTAATTGGAATTTGGATTTAATGTGGCGAATGAAATCTATGGAGGGGGAAAGAATGGAGAGCACTTACAGTTGTCTTCAACTGCACTTTACTCCAGTCTACTGCTTGTTGATTTCTTGATGGAGGTCTCTGCAAAATAATAGACACAAGAGAAAGCAAGTTAGAAAACAATAAAGTACAATAAATGCAAAGAAAAGATCGGAAATCGTTGCCTCTCCGGCAACGGCGCCAAAATGTTGAACTCTCGAATTGCTACGCTAAAGTGTTTGGTTTTGGAAAACCTTTCATTGTAGCTTGAAAGCGAAGAATTCGTGTTCAACAAATAAAATTTATACCGAAATTTGAATTCTGAGTCAAACACAGGGAGGCTACGTCGATCTATATTCGCAATTATATTTTTTTAGAATTTTGAAAAGCGAGGCGATATAATTACAATGAAGCTATCAGACTAAAAGGAAGAAAGAGAGAGAGAGAGAGAGAAAGAGAACATGCATTCAATATTTCAAAATGTTTATACAATCAAACCAAATAAAAATTACACTAAAAAGTGGGAAATCGGCTACATTAGAAAGCAAGAAAATTCTACACTAGAAAAGCTGTAAAGAAGAATGGGAGAGAGAAGTTATCCTCCTCGACGATTGCTTGGAGGACGAGCCGGACGAGACAACGCCTGGACGAAGGAGGACGAAGCAGAAGAACGGGAACGGAGTAGAAGAACGGGAATGGAGCAGCACGCCGTCGTCGTCACGGGATCCACTTCCGAAGGGGGACGAAAATTTGGACTTTATCTCACGAGGAGCATCCCGGGTGTGGGACAAGCTTCTCTTGAACTTTGGAGAGGTAGAGAAGAGAAGGAAGGGATGAGAATTTCGTATGGAGGGGGTCTCCTTTTATAGTTGCAAGGAGTGGGGGCAAATTAGTCATTACATCTTTAAAACATTAAATAAGGGGTCTTTAGTGACGAATAAAACCGTCGCTAAAGCCCCAACGTGGGTGTAGTGAGCACTCCCCACGTGCGCCTCCTCAGCTGCCCACTCTCAACACCCGCCCACGTTCATTCATCCACAGCCGTCTGATCGCGAGATCGGACGGCTTAAGATGCACCTTCGCCCGCTGTTGCTCGCCCGCCCAGCGCGTACGATGGCGCGTTCCCGCCTCGCGTGAAATAGCACGTGGCCGCTATTGGAAGATCTGAGCCACCTGATGACGATCCAACGCACACCCACACTCGCTCGCCCGCGCTCTTCTCCCCTTCGTTGCGGCTCGAACTCGCGGCTGCAACTCGCGATAACGCCTTCGACCGCTACACTACGGAGTGTAGATGGTCGAGCGGACGCTTTTAGGTGCGGCTGTCCACAGCCGTTGGATCGAGATCCAACGGCGGAGAGAGAGCGGATGCAGGGACTTCAGTATTGCATGCGTCCGTTTGGGCGACCGAGATGGCACCACGTGGCGCCATCTTGGCCGTCCATCTTCTAGGTATTGTAGATGGTGCCACGAATGTCGGATTGACTCGATTTTTGCGTCGTTAGGCTGCGATCATCGATCCGAATTCATCCGCACGGTTGGATTTGTCATTTGAAGTGCAGATTTACACCATCCTGGCCCTTGATCTTCTAGGGTTCCCCGATCACTATCTGATGCTACGGATGCCTGATTAGGGCAATCTTAGAGTCGTTGAACTCCAATCGTCGCCCTGATCACATCCATACAGTTGGATCTTTGGTCCGAGACCCCAATAAAATGTTTGCCCTGTCCAAGCATATAAAAGGAGACAATTAACCTCCATTTTATTCAAACTACTCTAAATGCAAGATGATGCATGTTATGCAATATTTATAGCATGTAATGCAATCCTATGCTTAAGAACATGCATAAATAGACATCTTAAGTAGTGTAAATGTGTTTACATCAAATATAAGAGAGAGAGAGGGAGAGAGAATCACATATATTTTTGAAGCAAATGTTTTCTGCAACTAAGAAAGCAGGAAAGATTACACTACAAAAGCAAAAGGAAAGATATAGGTGAGAGAAATCCCCCTCGATGATCAATCTGAGGATGACTCACTCTGACGTCGCCTGGAGGAAGGTGGTGAGGAGCGGGGCGAATGAGGATGGAGCCGAAGGACGGAGGGCGAGGTAGGATGGTGTCATGGCGAGGATCTTCCTAAAGTAGGTGAGAGGACAGCCACAGGATGCTCCATGAATGGGGATGAGGGGAGGAAAAATATTTGATTCTACTCTAGGGGAGCATCCTGGGCTTGGGACAAGCTCTCTCTCAAGAGCCTTGGAGGTGGTGAGAGGAAGAAAGAAAGAGATGAAGAAAAATGGGAGCGGTAGGGGTTCTTTATAGTGGAGGAAAGAATGAACTTTGTATATAGGACATTTAATGACACTCATAAATGTCGCTGAAGACAGCCCATGCGCCCACCAACCGCTGCACTGGCACGCACTTAGCATGCCCGTGTCGCGTGCCTCTATGCGCACGCCCGCTGCGTTGCTGTGCATGTGTGCTTCCTCATGCACGTCCGCGCTACTGTGCACGTGCGGTGGCGCATGCATGGGCATGGGTGGCCTAGGTTCGCCACATGGAGCGATCCGGGCTGTCCATCTTCTTTTCATTGTAGGGACTACTACAGAGGTCTGATTGAGTCAATTTTTGCACCGTTGGGCTACAATCATCGACCCAAATCCATCCATGCAGTCATATTTGTTGTTTGAAGCTCCGAATTATGTCACCTAATCCCTTGGCCGTTGATCTTCCTCAGACTACATATGGTGCTACGGGACTCCAATTAAGGCGATTTTGGAGGCGTTGGACTCCGATCATCATTCTAATCAAATCCGTACGAACGAATCGTCAATCCGAGGCTCCAAAATAAATCTCCTTCTCACCTGACCACAGAAAGGATGCAATTAACCTAAAATATACACAACTACTCTAAATGAAGAATGATGCATGCTATGCAATATTTATAATATGGAATGCAAATCTAAGCCGAGGAACATGCATAAATAGGCATTTTAGCCTAAATGGATGTGTCTACATCACCTATCCTGAGCACCTATCCACTCCTGGGGAATCTTCTATTGGCTCATTTGGAGCCAAGGATAGGACGGATGAGAGTATGGACACTTTCAAGTAAGTTCACATCAACTTGCCTTTATTGAATGCTATTAAACAGATCCCATCCTATGCCAAGTTTCTGAAGGACCTATGCACCCAGAAGCGTTGATTTAGGAGACAGGTCCAAGCTGTGGTCATCTTGCCTTACCATGTTAGCTTGGTGCTCCAACATGGAACACCCCCCAAGATGAAAGACCTAGGGCCCCCATATATTTTAGTGGTTATAGATAACCAACACATTGACGAGGCTCTACTTGATCTGGGCACGGGGGTGAACATTTTGTTGAGCTTTATCTACGACCTTTTGGGAGGAGGCGATTTAAAACCTAATCTAGTCATCCTCCAAGTCATAGATAGATCACTTAGGACACCACGAGGATTGCTAGAAGATGCCCTGGTGAGAGTGGAGGACTTCTTCTTCCCTGTTGACTTTCTCATGCTAGATACTGACCCATTTAATAAGCCTACCAAGCCTTCCATTATTCTGTGACTTCCCTTCTTGGCCATAGCCAACGCCTCTATCAATTGTAGATCAAGGGCACTTAAAATGGGCTTCGGAAACAAGATGATCCGATTGAATGTTTTTGATACCTACAAGCAATCCGAATTTGAAGACTGTTCACAAATTGAGGTTGTTGATGAAATCATTGAGGAGACTACTCCAATGCTCTTATGTAGAGATCCTCTTCAAATGGTCATATCTAAGGACCATCCTCTGAGTATTGAGGAGAATGAAGGGGATATGCTCGAATTGGAAGAGTTACTGGGAGTACACACAGAGTCTCTGTCCCTACCCTGGACTCTGAAGATAGATCCGCTCCTGAGGCGAGGACATCTCAACTTATACTCTCGATCCATAAGGCTCCTGAGATGGAACTTAAACCCCTCTCGTGCACATTGAAGTATGCTTTCCTTGGTGTTGAGCGTGGATAACTACACGATCGAAGTTGGTTTCAAAAAAACCCGTCGTTGTAGTTCAATTTGCGAAGAAATCCGTCAACAAATAAATTTATACCGAAATTCCAAGAATTCTGGGTCGAACACAGGGAGGCTACGTCGATCTAAAATCTGCGATTTATATTTTTTTATGTTTTTGTTTGAAAATGAAATAATTACACTGGAATTGATATAAACAATAAGCGAGAGAGAGAAAATAATCACTTGATATAATCAGAATGCTTTACAACTATAAAGCGGAAAATGATTACAACTAGAAAGCAGAAAATTCGATTCTAGAAAGCTATTAAAAAGAAGGGAGAGAGATGTTATCCTCTTTGACGAATGCTTGAAGGACGATCCGGACGGAGCGACGCTTGGAAGACGGACAACGGAGTGGGAAGGAGGACAAAGCAGGAAGAAGTAGGAATGAGGCAACACGTCATCATTGTCACTGGATCCACTTTCGAAATGGGGCGAGAAAATTGGATTTAGCTCTAGAATAGCATCCCAGGTGTGGGACAAGCTTCTCTTGAGCTTTGGAGAGGGAGAAAAGTGAAGGAAGGGATGATTCAAATGGATGGAATATGGTCTCCATTTATAGGCTTTTAGATGGGGGTATTTTAGTGAAAATGGCAAGGAGAACGTGGGCTTTGATAGCACCCACGTTCCCATGTTTCCTTGGTTGCACGTTCCCACATCTTACATTTCCTCCTCACATGATTGGCGTGGATAACCGGCAGCCCTTGGATGAACATCCTATTGCCATTGGATCTCTTTCAATAGCAGCACCTCATCTCCATCAGATGTTAGTGAAGCCTTTCGGATGACTTAAAGAAGCCGCTGAATCTTCTCCTTGCGTTAAGGGGTGGCCGTTGATCATCAATCATGAGGCCACGTTTGCATGCAAGAGCGCACCTCAATTCTTCCCCGCGTGCTCAATTTCGCATGGAGTAGCTGTTGAATCATGCATGCAACCTCTGCATGCCACGTGTAGAAATCGTCACCATTTGATGAGAATCGAGTGGTTCTAATTAATCAGAGTTCATAGCTACGCATATAATTCCCTGGGTGGTAATCAAACCTACAACCTAAGGTGCTGAAGGATTTTATCCACTGCGCTATGCGTGTGGATAGACAAGATTGGTATTTCTGTGACATTTAATCCTAACCGTTGGATCTTGATTCAACGGCTCAGATCAGATGTGAAATTCTTCTCACATGAGGCATCACTTGAGGGAAACTACGTCGTCAATTCTTAGACGTTGGATGAAGAAGTGGGGCTGCAAGTGGTATGGAGGGTCTGGATGGCACCACATGGCACCATCTTGACCATAGATCTTCTCTGAGTTTCAGATGGTGCCACAAATGTCGGATTGGACCGATTTTCACACCATTAGGCTACAATCGTCAATCCAAACCCATCCATGCGTTCAGATTTGTCATCTAAAATGCCGATTGACACCATCTTGGCCCTTGGTCTCTAAGCTTCCTCAAACTATATCTAGTGCTACGGATATCCAATCAGGGCGATCTTGGAGTCGTTGAACTCCAATCGTCACCCTAATCAGATCCGTACGATTGAATCTTTGATCCGAGGCTCCGATAAAAAGTCGCCCTGCCCCTGACGATAAAAGGAGATAATTACTATACAATCTATACAACTTGACCTAAATGCATGATTATGCATGTTATGCAATATTTATAATGTATGATGCTAATATGGTACTAAGAGCATGCATTAATAGACATTTTTGGCTATTTAGATGTATGCACATCACTTGGCCCTAACAATACTCTCCCCGTCATTATCTCATTTGCATTATCTGAATCATAGGAGGGAGCTTTGCTCGAGTGTTTACAAAGGTACAAGGGAGCTACTGCTTGGTCGATAGCTGATATTAAGGGTTTTGGCCCCTCCCTCTGCATGCATCATATATACACGGACGAGTCTGTGAAATCGTTTCGAGACATGTAGAGAAGGCTCAACCCCAATAGGCGGGAGGTTGTCAAAAAGGAGATTCTGAAATGGCTGGATGCAAGAATTATCTATCCCATTTCAGATAGTAAATGGGTCAGCCCAATACATGTGGTGCCCAAAAAGGTAGGAATAACTGTAGAAGAAAATGACCAAGGAGAGTTGGTGACCACTAGACCCTCAACTAGCTGGAGGGTCTACGTTGATTATCACCATTTGAATATGGCTACCTAGAAAGACCATTTCCCCTTACCATTTATCGATCATATTTTGGAATGACTGGCGAGGAACAAGTACTTATGTTTCCTTGACGAGTACTCTGGGTATAATCAGATAGCCGACTTCCTTGATGATCAGGAGCATACCACCTTCACGAGTCCGTATGGCATATTTGCATTCCGTCGAATGCCATTCGGGTTATGTAATGCTCCTACCACATTCCAACGATGTATGATGGCTATCTTTTCTGACATTATCGACAAGTTTGTAGAGATCTTCATGGATGATTTCTCCATTTACTACTCATTGTTTGACCTATTCCTTTCTTACCTTGATAAAGTCTTAACCGGTTGCAAAGAGGCAAAGCTGGTGCTTAGCTGGGAGAATAGCCACTTTATGGTCTAGCAGGACATTATTTTGGGCATGTAGTCTCCGAGAGAGGATTAGAGGTGGATACAGCCAAAATCAATTCCATCTCTAAACTTCCATTGCCCACCCATGTTCGTCAAGTTAGATCTTTTCTTGGCCATGCTAGATTATATAGGCACTTCATTAAAGATTTCAGTAAAATCTCTAAGCCACTCTACGACCTATTAGCGAAGGATGTTTCCTTCGATGTTTATGACAGATGTGGCGAGGCTTTCCAAGTCTTGAAGAAAGCCCTTATTACCATCTCGATTCTCCAAGCACCAGATTGGGCCCTCCCATTTGAATTGTGTGCGATGCTTCTGATTTCGCAGTAGGAGCGGTCTTAGGTCAAAGGGTTGATGGAAAACCTCGTGTTTTGCATTATGCCAACAAGTCCCTTACGAATCCTCAGCAAAACTACACGGTCACTGAAAAGGAACTTGTTGTAGTATTTGCTTTGGAAAAGTTTCGGTCTTATTTATTAGGATCAAAGGTTGTGGTGTTCACCGATCATTCTGCTTTAAAGCACCTTCTTATGAAGAAGGACACCAAACCTCGTTTGATTTGTTAGATTCTGCTACTCCAAGGGTTTGACCAGGAAATTAAAGATAAGAAAGGAGTTGAAAATGTGGTAGCAGATCATCTATCCATGATTCCTATTAAGGTATCAACCCCTACTGGCGATATCCAAGATACTTTTCCTGATGAGTCTTTAATGACTGTGGAGGCCAAAACTTCTTGGTTCGCTGATATAGTGAACTATCTGCTCATGAGCATAACCCCTAGTACTTGGGACAAGTAGAAGCGAGAAGGTTTCTTGCCAACGCTAAATTTTATCACTGGGAGGAACTCGAGCTTTTTAGAATAGACCATGACCAGTTATTTCATCGTTGAGTCCCTGACGAAGAACAAAGGAGTGTTCTGAGTCTCTACCATGACCTCCACTGTGGAGGGCATTTTAGTGAGAAAAAGACTACCCATAAGGTTCTTTAGTCTGGCTTTTGGTGGCCCACATTATTTAGAGATGCACATACATATGTGGGCACATGTCTACATTGCCAACAGATGAGAACCATCGAAGAAAGGGATGAGATGTCTCAGCAACCTATCCTCCCTGTTGAGATCTTTGATATTTAGGGCATCGACTTCATGGGTCCCTTTCCTGTGTCTTTCGAATATGAGTACATCCTTATGGCCGTGGACTATGTATCAAAATGAATAGAAGCCATACCCATGCGAACCAATGACCATTCCGTCATCTTGGATTTTGTTAGGGCTAATATCATTTTTCGATACGGGTGCCCAAGGACTATCATATGTGATGGAGGACCTCACTTTAAGAATATGCACTTCACAAGACTACTCCAAAATTTGGGAGTCAACCACATGTTAGCCACACCTTACCATCTCCAAACGAGTGGATAAGTTGAAGTGTCTAATAGGGAGATTAAACGGATTCCAAAAAAACCTATTAAGCCCGACCATAAGGATTGGTCAAAAAAATTGAATGATGCTATGTGGGCCTACAGAACAGCTTATAAAACTCCCTTGGGCATGTCTCTTTCCGTTCTCCTCCTCAGGTGATATTCTTCTATGTCTTTATTTTTCCAATGAGGACATTGTCAATCTTAGGCATGGGGGGTATAACCTGAGGTTGTTTATTTCATTTATAAATATTTGCATGCATTTAAGATAGGTGCATTAGTAAATAAAAAAAAATTCTCTTTTATTTTCTTGAGCTAATTTGGTTAGTCCCTAGAAAAATATCTTTATCAAGGAGGTGTCATTGAAGATTTTCTTCTTAAATTATTTCTTAAGTTTAGAATCCAGTACATTTAATTCACTTGCACGTAGACTGGGTAATGAATCTTTTAAGAAAACTAATAAACATTTTTAGGTTGTTGAACCCTTCGACAATTAATAGAGAGTCAGGCAAACTATCTTCTATTAGATCCACCTAATATTAGTAAAGAGAAAGTAGAGAGATTACTGGTGCGCTAAGTCTAGTGCAAGGACTCTTGAATTCTGGATAATTAGATAATGATACCAAAGAGTTGGGCATAGTTTTCACTCTCTGTTCCTGCGTGCGAACATTGTGTGTGAATTCCTGAGAGTCACCAAATAAAGCAGATATGCAGAGATTGAGTTCTAATAAAACTATGACTATGGTGGATGGTTACAACCATTCTTCATAGGGTCCTCGGTTGAAGGTGGGTAGTAGTGTCAAAGGTCATAAATATGCTTATCCTATCCATTCCTTCCCAGTGCGGAGAATAGGTACTTCCACCAAATAAGCCACACAATATCCTCTTGAATGTCATCATCCCCAATAATGCCTCATGAATAAAAGTTTGCATCGTGTTGTGTTGGTAATAAGAAAAAAAAGAAAGAAAAAGAAATATATATATATATACATGTAGAAAAATATATAAAAAAAGAGAAGAAAAAAAGAAGAAAAAGAGAGTGGAAAAAAAAATGTTCAAGTTTATAAATTTATCTTTGTGTCATTTTTCATCTTATGTCGATGTCTTTGAGACAACAAAAACACCCATTGCGATCCATCAAATATGACCCATACCTACTTTTCAGTATATCTGATCGCCCAGATATGGGCTGAGGACTTCTTAGTTGTAAGATTATTAGGATTCTAATTGAAGTGTGAATGCCATATGAGGCCACCAAACATTAAGTACATTTACAGAATCTGGTGAGATGTGTGATCTCAAAAAGGAAAGAAAAAGAAAAAAAAAGGAGTGAACACAAAAGAATGCAAGGAGAGCATAGTTTTTAGCCTCTCTCTAGGTTGACTCATTCGATAGTCTAAGAGATTTAGAGTCTGCAGTACTAGACTACATGTAACACCAGATAAGTGTGAGCCACCAAATATGAATCTATTTGACTCAGTATCTCCTACGTAAGCCGTAAAGCCGGGGTCAAATTATAGATCATTTTATCCCTAAGGGAAGTTTCCTATCCCGATAGAATTTTATCAAGGGTAAAGCACAAACTTTAATTGTACGTTGGTTTTTCACTTGGAGTCGTTACCTAGGCTACTATCACTTCATTTTCACATTTGTCCATATCTCTAAATTTTTGGAATAAGAAAAGCGGAAATCTTTGGTCACTTCCATCATTTTTTACTTTTGCTTGAGACTAGCAAAAATTATGCATGGAAGCATTTGATGAGACCACATTTGTAGGCTAATTGAATACATAAATGCTTAAATATTAGAATGATGTCTACATGTACATAGCATACTTAGATTTCTAAATAATTTAGTTTATAAAAATTCTTGCATGCATATTTCATACATTGCATTCACATGTAATAGAAGATAATATGCATTATTGTGACATGCATGCACTATTTTGGATTATTTTTGTAAATAACCCAATTTCTTATCTTTTATTTCCTACAAAGTGCACGACTTCAACGCACCGCGCCCTTACCGTTCCACCACCAACCCAAGGTAGCCAGGCTTCTCGCAACAGCACCAACTTCAACGCAATGCCTCCCCAACGGTTTGGATTTACTCGTCAAGTTGCTGGTCGAGATTCTCGAAGGGAGAAACAAATGGGAGAGGCGTTTGAAAGAAGAGGTGTAGAGACCATTGGGGAGGGAGGGCGCAATCATCTTCTTCCTTACTCCTTCACCGTGGACTTGGGTGCACTATGTGGAAACTCGCGTGCACTGTGAACCTCAAGCGCACATGATAAGCCCATATTTGTGGGCTAATTAGTTACTTAAACGCTTAGACATTAGATTAGTATTGACATATAAATAGCATACGATAAGATGTAAATAGATTAGTCTAATTATTCACTTATTTGCATATTTCATGCATTGCATTCATATCTAAATATATTTAGAATTCATTTAGAATAACAATAATTAGTCTATAGGTTGCATTACATGCATGTATTGGAATTAACATTTTATGTGAGGGTTTGTAGATAAATAACCCATCATTTGTTTTCTTATTAATCCATTTCTTCTTCTTCAATGGCTACTGCCTCTTCGCACCAGCTGCCTGCACTAAAGACCCGCATTCAAGGAGGAGCGGGAGAAGTGGATCTGGTCGATGCTCCATCTTCGTCTTCATCTTCCCCTGCAAGTATAAGAAAGGGGGAGCCACAACCGGGCTGGAGGAGGCCACCATCCACTCCATCACCGTGCTCTGCTCCCACCACCGACCTCCATGGACGAGTTCCACCACACCGTGGGCCGATGAGGTGACAACTTGTCGTGCCAAATCGATGGACTTGTGACAACACTAGGCGTGAGCCTTCACGACTCCACCTTACTGTGATCACCTCAGCGCGCACATCCCTCTACGATGCAATAATAGCGTGCACCACCACCATCACCACCACCGCAACCATGCACCAGCAGCCATCCACGCACGTTTAAGACGTTTGGGAATGTTCCCAGACGTCTAAAGCCTCGACAGTACCACCTCCATCTTCACTTCCCCCTCGTTTATTCTTCTTCTTTTCCCTCTGTTTTCCCTCCACTAAAAACAACCCAACAACAGCTCATACCACGCCAGCCCTTCTCCTCCACTGCGTGCACGCATCTCCTGCAGACCACTTGTCCGTGCATGTGGCGACCTGTCCACCTGCAGCTGCTACGCAAGCCCAACGCGTCGCCCTCTCCACGTGCCATCCTCCGTGCGCACCTCCATCCCTTCCCGCTCTGCTCCTACTATTGAACGTGGCAACTCTAGCTGCACACCGCTCCTCACCACGCGTGCAGGCAATGCCCAGCCATTGTCCTCGCCGATGCCTACGCTCCTACAACAGCAACCATCCATCGCCACCTCTCCCTCAACTCCAACAGCAGACTCACCGCCACCCCCCTCTCTCTGCTCCTTCCAGTCAGCTCCGGCCACACCGTGCCTCACCGCCACCACCACAAGAAGTGGCCCGACAGCAACTACCTCCTACGAGCTCCTCACCTCCAGCCTTTCCTCCATGTGCGCACACGAGCTTGGGGAAGAGAATCCTCTGCTTGAGTCTTGATTAATATTTACATTCACATGCATTATCACTCCTTTTTATTTTGATTTTATTAATTAAATATTATGACTAATTTATGCAAGTGATCTCATTTTTTCTCATAAATATCATTTCAGTATATTATGTCATTGATTAGGTAGTCTAAAAAGACTTTTAACTTGATTTTGAAGAAAATCAACGGTGGACATTGATTTTTAACCCTTACAAGTTTTAATAAATCATTACCTCTATAAATACCACCTACGGTTATTTTTAATTATTTTGATTAAAGATTTTACATCACTTTGATACTAAAATGATGTCATTTTATATGTGAAACAATGAACGTGAAAATCTTCTTTTCAGCACACGGTGGCTACCTCTCCTCTGCTCGCCTCGACGGGGTTGTGCTAAGTGAAAGAGAGCACCACCATTACCCCTCACCGCCGTTACTCACGTCCACATCACCACCGCATCAACCCCATCACCATCACCAACATCCTCTCCTTCATCTTCCTCCCAAATGTAAACCCAACACCCCAGCACCACTCTCACAGTCTCCACCTCTCGGCCACCCTCACCCAACCCACAACCTGCCCCCCCTTTCCGTGGACCACCAACCGAACCCACAGCCCACTCCCTCATCTGCGCTTCTCCTTCGTTTTCTTCTTCTTCTCACGCAACCTATCCCCTTTCACCAAAAGAACCCAAAGTATCTTCACACGCAGCAACCTCCACGCCGCCTCCTTCGCCCTGCAACCTCGGTTGCACTCCATCTCAGTCACCGCGACCCCACGAGTGCCCTCGCCGCCCATTGGCGGCTACTTTCCAATCGCCGACCAGCCGGTGCCCCCACGCTGCCGGTCAAGCTCGCCTGCGTCCTCCGCCGCCTTCGACCTCCTCGCGCCGAGCCAGCACCACCAACGCGTAGCCCACGCTCCGGTGCACCTACCCTGCCAATCTCTCCATCAGCCGTGGCTTGTCGTCGCGCGGCCAGCCTCGAGTTCGAATGCTCTGTTTCTTGATGCATTAAAATTTACATCAAGTGCCATTGCCAAAAAATTTGAATGGATTTTTATAGTTAATTTATATTGAACGAATTTGCAGCCAACCCCTTGAGTTCTTGCTATATTATCTGATTTCATTTCTCTACGATCTATTGGTCTCACATGCATTGCATGATATGCTATAATTGTGGGCAAATATCTGACTATCATGTTTTGAAAAATGGGCAAGATAAATTCGCTTGTTCCTCCCGGTGAAAATTACCTAATTCATTGTGGTTAGATTTAAATAATTTTTTATACTAGATTTCCACCATGTAAAATATAACAACAACACATTTTTATTATCATTTTGTTAAGAAAAAATCTCATTGTCACTTAACAACCTCTAGGTTTTAAAGATGCAAACCATCCAAAATACGTATATAAACTAAAAAAAGCATTGTATGGTTTAAAACAAGTATGATAGATTAAAAACTTACCTAATTGAAAATAATTTTAAAATTGGTAAAATAGATTCAACTTTATTTACAAAAAGAGAAGAAAATTATCTCTTAATAATACAAATCTATGTAGATAATATCATTTTCGGTGCTATTAATGATCGTTTATACCAAGAATTCGTAAAGGTAATGCAGGATCAGTTTGAAATGAGTATGATGGGAGAACTTTGGTTCTTTCTCAGACTTCAAATTGACCAGCTATACTTCGAGATATTCATATCTCAAACAAAGTACACCACAGAGATCTTGAAAAAATTCTCCATGGACAAGGTAAAAGGAAAGGAAACGCCTATGGCAGCTTCTACACAGCTCAAACTGATGAGACAGGTAAGTCTGTAGATCAAAAGTTGTACAGAAGCATGATAGGTTCTGTATTATATTTAATTGCTAGTAGACCTGATATTCTTTTTAGCACCTGCTTATGTGCTCATTTTCAACTTGACCCTAAAGAATTACACCTAAATGTAATTAAAAGAATACTTAAATACCTAAACCACACACTAGATCCAGGACTTTTCTATCCAAAGTCAGCCACATTGGATCTTTATGTCATTTGTGATGCTGATTATGCAGGTAGTTTTACTGACCGAAAGAGTACTATTGAAACGTGTCAATTTCTCGAAAATTCTCTAGTCTCTTAATTTTTAGAAAACAACACATCATTTCATTATTGACAATAGAAGCTGAATATGTAGCTGCATCTTTACTTGTTCACAACTTTTATGGATGAAATAAACACTAGAAGATTTCGGCTTACCTTATAAAAATAACAAAATACTTTGTGACAACACTAGTACTATCAATCTATCTAAAAACCCTGTACAACATTCTAGGATTAAACACATTGATGTTAGGCATCACTTCCTAAGGGGTTATGTCCTAAAGGGTGAGATCAACTTAGAATTTGTTAAAACTGAAGATCAGTTGGCTGATATCTTTACAGAACCTTTACCAAAGATTGATTTAACCTTATCTACCATGCACTAGGATTATCTGGGTCGAAAGAGCCAATTTGGTAATTTTGATTACATTGTTTTCAACCTTTGATCGATCAAAAATATCACTTTGATCGACCAAACTGTTTGATCAATCAATATTCATTAATTGATGGACCAAATCTTTGGTAGGAATTTTCCTTTTAAAAATTTGACGTTTGATCGACCAACTTTGTTATTTGATTGACCAATCTGGTTGGGTGGGAAATTTCCCTCCAAACCTTTGAAACTTGATCGACCAATGAGATTAATTGATCAATCAGATTCTCTTTTGATCGACCAAAACTGGGAGGATTTGCTTATCGCGTTTGCGATCCTAAATGCCTCTAATCTCGATTCTAATCACCTAAACTATACCTAATCTCTATGATTACCTACCCTAAATGCATTTACCTTATTTACTAACCCAACTTTATATAAAATACCATTTTATTACCAGTTTACCTATTTTTTACTCAACACCTATACCCCACATTTGGTCCCCATACTCCTCTCCACAATCGACCAAAACCACCCCTGACCCCACCTCTCCTCTTCCGGCCACCATGGTCAACCAACATCCTCCAGCACTGCCAACCACCACCACACGGTCGTCGCCGTCGCCATCGCAAACCTCATGCATGCCCTCGACAATACCATGCACACCCTTGCTGTCGACGCTGTCCTCGCCAACCTCATCGAGGAGGAACACCTCGTGCACGCCCTCGCCAGTCGCGCTCACCGTTGTCGATGACCACATTGGTTCCCTTTTGATTGACCAATTTGATCGATCATTGTAACATCCAAAACATATTTTAAATCCATTTTGTGTGGATTTTTCTTAAGTTTAGATGTTATATGTGTTGATCTTGTTGATCTTGTGGATGCTTGCACTATTGGTAGTATTTGTGAGCAAATCAACTCGTGGAACTCTCGTATTTGTTGAGTTTTAACATTTTTGGTTGACCAATTAACCAAGTTGATAGACCAAAAGTTGTTTTCTAGAATAGAGTTAAACCCTTTTTTGATCGACCAAAATCACTTGTTTGATCAACCAAAATGATTTTTCAGAACTATAATGGCTCTGAAACGTGCACATGCTTCCTCCTCAGGTTCGCGATGATACTATTGATAGATTTTTCATTCTGAGGCCATACGTGAGCATTTCTCCATACTTTCCAAGCTTCCCCCCTCACATCAGTCGACCAGTCGATTTCCCATATTTTGAGACTATCTTTCCCGAAATCTGTGAGAAGTCTGCTTACCACCAGATTCTTTGCCTTTTTGAGTGAAATTTTTATGCGGGTTCTTGATGAAACATGGGTAGGGTTATTTACTAAGGTGATATTAGCGTTGAAAAGTATATAGTGGGTGTCATTACCTATAAGCTAATCTACACCAGCTTATCGAATTATTACCTGGACTAAATCAAATTTTAAGCTTATCAGTTTTAGGCCTAGGGTCAAACACAGGGAGGCATTTTGGAGTTAATCAATTTCCACGCGATTCCTAATGACAAGTGATTTCTATTCTCTTGCATTTTTGGGATTTTATTAACTTTAGATTTTTTTCAATAGTCTTATCCTTGAGGTACACCCTCAAAATTATCCTTGGCTAACTCCAAAATATTGGTCCTTGGTAATTCACCAAAATCAAGTTCAAAAACTAATCCGCTACATGCAAGATCGTGTACCTATAAAGACAAGAGTTATCTTTTTGTTTTAGATTTTTTTTATCTTTTCTTAATCAATAAAAAAAATAAGTAAAAGAAATGCAGAAAGGGAATACAGAAAGGAAAGGAATGGAAATACTTAGCTTATTTATTTGTATGTGTATATATGTATAAATATATTATATATAATTGGGGGATTGAATCAAATATTTAATGAAATGTAGCGCGGATTAGTGCGACCACTATCTAAGGAGATGGGATCAACACTAATGATGCACCATGTGCGGTGTGGAGCGGACGTGTGGGTGTGTGTGTGAAATACTTGATGTGCGCGTAAATCAGGAATATATGTGCAACTGATGCGAATGTACCCACGATGTAATGTGCGCAAATGGGAGATGTGCATGGTATCATGAATGGGACTATGCATGTATGAATGTGTACGTGAGTATCAAATACGTGTATATATATATATGTATGTATAGATATATATCTACAAGTATGTATATATAAGTA
Source organism: Thalassia testudinum (assembly GCA_037157565.1). NCBI lineage: Eukaryota > Viridiplantae > Streptophyta > Magnoliopsida > Alismatales > Hydrocharitaceae > Thalassia > Thalassia testudinum. Next base: position 23,472,903 of record JAZHRO010000026.1, on the reverse strand, counting down.
TCTATATATGTATGTATGTATGTATGTATCTCTTGCTATATATATAAGTATATATGTGTGTGTGTGTAAGGGTGTGCAGATATAAATATATGTGTGTGTATGTGGGTCTGTTAGTGTCTGTGTGTGTGAGAGTGTGAATATATATGTGTGTGTGTGTGTTACTATGTTTGGATGTGGATGTGTAGGTATGTGTATGTGAGTGCACTGGCAGGAAATGGTTGGATCAGGTGGGGATGGTGAGAGAGAGGCACGGGCAGGCGGTGGAGTGAAGTGTGAAGGCGGGAACCAGTCGAATGATGATAAACTCTAGTTTATCATCATCCTTAGCATCCATTCACATCTAGTTCCTAAGATTTTGTCAACTGCGATGCATTATATCGTTGCATTTAGCATGCATGTGCATTTAAGGTTTAAAGCATACATTAGCATTCATTTCACATTAACTCATGTAGTTTTCATTTGATTGTCAGGGATGAATGCATTGGAAATCAGAGAAACCTTGGCAGTATGGAAGGCACTTGGAACATTTGTGAAGACAGAAGCTCCAGTAGTTGGACCCCAGCTCAACTCGGCTGGATCCAACTCCTACCCTACTCCCACTCCACCTTAATGGCTGCCCACCTACATTAAAACCACCAACCATTGGTGCCTAAAATACACTCTTTGGCACCCTTTCACATGGCACCAAGGAAGCTTCCTAACCACCCTCCTTGGCACCCTTTCACATGGTTCCAAGGAAGCTTCCTAACCACCATCCATACTAGCCTATAAAAGATCCCCCATCCCACCATTCAAACCATCCTTGGCAAGTAACAATTCTTCCTATCAAACACCTATAGCCACCATACATCCCACGCCCAAGAAAGGAGGAGAGAAGAAGATTAAGAGAGTAACCTACCCACTCCCTTGGTGCCTTCTTCCTCTTCCCTCTCCTTCCTTGTGCCATGCCAAGGAGCAAGCTACCATCTAGGGAGGACAGCAATGCAGGAGGAAAGAAGGGTGAAGGATGTCCACCTTTGAGAGGAGCAACACAAGGAGCTAGAAGGAAGTCTTCTTTAAGTTTGGGAGCCACCATTCTTGGAGAGAAGGCTGCCTCAACTACTCGAAAGAACTTTCCATCTTTTATTCTGTTGCATTTTAATTCTTGTTAGGCATTCATCTACCTAGGGATTAACCAAGTGGAACCTCTGCTTAGTTGAGCTCCCTAGGTACTTTGTAAATATTTCTTTTTAATAGCAAAGTGCCTTGCTTCATTCTTGAATTTTCAATTTTAAGTAGCAACTTTATTTATTTTTGTGCATCACATCGCTCTTCTAACTACCCTAGGTGCACTTGCCTAGGCTGATCTTGGAAGAGAAGACTTCTCTTGTCACTTAGGTTCTAGTTGTTAGGCAAGTTTCTTTAGTGTAGTTCTATCTTCGCATTCGTATCCCGCTTATTTCCAAACATAAAAATTTACAAAAATCAAAATACAAATAGAGAGTGTTTATTTGAGAGACAAGAGAGAGAATCACTTATTTGACTAACAAATTAGCTTCCTTGGATGACTCTAGATACCACCATTATCTAGGAATATAAATTTAAAAGCTAATCGATTTTGCGTGTTGCAATAACATTAAAACCTCCATTTATAAAATCATTCAAATCTCGCATCACTTTTTGGTGCCGTTGCTAGGGAGGCACGGCTTTGCATTCATTCATATCTCTTGCTTGATACGCGGATCTCATCCCTTCTCTTTCTTTCTCTCATGTGTGCGGGCACTACAGGAAGGAGGCCAGATTTTCTAAAGCTAAAGCTTAAAGTTGTTGTCTTCTAACAGATTTGAGGTTAGTGTCTTCTTACTTGTCACATTAAACCTAAAAACTATCAAAAAAATACTAAATCAGGCTTTTAGGATAAAGAACATCCAAATTTGGTAAAGTGGTGATTCATAAAAATCATTGTTTGCTTGTTTGAATCATTTCACATCACTTTACCCTAAGTGTTGGTGTTTTGATTTTCGGGTCTAGACTTCTATCTGGACTTCAAAAATCAATTCCTAACATTACAAGCCTCCTAAAATCTTGAAATTTCACCCAAAGATTCCAAATCAACTTAAGAAACATTTGTTACAAATTTCAAAAATTTGGATTTGTAGAGAATTTTTAAAAATTCGTGGACCACAGGGGGGTCATCTCCTCTGATTTCATAATTTGGTTACTGTCCACAAATTTTAGGAATTTTTATACTCATCCAATTTCTATGAAATTTAACTTTCTCGAATTCTTGTAAAATTATACATAACATAAAAAATCACAAAAATTTTAGGTGGCTGATGGTGGTACTGAAAAGTCCAAAATACCCATAGGTATCATTTCTGGACTTTGACACCAGCAAAAATAAAAATCTCAAAAAAATATCAAACGAATTCCTAAAATCATAAAAAAATAGTTTTTGGAATCCTTGTTTGATTTTCCTTTTATTATTGGTGTTTTTTCACTCTTTTTGGACACCTGCTTAATAAGAAAAGCCTAAACAATTCACTGATAGTAACATTTCTATTTAAGGATTCAAATCAATTAGGGTTTTCTTTTCATTTTATAGTCCCACATCATAAAGGAAATCTACATTCACCAATACAACTTGATTCCTCTTTGTTTGTGGAACTCAAACTTATTTGAAAGCATAAGAAGAAAATCCTAAATGTCATTAGTCTAATTCAAATCCTAAAAGCAGAAACACAACAAATTTTGTGTGACGAGATTGATTTAGCATTGGACTCACTCCATCCAATTTGCACACACCAAAAAAAAAAATTGAAATAACAGGGATTACCCCAATCAACGCCCTCCACATTCCCATGCACATTCAGGTACCCAAGCCTAATTAAAATAAGTAGTCACTTGACCACTTAAGAACATCGTCCAATTTAAGCTTAATATCCGACATTTAAGAATCATTAAGCACTCCCAATTCTATTAGAAAACGTGATGACAAACTTGGAGGGAAGTCAAACGATGGGTAAGGGTTTACACAAGCCCCTGGTGATTTTTCCAGGACATGCTTGGGCCCAAGCCACCTCTTTAGTCTAACCGGGTGCTCTTTGGGAAGTGGGTTCACTTGTTGATCCCTTACTTGCCAGGTTCCCAAGTCTTAGGTTTTTAAGGAGTCAACCTTAAGACAAAATTAGGCTTGTTAGCTTGATTTGCACACCTTCTCTCATCTATCTCTTCTCCTCCCCTCGTCTTCCAAGTGCATGCATGGGCAAAGGTCCCAGAACCCACATCTCGAGGGACCATTTGATTTTGCCCCACGTGTAAAAAAATCCTTATTTTCTTCCTCTAATTCAAACATGGAAAATAGGTTAAAGAATTCTGCTTCCGCATTCCAACTCAAACCTAACCCATCAATTGACCCACAAGCTGACTTTCCCATCCCTAACCTACCACATTTGGAGCTACCACAAAACCCTGAACGACCAGGTGGCTCTTAAAATCAAAATACAAACCCCTTTTCTCTTATGGTCGACCAATTCGTTCAACTTCAACAAAACCAGTAGTAGTTGGCTAGAACTAACGAACCTAGCCAACCAAAGATCGGGTCAGCCGCTTGGGGAACCTCTCGTACCTCTTAAGGATTTCTATAATCCTTCCAATTATCAAGAGAGACCTGGAGTGGTTATACCCTAAGGGGATTTTGAAATTAAACCCGCCATTCTAAACCTAATCAAACATTTCCATGGTCTTCCGAGAGAGGAACTCTTTTGCCACCTTAAGGAGTTGACTGTCCTCGCTCAAACCACCCGATCCTGCAAGAGGTGTGGTTCATGAGACTTTTCCTCTCTCGCTAAATGATAAAGCATCACATTGGTTTCGAACGGTCGGACGTCCTATCACCACCTAGTCCCAATTAAAAAGCACTTTTCTTAAAAAATTCTTTTCGATAAGTCATACAAATGCTTTAAGATGATTAATAATGACCTTTCAACAAAAAACTAGTGAACCTCCCCATGAGTCTTGGGAGAGATTTTAAGAATTACTTAGAAGTTTCCCCCACCATGAAATTCCACGATGGCGGTTAGTGCAGATCTTTTATCATGGATTAGAAGATTAATTAAAATGATTTGTGGATGCTTCATGCAAGGGTAATTTCCTTAAAAAAGAGTCAAAAGTGCTTACCTCCTTTTTGAAGAAATGAGTGAAAACTCATTTAATATAGCCTCAATGGATACTTTTGGTAAAACTAGCAACCCAAGACTCAAAGTCAATGAAATTGACTCCAAATCCAAATCTGTTCCAGTCACTCAAGATGATCTACATATGATAGCTCAACGACTAGATCAGATGCAAATCAACTAGAAGAAAATGGAAGAAAAGCTTATCCAAAAACAAGCTCCTTTCCCTAACCCCCCTCACCTTCTTAGAAGAGAAAATCTTCACAATATCAATGCTACCCCTGCTAGGCAGCAATTTTCATCTGAATTTTTACAAGATCTAACTGGGACTTATGATTTTATGAATCAAAATCTTTTTGACCTCACCATTGAGAATATTTCAGCTCTCCAGGAGCAATTTAGAAACCCTTCCAATTCTTACAATCAAATTGGAGGACCAACATGAATCCCTCCTAGATAGCCTGAAATCAAGTTCCATTTCCCAAACAAAATTAATTTGGGACTTATGGGAAAAACACATATGAACCTGGACCATCCCAGGAAGATATCAACACCCAAGTCTTGAAGACTCTGCAAGCAATGCGGACTCAAATGACTGAAGTAACCCGCATGATTACCAATTTACAAAATAAAGTAAAGGTTACTCCTGATCACAGACCTGCTGGCAACCTGCCATCCTAACCCATGCCCAACCCTAACAATCAATGGAATCAATATCGAGGTGAATATCCCAGTCAACCTATCTACCCAACACCCCAGCATCCATCGGGTTTTAATCAAAATCAGGCCTCCTGCCTCCTCCTAGAAACAACCATACTGCAAATGCAGTGAATTTGATGAACGGGAAAACTACTCATGATCCTTTGCTTTCTCAAGAAACCCACCTAAGAGAAAAGCAGATCGACTCTTCTCCCTCTTCCCCTAACCACGTTCAGGAACCCAAAAGTGCAAAACAAGAAAATCCCATACCTTTTTCATGAGCCCTTCACTCTTCACACACTAAGAAAAAGAAATCTAAGCCCATTGATAAGGAATTGATGGATTTTTTTGGGCAAGTAGAAATGAATATCCCTCTCCTAGATGCCATTAAATATATCCTTGACTATACCAAATTCTTAAAACATTTGTGTACCCCTAAAAGATATCCAAGAAACCTAGGAAAGGTGATTTTTTCAGAGATAGTAAGCTCAGTTGTGCAGAGCAAACTACCTCTAAAAAGAAAAGATCCAAGCACCCCCCTGATTCAAGTGGTCATTAATGACACTTCTTTTGATTACGCCTTATTGGATCTCGGTACCTCAATTAATCTCATCCCCATTGTTTTTTTTGAGGAATTTAAGATCGGTGAATTAAAGCCTGTCGAGGTAACACTTCAATTAGTAGACCAATCTACAATCAAACCAAAGGGGATTGTCGAGGATGTCCTTATCAAGGTTCAGAATTGTGTCTTTCTCGTAGATTTTCTGGTCCTTGACATTGAGGTACCCGAATCTCTAATCAATGCCCCTATCATTCTTGGATTACCCTTTTTGGCCACTGCGAAAGCAAATATAAATTGTCATACAAGAAAAATGGATATCACTTGCGCATGCCAAACAATTACTCTAGATATTTTCAAATCCTCCAGGAAATTCCATGATGATGATGACTTCTTGGAGGACTCAGATATTGAAACTTCTAATTTGGTGGAGGAAACATTCCTGATAGATTCTCTTCCTTACGATAATTTTTTCGAGGATTCTGACTCTGAATCGGTGGTCAGTGACATCAAAGACTTGGAGCCTTGTATTCACTCAAAATCTCTTCCTGACTATTCACCAAACCCACCTACTCTAATTTCACCTCACCCGCCCACTCTAACTTCAATTCAACCTCTCACCTTAACTCCACCCACCCTTCATCTCGCTAACTTTTCCCCTAGTCCCTTTCCCCTGAACCTACCATCTGATCCCCCCGAGCATAACCTTCTTCCTAAACTGAAACCTTGGCCAGACTCGAGTATTTCTTCCATTTTTCACACTCATTTTAGTCACCCCACTTCCACCATTTTCTTTTTAGGGGACCAAGAGGAAGACTACATTTTACAGGCATTCATGTGTCTAACTATCTTCACGATTGACTATCTTCTGTGCATTACTTCACACCTGACTAAATGGCATTAAAGAAACACTGGTTGAGAGGTAACCCAGCAACATTTTCCTTTTTGCTTTCAGTTTCCTTTTCAGGTTTTGCAAAACTTCACCTCTATTCTAACTTCCTCTCTCAGGTGATATCTTCTTCTACTCTTTTCCTTTTGCAAGGGACTTGCAAACCTTAAGCATGGGGGTTTACTTCAATTTTGTTAGGCATTTCATTATTTTTCAGAACCTAAAAACATTAAATATTTTGCATTCTCATCATCTGCATCTGCATATGCACTCTATTTGCATAACTTTTAAAAAAATGTTTTCAGAATTTTTAGTGAAAGAAAGGACCAATGGTTGAACTTTAATTCAAACTAGGTACACCTGAGGTTTAATCATTAACAAACTAAGGATGAAGCTGCAGATTCATTTTTAGATGTTTCAGGTTTAGAAACCTAGACTAAATCAGGTATCTTGCAAAGAATTCCATCCTACCACTTGATTCAAGTAACCCGACTTTGTTTAGCGACCTGGACAGTACTTGACTTAGTTCTCGATCCAAAAATTTACTTTTATTTTGAAAACCTGGTGTCAAACATTTCACACACAAAGCCAACATTACCCAAGCCCAAAAACATCTAAATAATTAGAAAACTCTTGCAAAATCTTAGTAAAACACCGCGGCAGATGATTGGTTTTAGTTTCCATCGTCGAGAATGTAAAATACTTCCTTTAAAGACACGATGTCAACATGTTATTGCCTCGACATTGCTCTATATCTATATTTCATATCTTTAGATGGAGCATTAAGGCACATTTTGCAGCTCAAGTGTCTTGGATGGTGCTCTACCCACAGCATCGGAGTAAGAGCTTAAGTTTACTTGGAGCACCCCTTTACACCGCATTGTGTTTCGGGGTTGTGAGCTCCTAGGGTGTGTCTTGGATGATATTATCTCGAAATGCTGGCGCCAGAGCCCCCTCAATGATTTGTAATGGGAATGACGATCCCGACACATCTGTAGTAGGACTAAGCTAAGGCTAAGCATGGGAGAAATAAATGAAAAAAAAAATAGTTTCAATAACACGACCTTATCCCATTAATGTTGGCATATTACAAAGCACTAACACCTGAATTTTCATCAACTTGCAAGTTACGGATCAAGTTCACAAGCCAGGGAAATCCTAATAGCAAAAATGATTTCAAGATATTTGAATTAAAAAGGAATTAAGTAGTGAATTCTCAAATGATACGGTGGTCCTGATTTGTCTAATCTTTGAATCCAAAGCTAAATCTGGATGTTTCATCCTTAATAAATGTAACGACCCAATTCCCGAATCCCTATGAGACACGAGAACCGGACCGACTCGACTAATCCCAAGACCCAGTCGTCCAACGAGAAAGTAACCAAAAGAGCAGTAAAATAAACCACATTCACCACGTATATAACTAGCAGTAACAAAATACAACAGTAAAGGAAAGAAATACTACAGTATATACCACCACAACAGTAGAGAAATAAACATGTACATAACATAAAGTTTTCGGTAAAGAACTACAGGGAGTAACAAAGAAAACTACTCACTACAGTGCAAGAAAAGTATAGAAAGTACTACAGGTAACCCTACTGGACCCCACTAGGCCCAGCGTCCTCTACAGCCGCTGACTCTAGCTGCTCAACACCTGGTCCTAAAAAGGTAACAAGGGTGACACGTCAGCGAAATGCTGAGTAGAGTGGCAACTAAAAGCTAAAGAAGCAGTAGAGTGTACAGTAGCTGTTATATTCTTACTTTCTTTATTTACGTCTTTCTATTATTTCACTATTGATTTATTTCTCATATCCTTCTCTTGATCTTGAATGTTCCTCATGGGAACGATCTTGATTACAGTCTTTTCCGAAAAGTAGAAGTAACACATGGTGCTCTCCTGGCCGGGAGAGTCTCCCGTGGTGGTCCTACCCTCAGTCAACCACCCAAGGTCGCTGACAGACGTAACGGTGACTATGGCACGCGCGATAAACGCACGGGTAGCTACCCCGCACTGGCATACGGTCAGTCATTTCCGTTAACGAGTGCGCACAATGCACAGCATGGAAATAGCATAAGGCAGAGCCCTCTCAATAACAGGGGTCCAGCCCCTCCACAGTAACCAAATAGGGGTCTCGACCCTCCACAGTCCACGCACCCTCTCCTGACTACCCTGGTTTGCCCAGTGGGCCTAACAAGTCGGTGTCGGAGAGCTAGCAGAACCCCGAGGCCCGTGGGGCAGTTAGTGCTCTCCCTACACTAGTAGCTCTCCTCGGTACTGTGTGCACGAGGGCCAAAAGTCGGTACAAAGTGGCCAGTCCTAACCCCGGGTCCCTGGGGCAGCTAGCTCCGCTCTGCACTAAACAGGGGGACGGTCGCTCTCCTTGGTACTCCGTACTCAAGGGCCAGCCCACTTCCCCAATTCTATTCCATTCCCTTTCCAGGAGTTCTACTCCTAATTCCCTGTAGGGTTCAAGCTCTTTTAATTCAGCCAATTTAAGTTTCACCGTTCCAGCTTTACGTTCATACAACCCATGTTCTCAATCATACATATTCATTCATAACAGGCAGCTGTTAACCAATTTACAGGCAGTTATCATTTCCTTTCTACTATTCCAAGACTGCAATATTTATATATTCAACTAGTTTTCCAGTCCTAGGATTCATGCCGTACCCTAGGATCTATCATTCAATCTAGTTTTCCAATCATAGGATTCATGCAATACCCTAAGATCTATCATTCAATCTAATTTCTCAGTCCTAGGGTTCTTGCAATGCCCTAGACTCTATTAATTATTTCATAATTGTAACAAATTTTGTTAAAATAAATTAAAAAGCCACTCTACCAGCGAAACCGGGAGTACTGGGGGCGTGGTCGGCAATCCCGCATGCCTCCGCAACCCCCGAGACTGCAACGGAACGGGGTCCTAACACAAAGATCAAACACAAGGAGTTTCTCAGAATAGTATACAATTACTGTGAACGGATAGAGGAATTAATTCTGGAAAGAATGCAACTCAGAATGCAGAAAACGGACACCGAACGGGCCCTAAACAGGTTAAAAACGATGAAACTATCCAAAATCAGACGTCTAGAACGTCTTCCAGACGTCTTAAAAGGTGGGTCAGTCGTACCTCAGTTCTGCGCAGTCCTTCAGACGTTCAGAAGCCTGCTGGAACGTCTGGCTTTGCTTTCCAGACGTCCGATTGTCACCCCAGACGTCTGCAAGTTCCCTCCGTCGCCTGGCACTGCGGCCAGACGTCTGATTCTCGTGGGATGGCGAGCCCTCGCACCCTCCCGAGCAGAACCTGCGCACACACTCCTGCTCTCAGTATGACGAAACGTAGAAGAAATTGCAGTGGACGGCTGCATGGCCGTACACGTGAAAGAAAGAGAAGGCAAGAAATATCTTACTTGTTAGACATCTGGACTGTCCTGCAGACGTTTTTGGCATCGTCCGAACGTAAGTCCAGACGTCTGATTCTAGACAATTTTCCAGAACCAAAGCTAGATCCACTCTCCGCCCGCGATGCACGGCCGCGCCGCGCCCTGTCCGCCTGCTGCCCAAGCTGCAACAGCTCCTCCGTGCTACCCCACTCTCGCCATCCTCCCGCCGGCCGGCTCTAGCAGCCCCGGCAAGCTCGCACCCTCACGGTCGAGCTTCTACTTCCTCTCGCAACAGCTTCTCTCCCCACAAGCTCGCAGCAGCCGCTCTGCCGCTCTCTCTTGCTCGAGCTCTCGCTAGTAGGGAGGAGAAGATGGGTGGAAGGGAGTGGGGTGGCGTGAGGGAGAGGAGGGGTATATGTGGGCACGAGGGGGGGCTCTGCAAGTCGGCGGGGGAAGAAAGAAAGAGAAGAGGGCGATTGGGAAGTCAGTCTACGCGCGCCTGCGCGTAGATTACTTCTGTACGCACGCAAAATTAATTTCAAGACGTCTGGGAAGGCGTCCAGACGTCTGGGCCAACTCCCAGACGTCTTAAAGCGGTCTTGGTGCCTCGGGTCATAACAACATAACAAACTCAAAGGAAGTTTCATCCCCAAAACTTGCACTAACTAAGGTGTGGAAAGGAACAAAATATATAGATAACAAACTCAAAGAGGACCAAAGCCGGTCCGAAAAGACGTACCCGCGAAAAGCTCCGGGTACCGCTCCCGCATTGCCGCCTCAGGCTCCCAGGTGGCCTCCTCGTACCGCTGGCTCCTCCACAAGACCTTCACTAGGGGTACTTGCTTCCGTCTCAAACTGCGGACAGCTCTGTCAAGAATCTGCACTGGCCGCTCGGGGTAGGTCAGGTCGTCTCCCACCTAGACACTCTCGTGACTCAGGACGTGACTGGGATCGACGATGTACTTCCTGAGATTGGACTCGTGGAACACGTCGTGCACACCAGAAAGCTGGGGAGGGAGGGCAAGCCTGTAAGCAACGGGTCCAACCCACTCCAAGACCTCAAAGGGCCCCACAAACCTCGGCGCGAGCCTCCCTCTCACCCCAAACCGCTGCAGGCCCTTCATGGGCGAAACACGAAGGAAGACATGGTCCCCAACCTCAAATTGCACCTCTCTGCGTTTCCGATCCGCGTAGCTCTTCTACCTACTCCTGACAGTGCGAAGTCCCCTGTGGATCTACTCGACTACCTCCTGACTGTGCCGAATCAACCTGGGGCCAACCTCCCACTTGGTCCCCACCTCAACCCAACTCAAGGGTGCCACACACCTCCTTCCGTACAGAGCCTCGTAGGGAGCTATGCCGATGCTCGAGTGATAACTGTTGTTGCATGCAAACTCCACCAGGGGCAAGTGCTCCTCCCAAGAGCCCCTCCAGTCCAGTACATAGACACGCAAAAGGTCCTCAAGTGTCTGTATCATGCACTCAGACTGTCCGTCCGTCTGGGGATGGTAAGCTGTACTGAATCTCAACCGCGTCCCCAGGGCTTGCTGAAACTCAGCCCAAAATTGGGACGTAAAGCGAGTATCCGGTCGAATACGATAGACATTCCACACCGCAGATATACCTCTCTGCCAACTGTGCTGGTCCCCAAGTGACTCGGATCGGCAAGAATCGTGCCGTCTTCGTCAATATATCCACGATTACCCAGACTGCGTCGTGTCCTCGCTAGGTAACAGGTAAGCCCACCACCAAGTCCATGGTGATGCTCTCCCACTTCCACTCTGGAATTGGAAGCGGCTGTAGCGGCCCTGCAGGCCTCTGATGCTCGGCTTTCACCTGCTGGCACACTAAACACTGCTGCACGAATTCACCCACATCCTGCTTCATCCCCCTCCACCAAAACTCGTGTCTCAAGTCATGGTACATCTTCGTGTTTCCGGGATGTATGGTGAATCTGGAACCGTGTGCCTCAGCCAGGAGCGCTCTCAACAGCTCCTTGTCTCTGGGAGCGCATAGATGTCCCCTCAGGTGCATCACCTGGCCTATGAAAGAGAAGTCCCTCGGGTCTCCTGACAGTACTTTGTCGCTCAAAGACTGCAAGTACGAGTCAGCCATCTGTCCTGTGATGATGCGATCTATTAGCTCTGGCCTCGTTTGTCGTGTCACAGTCACTGCCCCACAGTGCCCCTGTAGCTCTAGGGGTCGCTAACTGCCCATCTCCTCCAAAAGGCTCCAACTCTGCACCTGTAAACTGGCCAAGTGTGCGGGCGCCTTCCGGCTCAAGGCATCAGCCACCACGTTGGCCTTTCCCGGGTGGTAGAAAATGCTGCAGTCGTAGTCCTTCAGGAGCTCCAACCAACGTCACTGTCTCATGTTGAGCTCCTTCTGATCAAAAAGGTATCTGAGGCTCTTGTGATCTGTGAAAATCTCGAAGGTCTCACCGTACAAGTAGTGCCTCCAGGTCTTCAGCGCGAAGACAGCAGCTGCCAGCTCCAGGACATGGGTAGGGTAGATATGCTCATGGGGCTTCAGTTGCCGCGAAGCGTAAGCGACAACGTGACCCATCTGCATGAGCACAACCCCTAACCCCTGCAAGGAGGCATCCGTGTACACAACGAACCCGCCACTACTGTCAAGGATGGTGAGCACGGGAGCCGAATTCAGCCTCTCCTTCAGCTCCTGAAAACACTCCTCACAGGCGTCTGTCCAAGTGAAGGGCACGTCCTTCCGGGTCAACTGTGTCATAGGACACACAATCTGTGAAAAACCCCTGATGAACCGTCTGTAGTAGCCTGCCAGTCCCAAGAAACTGTGAATCTCAGTAACTGTACACCGTATCTCCCACCTGAGCATTGCCTCGACCTTGGCTGGGTCCACCGCCAAGCCGTCCCCAGAGATCACATGACCTAAGAAGGTCACCTCCCTCAACCAGAACTCGCACTTGCTGTATTTAGCGTACAGCCTACGTCGTCTCAGTGTGTCCAGAACCATCCGCAAGTGCTGTCCGTGCTACGTCTGATCTCGAGAGTAGATGAGTACATCATCAATGAATACCACCATGAACTGGTCCAAGTACGGTCTAAACACCCAGTTCATCAGGTCCATGAAGGCAGCAGGGGCATTGGTCAGCCCAAACGGCATGACCAAAAACTTATAGTGTCCATGCCGGGTGCGAAAAGCTGTCCTGGAGACGTCTGCCTCCCTGATCCTCAACTGGTGGTATCCAGACCTCAAGTCGATCTTGGAGAACATCGTGGCACCTCGCAACTGGTCAAACAAGTCATCGATCCTCCGCAGCGGATATCTATTCTTGATGGTGACCCTATTCAGCTGTCAGTAGTCCACACAAAGGCGTAGGGTACCATCCTTCTTCTTCACAAACAGTACTGGGGCTCCCGAGGGAGACGCACTAGGCCTCACAAAGCCCTTCTCCAAATGATTTTGCAACTGAGACTTGAGCTCTCACAGCTCAAGTGGTGCCATCCTGTATGGTGCGGTGGAGATGGGGCTGGTCCCTGGTACTAGTGAGATCTCAAACTCGATCTCACGCTCGGGCGGTAGTCCTGGCAACTCATCTGGGAACACGTCAAGGTACTTTCTGACCACCTGAATGCTCTGGAAGTCTGCCACAGGGCTGGGCTCTGCCACCACACAAGCTAGGAAGCCCTCACACCCCTAGCTCAAAAGTCTCGCCGCCCGAAGTGCTGAAATGCACCTGAAGCCTCCATCCACTGGCTGACCGTGGAACTCGAAAGAAGGCAACTCTGGTATAGAGAAGACGATCTTTCTCTCAAAATAGTCCACCAAAGCGTGGTAAGCGGACAACCAGTCCATCCCTAGAATTACGCCAAAGTCCTCCATCTGTATCATAATCAGGTCAGCGGGAAGGCTATGTCCCCCAATACAGACCTCGCAACCCGTGTACGCCACCTCAGCTACAAACAGCTGACCACTCGGACCTCTAATAACGAACGGATCCTCTAACAGCATACAATCCTGGCCCAAACTAACTGCAAAACTGGCTGCGACAAACGAGTGCGTAGCGTCAAAATCGAAAAGCGTGTAAACTAGTCTACCGGAAACTGAAACCATACCTGCCACCACTGATCCCGAAGCTCTGGCATCCTTGTGTGTCAAGGCATTGATACGCCCCTCGGCCCTAGGCACAGACGAAGCAGCCACACTCTACGTCGGACGGGTAGTTAATGGCCGGTACCCTCCTTGTGACTGCTGTCCTCCTCCTCGCGCCTGGAACCCACGGCCTCCTGCTCACCCTCCAGTGTTTGGTGCGGGAAGCGTCTGCTGACCTCCTGCCCTAGACGGGCAGTCCCTCCTGATGTGGCCCGGCTGGCCACACTGGTAATAGAGGGGAATATGACTCCCGGCCTCAGCGGGTCCCTGCTATCGACTGGGCGGGGGTCCGGTGTTGGCAACTGGCCCCTGTCGAGGGCCCCCAAAGGCCACTGATGGACCTGCAAAACGTGACGGCTCTCCTGCGGACGTCACGTGTCTCCTCTCTCGCCGACCCTGGGAAAAGTCTGGCTGGTAGGGCCTCTTCCGCCCGCTGTCAGTATCTCGCGCGGACGGGTTTGTATCCTCGTAGGTCATAGCTGCCTCCACCACCCTCGAGAACGTAGGCAGCTTCAGGGGTTTGACGTATCCCCGAATCGCAGGACGGAGCCCCTCGGTGAACCTCCAAAGGCGCTCCTCCTCAGTGGCTACTGCTGTCGCTGCAAAGCGGGACAGCTCTAGAAAACGCATGCGGTACGCGCTCACGGTCATCATCCCCTGGCGAAGAGTGTGGAACTCCCGCCTCTGGTCCTGCCACGACTGGGGAAAGTACTGCTCACAGAAGAGGGTGACGAACCAGTCCCAGGTCGGCTCGTCCCTCTCCTGTCTCCTGACCACACTCCACCACCTGTGTGCCGCACTCTCCAGCTGGTACGTGGCAAAGGCCACGCGACACTCTGTCGGGGGGCGAAGGGTGACAAAAACCTTCTCGATCTGCTCGAGCCAGTCTTCCGCCTCAGTCAAGTCCTTATCCCCCTTGAAGGAGGGGGGCTTCAGCTTCCGGAACTGCCCGAAAAGCTCAAAGTGGCGCTGCAGTGGAGATGCTGGTGCACCTCCAGGTAAAGGTTCCTCGTGCACAGAAGTGTCAAAGGAAGGTGGGGGCGGTGGCTACCCATCCCCTCCCCCGCATCCAGCGTGGCATCCGTCGCGTGGTCCCACAGAAGACTCCCCCTCCGCAACCCCAGGGGGAGGCGCTCGGGGCGGTGGGTGGAGCTCCTCTCGCACTAAATCCCGTATCAGCTGGGCAAGGTCCTGGGCCTAAATGGCTGGGAGCAGTGGCTGGCCCACTGAGGCATCTGCCGCAACACGCCCACCTCGCCGACCTCATCCTCGGCCGCAACCGTGGCCTGCCTCGCTAGTCCCTCGTCGAGGCATCTCCTGCAAGGAGACGCGAAACAAAACGGAAACACGTAAAAATGGAACGATATCTATCGAAGGAGTCTACGAGCTAATGCCAAAAGAAACGTTGTGCTGGCTACTCGAGTTACAGACATGTGAATTGGTTATTTTCCAGTCAGTTGATTCACTTCTCGGGACAACCTTGCTCTAATACCACCTTGTAACGACCCGATTCCCGAATCCCTACGAGACACCAGAACCGGACCGACTCGACTAATCCCAAGACCCAGTCGTCCAACGAGAAAGTAACCAAAAGAGCAGTAAAATAAACCACATTCACCATGTATATAACTAGCAGTAACAAAATACAACAGTAAAGGAAAGAAATACTACAGTATATACCACCACAACAGCAGAGAAATAAACATGTACATAACATAAAGTATTCGGTAAAGAACTACAGGGAGTAACAAAGAAAACTACTCACTACAGTGGAAGAAAAGTATAGAAAGTACTACAGGTAACCCTTCTGGACCCTACTAGGCCCAGCGCCCTCTGCAGCCACTGACTCTGGCTGCTCAACACCTGGTCCTAAAAAGGTAACAAGGGTGACACGTCAGCGAAATGCTGAGTAGAGTGGCAACTAAAAGCTAAAGAAGCAGTAGAGTGTACAGTAACTGTTATATTCTTACTTTCTTTATTTACGTCTTTCTATTATTTCACTATTGATTTATTTCTCAAATCCTTCTGTTGATCTTGAATGTTCCTCGTGGGAACGATCTTGATTGCAGTCTTTTCTGAAAAGTAGAAGTAACACGTGGTGCACTCCTGGCCGGGAGAGTCCCCCGTGGTGGTCCTACCCTCAGTCAACCACCCCAAGGTCGCTGACAGACGAAACGGTAACTCCGGCACGCGCGATAAACGCACGGGTATCTACCCCGCACAGGCACGCGGTCAGTCGTTTCCGTTAACGGGTGCGCCCAAAGCACAGCACAGAACCAGTATAGGGCAGAGCCCTCTCAGTAACAGGGGTCCAGCCCCTCCACAGTAACCAAACAGGGGTCTCGACCCTCCACAGTCCACGCACCCTCTCCTGACTACCCTGGTTTGCCCAGTGGGCCTAACAAGTCGGTGTCGGAGAGCTAGCAGAACCCCGAGGCCCGTGGGGCAGCTAGTGCTCTCCCTACACTAGTAGCTCTCCTCGGTACTGTGTGCACGAGGGCCAAAAGTCAGTACAAAGTGGCCAGTCCTAACCCCGGGTCCCTGGGGCAGCTAGCTCCGCTCTGCACTAAACACGGGGACAGTCGCTCTCCTTGGTACTCCGTACTCAAGGGCCAGCCCACTTCCCCAATTCTATTCCATTCCCTTTCCAGGAGTTCTACTCCTAATTCCCCGTAGGGTTCAAGCTCTTTTAATTCAGCCAATTTAAGTTTCACCGTTCCAGCTTTACGTTCATACAACCCATGTTCTCAATCATACGTATTCATTCATAACAGGCAACTGTTAACCAATTTACAGGCAGTTATCATTTCCTTTCTACTATTCCAAGACTGCAATATTTATATATTCAACTAGTTTTCCAGTCCTAGGATTCATGCCATACCCTAGGATCTATCATTCAATCTAGTTTTCCAATCCTAGGATTCATGCAATACCCTAAGATCTATCATTCAATCTAATTTCTCAGTCGTAGGGTTCTTGCAATGCCCTAGACTCTATTAATTGTTTCATAATTGTAACAAATTTTGTTAAAATAAATTAAAAGGCCACTCTACCAGCGAAACCGGGAGTACTGGGGGCGCGATTGGCAATCCCGCGTGCCTCCGCAACCCCCGAGACTGTAATGAAATGGGGTCCTAACACAAGGATCAAACACAAGGAGTTTCTTAGAACAGTATACAATTACTATAAACGAATAGAGGAATTAATTCTGGAAAGAACGCAACTCGGAACGCGGAAAACGGACACCGAATGGGCCCCAAACGGGTTAAAAATGACTAAACTGTCCAAAATTAGACGTCTGGAACATCTTCCAGACGTCTTAAAAGGTGGGCCAGTCGTACCTCAGTTCTACGCAGTCCTTCAGATGTCCAGAAGCCCGCTGGAATGTCTGGCCTTGGTTTCCAGACGTCCAATTGTCACCCCGGACGTCTGGAGGTTCTCTCCGTCGTCTGGCATTGTGGCCAAACGTCTGATTCTCGTAGGATGGCGAGCCCTTGCCCCCTCCCGAGCAAAATCTGCGCACACACTCCTGCTCTCAGTACGACGAAATGTAGAAGAAATCGCGGTGGACGACTGCACGGCCGTACACGCGAAAGAAAGGGAAGGCAAGAAATATCTTACTTATCAGACGTATGGACCGTCCTGCAGACGTCTTCGGCGTCATCTGGACGTAACTCCAGACGTTTGATTCTGGACAATTTTCCAGAACCAAAGCCCGATCCGCTCTCCGCCCGCGACGCACCCTGTCCGCCTGCTGCCCGAGCTGCAGCAGCTCCTCTGTGCTACCCCATGCTCGCCGTTCTCCCGCCGGCCTGCTCTAGCAACCTCGACAAGCTCACACCTTCACGGTCGAGCTTCTACTTCCTCTTGCAGCAGCTTCTCTCCCAACAAGCTCGCAGCAGCTGCTCTGCTGCTCTCTCTCGCTCGCGCTCTCGCTAGCAGGGAGAAGGAGAAGATGGGTGGGAGGGAGTAGGGTGGCGTGAGGGAGAGGAGGGGTATATGTAGGCACAAGGGGGGGCTCTGCAAGTCGGCGGGGGAAGAAAGAAAGAGAAGAGGGCGGCTGGGAAGTCAGTCTGCACACGCCTGCGCGTAGATTCGCTTCTGTACTCACGCAAAATTAATTTCAAGACGTCTGGGAAGGCG
Organism: Thalassia testudinum; assembly: GCA_037157565.1. NCBI lineage: Eukaryota > Viridiplantae > Streptophyta > Magnoliopsida > Alismatales > Hydrocharitaceae > Thalassia > Thalassia testudinum. The sequence goes on along the minus strand of JAZHRO010000026.1, from coordinate 23,454,941 downwards.
TCCAGACGTCTGATCAAACATCTGGGCCAACTCCCCGAAGTCTTAAAGCGGTCTTGGTGCCTCGGGTCTTAACAATAAACCTCGTACCTATTGATCTAAACATGTTTATATCACATAAACCGTCTATTTTGCATGTTCTTAGACATAAAGTTGCATTATGCATTATAAATATTGCATAACATGCATCATCTTGCATTTAGGTTAGATTGTATAAAGTTTAGGTTAATTTTCTCTTTTTATGGTCAGGGAATAGGATAATATTTTATCAGGGTTTTGGATTGAAGATCCAACCGTATGGATCTGATCAGGGCGACAATTAGAGTTTAACGACTTCAAGATCGCCCTGATCGAACTTCCGTAGCATCAGATGCAGTCTGAGAAAGATCAGAGGTCAAGGGGCCAAGATAGTGTAAATCCATACATCAGATAACAAATCTGACCGCACGGATGAGTTCGGATCGACGATCGCAGCCCAACAGCATGAAAATCGATCCAATCCGACATCCATGGCACCATCTACAAGACAAAGAAGATGGACGGCCAAAACGGTGCCACATTGTGCAATCTTAGCCGCCCACACCGACCATGAACACCCACTACCCTCTCTCCCTCATCAGCAGCTTAATCAACCTTATCTTTGGATCTTGATCCAACAGATGAGGGCACATGAGCTCAAAACTAAAGTGCACCTCAAAGGGCGACTTGGCACAGTGGGTGAATGCCCTCATGCGAAGCAAAGGTCGCGGGGGGCACAGTGGGTGAATGCCCTCACGCGTAGCAAAGGTCACGGGGTTGAGCCCCCATGAGCCTCAAATTAGGCACGCAGTGTGGGTGCGGCCAAATTAGGCCATCGAATGCAGATCGTGCGACAGCAGGGGCACCACATGGTGTGACGGATGAACGTAGATCGGCTACACGTGCGATCCAACATGCCATCGCACACACAGGCATGCAATGAAGGCGCAGGCGCACACATCTTAAGCCATCTGATCTTGTAATCGAACAGTTGATTTCGTGCGAATGTGCATGAAGTGTTGAGCGTGAGGGAGAGGAAGAGGTGCGGCAGGCGCACGCACTAAGCCCACGTTTGCGATCATTAGTGATGCTTAAATCCATCATTAAAGACCCTGAATTAATGTTTTCATGTATAAAATGACCAAATTGCTCTCTATCCCTACAACTATAAAAGGAAACCCATGCCACTCAAATTTCTCATCCCTTCTTCTCTTCTCTCACCCCCTCAAAGGTTCTACGAGCTTGCCCCAAACCCAGGATGCTCCATTAGAGTTAAAATTAGAATTTTTCCACCTTTCCACCTCCTTCCTGGAGCATCCTGCAGTTGTCCTCTCAACGGGAAGTGGATCCCGCTGCGATGTCGCCCTACCCCATTCTCCGTCATTCGTCGTCGTTCTCCCTCATCCATCATCTCACCACCTTCGTCCGGGCATTCCGTCGACACAGCTCATCCTCCAAGCGGTTGTCGAGGAGGATAACTTCTCTCCACCTTCTCTTTACTGCTTTCTAGTTGCAATCATTCCAGCTTTCTAATGTAGTGATTAGTTGTAATGAACATTACTCTGTGGTTATAAAATCTATTTTTATTCTATCTCTATTTTGTCCTTATTTGTATTATTCTCTCTCCCTCTTCTATTCTTTATTCTTTAAGTAGATAACTAGCTTAGATTTAATTCGACCTGCTAATCTGCTTCGTGACAACAAGACAAATGCAATTTTTAATCAAATGTCCACCTCCCTATGTTCGACCCGGAATTCCTTTTGAGTTTCTGTAAAATTATCTGTTGACAATTTTTTCTCGCAAATTACGCTATATGGATGGGTTTTCCAAACTCAACCTTTTTGCGTAGATTTTCCGCTTCAATATTGACGTCGTTGCTGGGGAGGTGACACTCTTTGATTTTTTGTGTTTTCCAACTTACTGATCATTTACCTCACTTCTCTCCTTTCTTATTGTGATTACAGGTACTCTCACGATGCGGGCAAAAGCAGTAAATTGGAGCAAAGTGCTGTTGAAGAGTATGCAAGTAACCCCACCTACCCACCCACTAGATTTCATTCCATCACCTAATAACACAAACCCTAATTAACCTAGTAGCTTGCATCAGCCCTAGGATTAGTTTGATTGTTTGTTTAGCACCTCCACCTGCCTCATCCTCAACATATCAAAGAAAACTTTAAAAAATATCACAGAGATACACAACCTTTTCTGATTCTTCATACTCGACCGGTAACCTGATCTTTGGGACCAGTACACTCATCAACACATAATTGAGTAGAAATTATATTAGGAAATCACTTGTGTGCCTAATTCAGTGGTGGTTTACAATTTAGGCCAATACCAGGCACTTCACTTTATTCTTGATTTTAAAGGAAAACATCTCCACTCATGTTTGAAAGATTTGGTTTGCCTCTATTTTAACTCACCTAATTCTAAACCCTAAAAGCTACTAAGCAATATTTAAATCCTAAAATTCACCACATCTAAAAATAATCTTGCTTGAAAACTACTGGTTGTGCACTCACGCACATATCAATCAATCATTAAGGGCACAACCCAGATAAAGGGCCCATCACATTCCAAAGCACATTCAAACATAACCCTAATTAAAACAGAGTAGACATTGGCCTTAAGGATTGGACTCACTCTCCGAAGCCCAGATCCAGATTATTTTCGATTAGTCTGCTTATACCGTTCAATCTAATGTCTAGCTAGGGGAGCAGAATCAAATAATCATGGTTGGGGGTATCAAAGGAACCTGAGGCGAAAGCCAAGGGAAGAACCTTCTCCCCAGCTCCTCCCTCTAACTGCTTGGATTGGCTGGAAAGTAGATCAAATCATTTCTTCATCTCAAGACGGGTTCCGAGAGTCTGTAGGTCATTAGGCTAGCCCACTTAAGGATAGGTTTGATTATTTGTATTGCAGGGCACCTTTCTTCCTCCCGTTTGTCATGAATCCTCCACATTTTACATGCATTTCTGCTCATACCCTCTTGATACATCTTATCCCCAATATGATGATTATTATCCCGACTCATGCTGTAATCAACCATCTACTAGTTGGGATAACTCAAATTAGGAATACAATTCCAGACCTCCGCATACAGGGTTTAACCTTGAATACCATGATTGTGATTTCTATCCTTCTCTGAGCCATAATGATTATAGATCTCCACTCGTTAATGATCAATTTAACTCGATCTACAATCAAGAAGGATATCCTGATTACAACTCTTACCCTCCCCTAGATTGCAATGCATATAGGTCACCAACCCTCTCTGAACAACCAGAAGTGACCTATTATTAGGGAGGGTACCAAGAACCTCAATTCCTTGACTCCCCCAAATTAAACCCAAACCCACCCAACCCTGAACCAAACCATTTGGTTCAGGTGAACCAGGTCCAAGATAGGGTGTTGGCTAACTTAAGGAATACCATTCAATCTTTAAAAGCTCAGCCAACACCCTGCACTGAAGAATTGGAGCCTCTGATTGACATGATTGACGATCTTAACAAGTATTTATTGGATTGGCTCTAGGATGTCAAGGATAAGGACTCGGGTGAGTTTTTACTTGGGAAGTTATCGAAATTGAGGATGAGATTTGTGATTGCTCTAATCCAATCTTGGGAGGATTCCCAGGATGAACCCTTCCAGGAGAGCTGATATCGGAATCCGCTCAAGCACCTGTTGTTGGTGCTAGAGCACCACGATCATTTGTTTTGATGATAAAAAAACACGTGTTATTTAACATTTGCAATTTGAGTCCTAGATTTCAGGTCAATTGCAAATGTGGACGTGTTTAGACGGAGTTCGAGCTCGCATCCAGGACAGATTGGAGGAGCTTGACGGAAAACAGAGGAGGTTCGCGTGGAGCGAAAGATTGAAGATGGAAGGAAATCAAGAATAGGATAGATTTCCTTCTTTTGTACTTGTTATATTTTTCGTTTCTTTTGTTGCTCTTTGTTTCCTTAGATATTTCATGTTAAAGAGCCTCAAAGGACCCTAAAAGTAGTCCTAGGAACACCGGCACAACACTAGGATACTTAGGTTTTCTGTAGAATACTTAGAAAACCAATATAGGGTTCAAACAGACTTTCCAGACATCTAATTCCCAAATCAGACGTCTGATAATGTATTTTAAGACGTCTGACTGTTGTTTCAGACGTCTGATAACTGTTAGGCTGGATGTACCTAGTTCTGTCTGATGAAATCAGACGTCCAGACCTTAGTCCAGACGTCTTAGAAGACGTCTGATGGACTTGCCAGACGTCCAGATAGTGGACCGTTGGCTAACTTAGCAAGCACGGCAGTATATGACCGTTAGAGCCTTATCAGACATCCTTAGGCCTTTCCAGACGTCTGATAAATGACCGTTTTGCCTCGGCTGACCCAAAATCTCTTCTCAGAGATTTTCTAGCTGTTGTAACGTTTGGAAATCAATTCCCACAGTAGAAGTAGGTTTTCAGACGTCCAGACTTAGTGCCAGACGTCCTGTATGTCATCTATGGACTTGCGTAAAAGCCCTGTTTAGATCTGATCCAAGTCAGGGAGAGACCCGCCCAAAATCAGACGTCTGACCTTTGAATCAGACGTCTTATAGTGAACTTCCAGACGTCTGATGCTAGAATTAGATGTCTGATAAGCCTGTCAGAACAATGATTGTTCCTGATTTCGGGCTGATTCACTTGGGCTTTGTTCCCAACGGCTATAGAACCTTTCTTAAGCCTTCCAAAGCCTTCCTAAGGCCTCTATAAATAGAGGGGAGCCTTTACACACCAATACACACCAAGAGAAACACAAGACACACACTTGGATACACTTTGTAATACATACTTCCACTCGCTTGTGTCCTAGAGAAGCCCTTGCTCTCCAAGCTCAAGCTCCATCATCTTGAGAGCATCAAGCTTCGCGCACCCGCTCTCCCGCCGTTGTCTACGAGAGCGACATTGCGCCGTTGCGTGGCTCACGCACCCGCGTCATCCTCGACGCACTCCTTGCAAAGGGGAGTTTCCTAATTCCTATAGAAGCTAGGTTTATAATTACTTTTTTGGCTCTATAGGACCTGTTGTTTTATTTTATCTTTGTCTTTTGGTTGGGTATTCGCTTTGCGAATTCCCGTCTCCTTCATGGGACAAAATCCTTCTCGTGGAGAGAAGGGGTTGAGGAACGCTACCCTCGTACTTGTAGCGTGGTCGTACTGAGGTTGAATCACCCTCGTTTTAAAGTGATTCGGTTAGTGGATTTGATCAACTAGGTTGATCGGAAAATCCTAACTCGAGAGGGTTAGGTGGTGGTTTTCACCCGGTTTGTGTTTCCACCTAAAAATCTTTGTGTACTTGTGCGATTGATTTTTTTTTGTGAGATTGCTTTATGTTTCAATTACGCATTTTTTACGTCACACTGATCTCACCCCCTCCAAGTTGGGTCGTAAATTACACCTGTAGGGGGGACACGTTTTATGAGATCAAGGTTGACCAGGTTGTTCTAGAGCAATCAAATAAGGATGAACTGATTTCTTCACCTGAGATCCCCAAACTAGGGTACGAGGAAATGTATGTCTCCATGGATCAGAAACTAATTGATGATTTTAAGACATACATTAATGCAGATTTAGAATTCTTTGATTCTGAAAGTGAAGAATCATTGTACAAAGTCTCACCTGAGTTTATAGCACACGATTTCAGTGAGACTACTGGGCCTAAGGAATTCGATGAATCATTTGATGGCCCTAAAATTGAAAATTTTGATCCTGTTGGGGCTCGCTTGGCAGATTCAAATCCTGTTATTAAGGATTCAATTCAAAGCCCCATTTTTCAATCACAACCCATTGAGCATATTGACAATTTTGATTTTGAGATCACTAGACCCAAGTCAATTTTGTTTCAACCATCAATCTTGGACATGGAAATTTTAATGGGGTGAATATCATGCAAGAGGTTCCAAAATCTGAAGTCCTGATTGTGGAAGATAGGAGTTGGGAAATGAAGATTTGAGAAGCTAATTTCGGAGGAAGCAGAACATTGAGTCTAAGGGTGCCTATTTGTTGAAACCACAAACTCTCAACCAAGACCCTTATGACATCTTTGATTCAGAGGATATCCAAACCAAACGCACATTCATTAATTATCCTTTTGAGCTTAATTTCTCTATAATCTGACTTTTTGGTCTTGGGTTGCATCCTCACAAATCGCAGGCCCAACCCCACTTGCATCCTGATCTTAGGTTTTGGATAATTTTTATACAGAACCTTAGATACACTCAACCATGGGGCATGGGTCTGCACCACAATATGATCTACATTTGTGGACATCTTCTCCAGGCAGGTCCAAAGATAGATTTTCTTATTTTAATGCGAACCTGCACCTGTGAATTCCTTATTTCTTCTTCTTTGTATAGTGTGCCTAGCTGAAGGCACTAAATTTAGCACGTATACAGTTTCTTTTCATCTTGGAGTCGACCTATTATTCACATAATTTAGGTGCTTTCTACTATACTCCACTTTGTTTCGTGTCTTTTTAATACAATGAGGATAATGCATTAGATAGGCATGGGGGAGTGGATATTCATCCCTGAATTATTTCGTTAGCTCTGTAGATTCTTTTTGTTTTATTTTTATTTATTAAAAAAAATTATGGAATTAGGAAAAAGAACTTGGGCTTTAGAAAATTTTCAATCTTAGAAAATAAACCTGTATGACTTGAACATTAAGACCCTTCAGGTCTTCGGGCTTAATCAGCCTGAGTGCCAACTAAAATGTGGATTTGTTTCTCCAGTCCTTGCCAGTCGGAATATATTTCTAATTTGATTAAATAAGTTGGGGTGATAAGTACATGACTTATCAACCCACCCTCTGATTTGAGGGGATTTTAAGTCTAAGCATCTACACACACTTTGCATTGACTCACTTTTTGGCAGTTTTTATGAAAATTGGGTAGCTAATGAACCTTCTAGGGTGGTATGGCTGGCAAGTTATCACAGGTAACAACCCATTGGTCAGTTGTCCAGAACCTAGTCAGAATGACCATTCTTTTCTTGCTGCCTTTAGCTGAATCTTAGATCAGGGAAGCCACCTACTTAAAGAAAGAAAAGAAAAAGAAAAATATCCAAAAAGAAAGAAAAAAAAAGAAACGGAGAAAAGAAAAGAAAAAAAAAGAAATAAGTCACACGTCACCACACGAGTATGGCTGGTAAGTTATCGTGGGTAACATCCCATTGATAAGTTGTCCAGATCCCAGCTCAAGAAATGCACGTATAATTCCTAAACACTTAGGAAGAAGCAAAAAAGTAGAATAAGCCAGGGAGGTATACACTGGGTTCGCCCTTGTGTTGACCCCATAAAAATAAAAGTAGGGAGAAAGCTACCGGTCGGATAGATACACCTTTAGGTAGAATTCTTTTTAAGGTCACCTAAGGACGTAGAACCTGAAGTCCATTCTGATTGTCGATCAATGAGTTCAGCACTTCACACGAAAAGATGCTTAGAACTTAGGGTTCTCATCGAATCTTAGGCGGGTTGAGTGGCCCTAGAAAGTTGCTCCGAAATCCTAAACTCAAAAATTCAAAAAAATTCAAAAAGAAGAAAAAGAAAAAAAGATCCTTCTTTGAATAAGGTAAGGGCTTGAGGCAGTCTGCATTTTGGTAGACACTCGGGCGATGTTGTATCTCTGTAGTTCAGGTTTTAGTTGAAATTCTTAAGTGTTGAAAAATACCTATTGCCCAAGAAATTTGGCCTAATTCTCTTATAAATAGCATGTAGTTTTGCTAGGGACTAGAAAAAGATAGGCATGGGGGTGTGATGTAAACATATTTATATCACATAAACCATCTATTTTTTAGTGTTCTTAGACATAAAGTTGTATCATACATTATAAATATTGCATAACATGCATCATCTTGCATTTAGGGTAGATTGTACAAAGTTTAGGTTAATTTTCTCTTTTAATAGTCAGGGAACAGGGCAATATTTTATCGGGGCCTCGGATTGAAGATCCAACCGTACGGATCATATCAAGGCAAAGATCGGAGTTCAACGACTACAAAATCACCCCGATCGGACTTCTATAGCATCAGATGTAGTCCGAGAAAGATCAGAGGGCAAGGGGCCAAAATGATGTAAATCCGTACATCAGATGACAAATCCAATCACACGGATGGGTTCGAATTGACGATAGCAGCCAACGGCGCAAAAATCGATCCAATCCGACATATGTGCACCATCTACAAGACAAAGAAGATGGATGACCAAGATGGTTCCACGTAGAGCCATCTCAGCCGCCCGCACTGGCCATGAATGCCCGCTACCCTCTCTCCCTCATCAGTGGCTTGAACAACCTCAGCCATTGGATCTTGATCCAACGACCGAGGGTTCCTAAGCTCAAAACTAAAGTGCGCCTCAAAGGACGGCTTGGCATAGTGGGCGAATACCCTCAAGAGAAGCAGAGGTCGTGGGGTCGAGCCCCTGTAAGCCACAAATTAGGCGGGCAGCGTGGGTACGACCAAATTAGGTCATCGAATGCTGATCATGCGACAGTGGGGGCACCACGTCCTCTCAACGGGAAGCGGATCCCGCTGCGACGTCGCCCTGCCCCGTTCTCCGTCGTCCGTCGTTGTTCTCCCTTGTCTCGCATCTCACCACCTTCGTTCAGAGGCTCCATTAACGCAGCTCATCTTCCAAGCAACAGTCAAGGAGGATAACTTCTCTCCACCTTCTCTGTACTACTTTCTAGTGTAGATTTACCGCTTTCTAGTTGTAATCTTTCCAACTTTCTAATGTAGTGATTAGTTGTAATGAACATACTCTGTGGTTATGAAATCCATGTTTATTCTATCACTATTTTGTCTTTATTTGTATTATTCTCTCTCTCTCTTCTATTCTTTATTCTTTAAGTAGATAGCTAATTTAGATTTAATTCGACCAGTTAATCTGCTTCGTGACAACAAAACAAATGCGAATTTTAATCAAACATCTGTCTCCCTATGTTCGACCTAGAAGTCATTTTGAGTTTCGGTAAAATTATCTGTTGATGGTTTTTTTACGCAAATCGTGCTACAACGACGGGTTTTCCAAACTAACCCTTTGTGCATAGATTTTCCGCTTCAACACCTATCTTAACCAAAAATCAACCAAGGTCCTATCTTGAACTTTTTTCTCAAAACACAAAAGATGGTTTCTTGAGAAATAATGTGGTGCAATAACAATTTTTGCTAAGGAACTTGCAAAAAGATAAGCATGGGGGTCTGATAAACACCAGTTTATCATCATCCTTAGCATCCATGCACATCTAGTTCTGAAGATTTTGTCAACTGAATTGCATTATATCGTTGCATTGAGCATGCATGTGCATTTAAGGTTTAAAGAATATTAGCATTCATTTCACATTATCTCATGTAGTTTTCATTTGGTTACCAAGGATGAATGCATTGGAAATGAGAGAAACCATGGCAATATGGAAGGCACTTGGAACATTTGTGAAGATAGAAGCTCTAGTAGTTTGACCCCAGCTCAACTCAGCTGGATCCAACTCAAATCTAGGTCCTACCCTACTCCCTCTCCACCTTAATGGCTGTCCACCTACATTAAAATCACCAACCATTGGTGCCTAAAATACACTCTTTGGTTTCCTTTTACATAGCACCAAGGAAGCTTCCTAACCACCCTCCTTGGCACCCTTTCACATTGGTCTCAAAAATACACGTTTTGTTAAAAATGGGTTTTTAATGTCGTTGTAACGCGTATCTTTTAAATCAACTTTTACAATTTATAAAACCTAGATAGTGGGGTATCTAAGGTTGTCCAAGGAGGCGGGAATGCACTGTTAATAATATTGCTCAACAAAGAGGAAATCAACTTTCTTTTTAAGTTTTTAAATGTAAGATTTTTTTGTGTTTTGAAATAATAGGAAATTACAGAATCGAAAGCAGGAAATAGCCACACCTAATTTTCTAATGCTAACACCTAGGTGACAGAAATAACCCCTCTCTAAGCTCATCCTAGGTATGTGGAGACCTAGGGTAATTAGAGAGAGGGAGTGAAAAAGGACACTAAAGTGAAAGCAGTAAAAAGATGCAACAAAATTTTAGAAAGGCAACTTTATAAATGGAGAAAATTTGTTTTACAGGAATGCTTGTAGAGGAATGCTTCTACTACAAAATGAAATATAAAAAAAATAAGTAAAACAAAGATCAACCTGATGATGGTGGTTAAGAAGAGAGAGTCCTTGCTTCAAGCTCAGTTGCTCCTAGGCTTGAAAAGGTTTTCTCCAACTCCTTCCTTGAAAAGCTCCTCTACGGTGATGTCTTCCTTGGCAAGCCCTAAGGGGGGGCATGCCCTTTCCCCTCCAAAGGTGGATGATCTCCACCCACAATTCTACTCATAGGGTGGGGTGCACCATCCTCAAGACCTCCTAAGGCCTTCCTTGCCTGGCTGCTCCTCTGGCTGGTGGTGGCACAAGAGAGAAGGGAAGAGGGGAAAGCACCAAGGGGACAAAGTATCCCCTTAATCTTCTTCTTCTCCTTCTTCTCTTGGATGACTATAGGGTGGATTGAAGGTGGAAATTATGAAGCCAAAGGATGATCATTAATGGTGGTAGGTAGGGGATATATATAGGAACGGTGATGGGGGTGTAGGTGTAGGTGAGGTGTAGGGTTAGGATGGGCTTATGAGGGTAGTTAGATGATCCTAGGGCTAGGGTTATTTGGCGCCAAGGGAGGAGGTGTGTAGGTGGTAGTTATGTTGGTGGAGAGGCACCATTAATGGCACCAACCATAGGAGGGTTAAGGTGTTGGTGGTTGGGTTGGAGAATAGAAGGCTAGGATGTAGTTGTGAAGTGGATGGAGGGTGGATGTGTGGGTGTAAGTGGGCACCAATTTAGGTGTTGGTTAGGTGGGTTTTTGGCACCGACTATAAGAGGGTTAGGATGGGGTTTGTGGGTTAAGGGTTTGGTGCCAAAATGGGTGGTGGTGATGGTCTTATGAGGCTAGGTGTAAGGTGGAGATTAGGGTAGATGTTGGCGCCAATTTGTAGGGGTGTGTGTAGGGTATTTTGGCGAGGGTGGTTAGGATGTGGTTATGGTGGTGGAAGGATGCTTAGAGTTGGTACCAACTTAGGTTTCTAGAACGGGTGTAGCTGGATGGTGGAGATGGGTTCTAAGGGAGATGGATGGTGGTGATAAGTGGGGGTTTTGGAGGGAAAGTTGGCGCCACCTTTTGTGGTGGCTTTTGGAGGTGGTGGTGTGAAGAGGTGTGGTGGTGGTGGCGCCAACTATAGGTGGAGGTAGGTGGTTAGTTTAGGTGGTGGACTTGGAGTAGAGTTATGGTGGGGTTAGGTTAGGGCTTAGGTAGTTGGTGGATGGCCATGGAGGTGGAGCTGGTTTTGGGCTTAGCTAAGCTAGCTTAATTAGTAGAATAGTAGTGAAGGAGTTAGGGTTTTGAGAAGAGGAGCTAATGGAAAGTTGACTGGAGCTGCATTGGAGCTGCACTGGAGCTGAATCTGCTAAGGAAGTCTTCATGAGGAGCTCAACTACTTAGCTAAGCTATCTAGTTCTTATGCTAGTAGCTAGGCTTGAGTAGTTGAGCTAGGTTGAGCTGGTTTCAACCTAGCTAAAGCTCGGTTTAGCTGGAATTGCCTCTGATGAGAACTCCCGAGCTAGCTTAGCTACAAAGTGGGCAAGTAGTAGCTATGTTGGAGGGAGTTCAGCTACCATGAGCTAAGTGGAGCTGAGGAGAGCTGGACTTGAGCTGAGGTGGACTCTTGTCAACATACTTGAGCTAGCTAGAGCTCCCAGTGAACTGATTCGAGCTGAGATGAGCTAGACTTAACTAAGTTGAGCTGGCTCTAAGCTAACTTGAGCTAGGTAGAGCTGAAATGAGAGAGAGCTTCCTTCTAGGGTGGACAGAAGCAAGGAGGAAAGAAGGGTGGAGGACGTCCACCTTTGAGAGGAGCAACACAAGGAGCTAGAAGGAAGTCTTCTTCAAGTTTAGGAGTCACCATTGTTGGAGCGAAGGCTACCTCAGCTACTCGAGAGAACTTTCTGTCTTTTATTTTGTTGCATTTTAATTTCTGTTAAGCATTCATCTACCTAGGGATTAACTAAGTGGAACCTCTGCTTAGTTGAGCTCCCTAAGTACTTTGTAAACATTTCTTCTTAATAGCAAAGTATCTTTCTTCATTCTTTTATTTTCAATTTCAAGTAGCAACTTTATTTATTTTGGTGCATCTCATCTCTCTTCTAATTACCCTAGGTGCACTTACCTAGGGTGAGCTTAGAAGAGAAGACTTCTCTTGTCACTTAGGTTCTAGTTGTCAGGCAAGTTTCTTTAGCGTAATTCTATCTTTGCATTCGTATCCCGCTTATTTCCAAACATAAAAATTTACAAAAATCAAAATACAAAAAGTGAAGTGTTGATTTGGGAGATGAGAGAGAGAATCACTTATTCGACTAACAATTTAGCCTCCTTGGACGACTGTAGATACCACCACTATTTAGGAATATAAATTTAAAAGCTGATCGATTTTGCACGTTACAATGGCATTAAAACCCCCGTTTATGAAATCGTGCAAATCTCGCATCAACCTCACCGTGGTGGTTGCGACCACGGTGGACTACTCCCTGCCTACTGACTAATCTCTCAAATGGTAAGAGAGAGAGCAGCATATGGGAGAGGAAGAAAGGGAGAGAGGAGAGCTGAAGGTGGAGTGGTGGTTGGCTGCTAGGGGTGGCTGTGTACGAGTTTGTGAGTGAGGTGGGGTGCTTTGTTGGTATGGTGTGGGTGTGGTATGGTGCTGACCTCACTCATATGGGGAGGTTGGGTACTATTATATAGGCAAGGATGGGATGGAGGGAGTGGGGAGCAAGCCAAAGGCCCTAGGATATTTGGGTGTTTTGTGGTTAGGCACTTAGGTTGCTAGGAAATTACTGTAGATGGTGTAGGGTGGTGTTGTGTTAGGTGGTATTAGGTGGTAGAAATGAATGGATAGGGGGCTCAATCTCTATCTATCTTCCTCTCCATGAAATGCATGCATGCACATATTTACAAAATGCATGAATATCTACCTAATCTAAATGCGCAAAGATAGGAAATAGCATAAGTGGGCATAATTAATGGAGTGAATTACTGCACAATCACACCCCCATGTCTATCTTTTGCTAGTCCCTAGCAAAACACTTATTTAATAGTAAGGTAGTAGTGTTTAGAAGTAATCTTAAGCTGAAGATTTTTCTGAAGCAATTTTAATGTGTTTATCAATTTTACATTGTGAGAATCAATTACAAAGAAGACTACCAATACTTGAGACTCATATGACATAGACCATCTCTCGATTAACAAGTATTCTTGATATTTAAACCTTAAGTGCGATTTCCAGGACTCAAAGGGTTTTACCAAGCTCAAAAGTTAAGAGTTTATGGTTATGCTTAGTGAGTAACCAAGACTAACCAGATGAACATTAAGACCTAAACCCAAGGTCTCATGTCTTTTTAAGTCCATGCTGGTCATAGCTTTAGCTCATGTCTTCGGATCGACCTTCAAAAATGAGTGAAGACTCAACCCCACTCTTATTGTGTTGTGGCTCAAAGAATATTTGGTGGAAACATGGTATTTATAATGCACCTTGAAAAACTTTTTGCTGGAAGAATTTACAGGAATTTGGAGAACATACTGACTTATTCAAAGAATTTTTTTTAATTTTTTTGACCTTTATTTTTTCTTTTTTTTTTTTTTTTTTGGCAAATGTCAATATGTCTCCTACAACTTTATTTGGAAGTGCACACTTATTTGGTGGGTGAGTACTTTTGGTAGAAAGTGTTTCTCCTAAACACAAGACTAAAGACTGACATAAAAAGTCTACCTGCACACACAAGTAAGGACTTCACCTTCCTTAATGAACACAAGGGTTGGATCTTACATTCATCTGGTCTTTCCAAACTCTGCGTAGTGTAAACCAAGGTTACCTAGACTCATAAGCAAAAGCAAACCAATGAATCCTGTACTGGTGACTCAGGTACAAGAATGCATCCTAAGTTACGAGAGATTCTAGTCTATCTTGCCAATGCTCGAGTGTATTAAATCAAAGCCTAACTGAATCAAGTTTCTGTGGCCTAGAAAGTCCTCAAAGCAAAGGTTGAATGTCCAAAAACACTTATTTTGTTTTTGCTTCAGCTTTCAGATCATTGCTAAACACTTTTGAAAATATTTTTTTGAGTTTTTGAATTTTCACTTTTGGATTTTTTTTTTTTTGGAACTTTTCAAGATTTTTCAATTTTTATGTCTTTTTTAATAAGGCGACTTGTATATACTACAAATGGATATGTATAATGGACAAGAATCTACATAAAACCCATATAATACCTAGATCCTATAAATGCCTATCTACCCCCCCATGGCAAATTATGTTATGCCCTCATATGCATGCAAAAAGGGTTAGACAAGGTCAAAAAGTCTTGGTGCAAGAGTGAAGTGTGGGGTATACAATAGGATGGATGGGTAGGTGGATGGTGGGTGGTGAAGTGCGAAGTGAAGTGAAATGAAATGAAAAGTGGAGTGAAAGTGAAAGCGTGTTGGGGTGCCTCCCAACGAGCGTTGAATTTAACATCCCCAACTGGACTCAGAATGAGGCCAAAGTTAATTACCCTCTATTAGGGCAACTATTTCACCAATAGGGGTAGGCTCATGCGTGAGATATGATTTCAATCACTGCCCATTAATCGTAAATTTATGCCTAATTTTGGGATCTTCAATCTCGATGGCATCGTTAGGAAAAGGTCTCAAGTCTAAAAAAGGACGAGTCCATTTGGACTTCAATTTTCCAAAAAAGAATTTGAGCTGGGCATTGTAAAGCCAAACTTGTTATGATGGCTCAAACTCCTTCTGCTTAATACAGCTGTCGTGAAAAGTCGTAGCTTGCTGTTTAAAGGTCAAGGCAGAGTCATAGGCTTCACGACGTAGCTCTTCTAATTCCTAGAACTGGAGTTTCCTTTCTCGACCACACAGGTCTGGGTTGACGGAACACCAGTGAACCGCCCAATAAGCGCGGTGCTCTAACTCCACGAGCAATTGACAAGGCTTCCCGAAAATAATCCTGTACGAAGACATACCGAGGGAAGCCTTGAAGGTGGTCCGATACACCCATAAGGTGTCAATCAGCTTGTCAGACCAATCCTTATGGTCAGGCCGAACCATTTTTTGGAGGATCTTCTTGATCTATCGGTTCGACACCTCTACCTAGCCGTTCGTTTGAGGATGATATAGAGAAGCGATACAGTAGTGGACTTCGTATTTCCTCATAAGTGCCCAGAATGATGAGTGAACAAAATGGTTTCCTCCAACAGAAATGATGGCTCGAGGATCCCAAAGCGCACAAAAATGTAGTCCTTGACGAATTTGGTGGGAATGACATGGGCAGCACCGGGCAAAGGAATAGACTCAATCCATTTCGAGACATAATCAATGATAATGAGGATGTACTCGAAACAGTTGGATGGAGGAAGGGACCCATAAAGTCAAATCCCTAGATGTCAAAAATTTCTGTAGCTAGGATGGGTTGCAAAGGCATCATGTCGTGACGTAACATTGACCTTAGCGACTAGCACCTAGTGCAACGCTTAGAGTAATTGTGTGCATCCTGATGAAGGGAGGGTCAAAAGAATCTGCATTGCAACACCTTGGTTGCAGTTTTCCTCCCAGAAAAATGGCCTCCGCAGGCCTGATCAAGGCAAAAGGATAGCACACTGGGGAACTCGCTATTAGAAACATAGAGACAGATAATCTGATTGCACCTACTCTAAAAGATAGTGGATTATCCCAGGAATGATACTTTGCTTCTGCAATGAGACGCTCGCACTGGTTTTAGGGCCAACCACGTGGAAGAGATCTAGAAGCTAGGTAATTAACGATATCGAAATACCACGGTCCACTTGCCACATCTATTACTGGAAGGTGCTCATCAGGAAAGGATTCATTCAATGACAAGGTAAGCCCAATATGGTCCAGGTTGAGTCTCGAGAGGTGGTCTGTAACCACATTCTAGGCTCTGGCCTTATCTCTTATCTCAAGATCAAATTCTTGAAGGAGAAGGATTCAACGAATCAATCGAGGCTTTGCATTCTTCTTATGCATGAGATGACGAATGGTCGCATGGTCAGTAAAGATGGTAACATGAGAACCCAGAAGATACAATCGAAATTTCTCTAGCCCAAAGACGACCTCCAGCAGCTCCTTTTCAGTGGTCGTGTAATTACGTTGGGCCTCATCCAGCGTCTTATTGGCGTAATACACCACGAAGGGGTGTTTATCGTGTCTTTGTCCCAAGATGGCTCCGACAACTAGGTCAGAAGCATCACACATTAACTCAAAGTCGAGGGACCAATCAGGCAGCTAGAGAACAAGGGCCTTAGTGACAGCATCACGTAGCTGTGTAAATGCTCGAATATAGTCGGGGTCGGGCCCATGTCAAAGGGTACATCGATCGATAGGAGATGCGTCAATGGTTTGGAAATCTTGGAGATATCCTTGATAAATCTCCTATAGAAATCGACATGACCTAAAAAGGAGAGAATTTGGTGGACAGAGTTAGATATTGGTAGATCAGCTATCACATCAAGCTTAGCTCTATCCACCTCGATACCTGTTGTGAAAAATCGTAGCTCACGTTTTTGATAAAAGCGTCGTAGTATAGTTGCGAAATACGATCCAACAAAGATATTGTTTTGTAAAAATAACGAGACTTTGAGTCCCAGTCGTTCGTCTCTGGGAGGCGTTGCTTTTACTTTTGAAATAGATCTTATCCAGCTCTACTTTATTTAGAATCGCATATCGGTTCGTGATTATTATGTATTTAAGTACGACATGCTTAGTTGCAGAATGGATAGGCAATTAAGACAAGCAACTTGAATCACGCAAATATGATAGCAATCAATAAGCTCATTGTGATTTCATAACATAGAGACAGATATATATATATATATAACATTTTTTTTTTATTCATTCAGTGAGAGAGTTGTTTGCAACAGAACTATAGATGAAAACTTATACATAAATGCTTGAAAATCAAACCTAACTACCAGAAAATGATTGCATACAAGAATCGATGGGGGGATTTCGCATGCATCATTGGGGGAAAAGTAAGACTATGCTACTAAGCAGTAAATATACGAAAAGCTAAGATACTAATCTAGCAGAAGGAAGGGCATTCGAAGGTGGTCTCCGATGGCCTTTGAGTGGCTGAGAGAAGGAGGAGCGGCCAATGGAGCTTAGGTCGGCCCTTGGAGAGAGGTTGGGGGGCTGATCCAGCTTCCTAGCGTGGAGATGGTGGCCTCAATGGTGGTGCTCTACTCGTGGAGGTGGAGTGGAGATGGAAGTGGCTAGCCTAAGTGGAATGAATGCCAAGGAACTGGATGGGTGCAAATGGCCATCCATTGGGTCTTTTTATAGACCTAAGGGAAGCTCTCTAGAGAATTATGGAATTCTCTAGAGAGGCCTTTGGTGGGAGCTCGTGGGAGAGTGAGAGAGAGAGGTTGGATGGTGGTTTTTAGATCCACCAAATGTGGATCTAAAAATTGAATGGCTCTTGTTGCTATTTTTGGCAACCAAGGCAACCACACATGGTAGAGAGTTCTAGAGAACTCTAAGCTAGATATTTTCGTGTGGATGGTGTGTGTGGGTGTGTGTGGGTGTGTGTGGGTCGAAACTTAGGTGGCTAGGTTGATTAGGTTAGGTTCTAGTGGGTTTAGGTCAAGGTATGTCTCAAATTAGGGTTATAAACCCTAATTCACTAAGGTAAAGTGAAATTAAACTTAATACAAGTTTAATTGGGTGTGTGGAAACTTAATTGAGAGTAAAACAACTTAATTAATTTAGGTCTAGGTCAATTGGACTCTCACTGAGTCCAATAGGACAGTGTGTGCTGAGATTAGGGCTCAATTGGACTCAATGAGTCCAATTGAATAGGCTGATGGAATTGACTAAGATCCAAGTCAATTAGGTTTAGTGAGGACCTAATTAGGTCCTTAGGGAGGTCTAGAGGTGATGTACTAGGGTTAGGGCACCTTAATTTAGGTTCCTATGGGGTTGGGATTGGGTTTAGGGACCTAGAGATCCAAGATCAAGGCTTAAATCTCAAAATAGGAATTGGAGAGCAGTATCAGACGTCTAATAATAGAATCAAACGTCTTATACTCAAAAATCAGAAGTCCAGACTTGTTGTCTGGATGTCCAATCAGAGTCAGGAAGGATTTCAGGTTCTATTTTGGGTATTCTGCAGAAATTGGACGTCTGACAAAGTGTCTGGACGTCCAATAACACTGCAGAAGTGGGTTTGAAGTGTGCGGGAGTTGGCTAAGGGTCCTGGACGTCCTATAACTTATTTGGACGTCCAGATAAGGGTTGGAACTAGGGTTTTAGGGCTTCCTAGGGTGTTGTGACCTAATCTAAGGGTGGCTAAGGCTTGGGGAAGTCTCTAGGCTATCCTAAGGCTAGGATGGACCTAAGCTCTTCACATTTTACTGCTTTATTCCTACTTAAAAGAATAGCAAACCTTTAACTCCCTTACATTATTTTTCCTACATCTAATCTAAGCCTTCTACTCTAGCTCTGCTGCAACTCCCGTTATTCTAGATCCAGCTTCAGATCCTGCTCCAGATCCAGCTCCAGATCTGCTTATTCCCTACAATCGACATAATGCACTTAATCATCACATTATAACATTATTTTATGCATAGCTAAAGGAAAGCAGTAAAGATGTAGATAATGCATATGCATGCATGAATAACCCTAACTTATGCTAAGTCCTAGCTTAATCTAGGTCAATTAAGACCTATGATTTCTACGCAATCAATACCCCTTTTGGAGATGATATGTCCCAGAACAATACCTTCATGCACCATAAAATGATTTTTCTCCTAGGAAAGCACGAGGTTTACATCAATACATCTCCGAAGGTTAGCTAGACAATCATCAAAGGTGGGTCTGAAGATCAAAAAGTCATCCGTAAATACCTCAAGAAAATCACCCACCATAGCATGGAATATCACCAGCATGCATCTTTGGAAGGTAGCTGGCATGTTACAAAGTCGAAATGGCATCCTTCGGAAGGCGAAGGTGCCAAACGAGCAAGTGAAGGTGGTCTTCTCTTGATCACGGGGGTCAATAGCCACCAGATTATAGCCTGAGAATCCATCTAGGAAACAAAAGAACTGATTTCCCGCTAACAGCTCCAGGATTTGGTTGATAAAAGGTAGCAGAAAATGGTCTTTCTTGGTAGTAGTATTGAGTTTCCTATAATCTACATACACTCTCCAAGACGTAGGAGTGTGTGTAGGGAAGGATTCGCTGCTGTCATTGACACAGATGGTGAGACCTGCCTTTTTGGGTACAACATGAATTAGGCTCACCCAAGGGATGTCCCTGATCGGGTAAATGATGCTCGCATCAAGTCACATAATAATTTTAGTCTTGACGACCTCCTGCATATTAGGATTGAGATGTCATTGCATCTCACGGGAAGGTCAAGCCTCCTCCTTTGTATATATACTGTGAGTGCAGTAGGAGGGGCTAATGCCAGTCAAATCAAAAAGAGACCATCCAATGGCTGTCTTTTGTTCGATTAAGACCTTCATTAGCTTGCACTCTTGCTCCCTGGACAATTTTGAACTGATGATTACAAGATGCATTTCATTTGGTGCTAAGAAAGCATATTTTAGTGAGTTAGGCAACACTTTAAGCTCAGGAGTGGATGGGAAAAGATTTGGCAAATCTTGGGATGAGAGTGTCCCAAAAGGATCAAGGGGAAGAATGAAGGGTGAAGGAAATTGGGCCTCAGGTTGGCCAAGGATAGGGGCATCCAAGATTGATGGATTTAAGAAAGGGGAGCCCCAGAGATCAGCATTTGGGAACAAAGTCCCAGTGTGGCATGTTGCTGTAGCCTGATTTGGCAGGAAAGAATGGGCACTTCGGTCTTCAAGGGGGTAAACTGAAGGTGAGCAGCTCGGAAATGACTCAGACCATGAGGCGTAAGAAGCGAAGTGGGCCTCGTCAGGGGTCTAGTCAGGAAGAGATAAGGGTAAGGGGAGGGTTGGGGCAATGTCACAATAAAGGTCAGTCAAGTGATTGTGATTCTCCAGGGGTATGTCGCAGTAGTTCAAATAGGTCCCTACCAACCCGATACACACACTGACGGCCATGTCATCGTGGAGCTTGCCAAAGCTCATGGAGCATTCAGCCGAAGAGGAGGGAAGAAGGAGGTTTTTCGGTCAAAAACAAGCTAAGGAGGTAAGGCATGCCCTAGGTGTGCTTTTACAGGCCCTAAGGAGGTGTTTCAAGCTTGGAAACAAGCTTGTAACTCCATGATTTTTGCAAGTAGGACATGCAGATTCAAGGAGTTCACATGAGCTCCATGAATGGATTTGGAAGGTAGGAGTAGGTCCAAATTAAAGAGGATCTCGTCGTGAATCTTCCTTCCAATTTTCATAGGGTTTGGCCACGAAATCAGGGGGTAATCCCTGATTGAAGGTCGCTGGTGAAGTGGGTTTAGGAGTTCTGAAGGTATGGAGGCGGTGGGGACCTACTTGTGAAGAGGACAACAAAGATGGGGGTTATTTGCAAAGAATTTGAAAGTTAAGGGGCTTCTTGTAAGAGAAGAGTCAGAATAGGATTAAAATGCAAACGAGATCAAGATGATCTCAGATTAGGCCTAAATTTTGGTAAAAACCTAATTTATACTTGAGGAATCTGATGGTGAAGTTGGATTTTGGTTTTGACCAAGTTTGGATGGGTAAATTGCATAGAAATAAAAATTAGGGCAACTATCTGTCTGAGACTCTGTTTTAGGTCAAATTGGGTTCCAATGGTCAAATCAAAGGTACCAAACCGTAGGAAATATTTTTCCATGATTTTTATAAGGTTTAGGTGAATTTCATCTTGACCATAACCTCAGTTAATTAAGCAAGTCTATTTTTAGGGGTTTAGATGCCCATTAATTCTCAAAATGCATGAAAACCCGTTTCTGTCTACATGAACCCACTTATTAGACATTTATGACAATTTGATCTTTAATTAACCCCTGGGAAAACCCGTGATTACTCTGCATTTAGGATATTCTATTAAAACTGCAGTTTTACCCTTGTTTTCATGTTTATCTCTCAGAATGGATTTGCAGTGAATTACTGCCCTTTGGTGGTTATGTAGGAGCATTTATCAATGGATTATGACTAATTAAGCTAGATATGGCTGATGATGACGTTATCATCATGGTTGAAAATCGACATCAAATCAAGGGCAAATATACAATCGTGGCGGGGTTGGAGTCAAATTGATTCCAAGACTCCCGAACCAAAATGTAGATCCCGAATATGATAAATGAGATGAGTAGATCTGGTAAACAATCGATTTTAATTCACCTCAAGTAGAATCATGCATTGCAAAAAATCCAAGAATCAAGATTCTCAGATTTAACGCATGTGAATGAGTGGGAAATCGAGGGCAGTGGAGGTGATAAAAAGAATCAAACAGTGGATTTTAATCCACTTGCCCTAGAAATCCTAAGAAGATTTTTTACGATTTTTTTTATTTTTTGATTTTTTTAAATCTTTTTATCTTTTAAGGTGACAAGAGAACCTAACTTACTAAGAGGCAAGGACACCTACCTCCTCAACAACACATGTGAAGGTCCAAGCGACGTTGGTGACTTTACGCTCTCACTCCTGCCTTGGTCTCGCCTATGTCTCAAGCCTCCTTTGCATGTCTCCTCTCAACCAGTTCATCTGCACAAAAACAAACAAAAACACCCATGAAGAGATGGGGGGGAGAAGAGATAATCAAAGGAAAAGAGTAGAAACCAACTCTAGAAGGCGCATTCCCTGACAACGATGCCAAAAAACTTCTTGACGAAATGCAAGTAGGGTTATTTACTAAGGTGATATTAGTGTCGAAAAGTATATGGTGAGAGTGATTGTCTATAGGTGAATCTACACCTATTTATTGAAATTTATTACCTGGACTAAATCAAATTTTAAGCTTATTAGTTTTAGGCCAGGGTCAAACAAAGGGAGGCAGTTTTGGAGTTAATCAATTTCTACACGATTCCTAACGACAGGTGATTTCCATTCGCTTATTGTATTTTTGGAATTTTCTTAGCCTTAGATTTATTTTAGATAATATTGTCCCTTAGGTACACCCTTAAAATTCTCCTTGGCTACATGCCAAAAAATTAGTCCTTGGCGATTTACCAAAATCAAGTTCATAAACTGATCTCGCTACACGCGAGATCATTGATGAGAGCCTCATCACGAGCCATAACTAGCTCATTTTGACCTAATAAAGATAATAAAAGCTCCTACATAACCTAGAAGAGGGCTTAATTGGAAGGATAAGTGTTCTGAAAAGAAAATATAAAATAAAGGGTAAAACTGTAATTTTACCATTGTAGTACATAAATGGGATTTCTCAGAGACAAAACATAGGTCAAATGGTCTGAATAAGATAAAAAGTGGGTTAATTCAATCAGATCTGGTAACCCTAAGACAGACCCACTTAATTCAACAAGGTTCCGGTCGGGATAAAAATCAATTAAACCTCTAAAATTCATGGAGAAATATCCCCTAGGTCTTAGAACATTCAATTGGCTCTTTGAAACCTAGTTTGACCTAGATTGGGTCCTAGCTCATCAATTGCCCTAATTTAGGTTTTTATGCAAAATATCCAGTCAAACGTGGTCAAACATAAAATCCAACTTCACCATTGGATTTCTTAGGTCCAAATTAGGTTTGTACCAAATTTTGGACCTAAGGGGAGGTCATCTTGACCTACTTTGCAAATTAGTACACCCAATTACATTTTGGTCCCTATCTTTTGAAAGCCATTGCATAAACCCCCCTAACATCCTCGTCACTCTTACAAGCAGGTCCCTCCGCCATTATTGGGGAGAGATCCTACTCTGGTGAGGAACAAAGAGGGAATACTCTCTGATTCCTCAGAGATCTCCCAAATTTGGAAGGGAGATTCTTTGAGGAATTCCCTTCCATCTAAACTCGATCCTGTTCTAAGATTTGCACCCAATCTCTCATGCGAACGCACGAGAGATTTGGGTCTCTTAACTGTTTCCATCTCCGATGAGGATTCCCGCGCTTGGAAGCTTGGCTTCCAAGCACAGGAGTCCCTGCTTGTGCCAATAAATTAACCCCCAACTCCAGCCGCACCTCCTCAGCTCGACTTGGCCGAAATTCCACCTCAATTTCCTCTTCTTCTCCTCCGACCAAGGGGTCTAGCAAGCTCCGACGATCCCCCCTACTCTTCCTCATCGCTCTGCCACAAAACCAGTGGCAGAGCTATCCTCCTCATCCTCCTCCGCATCGCGCAACACTCGCGCGAGCCGCCCTAGCCCTATCGTCGTCGCCGTCTTCCTCCACTAGACGCTTTCTTCTCCGGCAACAACAGGTACTGCCAGCCGCCTTCTTTCCCCCTTCGTCCCCTTAGTTAGGTTAGAACTGTTCTTCTCTATCCCCTCTCTCATTTCCCTCATCTTATTTCACCAAATGCTCCTCGACCGCCGCTGTCCACCACCATCTTCATCTCCGGCCACCCTCCGGCAAGACGCTCCTGTCACTCCGCAGCCCCACACGTCTTGCCAACCACCTCATAACCTCTGCCACACTTCACTAAATATCCTCTGCTCATCCACAGACCCTCTACACCACCACAACTGTCCCCCGACCAAACCCATCCGTCCGACCACAGGGCGACCTAGGCACGCACGCCTAGGCCACCCCGCGGCCTGCCACCTACCGCCTCACCTTTGCCGTGACACGGCGAAGGTGCTCCTGTGGTCTGATTGAGCGGCAAGGCCCTTTTTGTGTCAGGCAGGTTTCGAGCTCCAACCGCCATTAGCGGTGACTCGAGGAGGTCGCAAGCTCGTCCCAGGATGTAGTGCTCCAGGAGTCCAGGTCCAGCTAACTCGGGGAGGCCTCGTGAAGTCATCTATTCCAGAGAGTGGCGCCGCGAAGCCTGCAGTGCTACAATTGGAGGACGGTCTCCTATGGGCACACGCGAAAGAGCGGTGGAACTTTAGTCCCACCTCGGTAAGTTGTGAGGCACTAGAGTACTTTAAATTGAACTCGTGCTATTGGTTCGTTGCCTCCGATAACACATGGGGTGAGGTCCATCACCTATACTCACCACCTCATCCGTGAGCTCATCACACGAATCTGGTGACCCGACCCGACAACCATCCTGAGCACTCCTCGCGCACCACACCCACGCTGGTGTGCCTGGACCCGGGCGCAAGACCCGACCCATTTACCCGACTCTGGGAGAGCGTGCTGAAGAGTGATATACAGAGAGAGAGAGACGCAGGTGTGGGTAGAGGGATAGGTTTTGCTCCTCTTTGGTTTGTGCAGGGAAGGAATTGAAGAAGGAAGCAGGGACTTAGCCGCTGCAAGCGAAGGAAGGAAGCCTTCGCAGAGGAAAAAGAGAAAGGCAAGGCAGAGGGAAGAGGCGAAGGAAAAAGAGAAGAGGAACTGAAGAGGAAAGAAGAAATAAAGAAAGGAAAAGATAAGCAAAAGAAGCAGAGAAGCTGAAGCCAAAGAAATAAGGAAGAAGAAGACCTGCAGAGAAAAGAAAGAGAAAGAAACTGCAGAAAGAAGCAAGGCAAGAGAACTGCAAGGATGAAACAAGGAAGAAGAAGCACCAAGAAGAAAGGAAGAAAATCTTCAGAAGAGGAAGAAAGGAGGAAACATCTTTTTAAGACATTTGATCCCATGATCAGACGTCCAAATTCCTTCTTTTTGCCACAATTGACTTTTAAACTCATGCATGTATATATTTTACATTAAGTTTTGAGTAATTAAGTGTTCAATTACATTCTTGAGATTAGTAATAAATTCCAATTGCTCCCTGTGTTCGACCTCGGATACTTAGGTTTTCGAGTAATAAATTTTTATTTGTTAACAACGCTTGATCACCTATACTACGACGTAACTAACATTTAAAACACGATCAAGATGCATCAACAATCATGTACCTGCAAAGACAGGAGTTATCTTTTCTATTTTAGATTTTTTTCTGTCTTTTCTTAATCAATATAAAAAGAATAAGAGAAAGAAATGTGGAAAGGAAATACCAAAAGGAGAGGAATGGAAATACTTAGCTTATTTCTATGTATGTAAATATATGTATGCATATATGTATATATATATTATATATAATGGGGGTGGGGGGATTGAATCAAAGATTCAACGGAATGTTGCGTGGATTAGTGTGACCACCATCTAAGGAGATGAGATCAACACTAACAATGCGCCGCGTGCGATGTGGAGAGGACATGTGGGTGTGCATGTGGAATGCTTGATGTGCACGTAAATCGGGAATATATGCGCAACTGGTACGAATATACCCACGATGTAATGCACAGAAATGGGAGATGTGCATGGTATTGTGAATGGGACTATGTATATATGAATGTGTGGAGGGAATGTGTAGGTGACTATATGTGTGTGTGTGTGTGTGTGTGCAGGTGTGTTAGTGTCTGTGTGTGTGAGAGTGTGAATATATATGTGTGTGTGTGTGCTACTATGTGTGGATGTGGATGTGTATGTATGTGTATGTGAGTACGTTGGAGGGAAACAACTGGATCAAGCAGGGATGGTGAGAGAGGGGCATGGGTAGGTGGTGGAGTGAAGTGTGAAGGCAGGAACCAACTGGAGTAAAGGAAGGCAGACTTGCGTGGAGGCAATGGAATTGGCTGAGTGAACCGGTTAAGAAGTTGCGTCCACTAGGGGGTTATCTGCTCTAGGCACCAACCTAATCGAGACAATCTTAAAGTTCGCCAACTCCTCTCTGACCTTGTCAGCATACAAGATTATGTTTGGATCCCGAGCTTGGTATTCGCCATTTATTTGGTTGGCAACCAGCTAGGAGTCCGTGTAAATCTCCAGCGAGGTGACTCCTGTGGACTTGGCCACCCAGATACTTGCCAACATGGCCTCATACTTCACCTAGTTATTGGGTGCAGGGAAGTACAATTTAATAGCGTACTTATGAGTAACACCGTCTGGGGCGGTTAAGGCTATCCTGGCCCTAGACCCAGCTATCATAGATGAGCCATCAACGTACAACTGCCATGGGAGCATGAGGGAGGCATCCGGGTCCATGAATTCTACCACAAAATTGACTTGTTCTTTAATGGCTCTCCTTGGCTGGTACTTGACGTCAAATTTCTCCAGCTTTATAACCCATTTGATCTGTCGTGCCGACCCCATGGGCTTATGTAGCATTCGTCGCAGGGGGTAGTCTAACAGGACCATTATAGCGTGGGCTTGGAAGTATGGGCGTAGCTTCCTTGTTGTACTGACCAATGCTAGCCCTAACTTCTCGGCGACTGTATACTTAACTGCAGTGCCTTAGCAGGTTTTGTTGACGAAGTATATAGGTCGTTGTGCTCCTCGCTTGCCGACTAGAATGGCACTGACGGTGGACACGGACGTCGCCAAGTATAATGAGAGGACCTCCCCATGCTGGGGAGCCTTTAAGACAAGGGTGTAGTTTTCCGGCCCTACCAGGAGGGGGTGAAGTAATAATTGCGGAAATAAAATAAACAAACTCACAAAAAGTCAATCACACAAGTACACAAGTATTTTTAGGTGGAAACCCAAACCGGGTGAAAACCACCACCTAACCCTCTCGAGTTAGGATTTTCCGATTAACCAAGTTGATCAAAATCCACTAAACCGAATCACTTTAAACGAGGGTGATTCAACCTCAATACAACCATGCCACTTAAACGAGGGTAGCGTACCTCAACCCCTTCTCTCCACGAGAAGGATTTTGTCTCGCGAAGGAGACGGGAATTCGCAAAGCGAATACCCAACCAAATAACAAAGATAAAAGAAACAAGTAATCCTATAGAGCCAACAAAGTAATTATAAACCTAGCTTCTATAGGAATTAGGAAACTCCCCTTTGAAAGGAGTGCGTCGACGATGCGGATGCGTGTACCACGCGACGGCGCAACGTCGCTCTCGTGAACAACGGCGGGAGAGCGGGTGTGCAACAGCTTGATGCTCTCAAGATGTAGAACTTGAGCTTAGAGAGCAAGAGGGACACAAAAAGGTTTGAAAGTATATTGCAAGGTGTGTCTTGGTGTTTCTAGGTGTGTGTTTGTGTTGCAAAGGTTCCCCTCTATTTATAGACGCCTTAGGAAGGCTTTGGAAGGCTTAGGAAAGGTTCTATAGCCGTTGGGAACAAAGCCCAAGGGAATCAGCCCGAAATCAGGAATAATCATTGTTCTGACAGGCTTATCAGACGTCTAATTCTAGAATCAGACGTCTGGAAGACCACTTTAAGACGTCTGATTTCAAGATCAGACGTCTGATTTTGGGCGGGTCTCTTCCTGACTTGGATCAGATCTAAACAGGGTTCTAGTGCAAGTCCATCAGACGACATATAGGACGTCTGGCACTATGTGTAGACGTCTAGAAACCTACTTTTACTGTGGGAATGGATTTTCCAAACGTTGCAACGGCTAGAAAATCTCTGAGAAGAGATTTTGGGTCAGCCGAGGTAAAACGGTCATTTATCAGACGTCTGGACGGTCCCATGGACGTCTGATAAGGCTCTAACGGTCATATCCTTAAGTGTATGCTAAGCCAGCCAACGGTCCACTAATTGGACGTCTGGCAAATCCATCAGACATCTCCTAAGACGTCTGGTCTAAGGTCTAGACGTCTGATTTCATCAGATAGAACTAACTATGTCCAGCCTAACAGTTATCAGACGTCTGAAACAACAGTCAGACGTCTTAAAATACTTTATCAGACGTCTTATTTGGGAATTAGACGTCTGGAAACTCTGTTTAAACCCTATATTGGTTTTCTAAGTTCTCTACAGAAAACCTAAGTATCCTAGGGTTGTGCAGGTGTTCCTAGGACAACTGTTAGGGTACTTTGAGGCTCTTTAACATGAATTATCTAAGGAAATAAAGAGAAACAAAAGAAACGAAAAATACAACAAGTACAAAAGAAGGAAATCTATCCTATTCTTCATTTCCTTCCATCTTTAATATATCGCTCCTCGCGAATCTCTTCTGTTCTCCATCAAGCTCGTCCAATCCGTCCTGGATGCAAGCTCGAACTCCGTTTAATCACGTATCCATTTGCGAATGACCTGAAATCTAGGACTCAAAGCGCAAATATTAAATGACACGTGTTTTGTTATCATCAAAACAAATGATCGTGGTGCTCTAGCACCAACAAAGGGGACCTCGAAGTGCGGCTTTGACTTTCTCTAAGGCCTTCTGGCAGTGAGGAGTCTAGTGGGCGGTAGTATAGCCTTTGCCCTTTTTTATGCACTCGAAGATGGGGAGGCATTTGTTGGATGATCAAGACAAGAATCGACCTAACGAGGTAATCTTGCTGACCAACGACTGCATCCCTTTCAAGGTGTCTGGAGGTTGCAGGTCTATGATCGCCTAGATCTTGTCAAGGTTAGCTTCAATCCCCCAGTTGGAGACCAAGAACCCTTAAAACTTACCAGCCGAGATCCCAAAGGTACACTTGTCGGAGTTCAAGAGAAGGCGGGTGTACCTTAGAATCTAGAACACCTCGGCCAAATATTTTAAGTGTTGAGGGAAATTGGATCCCTTTACAAGCATATCATCTATGTACACCTCAAATGATTTTCCTGTTATTTTTGATAAAATCATATTTACAAGGCGCTGGTAAGTTACTCCAGCATTTTTCAAGCCAAAGGGCATGACCCAATACTAGAACAGACCCTTATCGATGATGGAGGTGTGAGGCCTATCTGTTTGAGCAAGGCTGATATAGTGATATCCACTGTAGGCATCTAGCAAGGACATGTGACATTGTCTGCTACAAGAGTCCACAGGGTGTCCACCCTTGGTAGGGGGAACTCGTCCTTCGGGCAAGCTTCATTGAGGTTGGTGAAGTCTAAGCACATGCACCATTTGCCACTGGCTTTTTTCACCATTACCACATTCGAGAGCCATGTCGGGTACAGGGATTCTTCGATCAATCCACCTTCCAAGAGCTTTTGGACTTCGGCTTTAGCCACCTACCATTGTTCGGCTAACTTGTGCTGGTGTGCCTGTTTAACTGTACGGGTGCCCACCTGGATGTTCAGATGATGTTGGATCAGGGATGGGTCTACTCCCAACAGGTCGTTGGCAAACCAAGCGAAAATGTTTGCATTGGCCAGGAGTAGGAGCAATAATTCTGTACTTTAGAGGGATCAAGGTTCGCTCCTACTTAGATGAGCTTGGTTGCATCATCAGGATACATTCGTGTAGCCATGGCTGAAGAGTCTGGTTACAGTCCTAAAGTCACTGGTGAATCTGCTAGATTTATTTCCAGCTGGATTGCCTAGACTTGGTTTCTCTTCTTCTCCTATTTCTGTGGCTTGGGTGGCTTCGGCTCCACGGATCTTTCTAGCTCAATCCTTAAGAGCTCGTACCCAGTCGTTTGATCCTCATGTACTATTCCTACTTTGTGAGGAGATTGGAAAAGCATAAATTGAAAGTATGAAGAGGGGATTAAGTGGAAGGTGTGGGTAGTTGGGCGGCCGAGGATGCCGTCAAATGCCACCGTCAACTCAGCCATTATGAATGTGGTCGTCCGATTTAGGTGTCTGTCCCTATCGTAGACGGACAAGGGGAGGCTGATCTCTCATTTTGGCATCACCTTATGTTTGCCGAACCCTACAACTGGGTGAGTTGATGGGGAGAGGTGCTCTTCTTTGAAACCTAATCGGAGTAGCATTCTAGAGAAAAGGACGTCAACAGCACTACCCTCGTCCACGAGGAGCTGGGGTTGCCATTGTCCCGCTAGTAGGAGTGTCACCAACAGCGAGTTAGTGTGCTCTGCCGAATTCAACAGAGAAGCAAACAGACTGGAGGCTGCCTACTTAATGAGGCCTCTCTTGCCCCACTGAAGAGTGGGGAATGAGCGACGGGCTGCTAGCCCGGAGGGGGTGAGTTGTTGATCCGAGGTGACGTTAACCCTGAAAATTAATTCAACCTCAGCACTCGTGGAGGACGGGAGGTGAGTATTTTAGGGTAATCCAGGCATAGCCTCTAGGACCTGGCGATGATACTTAGCTGAGGAGAGAAGGGGGGCACTACGTGTTCGAGGCGTCAAACTAAAGTATTATCGAGCTCGCGGCCCTGGACGAGGAGGGGCTGACAATGTCGAGATCTAACAATGTCCTCATTGGAAAGCAAAAGGAAAAATATTACCTGAGGTAGAGAGTGTTTGGAGCTATGGCTCCTCCAATCTGTAGGTGTCCAATACCTGGCTATCAAAAAGAGCAACATATAGTTTCAATGACCATTTACCTTCAAAGTCTCACTAGATAAGGATTCTGGATCTCAGTTGCACCGTGCAGGAACACCTACATGACAGTGTATGGCCCATTCCAACGGGATTTGAGTTTCCTAGGGAATAGCTTGAGTCTAGAATTGAATAGCCAAACCTGTAGGTTGGGCTCAAAGGTTTTGCGGAGGATGAGATTATTGTGAAAGACCTTAGTGCGCTCTTTATAAGCTTGAGCAGTATCATAAGCCTCATTCCTCAATTCTTTAAGCTCAGTCATTTTGCCTGCGTTCTCGAGATCCATGTTGACATTCTTAATAGCCAAATAAGCTCTATGCTTAACCTCAACAGGAAAATGGCAGGCTTTGCCATACACTATATGGAAGTGAGACATACCCAAGGGGTTTTATAAGCAGTTCTGTAAGCCCATAGTGCATCATCAAGTTTCTTCAACCAATCTTTCCTGTCAGGTCTTACAATTTTATCCAGAATTCATTTGATCTCCCTATTGGACACTTCAACCTATCCGCTCATCTGTGGATGATATGGGGTGGCCACCTTGTGGGTGACATCAAGACTTTTGAGTAGATGGGTGAAGTGTGCATTCCTGAAATGAGGTCCCCCATCACTAATGATCATCCTCGGGTAGCCAAATCGGGAAATGATATTGGCCTTAATGAAAGTCAAGACCACAAAGTGATCGTTGGTCCTAGTCGGAATAGCCTCTATCCACTTTGATACATAATCAACTACCACGAGGATATATTCAAAGCCATGAGATAATGGGAAAGGGCCCACGAAATCTATGCCCCAGACGTCAAATATCTTGACCGGAAGAATAGGCTGCTGGGTCATCTCATCTCACTTTCCAATCGTTCCAGTCTGTTGACAACGAAGACATGCCCCCACATAAGTATGTGTGTCTTTGAAAAGTGAAGGCTACCAGAAACCAAACTGGAGAACCTTATACGCAATTTTCTTCGCACTAAAGTGTCCTTCATAGTGTAGTGTATGACAAAAAGTCAAGACACTCTGTTGTTCCTCCTCTGGAACACACCTACATTGTACCTGGTCACAGCCTATTCTAAGGAGCTTGGGGTCCTCCCAGTGATAATACTTAGTGTCAGTGAGAAATCTATCTCGCTTGTGCTTATTCCATGTATTGGGGGTTTTGCCAGTCACCAGGTAGTTGATGACATCAACATACCAGCATGTCATTGGTTGTACCGCCATCACTGTTTCATTAGGAAAGGTGTCGTGAATGACTCCTGATGAGGTTGAAGCCTCAACTGGGATCTTGGATAAATGATCTGTGACTACATTTTTAACCCCTTTCCTATCACAGATATCAAGGTCAAACTTCTGTAGTAACAAAATCCATCGAATCAACCTAGGTTTGGTGTCCTTCTTAGTGAGCAAGTACCTCAAGATTGAATGATCAGTATACACCACGACCTTGGATCCCAGAAGATAAGACCTAAATTTCTCCAAAGTAGATACTACTGCAAGAAGTTTTTTTCTGTCACAATGTAGTTTTGCTATGGATCAGTAAGGGTCTTGCTAGCATAGTATAGCACATGAGGCTTCTTATCAACCCTTTGACCAAGGACCGCTCCCACAACAAAATCTGAGGCATCACACATCAACTCAAATGGGAGGGTCCAATCAGGTGCTTGTAGGATAGGTGCAGTTATGAGGGCCTCCTTCAAAACTTGGAAGGCCTCAGCACACTTTGTATCAAAAATGAAGGCAATATTTATCTCTAGTAGGTCGCAAAGTGGCCTAGAAATCTTGCTAAAGTCCTTAATGAAGTGCCTATAAAAGCCAGCATGACCTAGGAATGATCGGATCTGCTTGACATTGGTGGGCGATGGACGCTTGGAAATGGGCTCCACCTTGGCCTTATCCACTTATAAACCTTGCTCAAACACTACATGCCCAAGAATAATGCCTTGCTGAACCATAAAATGGCTTTTCTCCCAGCTAGGCACCAATCCAGTCTCTTTGCAACGGGTGAGACTTTTTCTAAATGCGAGAGACAGTGGTCAAATGACGAGCCGTAAATGGAAAAGTCATCCATGAAAACCTCAACAAACATGTCAATCATGTTTGAAAAGATGGACATCATAAACCGTTGAAATGTTCTTGGAGCATTACATAGTTCAAATGGCATTCGGTAGAAGGCAAATGTACCATAAAGACTCGTGAAAGTAGTGCACTCCTGGTCGTCTGGAAAGACAGCAATCCAATTGTACCTAGAATATCCATTGAGAAAGCAGAAGTATTTATTCCCAACCAATCTCTCCAGGATCTGATCAATAAATGGCAGAGGGAAGTGGTCTTTCTAGGTAGCGATGTTTAGGTGGCAGTAGTCTATACATACCCTCCACCCTGTTGTGGGTCGGGTGGTGACTTGATCCCCTTTTTCATTGGTCTCCACCATGAATCCCACCTTTTTGGGCATCACATGAATAGGACTGACCCATTTACTATGAAAAAATGAGGTAGATTATCGCTGCATCTAACCATTTCAAAATTTCCTTCTTCGCCACTTCCCACATGTTAAGGTTTAATCGCCTCTGCATATCTAGAAAGGGTTTCACAAAGTCATCCATGTAAATATGATGCATGCAAAAAGTCGAGTCAACCCCTTCAATGTCAACTATAGTCAAAGCAATGTCTTCCTTGTGACATTTTAATTACTCATAATCAAGTGAAAATTTCTCCTACATAGTCGCCTAAGTGTCATAACTCCATGCATATCCATTCTGAGAAAAGAACACTAAAACAGGGTTAATTCTGCAGTTTTAACATCATATTAGGAAAGCAAAGTAACCACGAGATTTGCCAGAGGTTAATCTAAGGTCAAATAAGCATTAAAGTCTAATAAGAGGGTCCACACAGATAGAAACGGGGTTTCACGTATTTCGAAAATTGATCCATAATCCAAAACCCTAACTTCAGACCCACATGAATTACAAAGGTTTCAGTCAGGATAAAATTCATCTAAACCTCCTAAAATTTATCAAAAAAATATTCTTTGAGGTTTGGTATCCTTGATATGACCATCTAAACCTATTTTGACCCTAAACATAGTCACAGACAAAATTCTACACTAATTTGGATTTCTACGCAAATTGCCTAGTCAAACTTAGTCAAAACTAAAATCCAACTTCACCATCAGATTCCTTGGGTAAAAATTAGGTTTGTACCAAAATGTGGGTCCAACCAGAATTCATCTTGACCTAGTTTGCATTAGTCTTTTAAAACTCTATTCTTCACATCCAAGCCCCAAACTTTCGAAAACCCTTCCAAATGGGTCCCTAACTTCCTTATCTTCCTTGCAAATAGGTCCTTTCCACCATTGGAGGTCAACCGACCTCCAAGAAGCTTTTGACCGCACCTAATCCTACTCAAATCAACACCAAATCCCACCAAATTTGGTGGGATTGGTGTTCACATTGCGAGGAATCCTCTGAAGGCAATTTGGGATTCCAAATCACACTAAAAGCTCCAGAACCTTGTACCGTGCTCCTTAGTCATTTCTAGGTCGAAAATCTTCTTCTTCCCTTCTCTCCAGCCTCGAGTTCCACTGACTCCTGTGACCTCCTCCATCCCTCTCATCAGGGCCAGCAACGGTCAAATTGGAGGCACCTCCTTCCTCCTCTCCTTCCTCCACTCCTTGCAATACCAGCGAGAGTGTCCCAGACCCCTTCGTCGTTGTCGCTTCTTCCACCAGAGAGTTCCTCCCCTCCAACGCTAGCCAATCAAAGCCAGTGCGGATCATCTTCCTCTTCGTCCATTAGTTAGGTCAACTTCTTCCTCTCCCTCTCTAGAGGTTCAACTCCTTCCTCTTCTATTTCAACCTCCAATTCGCCCTCAATCGCACCGTCTTTCCCATGTTTGGCTGAACTCTAGTGAGGTCATCCGCACGCCACACACCTCCAAATAACCCGCTACCACCTCCAAAACTTCCACCGTATCACGCCCACCAAAACCCCTCAAGAAATTGAGGGGATTACATACCCAAAACGGCCACCGAACACCACCTGTCGTGCACCTCTTCCTCGACTTCATCACATCACCACACGCACCTGCACGACACGAGGACACCACCTACACATTCGTTGTCCTCCGGCGAAGCTCCTGAGCTATTTTGACATGGCCGCGAGGCCTTATTCTTTGTTTCAGGTGTTCGCCATCACTCACCATCACCGCCATCATCTCCAACTCCGTCCGCCGTGCTCTGAGCAGCTCTGACTTAGTTGTAACTCCCAAGTGTTGCGGTTCCCAGCCACGAAGAGAGCCAGGCTCTCAATTGATGCATCAAGTAGTTTCCATTGCCTCGATTTGACAAAGCTTCACCTGTAGTTGCACGCATACAAGGGCCCCTAGCAAATAGTCCCACATCGTGTGGCACAAACTCATGATAGCACATAAATTGCTTTTGTGTCTTTAGTTGTTCGCCCAGTACACCAGGGGTCAGGTCCCCGCTTCACATGCCCCTCACTCCTCACCCGTGCACAGGAACACGGGTCTGCCCAATGCTTAGGATCCGATTACCCGACACTATACCCAAGTATACACTCGGTTATCTGAGAGAAGGAACACGATTTGTAAGGAGGAGGGGGGGTTTTGCTGTGTAACCCTTTGCCTTGGGCATAAGCTGAAGGAAGAAAGGCTCTATACTTAGCCTCTGTGAAGAAGAAAGGCCCTGTTGTTTAAACGCGCGAGAAAGGAGATTTTAAATATGCATTCGTTATAGTAAAGCCTCAATCGCTCAAAAAGAAATAAATTTATAACTCAGAATCTACAATGGAGTCCGAGGTCGAACACAGGGAGCAAATATGGAAATCACAACATTAATCGCATTCAGAATCAATGAGCACAATAAACGGAGCACAAAATAGATATTCAATGAATGAAATTGAATAGAATTAATATCAATCAATGTATCTCAAGATTTCATGGAATCAAAAAGAGAAGAGAATCAAAACAATGGTGATTTAGATCACCACTAATCCTCTTTAATCAAACATGCATGCAATTATTCAATTATTTCAATTGTAAACTATAGTACTCAAATAATGCAATTGTATCTCAAATAATGCTCAACCAGATGACAGGTTTTTCTTTCAAACGGCTTAAGTGTGTCAACACTTAGCCTTAGCAGCACAAGGCTTCTCAAAGCCTTCTCTCTTCTTCAGCTTCTTCTCTCTCTCGAGCCTTCTCCTTCTTCTCTTCTTCAGAGATTCTTTCCTTCTCTCTCACAGAAAACACAAGGAAACCAACTTCCTTTGTGACTAAGTGTCACATAGGAGCACAAGGTCAAGAGAGCAAAACCCTCCCCCGCTCTCTCACAAATCTTTCTCCTCTTCTCTCAAGCCCACACCCAGCATAGTTGGATCCATATTCAGATAAATGGGTCGTGTATAATGTTCAAGGTCATCAGCGTGGGTGATGACCGAGGAGTGAAGTAGGCGAGTATTCGGGTGAAGGGGGTAGGAGGGACCCGACCCCTCAGTGACTGGGCGATAAGGCTGGTTCACAAAAATAATAAATGCATGCTTACGCACCTTTCACTCCACAATGTGGCACTAATGCCACTCCTTCATGCAAAGTCGCGGTAGGGGCTGATTGAATTAGTGTAGCTGCTAAGGGTAAGGCCTCCAATTGAAGCCCTGAGATGATGCATGGAAGTCACCCGTGAAGCCTGGGATTGAAACCTACAATGGATGTGGCTGGAGGACTACGTTCGTGGACGGAGACGATGGTGGCAACAGCGAAGGACCGGCGATGACCTGAAACACAAAGGATAGCCTCACGGCCACATTAAAATACCTCAGGAGGATCATGCGGATGCAGTGAGGGTGTTGGTGGCGGTGGCGAGATGCGGAGGTGGTTGTTTGGGTATGGTGGAGGCGAAATAGGTGGTGCAAAGGTGGTGTATTTGTAGGTGTGATTGAGGTAGTAATCCCCCTAATTTCTTAAGGGGTTTGGTGCGGGTGGATGAGGTGGAGGTTATGGAGTTAGAATGAAGCGGGTTAGTGGTCTGTGGTGGACGGATGGTCTCACCAGAGTTGCTATCGAAGAGGGGGAAGACGATGGTGTAGCGGTGGTGTAGTGGTCGAAACAAGATAATGAAGGGGAAAGAAAGTAGAGGGAGAGGGGAGTCTAACTAACCTAATCTAACTGGATGAAAGGGGAGGAAGGTGCCAATTGTGGTATGGCCGGTGCTAGAGAAGGGGAAGCCTCCGTTGAGGGAGAACGGTGAGGAAGAGGGAGGAAGATGGTGCCTACTAGTATTGCAAGATGCAGATGATCACGAGGAAAAACAATCAACCGACTATGGTCAATGGCGGCCAACAAAGAGGGTGGACGGAGAAGCTTGCCGGAGCTTGCGGAGAATTTGGCTAGAGAGAGAAGGGTGGAATCTGGTCCAAACCAAGCTACAAAAGATGGCCTTGCATTAGGGGACCTTTTATAGGCCTCGGGGGGGCATTCCAAGCTTGGAAACCAAGCTTGAAAGCTTGGAGCTTTCACAAAAAATGAAACCCTTGATTTCAAATGGTTCGCATCAAATTTTGGTCATGAATCCAAGCCCAAGATGCAGCTCAGATTGTAGAGGATTTCTTTAAGAGTTCCCCTTCCAATTTTGGAAGAGATTGGGCATGAAATCAGGGAGAACTCCTCGATTGAAGGTCGACGGCAAGCTTGTGTTCACACGGCTATGGCGGAAAGGGCCTGAACATGAAGATGACGATAAACCTAGGGACCTGTTCGCAAGAATTTCAAAAGCTAGGGGCTTATGTGAGATAAAAAAGAGTTTGACTAAACTAAAATGCAAACTAGGTCAAGATGAACTTTGATTGGGTCCAAATTTTGGTACAAACATAATTCAGATCCAAGGAATCTGATGGTGAAGTTGGATATTGGTTTTGACCAAGTTTGACTGGGTAATTTACGTAGAAACCTAAATTAGGGCAGCTTTCCGTCTGAGACTCTATTTTAGGTCAAAATGGGTTCCAATGATCAAATCAAGGGTACCAAATCTTATAGAATATTTTTATATGAATTTTAGAAGGTTTAGATGAGATTTATCCTGACCAGAACCTTTTTTCTATAAGCAAGTCTGAAATTAGGGTTTCGGGAGCTATGTTAGTTCTCAAAGTGTGTGAAAACTCGTTTCTGTCTGCATGGACCCTCTTATTAGTCATTAATGCTAATTAGAACTTAGATTAACCCCTGAGAAAATCTGTGGTTACTCTTCATTTATGATCTTCAATTAAAACTGCAGAATTAACCCTATTTTAGTACACTCTTCTCAGAATGGATATGCAGTGAATTATGACTCTCTAGCAACTATGTTGGAGCATTTGTCAAATAATCCTGGCTAATAAAAGCTAGTTATGGCTCATGATGATGTTATCATCACCTGTACTTGTGAAGGTTGTGCTTGCGAAAAGCCTTGGTCCTGAAGGCTTGAAGAGGTCTTGCGAAGGCTTAAAGAAGAGAAGGCTTTAAAGAAGATTGGGCACTCTTGTGTGCCTTTTGTGAGGCTTTGTGCTGTGAAGTTAAGTTGTCTGATATAATATGGGCAACGTCTAAAAGGTTAATGCTGATACTGTTAGATTATTTAAGTACCTAAGTTAATATTGATTAATTGATTGAGGGTACTGTTGAAAGATTTGAATATTTGGGTATATGCTTAATTATGATGAATACTTGGTGATTCAAATCACCATTGTTTTATCTTTCTATTCTTCTTGTATCATGATCCTTTGATTTACATTTGAATATCAATTAAAGCAATCCATTCATTGAATATCTATTATTGTGCTTATCTATTCTAAATGAAAATTAATGTGTGAGCTCCATATTTGCTCCCTATGAATAATCTCGGACTCCACTTTCTGAATCTGAATTTATAAATTTAAATGTTTTGAGTGATTTTGTCTTATACTACAACGTATTTCCTAAACAATGACCATTTCCCTTGAACAGGTTCCTCCACCCAGGATTGTAGGTGTTTCCAAAAGGGTTGTTCCTAGGAGGTAGGTGAAACCCTTGGGCAGCATTCAGG
Source organism: Thalassia testudinum (assembly GCA_037157565.1). Taxonomy (NCBI): domain Eukaryota; kingdom Viridiplantae; phylum Streptophyta; class Magnoliopsida; order Alismatales; family Hydrocharitaceae; genus Thalassia; species Thalassia testudinum. The sequence goes on along the minus strand of JAZHRO010000026.1, from coordinate 23,416,532 downwards.
TCTGCCTGCACTAAATCAGGGAATTGATTAGCTAAATGGTACCCAACAGTGGCGTAAAGAGTGCTTTGGCAAATGGAGCATTCAGAAAGAGCCTAGACTTGGGAAGCTGATTGCAGCAATGTGCCAAGGTTTGTCATGAGTCTTTCAAAGTTCTGGTTCAACAATTAGATTTGGAAGGCTAAATTTTGAGTAGCCCCAACTTCACTAGCTTCTGCTTTCTTCTAGAGGATGAAAGGTTTTCTATCCTGATAGGCTGAAGTGAAGTAGATAGAATTGTCACTTAATGACTCAAATAACATCCAAGCCTCATCATTCATTTTGGTAAGAAAGGTTCCAGCACAAGCAGCATCCACTGTTTGCCTATGCCTATCAAATAGTCCAATATAAAACCTCTCTACCAATTTCCATTTGGACAGTTGATGATGGGGGTATAATCGAATCGTATCATTGAAGCGCTCCCAAGTCTCATGGAATTGTTCCCCATTTAATTGAGTAAAACCCATGATCTCTCTCCTAAAGTGGTTGGTTTTGCTCATCAGGAAGTATTTCTTCAAAAATTCTCCCTTAAGGGCATTCCAATCATTCACCCTTGCATCCAAGGTGTGATACCAGTGTTTTTCCTTGTCCTTAAGGGAGAAGGGAAAGAGGGTCCTCATCAGAGCTTCATCAGTAAAGTTCTGAAGTTTCACCGTTGAGCAAACCTCAGTGAATTCCTCTAGATGCCGGTAGGGGTCCTCCCTAGTAGTACCATAAAAGGAGGGTAACAAGGATATCGTACTGCTCTTGATCTCATATGGATTATCCCCTACCGATCGTCTTAGTGCTTGAGCAGGTTGGTTGCTCGGAATGTAGTCCCTCAGGGTCCTTTGTTGATTTGCTCCTTGATCAGCCATTTCTTCTCTCTTCTCTCTTTGGTAGGCTCTCCTAAGGATTCTCTCAGGCTTAAGATCAAACACTAGACTACCCTCAAGAGAGAGTCTACCAAGCATACAATATCTACCAATCACAATTCAAGTTCTTGCCAATTGAGTCAGTGAAATCCCCACTCAATAAATTGGTCAAAAAGGGTCAAGGCAATATCCCTCCGTTCCCATGTAACTAGTATAAGAGGGAATGGTGACTTGAGATCCTGACCTACTCTACTTTGAGGGGTAGAGGTAGAATTAGTTGATATAGATGGCCAAACAAGTTATTCAATGCAATTACTCGACCTAATCCAACGTCCGTGTGCCTTAGGACCTATACTTTGCTTCAATGATACTCTCAGGTGATTAAGCGAGGAGTTACTCCAAGGACGGAACTAAGGTATACAAGGAGGGCGAACCCTTCCTTTGAGGCGATGCATATGTGGTGCCTCTTAACTACTCTTTTGTTCCTTTAAGGGGTGTCCCCCTCCTTCTAGTATCAAAACACTTGGTTAAAAGATAGTACCACCACCACAAAGTGAAATAGGAGGGTCTGCATCGATAAAGAGATCAGTGCCTATAGCCTTAAGGGATTGAGACCTAGTATGGTGCCTAATGTGCGTGCTCAGTGTCCGAAGTGTGCATCAGACCGCAAATCAATTTTGATTTTGAGAAGAATCACACACAAGTCCCTTTTGATCAGATTAAATATGATTTTGATTTTAAGGTAGAATCTGATTAGCAGTCCCAATTCCAGTTAGGTGACCACTGAATTAGGTCAATTTAATCAATTTTGGTGGTCTTGAGATTTAATCCACATGCAATGCATGAACAGGAGCTAAATGTAAAGATATAACGATATACCTATTTCCAACAATCTCCATGAAGATATGTATGCAATGCAAGGAAAGAGATCTAATATGTTGCTCAATCACCCCTAAATGCACGCACCTAAGAGTATGCAACTCCTAAATAGACAGCTTGATATTTTTATCTTTTTTTTTAGAGCAAGTAGACAGAAACTGAATCACACACACACACAGAGAAATAGCCCCTAGCTGCTAAAGAAAGTGGGGACAAACCCCTGAAAATTAGCCCCAATTGCTACAAGGGCGAGAAGACTGAAAGGAAATAAATTCGATGATGAAGGAGAATCCCCTGTGAAAGCAAGATCTAGGTCTCCTCTTCGCATCTTCTCCGTGTGTGTGGGCGTCGCTCAAGGTCGATGTTGCCACTCTGTTGTCCCTATCGTCTCATCAGATTCCTCACACAGAAAGATAGAGAATGGTCAGATAAATGCGCAACTCAAAATAATTAGAAATGATCAGGTGAATCTATTGCGTCTGTTTCCTCCCCAGCAATGATACCATTTGAATGGGAGATTTCACTTGGAAGATGATGTATCAGAAAAATGTGTCGAGAAAATATGTCGTCGTAGTAAAATCGCATGAAGGAAAAAATCCCAGATCAAAAATATTTATCAGTGAAAATTAACCATGAAGTTAAGATGTTGTATCCACAGGGTGGACAGACAAATAAAATTATGAATATCTTGCATCCACAATCGCAAATTTATCGAGAAATCCACATAAGATTTGATGCTTTCATTCTTTAAAGTGAGTAAGAGAGAGAGCGAAATCAATCAGAGGTTGTGCGAAAATACAAAAAATGTGAGGGTTTCATAGCAAATGCCTGTAATGTATAGAATAGTTAATTCAAAAATCAAAAATTGAAATAATTAATTAACCCTCTACTATTGGAAAATAGGTGAGATTTCCCCTTGGCACATGTGAGGAGAGGAGCGATCAGTCGAAGGAGTGACCGCACATGGAAGTTGCTGGTGATGAGGGCTACGCATGGGTGGTTGCGGCAGGATCAACGGTAGGCTGTGGTGGCCGGTTGGCGAGGAGCTCACCAGTGGTGGTGTTGGCTATCGACGATGGAGAGTGGGCCAAGGGGTCCCTACTCATGTTCGTGGCCTCACACATGTATGGTGGAGGTCGTCGGTGTGCATGCAGAGGAGGTCGTCAACAGTGGAGCGTGGCTAGGCCACCGGTGGCGGTGAAGGGGCAATGACGATGGTGCTCTGTTGCTGCTACTTGGAGTAGTTGTGGTCGGCCAAGGAGTCATACGAGGGTGGTGCACGTGCATGTAGCCTCCAGTGGCGGATGGATGGCAGTGGAGGTGCGTTGATGCCAAGGAGAAGGTGACTTGTTGCTACGATGTTAGGTTCTTCGGGTGCAGCAGGTGAAGGTCAAAGAAGACGAAGAAGATGAAGAAGGAGAAGAGGAGAAGGTCGGCCATCTGATGGCCACGCGTGGCTAGCAGTGGCCATCTAACAGAGGAGGTCATGGTGGCTGGTTGCTCTTGTGGGAGAGCACACGGTCGGTGGTGCACGCAGTGGCGGTGTCGTGGTGGAAGAACCAGCGGGGGTCCCTGTTGGGATGAGCGTTGGGGCAGAGAAGTGGGCCGCTGATGGTGCAATCGTGGGCGCGGACATGCACGGTGGTGCAACTCGATGCAAGTTCGTGGTCGGTGGAGGTGATGAGGGTGTGGTGGTGAGTTGTCGCGGTCGCAGTGGTAAGGAGGTCGAGGGCATGGCGGCTTGCTGTTGCATGTGCGTGAGAAGGCGTAGTGGCGAGGGTGGTGGCTCGCAGTGGTGAGGGAGAGGGTCCATCCAAGTGGGAGTCCTCTCTGTTTAGAAGAAGAAGATGCCTCTCTGTTGGTTTCCCGTGTGGAGATGGTGCCTCCCCATTGTCCTGTCGCTCCCCTATTATAAAGAGAGAAAATGAGAGAAGAGAATAAGAGCGTGATTTCATGGGAACAAAAAAAGAAAGAGAGATGTTAATCAAGGCAAGAGGAAATCAAGAGAGATCCCACTAGATTTGTATTTTTAGAAATTGCTGAGTCCTCTCTTATATTTCTTATTTTAGCAAGATTCCTTCATTGATTGTTTCTCAACAAAATCTCTCATAATTTTAATGTTACTTGTAAGATGTGATGTCAAATTATCTACTGCAATAAGTGTACTTAATTATATGCAACATGCCTTGCATCAAAGAATTATACAGGAATACTAACTCATGACTCTACTGATTTTCAAGTGTATTTGTATACTGGAAGTCCCATTTAATCTTAGAATCGATTGTTCTTAAGTCCAATTAATCCTCCTAAAGTAGACATATCACTGTTCCTCCCTCTCCTGGATTTCCAGGAGAGGGTCTTGCTCAGGGACTTTTAGCAGTCACCTAGGGACTCCCAACCTCTCCTTGCTTGGTCCAACCAACTGAGGGTGTTTCTTGGACACCGAGGCACTGGATTCTACCTGGGCCGGTGAGAGTAGGAGGATATCCTGCGGATCGCAATGTATACAAGAGGGGAGGGGTGAATAGTATCGCCTTAAAAAAATATATATACACAGATCAAAAATAAATCACAAGAGATTCAAGCATAGAGTACACCTGATTTATAGTGGAAACCCAAATCGGGTGAAAACCATTACCTAAGCCTCCCAACTTAGGATTTTTCTGACTAGTCCAAGCTAGTCAATCCACTAACCGTACCACTTGAACGAGGGTGGCACAACCTCTTACAACCACTTCTCTTTTTATCCTGAAGAGAAGCAAAAACAACAACCACGGATCTTCCCAACAATCCTAGGATTCGTAAATCAAAGCAACAAGATAGAATAACAGAAATAACTTATATGGAACCTCAATAAAAGATCAAATTAAATTTTTCACAAAGGTACGAGGTGTCATGCTTTTGAAGAACGTGAAGAACGAGGCGCGAAGGCTTTTGAATAAGCACGAGAAGCTCTACTTTTTTAAATGTATTTCTCTTGAAAGTTGTTAATTAGATGAGTTGCGTACGACCTCTATTTATACTAAAAGTTTTGCTTAAATAAGAAGTTAAATTGGTCGATCAATTAAGGTTAATTGGTCGATCAAAAGGCAATTTGGTCGATCAATTAAGGTGGTTGGTCAATCACTAATTAATCAATCAATTTACTTGGTTGGTCGATCAAAATGATATTTATCAACTTCCTAAAATGGGCTGATTTGATCAATTAATGAAGTTGGTTGGTCGATCAAAGTATTTTGGTCGATCAAATAACTAATTTCGTCAATCAATAACCCCAAAAACTTGGTTTTAAAAAGATACGCGAAAATCCATTTTTGAGTTTTATTTGAGGTTCCATACAATAATGTCCTAGACTCAAATAAAGATACAAAGACACACATCAGCATTTATCTTCACTTGGCTTGAGACACACATTAGCAACTATCTTGAAAGATGATTTAATCCAAGATGATCCTGAAATGTTAGTCTAGGAATAAGCATAATTTTGGTGCATCAAAACAGAGGTACTTACATTTTCCCCTTTTTGATGACAACAAAATTATAATTATGAAATTGAAAATAGTTTTGCATAATATCTCCCCCTTTTGTTTCAGCAAAAAGTAAAACATGCTGCTGTTGATTTTACATTTAACTCCCCCTTAAACATGTAATTTCAGCATCATAAATATCATGTAGTATAAGAGAGCTAAAGAGTAATATAGAAATGAAGGAGATAAACTTCATGCATTTTCATAATGAAAAGAGTCTCAATAAGCAGTGCATAAAAAATATAATTATTCTGAGAAAAATTAAGTTATACATGGAAACAATAAGAACTAAGTAAAGATAATTTAATCATCTAAGGATGCCATAAAGGCATCCATCGTGCTCTGAAGATCAGTGTCCAACTCGAGGTCCAGCGAATCTGATCTCTCAGAAGATGCAGGCTGACCAAGACAATGGTGGCACCGAGCTGATGACCTGGGTGTCGGCTGCTTAGATGTCCTACATGGTGGTGTAACCTGCTGATCTGCTAGTGATGGTGCTGAAGTAGTAGGTGGAGGAGGAGGTGTTGCACATGATGGAGGCATGGTAGTAGATCGGCAAGGTCAAGAAGGTCGGTGAAGCTGTTGCTAAATGTCATGAACAAAGTCTCCAAGTCTGTCCAAGAACTGACTCTGAGCATTCAAGTAGTCTAATACCTGAAGCCCATGGCACATCATCATCAAATCTATCTCCCTCTGTCAATGCATCATGAATGAGATACCATTTGTCACATCCTGGATACTCACAAAGTCCTTGCCTAAGAGCTATCAGTCCAAGAGGCTTCAGTCCTAGTCGTAGAATGATGGAGATGGTCACACTGGAGGAGGACATGTCACTGTAAAGTGCTCATAAGGTGGGTGTTAGTCACTCTGAAACGAGTTTTAAAATTGTCGCGTTGCAGTATAGGTCGAATCAGAGTGAAAAACAAATATAATTTACTACTCAAATTTGAAGTCCGAGGTCAAACACAGGGAGCAAATAGGAATTCACACACTAATCTTGATAATGTAAATGAGCAGAAGAAAATGAGCCAAATAATGCTAAGCAATGAATATTAATTACTTAAAATTGATCATCAATGTAGAATATAAGTCTAACAAGAGTTTGACATATCAAAAAGAAATCTAGAATAAAAATAGTGGTGATTTAGATCACCAATTACTTAATCTAGATAATCATATAATAGTTAAGCAGGAATGCCAAATAAACCAATAATATCCAGGACCACTTAAGTAATTAAATAAATGAACAATGCTTAAGTGCTTCCTCTTCTTCTCAACCCTTTTTTCTTCTTCAGCTATGCCTTCTCTCTTCTCCTTCTATCTTCAGCCTCTTCCTCCTTTCCTCTTACACACAAGGGAGGCACTCAGATTTTGGCTAAGTGTCGCATAGGGAAAAACCCTCCCCTGCCCCGCACACTCTCTCTCTTTCTCTCCTCTTAGGCTTCACCCTCCCAGGGCCATATTCAGGGTAGTCGGGTAATTGGGTAGGCGGGCACCTAGGACCAAGCTCACCGGCGTGGGTGATGAGCAAGGTGTGGACAAGCTTAGGTGGGTAGTCAGGTCCACCAGGCCCGCGGGTGGAGTGTTGTGGGCGAGGCACATGAGGGCGCGGGGGACCTCACCCCCTATGTAACTTGAGGCAACAAGCACAATGTAGAAATTCAATTTATCCTATTGTGATTGCTTGGTGTCTTCCGAGGTGGGACTAAAGTCCCACATTCCTTATTGCGCACAGTAACAGGATGGATCTTATTCAATTACGGGTGCAGATGTGGCTAGCAAACCTAAGTGACCAGCTGATTGTGATCTTGGGAGAGTTCCACATGACCTGGTGATGAGTGGCTACTCATCATGGCTAAAAGGCCGAAATTAAGCTAGACACTAAGCAAAACAATATCAAATTAACATATAAAAAGGGTTAAGTGTGGGAATTAAAGAAAAGATCTAAAACTTTTAATGTGTGTTAAAACCTCCTAATTAGGTCACAAAAATGAGATATTCTGAAAACTGAAGAATAAATGATGATCCATGCATCAATTGAACACATAAACAAGTTTTAAAAGACAAATCAGAAGTAAAATCAATGTCTTAAATGTTCAATTAAGCACATGTAAAAATTTGAAAGCAATTTGACATCATTTAGGCTTAGAAATAAATAGATTACAATTAGGTCCTTCATGCATTACATTTCTACCCTTAAAAACTCCTTCTTGGACCTTTTTGCAAGCCGCAGGGACCCTTCTGTATGACTGCAAGGCCCTTCCAGTTATAGTTCTTTTCACTTTTGGACCTGCACGCAATTCTTCTACCCCTTCGTTCAAGGGTCTTCCTGCAAGTTTTCCCTCATTTCAGAGAGAAGCCTGCGTTCTTCACGCGCACTGTAGCACGCGAAGAACACAGCGATTCTCGACCGTCCATCGCACTTTTGATCTCGATCTGCGGCTGGAATCAAATGGAACCTTCCCGCGATTCGGTGCGTGCGTTCACCTCTCTTCCCAGATCTCATCTGACGGTCAGATCTCTCTCTTGACTCGCCGCGCACTCTACCCATCTCATCCTCACCGCCGGCTTAATTTTGATTAACCTCACCCTTGCGGTGATTCCAATCACTGAGCTGCTACTTAAGCACCTCAGTGGTGTCGCGCGCAAAGGATCGCTCCCTCCTACATCTCTTAGCGATCAGTTCGTCCACTCCAGTCTCTCCTCCTCATCTAGCCCCTGATTGCACAGCCACTAGCTGTGGAATCATCGCCTGCTCTCGACCCTCCTCGTCGCTAAGGACCTCGTAGCACCAGAGGACGACCCTGGAGTCTCACTAGCAGACTCTTCCCTCCGCTGGAGTCACCCTCCTTCTTTCTTCCTCCTTAGCCGCCGGCTAAGGACCCATAGGTCCCATTCTTCCTTTTAGTTTAGGTTTTTAATTCTGCACAAGTAGTGTTAGATTTAGTTTGCAGTAGTTTAGAATAGATTTAGTTTTAATTGTTAGTGTTTAATGTTAGCTGTAGTTAGATTAGTCTTAGGAGTAGAATTAGTGTTAGATCCCCTCCCTCACCTCCTCTGATCAGTCCAGATCAGAGGGGAAGAATCATCTGTTCATTGTTCAATTTATCTCCCTCTTCATGTTTTGTTTTTCCATCATCCAAATTCTGATTCTTGTTTTTCCTTTTAACGATGAATTTTTCATCAATCACCCACACATCCTGACCCAATTTCAGATCTGATGGTGCACTGCCTCAGATCTGAAAGTGGCGTCACAAGCACCATTTGGGGCTTCTCACTCATTCCATTTGTTTCACAAAAGCCCCTCTGTTTTAAATGGATTGCCTCAGTTTGTCAAAGCACTTTTGATTTGGATTTTAAAGGATTTTTACTCTCTGAAATGTTTTGACAGATCTAACAAATTGAAGGGATTTTTGGTTTTCATTGTGGGCAAGGACTCTGAGAAGTTCTCTGGTGACAGAGAACCAATCAGAAGAGCCTTTCATGATTCTGTTTATACTTTGTTTTGAATGCATTCGCCAGCTTCCATTAAATTTCCTTAATGCATTCTTAGTCTCTTTTTGCTATTTCAGAACTGCCATACACTATTTGTGTTGATGATCATTTCTGTATGGTGATTCCCTAACCTAAGGAGTTTTCCATACTCCTTAAGGTTGCAAGAAACTAGGATTGTATGTTGTTGGTTTTAATTGATTGAGCTAAGTTTTCCTTCATGCTGTCTATGGCATTAGGAAGACTAACTCAATGCCATTTGAGTTTTGATCTGAAAGGATGCTTCTGATAAGGTTTTTCCTAATGAGTATTTGAGCTGAATTTACATGAGATTTTCGTGAGATTTAAACCCTTATCAGATTTGGATTTCAACTCTCAAAATTTTTAGTTTGGTTTGAATTTTCTCTTATTCCCAATTACACAGCAACATGCTGCATCTAGCAGCTACATTTCCCTCCATCTCTAAATTCTCCTCTTCTCTAAATTTTCCTCTCATCTGTTGAATACATCCCCCTCTTCAAATGGACTAACTGCAGCAGCAGTCAGCCCATTTGACAGTGGCTTAAGCCACTGCTGATGCTAAACAAAACACCCTGAACAGCACACCTTCTCATCCCTCTCCATCTTCTCTGACAGTAGCTTAGCTGCTGTTTAAATTGAAATCAAAACTTAATTAACCCTTCTTCCCTCATTTCCTAACTTCCTACTAAAACCTAATTATACATACTTATTTTAAAACTGTAAATATACCTATCCATAGTATTATAACTATAACATATAGCCTAATTATGTAAGTAAGATACATAGTTATACTGTAAATATGTATAAAACCTGTACATAAATCCATATACATATGTAATCTATGTAAATATATGTATATATACTAAACTATTATGTATGTATCTACTTAATAATGTATATATATATATAAACAGATCCCTATTTACATATTTAATAGCTAAATTATAGAGTAACTTAGTTAAATTAATAATTTAGAGCTATAATTAAATTAAATAAATCTATAAACTTAGGATAATATATATAGTAAGTAATTTAAGCGAATTAAAGTGTATTTATACCTAGTACAGCTTACTGTAACTTAGTTTTAATTATAAACTACACAGAATTGCTATTTTAGCCCAAATAAAACATAAATAAATTCGTAAAAATACAATAAAAATATGTATTAAATACTTAAGTATGTAAATTAAAACTGTTTAAGGTCAATTAGACCATTTACTAATTATTTTATAAGTAATTAACTATTTAATCACCTAAATCAACCTGTATAATCAGCCTAGTTTAGTGAATTTATTTGTATAGTAAAAATATTTAAAATTCAAAATTAATTAATAAATTATGTAGTATTATGTAAATATTTTATTTACCATATTTTATTTTATTTTTTTTAATAATTTATGGCCCCCAAATCGAGGGCCAAAAATGTGCCCAGACGCAGCTGCACCTGATTTCCAGCGCACGATGTGGTGCTGGAATAGCACCACATCGTGTGCTGCATGTCAAGCGCAGCCACATATAAGTTAACTATGCTAAACGTTTGTCAGTCGTCACGGCGCCGGGCGCCCGAAACAGCATCCTATTCTATTGGATCCGATTACCCGTTAGCCATGTACTATCTGATTTGCGATGAATGTGTGTGGGGGCTGGGAGCCCGAGCGTGCGAGGATGCGGCGTTGGGCTGAGGCCTTGCGCTGATATGAAACCGTAACTAAGCCACCTAATCTGAGATTAGGGCGCGCTTAGTAGAGGTCTGGTCCCACCCTAAGGGTACTGTGTATCCCTCGAAAAGTGCGCCCGCAAACTAAGCACGTTTTAAACTAATGACATTAGCCTAACCCCCTCCCCACCGCAGCCTCTGAAGTATCTTAAGACAGAAGAAAAGAACAGACGAGTTAACACAAAGAGAAGAAAAAGAGAGAACACAAGAGATAACAAGAACAGAAAAGACTTACTGTACATACAGTAGTAGAATAAGTAATATACATACGTATAAGTAAACCCACATAATTACTAACAGAATAAAATGACACTATAAACGTCGCTAAAGACCTCAGTTTGCTTCTTTAGGTTGTATATGGTGTTTTCTGAGATTTAGCGACGCTTATATCTGTCACTGAAACTGCTGTATTTGTTACTATAAATAACAAACTGATAAGTTAAGCCTCTACACCATTGCATCCTAAGGTATTGTATACTATTATGTTAGTACTAATTGGATAACTTGTAAATACATAGTTTAGAGTATAATAATAGATTGTTTGATGCTTGTTCATAGTTAGTATTTTTGCAAGCATTTCTTAGTAATTAGGTAAATAAACACACATTCATTCATTCTTTAATAAGATGTAAAGTTTATTTTTGGAATTAGAGGATAATTTTGAGATCAAAGAGTGACCGAATTAAATTCAATAAATTGCCTCCCAGTGAACGACCTGGAACAAAACCAGTAAAAATTAGATAAATAAGCAAATGATAATAATGGTTGTAATGACTGGTACTCACCCATACTCACCACTATACGACATCTTTAATGTTATATTACACCCTATACTACAACGACATGATCATAACAATAATCATTCATCATCATACAACCATTGTGTTATATACACATTATACAACATCATCACCTGGGGCATGGATCTGGAGCTTAACGAGACCTGGAGCAAGCTCCAAGAAAGCATGAAGCTTCGACGTCAATGGCATAGAAGCCATGGTACCTGAAATCCACAAAATGGCCTTTCGGCCATGTTAAATGAGCTCAAAGGCTTCGCTGGATGATGGCGAAGGTGGTGGAGGCGATTTCATGGTGAGTCGAAGCGTGTGGTGGCCTGGCAAAGGGGAAGATGGCCGGAGGAAGTGGGTTTGTTCGGCGGGTGTTTTGGGTGGATGGGAAGGCAAATAGATAGAGGGATTTTGTAGAGGGTGGCGCAGCTAAACTTGTGGACTAGTTGGCGAGGGGGATGGTCGTGTGTAGTAGGTGGGAACCCTCGCCGGAGTGGTCACCGGAGATGTAGGAGATGAAGGCATTTGGTGTCATCGATGGTCGGATTTGAAGAATAGAGAGAGGAGAAGAGAGTAGGGGAGATGACGAAACTAAAGGATCTAATCTAAGGACGAAATAGATAGGAATTGGTGTCGGCTTTGATTGGCCGACGCTGTGGAAGAGAACTTCTCTGGAGGGAGACGGCGGTGAAGACAGAGGTCTGGGACGATGGAACTTTGGCCAGCCACCTTCAGAGGAAGGAGGAGAGGATAGCTGTGCCTCCAATTTGACCATTGGGGCTGCGGATGAAGGAGATGAAGAGGATCGCCAGAGCCTAGGTCGAAGCTGGCCGTGGGAGAGGAAGAAGAGGGTTTTGTGGCCTTAAACCTAGCTGAAGAACACGGCCGTGCCCTGGGGCTCCTTTTATAGGGTTCAAGAGGTCGGTTCGAGCTTGGAGATGGAAGTTTTAAGGTACCCTAATCTCTCATGCATTCTCATGAGAGATTGGGAAGTTTTAGGACACATGGATGGATTCAATGGGAAGAGGACTCCTCAAGGAATCTCCCTTTCAATTTTGGAAGGGATTGATTGAGCAGAAGAGTTCTCTTCAATCAAAGGTCGCCGGAGTTTTAAGGATAGGATTCATAGCAGCAGGGACCTATGTGTAAAAATGATGGCAAAGTTAGGAGGCCATTTGCAAGGAATTCAAAAGGTTAAGGATCTGAATGATATAAAAGAGTGATTGGACCAAAATGCAAACTTGGTCAAGATGATCTCAGATTGCACCCAAAGTTTGGTACAAACTTAATTTAGACTCAAGGAATCTAATGGTGAAGTTAGATTTAGGTTTTGACTTTGTTTGCTAGGTAATTAATGCAAAAACCCAAATTAGGGTAAATGTCATTCTAGGACTATTTTGTGTCAAGACAGGTTCTGATGATCAAATTGAAGGTACAAAATTCTAGAGAATATTTTTATATAAATTTTAGAGGATTTAGGTGAATTTTATCTCGACCAGTACCTCAGTTAATTAAGCAGGTTTATTTTTAGGATTTCAGAAGTCATTTAATTCTCAAAACACATGAAAACACATTTCTAACTATTCTAACCCACTTGTTGGACATTTAAGGCCATTTCACCCTTAATTATCCCCTGGGAAAACCCATGATTGTACTGCATTCATGAAATTATGGTAAAATTACAGTTTTAACCCTATTTTCTTATCTTTCCCTCAGAATGATTATGCAATGAATTATAATACTCTAGCGGTTATGTAGGAGCATTTATTCCTTGATAATAACTAAATTGAGCTAGTTATTGCTCATGATGGTGCTCCCATCAGTGGGAAAGGAGGAGGAACTCCTGATGGTTCCTACTGCTGCTACTACTCCTGCTCCTGGGCTACTTCCGCACCACGGGCTCCCTGTGATTGCTCCATCTTCATATAAGTGAGCTTATCAAAAATGGAGACTCTCGTGATGAATTGTTTATGGTTTATATCCATGAGAACACTAAAGTGTAGGAAGATATGAGAGAGAAGTGTCCCAAATAGGAAGGAGTTGGTGGGAGGCTTACTCATGAGACACAGAATCAAGTGGTTCCAGTTGAACCACTTGTTCTTAAGGAATGCATAAAGAGTGATGAGCATAATACCAGGGCAATTTCCAAAAGACATAGATTTAGACATAAAATTCCATAGAAAAACTCGATTAAGAAATGTGGAAGACGACAAAAATAAGGTGACTTGGCCAGACGACCCAAGTCAAAGTGAGAGGAAGTGAGCACGATCTCCCTAATGGTTTCCATCTGTGTCTGCTAGTGGAGCTCAAGAAACATGAGACAAACAAACGGACAACCGAGTATCTCAGAAAGAACATCCGCATTGACTAGAACCTCTGTGCCATAGACGTTCGAGGCCAACTCAATGTTGAAACCCCCACCTATATTTTTCATATTAGCATAGAATAGGTGATAGGCCATGGGGTCAACATCGGGTATGCGGCTATTCATGGAACCTGCGTAAAAGTTCTACTCAAAAAGGCATAAAATCCGATGGTAAACAAATTGTTCGTGGATGCCAGGGAATATAGACTCAAAGTAAGTAAAGTCGACGGGCCTTCCAACTTGTGGTGAAAATTTTGCGAATAAGGAAAAACTGTCACGTGCGGCCTCAGTGATGAAGAAACGATCAAAGGTGTCATCACAATGAGACGAGGAGGTACGTGCACATTTTGGAGCCATTCAGAAATCACAAAAACACATTGGTCGATCAAAAATTTCTGATTGGTCGATCAAAAATGACCTGAATAGAGGTACTGAAAAATGGTCTTTTGGTCGATCAACCAAGGTATTTGGTTGACCAAAAGCATAATAGACCGAAAAAATAGGTGTTTGACCGGATGATAAGCTCACATATACTTCAAGATTTTGCAATAACACACATAAACAAGCAACAATATGAAAGTATTAAGCCAAAGCACATTATAAACGCAAGAAGAATCCAAGGAAATGGATATATTCAAGGTTTAGAAGGTACCAAGATCGAACCAAAAATGGTCGATCAAGGGAGAGAGTGAGGATGCAGACAAAGGATGTGCGAAGAGGTTGCACAGAGGAGCGAGGTCGTCGTTGAAGGATGACACACGCACGAGGACACACACATGAAGGTGCAGCACGCAAGGTGGTCGGTGGCATCATCGTTGGTCAATTACACGGCCGATGGAGTGGAGTAGGGTCAGGTGGAGTTGAGTTTGGTGAAGTGGGGACCAAATATGTGGGGTACGGTAAAAAAAATATAGGATTTGGGTTAAAAATGAGGTGTTTTATAAAGAACGTGATTAGTAAAATAGGTAAGTACCCTTAAGGAAACTAATCACGTAGATTAAAAACAGTAAAAAGTGATTGTGAATGCAAATTGAGGAAAAAGATTGCAATCTTCGAAAAGAAAATCTGCTCAGTTTTGGTCAATCAAAAATGATTTTTGGTCAATCAAAACAAAAAGTGATTGATCCAATATGTTAGTTGGTCAATCAGAGTTTGAACGTTTGGAGGGAAAATTCCCACCCAACCGGATTGGTTGATCAAACATTTTGATTGATCAATCAAAAGTCAGAATTTTGGAGGGAGATTTCCCGCCAAAGATTTTGGTCGATCAAATAGTCCATTTTGATTGATCAAAGGGTTTTGGTCGATCAATTTGAAAAAACAGTGAAAAATGCATTCAGCAAGCAAATTAATTAAGCTCTTTTAATCTTGATAAACCTAGTGAATGACAAATTTGGTTGAATCTTTCTTTTAGCAAAGGTTTTGTGAATATATCAGCTAGTTGATTTTCTGTGTTAACAAATTCTAGATTGATATCTCCTTTTAAGACAATCTCTAAGACAATGATGTCTAACATCTATATGTTTAGTTCTAGAGTGTTGTATTGGATTCTTGGATAGATTAATGGCACTTGTGTTGTCACACAAAATTTTGTTATTCTTATAAGATAGGCCAAAATCTTGTAAGGTTTGTTTCATCCACAATAGTTGTGAATAATCTAGAGATGTAGCTATGTATTCCTCTTCAGTTGTGGATAGTGATGCAGTATTTTATTTTCTAAAGAACCAAGAGACTAGGGAATTTCTGAGAAATTGACACTTTCCACTAGTACTCTTTTAGTCTGTGAAACTACCCCCATAGCCAGGATCACAAAAGGAATATAATTCCAATGTATCTGACTTCGGATAGAAAAGTCCTAAGTCTTATGTGTTGTTTAGATACCTAAGTATTCTTTTAGCACCATTTAGATGTGTTTATTTAGGGTTTACTTGAAAGCAAGCACACAAACAAGTGCAAAACAATATATCAGGTCTACTTGCATTTAAATATAACAATGATCCTATCATGCTTCTATATAGTTTTTGATCTACTGATTTACCTGTGTCATCAGTTTTCAATTGGGTAGAAGCTGCCATCGGTATTTCTTTACCTTTGACTTTGTCCATCGAGAATTTCTTCAGTATCTCTGCTATGTATTTTGTTTAAGATATGAAGATTCCAGAGGTCAGCTTATCAATTTGAATTCCAAGAAAGAACCAAAGTTCTCCCATCATGCTCAACTCAAACAGATCCTACATTACCTTTGTAAAGTCTTGGCATAACAGATCATTAGTAGCACCAAAAACAATATCATCAACATATATTTGTATTATTAAGAGATCATTTTCTTTCCTTTTAGTGAATAAGGTTGGATCTATTTCACCAATTCTAAATTCAATGTCAATTAGATATGTTTTTAATCTATCATACCAAGCTCGTAGAGCTTGTTTTCGAGGGTTGGAGAATATCCTGTGGATCTCAACTAAATACTAGAGGGGAGGGGTGAATAGTATTGCTTTGAAAATATAAATCAGATTAAAAAAATAAAACAACAGAGATTCATGCACATAGTACACCTAATTTATAGTGGAAACCCAATCTGGGTAAAAACTACTACCTAAGCCTCCCAACTTAGGTTTTTTTCGACTAGTACAAGCTAGTCAATCCAATATTTGTACCACTTGAACAAGGGTGGTATAACCTCTTACAAACCCTTCTCTTTTATCTTGAAGAGAAGCAAAAACAACAACCACGGATCTTCCAATCAGGCTTGGGATTCGTAAATCAAAACAACAATATAGTAAAACATGAATAACTTCCATGGAACCTCAATAAATAATCAAATCGATTTTTCGTAGAGGTTCAAAGCATTGTGTTTTTCGAAGAACGTGAAGAATAGGGCGCAATGACCTCTGGAAATAAGCATGAGAAGTTTAACTATGAGAGGTGGTTTTTCTCTTTGAAAGTCGTTGATGAAAGGGTTGAGTATGACCTCTATTTATACAAAAAGTTTTGCTTAAATAGGAAACAAAATTGGTCGATCAATTAAGGTTAATTGGTCGATTAAAAAGTACTTTGGTCGATCAATTAAGAATGTTGGTCGATCACTTGTTTGTCGATCAATTAGCTTGGTTGGTCGATCAAGAGGATTTTTCTCAACTTCTTAAAATAGACTGATTTGATCGGTCAAATAAGTAGGTTGGTTGATCAATTAATAAGTTTGGTCGATCAATAACCCTAAAATTTGATTTTGAAAAGACAAGTGAAAAAAATCATTTTTGAGTTTTATTTAAGGTTCCTTACAATAAAGTCCTAGACTCAAATAAATAAAAAAGACGCACATCAGCAACTATCTGAACTTATGTGTTGAACATAGGCTTCAATCCAAGATAGTCCTGAAATGTTAGTCTTAGCAATAAACATAATTTTGGTGCATCAAAATAGAGGTGCTTACATTCTCCTCCTTTTTTATGACAACAAAATTATAATTATGAATTTGAAAATAACTTTGCATAATATCTCCCCCTTTTTGTTTCAGCAAAAAGTAAACCTGCTACTGGTTATTTCACAATTAACTTCCCCTTAAACAAGTAATATAAGTGTCAATATAATAACATGCATTGAGTGAGCTATTAATATAACTAAAGGAGATAATATTCATGCAATCTTCATAATAAAATGATTGGAAAAGATAACATAGAATCGAATCTAGAATAAACTGATACATGCCATAAAAAAAATGAAAGCAAATATAACAGCTAATCATCTAACATTACCATAAATGTGTCCATGGTGCTCTGAAGATCGGTATCTAGCTCGACATCCAGTGAGTTTGATCTCTCAAAAAATGAAGGTTGACCAAGGCAAAGGCGTCACTGAGCTGACGATCATGGTGTCGAATGCCTGGATGTCCTGCGAGGAAGAGTAATCTATTGGTCAGCTGGTGGTGCTCCTGGTGAAGCTGATGAAGTAGGAGGAGGAGATGCTGCAGAAGGCATGGTAGTCGAACAACGAGGTCAAGGAGATCGGTGAAGCTGCTGCTAAATGCTATGAACAGACTCTCCAAGTTTGTCCAAAAACTGACTCTGAGCATTCAGGTAATCTGATACCTGATGCCCGTGCCTCATCATAACCATGTATGTCTCTCTCTACCTATGCATCATCAAAGAAATACCACTGGTCACATCCTGAATAGTGACAAAGTCCCTACCTGAAATCTGTCTGTCCAAGAGGCTCCAATCCTGATCGTAGAAAGAGGGTGAAGGTCTCACTGGAGGTGGACATGTCATAGTGAAGTGCTCATAAAGAGGGAATAGAGAAGGTACTGTGGTCTACTCCTACTACTGCTGTTGCTCTTGTGGTGCACCCTCATCGCAAGCTCCCTGCGCTTGCTCCATCTTCACATAAGTGAGTTTATCAAAAAATGGAGACACGAGTGATAAACTGTTTATGATTGATGTCCATAGGTACATTGAAATGAAGAAAGATATGGGATAAAAGTGTCCCAAACTAGAAGGAGCTGCTGGGTGGTTTACTCATAAGATAAAGAATCAAATGGTTCCAATTGAACCATTTGTTCTTCATAAAGGCATAGAGGGTGATCAGCATTATACCCGAGCAGTTTTCAAAAGATGTGGACATGGACATAAAGTTCCACAAGAAAACACGATTCAGAAAGTGAGGCAAACATCTGAAAAAGGGTGACTTGGCAGGATGGCCCAAGTCAAAATGAGAGGGAGTGAGCAGGTCTCCCTGATAGTATCAGACTGAGTCTGCTGATGTAACTCAAGAAAAGTAGGTCCAACAGAAGACAGCCAAGAATCTCTGTCAAAATGTTCGCATTGACCAGAACCTTTATCCCGTAGACGTTCGAGGTCAACTTGATGTTGGAGCCTTCACCTATATCTTTGAGATTGGCATAAAATAGGTCACAGGCCATGGGAACAACACCGAGAATGCGGCTATGCTTGGAACCCGCATAAAAGTTCTGCTCAAATAGACACAAAATCTGATGGTATGCAAATTTTTCATGGATCCCAAGGAAGATAGACTCAAAATAGGTGAAGTCAACTGGTCGCCCGACGTGCGGAGAGAACTTAGCAAACAAAGAAAATCGATCACGAGCAACCTTGGTAATAAAAAAGCGATCGAAAGTATCATCACGATGACTAGAAGAGCCTCGAGCACGTTTGGGTGCCATCGTGAGGTGCTAAAAAAAAATGGTTGGTCTATCAAAAAATGTCGGTCAACCAAAAAAGAACCGAACAATTGGTCGATAAACCAAAGGGTTTGGTCGACCAAAAGACCTCAAACCGGAAAAAAAGGTGTTTGACCAGATGATAAACTCACATATGCAAGATTGAACCAAAGCTGGTTGATCAAAATGGAGGCCAGATGGAGGGCCTGCGAGGAGGTCGAAGTCGTGTGATCACGGAGGTGTAAGGAGGCGACGATCGAGCACGAACTTGCAAGGTCTAGTGCACGAGCAACCCATGCACGGAGGAAGCCGTGAATGAGGGGGTCGGCTGCGACAGTGAGTTGGTCGATCAGAGGAGGACAAATGTTGTGGGGTAATGTTTGGAAGATGTGGGGACCAAATATGATGGAAAAAAAATAGGTTTCGAGGTAAAAACGAGGAGTTTTTATAGAGAACGTGATTAGCAAAATAAGTAAGAACCCTTAAGGCAACTAATCACATAAATTAGTTACGGTAAACGATGATTGCGAACTGAAAATGAGGTAAAAAGATCGCAATCGCAAAAGAGAATCCACCTAGTTTTGGTCAATCAAAATTAGATTTTGGCCGATCAAAACAAGAAGTGATTGATCAAATTAATTATTTGGTCGATCAAAGCTTGAAAGTTTGGAGGGAAAATTCTTGCCCAAACAGATTGGTCGATCAAAAATTTTAGTTGATCGATCAAAAAGAGAAAACAGTGGAGGGAAAATTCCCACCAGGCAAATTCAAGGTTTGGTCAATCAAACAATAGTTTTGAATGATCAAAGGTTGGTCGATCAAATTTAAAATTGATTGATCAAACAAGAAAAACAAGTCTTTTCTTATGCCACTTAATTAAGCTCTTTTAATCTAGATAAACCTAGTGAATGGCAAATTTGATTAAACCTATCTTTTGATAAAGGTTTTGTGAATATATCGGCTAGCTGTTTTTCTGTGTTAATAAATTCTAAGTTGATGTCCCCTTTTGAGACATAATCTCTAAGAAAGTGATGTCTACTATCAATATGTTTAGTCCTAGAGTGTTGTAGTGGATTCTTGGATAAGTTGATGGCACTAATGTTGTCACACAAGATTTTGTTATTTTTAAAAGTTAATCTAATGTCTTTTAAAGTCTGTTTCATCCACACTAGTTGTGAGCATGCTAAGAATGCTGCTACATATTCTGCTTCAGTTGTGGATAGAGATACAGTGTTTTGTTTTCTAGAGAACCAAGAGACTATGGAATTTCTAAGAAATTGACAGGTTCCACTAGTACTCTTTTGGTCTGTGAAGCTACCTGCATAGTCAACATCACAAAAGGAATATAATTCCAATGTGTCTGTCTTCGGATAGAAGAGTCCCAAGTCTTGTGTGTTGTTTAGATACCTAAGGATGCTTTTAACAGCATTTAGATGTGATTCCTTAGGGTTACTTGAAAATGAGCACATAAACAAGTGCAAAATAGCATGTCAAGTCTACTTGCAGTTAAGTATAATAGAGATCCTATCATGCTCCTATAAAGTTTTTGATCTACTGACTTACCTGTGTCATCAGTTTTTAATTGGGTAGAAGCTGCCATCAGTGTTTCTTTACCTTTGACTTTGTCCATTGAGAATTTCTTTACTATCTCTACTATGTATTTTGTTTGAGATATGAAGATTCCAGAGGATAGTTGAACAATTTGACGACCTATGAAGAACTTAAATTCTCCCATCATACTCATCTCAAATTGATCTTGCATAACCTTTGCAAATTCTCGGCAAAGTAGATCATTAGTAGCACCAAAAATAATATCATCTACATATATTTGAATTATTAGGAGGTCATTTTGTTTTCTTTTTGTAAATAAAGTTGGATTGATTTGACCAATTTTAAATTCATTGTCAATTAAGTATGTTTTTAATCTTTCATATCAGGCTTGTGGAGCTTGTTTTAATCCATATAATGCTTTGTTTAATTTGTATACGTGTTCTGGATGATTTGGATCTTCAAATCCTGGAGGTTGTTTAACAAAGACTTCCTCCTTAATGAATCCATTTAAAAAGGCACTTTTGACATCCATTTGGAAAAGCTTGAATTCCATATGGACTGCAAAAGCTAGCAACATTCTAATAGATTCAAGTCAGGCAACAGGTGCCTATGTTTCCTCAAAATCCATTCTTTCCTCTTGATTATAACCTTAAGCTACAAGTCTAGCTTTATTTCTAACTACATCTCCTGATTCATCAAGTTTGTTCCTAAAAATCCACTTGGTTCCAATAATAGTTTGTTGCTCAGGTTTTGGAACAAGTTCCCATACTTGATTTTTCCTGAATTGATTTAGCTTATCTTCCATAGCAATAATCCAATAATTATCCAAGAAGGCTTCCTTAATTTTCTTAGGTTCTAATTGAGATACAAAAGCTGTAAATGCTAATGTGTTAAGAGAAGATCTAGTTTGAAGTCCTTTTGATAATTCTCCTATTACTAGTTCTTTAGAATGATCTTTTACAAAAGAGATATCTTTGGGTAATTCATTAGAAATAATATCTTCTGGAATGTTTGAGGGATCATCTATTGTATCATCATCATCAATCTGGAAGATTTAGGTTGAACTAATGTTTCATCAAATGATACATGCATGGTTTCTTTAACAACAGAATTGTTCTTATTAAAGACCCCATAGTCTTTACTTCTGGTTAAATAACCTAGAAAAATCCCTTCTGAGCCTTTTGCATCAAACATATCAAGATTATCTTTAATGTTAAGTATAAAACATAGACATCCGAAAATCTTGAAGTAGGAAATTCTAGGTGTTCTTTCATGATAGAGTTCAAAGGGTGTCTTCTTTAGAATTGGTCTGATCAAAGTTCTGTTTTGGATATAACAAGCAATGTTTACAGCCACAGCCCAAAAATATCAAGTAGCTTTGACTCGTACAGCATTGTGCGGGCACACTCTTGTAAGGTCCTATATTTCCTCTCAACTACACCATTCTGCGGTGCAGCTCTAGGGAAGGCAAACTCATGTTTAATTCCATATTGATCACAAAAATTCGAGAAAGATTCATTTTCAAATTCTCCACCATGATCACTTCTGACTCTAATTACTTTTGATCCTTTTTCATTTTGTAATCTTCTAACTAGTTTGCTAAGGGCATCTAAGGTTAAGTCCTTGCTTTTTAAGAAAGATACCCAGGTAAATCTAGAGAAGTCGTCAATTATGACTAAACAATATCTGTACCTGCTTAGGCTTTCGGATTTGGTTGGTTCGAATAAGTCTAAGTGAAGTAGCTCCAGGGGTTGAGAAGTGCTAACCATCCTTTTTGGTTTAAAAGGGTTTTTGGTTTGTTTGCTAACTTGACAAGAATCGTAAACTTTGCTTTTCTTGTAGTCAATCCTTGGCAGACCTTTGACAAGTTCATGTTTCACAAGTTTACTAATATTTCCCATGTGAACATGACCTAGTCTTTTATGCCAAATAGTTGCTTCTTCGTCAGATACGACTAGACATTCAAGACTGTCATATTTGTCGAAGCTTATGGTGCAAATATCTTTGTGTCTATTTCCTTTAAGAATAACTTGATTTGTTTCTTCATCACGAATTTTAAAACCTTTTGATGTAAACGTATTTCTGTTCCCCTTATCACATATTTGGCTTACACTTAATAGATCATGTTTTAAACCTTTAACTAAGTGCACATTTTCAATAGAGGTAAAAGAATTACCAATTTGGCCAGTACCAATAATACGGCTCTTGTGGTTGTTCCCAAACGTGGCCGTACCACCTTCCCGAAGGTTGAGTTGTAGGAATAAGTCTTCCTCGTTGGTCATGTGCTTGGAACAGCCGCTGTCCATAATCCATCTTCTTTCTTCTCTTTCCTGTCATTGATTTGCAATTGTGAGGCTTTGTTTGGTATAGTAGCTTCAATGTTCTATTGATTTGTTGGAAAGTCCACTTATAATCTACAAAGCCTACAAAACAAAATTGCAAAATGCTTTTTGGTACCCATTT
The DNA here is from genome assembly GCA_037157565.1 of Thalassia testudinum. Classification (NCBI taxonomy): domain Eukaryota; kingdom Viridiplantae; phylum Streptophyta; class Magnoliopsida; order Alismatales; family Hydrocharitaceae; genus Thalassia; species Thalassia testudinum. Next base: position 23,393,663 of record JAZHRO010000026.1, on the reverse strand, counting down.
TTTCTTGGGTCTATGGTGGTTAGTTTTCATTGCCTGTTTTGGCAAGCTACCTTTCTCTTTGTTTTGACTGGAACTACATGTTTCATGGCTATTCTTTGGTATATAGCCTAATAGAAATGTTGTGGTGCTTTGGATTTGTGTTCCTAATAATTTGTGCAGATTTCTACTTTCATTTGTGAATTTAGTTAGGTCATTTAGTAGAACAGCAGAGTTTTCTTTCAATTTATCTATATCCATTTTTAAGTGGTTTATTTGAGTTTTTTTTTTTTGAAACAGAAGGTTTATTTGAGATTTTAGTGTTGTAATTTCAATAGACAACTCTTTGTTTTGATTGTCAAGTGATTCTTTTTGTGCTTTCTCTTTGTTTAGTATCTTTTCTAGGTTTTTGTTTTCTAATTTTAATGATGCAGCTATATCATGCAATTCAAAGAATGCTTCTAATAGTTCATCTTGAGTAAAGGTGGTTACCTCATCTTCTACCGCCATCAAACTGAGAAGAGCTTCTCCTGATGTTTCTTCTTCTTCTGAACTTGAGTCTGACTCATCCCAAGTTCCAGTAAAGGCTTTCTTCTTTCCATCTTTACTAAAGTGCTTGTTCTTCTTTTTAGATTCCTTCCTGAGAAGTAGACAATCCTTCTTGATGTGTCCCTTTCTCTTGCAGTTGTAACAGACGACTACGTTGATATTTCTTCCTTCTTTCTTCTTCCTCCAGTTCTTCTTGTCCTTAAGAAACTTTCTGAATTTTCTAGATAGAAGTGCTATGTCTTCCTCCTCTTCTCCACTTGAGGTTTCTTCATATTCTTGAGTGGCTTCAAGGGCTATGATCTACTTTCTGGTTCCATCTTCTTGCTCCTTCATGTGTTGAAGTTGAACTTCATAGGCCATCAAGCTTTTGATAAGATCATCTAATTTGAGGGTAGACAGATCTTTCGATTCTTGTAGGGTTGTGGTCTTGGTTTCTCAATCACTGGTGAGTGATCGGTGTATCTTTCTCACCAACGCTTCATTCTTGATCTCATGATCTAAGTTTCTTAGAGAGTTTATGATGTCCATAAACCCCGTGAACATCTCCTTGATGGATTCTCCCTTCTTCATCCTAAAAAGCTCGTAATTTTGGGTTAACAAATTAACTCTAGTTTCCTTTACCTTTGTTGTTCCTTCATGTGTGACTTCTAGCATGCTCTAGATCTTGTATGTTGTCTTGCATGTAGAGACGCGGTTGAATTCAGCTTTTGAAAGTCCGCAAAAGATTGCGTTCATTGCTTTGGCATTGTGGGTGGCCATCTTCTTCTGGTATGGTGTCACCACCACTTCTTCCTTGATTTCAGGATGAGCATATTTGGCTACAATGACATCCCATACCTCAAAGTCCATGGATTCAAGGAAAATCTACATCCTAGTCTTCCAATAGCCATAGTTTGTCCCATCGAAAAGTGGAGGACGAATAGCAGATTGCCCCTCAGCATATGTGTCAACAAAAGACTTTGACATCATACTAGACAATCGCGCTTTGATACCAAATGAGGGTTAGAGAATATCCTGCGAATCGCAACTAAATACTAGAGGGGTGAATAGTATTGCTTTGAAAATATAAATCAGATTAAAAAAATAAAACAACAGAGATTCATGCACATAGTACACCTAATTTATAGTGGAAACCCAATCTGGGTAAAAACTACTACCTAAGCCTCCTAACTTAGAATTTTTTTGACTAGTACAAGCTAGTCAATCCAATATTCGTACCACTTGAACAAGGGTGGTATAACCTCTTACAAACCCTTCTCTTTTATCTTGAAGAGAAGCAAAAACAACAACCACAGATCTTCCAATCAGGCTTGGGATTCGTAAATCAAAACAACAATATAGTAAAACATGAATAACTTCCATGGAACCTCAATAAATAATCAAATCGATTTTTCGTAGAGGTTCAAAGCATTGTGTTTTTCGAAGAACGTGAAGAATAGGGCGCAATGACCTCTGGAAATAAGCATGAGAAGTTTAACTATGAGAGGTGGTTTTTCTCTTTGAAAGTCGTTGATGAAAGGGTTGAGTATGACCTCTATTTATACAAAAAGTTTTGCTTAAATAGGAAACAAAATTGGTCGATCAATTAAGGTTAATTGGTCGATTAAAAAGTACTTTGGTCGATCAATTAAGAATGTTGGTCGATCACTTGTTTGTCGATCAATTAGCTTGGTTGGTCGATCAAGAGGATTTTTCTCAACTTCTTAAAATAGACTGATTTGATCGGTCAAATAAGTAGGTTGGTTGATCAATTAATAAGTTTGGTCGATCAATAACCCTAAAATTTGATTTTGAAAAGACAAGTGAAAAAAAATCATTTTTGAGTTTTATTTGAGGTTCCTTACAATAAAGTCCTAGACTCAAATAAATGAAAAAGACGCACATCAGCAACTATCTGAACTTGTGTCTTGAACAAATGCTTCAATCCAAGATAGTCTTGAAATGTCAATCTTAGCAATAAACATAATTTTGGTGCATCAAAATAGAGGTGCTTACAGTTTTGGATCGTATAATGCTTTGTTTAATTATATACGTGCTCTAGATACTCAGCATCTTCAAAACCTGGAGGTTGTTTAACATAGACTTCCCTCCTGATGAATCCGTTTAGGAAGGCACTCTTGATGTCCATTTGAAAATGTTTGAATTTCATATGGGTGGCAAAGGCTAGCAGCATCCTAATGGATTCTATGCGAGCTACGGGAACATATGTTTCATCAAAATCTATTCCTTCTTCTTGATTATACCCTTGGGCCACAAGTCTAGTTTTATTTCTAACTACTCCTTATTCATTAAGTTTGTTCCTAAAGACCCACTTGGTTCGTATAATGGTTTGTGATTCAGGCTTTGAAACAAGTTCCCATACATGATTTCTTTTGAATTGATTTAACTCACATTCCATTGCAATAATCCAATAATTGTCTAAGAAGGCCTCCTTAACATTTTTAGGTTCTAGTTGTGAAACAAAAGCTGTAAAGGCTAAAGTGTTAAGGGAAGATCTGGTCTAAACACCTTTTAACAATTCTCCTATTACCAGTTCTTTAGGATGATCTTTCACAAATGAAATTTCTCTAGGTCATTCGTTAGAAATATTCTCTTCTGGGATGTTTGATGGGTCAACTATTAGGTCATCATCATCAATCACGGAAGATTTTGGTTGAACTAAAGTTTCATCAAAAGATATATGCATGATTTCCTCAACAACAGAATTCTTCTTGTTAAAAACCCTATAGGCTTTACTTCTAGTTGAATAACCTAAGAATATTCCTTCTGAACTTTTAGCATCGAACTTATCAAGATTGTCTTTAGTATTGAGTATAAAACATCGACAACCAAATATCTTCAAGTAGGAAATTCTAGGTGTCCTTCTATGATAGAGTTCAAAAGTTGTCTTCTTTAGGATTGGTCTAATCAAGGTTCTATTCCGGATATAAAAAGCATTGTTTACGGCCTCAACCCAAAAATATCGAGGCAGCTTTGACTCGCACAGCATTGTGTGGACACACTCTTGTAAAGTGCTATTTTTCCTCTCAACTACACCATTCTGAGGTGTTGCTCTAGCGAATGCAAATTTATGTTTTATCCCATATTGATCACAGAAATTGATAAAGGATTCATTCTTAAATTCTCCGTCGTGATCACTCCTAATCCTAATTACTTTAAACCCTTTTTTATTTTGTAATCTTCTAACTAACTTGCTAAAGACATCAAAGGTCAAGTCTTTACTTTTTAAGAAGGATACCCAAGTAAATCTAGAAAAGTCGTCAATTGTGACTAGATAATATCTGCACCCGCTTAGGCTTTCGGATTTGGTTGATCCGAACAAGTCTAAGTGAAGTAGCTCCAAAGGTTGTGACGTGCTAACCATCCTTTTTGGTTTTAAGGAATTTTTAGCTTGCTTACCAACTTTACAAGAATTGCAGACTTTGCTTCTCTTGAAGTTGATATTTGGTAGACCTTTGACGAGCTCATGTTTCACAAGTCTACTAATGTTCCCCATGTGAACATGACCTAGTCGTTTATGCCAAAGTGTTGCTTCTTCGTCAGATATGACCAAATATTCAAGATTGTCGCATTTGTCGAAGTTTACAATATAAATGTCTTTATGTCTATTTCCTTTAAGAATAATTTGTTTTGTTTCTTTATCACGAATTTTAAAACCTTTTGATGTGAAAATAATTTTATAACCTTTATCACATGTTTGACTTACACTTAGCAGATTATGTTTTATGTCGCTAACTAAGTGTACATTATCAAAAGAAGTAAAAGAGTTACCAATTTAGCCAATACCAATAATACGGCCCTTGTGATTATTCCCAAATGTGACCGTACCACCTTCCTGATGGTTGAGCTATAGGAATAGGTCTTCTTCGTCAGTCATGTGCTTGGAATAGCTGTTGTCCATTATCCATCTTCTTTCTTCTCTTTCCTGTCATTGGTTTGTGCTTGTGAGGCTTTATTTGATAGAGTGGCTTCAGTGTTCCATTTGTTTGTTGAAAAGTCTACTTATAATCTACAGAACCTACAAAACAAGATCGCAATATACTTTTTGGTACCCATTTTTGTTTGAGTCCACGGTGGTTAGCTTATGTTGCATGTTTTGGCAAGCTACATTTCCCTTTACTAGAACTAGATGCTTCATGATCATTTTTAGGTATATAACCTTGTTGGAACCTTGTTCCACATCTTGTTTTGTTGTTAACAAAATTATTATGAATTAATGTTTGCAATTGAGTTCTTTTCAGATTTAGGTGAAGATCAAGGCAAACAGGAAGTGATGGAGGCATGATGATGAGAAAGAGAAGATGATGACAAGGAGCCAAGATGACAAGGATAAGTCAAGAAGAAGAAGATCATCTTCAACCTTTATTTTTTTAGTTTAGTTTTTTATTTATAGAATGCATGTCTCTTAACAAAGGAATATAACTTAAATTGTAAAAATAATTAGAGATAAATTAGGATTAATATTGTGATCATTTTTAAAGAATATGATTTATTAAATCACTTAAAAAAGGTACTTGTTAACCCACAAGTACTGGTACTAAAGTTTAGTACTAGTACATGTGAGTTATAGGTTTAGTTTTTTCATAGAAACAAACCTATACCCTGCGAGTATCAATACTCATGATCAGTACCGGTACTGGAGGTAATGAGTATCGGTACTAATGATCAGTACCGATACAAGTGGGTTGCAAATTTATGTTAAGAGTTTGAAATCCAAATATGGAAGCAATGAATATCAATACCCATACTTTAGTACCGATACCAGGTAGCCGTTGGCTCAAAACTGAATGGTTAGAAAATTAATTTTGGCTATATGAACATTGGGATTTAAACCCTAACGTCTAATAGACGAGTATCCTAGGTCCTAAACTCTATATAATGACCCTATAACTCTTTGTTTGCATAGAAGAAACAAAAGAATTATTTCTAAAGCTATATTTCATATTTTCCACCAAATTTTGAAGAGAGGAAATCGTGTTTGCTGCCTTCTAATATCACTACGATTTGGCAAACACATTGACGTGTTTTCATACGCAATTCAAGGTGATTCACGTCCTTCCTAGGTTCTCCAACTGGTATCATCTTTTATATATTTGTTGAGAGGCTTAGGTTTTAGTTGTAAGATTCTTTTTGTCTTACACATGTTCTTTCTTTTGTATTTGAGCTTGTTACTCGTTGGGTTGTAACAAATCCATTGTTGTAATTGGGTTGAGGTAACCCGTGAATTACCTCAGTTAGTAAATTGATTTCCTTGGGGTTAAGGGAATTGGGTTAAAAACCCTAAGCTGGGAGACTTAGGTAGTGGAATACCTAAGGGAGGGGAACCACTATACATTTTGTGTCCTTTGTGGTTTGATTGTTTGTGCAAATTTCTGTGTACTACTAATATTTTGCTTTTGAGTATTTGTGTACATAGCCATATTCCATATTTTAGATCCTAACAAGTGGTATCAAAGCCTGGTTGCAAGAGGACGTAACAACTCAACTTGCGATGGCATCATTCTCAAGGCGCACCAAAGGACAATCTTCTACCCGTTCTCCCTATTTTGATGGGATGAACTTCAGGTATTGTAAGAGGGGGATGCATGTCTTCCTCAAAGCAATGGATGAGGTGGCTTAGACCCTCATTCGGGAAAAGCACTCGGATCTAGAGCCACAAGAAGGAGTAGCGTAGACAATGGATCGTGGGCAACGCAAATGTGATGAACACACTTTATTGTGCATTGTCAAGGGAAGAGTTCAACCGCATTGTCAAGGGAAGAGTTCAACCGAATTTCGGCATGCGAATCCGCATATGAAATTTGAAACACTCTCGAGGTCACCTACGAAGGTACAAACAAGGTTCCAACAAACCTAACCCAAATTTTATGGTGCTTTGGGTTTGTGTTCCTAACAATTTATGCAGGTTTCTACTTCCATTTGTGAACTTAGCTAGATCATTTAAAAGAATAGCAGAGTTTTCTTTTAGTTTGTCTAGATCTACTTTTAAGTTGTTTATTTGTGATTTTAATGCAGTGATCTCAATAGATAACTCTTTGTTTTGATTGTCAAGTACGTCTTTTTGTGTTTTTTCTTCACCTAATGCTTTTGCTAGGTTTTTATTTTCTAGTTTTAATGATTTTTCTATATCATGCATCTCAAAGAAGGCTTCTAATAATTCAGCCTGAGTAAAGGAGATTACCTCATCTTCTAAAGCCATAAGATCGAGAAGTGCTTCTTCTCCCGAGGTTTCTTCTTCCTCTGAACTTGAGTCTGACTCATCCCAAGTTGCCATGAAGGCTTTCTTCTTTCTGTCTTTTCTGAAGGGCTTCTTCTTGTCTGACTCCTTTTTGAGAAGCGGACAATCCTTCTTAATGTGTCCCCTTCTCATGCAGTTGTAACAGGTGATTGCATCATTCTTGATTTCTTCTTTCTTCCTTCTCCAGTTCTTCTTATCTTTGAGGAACTTCCTGAATTTCTAGAGAGGAGGGCCATGTCTTCCTCTTCTTCTTCGCTTGAAGTTTCTTTGGATTCCTGAATAGCTTCAAGAGCTATAGTCTTCTTCTTGGATCCTTCTCCTTCTTGATCCCTCATGTGTTAGAGTTGAACCTCATATGCCATTAGACTTCCAATAAGATCGTCCAGTTTCAGGGTGGACAGATCTTTTGACTCTTGAGTGGCGGTAGTCTTGGTTTCCCAATCGCTGGTGAGTGAGCGAAGGATTTTTCTGACAAGGGCTTCGTTCTTGATGTCCTGATCAAGATTCCGCAAAGAGTTATGATGTTCATCAATCTTGTAAACACCTCCTTTATTGACTCCCCTTTCTTCATCTTGAAAAGCTCATAGTTTTGGGTTAGTAGATTTACCCTTGTTTCTTTTACCTTTGAAGTTCCCTTGTGGGTAACTTCTAGAATACTCCATATCTCATGTGCAATTTTGCATGCAAAGACTCTATTAAATTCTGCTCTAGCGTTTATGGCTTTCAAATTCTGTGTAACCATCTTCTATTGGTCTGGAGTGATTGCAATGCCATCCTTGATCTCTGGGCGTGTGTATTTTAAGGCGACGACATCCCATACCTCGTAGTCCATTGACTCCAGGAAGATCTGCATCCTGGTCTTCCAATAGCCGAAGTTCTTTCCATCAAATAGAGGAGGTCGAACCGTCGACTGACCCTCAGCATACGTATCATCATTCAACTTTGACATCTCCTAGAAAATGCAAGCTCTGATACCAAATGAGAGTAGGAGGATATCCTGCGAATCACAACATATACCAGAGGGGAGGGGTGAATAGTATCGCCTTAAAAATATATATATACATAGATCAAAAATAAATCACAAGAGATTCAAGCATAGAATACACCTGATTTATAGTGGAAACCCAAATTGAGTGAAAACCACTACCTAAGCCTCCCAGCTTAGGATTTTTCTGACTAGTTCAAGCTAGTCAATCCACTAACTGTACCACTTGAAGGAGGGTGGCACAACCTCTTACAACCACTTCTCTTTTTATCCAGAAGAGAAGTAAAAACAACCACAGATCTTCCTAACAATCTTGGGATCCGTAAACAAAGCAACAAGATAGAATAACATAAATAACTTATATGGAACCTCAATAAAAGATCAAATCGAATTTTTCGTAGAGGTTCGAGGCATCGTGCTTTTGAAGAACGTGAAGAATGGGGCGAGAAGGCTTTTGGAATAAGCACGAGAGCTCTACTTTTTGAAAGGTATTTCTCTTGAAAGTTGTTAATTAGATGGGCTGCATACAACCTCTATTTATACTAAAAGTTTTGCCTAAATAGGAAGTTAAATTGGTTGATCAATTAAGGTTAATTGGTTGATCAAAAGGTAATTTGGTCGATCAATTAAGGTAATTGGTCGATCACTAATTGATCAGTTAATTTACTTGGTTGGTCAATCAAAAGGATATTTATCAACTTCCTAAAATGAGCTGATTTGATCGGTTAGTTAAGTTGGTTGGTTGATCAAAGTATTTTGGTCGATCAAATAACTAATTTGGTCGATCAATAACCTTAAAAACTTGGTTTTGAAAAGATATGCGAAAATCCATTTTTAAGTTGTATTTAAGGTTCCTTACAATAATGTCCTAGACTCAAATAAAGATACAAAGACACACATCAGCAACTATCTTCACTTGGCTTGAGACACACATCAACAACTATCTTGAAAGACACTTTAATCCGAGATAGTCTTGAAATGTTAGTCTAGCAATAAGCATAGTTTTGGTGCATCAAACCAGAGGTGCTTACAGCTGGCACTCTCTCGGGGCTAGCGCGGGAGGAGTTGCAAGTCATGGGGGCCATTAGAAGAGCTCGAGAGCTGGGAAACATTATCAACTGATAACCATTCCCATAAACGGTCCTACTTGATCAGATCTCCTAAGTGATTGGAGGCTTCGAATCAACAATTTAAGCAATCACAATAAGACAAAAGGATTGGTAACCTAGTTCCATTGTGAAAGGGTGTACGTCTGGGGAGAGGGCAATGCTCCCAAATATTCACTAGTAAGGAACGATGATACAATCTCTCTTTTTCTCTCTGATTTCCTAAGAGAGATCCTCGAGGGCCTCTCTTAGCTATTTATAGAGGTAGGATCGATCCTTTTACAGGATCTTCTGACTAGATATGTATGTTGTCAGGTTATTAATTGTGGCAGCCATGCCATCATTTATTAATGGTATGGCCATATTCGACTTTTTTATCATCTTCTTGTCGTCGACTGGCACCATATCCTTTAGCAGGTCGGGTTTCTCGAACCCGCCTATATCTGGGCCTTTCTGGGTGTAAGCCAACCGGATCCGCACCTTCGGGTGGTTAGACTTCTTATTGCGCTTTTTACGAAGTTTCAAGTCTGATGGCACTTTTTGCCCCTCATCAAGGGTCAAATTCTAAATGTGGATCGCTCCTTTCTATGCGAGAAGAGTGGCCTAGCATGATGGAGGTTACCCCCTATCTGTGGTCAAGTTTTTCACACAAGAATAGTGGAAGGGTAATGACCACCATGATAATATTTGATTCCACTAAAGCTTTTATATATAAAAAGAAATAAATGTGGAACGTGTGAGGCATGTTAGCCTCAACTTTTGTTGGTGATGTGTCTACTGTGGAGGAATAGCCTTGTGCATGGATGGCTCATATAAAAAAAGGGGAATTTATGTAAAATTATAAGAAAAAGTAGTGAGATACTTGAATCACTTATCTCTTTGTTAAAAAAATCACTGCAAACATGGAGTGGCTACCTTTGTAAGAGTCGAAGGACCCTTGGAAAGGAGATTGTAGCTCAGAGAAGAGCATGACTTTTTTGTTGTCATTTCCCACAGGTGACGCCATGTGATGGGCCTCAGAGACTACCGTCAAGGCCAGCGATGGCCATAAAAAAACTTGTATGTGTAGGAAATGCAACCTAACCACAAGAATAAAAATAAGCAACCAATCACATGAACACGAGCGATTGTTGACAAAGTTCCACTTCAAGGGGTGTACATCTAGGGAGGAGATCTAACCCTCAATATCTATTATAGGTTGGGAAAATACGAGAAGTAGTAGGTTGTAGGGCCTTGGCTTGCCCCCATTCCCTATGTCCCCTTTCCTTATGGATTGGGAACCTATTTATGGAGTACAAAATATGGGAGGTTACACTTTTGGAAGTGTAACCACCACAATATAATGGGGAGTTAGTGGGGAGTAATGCAAAGTTATGGCATGGCCTTGTAACCATTGGATGGACCGCGGTTACACTAATAGTGTATTATACAATTTTCTTCCCTCATCAAGTCCTTAGCTCCATTATTCCTACATGTAATAAACATATACATTAATGATATAATACACTATTTAGCCTTAAGATGCATGCATGGAATGCAGACATATATACATCATGTATGCTATGAAACTAAACTAAAATAGGCATTTAATATCACATAAATGCATGGTTATCAAGATTTTATTCAACTAGCTAAAATCGTTCCATTGATTTTGTAAGTTATTTTGCCAAGCTAATTGGCTTGTAATCGGGCAGGTGTCTTAAGTACAAGTGCGACAAAAGTTTGATCTAAACTATTGCGTAATGAGACTTTACAAAAGGCATTTTACTAAGGAGACAACATCTTCTTTAATAATATTCCAACCGTGTTGATAGAAGAGAGGAGGGATTCCATTTGAGGCTTTAAGAAATCTCAAAGCAAAGATCTTCGTTTTGATTTCATCTTCCCTAGAAACTACACCTCTAGATTTAGCTTCTAGCTCTCATATTTTTCCATGTGGCTCAAAGACGTTAGGATAACATTTAATGATGATTTAATTGGAGAATGGTTTAGCATAATGATTGATAAATATATAGCTTGTTTCTTCCTCGATGATGTCATCTCCATTTTTATTCAAGCAATATAATTTTTCTTCAACCTTTCAGAGGCCCTAATGTTGAAGTATCTTGTATTACAATCTCCTTTAGTAATCCACTTACATTTAGTTCTTTAGGATCAAAACTTTTCCTCCAATAATTGAAGATATCCAAACCTTACTATTAGTTTTTCTTGTTCCACAAATTGACCATCAATGATGTTCTTATTAGATTGTAGAATCATTAATCGCTTTCTATGTCTCTAATCTCTTTTTTTCTACAACGAATTCATTGTTATTCTGAAAGAATGAATGTTGTTGGACCATAGAGCACTTTTAACTAAGAAATTTTTAATTTCCTTGTCTTCAAGCCTCTTTAACTAAATTTTTAAATTGCTTATGTTTTGTGCTGCCTCGAGGTTAACCCAATATGCAAATCTGATCGTCATTTAATCTTGAACCTATACCTATCACTTGTGGAATATAACACTTATGCATTCATCTCCACACACATATCACCCTAGGAATAATTAATCTATACTTATCTTCATGCATACATGTCACTAGTAGGTACACCCCACTTACAAGCACAAATAGTTGTAAATAAGAAAAGGTAGTACAAATCATATTTGAAACATTGTAATGCATACCAACCCACGCATAAAGAGGTAAAGAGAAAGGGAATACAAAGATAATTATTGCATCAGTTAGCATTGTACTACATACGCATAGTTGTTGCCATCCAATTAACACACAAGGATATTCATTACATATACAATTACAAACTACAATCCCAAACTGTACAATTAAAAGTAGGTATAAGATGAAAATTACATATCTAGTTTACCTGCATAAGCTTACAAAAAGAGAAAACTCCATACCAGGCCTACACAACACCATGCTCCAAAAGAACCCCCAACGAATCTCTCAACACCCTAATTATCCCTAATACATTCGTGTGGTACAACGCTTGATTGGCAACAAATTAGGTTTCAGCTTCTTTAGGTACTACGAAAAGGGTCATAGCTAACTCTAACCATTCTCTCATATGCCAGGCATTCTACCATCAAGCTTGCATTTGTAGTCGATGTGGTACCCTCACCCCATCATCCGAACCTAAAAGTGGGATAAAAGGCCTATTTCAAAAAAAAAAAAAAGTGGGATAAAAGGTAAGAGTGAGTGATCGTGAGATTCACAAGGTGGTAATAAGTGTCGTGTGCAAAAGTACTATTGTTTATAAAAATTTATTAAACACTCAAAAAGAATTATGAATAGTACAGCAGGAGTCCGAGTTGTCCTCAAGAAGTCAAAATCATGTAAATTACTTTCTACTAATCTTTTTTTTTTAATTTTTAGGATTTAGATTTTTTTAGAAGTTTATACTAAGATATGAGAGTATGCCTAATTCTATAAACTAATCCTAAACTAACAAAATAAAAATTACACAAAAAGTAAGAAAAAAACTAACTGCAAATTAAACACTACAAAGTTAATTGCTAAGCTAATGAAACAAGAATAAAGTATCAAAACAAAATTTTATTAATGCTAAACAATGTCAAATTACAGGTAGAGAGAGAGTAGAGAGAGAATGAGTAAGGAGAAGGTCTCGATGGTAAGCAGGTGATGGTGTGGACATCAACTATGGTGGTGAAAAGGCAGGAATTTGCCAAAGGTTACCTATACTCAAAAGAGAGATAGAGGGAGAGAAAAGGAAGAAGAATAAAATGAAATGTGTTGTATAAGATATGTGTAAAGGGCAAGTCATGGGCAATACTTATAGCCTCCATAAATCTTAAAATCAATATGATTATGCAAAATTTGTCCCTCATTAATTTGATAATTTTGGGATGATTTAGAAACTTCGTATCTTACTATGAATGGGATTTCCACTTGATCTTAGGGATATAAGTCCTATTTGGGCTATTTTCCTTCCCCCTCATTCCTTTTTCTTCCTTTTTCCTTTATTCCTTTGTTATTCCTTGCACGAGCATCATTTTCAAATTCCATCTTTACCACCAAGTTTTTCATCTCGTGCTCTTTTATATGAGACCTATACTGAATATGTTTTTCTCACAGGTACTCACATCTACATTAAAAATTAAAGAAATTAGATTGCATAAAAATGCAAAACTAAAATCTAAAACATATTAAAAGAATAGCAAAAAGTAAGTGAAGAAAATTTAGAAAAATCGTGATGAGATCAATGAGCCAAGTGGCTCAGTAGGGCCTAACTTGTTATACATCACAAGGAATGTAATAATGTATTCTAATTAAGTTTTCGTTCCTTTAGTCTTTCCAATGTTCCCTTAGAAATTCTCGTTAAACTCTTTTAGATTATTAACTTATCACTTGACAACTTATTCATTTACAACGGAATCCTTCATTCAAAATCATGTCTTGCATTATCTTCAAGGAGGATTTCACTGTGCATTCCCATTTTGGAGTCGTGAGAATTAAGTACCTCGGCCATCAATAGCCCATACTTCCTAAGTTCATGGGTAAACACCATATCTTGTATTATCATGGTGACCCTTGGTAGAGTAATAACCATAAGCCCTCAAGTAAGCTGCCCTAATGGACATGGACATCCCCATACACAGTGACCACTGATTGCGCAGTAATCATAGGTCTTAATTGGCCTAGATTAAGCTAGAACTTAGCACAAGTTAGGGCTATTCATGCATACATACGCATTATCTGCATCCTTACTACCCTTCTTTAGCTATGCATGATATAATGTTATAATGTGCTGATTAAGTATATTATGTCAATTGCAGGGAATAAGCTGATCAAGAGCTGGATCAGGAATAACGGGAGTTGCAGTAGAGCTAGAGCAGAAGGCTTAGATTAGATGTAGGAAAAATAATGTAAGGGAGTTAAAGGTTTGCTATGCTATTAAGTAGGAATAAAGCAGTAAAATGTGAAGAGCTTAGGTCCATCCTAGCCCTAGGATAGCCTAGAGACTTCCCCAAGCCTTAGCCACCCTTAGATTAGGTCACAACACCCTAGGAAGCCTTAAAACCCTAGTTCCAGCCCTTATCTGGACATCCAAATAAGTTATAGGACGTCCAGGACACTTAGCCATCTCCCGCACACCTCAAACCCACTTCTGCAGTGTAATTGGACGTCCAAACACTTTGTCAAACGTCCAATTTCTGCAGAGTACCCAAAATATAACCCTGATTTCCCCTTGACTCAAATTGGACGTCCAGAACTAAAGTCTGGAATTCTGATTTTTGAGTATAAGTCGTCTGATCCTATTATTGGACGTCTGATGCTGGTCTCCAGTCTCTGTTTTGAGATTCAAGTCATGATCTTGGATCTCTAGCTCCCTAGACCTAATCCCAACCCCATAGGAACCTAAATTAAGGTGTCCTAACCCTAGTACATCACCTCTAGACCTACCTAAGGACCTAATTAGGTCCTCACCAAACCCAATTGACTTAGATCAAGTCAATTACCTTCATCTAAGTCAATTGGACTCATTGAGTCCAATTGAGCTTAGATCTCAACCCACACAAGTTTAATTGGACTTGGTGAGAGTCCAATTGACCTAAACCCTACCTAATTGAGTTATTCCACTCTCAATTAGGATTCACACTCATTCAATTAAACTTAGGTTAAGTTTAATTGCATTTTCCCCTTAGCAATTAGGGTTTGTAACCCTAATTCAAGACCTACACCTACCCAAACCCCTTAGGACCTAACCTAAGCCACCTAGCCACATAGAGCATGACCACACACACACACACCCATTCACGCACACACTTCTCTAGAATTCTCTAGAGAGCTCTTGAGATGGCGCCACCTCTTGGTTGCTAAATTTAGCAACCAAGAGGAATTCAAATTGAGATCCACAATTCTTGGATCTCAAAGACCGCCTCCACCCACATGTGGCCGGCCACTCTTGGACTCTCTCTAGAGAGTTCTACACCTCTCTAGAGAGAAGCCATTGGATCTATAAAAAGACCCCTTGGGCGACCAAGCACCCCTATTCACTTCCTTAGCATTCATTCCACTTAGGCTAGCCACTTCCATCTCCACTCCACCTCCATGAGTTAAGCACCACCATGGAGGCCACCATCTCCACGCCAGGAAGCTGGATCAGCTCCCTAATCTCTCTCCAAGGGTCAGCCTAAGCTCCATTGGCCACCCCTCCTTCTCTCAGCCACTCAAAGGCCATCGGAGACCACCTCCGAATGCCCTTCCTTCTGCTAGATTAGTAGGTCAGCTCTTCGTATATTTACTGCTTTTATTTACTGCTTACTAGTGTAGTCTTACTTCTCCCCCAATGATGCATGCGAAATCCCCCCATCGATTCTTGTATGCAATCATTTTCTGGTAGTTAGGTTTAATTTTTAAGCATTTATGTATAAGCTTTCTTCTAGATTTCCTTGTGCAACAACTCGCCAATGATGAATGAAATTGCATATATATATATATATATATATATATATATATATATATATATATATATATATATATATATATATATATATATATATATATATATGTCTCTCTATGTGTTTGAAATCACCGCGAGCTTAATAATTATCGTATTTTCGTGATTTAAGTGCATGTTCTTTAACTGTCTATATATTACGCACCAACATGTCGTTTCCTGAAGATATTGAAAATCTAACAATAAATGCTTTCTCCATAACTAGTCACCACCTCACTAGAATCGTGCGCACAGAAACTCACACGTTCACTTTCGTGATTTACTTGACTCATGCGCATGTGATCCAAGTTAATAACAGGAGCGGTGAAGTCTTAGTTAGGAGATTGGAAACTGGCGTGCATGTTTAAACAAAGTAGAATGGCTAAAGAAAAGATCGATCTCAAAAGTGAAAACAACGCCTCCTAGAGATGAACAACCGGGACTCAAAGTCTCGTTATTTTTATAAAACAATATCTTTGTTGGATCGTACTTCGCGACTATACTACGACGCATTCCTTTTCTATCAAAAATGCGATCTACGATTCCCCAACAACCACCTAATGCTTTGTTGAACTACCATATGTTCTAGTGAATATGGCTCACTCCTCCCCTACCTTAAGAACTGGTAGGTGGCCTATCCGACCTAGTCTACCTCGAACCCATGAGTGTTCGAACATCACCCATCTCAAGAGTCAACCTTGGTGGTCGGTTACCTCTTGACTGTGAGGGAGCAACTCTCTACTTGGCATTTTCCCCAATTAGAATTACCCTTGGTCAAGATTGTTGAATGCATCATACCATTCTTAATTTTTTCATAATCTGTTGACCATGGTTAACCTCTCTAGGTTATCCGTGCTTCCAATTACAACTTGGCTCTTTTCATTCTCACCTTTGTTTTTACTCATTCTCAAGTGGCTTGATCAATCAAATAAGCCCTTGATCAATCATTTTGTTTGTAATTTATAGTCATTTACACCCAAAGTGCTTTTGATTGATAAGAACATATTTTGGTTAATCAACCCAAGTTTTTGCTTGATCAATTTATGTGGTTTTATTATTTCCTTTACAAAATTTATGAAAGTAGAGGGTTTAATCAATCAAAAATTAATTTGATTAATCAAATTGCATGAAATGGCCCCATTTTGGTATCTTTTGATCAATCAAATGTTCATTGTTTCACATGTTCTTTGACACAATCCATGTTTTTAGTTCTCAAACCTCTCCATTTCCCAGTTAGAAACACAAAACAAAGTTTCGTTGCTTAATTTATGAATAAAGGGTTTCTTTTAACAACTTTTAAATCAGGACAGATGAGATTATTAAGGTGTTAAAACTTTCATTTTTATCAAATTTCTTTCCACACACTAACATGCAATTAGGCAACCCTCTTCTAAACCTTTTAATATGTGGTTTAGACCTTCAATCCCCTCTTTTAACATTGCTAAAACATTTCTTGAATGTCCATGAATGACAATAGTCCTCTTTTATCTTTGTTATTTGCATCTAAATAACCAACAAGCAATCAAAGGGAAGGAGGTGCCCTGCCTTGCTTATTCTAGTGAGATCTTCCTTCTTACTTCTCTTTGGCATTCCAACTCCCATTAACTCCTAATCTGAGCTATAACAATCTCCAACATCATAATCAACATGAATACAACACAATCCATCCAATTTTCGTAATTGAATATGGTTCTTGAACTTCTCCTCTACTCAAGAATAACTCATGCAGCACTTCAACCCATCTAACTCCTTATCCCATTTGCTCAAAACTCATCACAAGAATTCTACCTTCAACTTAGATGGCTAAGGATATGGTATTCCTACTCTACAACTGAAGAGGGAGCTTCTACAACCTTTAAACTCCCTCCAAATCCAGTAGCTTTGGCCAAAGCTCCCAAGGTGGCAAGAGAAAGAAATGTTCTCCGCAGAAATAGAGGACAAGTGAGATGGTGGGGACCTTTTGAGTCCTAACTAGCTAGGGATGTCAGCAAGGCCGATCTGGGTCAAGTCTTGGTAATACCAAAACCATCTGTGCTTAGAAACCCATTCCTTATACCTTAATGGGGAAAACCCACCCCATACCCATTTACTTGTTGTGGTCTTATTTATTAGGTATCACTAACATGTCATCTCATTTACCTATCCATATATAGTTAAGAGATTGTAGTTAAAGTTTATACAAGAATTGCCAATACATATCAACAAGCAACCAAAGAAAGGCACACTTGCATGTTATAAAGGAGACCTGTTTTCTAAATTATACAATTGCTTCATCATGTAAGAGAATTTGAAGAGCACATAAAAGATACTTTTGAAAGGAAATCTTGCTACGACACTAAATCCAACAAAACAAAGGCAGTACACCTAATTGAGTATACGAATTTGGGGATACCTTTTCCTAAACCCAATCCCGAATCTAATCAAGGATGGTTTAGTGAACCCAAACCCACCCATTTATACAATGGGGTGGCTAAAATTAGGTCAAGTTGGGTCAAATTCCCAATGGGGAATGTCGTATTGACATCCATAGTCCCAATGTGTGGGTGTTTTGTGGCTATTTGAGGAATTTTCCCAATTACCCTTGCTCAAGATCCTTAGGTACATCATACCCTTCTTGTTGAGTTTTTCATATTCTCTTGATCTTAGTTAACATCCCTAGGTTCCTTGCTTCCTGCTGCAATTTGGTTCTTTTCATTTTCTCCTTAGTCCACTCGTTTTCAAATTTTAGCTTTTAATCAAACAAGGCTTTAATTGATCAAATTAAAGCTTTTGAACAATCAAACATTAGTTTGATCAATCATTTGGCATGGAATTTATGCTTACCTCGAAAGTGTTTTTGATTGATCAGAACATATTCTAATTGATTAGCTCATGTTTTTGGTTGATCAACTTGCATGTTTTTATGCTTTTATTTATGAAAGTCACAAAAGTAATTCTCAAGTAAGGTCCTATTCCACCTATTTATCAACTTAACTCTCCTATTTATGATTCTAGTGGGGAATTAAGTGTCATTATTGAGGTCTCACATGTTCTATCCAATAAAATTCAAACCCCTAGGGTCTTTTCTTGATCATTCTATTCCTTTACAACTTAATAATAATAGGCACATGGTCACTTCTGATTCTTGGAAGGTGGATACCTACTAATGGAAATCTTGAGCACCAAAGAGGATTGGGTAAGGCTCTATATAGATAGAATCAACTTAGTTTGACATCTTTTCTTAGACCAAATAAATGTTACTTTCACATTTAAGATCAACAAGTCTAACATCCCTCGCAAAGTTCATAAAGTGTCTATGTTGATATAGATTAGGATTTCCCCTATTTTGTCCTTATTGCTCAACAGACTTTTGAAGTCCCCAACACATATCATGTCTCCTTTTATTTAAGATATTAGCTAAGGCATTCCTCTCCAAAAATCATTTCTATCTCTACTATTTGCTATCCTTAAAATACCAACAAGGAACCAAGGTTCATGACCATTAACAAGAACTTTACAATAAGATATTGATTACTATTTTGTAAAATATCATAGTTAAAATTATTTTTCTAACACAAAGCGATGCCACCAGCAAGACCAATTTTGAGTGGTAGAAAAGAAAATTACAACTGCAAAATTTTGAGAAGCTAGTAGGAGTTACCCTTGCAACTTTAGTCTTTGACAAAAAGGCTATATAAGAGGAAGTTGAGGAGAGAAGACCTTTGTAGTTGACTAACTGCATGAGGGCTTCTCATCCTCTGTAATTCCAATGCTATCTACTCATGGTTCCTACTAAATCTATTGAGGGATAACCCTAGGGAAACCAAGTACTACCAAGGATTGATACATTCGCCGATATATCGATATCGCCGGATCGGCACATATCGATATCAACCTTAATATCTTTTTTCCATGATATCGTCGATATATCACCCATATCGTCAATATATCAGAGATATATCACCAATATCATGGACTTTTGTTGAACTTTAGAGCTGTACATGCTAGGGTTCTTGCTTCCTTGTAGTCCATCAAATATGTCAACTTTAGAGCTATACATCCTTTGTCGACAATTTAGTCATTGCACTTTGTTTTACTTATTGAAAAATAGAAAGAAGATTCTAAAACGTTGGTGAGAAATACATTAGCATCTTCAAACATCTATAAAAAGATGCATAAAACTAAGCACTTTGATAATCTATGGGGGTATTGAAAGGGCTATCTTGTCATCTTCCTTTGATTAAAGGATGTCATCCATGATGGTTCTTTCTTTCCCCACAACCTAGGGTTGACAGGCTCACTTGTTTCAGCATGGTTTATCTAAGTACTTACTTACTAGTGCTTTGTTGATCTCCACTAATCTTGCAAACTGTGCATTATGCTATGATGGGAATAATTTCTCTGTAGTTATTTGAGCATTTATATTTGTCCATTATATATGCTTATGTTATCAAAACCATGTCTTGTTTCACCAAGTGCATCTTTATTGGTAAGAGATGTAATTTCATGTGTTGAGCTCATAATGAAAAGAGTAATAAGGTGGTTCACAAAATGTGAGACAGATAAATGAGAAAGAGAAGAGTATTGGAATGGAGAACGTGTTGGAACTAATAAGAAAATCAGGGCTGTAATTATTTGACCATTTATATTTGTTCACTATATACTCTTGTGTAATCTAAATCGTATCTTCTATCACCAAGTGATCTTTAGTGATAGTATTTGTGGTTTCATATCTTGATATCATAATGAGAAGAGTAATAGGGTGATTCACGAAATCTGAGACAAATCAATGAGAAAAAGAAGAGTATTGGAATAGAGAGTATGTTGAAACTAATAAGAAAATCAATGCAACTAAGGTATGATTTCAATTGTCAACAATATGCAACGAAATTTATTATGAATATTTTTCAATTATTATCATATTCTGTATACTTTCTTTTCAATATACGACTTTGTCGACATGCGACTAGTGCATTTCTATTATGTTTTCATTCAAAATTTATAATTTTCATCTTTTAGACATTTTTTTATGATATATTAGCTATTAAAATATTAATTTTCATAAAATTTGTGCCATTTTAGGATATTTTGAGTCCTTCTGAGTGATTTTCCCAAAATTCACCGATATCAGTGATATATCCCCGATATATCTCTTTTTTGACTTGTCAATACGATATCGATATCGATATTTAAAACCTTAAGTACTACAGTAAGCATCGAATAAAGAAAACCATAGCTTTCAGAATTCACCACTTGCATATTTTAGGTGGACTAAGGTTGCCATATTGCTTCTAATAGTCTCTCCATTGCCTCCATATTCCAACATTTTATCAGCAGGGACGCTTGTTGCTAATGGAACTGACTTCATATCATAAACAATGAAAAAAGGAAGAAGGCCTCATTAAGCTACAAACTAACTATTCCCAACACCAAGAATACTAAGAGTATTCGCCATCCTATCACTTATTTGAAAAACTATTTTTTGTTGCTCTAAGGCTTGGACATTTAATCTCCTCAAAATTTATCTAGTGTTGTTTTCATTAGAAAGCTCTAAGGGGACATCATGCATATTACAAGATCCTTCTTCACTACTCACTTCCCCTCCTTGTTCCTTGCTCTTCTCTAAGTTTAAATTGATAAATTTTCTTTTTTTCATCCATTGTGGATGATCTTCGTCTGTCGATCTCTTCCCTTTTGCTAACGTTGCAAGTTGAGTTTCCACATCCATTTTCTCATGGCTTTTTGATAGACACAAAATGACCTTATGAATAGTATTTTTTCCTTTTCTTCTTAGATGTACCTACTACTTCATCCCATGAACCCTTAGAGCCATTATAAGGATCACATGCCATATCATTATGGCTATTATTTGGACTAGTGACTTTGTGGTTGGGGACTCTTGAAAGTCCCTCTTCTACAAATCTACCTATACTTTTCTTGAGAACTTTGACATGACTAGGTAGTGTTATTGGAGAAACACTTCTATCAATTATTAGAGATTTCCCCTTCTACAAGGTCCTACCCTTGAATCTTCCCTCTACCTCTATAGAGCACACCATGCTGGCCTTGAGCCTTCCCCTTCTTGACCAAAGTATCCTTCAAGTTACTAGAATTAATCTTCTTAACAAAGATTTGGTAGACAAAGTAGATATTCCAAGACTTCTCGTTGATGTTTCCTTTATAGTTCACTTCATTAGTGTAGATCAACCTGACTCCTTCTTGTAACCTTTTTTTTTTAGAAGAGTATTTATCTAGAGCATAATTTTGAACTTGGTATCAAACTGCTCAAAATCATGTCTAATTCTACCATAGGGAAAATAAAATTGTAGAAATTTTTCATATGGAACATGAAATAAATTTCTTTAACCAACCAAGTGGAGGTAAAGAATTCATGTAGCTAATATCACTTAATATGATAAAAGACTTTGTTTGGTTTTGTTGTTGTTGTAATCCAACATTTCTTGTGAAACCCTTGTTACCACCAATTGCTTGATATGAAACTTGACCTAACTTTAACCTAATTTTCATATCTAAATTCTTCGCTAAAAATAACCTTTACATTCTTACAAACTTGAATAGCTAACTCATTCAAATTCATACTCCAACAAAAGAGAAATTATATTCACTAAGTTGCTTTCTAGGTTCATCCCTCCTTATCAGAAGCACATCAATTTAAAAAATCCGAGTGAGACTTAAAGCTTTTTCCATATCATCAAAAACCTGGAAGTTTATCTTCCATTTGTTGTCACCGACCCAAATTTGGGATCAAAAAGCCCCTCTTTGCCCCTTCGCATCAAATCTTGGGTTAGGAAGCCCTTTTCTAATCCTCATTAGGTTCAAGGTCTAAGAACTCATCTCTAGCCTCTTCACATGTGCATGCTCCATCAAGCACACTTATTTCTCAACACTCCCTTGAACCTTCCAAGAATGGTAGCCTTAGCTTTGGCATTCTTTCATTGTTGGCTATGGTAACCTCTCTTTACCCTTTGAATTGATGGTACTCTAGCAAGGGTCCTTCCTAGTTTGTTGAGGATGATTAGACCAAGGAAATGTTTGCCTTTCAAGCTTTTACCCTTTGCATTGATGGCACTCTAGCAAGAGTCCTTCCTAGCGTGTTGAGGATGGCTAGACCTTGGAAATGTTTGCCTTTCAAGCTTGAGTTTATTCTTTGTAATCAATGATTGCATATATGGCTTGATCTTTCCAGCCTATAACTATTGCTTCCACTATGCCATGCTACTGGTGGTCACACCACCTGCTCTCAAATGCTCATGGCTATCACAATACTCATTGCCATATCTCTAACTCAACCTTCATTATCAGATTCCAAGGCACCAAATGCCATTGCTTGACCTCTATAACGTGCATTGTTGGTTGCCACTGCCTCTAGAAGTTGAGTGGCATGCATCCACATCGCATTTTGAGGCTACCCTTGCCCTCTCTACCTCCACAATGCACTTTATTACCCTCCCTTATTATGACCCCAATTGCCATTACATGACTTAGGTTAAATAGTTTGGATTTGTCTTCTAGTTTGTTGTAAATGCTTTGTCCAAGGCATATCCTTGTAACGCCCATTTAAGGCTTACTTTATAATGCACATTTACTCATGCTCATGTGATGGGTCAGACCGAGAAAACACTTACAATTTTTTCTTTTTGGGGGAGAACACGTACATTTATCACAAAAAAAACGTGTTCTCACAGAGTTAGATGAAAGCACATCATTTTCCTTCTCATGTAATATTTCACGAGTGCAATTATCTGTCTCGGCTACATAAATAAAAAAGAGTATCGTTTAGATTCCAACTTGTTACTTGTACAGTTACCGATGTACAATTGCTAAAACCAAGTTTTAAAAGTAATTGACATTACCACTTCACCGGTGAATTTCTTTTCTCAGTGAAAAGAACGCAAGTAGATTAAAATGGCCTGGTTATACTGTTTTTGAGCCAAGGTCAGACTTAAAATATTGTGAAAATCAAATAAATATTAGTGATGCAGTAAAAAGATCATAAAATGGGAAAAACAGGGAGAAGCCCACACCAACGATCCTGAACCTTGCAGATATCACGTATAACCGTTTCTGTCAGTTAGCTTTGTAACGATATGATCATGAAAGGGAGAGGCAAAGATGACCACATTCACAGCCAAAAAAAAGGAAACAAAGCCTTTCGTGCAGCCCTGAGAAAATCTGCAGGTTTCATCCAGTATTAACTACTACTAGTTGAACAAGTCATCTTGTACAGGATCTCAACTTGCCGTTCCTTTTCCTGAAATAAACAAGGACAAATGGACAATCACTACATCACCAATAAGGTAGCAAGAATGGATTCCAGGATAAAAGTTCAAGCGTGCGAGTCTACATTCTTCTTCAAATGGAATCGTCATCATTTATATTATACAATCTTAAATGGCATGCTCCATTCTGCAGTTTGTAAATAACTACTTTTTAAGTTAAATGGAGAATAAACATTGCAGTTCATTATATTGACAATTTTTCAAAGGAAATGAAACAAGTAATGGGATAAGGATAAAAGTTCATTTTCAATGTTTCAGAATGAAAATTGAAAAACAATCTGACTGGGACTCATTCATCATTCCCAGGATGCTTATAGAATGGTTCCCAGGTTTTAATCTAGGTGCAAGATATCCAATGCATACCAAAAAGAGTCTTTCTTTTCCTTTGCTAAAAGTTCTTCGAAGGATATGTCAGTGAAATCAGAATCTGCTGCAACAGCACGTCGACCAGAATCTGCCTCTGCTTCCATACGAGCACCAACATCAAGCATCTAAACCAAGCCAAATAACAGAATAATTACTGAGACCGACAGAGCCCAAGAAAACACACATATATCAGTAGAGATCAAGGCAGTCAACTGTTTTAAAAGCAGGCGAAAGCTTGAGTTGTCGCTGTATTCTGTTGTAAACAACTGCATCTTCTTCCAGTCTCTTCTGCTCAGTCTCCAGTTTGTTTATCTACATGTAATAGAAGTTGGAATTTATTTGTAATGGCTGGATGAACCCACGAAAAAGATAAAAGGGATAAATCTTATTTCTCATTATCATATGTCGAGATATATTTATCCCACTTTAGAGTAAACATACGCTACATTATATCCCTTCGTTTTGGCTGAATGACAGTACAAAATGGAAATAGAGTTGTGTTTCTCCATCCACTGTTATGCCTATTTATGTGATATTGGCAAATCATGTAGCAAGAATAAACTTCTAAGAAACATGAGACATTTTTTTTTTCTTGAAAAGGACATAATTATGAGCATAAAAGTTATTACTTATTCACTTATTACAGAAGTTTGGCCCAGAAAAATTATTCCCAAGCTAAACAAAGACCTATTAACTGTAATGGCAATAAAGAAAAAACATAATAACAAACCTGCTGACACAGACGGCAAAATGAAGGCCTGTCTGCCTTAAGTAGCAGTGCCTTTGCAATGGTAAATTTCCGCTGAATAATTTGAGATCTGTCCAAAAAAAAAAACGAAGCCATTTCACAGAGTGTTATTGTAAATTAGTCAAACTGCCAAGCGCCAACAAGCACATACTTCTGTTGCAAGTCATTTCGAGCCTCAACAAGACAAGTAATGAATTGGCCAACCTGCAGAACAAATAGAATTATGACATCTTTATTTTTATTTTGGCCAATCTCCTAAAAAAAATGCAAGAGCCCAAATCTTTGTATTTGTTATCAAGATATTTTAGAAATGGAAAAATTAGGCAAAGTTATTTTGATTTCTTTCTATTTTTAGGGATATTATTATGATTTGGTTTGTTACGAGTTAATTGGTTGAAATGAGATGGATTTTTTTGTAACATTAGGTCTCTCTTATATAGAAAGAGACCAAAAGAGCAAAAATATATCCTTGTCCCTGAGGAACACACATGGAAAAAGTGAGAAAGGAAATAACACACATATGGTATACTAACACTTCCCTTCAAACTGGAGTATATACATCTATCATGCTCAGCTTGGAGATACACGAATCAAATGAAGATCTGGTCAAGGACTTGATGAAAATATCTGCAGTCTGCTCCTCAGATGCAACAGAAGTGGTATATAGCAACCCCTTTTGAATAATGTCCCTGGTATATTGACAGTCAACCTCAACATGCTTTGTTCTCTCATGAAATACTAGGTTAATAGCAGTGAAGGTGGGTGCTCTATTATCACATCGCATCTCCATAGGACTAGAAAACTGCACCTGTAGGTCAATAAGCAAGGATCTAATCCACATCATATTCGCAGTTGTCTGAGCCATAGCTCTATACTCAGACTCGGTACTGGATCTCGGAACTGTGCCTTATTTCTTGCTCCTCTAGGTGATCAAATTTCCTGCTCAGGTGTAGAACCCAGAAGTGAATTTACAATCCACATGGCATCCGGCATAGTCTGCATCCAAGTTGCCAACCAACATCATAGAGGACCTCTTTGAGAAGAAAAGACCCTTCCCAGGAGCCCTCTTGACATATCTAAGTACTATCAATGCTGCATCCCAATGCTACTATGTTGGCTTGGCCATGAACTGACTCAGTCTCCCGACTGCAAAGGAGGTATCTGGTCTCGTGATAGTAAGATACAACAGCTTACCAACAAGCTGTCTGTACCTTCTATTGTCCACCTATGCATCCTCATCCTAGAGTGGCATCTTGGGATCCATAGGAATATTGACTTGGCCCCAAACATACCAACCTCCTGCAAAATATCTAAATCATACTTTTGTTGAGATAAGACCACACCTTGCTGCGAGCCACCTCAATACCAAGGAAATACCGTAAGGCACCCAGGTCCTTCATGACACTGTTTTGCTAGGATGTGCTTAGCCTCAACAATATCCTCCATATCGTCCCATGTGATGATCAAATCATCTACATAAACCAGAAGTACCACAGTATCTCGTCTAGTCCTCCTGACAAAGAGTGAAAAATCAATTGTCGATCTCCTGAATCCAGCTGCTTCTACAACTTGTGACAATCTCTAAAACTAGGCTCGGGGACTCTATTTGAGGCCATATATAGCCTTCCGTAATCGACATACACACTCCCCCTCTCTCAAATCCAGGCGGCTGCTACATATAGACTTCCTCTTTAAAATCACCGTAAAGGAAGGCATTTTTCACATCTAATTAGTGCAAGGGTCAATCTACCTGAACTACCACTGTAATCAACACACGAACTGTGGAAAGTCTGGCAACTGGAGAGGTGTTTAAGAAGTCCACCCCATAGGTTTGGGTGAACCCCTTTGCCACAAGGCGGGTTTTATATCTAGCAACACCACCATCAAGATTGAACTTCACAGTAAATACCCATCGACAGCCAACGAGTATAGAACCATCAGGAAGTGAAGTAAGCCCCCAAGTCCCACAGCCTTGAAGAGCAACCATCTCATCCTCCATGGTTGCCCGCCATTTTAGATCAAGCATGGCCTCATGGTGTGTAGCTAGAATCTGTGTAGTAGTTAACGCCTGAGTAAATCCAGCAAATCCAGGAGCAAGAGTATCAGTAGCAAGTGCCCCCGCCGTGGGATTAGTGCAAGTTCGTGGCCGCTTCCGAATAGTTATTGGAAGGTCAATATCATCGCCTGACACATCACCTATCCTGTCCCTGTGACCATCACATGGCAAACATACGTCAGTGTCTAAAGAACTCACTTGAGAAGCCGGTGGTGAGGACGAGGATGGGGGTCCCTTATAAGTAACATGAGGGCAAACATATGTCTGCAGAGGCCCAGTCAGGCGTGAAAAGGGATGCATAGCAGGTGGTGGTGGTGGTGTGGTAGGGACAGAAATCTCAGGAAAGCTCCCAAAATGAATGGGAGAATATGGCATAGGCGCCATATCGCCCTCGGGAGGCATCTCAGCAGCTGTCACAGAAAAGAAATGTCCAGCCTCATAAAAGGTAACATTCGCTGAAACATAGTACTGAGAAGTGGATCAAAACAGCGATACCCCTCTTGTGTTCGAGTATACCCAAGAAAGACATTTAACTGTTCTCGGTGCTAGTTTATCCCGACCTGGTCCCAACAAATGGACAAAGGCAACACAACCAAAAGTTCGAGGGGTAACATGAAACAAAGGACGATCAGGATACATGACCTGAATAGGAATCCATTCATACAGAGCAACATTAGGCATCCGGTTAACAAAAAAATAAGCAGCCAAAACGTCACCCCAATAGAGAGGAGACAGAGTGGTAAATCAATAAGGTGCGAGCACCATCAAGAATATGGTGATGTTTCCTCTCAGCAACACTATTTTGCTAAGAGGTATGAGGACATATCTCATGAATAATGCCATTAGAAAAGAAATTACGCAAACATAAAGTACAAAATTCCAAGGCATTATCCGAGCAAAAGCACTTTACCAAATAAGAATTCTGAGTTTTTATTTCTTTGACAAAGTTCTCAATAATGTCCCACATCAGGCTTATTTTTCAAGAGAAACATTTAAGTCACACGTGAAAAATCAACCAAAACAAGATAATACTTGTTCCCAAGTCGATCAGGAGTACGACTGGTACCCCACACATCCATATGGATCAAATCAAAAGCGGTGAGAGGCGAAACAGACGTAAAACTGGAAAAACTAGGCCTATGGTGCTTGCCAAGTTGACAAGCATCACAGGTGAGCAGTAATGGAGGGAATGTGTGGTATAACGCATCTGAGGTGATGAATGGGTAGAGATGGCCAAGGCGGTGGTGCCACTGGAGAGGAGATCCAGTAGAAGCAAAGCCCTAGGTAGCAGAAGTAGCAAAAGCAGTATGGCTCAGACGATAAACCCCATGTTCCTCACGCCCTCCACCAATCATCTTCCCAGTGAATTTGTCCTGCAAGATACAAGAAGACGCATCAAAGATAACTCGGCAATTCAGATCCCTAGTAATGCTGCTAACAAACAATAAACTCAAGAAAAAATCAGGCACATAATAGACATCTGCAAGTCTCAAAGTAAGAGATAATGACATCTCCCTTGCCAACAAGTGGCGAGTGTCTCCCATCAGCCACCTGCACTGTCCTGGCAGGTGTAACAAGTGCCAACTGAGAGAATGATCCACGATTGCCACATAGGTGCTTGGATGCACCAGAATCAATCAACCACTCACCAGAAGACAAAAGTGATGACATACCAGTCGCAAGCGTCTCTGATGAGGAGGCCATGGCTGCAGTGTCCGGAATCTGAGAGGAGGATGAAGCCTGTGTCAACTGCGCAATCTGTTGTCTCAGGATCTCAATCTCTGTACTCAAGGAACTCACATCAGGATCAGTAGGCACTCCGTCGAGAACCTCAGCTGCTTGATTGGCCATGGGTGGCCTACCGTGCTTCTGCCAGCATGTAGCCTCTGGATGACCAATTCTGCCACAGTAAGTGCATGGTGTCTTGGTACGTGTACCAAACGAGCGTCCACGTCCACAATCACGTGCAGGGGAAGGGGTACCCCTGCCATGTCCAGGGATCGTTGCCAGTGCAGATGGCTGAGTACCTATGTCTAGAGCCAGAGTATGAACTGCAACTTTGCTGAGTCTACTATAAGCCTCCTCCAGGGTGGGAAGCTCAAGAGCTGTGAGAATCTAATCTCTGGCAGCTGTATACTCAAGTCCAAGACCTGCCAAGAAGAGAGACACGGCCAACTGTCTCCGAAAATTCCTCCAAGAATCATAGGCACACCCCGGTAGATAAGAGTGATGTCTCTCCAGCATTCCCTTCAAGAGGGAGTAGTACTGTGGCAGAGTGCATCCTTCCTTGCACAAATAGAAAAGGTCGTGGAAGATCTGAAAGACTTGTGCAGAGTTCTTAGCATGAGAATAGGTCTCGCGCAAGGACTCCCACATCTTCTTTGCAGTGTCATAATACATGATCTCATCTCCTATATGGGAAATAACTATCTGCATAAGCCACGCAGAGACCATGGCACTGTCTCTATCGCAAGTGGCATTGGCGCCAGTCTTGCTCTCGGGCTCCGGATCTGTAAGGATGTGGCTTTTCCCATGACCCCTGACAATCATGAAGAAAGTCTAAGACCACCGTGGGTAATTAGTCTCATCCAACTTGACGATAGGACCAAAGAAAGGATTATTCAGTACTCCAGTGTCCAAAGAAGTGCCCAAATTCACCTCGGACTAATCATCTAAAGCCATCCTTACAATCTTTGAGCCACAATCAGACTTTTATATCCAATAGATCATTAATTAGATTTGAATCATGTAAAATCAAATCTGCATCTTCACAAAAAATCCCTTTAGATTAGTATTGGCCTAACCTGGGTGTAAGGAAACCACCCGAGAAGGCCCCAAAGAGATCTAGGTCTCTTTCTCCCTGTTGTAAGAGAAGAAAGTAGCCCTAGGAAGGGGCCACAGTTCCCTCAAACATGCAGCAACTCACCGATCTACTGCTTTGGAGGTCGTCGGTGCAGCCTCAGCCATGCAAGGCTACTAGGCAACGCTCTGAACAACCGCACAACTGCTGATGCACCTTCGGTGAGGTGCTGCATTGCCTTCAGGATCGCTGTAGCACCTCAGGCACACACGACTATCCGATCGGCTGGAGCACCGCCGTGAGGCGCTGCGCCGACTCAGGAGCATTGGAGCGCCACCTCAGGCACACACAACCACCGTGCGACCAACTAAAGCGTCACCGTGAGGTGTTGTGCTGCCTCAGAGGCGCTGGAGCGTCGCCGTGAGGAGCATTGAGCATCGCCTGTGGGTGCTGCCGGCTCACCAGCACCGCCGCACGTGATGCAGCATGCCGCCAAAGCTCCACCAAGAGCTTCTACTGCTCTCGAGGGAGAAAGGAGACCTAAGGTTTCAATGGTTAAGGTTTTGGAGGCTGTGAGGGTTAGGATACCTAGAACCACGATCTAGGACCGATGCTCTGATACCAAATTGGTTGAAATGAGATGAGTTTTTTGTAACCCTAGGTCTCTCTTATATAGAGAGAGACCAAAAGAGCAAAAATACCTCCTTGTCCTTGAGAAGCACACATGGAAAAAACTAGAAAAGAAATAGCACACATATGATATGCTAACAGAGTTGTTTCCATAGTAGGATTAGGATTAGGACCATTGTAATCCCCTCTCCCTATATAAAGAGGGGTTAGTCTCTCTCTTTTCAATCTAAATGAATTCCAATTACAAAAACTCACACACTATTGCTCCAAAAAGAATTACGTTTTTGATAAATTTCTCCCAAAGATTTTCATTTTGATGGTTGAGGGGAAACAAGACGATATTGGCTAATAATTCGGGCCCAATTGTCCTAACCAATTAGCAGAGAAGAATTTAGATTCAGCTGCAGTCTAGGCCCTGGTTGATGTATGCAGAGTGGATGATCAATCTTGGATGATAGATTTAGCTTCCTAGTGCCATGCACTTACAACAGTTTGCATTAAGTTTGACTTGGATTTATTTTGATCCAAAGTGGGAAAGGTGGCACCTTTAAAGCACACATGTTGTGTGAGAAAAAGTAGCATGTAGTTTTGCACAGGATCAAGAAAATGTTAGGAGCTGATTAGTATAAAACACATATGCATGAAAGTTAGGCATCTGCTGAGCACTTTGCTCTGCATATTTATTAGGTGCCAAAATTCCAAAAACTGAGGCTTAATGACCTTAATAAGCTTAGCTGATCAGGACTTCAGCTCAATGGGAACTGGATAAGTATATATGTTGTTAAAATATATCATATACATACATATGTACATGTGTACCTGTGTCCATAAATGCACACTATAGAGAGACACCCACCCCTACCACCAAAAACCTAAGCTTGTTGTAGCTTCCTTGATTGATTCATGACTATATCAAGCAAGAGGTGTAGATTCAATTCCCATGAGGATGGTGGGGTTGTTTTTTTTTTTTTTTTTTCCTTTTATTTCCTAGGTAATGTCATGATGGCTATGGAAACGATTGCTTACTAGCAAAGGATGGATGCTAGGGCCTTGTGTCGAAAGTGGATTTTTCCAATGCATATGACTTCCTAAATGGCAGTTTTTGTGGATATCATGGATGAGGAGGTGTCTTACCCCTCTACCTTTTTGGTGTTGGTAAATAGGAGTCCTAAAGGGAGATGGGTGCAGCATCACAGGGAGACAAGCAAGGGTGTTAATTAGCACCTCTTTTGTTCATTCTGGCAGTTGATGCATTAGCAAGATGTTCGTTCAGGCTTGCAAGGAAGGCCTCTTTAGAGGATCTACCCAAAAAGGGCATGGTAACATTATAATTCCAATCCTTTAGTATGCAGATGATATGATTTTTTTTGTGATAGATGAGGCAACTGGTAGTGTAGCTGGATCACTTAAATTATTTGGTAGCTTTTCAGACCCTGTGGTTAATAAGTTCTTTTTTGTACCTTTTGGCCTCACAGAGCAGCAAGTGACAACATTTTCAGATCCGATGGGCACCCTTGGAAACAACTGCCTCTTTTCTACTTGGGGTTGCAATTTGACAACCAAACCTTTCAAGGCTGCATACTGCAATCCAATGCTGGACAAGATGAGATGGAGACTTTTAAGGATGGAGGTTGAAGTTGCAATCTCGAGGTGTCCGTCTTGTGCTGTTGACATCAATGTTTATAGCTATACCATTTGAGTTACCTAGGAAAGATGAGGTTGCACTTACCAAAATGATGTGGAGATTTTTTTCTTTTCTTTGAAAAGGGTTGGGGAAGAAAACCAAGAGGTTACACTTGCTCAATTGGCATATGTGCACACCCATATTTGAGGAGGGGCTAGGTGTGCTTGATCTGAGATCTATGAATCAGGCCCTCTTGCTAAATAGGTGGCAAAGGTGGTCGAGGAAACTAATTCCTTGTTTGTGATGTCTTGATGGCATGCTATGGCAAGATGATGAATTCAAAAAGATTCTTCATACCCACAAGGGGGCATCTGCTTTGTAGAAGCAACTTATTCATTTGATGCTGAATATTATGTAGGTTTTTGAAGCAAAGTTGGGGGATGGGGCTGGATCCAATTTTTGGCATGATGATTGAACGACCATGGGCCTCACTCTACTCTTTACCCACATTGTGCTTGCTTTCAATGGATTTTGATACTGATATTCCTTCATATTCAAACCCATCTCCAACCGGTAGTTGGGCTACGTGTATGTCAGTATCCTTTTACAACTTGCCAATGCAATGTCTTGAGGAATTTCTATCTTTTGCTTGATGATCTCAATGGCTTCCAATGCTGAAATGGATAGACGGGAACTAGAGGGGAATATGTCTAGAGCAAAGATTTATCAGAGTTTGTTAATGCCCCCATGGTGCAGGATACTACTGTGGATATGATGTTAGGCTTTTCATGTAAAGCAAAGATGTCACTTAAGGTTAAAATCTTTGCATGGCTTCAACGATAGGAGGTTGATGACAAAGACAAGTTCACGAGGATGTGACTCTTGTCCTCTGTAGGGAGGCATTGTCCACATCTCTTGTTTGGTTGTCCTTTTGCTTCCAATGTCTGTGTGGAGAATCTGGCAGTAACAAGTGGCAGGTCAATTTGGCCACGTGGCAGGTTTTGTCCACCCTAAGGGGTGTTTTGGTCTTGCTTATAGTCCAAGTTATAGCATTTTTTAGTATAGTATTTTGTCTTTTAGAAAATAGTTAAGATGATTTAATCTTTTTTATTTTTAGGAGACATGATTAAGTTTGTTTCCTATTTTAGAGATTGGATTTTGTTCTCTTTATAAAAGAGGACCTATGTACTTGTTTGGAGATTGAGTTAATGCAATATTTGTTTCAACTCTCTCTCTCTCCCTCTCTTCTTCACCGTTGGCTGCCATCTCTCTCTCTCTCTCTCTCCTGTTCAATGTGTGCAACCCCTATTGGCAACACCCTGCTGCTGCCATCTCTTCCTACGTGGAAGAGTTTCCACGCTCCGTAGTGCACCAATCTTCACATGGTATCAAAGCCTACAATCTAGGCTCTTCCCGAGGATTTTTCTACATGCATAGGGAGAAGAGCAAAAAAGCCACACTTTGCGTGACTTTTTCCTAGTAGACAGTAGCCACATGCATGGCCTTTCCTTTTGTCAAATCACACACAAGAAACCCTATCTTGTGCGTGATTTCCACATGCATTAGAACCTTGTGTGTCAAGGTATCTCTGTCAACTAGTGAGCTCTTGAAGAACTCCTTGAAACACCTTGGCATCTTACGCAAGGCACAAGGAGACACGCAGGGGACACCGGCGAGTGGCTTCCCTTACGCATCTAGCACCTTATGTAGAGCGTACAAGTAGAGAAAGACTCGCTTCTTGAGGACGGAGAGGGCTGAGAGCAAGAACCAAATTAACACCAAGGTAGGAAAGGTTATAGTTCAAGGCACCACGATTAAACTTCAAGGTGCTTTGAACTATATCCTATGGGCTCAAGTATTCAAGATCTTCGTAGGAGGACAAGACAAGTTGCATATCCTTCTCGAGGAGTTAGAGTCCAAGGATTAACAAAAAAGTGGGAGAACTACTTGGTGATAAATTGACTGATGAACTCAATCGATCCATCCATCACCTCCAACATGCTCTATAAGAAGTTACTTTTCAAAAAAAAACATGCTCTATAAGAAGTTGGCTCATGAGATGTAAGATTCCTTGAAGACAAGATACACCAAGAAGTCCAATAATGCCTGCATCACTAATATCTATACTCGTATTTGGATGGCTAGTTAGGGGGATCTTCCCCTCGACCAGCACTACTCGAAAATGGAGGCACTCTTTGAAGAACTAGAGATCTATGAGCCTGTCTGCTGTGACAAGCAAATTGTTTTACGAAAAAGTGGCAAGCCACAAGATTCCTGTCGGGGTTGAATCCCTAATATCAACCAATGCGTGATCAGATCCTTGCACTGGACGGGGAGTTGGATCTTGAGATGATTTATAGTCATCTTGAAAAACTTGGCGAATCAGATGCAAGTTCCAGTAGAGTGGTGGTGTCTAAAAACATCGTTATGGCTACCTTTGATGGAGGTATTGGACGTAGTCGAGGCTCAGTTCGAGTCTATCCACCATGTCAACATTGTGGACGCACCAACCATCAACAACACCGTTGTTGGGACAAATTTGGAAGACCCACACATGGGTTTCTAGTACCACATGTGTGGAGTCTCTTACTCCTGTGGATCTTGAGAAAATTAGAGCCATGTTCCTGAATGAGAAAGAGAAAACAGTGGTCGTCACGATGACTATTGAGGTTGCCCAAGAGGCAACTTCGAAGGTTACAAGAGGCTACACCGTCACTCCTACCAAAGAGAAGATTGAAAATGTGGAGCTTGAGGAAGAAGAATAGTAGTGGGGGCTCTAGCCTTATCACAAAGTAGAACAAGTCATCATCCTCCCAACCTCGACTTATGGGGGAGTGTGGAGAATTAGATGGTGCCACGTGGCAGGTCAATATGGCCCACATGGTAGGTTTTGTCTACCCTAAGGGGCGCCAGCCTTAAGGGGTGTTTTGGTCTTCCTTGGTGTCCAAGTTATAATCTTTTTAGGATAGTATTTTGTCTTTTAGGAAGTATAAGAAGATTTGGTCTTTTCTATTTCTAAGAGATATGATTAAGTTTATTTTCTATTTTAGAGATTGTGTTTTGTTCTCTTTATAAAAGAGAACCTGAGTACTTGTTTGGAGATTGAGTTAATGCAATATTTATTTCAACACAACAGCTCCCTCTCTCTCACTCTCTTCTACACGGCCGGCTACCATCTCTCTCTCTCATGTTCAACGTGTGCAACCCCCATTGGCAGCGCCTTGTTGCTGCATCTCTTCCCACGTGGAAGAGCCTCCATGCTTTGTAGCGCACCAATCCTCACAGTTTGGGAAAGGATGAATATGTAGTGGGTGGATTACAATTCTTCCCAATCCTTTTGGAGATGTTTGACGGTAGGATTGAGCCTAAATTGTTTAAGATAGAAGATTTAATTGGCAAGAGCCTTTGTATTCTTATAGGCTATTTGGTTGCAATGAAATGGTGTTATTTTCAAATGGAGGCATCCTACTATGATGGTGTTCTTTATGAAGCTCAAACAATGTTGGGGTTTTGAGGTTCTCTTTTGTAATGATATGCTCCTATTTTTTATTAATGAAATTACCTAGGTGGTCTCGGTGCTCAGGTGACCATCCTTTTACTTTTCCAAAAAGATGTATTTAGGTGGTTGGAGCTGAAAATGTCATCCAGATTAGTTGAAGAGAATGATCTTTCTTAATTACCAAGCTATCCCTACACCTATTTATATAGAGAGATGAGGAAAAAGTTACATCATAAACCCAATCAAAATAATAAAAAAATATTTTGTCCCTCACAATAAAACATAACTCAACACTTCCCCTCAAGCTAAAGCATATATATACACTATGCTCAGCTTATTTCTACACTTCTCAAACTGAGGGTGAGGCAACGACTTAGTAAACATGTCAACAGTTTGGTCTGAGGAGGCAAGACAAGTAGTACAAAGCAGATCCTACTAAATCAAACTCCTGGTGTAATGACAATCCACTTCCACATGTTTCGTTCTCTCATGGAACATAGGATTGTTTGCAATATATGTTGAAGCCCAGTTGTTACAATGCATCTCCATTGGCTCCTGAATAGTAACATGAAGATCTCGTAGTAGAGATCTAATCCATATCATATCAGCTGCAATCAGCGCCATGCCCCGGTACTCAGACTCAGCACTAGAACGTGAAACCACACCTTGTTTCTTGCTCCTCCAGGTCAACAAGTTCCCAGCTACAAAAGTAGAGAAGCCAGTGGTATACCGTCTGTCTCCAACATTCTCTGCATAATCTACATCTGAGTAGGCAACCACAGACATAAGTGCCTTCTTCTGAAATAGAATGCATCTACCTAAACATCCCTTGACGTACCTCAACACCTGCATCACAACCTGTCAATGAACATCAGTGGGTTTCTCTAAGAACTGACTTAGCTTACCCACCGCAAGACTAATATTTAGCCTAGTGCTGGTCAAATATAATAGCTTCCCCACCAGCTGTCGATATGCCTTCTTGTCTTTCAGCTTCACTATATCATCAAAGAGACGAACCTTAGGATTCATAAGAATATTAGCATCCTTGAATCCTAGCTGAAGAATATCAAGGGCACGCTTTTTCTGTGACATAATTATCCCTTGTGGCAATCTCAATGCCCAAAAAGTATCTCAGCTTCCCAAGGTCTTTCATGACGAACTGGCGTGCTAAGTACTCTTTCACCTAAGCAATGCCATCTGCATCATCACATGCGAGAATGAGGTCAACCACGTACACAAGTAGAGACACTGTACCACTACGAGTCTTCCTCACAAATAGTGAATGGTCAAATGAGGACCTCTGCATCCCGATAACAGATAACGCCTCAGACAGGCGCTGAAACCAGACTCGGGAGCTCTGCTTAAGACCATAAATGGCCTTACGAAGCCTATATACACACTCCTCTTGAACCTCAAAGCTAGGCGGTTGCTGCATTTAGATCTCTTCCTGCATATCTTCATATAAAAATGCATTTTTGACATCCAGTTAATGTAGATGCCATCCATAATGAGTTGCAACCAAAACTAATATATGAACATTGGAGAGCCATGCAACTGGGGAGAACGTGTCAAAGAAATCCACCCCATAGGTTTAGGTGATTCCTTTGGCCACAAGGCAGGCCTTATACTCGGAAGAGACCTAACAGTAAGAAGAGGGCGCCGAAGAGGAGCAAGAGGGTCGAGGAACACCCCCTACTGCCGCTCCTACTACTGTAGCTAGCAGCAGCACTGCTTGCACTTGGGCGGCGACATTGCTACTAGCGGCGGAACCTGCTACTAGCCTGCTACTGCTACTGTTGGCTGCTTCTGCTAGTTGGTCTGCTGCCGATGGCGACGACAGCGGTGGGCTTGAAGGTAGGGTTAGGGTTTTTGGAGGTGAAGTCCTTAACTTGGTTTTGATACCAAGTTGAGAATGATCTTTCTTAATTATCAAGCTGTCCCTGCACCTTTCTATATAAAGAGAAGTGAGGGAAAAGTTAAACCCAATCAAAATAATAAAAGGACATTTTGCCCCTCACAATAAATGTAACTCAACAAGATTGTTATAAATAATGTTTCTACCAAACTAGGAGCTGGCATCTTGGGAAAGATCAGGTACCCAAAAATTTTTTTAGACTTCAAATGTTGCCTATACCATTAATTCAGTTCAAACAAATCCAAGAAGAGATGAAGATAAGGAGTGCAGCTACCAAGATAAAGATACTCAATGCATTTACTTTCATTTATTTATTTACTTGCTTTTTTGAGAAGACCATTATGACCATACTATTACTGCATAATTTCACATAACAAAGGGATATTGTCAACCCTGAACGAACAAAACGAACAAAACTTGCAATTGCTTTTTTACATTGCAAAGCATGCTGAAGAAGGAAATGTTAAGACATATATTCTCTTTTGATGAATGATGAGATTGCTACAACTGCATTTGTTTGTTGTCATGAGTATATCTGTTTTTTGAAAGGGCATTAGTATATCTTTTTGAAACAAATGGTTGGATGAAGGACTAATAGACTAATAATTGTTAACGATCATTTCTATCCTCATCTAGTATCTGCAAGATGCCATCACAAAGGGAGTAGACTGCCTATAACCTTGGTCATGGAATGTCTAAGAAATTATCAATTGTGAAGCAAAGATTGATTAATTCGGATACGAATAATTATATATTTCAATCTTAAAGGTTGTTCTCGGATGTAGTATTGTAACACTAACAATATTCATTAAATAGTTGACTAATGGTCTCTAATACAAATGGTCAATCTCATTTCTAAGTAATAGCAATCAGGATCAACACCAACAATGAAGATTGTGAGCTTCATGACATTTGAAAGAGTAATTACTAGTTTAGTTAATTTATGTGCATGAGACTTTACACTTTCATAAAAAATGTGACTTGTACAAAAAATAGAAGCAGATTTTTTGTGAAGAGGGTGAACGATCTAGATTTCTCAGGATTTAAGTGCAAAATGGAAGAACATTAAAAAAAGGAATAGAAAGGTGATCGACTTGCTTCCAAAGATCCTGCGTGTGTAGCAACACGGCCTCTTGATGAGCAACCTAAAACAAATGAAGTTTTCTAAGTTCAAGGCTGACTGGGGGTGTGACTATAGATGCATGTGATAGAATTATATTCTGGAATGGTCTTGTTGAATCTAAAGAGTTGTATTAACCTGAAAATAAACCCTAGCTCTCTTTTTATATAAAAGAGAATTGGGCAAATTACATAAGTATCCCCTTACCACTCAACACTCCTCAAGTTGCAGCATATATGTCAATAAAGCCCAACTTGTTGCTTAAAAAATCACGGTGCTTCTTCTTCACAACTGTTTGGTGAGAACGTCTGCAATTTGTAACTTAGAAGATATACAAAGGATACTTATCTTGCCTTCCAAAAGTGCATGCCGAATAAAATGGCAATCAACCTCAATGTGTTTAGTTCTCTCATGGAAGACTAGATTGGAGGCAATGTAGGCAGTGAACTTATTATCACAATCAAGTGGGACAGGTGTATCAACCTCCATCCCTAAATTTCGTAAGAAATCGACCATCCACATGATCTCACATGCAGCTTAAGCCATAGATTTATACTCTGCCTCAGCACTGGAACGAGCAACCACGCTGTAGTTCTTGCTCCTCCATAAAACTAAATTGCCTCCTAGGTAGATGGCAAAGCCTCCATCTGTCCTCCACTAACCCCGCATAATCTGCATCTAAGTATGCCTTAAGATCAAGCGAGCCACTCGTTCTATAGTACAAACCTCTCCTCGAGGTGCCCTTCAGGTATCTCAAGATGAGACAAACATCTCGCCAATGACTACATTTGAGACTCTGCATGAACTAACTGGCTCAACTGACCGCAAAACTAATTTCCGGTCGTGAAATAGTTAGGTATAACACACGACCAACAGTGCTACAGTACCTAGTAACATCCTTAAACAAAAGATCTATTTCACTGGTACTGTGACTAGAAGGTGCCTCTACTGGTATTCCGGATGGTTTGGACCCAAGAAGTCCTACCTCTTCTAGAATCAATAAAGTGTAGTCTCTGTGATAAGGATAAGCCACCTTCTTAACGAACAACTTCTATCCCCAAGAAATAACGAAGGTCACCTAAACCTTTGGTGACAAAAGTGGACTGAAGAAAGACTTTTGTCTACGTTATCAAATCAATATCATCACCAGTCAAGATCATATTATCAACATAAACCGCCAAGATAACAACTCTCCATTTCTCACCATACTTTGTCCTCCTGACAAAACTAGAATGATCAGTGGTAGACCATTGGAACCCCACCTTCTTGATCTCCAAACTGAGCCTCTCAAACTAGGCTCGTGGGCTCTACTTCAGGCCATAAATAGCCTTCCGTAGGCGACAAATAAGCTCCCCCTGACTGTCATAACCTGGTGGTTGTCTCATATATACCTCCTCAGCAAGATCTCCATATAAAAAGGCATATTTTATATCTAGTGTAAAGGCTACGGCTTAACCATTGCAACAAAAAAGACAATCCTGATAGAAGTAATACGAGCAACCGGTGAAAAAGTCTCAAGGTAATCCACCACATATGTTTGGGTAAATCCCTTGACAACAAGTCTAGCCTTATATCTCTCCATTATCCCATCAAATCTATATTTGATGGTGTACACCCATCTGCAACCATTAACTATAGCACCCTTAGGACATGGAACAAGATCCCATGTTTTCTTGGTCTATAGAGCATGCATCTTATCCATAGCTACTTTCCACTTTGGATCGTGGGAAGCCTGAAGAAATCACTGGGAACAACTGCAGTAGTGATGGCTAACGCAAACTATTTGTCTCCCTCCTGAAGATGGGCGACTGCAGTCTAACAAGAAATAGGATGGAGCATACATGTGGCACTAGACTTCCTCTGCATGGTCTCCTTTTCCCTATCCGAATCACTCCTATCTAAGGAGGTAACAAGCCATGCTGGCTCAACATCAGAGAAATCATCTACCTATGATCTCCTATGAAATACCTGTCTCCAGTATTGCAGCTTCTATGGATGAGCCTTCTTTTGAGAAATAAGGAATCTTCTCAAAAAAGGTCACATCAGCAGTGACAACATATCTCCTGAGAATTGAATCATAACACATGTAGCCCTTTTGGGTCCTGGAGTAACCAAGAAATACATTTTGTGGCACAAGGAGCAAACTTATCCTGAATACCATGATTTTGAACAAAATGTATGCACCTAAAAACTCGCAAAGGTAAGGAAAAGAACCTACTACACTCAGGATGTATAATTTGGTAAGGGATCTGTCTATAAAGCACAAAAGATGGCAATCGATTAATCAGATATGCTGCTGAAAGTATGGCATCACCTCTAAATTGCCTAGAAACCTTCATATGAGATATCAAGGTCCCAGCAATATCAAGTGATGCAACTTGCACTCAGCAACCTCATTCTATTGGGAAGTATGAGCACAAGATGTCTGGTGAATGATCCCTCTAGAATGGAAGTCCTCCTGTAAATCACTGCGCATGAATTCTAGTGCATTATCGCTGCGGAAGACCTAAACAGTAGTATCATATTGTGTCTGCACCTCAGACAAAAACTGCTAAACAATGAAACGAATCTCACTGCTAGCCTTCATAAAAAATACCCAGGTAAGTCTACTGTTGTCATCCACCATCACTGCAAAATATCTTTGTCCACCAGCAAAGGCAACTCTAGACGGTCCCCAGACATCACAATGTACTAGGGAAAAAGGCATTGTACTGAGACCAACATCTCTCGAGTAGCTACTCCTGTGATGCTTCTCCAACTGGCAGTCTTCATAATCCAAGGCCAATGAATCTGATAACTCTGGATACATCTGGTACATCTTCTTCATGGAGGGATGCCCAAACCTCCGATGCCATAGCAAAGGATCACGAGAGATTGACACAACCCCTACAAG
Organism: Thalassia testudinum; assembly: GCA_037157565.1. Lineage (NCBI taxonomy): Eukaryota > Viridiplantae > Streptophyta > Magnoliopsida > Alismatales > Hydrocharitaceae > Thalassia > Thalassia testudinum. The sequence goes on along the minus strand of JAZHRO010000026.1, from coordinate 23,352,424 downwards.
CAATGTAGGTGTGTCCAAGTAGTATAGACCATCTCTTTCTATGCCACTGCCAATTCTCTCTCCTATGGTGCGGTCTTGGAAATGACAGTGTTTCTCATAAAAAATAACACATCTAAGATCCCTACAAATTCTACTCACAGACAAAAGATTCATAGGAAATTCATGAGCATAACATACCTTCTCTATCCTCGTCTTGGGCATAGCATCTACACATCCCACTGTTGTAACAGGGGAGGTTGCTCCATTAGTCACCCTCACATCTTGGATTCCCCGTGGAGTCACAGGGTCCTGCAAATAATCAGTGTCTCCAGTGAGATGAATAAAGGCTCTAGAGTTGATCATCCATGCACTCCTGATCCTCTTCTTCTCAACAACTCCTTCGGCTCCACAGGTGAACCTGGTAGAAACTTAAGTTGATCGTCTTGGATCAACGTTCTTCAACATGGTGAGAGAGGACTCATTGCAACCATACTATGCACGAGAGAAGGCGCATCACGCGAGATAACCTTCGAACAACATGTGACTGGGCACCACCAGCAATACCATCGGCTACTGCCAGTAGCACCAGGCCACTAACGACGGCATTGGCCTAGCCGTACAGCCCAACGACAGCGACAGCAACCCCCTTGATCGGCAGCAATGCTTGATGGCCAGCAGGAGTGCTAGAAAGCCTCTCTCCAACATCGCTGCTGCTGTTGCGATTCTCCATCGAGTTTTCAATGATCAAATCCCCCTTATGTTGGTGATTTAATCATCTTTTTAGGTGGGTATTTGGTAGGATATCGGAGCACCAATCTAAAACCGCTACTCTGATACCATGTCGAATTTAAAGAGTTGCATTAACCTCAAAAGAAACCCTAAACCTCTTTTCATATAAAAGAGAACTGGGCAAATTACATAAGTACCCCCTAAGAATAAAAGAAATAACTACCCCCTTACAACTCAACAGACCTCTTATAAATATTTTAGTGTGTGGGTCAATGATGATAATTGTACTTTTCTTGGACTGTAAGCAACCTTTCTTAAGGTGTAAGTAACCCCATGTATTATAATAAGTTTCCTAGGGCCTCCTCTCAAACCATCGACAGTTGTAATCCAAGGCCCAGACGTAGAGGCACAATGCCTCTTGAACTGGGTTAACTATTTCTCGCCTCTTGTGGTAGTAACCCCATGTATTATAATAAGTTTCCTAGGGCCTCCTCTCAAACCATCGACAGTTGTAATCCAAGGCCCAGACGTAGAGGCACAATGCCTCTTGAACTGGGTTAACTATTTCTCGCCTCTTGTGGTTTGTTTCTTGTTTTATATGGTTTCGAAGCATGATATATAATATAAATGGATTGTGGTTGGTCTTGATCATTCATCGTTGAAGCTACGTATGTGGTTTCTCAAATGGAGGACTGTGCTCTCGTTACATTCATATTACATTTGTAACAACTAGATTTCACCTTTGGAGATCCTTAACCACTGCTAGGCCTCCTTCAACCATCGCTACACCTGTTTAGACGGTAGCAGTGATCAAAATGTCGTCGGCATGTCGTCATGCCAACAAAATGGGGTTTTTTGACAGGACACCATGTCGACACGAAAAAGTTGTCAAAACTCAAGGATGCTAGTGGCATGTCAACGGTATGTTAGCTGGAACGCTACTATTTGCTGGGTTGCGTGTGCCATTGCTGTTGCTACTACTAGCCTATTTTTGCTGCTAGGCCTGTTGCTACCACCACATGTCGTGCATGTAAAGGGCTCGTTCTACTAGTGTCGTGCATTGTAATTATGGCTCACACCATCACGCAAATTGAAAATTGGAAATCATTTTTTTTACACTTGGCTCAAAAAATTCTATTAAAGCTTCAACTTATGCATAGTTAATACCAACTCTAATGACTAGTGAAAAACTAAGCATCATGCTCTATTCCTCCCCTCTACTTGAATGCCATGTCCCAAATTTATCTTCTCAAGAGGATTTTTCACCAACATGAGGCAACTGCAACTACTTAGGATCATTTCCCGTAGCCAAGTAAGCACAAGTAATGCATTTACATTATGTTTTCATTCAAAATTTATGATTTTGATCTTCTGAGCATTTTTTTATGCACGTATCGATTATTAAATGTTAATTTCATCAAATTTGTGAAATTTTTAGCCATTTTAGGTCATTTTAAGTGATTTCCCTAAAATCCCTAATATCAACAATAAATCAAAGATATATCCCCTTTTTGACTTGATACGATATCAATATTTAAAACCTTGGCTACTCTTCTGATTTCTACCTCCACTGCTGCTGGTAGCTGCTGCTCCTCCCATTTTTGTCATCCGCTGGTACTTGTTGCTCTCATTCTTCTCATGTGTTGCTGCATGCTGCTCTCGCTCTTCTCCTCCGCGACTGCTACTGCTACTGTCGTTCTTCTCTTGAGGTTTAATTCCACATCTATCCCCAATTATAGACTCAATTGACTCTACAACTAGATCTAAACGTGACTCAAGTATCCTCAACTAGACTCCTTCGAGCCCCCAAATCTTCCTTCCTATATTTCAAATTCCAATTTGCTGGCCATTTTGGTGATTTGGGAAATATACAGTTTTGAGGCATGGGAAAAGCAAAAATAGGAATACAAAGTAAAGAAAGAAAAAAGGGGAAAACACAACCAATCCTATGTATCATTAATTATTTATTTATAATCTATTAATACCAATGGTGATTGATTTATTTAGGGGTTGGAATAAATACCATCTATTTGTTCATTTCTTAATTTACTTTGGATAGTAATTATTTGATATTTGATTTTTAAACTTAAACCTGATATGGAAGACTACATGTTTATAAATATATTGATATAGAATTTATATTCTTACATAAATTTGTTTAAGTTTGTGATTATCTTGAAATTCTAATCATTTTGATTATTACCATTTTTATCGACATGTTGGAGCGGCATCTGATATAGACCATTTTTAGGATATCAAAATCGTCAAAATTTTAACATTGAAATTCAGGTGTTTCCACGACGTTGAAATACACTTAAAAATTCATCAAAACGACATCAAAATTGACATTTAAATCTTTGGGTGGAAAAAGGGCCATCATTAGGCTCTACTTTGACATATCTGATTTTTTCGATCAGATCCAATCAAAAGGGCCTTCATCGTCGACCAGATCCAATCAGATCCCCTCGTCGTTCGGTCCCTACCACCATCGTCAGACCTTCATCAGACCATCGTCGACTCAGGCGACCCCTCCTGTCCTCGTCGAATTAGCCTCCTGATCCCTAACGCCACCACTCCATCTGTAGTGGTTTGTTATGCCCGTGTTCTTTAGGGTTTATTTCATAAACCCTCTTTCCACCTATTTTCCTTATTTGTCCCCCTAAAAAGGGAGGGGGGGCTATTTTCTAAACAATTTCCTCTTGTTTTTGATTGATAATGGCCTCAGAGAAAGTTAAAACTTCCTCTCATTTCCCAACATGCTGAATCAACTTGTTTTTGTCAAGCTGAGTAGCGGAAACTATTTGTTGTGGAAGAGTCTTATTCATCCTTTCATTCACGGACAACCTGCACATATTAATGGAAGTTCTCCAACACCACCTAGATACTTGTCCACTGAAACCAGCAAAGCGGCCAAGGATAGTAGTAGCTCATTACAAGGGGCTTGTCCTATCCTTAATCTTACATATGCTAAGTGGTTTGCCCTTGATCTTTAGCTTCTCAAGTGGATAAAATCCACCCTTTCTAAGGAAGTGGTCACTCAAGTTATTCATGTTCAGACTACAAAAGAGTTGTGGGATACCCTCGGAAGTGGGTATTGCCAAATTGCAAAAGCAAGGATTATCCAATTAAAATCGGAATTGGTGCAAATCATGTAAGAAATGTCTAGGGTCATTGAGTACTACAATAGATTACATCATCCATTACAACAAGACCTCTTCATTTAAGGAACTAAAATCTTTGCTAGTTCAATGTGACAATCTTGTTTTAAAAATTAGCAGCTAGCAACTTTTCGAGGATGTCTACTGGAGTCGAAACTTCACATGTCAATATTTTGAACATTGATCATGGTAGAAGTCGCGACCGACGTAGAGGCCGAGGTAAAGTATGTCACCAGTAAAACATGCAGGTGCAAACAAGACATGGACACAATACCATAGCTGATCTAAGTATGCTCAAAGAGAACGTGGTCGTATGCATACCATCCAAGTAGGTGTCCTCTATTAGCTCTGTGATCGAGTGAATGATATAGCTATCAACTGCTATGATTGCCTAAATTCTCAACCGACACTATTCTACAACGGATTGGAGCTCACATAGTTGACACTAGTGGTTCTAGCATGATGTTAATGCTTTATCTACTGGCACTGAAGATGTGCATATCGATGCTAAAGAATGGATAGCTAATACCAACGCTAGAATCATATCTCCAATAGCAAAAGTATTTTTGTTTCATTACAACCATATCAAGGGAATGGTCAGGCAATAACCAAAGATGGCACTACTCAACCCATCACTTACATAATAGGTGTTCTTTGCACTCTTAATGGTTTAATTCGCCATACTGATGTTCTTTACGTTCCTACCATGAAATATCGCCTACTCTTAATTTCTCATCTTGATGAAAATCATGCTTATTCACCTCGGCCTATGTTTTTTTCTTAAGGAACATGGATCCAACAAGACCCTCCTTGGCCATCACTATGGTCGTCTCTAGATCATTCAGAATGTCTTTCCAATAAGCAATGTAAGAGAGAGGGAGGGAGGAGAAGCTTAAGGTTGGGTCTTCGTCTCCAATCGGAGGGCTCAGAGAGGTGGCAAAGGTGATCTTGTCTACTTCAAGTGTCAAGGTAGAGGTCACATGGCAAGAGAGTGCCGAGAGCTGATACAATGCCTTCCCTGTGGTCGCTTAGGACACCGCAGGGTGATGTGCAATAGGAGCACAAGTGCCAATTATGGAGGTTGAGGTCTCGTGGTCAACGTAGACCAAGCTGTTGGAGGAGTTGGTCGCTTCCGCCTTGGTCGACATCATGATTGAAGGTCAAGCTAATCTGGACGATGTGAGGAAGGGTGTTTTCGAAGTGTTAGGACAAAGCATGGAGGTCAAGCTGACTAAGTTTGCATCAAGGAGTTTCCTCTTGTTTGGTATCCACCTAATGCAATTGGATGCCCTTGTGTTTGGGGAGATGAGATGTGGGGAGGAGATTGTAAGGTAGAGGTGGCCTACCGCTCATGACAGAGCATTAAAGAAGTGGCCACTGGTCAAAGTTGTAGTAGTAACCATTGTAGGCATTCCATTGAGACTGCTGCGCACATGGGTGGTTGTGGAGGCAATCGTGGCACCATGACTCAAGTCATGTGCAGGGATTGGTGTGGTCAATGGTGACATCTTCGTGGTCAAAGCCTTCATCAACTTGATTCTGGTTAGGAAGGTTGCGGAGAAGGTGATGGTGCACCTTGGCAGTGCTTCATGGATCATCATCCGGTCGGTGGTGGACGCCTATAACAAAATTATGTTTTTATTGATGACTAACTATTACAGGTTAAATCAAATTAAAGCATGATGTGTCATCATCAAGATTATTCAAATGCTTCATGCGAAGAAGGCTTGAAGACTATTTTTTTATCTTTATTAAGTCTAGAACTATATAAGAAACCTCAATAGGATAATAAATGGTAAGTTTTCAATATTCACAAAATTGTTCTCTTTTGAACCAAGTCATTTCTATTGTTGATCGGCCAATATCAATTTTTGATCTACTAGACCTTAATTGACTAACTCCTAAATTTAATCGATTAAAGACCTCTATCAATCATATTACCTTTTGATCGATCAACCCATTTTATTTAATTGATCAAAATATTTCAACGATCAAATTTCTTTTGAATTTAATAAGTCGATTAATATTCTCTTTTAATCAATCAAAATTAAATCAATCAATACTTTTATTTAATCGACTGAAAGTATTTTTATCGACCAAACCTATATTTTGATTGATCAAAGTCATATTTTCAGTATTTCCAAAACAGATCGAAAAACACCTATAAATAAAACCTTCAATCCCCTCATAAAAACACACCTCAAGAGCTTTCAAAAGTAAAACAAGCACATTCTCTCTGGTGCTTTCACGCCTCTGCGCCTACAACTATTGCAATTCAAAGCACGTTCCTTTGTGATTCAAGAAAACTCGATGTGTTCTAATCTTGCTGAGGTTACATAAGAATTATTGCTATATTCCTTATATTCTGTTGTTCTTAATTTGAGAATCCAAGTATCTTGGAAGTCCCATTGTTCTTTTCTTGGTCAAGGGCAAGAGAAGACGTTTTGTGAGAGGTTGTGCCACCCTCCTTCAAGTAGCACGTTAGTGGATTTGACTAGCGTCAACTAGTCGAGAAAATCCTAAGCCGAGAGGCTTAGGTAGTGATTTTTACCCGGAAGGGTTTCCACTCTAAATCAGGTATTATTTTTCTGTGCTTATTTATTTTAGATCAATGGTGAATGATTTTTTAAATTCTCATAGAAATAAATATTACACTATTCACCCCCCATCTAGTGTATACTTGATCCCTTAGGCTACGCATGCACTCACAACCTCATGGTTGTTCGCCCAGGTGGTGGCCGATGGTATAGCAACATCTTTGGGCAACATCACCCATGTAGGGTGGGTGGGCTACAAGTGAAACAACTATGGAAGTGAAACAACCATGGAAGGTGAAGGGAGGAGGTGCTACACTTGAGGCGATGTCGCATGTGATGATAGATAGTGCGAGGTTTGAGGATGCTGACTTGGATACCGATGTAGCGAGGGAAGGCGATATTTATGCAGCAAATGAGGGGTTGGTTGCAAATGTTAGGGGTAATTGCGACAAGGATTGTGGGGGTGCTTTTCAAATTCGATACTCTAAGGCACTAGTTGGCACCACGTCATGAGAAAAGGCGAAACGATTGCTATGTCTTTTGCAGGGGGAATCTAGATCCAGAACGACTCACCCTGACAAGGATAACTCTCCCCCTATTGCTTTGCTTTGTTTCAGTTCCCTTCCCCTCATGCGATTCGATGCACGGACTCTGTGCCGAAGCTTGCCACGACCGTGACTATGGGGATGAAGACCCTCGTGTTGTGATGCCTGAGGGCGAGTCTTGTCGGAGGGAGCAATAGTTAGACGTCAAGGCAATGGCGAGGACTACGTGCAACGATGGCGATGTGCACCTCTCGAGGTGGAAGCCATCGAAAGAGCTCAAGGGGAGGCTCCTCTACTGGCCTAGGTGGAGTTTCCGAGGAAGATTAAGGAGGTCCACCACAACCTCAAGGACAAGGACTTGTTGGCACCTTCAATGGTAGCGGAGCGACAACCAGCAACAGCCACTGAGAACAACGTAGGAGCAGCAAGGTGGATGGCAGTGTGGGAAGCAGCGAGGTGGGTGGTAGTAATGGCTCTAGGCCCGCACTTGCTGACAGGACAAGGAGTAGAGTTAACGACTTTGGGAGAACAACGTAAGTCCAATGGTGAGATGGCCATGGTGGTGACAGTGTTAGGTAGAGACACGTAGTTGGGGAGATTGATTTGGGTACCCAATGATATCGATCCTCTCGTGGAATGTGTGGGGGTTGAACAATGCCTTTAGGAGAGTAGCACTCAAGGGGTATCTTAGATCTTAGGGACCAGTTGTAGTGATGCTTCAAGAAACCTAATTGGAGTCATGCAACCAAAGATTGTGTAGTGAGGTGTGTGTGTGTGTGTGTGGGAGGGGGGGGGGGGGGGGGGTGGATGAGGGGGGAGGTTTTCGTGGGGATACTACACTTTGAAGGCAATTAGTCCATCAGGGGCCATTGCTGTGGGTTGGAAAGAAGACTTATTTAAGGTGGACTCTTTCATGGGGTCTCACGTCCTAACAATTTTGATGGTGAGGTGCAACAACAGATTGAAATTGGCTATCTCTATGATGTCTGGCCCCACAAAGGAAACAATGAGGACACACCTTTGGAAGGACTTGGCTCAGGCAACAGAGAAGGTCCAGGGATGTCCATGGCTAGTTGGGGGTGATTTCAATGTCACCCTCTTGATAGAAGCAGACCTAGAAACAGAGGACAAAGAGACCGTGGGTTAGGGGAGTTTGTAGATTTTATTGTGATGCATGGCTTATTGGATTTATTCCCCGTGTCTTGTGCCTTCACTTAGAGAAGCTCCTCTGGACAGAGATCCCTAATTAATCGGTTCCTTTATAAAGTGGTCACGAAGATCTTCCCATTGGCAAATGTGATGCCTATGGATCGACTGTCCTCTGACCATACTCCGCTGATGTGGCGAATGAATGGACTACATTTTGGCACTTCAAGTTTGATAAACCATGGATGGTAGGAGAGGGATTCAAAAGGATGGTGGAAGACAAATAAAGATCTCAATCGGTGGGCTCGGCAATGGCAAAGTTGGAAGCGAAGCTGAAAGATTTGCAAATCTTCCTCAAGAGCTATAGAAATGAGATTGGGGAGGAGCGCAGCAAGGGAAGGAATGATGCCCTTGTAGAGATTTCTAGGCTTTGATAGAGTAAAGGATGAGGGAGTACTTTCTGTGGAAGAAGTGGTGGCCAGAGCTGCTCATTTACAGACAATCTAGGAAGAGGATAGGAAAATGGAGGTTGAGTGGAAAGTCAAATCCCACAAAAGATGGCTAAGGGAAGGTGATTCCAATACCCAGTACCTCCACATGGTGGTGAATGATACTACATATACCACGAGCGAGGTGGGAAATGCAGTTACACTACAGAGCGTTCATGACTAGGAGGGGGCATCGGAGGTGGACGAGAGTGGAGGCGCAACACATCAATGATGAGTAGGGGGTTTCACTGTAGAATTCAGTGAGGATGAGATCCAGCGAGCGATTTGAGGCATGAATGCAAATGAGTGCCGACGCTCGGATGGCTTCCTAATTTTTTTCTATAAGGAGTTCTGGCCCATGGTTAAGGAGGATGTCATGCAAGTGGTGGCACAATTTGCTGGTAGCAACTTGGGTTTCAATAGACTCAACAAGTTTTACATGTTCTTGCTAACTAAGAAGGATGGGGCCGACGCCATAGAAGACTACAAGCCTATAGCCCTATCTAATGCCATGTATCTTATTGTGGCCAAGCTGCTTGCCAACAGACTGCATGAAGTGATGAAGGACATCATCTCCTCAGTGCAGACGGCTTTTGTCCTAGGGTGAAACATATTAGATGGCTTTGTTATTGCCTTGGAGATCCTGAAAAATTGGAGAAAGATAAAGAAGGCTTTCATGTGAAAGGTTGACTTCAATAAAGCCTATGACTTGGTGTAGTGGTCCTTTCTATGGTCTTCTTTAGTGACGAGGGGTTTCCCCCTCATTAGGTGAAATGGATAAAGTGCTGCATGATGACGACTTCCATCTCAATTCTAGTGAATGGAAATCCGGCTAGAGGTTGGATACAACCTCGAAGGGCTTAAGGTAGGGATGTCCACTTGCACCCATGTTGTTTGTCTTGGCAGCCGACAGCTTGGTGATGTCCACTTACAAGGCCAATGTAGGGGGGACTTTAGAAAGGTTTTTCCGCAGAAAGTGTAGTTATCTCGGTGTTACAATATGCGGATGATACCCGTTGTTGAGGGTTATGTGCCGCAAGCGAGAAGGCTGCACCTAGTGCTTTAGTTGTTTGGTGAGGCTTCGAGACTATAAATCAACTTTCTGAAATCCTCCTTTATTCCTATTCATGAGACATTGGAGGAGGCACATTCTTGTGGGGTCACACTCCGTATGCTAGTGGGCTCGCTTCCCACTCCATATCTAGGTCTCTCGTTGTTGGACAGGTGGATCTCTGATTCTCTGCACAAATGGAGAGGAGGTTGGTAGGATGGGCTTCGAAAGTGCTTTCCAGGGGGAAGATTGATTCTTTTGAAGGTGGTGTTGGTTGCTTTACTAACTTATTTCATGTCCATCTTCAAGCTATCGTAGAATACTGAGAGGAAACTCTAAATAATGATGCCTAATAGCATGCGTCTATTAGTAATCTAAAAGATCTAAAGGAACCAATGGCACTACCAATTAAGCAACCCATTCTTGCTTACCAACGTTAGCGATTTAAGCCTACAACCAATAATGACTAAGGCAAAAGCACGTTGGAGTCCAACAATAGCCAACCTGTCAACATTGTAGTTATACCACTTCCAGTCATTAATGCTTCCCCTCAACAGCCATAGAACATGTCCCACCTACTACTATTAATGACAATGTAAGAGCACCTACACACATACAATTTATGATTAAGAAAGAATGCTGGGACTCATTATCCACTTGGCAGTTATGTGGACTACTCCGCCTTCAATATTGATTTTTAATGTTTCATCACAAAGGACGTAGGCATCAAGGAACCACAAAAATATAAGGAGGCTATCAAAGATGAACATTGGATACAAGCTATGCAAGAGGAAAAACGTGCCATGCAATAGAACAAAGCTTAGCTCCTTGTACCTCGACCACAACATAAAAATGTTGTTGGTTCCGAGTCTACAAAATTAAATACAATATTGATGGAACCATCGATAAGTTTAAACCTAGGCTTATTGATAAAGGCTTTACTCAACAATGTGCAGAAGATTTTAATGAAACATTAAATCCGATGATAAAGGTTGTTAGCATTCAGATTATCATGAGCTTGGCTTTATCATGATTGGAAATTATATCAATTAGATGTTAAAAATACTTTTTTCATTGTGATCTATAAGAGGAGATCTATATGGAACAACCTGATGACTTTGAAGAAATGAGTTGCACTAAGTATGTTTGCAAACTCCTAAGGTCCATTTATGGAGTCAAGTAGGCATCCTGCAATTTGTTTCAAAGCTTCAGCAAAGTTATGGTTGACCTTGGGTTTCAACAAGGCCTTATTGATCATTCTCTTTTTATCCATTGATACCAAGGAGTCATGGTTGTTCTATTACTCTATGTTGATGACATTGTTCTTATCGGGAATTTGGATTCCCTAATTAACAAGGTAAAAAGGGAACTCTATTACTTCAACATTAAAGACCTTGGTGCTCTCAGCTATTTTCTTGGAATTGAAGTTGATAGGTTCAACACCCACCTGACCTTGATACAACATAAGTACACCCTTGATTTGCTTCAACGATATAATTTCTCATACTGCAAGCATATCTCCACTCCAGCACTGACACAACACAAACTATTCAAGATTGTCAATCAACAAATTTCTAACCATGCTAAATATCGCAATATGGTGGGTGCTCTTCAATACCTGATAATTACCTATCTAGACAACACCTTTTCAATCAATCAAGTTTCTCCATACATGCATTGCCTAACTATTAATCATCTCAAAGTTGTGAAGTACATTTTCTGATACCTCAAAGGGATGCGCACCAATGATCTTTGTTTTACTAGAAATCTAGACTTGATATATGGCTATGGAAATCTTTCTGCTTATTCTGATTTTGATTGGACAAGTGATCCAAATAATCGCTACTCTACTACTGGTTATTCTATCTTTCTCAAGAATAGTATGATCTCTTGAAAAAGTAGAAAACAAAGAAGTGTTGCCAAGTCTAGTACTGAAGTAGAATATCTTGCTCTTGCTGCCACCATCAACGAGATTACTTGGATCTATTCCATCCTCACCGATTTAGGAATCCAGAATTGACATATGCCTAGATACTATAACAATCAAAATGCATGGGCACTTGCCATCAATCATATTTTCCATGATCGGTTAAAGCACATTCAGATTAATTATCATTTTATTTGAGAAAGTCTAAAATGGCGAAGTTATTGTTCTTCACATACCCATCGACAAGCAGATTGCTTATAAAGGCAGTTTCTGTTAAAGTTTTTCATGCTTTGAAAGACAAACTACATTCTTCGCAACCCTGTGCTCAGTTGCAAGGGGTGATAGAATTATATTATGGAAGGAGCTCTTGCAAATATTTTTAGTGTGTAGGTCAATTATGATAATTTTACTATTCTTGAGCTACAAGCATGTACTTTTCTTGGGATGTAAGCAACTTTTCTTGGAGTGCAAGCAACCCCATGTATTATAAATAAGTTTCCTACAGTTGTGTCTTAAAGAAAGGGACATTAACACTTTCTTCTTTCACTTATCAACAACTGAACTAATGTGACCAGTTCGATAAGGGTTAGAGATTCCATTTTAGATCAGAGGTTGTAGATTTGTGAGGTGATACATCATCACTTTCATGACTTTACTAGAAGGCAACCATCAGGGGGTTGGAGGTTGGGTCCATCTAACATGCCCACACTAGGGGATCACATGAAGAGAGTTGATTTGTGTAGTTTCTAAGGACGTATTAAGGCCATTATGGGGCATGAAAGGGTGAAAGGGCCTTAGGTCCAAATGGCTTATAGGTTCTACTTTATAAAGAACTTTGGGAGGTTATGGGACAGGATCTTATGGCAATGATTCAAGAGTTCTTTGAGGGGAATTGAGGCTTTGAAAGACTGAATCACTTTTATGTGTTTCTCTTCCCAAAGAAGTCAGGGGTAGAATCTATTGATGAATACAGGCCAATTACACTTTCCAATGCAGTTTACCTTATTGTTGCCAAGGTTCTGGCTAATAGGTTGCACCAAATGTTACCTTCTTTAATTAACCTGGTCTAGTCTGCATTTGTGATGGGGAGTTCTAGCTAATAGGTTGCACCAGGTGTTACCTTCTTTGATTAACTTGGTTCAATCTGCATTTGTTATGGGGAAATTCGTACAGGAGTCTTTTGTGTTAACGGAAGTAACCATTGCATCTTGAAGGAGGTTGGGTGTGTCAAGTTTCAAGTGGAAAGTTGATTTTCAAAAGCTTATTATTATGTGGCATAGGCTTATTTGTAGGAAATCCTCAGAAGAAGAGGTTTCCTAAAGGAATGGGTGCAAAGGATGAAGAAATGCATCACTACGTCATCTTTCTCTACTTTGGTGAATGGACGTCGTGTAGGCCTTGTACGCAACCGCAATTGAAGAAAACAAACTTCCTTAGGTTGACAAGAAGTCCCTACACCTCTATATTAGTGTGGGAAAAGTACATCAGACCCACTAAATAAAATAAAATAACACAGCAAACCTTACAAACATAAATATAACTCAACACTCCCCCTCAAGCTGGAGCATATATATCTATCATGCTCAACTTGTTTCTACACTTCTCAAACTGGAGACATGGCAACGGCTTTGTAAACATGTCAGCAGTCTGGTCTGAGGAGGCAAGACAAGTAGTACGAAGCATACCCTGTTGAATCAAACTCTTGGTATAATGACAATCTATTTCCACATGTTTTGTTCTCTCATGGAACATAGGATTGTTTGTAATGTAGGTAGCAACCCGATTGTCACAATGCATCTGCATAGGTTCCTGAACATCAACATGAAGATCTCGTAATAGAGATCTAATCCATATCATCTCAGCAGCAATATGTGCCATGGCCCTATACTCAGACTCAGTACTAAAGCGTGAAACAACACTTTGTTTCTTGCTCCTCCAGGTTACCAAGTTCCCAGCAACAAAGGTACAGAAACCAGTAGTAGACTGCCTATCCCCGACATCACCTGCATAATCTGCATCTGAGTATACAACAATGGCCATAGATGCCTTTCTCTGAAAAAGAATGCATCTACCTAGACATCCCTTGATGTACCTCAACACCTGCATCACAGCCTGCCAATGAACCTCAGTGGACTTATCTAAGAACTGACATAGCTTCCCCACTGCAAGACTGATATCTAGCCTAGTGATAGTCAGATATAACAGCTTCCCCACCAGCTGTCGATATGCCTTCTTGTCATTTAGCTTCACATTATCCTCCAACAGATGAATTTTAGGATCCATAGGAATATTTGCATCTTTGGATCCTAGCATGCCTGTCTCCTGAAGAATATCAAGGGCATATTTCCTCTGCAACATAATTATCCCTTGCTTACCTGTAACAAACTCAATACCTAAAAAATATCTCAGCTTCCCAAGATCTTTCATGACAAACTGGTGTGCCAAGTATTTCTTCATCTGAGATACATCCTCTGCATCACCTATAAGAATAAGATCATCCACATACACAAGTAAAACCACTGTACCCCTACTGGTCTTCCTCACAAATAGTGACTGATCCGATGAAGATCTCTACATCCCAATAACAGACAATGCCTCAGACAGGCACTAGAACTAGGCTCGAGAGCTCTGCTTAAGACCATAAATAGCCTTACGAAGCCTGCATACACACTCCCCCTGAATCTCAAAACCAGGTGGCTACTGTATATATATCTCTTCCTCCAAGTCTCCATACAGAAATGCATTTTTAACATCCAACTGATGTAATTGTCATCCATAATAAGCCGCAACAGATATAAGAATCCAAATAGTAGAGTTGTGTAACAGGGGAGAACGTGTCAAAGAAATCTACCACATATGTCTGAGTGAATCCTTTAGCCACTAAACGAGCCTTATACCTTGAAATAGACCCATTTGGGTTGTATTTCAAGGCAAAGACCCATCTGGCTCCAACAAGATGCGCACTAGACAGTAAAGGTGACAGCTCCCAAGTTCTCTGGTAGTAAGTGCAGACATCTCCATAGCTGCCTTCCAGTGTGGATGTAGTAGAGCCTGTTACTACGAGGTAAGTAACTCAGCACTAGATACAACAGCTGTGAATGCATGAAACTCCGAACTTAAAGAATCATTAGTAACACCACTCCCAGCAACACGATACTAGACATAAGATCGCAGAGCCTTCCTAATAGCAATAAGAATATCTTCATCAATACTCATGGAATCAGGACCTGGAGAACTATCCTCAGGTGGCAGACTCCCACTTGCTACATCTGCTGACACTGTGCCTGAAACAGTCTCCTAAGTAGGAACCACCTCTAGGTTATCAACACTAACCTAAGATATCTCTACACCTGCCTAGCAGCAACAGAAAAATAAGATACTGCTTCATGAAAGATGACATCTGCACTGATATAATGCCTCTGGTGTAGGGGATCAAAACACTGATACCCCTTTTGAGTACAAGAATAGCCAAGAAACACACACTTGATTGCTCTAGGTGCTAATTTATTATGCCCAGGTCCAAGGAGATGTACAAAAGCCACACACCTAAATATCTTGGGTGGAAGATCAAATAACTCATCATTTGGATAAAGCACTTGCCATGGTATCTACTCGTGAATCATTGAGGAGGGCAATCTATTAATAAGGTAGCAAGCAGTGAGAACTACATCTCCCCAATAGTTCTGTGGCATACTGTTATGGATAAGAAGAGCTCTAGCCATATCAAGGATATGTCTGTGCTTCCTTTCTACGGCTCTATTTTGCTGAGAAGTGTGAGGACATGAGGTCTAATGAATTATACCATGTATGCCATAGAATTCTGTCAACCGACGAGTACAAAACTTCAGTGCATTATCAGATCTGAGAGTCTTGATGCAAACATCAAACTAATTTTTTATCAACACAAACTTCTCAATCAGTGGACCTACTTCAGACTTATTCTTCATGAGAAATAGCCAGAACAATCTGGAAAAATCAACCACAATCAAATAGTATCGATGTCCTGCTCTATCAGGAGTCCTATTGGGACCCCAAACATTAAGATGCACTAACTGAAAACATGAAGTTAAACGTGGTCCTGTAGCAGCTGGAAAGGAAGATCTATGGTGCTTCCCAAGTTAACATGCATCGCAAGAAAGTTGCGTAGTTGGGGACATATGAGGAATAAACCTGCGTAACTTTTCCAAAAAAGGATGACCCAACCGTCTATGCCACTGTAAAGCACTCCAAGATGTCGTACTAACCCGACATGCAACAGCCATAGGACCCTACTAAAGTCGGTAAACTCCTTCATATCCACTACCAATAATCTTTCCTGTCATTCTATCCTGGAAAATACATCCACGTTCATCAAAGATGACCCGACAATTAATCTGCTTAATGATCTCACTGATAGAAAGCAAGTTCATGGATAAATCTGGAACAAACTGAACATGATTAAGTTGCATAGAAGGGGTAACATTAATTTCCCCTTGACCACTAATAGGAGCAAGTCGCCCATCAGCTACCTGTACTGTACGACCCTGAGAGACAGGTTGAATATGTCCAAAGCACTCCATATTCCCGAATAAATGATTGGAAGCACCTGAATCAATTAACCACGTCACACCAGTGGTTTAAGTATCACCCACGACAATTCCTAGTGCAATCTCTGACTGAGACAGTGCCATGTTTACTGAACCATACTGCCTCAAACAAAGTTCAACGTGCCACAGAGAAGGGTACACACCCCTGAACTTCTTCACACTTCAGATCTGAAAATTGACAGAAAATGGGGACTACACACTCCAACAAATATACTAACCGAGAAATATACACCCCAAAAAACTCTGCTCACATGCGGTCAATACTCAAGGGGACTACACACCCCAAAAACATGCATCAAAGGGGAATACACACCCTAAATCTAATAGATAAGATCTAAAAATACCATCACATCATCTTCCCGGAAAATCCTTGGCTTTGATACTCCATCAACTATGATCCAAAGATCTTCCAATTAGACACAAGGTAGAGATGTAACCTCTCTGCTGCCAAACACTAATAGCAGGAGAGAGCACAAAAACTCAGCAGCTAAGCCTGGGCAGTGGTGGCAGGTGACCTAGGCGGTGGCCTGCAGCAGCTCTCCCCGACGCTGCGACCTACTGCTGCCGCCACCAGCAGCGGTGGGCTGCTGCTGCTGGCGTGGCCCTGCGCTGCTGGTACTGTTGGCGGCGGCGGTGGCCCGATGCTACTGCTACTGCTGGCGACGGCAATAGCCTGCTGCTAGCGTACTGCTGCAGCAATTAGCGACAGCAATCGGTGCTACTGCTGCTACGGCGGTGGTCCGACGTCGGCGTGGCCGCTGATGGTGGCTGCGGTAGCTCCGGTGAGAAGGCTTAAGGTAGGATTAGGGTTTTGTTTTTGGTAGGCCCTCAACCTTGGCTCTGATACCAAGTTGAAGAAAATAAGCTTCCTTAGGTTGATAAGAAGTCCCTACACCTCTATATTGATGTGGGAAAAGTACATCATAAATCCACTAAATAAAATAAAATAACACAGCACCCCTTACAAACATAAATATAATTCAACAACCACAAAGAGGAGTGAGGCAAGGTTTCCCTTTAGCACTACTTCTGTTTAACATTGTTATTGATACCTTGGCTTTCTTGGCATTCAAAGTTTGTGATCATGCCATTATCTCGAGCTTTAGAGTGCAGAATAATGGGTCATTACTCACACTAGTTCTACAATATGCAAATGATACCACTTTCTTCATTGAAGGCAAGGTTATGGAGGCTAAGAATGTGGCATCCATTGTGGGGATCTTTGTAGATATATTCGGGTTGAGGATTAATGGAAGAAAATCTGCCTTTATGCCCTTCAGTATGGTGGAATAGGAGGTGGTGAATGCTTCAGGTGCCTATTACTTATTCGAGCCTTCCTCTCAATGGGAGCTATCTGAAGTCTAAAGATTGGATGGACTCCTCTAGTGGAGAAGATTTCCAGGAGGTTCAATTCATGGAGCGGCAGATTACTTTCATAAGGTGGACTTTTGGTTCTACTAAAGTTTGTCCTTTCAGTCATCCTTATTCTCTTCCTGTCAGCCTTCAAACCAGGTTAACCAGCCAACAAGATCCTAAACAAACCGGAGATCAGGAGAAAATGATTTTTTTTGAAAGGACCTAGACCATGAAGGGCATTTTTTGCAATTGGTAGTATTCAGTCAGTGACCTAAGAACACCAACTAAGAAATATACGATATACAAGAGATTAAATATTTAAAATTTTAAATATAATTATATATACAATCATACATATTGTAAGTGAGAGTTGACGCAAGTATGGAGGCATGGAAGCTTGGCATGGCAAAAACAATCCACGCAAGGATTGTTTCACGTTGAAATAAAGAGAGGAAGAAGGGTAGCCGATGCTGAGAGAGAGAGAGAGGAAAGGAGTTGTTGATTGGGAAGTATTATTGCATTTACTCAAAATAGAAGGATTACAAATGCTCTCTTTTATAGAGAGAATACATCACAATCCTCTAAAAGAAATAGTTGAAGTAAAGAAAAAATCTTATTTTACCAAACCATCACTATGCCTCTTTATATAGAGACAAGGGAAAAATAACATAATAGGTTCAACACAAAAAATAAGATAACAAATACCCCCTCATAATAAACGTAATTCAACACTTCCCATCAAGTTGGAACATATATATCCACCATACTTGACATGCTTTAACACTTCTCAAACTGGAGGCGAGGCAGTGACCTGATAAATACATCAGCAGTCTGGTAGTAGAGGCAAGACACGTGGTACGGATTAGACCCTACTGAATCAGGCTCCTGGTATAATGACAGTCTACTTCCACATATTTCGTCCTCTCATGAAACATGGGGTTATTAACAATATATGTTGCAGCCCGGTTATCACAATGCATCTCCATAGGCTCCTGAATTTCAACATGAAGATCTCGTAGCAGAGATCTGATCCATATCATCTTAGTTGCAATATGGGTCATAGCCCTATACTCAGACTCAACACTAGAGTGAAACAACACTCTGTTTCTTGCTCCTCCAGGTCACCAAATTTCCAGCCACAAATGTGCAAAAACCAGTAGTAGACCGCCTGTCCCCCACACCTGCATGATCTGCATCAGAGTAAGCCACTATAGACATAGGACCCTTCTTTTGGAATAGAATGCCTCTACCTGGATATCCCTTAATGTACCTCAACACTTGCATAACCACCTGCCAGTGGACATCAGTGGGTTTGTCTAAGAACTGACTTAGCTTACCTACTGCAAGGCTGATGTCTGGTCTGGCGATGGTTAAATAAAATAACTTCCCAACTAACTGTCGATAGACCTTTTTGACCTTTGTCTTCAGTGTATCCTCAAATAGATGAACTTTAGGATCCATAGGAATGTTGGCTTCCTTGGATCCTAGCATGCCTGTCTCATGAAGAATATCAAGTGCATATTTTCTTTGAGACATCACTATGCCCTGCTTGGTCGTGGCAATCTCAATACCCAGAAAATATCTCAGCTTGCCAAGATCTTTCATAACTGGCGAGCCAAATACTCCACCTGATTAACATCATCACTTGTAAGGATAAGATCATTAATATATACCAATAAAGCCACAGTACCAGTACTGGTCTTCCTAACAAACAAGGAATGATCAGAAGATCGCTGCATCCCAAACATAGAAAGTGCCTCAGACAAATGCTGAAACTAGGCTCGAGGGCTCTACTTCAGGCCATAAATAGCCTTACGAAGTTTGCATACACACTCCCCCTGAACCTCAAAACCAGGTGGCTGCTGCATGTGCATCTCATCTTCTAAATCTCCATATAGAAAGGTATTTTTAACATCTAGCTGGTGAAGATGCCATCTATAATAAGCCGCAACAAAGATAAGAATACAGACCGTGGAGAGTCGTGCCACAGGAGAAAAAGTGTCAAAGAAATCTACCCCATAAGTTTAGGTGAATCCTTTGGTTACAAGATGAGCTTTATACCGAGAAATAGACCTATCAGGATTGTATTTCAGGATAAAAACCATCTGACCCCAACTAAGTGCGCACCAGAAGGTAGCGCAGACAACTCCCAAGTGCCTCTATCAGTAAGTGCAAGCATCTCCTCTTCCATGGCCGCCTTCCAATGTGAATGTAGGAGAGCCTGCTAGTAGGAAGTAGGTATCTCCATACTAGAGATAGCAGTTGTAAAAGCATGAAATTCGATCCTAAGAGAGCCTATAGAGAAAACACTACCAGCAACATAATACTGTGCACAGGATCTTAGAACCTTCCTGATAGCGACGGGAATATCATCATCTGTGGGCAAAGAAAGAGACCCTGAAGACACATGAGCAGAATCATCATCAGTATCTCCAATACATGCCTGAGTAGAGGACGATGCTGGCTCAGTAGGAACTGAAGAAGAGGGGGGTGTGTCCTCTCTGTAACTGGCAACTGCTATGTAGCACCCTTCAATGTCTTCTCATCAGGTGGTACAAGTCTGAAAGTATCCACAGTATGTTCTGTAGTAGATACACCACTGTTATGAGAGAAGTCCTCCAAAGCCATAAGAGGTACAGGCATAGGAGCAGCCACCTCTATCTCTCTGAACTGATGACATGAGGTAGAAAAATAAAGGGTAGACTCATGAAAAGTCACATCCGCACTCACATAGTATTTCTAGTGTATGGGATCAAAACACCTGTATCCCTTCTGTGTGCATGAGTATCCCAGAAATACACACTTAACCGCCCTTGGTGCCAATTTATCACGACCAGGCCCAAGGAAGTGTACAAATGCCACACACCCAAAGGTCTTTGGTAGCACAAGAAATAAGTCTGCATCAGGATATAAGATACTCCATGAAATCTGCTTATGTAAAAAGAGAAAGGGAGCCTGTTAATGAGAAAACAGGCAGTAAGAACCGCATCTCCCCAGTAACTATGCGGAACACTATTCTGGATAAGTAAAACTCTAGCTGTATCCAAAATATGGCGATGTTTTCTTTCAGCTATCCCATTCTGCTGCGACGTATGAGGATATTAGGTCCGATGCACAATACTCAGTGATCCATATAAATCAGTCATTTCTTTGTGCAAAATTCTAATGCATTATCTATTTGAATTTTTTTAATGCATACACCAAATTGATTTTTCACAAACATCACAAATTGCCAAATCAAAGAACCAACTTCCGATTTATTCCTCATCAAAAAAGTCCATGATAAGCATGAAAAATCATCCACAAATAACAAATAATATCTATAATTCTGGCAGTCTGCCACACGACTAAGACCTTGGACATCACAATGCAACAAATCAAAACAAGCAAAACTAGTAGACTGGATAAATGCTGGAAAACTGACACGGTGATGTTTTCCCAGCTGACATGCATCACACTGAATCTTTATGGCAGGAGACAAGTGAGGGATGACACGGCATAGCTTGTCCAGTGAAGAATGACCTAGTCTTCTATGCCACTGCAAGGCACTCCCTGCAGTAGTTGTCTGACAGGCTACAGCAACTGGACTCTGAAGTAACCGATACGCACCCCATCCTCATGGCCACCACCAATCGTCCTCCCCGTCATACGATCCTAAAAAGTACATCCAACAGCGTCAAAAATAGTATGACAATTCAACTGCTTAGTAATAGAACTAACAGATAGAAGTTGCATTGCCATGTCCGGCACATAATATATATATCAGCAAGAAGCATAGAGGGTGTAATAGATACCCCCTACCACAAATGGGGGCACGTCTACCGTCTGCTAGCTATACAGAATGTTCTTGTAGTGTCTCTACAATTCCCTAAAGCACTTGGAATTTCCTATCAAATGATCAGATGCACCAAAATCAATCAACCATGACCCTTTCGTACCTGATGCAGATGCATAGGCTGCAATGCTAGAGGATTAAGGCTACTCATGGATCAACTGTGCTAGCCGCTGCACAATTGCATCATAGTCTGCCTCTGCAAGAGATACTGCCTCAGTACTCATACTTGGATATGCTGTAACAAAAGCCTGGTTGACAACAGTAGGACGGCCAAGTTTATTCTAACACTTAGCCTCAACATGGCCAAGCCTGCTACAGTAAGAACATGTAGGCTTGCCCCGACCACCATCAGTCTAGTCTCTGCCTTTGCCACGAAAGAAGCATCCACGACCACCACAAGTGCTAACAGTCGCATGAGTCGAAAACATATTGGTCACAACAACATCGTGAGTAGGCTAAATTTGCATCATACTCAGCCTCATGTAAATTTCCTCAATAGGAGGAAGCTCAGAAAGAGTTAGAATCTGTGAACGAGCCGTAGAATAGTGATCACTCAACCCTGCAAGGAACATGTGGGCTGCAAACTCCTTCCTATGATCCCTGCATGTAGTACATATCGGTCTACATGCATTATATTTCTCCAATAATCCCTTCATAGTGGAGTAATACTAAGACAGACTCATCTCCTCCTGCTTGAGATGGCATAAATCATAGTGGATCTGAAATAGTTGAATTGAATTCAACTCATGTGAATAAGCCACCTTCAAGCCATCCCACATCTCTTTGGCAGAACTGTAGCACATAACTTCATCGCCAATCCTTGGAATGACGCTATTCAAAATCCAAGCTCTCACCATAGCATCATCCCAATTCTAAGTTGCATATTTTCCTGTTTTCTGCTCTGATGGTGCTTCCATAAGCACATGCTTCTTCTCATAGCCTTGCACAGTAACAAGGTTTAGGATCAACAGGGGCAATTGGTCTCATCCAATTTTGTAATTAGAGCAAAGAAGGGGCTCTTGTACACCCCACTTTCTATACTCTATCCTGAAGAGAACTCAAAAGCATATGATGCAGACATGGTAACTTCAAACACACAAGAATAAGCTCAAACAGCAGATCTGAAATCCTAAATTAAGCACCAACAAACTTGAGGAATACACACTCCACAATCCGCAGACAAAAGTAACACTTCACTGGGGAATACACACCCCAAGAATCAAGCAATCAGGGGAATACACACCCAAAAAAAAAAAATCATTCACTATGGGAAATACACACCCCAAATCAGATGAAAGGATCAAGAAAGTCATACCACCCGTAGGAAGATTTTTTTTTTTTCAAATCCTCATCCCTCAATATCCAAAAAAAAAAAAATCTTCCTAAGCGAGGTGAGAACGGTGTGGTGACGTACGGCTGCGACTCGCACTATGCTACGGAGGCTTCAGGGCAAGGCACAACAGCAGGTGGCAGCAACGACAATCAGGAGACGGTCTTGCTACAGCAAGGTGGCAGCAAGCAACAGCAGGAGCACCGCGATCAGTCACTGCGACGCGGCGGCAAGCGCTACAGCGGGGCGACTGCTGGCGGCGGCAGCAGCACTTGATCGCGACGCTGCTATGCCACAATCAGGTGCTGTAGTGGCAGCAGAGAACTGACTGCGGCAGCAGCAGTAGTTGGTGCTGCTGCTACTGTGGCGATCTGACGCCAGCGTAGCCGCCAGTGGTGGCAGCGGTAGTTCCCGAAGAAAGGGCTTAAAGTGGGGTTAGGGTTTTTTTTTGTGGAGACCTCAACCTGGTGCACTGATACCAAGTTGAAGTAAAGAAGAAATATTATTTTACTAAGTCATCCCTATGTCTTTATATAGAGAGACAAGGGAAAAATAGCATTATAGGTCCAACACGAAAAACAAGATCACCACTTGCCGCCTCTCATCGCCTTGCTGCAACACTCGCCACTGTGCCGCAGCACCGAGTCGCGACGCTACTGCTGCTGCTGCCGCCAACCACTTTAGCTGCAGCGCTCGTCACCGTGCCGCAGTAACCTGGTCGCGGTGCTGCTGCCGCTGCCAGCAACCGCTTTAGCTGCAGCGCTCGCCACCACGCTGCAACGACTGGTCGCGGCGCTCCTGTCGCCGCTTGTCGCCCCATTGCAGTAGGATCACCTCCCGATCACCACTGCTACCTGCTGCTCTCGATCTCTCTCTTTAGGGATGAGGATTTGAATTAAAAAAAAAAATTCCTACGAGTGGTATAAACTTCTTGATCTTTCGATGTATTTTAGGGTGTGTATTCCCCGTAGTAAATGATTTTTGGGGTGTATATTCCCTACTGAAGTGCTGTTCTTTGGCCTGTGGATTGTGGGGTGTGTATTCCCCAAGTTTGTTGGTATTTTATCCAGGATTTCAGACCTGTTGTTTGGGCTTATTCTTGTGTGTTTGGAGTTACTATGTCGCATCAGACGATTTTAAGGTATCTTCAGGACAGAATACAGAAAATGAGGTGTACAAGAGCCTCTTTTTTGCTCCAATTACAAAATTAGATGAGACTAATTACCCCTGTTGGTCTCAGACCTTTCTCGTTACTATGGAAGGTCATGAGAAGCATGTGCTTATAGAAGCACCACCGGAGCAAAAAATAGGAAAATATGCGACTTGGAATCGGGATGATGCTCTGGTGAGAGCCTGGATTTTGAATACCGTCATTCCAAGGATTGGTGATGAAGTTATGTACTACAGCACTGCCAAAGAGATATGAGATAGCTTTAAGACGGCTTATTCACATGAGTTGAATTCAACTCAAGTATTTCAGATCCACTATGACTTATGCCATCTCAAGCAAGAAAAGATGAGTATGTCTCAATATTACTCACTATGAAGGGATTATAGGAGAAATATAATGCATGTAGACCGATTTGTACTTCTACGTGCAGGGATCACAGAAAGGAGTTTGCAGCCCACATGTTCCTTGCAAGGCTGAGTGATCACTATTCTGCAGCTCGTTCACATATTCTGACTCTCTCTAAGCTTCCTCCTATTGAGTAGATTTACATAAGGCTAAGTAGGATGCAAATTCAGCCTACTCATAATATTGT
Source organism: Thalassia testudinum (assembly GCA_037157565.1). Taxonomy (NCBI): domain Eukaryota; kingdom Viridiplantae; phylum Streptophyta; class Magnoliopsida; order Alismatales; family Hydrocharitaceae; genus Thalassia; species Thalassia testudinum. Next base: position 23,327,994 of record JAZHRO010000026.1, on the reverse strand, counting down.
TGTCACCAACACGTCCTCGGCTCATGCTGCTGTAAGCACTCGTGCTAGTCGTGCAAGCTTCTTTCATGGTAAAGGCAGGGGCAGAATTGATGGTGATCGGGGCAAGCCTACATGTTCTTACTGTGGCAGGCTTGGCCATGTTGAGGTTAAGTGTTGGAATAAACTTAACCATCTTACTGTTGCCACCCAGGCTTCTGTTACAGCATCTCCAAGTGTGAGCACTAGGGTAGTATCTCTTGCAAAGGTAGACTATGATGCAGTTGTGCAGTGGCTAACACAGTTGACTCATGAGCAGTCTCAATCCTCCAGCACAACAGCCTATGCATCTGCATCAGGTACGAAAGGGTCATGGTTGATTGATTCTGGTGCATCTAACCATTTGACAGGAAATTCCCAATGCTTTGAGGAATTACAGAAGACATCAGAAGAATATCCAGTACAGTTGGCAGACGGTAGGCATGCTCCCATTTGTGGTAAGGGAGGGGTACCTATTACACCCTTCATGCATCTTGTTGATGTATATTATGTGCCGAACATGGCAATGCAACTGCTATCTGTTAGTTATATTACCAAGCAGTTGAATTGCCGTGTTATTTTTGACGTTGTTGGCTGCATATTTCAGGACCGCATGTCGGGGAGGATGATTGGTGGTGACCATGAGGAAGGGGGTGTGTATCGACTACTTGAGAGTCCAATTGCTACAACCTGTGAAACGACTACTACAGGGAGCACCTTGCAGTGGCATAGAAGACTAGGTAATTCTTCACTGGACAAGCTATGCCGTGTCATCCCTCACTTATCTCCTGCCATGAAGATTCAATGTGATGCGTGTCAGCTGGGAAAGCATCACCGTGCCAGTTTTCCAGCATCTATCCAGTCTACCAGTTCTGCTTGCTTTGATTTATTGCATTGTGACGTCTGAGACCTAGCCGTGTGGCAAACCGTCAGAATTATAGATATTATTTGTTATTTGTGAATGATTTTTCACGTCTATCATGGACCTTTTTGATGAAGAATAAATCAGAAGTTGGTTCTTTGATTCAACAGTATGTAATGTTTGTAAAAAATTAATTTGGTGCATGCAATAAGAAAATTCGAACAGATAATGCATTAGAATTTTACACAAAGAAACTGGTTGGGTTGTGTGGATCACTTGGTATTATACATCAGACGTCATGTCCTCAAACATCGAAGCAAAATGGGATAACTAAAAGAAAACACCACCATATTCTGGAAACAGCTAAAGCTTTACTTATCCAGAATAGTGTTCCGCATAGTTACTGGAGGGATACGATTCTTACTTGTTATCTCATTAACAGGCTCCCTTCCTCTGTTTTACATGAGCAGATTCCATGGAGTATCTTATATCTTGATGCAGACTTATTTCTCGTGCCACCAAAGACATTTGGGTGTGTGACATTTGTACACCTCCTTAGGCCTGGTCGTGACAAATTGGCACCAAGGGTGATTGTGTATTTCTAGGATACTCACACACACAGAAGGGATATAGGTGTTTTGATCGCATACATCAGAAACACTATGTGAGTGTAGATGTGACTTTTCACGAGTCTATTCCTTATTTTCTACCTCTGCTCATCAATTGAGAAAAATAGAGGTGGTTGCTTCTATGCCTGTACCTCCTATAGCCTTGGAGGACTTCTCTCATAGTAGTGGTGTATCTACTATAGAACATACTGTGAGCACTTTTAGACCTATACCACCTTTAAGGGTGCTATATATCAGCTGCCAATTACGTACAGAGAGAAAACACACCTCTCCTCTTCTTTAGTGCTCACTAAGCCACCATCGTCCTCTGCTCAGGTATATATTAGAGATACTGATGATTCTTCTACTCATGTGTCTTCAGGGTCCCTCTCTCTTCCAACAGATGATGATATTCCCATAGCTATCAAGAAGGCTCCGAGATCTTGTGCACAGTATCGTGTCACTGGCAGTGTTGTCTCTGCAGGCTCTCTTGGGATCGAATTTCATGCTTTTACAACTGCAATCTCCACTACAGAGATACCTACCTCCTACCAGCAGGCTCTTCTACACCCACATTGGAAGGCAGCCATAGACGAGATGTCTGCGCTCACTGATAAAGGGACCTGGGAGTTATCTACTCTACCTTTTGGTGCACACTTAGTTGGGACCAGATGGGTCTTTACTCTGAAATACCACCCTGATGAGTCTATTTCTAGGTATAAGGCTCACCTTGTAGCCAAAGGATTCACCCAGACTTATGGGGAAGATTTCTTTGACACTTTTTCCCCTGTGGCACGACTCTGCACGGTCCGTATTCTTGTCTCTGTTGTAGATCATTATGGATGGCGTCTTCACCAGCTAGATGTTAAAAATACCTTTCTATATGACGATTTGGAAGAGAAGATATACATGCAGCGGCCACCTAGTTTTGAGGTTCAAGGGAAGTATATATGCAAACTTCGTAAAGTTATTTATGGCCTTAAGCAGAGTCAACCCTGGTTTCAGCGTTTGTCTAAGGCACTTTCTATGTTCGGGATGCAGAAATCTTCTAATCATTCCTTATTTGTTAGGAAGACCAGTACTGGTACCGTGTTGATGGCCTCATTCTTACAGGTGATAATGCAGATGGTATTACTCATGTGAAGGAGTATTTAGCTCTACAGTTTGTTATGAAGGATCTTGGTAAGCTGAGATACTTTCTGGGTATTGAGATTGCCACGAGCAAGCAGAGCATAGTGATGTCTCAAAGAAAGTATGCACTTGATATTCTTCGGGAGACAGGCATGCTAGGATCCGAGAAAGCCAACATTCCTATGGATCCTAAAGTTCATCTATTTGATGATACAGTGAAGGTAAAGGACAAAAAGGTCTACCACCAGCTTGTTGGGAAGTTATTGTATCTAACCATCACCAAGCCAAACGTCAGCCTTGTAGTAGGTAAGCTAAGTCAGTTCTTAGACAAATCCACTGATGCTCACTGGCAGGCAGTTATGCAAGTGTTGAAGTACATTAAGGGATGTCTAGGCAGAGGCAATTTATTTCATAAGACAAAGGGGCCTATGTCAGTAGTGGCTTACTCATGCAAATTATGCAGGAGATGTGGGAGATAAGCAATCTACTACAGGTTTTTGCACATTTGTGACTGGAAATTTAGTGACCTGGAGGAGTAAGAAATAATGTATTGTTTCACGCTCTAGTGCAGGGTACGAGTACAAGGCTATGGCTCATGCTACAGCCGAGATGATATGGATTAGATCTTTGTTACAAGATCTTCATGTTGAAATTCAGGAGGCTATGGAGATGCATTGTGATAACCGAACTGTAACATACATTGCTAATAACCCCATGTTTCATGAGAAGACGAAACATATGGAAGTAGACTGTCATTATACCAGGAGCCTAATTCAGCAGGGTCTACTTCGTACGACATGCCTTGCATCTACTGATTAGACTGCCGATGTATTTACCAAGACACTGCCTCGCCCCCAGTTTGAGAAGTGTAGAAGTAAGCTGAGCATGATGAATATATATGCTTCAACTTGAGGGAGAGTGTTGAGTTACGTTTAGTATGAGAGGGCATTTATTATTCTTGTTTTTGTGTTGGACCCATTATGCTATTTTTCCCTTGCCTCTCTCTATATAAAGAGACAGGGACGGCTTGGAAAAATAAGATTCTCTTTACTTCAACTTCTTAAGATGGCAAAAGACGATCTCCAGATCCATCTTTCCGTTAGATGCTAGGATTTGATCACGAGTAGCCCGATAACAAGGATGCAACTCTAATAAAAACTTGGTAGCCTGCCAAATTGCAAGTGTCTCCCCCTTGTTTATCACAACAAAGAGGCTCATAGATCTCCAACTCCTTAAACAAGGCTTCCATTTTCTCATAGTACTTAGTCAAGGAGAAATCTCACTGACTAGATATCCATATATGAGTATAAAGACCAATAATATGTGCATTACTAGATTTTTTAGCATACCTTTTCTCTAAGATCGTCCAAATCCCATACGCGCTCATTTTATATAGCATGTTTGAGGCAATGGCTAAATCCACAGAGTTCGTTAACCAGTTTATGACTATGTAGTTCTTTTCTTGCTTCTTTTTCTTCGTTCCATCCTTTTGCTCCAATGGTTTTTCAAGGAGGGCATTTGAGTTTTTCTTGGCCTCCGACAAATATTTTGAAGGCACAGGCCCACAAAACATAGTTGGAAGCACCTTGCAACTTGATGGTTGTTCTTTGAACAACCACCTTGCCTTCTTCTACTGACAACGTTGCATCGGTGGCAGTGGTGTCTGTCATCTTCCTCGATCTACAATTCTCCTACTCCGCGTAAGGTGTTGGATGTGATGAGGAGAATCTATCAGAAATGAAGACCACGCACATGTGGCCTTGAAGAGTGCACGCACAAGAGAACAAATTTCTCGTGTGCGTGGACCCTTCTACTTCAATGCATACACACCAAGGACCTTACATCGTAGGCTCTAATACCATGTGAGAGTTGACACAAGTGTGAAGGTGTGGAGGCTTCATTGGTGTAGCAAAAATAGTCCATGCAGGGATTGTTCCACATTGGAATAGAGAGAGGAAGGGTAGCTGACAGTAAGAGATAGAGAGAGGAGAGGAATTATTGATTAGGAAGTATTATTGCAATTACTCAAAATAGAAGGATTACAAAGACTCTTTTATAGGGAGAGAACATATCACAATCCTCTAAAACAAGTAACAAACTCAATACTAATCAAATCAAATCTACTAAAATAAGGATAGACCAACTCCTCTAAAACAAACTTTCTAAAAACCAACATACCAACTAAAACACCACAAAACTTGCAATCAAAGCAAACCCAAACATGACCAAAACCGATGCCCACTTGGATGCCTTAACTGACTGCCACGTGGCACTACCATGTGGCCCTTATTCTTCGCATTATATATACATATAAATTGAAAATATCCACATATGTATTAGTATTATTTTTTTGACGTGCATATTCTCTCGAGGAGACCTGGTAGATGACACGGAGGGCGATGGTGATGAAGGACTGAGGAGAACTTGAGAGAGGGTGCAAGTTTAGGATTTCATTAGGATTTAAATGTAGTGAGATGGGGAAAGAAAAGTCGGGTGGGGTTCTTTTTGTCTTCGGCACACCAATCAAGAGAAACAAAATTAACTCCCAATGCTCAATTGGACGACTAATCGATCAATTAATCAGAAAATCAGGCAATTAATTAATCTACCTAATTACAGGCCCAAATATTGATATGCGGTTCAATCCCCGATTGCATATGATTAATTAACTAATTAATTGACCACATAGACTGATTTTTGCAGCCTTGATTGGTACCATGGAAAAAGCTCTGCAAGCCCAAGAATAAAGGGGCCTTAGGGATTCGATTCTTTAAGGAGTTTAATGATGCTCTTTTATTGAAATGGGTGGTGAAGTATTTTTATAATGGAGATGGTCTTTAGGATAGAATAATGTCAAATTCTTATGGGTTTATTTGAACATCCATGAAAGAGCGGTAACACGCCTCGGGGATTCATCTTTTTGGTGGTCTTTGATCCCTACTCTTCGCTTATGTGCACCCCTGTTCCATCCCGCTTTGAGTAGGGGGGCCCATTTCAGTTTTTTGAACGAGGACTGGATGGGTTAACAGGGCTTTTTCAGTCTGTTTTCCTCATTTATTTTAGTTGGTTGCCAATAAGGAGGCCAAGGTGGTGATGTGTGGGACTCTCAATCAAATGCATGGAGTTTGGTCTTCCGGTTAGGGCTATCCGAGGCTAGAATTGATGAAATTCAGAACCTGTCTACTTTGATTATAGACATACAACCGAAGCCTGATATGCAAGATGATGGACTTGGAAGGATGGTAGCTACACGGTGACAAAAGCTTATAAGGCTATTGCTGGTTTTGACCCTATTGATGTGGATTTTGTTACGATTTGTTCCCAGATGTGGAAGCTACGAATTGTTTTAAAAATCAGAATCTTCTTATGGATGTTGCGAAAGGGAAAGATGGTGACGAAATCTATTAGAAGCTTGTGGTGCAATGATCCGGATGTAAGGTGCCCCTTATGTCAGGTTGAAAAGGAAACCATTTTGCACCTATTTTGGTCTTGCCCATTTTCTTTGGGTGTTTGGAATGTCTCTGGTCTAAGGGGAATTTCTTCCTGTTAGGGCTAATTCGAGTGGTTGGGTCAAGGCAATTTCCATCTTATGGTATATTTGGTTGTAAAGAAATGGGGTTGTGTTTAGAGGGGAGAGGGCTTAGAGTGAAAATGATGTAAGGGAGGCTCATGTCATGTCTGAGTTTTGGCACGTAAATTTATAAGTCCATTCCTTATTCATTAATACATGATAATCATTGACCTCCGATAATCATCCTTTTTACCTTAAAAAAAAAAAAGTTTCCCAATGTCTCCTCTCAAACTATCGAGAGTTGTAACTCTAGGCCTAGATGTAGAGAGAAACACCTCTTTAACTGGGTTAACAATTTTGTCACCTTTTGTGGTTTGTCTCTTCTTATTTTATAGCATATGGTGCTCAAAATGTCTTACTACTCTTTCAAAAGAAAAAAAATGTTTTACAACCAAGTACAAGTCAACGAATCAGGGAAGGCAAAGAAACTTCTAGCTGAGTATCTCTAACAACATGGATTGATTTGAGAAGTTGGTTAAATTTTGAAGTAACAAATGTAACGTGGAGAGGTTATTTCCTTGCATATAGATAAGGATGACGGCAATATTCCCTGGAGTTTGAAAATTATGTTGCTTGTCCTTGCTAAAACTTGCATTACTTGTCTTCTTTAGGCCTATATTTGTACTTTACGTTTTTGCACCACTTGAAACTTCAAGCTAGATTTTTTTCAGAAAGGGAAAAGGGGGTTAACAAGGTTTGCTAACCCCTCTAAATTCATTAAAAGAAAAATGGTGCAACACCCCATCAACACTAGCTCTATCCCCTTCAAGGATAACACCATTACGGTTTAACCAAAAGCACCACATAAGAATATAAGATCATATCCTATCTCTATCTTGATTGTTGGGCCTCATGCAACAAGACATTTAGAGACCAAATAAAAGCTCTACTCTAGAATTGTTGCAGGAAATGACAAGAAAAAAAAAAGACGTTTTTATATATATATATATAAACTTTTAATACGATATATATACCTCCATGTTCTTGATATTGACATATATATCCCTATAAAGTTACTCTATTAAAGTCATATCCCTCACTCCGTAAAACCCAACGGAAAACATCATAAAAATTTTAAAAAATATGAAAATTTATATATACCTCCCTATATTTACCTTACAACTTTGTATATACCCCATAAAAATGTTGTATATACTCCCCCACCTCTCCCTCTCCCTTTCCATGCGTGCCTCCGACATCCCTACCAACCACGAGCTCCTCCCCTCCGTCCTCTACTCCTGCGCCTCCCCCGCCTCGTCCTCCCTCTCATGCGCCCCCCCTTTAGCGCTTTCCTACCACTCCAATCCCTTCTCCCCGACGAGCAGCGAAATTACAGTAATCCCCCAAAGCCCCCTCCTTTCTAGGGTTTCCCCTCCACCTCCACACAACCCTCCCCCTTCGAGCGATGGATCCTCCACTCCACCCTACCGCAGGGGTCGTGTCCTCAATCCGACTCAAGAACTTCATGTGCCACAACAGCCTCCAGATCGAGCTCTGCGATTGGGTCAACTTCATCACCGGCCAGAATGGAAGTAATCCCTACGCCTTCCTTGGAATCCCCACTTGCTTCTTCCCTTCCCTCCTCTTTCCCCGATCGTGTATTGGTTTCAGGTGGGAAGAGTGTGATCCTTACAACCCTCTACGTCGCGTTCGGATGCCGCGTAAGGGGACGCAGCAGGCGACTTCACTGAAGGACTTCATCAAGACTAGCTGCAAGTTCCCCCCTACCTTTTTTCAAGTTCTTACGTAAAAGTTTGAATCTTGTCCCTGTCTGTTTGAGTTTGTCAAGGGAGGAGGCCAAGGGAGAGGGCGGAGGCATGGAGGGAGAGGGCGAGGCGGGGGAGGCGGAGGGCGATGCAAGAGCAGGGGAGGAGCTCGTGGTTAGTGGAGAGGCCGGAAGCATGCATGGAGAGGAAGAGGGAGAGGGAGAGGTGGGGGTATATACAACAGTTTTATGGGGTATATATGAAATTGTAAGATAAATATATAGAGCTATATATAATTTTTTCTATCTTTTTAAATTTTTTATGACGTTTTCCGTTGGATTTAACGGAGTAGGGGCATACGACCTCAACGGAGTAACTTTATAGGAGTATATACGTCAATATCAAGAACATGGGAGTATATATGCCTTATCGAAAGTTTACAGGGGTATATATGTAAAAACCCCAAAAAAAAAAGATGATCAAAATCCTCCATGGTCGAAGAGCAGAGTACACACAAAGCATCAGCATTCTAGGCCCAAGTAGCTCTATAATGATGGGTAGTAGGAGAAATGAATCGAGTGCTTTATTATCTAACCTTACCTCTTAATATATATAGCTTAAAAAAATATGATACAACCCCACAAATAAAATAATAAAATAATAAAAGATACATGACTTAAGATTAAACAAAATATGTAAAGACCGTAGGGGCATAATGATCTCCCTTAAGTTGGAGCATAGATGTTAATCATACTCAACTTAGAACACCAAACATCAAAAGATGAACGTGGCAGTGGCTTGATAAAAATGCCTATTGTCTACTCTGATGTAACAGGAACTGCATGGATAAGTCCACGTTGGATCAAATCACGTGTAGAATGTCAATTAATCTCGATGTGCTTCATCATCTCATGAAACATAGGGTTATTAGCAATATGCATAAGCTCTGTTATTACACCTCATCTCCATAGGTGTATCGTAGGGAATGTGCAAGTCTGTCAAAAGTGACCTCACCGACCATCATCTCTGCAGCCACGTGGCCCATCGCCCTATACTCTTGACTCTACACTGGTTATGGTGACAACCACCTGATTTTTGTTCTTCCAAGTCACCAGATTCCCAGTAATATAAGCACAAAATCCTGTAGTGGATTTCCTCTCAGTCAAACTTCCTGCATAATCTGCATCGAAGTATCCACTACTCTCATGGTTATCCCTCTGTTGTACAAGATACCTTGCCCAGGTCCCTTCAAGTATCTCAGCACCATCATGGTTGCATTCCAGTGTTGTCCGATCAACCTGTCCATTAACTAAATCAATTTCCCAACAACTAGAAAAATGTAAGGTCTAGTGATAGTCAAATAAAGAAGCTTCCCAACCAACTACCTATACTATCAACAGTCTCAGCCTCATCATAAAGTCTGGCTTTGGGGTCCATAGAAATGTTGGCTGGTTTGGCCCCTAGCATGCCTGTTTCATGTAGAACATCTATAGCGTATTTTATCTGAGATAGAACAATTCCCTTTTTACTGCAAGCAACTTCTATCCCAAGGAAGTACCTCAGCAGCTTGAGATCCTTCATAACAAATCTATTTGCAAGGCATTTCTTGAGCTCAGCAATGCCACCTGTATCATCTCCCGTAATAATCAAGTCATCTACATACACAAGAAGTATTACCACTCATTTTCCCGTCCTCCTGACAAAGAGGGAATGATCTAACGTGGACCTCTAAAATCCAATAGCCTCCACCACCTCGGAGAGCTTCTGAAATCAAGCTTTAGGACTCTACTTCAATCTAGATATGGCTTTTCGCAGTCTACACACACACTCCCCTTGAGTCTCATAACCAGGTGGTTACTGCATATAAACTTCCTACTATAGATCATCATACAGAAATGCATTCTTGACATCGAGTTGGTGAAGTTGCCAATCATACTGAACTATTACTGAGATAAGAATGCGAACAGTCGGTATTCAGTCAATGAGATCACCAATTAAGGAGTATACGATATACGAGTGATTAATCAAGGATTAATAAGTGTAGTATTTTTTAATATTTAAAATTTTAAATGTAATTATATATATCATTATACATATTAAGTATACATATATATAAATTGAAATATCATATATATATTAGTATTATTTTTTTGATGTGCATATTCTCTCAACATAGCTTTTAACAAACTACCAATGTCACAACACATAAAATAAGATAAATAAACTAAGATTGGTGCATCATAAATCTAAAGGAAAATTTTTTAGTTCCAAAGTACCACCAAAAGTACAAAATAGATAGCAAATTCTCAAAGAAATATCTCAGGAAAATATTAGGATTCAATCATCCTCTTCCTCATCTAGAAATAAGGGTACATATGCTACTATGCATAACATCTAAAGCATAAATCTAAAATTCAGTATATATGCTACTATGCATAAAGTCTAATGCATAAAATTTAATCACCAGTAACATTAACATATGCTACTATGCATAAAATCCAAATCACAAAAAAATAATAAATGCAATTCGCAAACCAATCTAAAGTAATATATGCAACGCACAATAACAAAAACTAATCTAAAGTCACATTTGTAACAAATTCAGTATCATTAAACATTTTTTTTAAAGAAATCAATATCATTAAACGTGAAAGAAAGTTGAGAGAACCAACCACCGATAAGAAGAGAATAGAAAGAAGCAATAGCTATTAGTAGACTATGGAGAGCAGCAGCCACCAGTGGAGAGGGCAGCAGCCACCGGTGCACCGTTCATTGGCGTTGGAACCACTGCCATTGATAGCAATTGCCAATAGCCACCGTAAAGACTGCTCACTAGCGATGGAGGGGTTGGGTGGTGCAGTGACAATTGAACACCTGTTGGCCGGAGCAGTGACTCGCAAAGAGGCTCTGGGTGGCAGTCGGTCGGTCATTAGTGGGCGATGGCAAGAACATCAAAGAGAAACCTTGCAAGGGACCGAGGGTTTTGTGCTTAAGGTTTTCGTGCATTGGGAGAAGGTGTCGTTTAGGTGTTATTTGCATTGCACGTGAATCAAAGCTAAAAAGAAAATTGAAATCTTAAACCTTAGTCAGCCAATTAATTGGGTAGATCGACTATAGGGCTGAATATAGATACTCGGTTCATTTGTTGACCGCATACGTTTATGCAGCCAATTATTCGGTCACATAGACCAATTTTTGCACCCTTGGTCTAAGTGAATCCCTTGGCAACAAGACAGATCGTGTGTCGAGCAATTGACCCATCGGGGTTGTATTTGATGGTAAACACCCATCAATAACCAACAATCGCAGCTCCATTTAGAGTAGTTAGCTCCCAGGTATCCCATGAACATAAGGCAACCATTTCATCTTCCATGGCATAGCGCCATTTTGGATTGAGCATTGCTTGCTAGTAGGTAGTAGGAAACTAAGTAGTAGCCACAACAACACAAAATTTGCCAAATGAAGCACCCAGGCCCTCAAGAGATAGGATCCCTCCACATCATACCGAGCATAGCTTTGAGGTGCTTCCGAATAGCAATCAAAAGATCCATATCATTATCCATAATTCTCTGTATTGGCTCAGAAGTAGTGTCATCCATCCATGCACTTGTATCATTATAGCTTGGTAAAGCATCGTCAGTTTGCAAAGTCTTTGTGCTCACCTATATTGAGGAGGATGGTGTCAGTGAAGAAAGGGGGGTTGCCTGTAAGTGACAGGAATCTTGTAGGTAACAAGCAGATCCTGGTACTGCATCGGCTCAGTAGTAGAGGGTACGAGATCAACAACGGGTATACCCCTTAAAGGTATGGGTCCTCAACAATCTCTAGAGAAATGTCACGACACATGAAAGTTAACATCACATAATGACAACCATAAATAGGATCAAGGCACCGATAACCTTTCTAGGAGTGAGATTATGCACAAAAGCATGGATAGCACTTGACGACCCTAGGTGCCAACTTATCCCGACTAGGAGTGAGATTATGCACAAAAGCAACACAACCAAAAACTTTAGGCAGCACATGAAACATCTCACGACCCAGATACAACAGTTGCTAAGGAATCTACTCATGGATAGCAGAGTTAGGCATTCCATTAATCAAAAAACAAGCAGTCAAAATAGCATATCCCCAAAAAAGAGAATGAACACTATGATGTATCAGTAGGATACGTGCAACATCAAGAAGATGTCGATGCTTCCTCTCAGTAACACTATTTTGCTGAGAAGTGTGAGCATAAGTAGTCCGATGCACAATGCCATGGGATTTATAAAACAATGACAACTAACGAATACATTATTCGATTGCACAATCTTAACAATAGTAGAAAACTGAATCTTTATTTCTAACATAAAATGTTCAATAATAGTACCAACATCAGACTTATTCTTCATAAGGAAAACCTATGACACTCTCGAAAAATCATCAAGGATAACAAGAAAATATAGTAGCCTTGCCAATCAGGAATCCAAAGAGGAACCCACATATCCATATGCAACAACTAAAACAGAGAAGTAGACCCACCACTCTGACCAGAAGAAAAACTAGAGCAATAATGCTTGTCCAACTGACAAGCATCACAAGTGATGATTGCAAAAGGAGAGATATGTGATATGCCACACCAAAGTTGATCTAGAAGAAGGTGACCAAGATGAAGATGCTACTGGAAGGGACTCCCTGCTGCAAAGGTGACCTCCCTACAACAAGCAACAGCAACTGGATTTTGACTCAGGCAAACACCTCCTTTTCTTCACGTTTTCCACCAACCGTCCTCCCCATAAGCTTGTCTTGATATATACATGACACATCATTAAAAATAGCACGACAGTTCAGCTCCTTCATAATGTGACTAATTGAAAGCAGGATAATTGGAAAATTCGATACAAATAACACATCATGTAATCGTAATGTAGAAGTGACGGGGAACTCCTCCTATCCAACAATATAGGAGTGCCCCCATTAGTAACCTAGATTATCCTGCTTGGAGGAACAGGCCTTAACTGAGGGAAACACCTCTGATCTCCATATAAATGGCGTGAAGCCCTAGAATCCACTAACCAATCACCACTCCATTGATCTGCAGGTTGGGAAGAACAAACAAGATCGGTACTTGATGAGGAGGCAAGTATAGTTGTCTCAGGAGGAGCACTACAAGTCTGGGTCATCTGAGAAATGTATTGTAGTAGATCATCAAATTAAGCCCAGGACACTATGTCAGGAGCAACCTTAGTAGGCTTAATTGCTTGATTGCCAGTGAGAGGATGACCATGCTTTGTCCAACAAGTGATCTCAGAGTGTCCGAGTCAACCACAGTATCTGCACGGAGACCTGCCTCGCCACCCCCCCCCCAATGCACGTCCACGACCTCTGCTTCATGACACAGGGGATCCTTTACCACTTCTTGGTGTAGCAGCAAGGGTAGAATTTCTGGTCAGAGACCTCTGTAGTAGGCAGGTGGACAACAATCCAGCTCAATCTGCTGTAGGTCTTCTCAAAAGAGGGAAGATCAAAGTGAGAATCTATGAGCGAGTAGTAGTAAACTGTAGTCCCAGCCCAAACAAGAAAAGTAAGACGGCTATCTCCTTCCTGTATGCCCTTTGAGAAGCATAGGTACACACAAGTCTGTTGACATTACGCTTCTCTAGTAAGTCCTTCATGGCCAAATAGCACTACACCAGAGAACGACCCTCCTGCAATAACTGTGTCAGCTCATGGAAGGTCTGCAACACATGGACTAAATTCTTCTTATCGGAATACGTCTCTCGCAAACTGTCCCATATCTCCTTTGTTTTTTGATAATACATGATCTTATCTCCAATCTTAGGAATGACACAATTAATGATCCAGGCACTGACCATTGCATCATCTTTATTCCTAGAGGCATTCTTCCCTACCTTCTCTGTAGGTTATGGATGAAGCAAAATGTGCTCCTTATCATGATCCCTCACAGTCATGAGAAAAGTTTGTGACCACCAGGGATGGTCTTGTCCAACTTTACCAGGGGACCAAAAATGAACTCCTATATTTCCTAATCTCCACCTTAGAGTCTGATGTCACCTCAAACAAACTTGATGACACCATCTTGCCTTCACCCAGGTTCTAGAATCGGTAGAGCTTTACCAAAGCATCCAATCAGCCAAGAAACACAAGATTAAGGATCTGAAAAATTGATTTCAGATCATAGACAAATCTAAACTCTGATTGCCAAGCATAACAGTTACCTCCTAGGGCATCACTGACCACAAGAGGTATTGCCCCTCCCTCTAGCATTCCCTAAGATGGAAGAAACCAAAGAGAGGACGACCCTTACCTATACAATAAAAATCTAGCAGCAACACACGTGACCTAAATCAACCTCGTGACTTGCAACATGTGAAAATTCAGCACATAGCAGTCTCAACAAGCTGCTACAGCAACAACGGTAGCGCCACTTGAGACCAGGAAGCAGCACTGCCCAGATCAGGCGGCACAACCCCGATTAGAACCCTTGCGATGGTGCAGGGGATCATCCAACGGCAGAGTGACAAGGTGGACAAGGCCATGCGATGGCATGAGGCTCTAGGCAACCCTGTAGGGGCGATGTTGGGCCCTATTGGGCGGCGCTGCAGGGCCTAGACCTAGAGGAGAGGAGCCAGTGATGCCCTCTATGGTGTAGCAGCCAATGGCACCGTCCTTGAAGGTGGGCTTTCGGTGGTGGGTGTTGGAATCTAAGATCGTTATTCTGATACCAAATAAAAGAAAATGAACCAAGTGCTTTATTTTCTAACCCTACCTCTTAATATATAGAGGTGGGAAAAATATGATACAACCCCACAAGAAAACAATAAAATAATAAAAGATACATGACTTAAGATAGAACCAAATATGTAAAGATCGTAGGGGCACAACACAGGTCACCAGCTTCTTCCTTCTCAAAAGCCAGATGAAGAAATGCACCTTTAATGGCAATCTGAAGCTCCAAATGCATCTACAATCCTTAGCAAGAATAGGATTAGCAAGTGCATTAGCGCCTATAAAAAATTTGTCGGCCTCTTTTACCTTGAAGCAACCATGTTTCCAAACACAACCATATCTCTCTGTCCCTGGGGTAACGCCATGAAGGGCCTACAATGTGAGGGACAACTCTTTAGCTTTAGCCTTAAAGAGTGACTGGGGCACATCGGGTAGCCACAAACCATCCTGGAAATAATGGGCAACCACTATTGAAGGATCCGTAACAAGAGCTACTAGTGTGGGGTACTCGTCCGGAATGATACCAAAAGGAGACCACTAATGGGATCAAAACCTAAACATCCATCGCCAAGAGAGGCTCTACAATGTGGTTGTTCTTTCCGAAAGAGTTTACAAAGACCCTTCTAGAAGGTTGATGCATCTATAATCGATAACCTTCTTTCATCCTAATCAATGGTACTCCCATAAGACTCAAGCAAGATTCTCTTCTAGAAGGGACAAGAGGATCCCATGATGTAAAGCACCCACTTAGAATGTAGCACACCGTTGAACTCTTTTGAGTTGAGGACCCCTAATCCTTCATCTCTCTTAGGTTTGCAAACCTCCTCCCAAGCAACCAGTGGTATGGAGCCACCACCAACAAATGAGCTCCACTGAAACTTTGCAACAAAGCATGCAAGCGCCTTCAAGACTAAAAGTAAATAGGCAAAGTGGAAAGTGCTGAGGAGAGTAGGATTAGCCTTTCTCCTCAAGAAAGTAGCCACGTTGCCCATCCTTGCAAGTGTTTCTCCATACACTCAATAACTTGGGTCCAACCCATCAATAATGGTGCCAAGTGTGAATGGAAGACCAAGATACTTGACAAGTAGCTAAAGAGTATCCACTAGCAAGGCTTCCACATAAGAGCATGATTTGTCTTCATACATCCCAAAGGTCAAAAAACCTTATTTCTCGAGGTTTACCAAGAGACCAAACGCCTCCTTAAAAAGCTGAAGGAGTCTAGCTTTCTTTGCCTTTGTTGTTGCTCCCTCGACAAATAAAATCACATCATCGACATATTGTAAGATAGGAACCAATGTGCCTCCTCTTCCAACTCCAAAGCCATGTATTTTACTAGTCACACATAGGGAAAAGCATGCATTAGCGAGGAAATCCATTACGAGTACAAATAGTAGGAGAACTAATGAACCCTATCTGGCACCCCTCAAAGGTTGAATTCTTCCACCTTCTGGCTGCCCATTAATAAGGATGGAGAATGATGCAAAAGTGACAAATTTTCATCCAAGAAATCCATTGTTGAGGGAATCCTCAAAAGAGAAGAAAGGATTGTATCAACTTCCAATCCAAGGAATCATAAGCTTTAGAGAAGTTGACCTTCCAACAGAAGATCTTCCTCCTTTCCATCTTCCAGGCTGCCAACATTTCTGATGCAACCACATAGTTTTCAAGAATCAATCAACCCCATAAAAAAGCTTGCTGAACCGAGCTAATCAAGTCATCAAGAGTCACGGCCAATCAAAGAGCCAACACTTTAACCACAAAAGATATATAGAATTAGAAAGAGCAATTAGCATGTACTCCTCGACTCTTTTGGTAGCATCCCCTTTTAGGTAGCAAGAATAGGTAGAAGACATTCAATTTGGCAAAGCCCTTACTAACCGAAAGAGAGTGAAAGATTGACATGATATCTTTCAGAAGATGCCAGAACTCCTTCAAGAAGAAAAAGAAGAAAAACATCAAGGCCAAGAGATCCTTCTTGTTTGAGGGAGCACAATGCGCTCCGCACTTCATCCTCAATAAAAGGAGCAAGAAACAAGGCAGCAACTTCATTTGTAAGTAGACCTAGCCAACGAGCCAAGGGCCTATCCCCCCAGCCCATTCATGGATCAAGCCTACGTTAGGTAGGTAAGCTTAGGTAAGGCCTCTTTTAGCTCAGCCCATTTCATCCCATTAATTCAAAAATCAAGATATATAATACATACATATATAAAAAACACACATGCACACACAATGAACAAAATCCAAACAAAACCATCTATGCCTGATGATTTTTCTTTTTCCCATCGATGATTAATCATGGATAGATGGTTTTGTTCTCTAGTGCTTATGGTTTGTTGAATGGTTGATGGATATACTTGTGAACTCATCTAAATTCTCTAGAATGTGGAAGTTTTAACAAGATATAGTTTGTGTGGTATTTCATTTGCATGATAAATTAGTTAATGTTACAAATAGATTGAAGTAGTTTTATGCGGTATTTAGTTTTTTTTTTTCAGAACTTTTGAACCTATGGGTCGACCTAGCCCGACCTAACTCTAGGCCGCATATGGGCTAGGCATTACGGCTCACGGGTGAAGCTAGGTTGAGCCTAAACAAGGCTATTTTCATACCTGACACATTTGCTCTAGTTCATGGCTCAGCCAAGCCTAATTCATGATCAAGTCTATTCGTAAGGCGCTTAGGTCAATAAACCCCAAGGTGGCAAGATCTAGCAAATCTCAAGGTGAAAAGCTAGTGATAGAAATCTACAAAGACTAGCCCAACCTTCAATTTGCCCTAAAACTCTTCCTAGCCATGCTTAACATTTTCAATCAAATTTTTCCTTCTCTCATTAGCAAAGGCATGGAAAAATCTAATGTTCACATCCCCATCTTTAAGCCTTAGCTATTTAGATCTTTGCCACCAAGCCACCTCATCTTTCTTGTCCTCAGTTTGAATCTTCTTTCTTAGCTTTTCCCTTTCATTCCCCTCCTTGGGCATAAGGTCCCACTGTCCTCCACATAGTCCAATCTGCAGATTTCTTCCAACACTTCTTTAACTCTATTACAAGCAACCTTTAGTTCTCTCCTATACTCCTTTAGCTTATCCCTGAGGAACTGCATTTTTTTATATAAATGAGTGTAGGGTGCCCCTCAGGATTACACTCCCTTCACCAACCATGTATCATGTCTCTAAAGCCATCCTCAAGAAGCTAAGCTCTCTTAAACTTGAAGTGCATCCCAAAGTGAATCCCTTCACCTCACACCAAAGCCAAAGGAGAGTGGTTTGGAAGGGATGCGGAAATGTCTTCCTTAGTCCCAAAAGGAAACGTTCACAAAAGGCAATGGACCCGAAAAAACGATGAAGAGATTTCAAACCACCTTTGTTAGAGCTACGCTAACAAAATTGATAGTTGGGGACTTCCAACTCTAAAGTATTAACCTCTGGAATCCAATCTATAAAGCTCTCTACTCCTCTATCACAACCCCTAAGCCTCTTCGATCTATCCCTCGAAGTGACGATGCTGCCAAAAGTCAGTAGAGACCTGCAAAGAGAGCTCCTCGCCAAAGGCCTCCTTGTCTTCAAGTGCACAAGGCCCGTAGATGTTCACCACCCAAATGATGAAGTCATCAAATCCGCACTAAAGGTCCATGGCAATAACAAGCCTCCACTTGATGACAATGGTGCAAACAAAGAAGTCCCCACTCCAGCCAATCAAGAGCCCTCTAAACCTTCTTGAAGCATCAAGTACCTCAAACTTGTCAAGACATGAGCCACCAATCTAGTTCCAAATTCGAACATCACAAGATTCCAACTTTGTCTCATCCAACAATAGTATATCAACCAACCAATCTAAAATGTAGTTCCTAAGGATACTCCTCCTAGAGCTATCCCTTGAGCCTCATGCATTCCAAGTAGCAATCTTCATTTCTTCAAAGTTGCAACCCTTTTTGCTACTGTCTTACACAGTTTGTCTCGTGCAATAGGTCTCCAACCTGCTTAAAAGCCAATCATATGAGACGTGCACGACAAAATCGATCCATCCTCCATTGAAGTAGAAGATGAGGGGGTTGCTGCGAGTGGCAAGTTTGGCGGAGCAACAGAGGCACAATTTGCTTGACAACCCACACCATACCCACCTTCTTCAGCTGAGCCCCCAACCTTAACCGCAGGGATGGGTTCATTTCTTTTACAACCACGAAATGAATTGGAAAGTGATGTGCTACATTTCAGATGCCGAACCAACAAGGCCTCCATAGCTAACGGAGGATTCATCTTAGTAGACTACAAAGATGGAGACGAGAGGGCTTCTTAAATTGGTTGATTTTATCTAAAGGGATAGCTTGTTGGGATCCCAATGCTAATTTGTGGTTTATCAAAACATTGTGCAAGTCATATATATAATTTACAAATATACACTTTACACATATAATTCTTTTTTTCAAATATATTAATGTTAAAAGGTACTTGGCCAACTAATCAGAAAGTATTTCTCAAAACACAATATACTCCTTAACAATCTCATTGACTAGAGATAGAGTACAAATTTTGCAACCTTTCAAGAATGCATGATCTCTACCTATGTTGAGGCTTTGCCTTTCCATAGTTGATAGCAAGCACGGATATCGGAGATCAAGAACAAAGGTCAATTGCATCTTGTCATGAAGCCAAGCACACTTAACATGTCAAAAGGCAAGATTTTGTTTTTGGCCAAAGTTACAGATCAGATGCATAACATAAAGAAAATGCCAGCAACTACCACCTCAAAAGTTCACACCTATGCAGTTTAATCAATTTCTAAGCTGAAAAGCATATGATCAAGCTCTACCACATGTAGTGCCACCTCACCTTGTGGTGCAGGATATCATTGGTTGGAACCGGTTAAGCCACACGAATACATTACTCAATAAACAACTCCCTGAAGAACCCTTTTCCAGAATTACACCCAACAACAACACTCTGAACGCTAAACAACTTAACCTCCATTTTTAACCGCCTACTGAACTCTGTTTATGTGCTCATATGCCACCGTACAAATTTATCCATTCAGTAGAATCCGATTTAGTGCCTATTCTACATTCACATGTATGAAGAATTGAGAAAACACCAATATCTTGTGTGTCCTCACAAGGCACGCCATGTGTGCTTCGTTGCTTGCAGTTAAGCAATTATACTCTCTTAAATCCCGTCTTCTTTTCAGTTCCAGTACATTTTCCTCCCCTCCGTGCTCGAAAATTCGCCAATGCTTCCATATCACGTTCCAAGCCATCCAATAATCTTTTTGTTCCCATTCAAATTTCAACTCCTACACAAGCTCTGTCCTTACTAACCACACACACACACGCATCATACTCCAATTCAGATTCACCCTCACATCAAAAATTTCCCTTCCCTTATAAACCCAAGAACCCACACTCCACTTTACTACCATTCAAACTTCCAAGCACCATCTCCTCTCCTCAAACCAATCACTCGACCTCCAAAGCAACAAACACCAATCCAAACCAAACCAGTACAACAGAAGCCGATCAAAAGGCAATCAATCACCTGAGCAACCGTCAGAGCCTTGGCCTCGTTGGACCTGACGAGCTCATCGTAGCGCTGCTTGATCCGCCGCTGCGTGGCGCTCGACAACGATGAGAACGGGTACATTCCATCACGATCCGCTAACTTTGCCGCCACCAACACCGCCTCGACCTCCACCTCCTTCGCCTTCGTCACACCCTCCTCCTTCTCGCCGCCACTCCCTCTCTCTGCGGTCGTGGCGCCCTCACTCCTCCTCCTCCTCCCCTTCTTCTTCCGCTTCTTCTCCCCGTCGACCTCTTCCACCTTCTCTTCTACACGGGATGGGGGAAGGGATTCGGCCGAGGGGAATCCGGCGGGGGGAAGACGCCGGCGGCGCCGCCAGAGGAGGAGGGCGACAAAGGAGAGAGCTAGGAGGAGAAGAGGAATGAGCAGCTCCATGGGTGGAATGCGCGTTCGTTCGTTCGTTCTTGAGAGAGAGACAGAGAGACAGAGAGACAGAGAGCTTGGAAAAAAAGGCTCAAGGAACTGTGTGTAGCTGCCGAAGCTTCATGTTCCGCCCTGCCTGTTCGGCGGAAATTGGGAAAAAAAAAATTTGTACGGACGGATAAAATAAAAATAATTGTTAATGGTGATATGAGAAAATTTAATTAGATGATCTTTTACAAAAGTCAATTTTGTTTAAAGGAAATTAATTTTTGAAGAGTTGACTTTTTATGATGAGATCAATTTTTCAAAAGTCAACTTTGGTTACGACCCTTATCCCCTCGTAGGCTCCCGTTAACGTCTCACTCATGATTAGAATAATTGTTCGAGCTCCTTCTTGCAAACTTCATCCTCCCATCACCCATTGGTGCTGCTCCCTTTT
The DNA here is from genome assembly GCA_037157565.1 of Thalassia testudinum. Taxonomy (NCBI): domain Eukaryota; kingdom Viridiplantae; phylum Streptophyta; class Magnoliopsida; order Alismatales; family Hydrocharitaceae; genus Thalassia; species Thalassia testudinum. Next base: position 23,306,999 of record JAZHRO010000026.1, on the reverse strand, counting down.
TCCGCACCTCCTCGTTAGCCTACGTTCGCATCCTCCCATCGTTCTGATTGTAAGCTTCCTCCTCTGTTGCATGTCCATCGCTGCCACGCCTGAGATCATCCCAAACCGTGTTTGGAGGGCTTAGTCTGTCATGCTGGTGAAGGTTGCCTTCATTAACCTCTCATCTCCATTAACTTGTTATCTATACGTAAATTTGAGCAGTTGCCTCCGTTAGGATTTAGAAATAGTGTTGAAGTCAATTCGTTATTTACTGGTTTTCTCCTTGTTCAAGCCCATTCCAGTTTTAATCCACATTAAACATTATTTGCCACCATTTTTGTCACTTTTTGTTGACAAAAAGAATAAATTAGCCAATTCAGACATTTGAGATATGCTTTTACGAAACTTTTCTTTTGTTAGTTGTCACTTTTAGGAAGCTTCTCATATTCCTAAACTTGACATTTGAGATATTTCAGTAGTTCCTTAACTTGTAATAAGTGCGGAAGACTCACTAAGTAATCTGATGTTAGAAGGACTGAATTTAAGAAGTCAACGTTAGTTTGTAATATATTATATACATGCATGATTTTTAATGTGGCTTATTTTAGGTTGGGTAGAGTGGGAATGTGTATATTATGTTTGTTGTATACATATGGGAATGTGTAAAGACCCGTTTTATTTTGAGCCCTTTAAGACGTCTGGACTGTCAGTCAGATGTCTGGCCAGACGTCTGGACCTATTCCCAGACGTCTGGAAATTAAAAAATCTGTACGATTGCTTTCTGTGCATAGACAGCACGCAGTTCTTTTCTCTCTCCCCTCTTCTTTTCTCCCCCTCGACGAACCCTAACCCACCGCCTATATAAGTGCCCCTTCCTCCCCTCACCACTCCATCACCACCACCTTACTTCCTCTCCACTGCCGTGAGAGAGATGAGTGAGAGAGAGGGAGCAAGAGCGAGGAGGAGCAGCGTGAAGAGAGGAGGAGGTTGAGCTCGCGAGCTTCGTGGGAGTTTGCCAGAGTGCACATGGCTGCCGTGGCGCATGCAGGAGGAGAGCGTCGGGGAGCCGTCCCCGACTTCCTGCTGGGGCTGGAGCTGTAGTCGAGAGGGAGAAGCCGCGGCGGATCACGGTGAGAGGAGCGAGAGCTCATTCTTACACTGGAACTTTTCCAGTATCAGACATCCGGAGTGCCTTCCAGACGATGGGCTGGACATCTAGTGATGACACCAGATGTCTGAAAGTAGGTATTCGTGAAGGTACGTCTTTTTCACGGCTGCGGCCATGTAGGCCGCACCGCAGTATGATTTGCTTGGATAAATAAGGGCGTGCTGCTTTGTCGTGTGCAGGAGCAGCTTTGGGAAGGCGCGCAACACGCCCTCCCACGTGTTTCGAACGTCTGGACAGTTTACCAAACGACTGAAGACATTCCTAGACGACTAGAGGTTAGGTCGGACATCTGGAGCTGAGTCCAGATGGTCAAGTAGGAGTCCTGGACGTCCGAGGTTGACGCAGGAACTTGAGGTAAGACTCTGGGGACTTTTAAGACGTCTGGACTTGGTTCCAGACGTCTGATTTGGTTCTACAGTTCTGCTTTTGACCCGTTTAGGGTTCGATCGGGGTCCATTTTACACAAACGAGATATCTGTGGTTTCCTTGTGAGTTCCTCTACATGTTAGAAATCCTTATATATTGTTCTGAACGTTCCGTTGTGACATGTTCCTTGGTATAGGACTTCGACCTATTGCATGTCTGGGGCTTGTAGAGGCACGTGAGTCTGCCGTTCAAGCCCCCAGTACTCTCGGATTGTCTGGTAGAGTGGTTTCCTCCTGTTCTACTTATAAAATATGAATGCATCTATGAAATTTAGATAACTAGAACCCTAGGATGTGGTATGAATCCTAGGACGAGAAATAGTTGCAATGTTTGTATGCGTGTTTGAGATTGTAGTATAAATTAATGAGCTGAACTATAAACAACTGCCTGTTAATGAATACGAGCTGCTTATTAGAATATGAAATGCCTAAGATAACTAAACAGTTACCTGTGATATTACTTGTTGCATATGTTAATTGTGGAAATACTAGCTGCATGTATATAATACGGGAATGGAATTGTGAATGATGAAATCTGGTATGGAATAGTATGGTGAATATGAGCATGAACCCTACGGGGAGTTAAGAGTAGAGCTCCTGTGGATGAATGGAAAGGTCTGGAAATGTGAGTGGGAAGTGTGATGACCCTTGAGTTCTTTGTATCAAGGGGGAGCGACTGTCCCCTTTTTAGTGTAGAGCGGAGCTAGCCGCCCTTAGATTGGGACCCGGGGTTAGGAATGGCCACTCTACACCGATTTCTGTTGGCCCTCGCGTACACAGTACTGGGGAGAGCTAGTAGTGTAGGGAGGGAGCTAACCACCTCACAAGGCCTGAGGTTCAGCTAGCCACCCTACACCGACTTGTTAGGCCCACTGGGCAAACCGGGGTAGTCAGACGAGGGTGCGCGGGCTATGGAGGGGCGAGTCCCTTGTTACTGAGAGAGCTAGGCTCTATACTGTTCATTGCTGTACTTTGGCGTACCCGCTAGCAAAAATGACTGACTGCATGCCAGTGCGTGGTAGCTACTCGTGCGCTTATCGCGCATGCCGTAGTCACTGCTACGTCTGTCAGTGACCTTGGGGTGGTTGACTAAGTGTAGAATTACCACGAGGGACTCTCCCGGCCAGGAGAGCACCACGTGTGCCTTCTACTTTTGGAAAAGACTGCAATAAAGATCGTTCCCACAAGGAACATTCGATATCAAGAAAGAAATCTGAATGTAAACCAATGGGTGAAAAGGAATTACTTGTAAAATAAAATAATTGGAAAAGATAAATGTGCCTATAAGCTTTTACTGCTTTAGATAGTTTAGTTACCACTCTACTCAGCATTCGCTAACTCCATTTTTACATAACCCTTTACAGGTCCAGGAGTTGAGCATCCCGAGATACCGGCTGCAGAGGGTGGTGGGCCCAGTCGAGTCCAGCAGTAGTTTCCTATTATTGTTGTACTCTCTTTCCTACTAGTGAGTTTTAGCCTATTGTTACCTTTCTGTTATTGTAATTTTGTTCTACTTTCCTGTTGTTGTGGTGGTATATACTGTTTAGCAGCTTTTACTTCCTTTACTGCGTGTACTCTTTTACTGTTAGTTACCTTGCATAGTGAATGTGGTTTATTTTTCTGCTTTGTGGTTGTTTCTTGTTGGACGACTGGGTCTTGGGATTAGTCGAGTCGAGCCGATCTCGGATCCTGCAGGGATTCGGGAACTGGGTCGTAACAAAATGTGATAGATGGAGAAGTTGGTGTCGAATATGATAAGAAGTTCATCAAAAATCGAAGAATTTTAAGTGATGAGTTAAAATTTGAGAAGCTTAAGGAGAAGATTATTAAAAGGCTTAATATTGTTCATTTGACTTAAGACATCAATATAGAGCATAGGTTTCCCATGGTTACAGGATGTGCTCCAAATGTGAAAATCACATACACCCTTTCAACTATTGTTGATGATGGTGATGTCGAGGAAATTCTTGGTGTCGTTGAGAACATGTGTCAAACTTATCTGCCAAAGTTGCACATCAAGGTTATTAAAGTCAATCATATTGAAAAGCCTGAGAAGCATGTAGTGGCCAAAACCTCTACTCAAACCGTGGCGGCTATAGTGGGCTCTACAGCTAATATCCATGGTCGTCACAGTCCTGATTCAACCTTGTATCCCTTCATGGAAACTAAAGTGTAGCGTAGTTCTATTCCTGTAATAGAGGCTATAGTCACTACTGAGGTGGAGTAAACACTCACTAATGATGTAGAACATACCTCAATTGAAGAGGGTAATCATGGAATTTGGTGGGATTTGCATCTACCATCAAGTATGATGCTCCATTATCATGTTGTTTAGGCGGAAGACTTAGAGATCAAGTGAGAAGAAAATGGTCACCCGCTTGATTCTGACGAAGAAACAAATGATGGGGTAGATGACAAATCTGAACATGAAGAAGTACATGTTTCGCCAGACAGTCATGCCACTATAAGGCCTGGAAGGAATGAAGTTGAAGTACCACCTGTTTATGCCGTTCGCATTGGTTTTGGATTGATCGAATATTGTTACAACCCGATCCCAAATCCCAACGGACCCGAGACTGGCTCGCCTCGATTAATCCCAAGACCTAGTCGTCCAACAAGAAATAACCAAAAGTAGAAAATAAATCACAACCACACATGCAATGTAACTAAGTAGAAATAAATCAAAAGACAGTAAGAGAAACACAGCAAAATAGTCTATCAAAGTTACAGGCCATCACAACTACGACAGAGAAAAGTACAGCTGAAAGTACTAAAACACTATTACATAAAATAAAAAATACTCACAACAACAACAGGAGCTAAGGAAAAATAGTAGGAACGCAGTTAAGGCTAGGCTCAATTGGGCCCAGCTCTCTTTGCAGCCGATGGTGCTGGCTACTCAACTCCCTGACCTAAACAAGGTTATAAAATTTCCAGAGTTAACGAACGCTGAGTATAGTGGTAATTTAACCATTTACATGTAATTAAGGCAAACAATTAATTTAAGCAATTAAACAACTATTCATTTTCATTTAGTTCAACTAAGCACTACTAATTTGTTGTTCCTTTATTTACTTAACATTTCTTGATCTATCTTGTTCCTCACGGGAACGATCTTGATTGCAGTCTTTTTCATGATGTAGGAGGTACACATGGTGCTCTCCTGGCCGGGACTCCCTCGTGGTAGTCCTACACCCAGTCAACCACCCTGAGGTCACGGTCGTGACGTGGCGGTGACTACGGCATGCGTGATAAACACATGGGTAGCTATCTCGCACTGGCACGCGGTCAGTCATTTCCGCTAGCGAGTACGCCTAAAAGTACAACACAGAACATACAGGGCCTTGCCTGCTCAGAACAGAACAGAATAGGGGTCTCACCCCTCCACAGTCCGCATACCCTCGTCCGACTATCCCAGTTTGCCCAGTGGGCCTAACAAGAGTCGGTGTAGGGCGGCTAGTCCTAACCCCGGGCCCCTTAGGGCGGCTAGCTCCCTCCCTACACTAAGTAGCTCACCTCGGTACCACGTAAGCGAGGGCCAAACTGAGTTGGTGTAGAGTGTCAAGGCCTAACCCTGGGGCTCATTCCAATGGGCGGCTAGTAGCCCTCTACACTAAAGGAATAGTGGCTCTCCTTGGTACCATGTACACAAGGGCCAGCTCACTTCCCGTCTACAGGAGTCCTCCTAATTCCCCGTAGGGTTCATGCTAATATTTATTTCATTTCATAATCTAGACTTTCATATTTCTCTATTCATGTTTCCGGTTCCATTCTTAAAACAGGCAGCTCGTGATTTTCCAACTAACAAGGCATCACATAAATAACCAATACATTTGCTAGCATTTAAAGTTTTTATAGGCATCTCAAGTAAGTAGTATAGCTCAACCATCTGTTTCTACCCTAGGGTTCATTCTCATCCTAGGGTTCTACATGTTTCTCAAGTATACAGTATAGCTCAACCATCTATTTCTGCCCTAGGATTCATTCTCATCCCAGGATTCATTTAAGTTATTCTAAACATGCAGTTCATCTATTTAAATCATAATATTAATGTAGACCACTCTACCGGCAAATACGGGAGGAATGGGGGCTTAGATCGTAGATTCCGTCGCCTCCACGGCTCCCACATACTCGACTGGCTGGAGACCTATACAATTGACCCACCACATCAAACGAATCCAAAACTGTATGCAAATGACACTAACTCGTAGAGAAACTCAAGCGAAAAACAACGGTACTTTGTTTGCGGAAAATTGATTCCGTTTGGGCCCTAAATGGGCCAAAAATACTCACACTATCCAAAATCAGACGTCTGGATCTAGTCCCAGACATCTTAAAAGACGTCAAAACTCACCCTGGGCTTCCTGCGGCTACCTCGGACATCCAAACCCCTCTGCGATTGTCTGAGGTGAGTTCCAGACATCGGACTCTTCTTCCGGACATTTGGAGGTACGGTCAGACGTCTGGCAACATGTCCAGATGTCCAAAAGCACCTCGAAGGGTGCACCCCACACCTTTCCAACGGTTGCTCCCTGCATATGTACGTGCAGACCATCAGAAAAGGCCCAACAAGATCCTACGATGAGGCCTGCATGGTCGTAACTGCAGAAGCACACGTACCTTAGCACAAAGAGTGATTTCAGACGTCCGACTTTAGCTCCGGACATCCTCCCACTACTCCAGACGTCTGGGATGTGCTCCAGACATCTAATACTGGAAAATTTCTAGTACGCAAAACCTCTGCGAGCCTTCTTCTCCATGCAGAACCCCTCCGCGCCACCCGCAACTACTATGCCTGCAGCTTCAGGAGGCTGTAAGCCACCTCCGCGAGCTCCTCCTCCTTGAGCACGAGCTCCACCGAGCTCCTCCCACACTCTTGTGGCTCCCCTTGTGATCTCCTCCTCTCGAGCTCTCCTCTCCTCCTCCACATCCCGCCCCTCTCTCTCAACTCCCTCTCCTCTCACCGCACTGGAAGGAAGGGAGGATGGAGGTGGATGAAGGTGGCAATGGCTGGTGGAGAGTGGCGTTGGTGAGGGGGGGTTTAAATAGAGGATGTTTAGGGTTTGGGGTGAGGAGAGAGAGATGAGTGCGCATGCAATGCGCGCGCAGAAAAGAACAGCAGGTCTGGTTCTTCTACTTTCAGACGTCTGACCCTCCGTCCAGACGTCTGGACCCAAAAGGGCCACGGGTCATTTCAACATAACAAACTTAAAGGAAGTTTCGTCCCCAAAACTTGAGCCAAGTAGGGTGCGAAAAAGTAGCGTAAAAGCGCATAACAAACTTAAAGAGAATCAAAGTAGGTTTGAGAAGACATACCCTCAAAAAGCTCCGGGTACTGCTTTCGCATTACCGCCTCAAGCTTCCAAGTGGCCTTGTATCGCTGGCTTCTCCATAGGACTTTTACCAGTGATACCTGCTTCTGTCTCAGACTCTAGACGTCTCTGTCTAATATTTGGACTGGTCTCTCGGGATAGGTCAGGTCGCCTCCCACCTCGACGCTCTCGTGGCTTAGAACGTGGCTGGGATCGATGACGTACTTCCTGAGGTTGGACACGTGGAACACGTCGTGCACTCCAGAGAGCTGGGGAGGAAGGGCAAGCATGTAAGCAACGGGTCAAACTCACTCCAAAACCTCAAAGGGTCCCACAAACCTTGGCGCAAACTTTCCTTTCACCCCAAAACGCTACAAGCCCTTCAAGGGCAAAACACAGAGAAAGACGTGATACCCAACCTTGAACTATACCTTTCTGCGCTTTCTGTCGGCGTAGCTCTTCTGTCTGCTCCTGACAGTGTGGAGTCGCCTATGAATCTTCTCTATCACCTCTTAACTATGTTGGATCAACCTGGGGCCAACCTCCCACTTGGTCCCCACCTCGACCCAACTCAAGAGTGCGGTACACCTCCGTCCATACAGAGCCTCGTAAGGTGCCATGCCGATGCTCAAATGATAGCTGTTATTGTATGCAAACTCTGCCAGGGGCAAATGTTCCTCCCCGGAACCCCTCTAGTCTAGTACACAAGCGCATAGGAGGTCCTTGAGTGTCTGTGTGGTGCGCTCTGACTGCCCGTCGGTCTGGGGGTGGTATGCGGTGCTGACCCTCAAACTGGTCCCTAATGCCTGCTGAAACCCTGCCCACAACTGGGAAGTGAAACGAGTATCCCTATCAGATACGATCTCGCGAGGGACATCGTGCAGACGCACCACATCTCTGACGTATCTCTCTGCTAGTTGGGTTGACCCAAAGGTGATCGGATCGGTAGGAACCGTGCCATCTTCATCAACCGGTCTACTATCACCCAAACTGCGTCATGTCCCCGCTAGGTAACTGGTAGACCCACCACTAGGTCCATGGCAATGCTTTCCCACATTCACTCTAGCACAAGAAGTGGCTGTAATTGCCCTGCAGGCCTCTAGTGCTTGGCCTTCACCTGCTGGCACACCAAACACTGCTGGACAAACTCACCAACACCCCGCTTCATCCCCCTCCACCAGAAGTCGCGTCGTAAGTCATGGTACATCTTTGTATTTCCAAGATGTATGGTGAATCGGGACCCATGCGCCTCAGTCAGGAGCTCTCTCAACAACTCCTCGTCTCTAGGAACGCATAGGCATCCCCTTATGCGCAGTACCTCGTTTGAGAAGGAAAAGTCTCTTGGGTCCCCTGTCAACACCCTATCTCGCAGCGTCTGTAAGTACGGATCGGCCATCTGCCCTGCAATGATGCGATCTATCAGCTCTGGTCGCGCCTATCACGTCACTGTCACTGCCCCGCAGTATCCCTCGGACTCCCGGGGTCGCCAACTGCCCACCTCCTCCTTGAGTCTCCAACTCTGTGCTTGCAAGCTGGCCAAGTGGGCGGACGTCTTCTAGCTCAAGGCGTCGCCCACCATGTTGGCCTTCCCTAGGTGGTAGGAGATGCTGCAGTCGTAATCCTTCAGGAGCTCTAACCAACGCCTCTGTCTCAGGTTGAGCTCCTTTTGGTCAAATAGATACTTGAGGCTCTTGTGATCTGTGAAGATTTCGAATGTTTCACCATATAGGTAGTGCCTCCATGTCTTCAGCGCGAAGACAACTGCTACCAGCTGTAAGTTATGGGTGGTGTAATTATGCTCATGGGGCTTCAGTTGCCTCGAAGAGTAAGCGACAACGTGACCCCTCTGCATGAGCACACCACCCAACCCCTACAATGATGAGTCAGTGAAAACCACGAACCCGCCACTACTGTCTAGAATGGCAAGTACAAGAGCTGAAGTCAGTCTCTCCTTCAACTCCTGAAAACACGCATCGCACTCGTCGGTCCAGGAAAAGGGCTCGTCCTTCCGGGTCAGCTGAGTCATAGGATGCGAGATCTGAGAGAACCCTCTGATAAACCGCCGATAGTAGCTTGCTAGTCCTAGGAAACCGCGTACCTCTGTCATTGTACGTGGTCTCTCCCACCTAAGAACGACCTCAACCTTAGCTGTATCCACAGCCAATCCGTCTCTCGATATCACGTGGCCCAAGAAAGTCACCTGTCTCAGCCAAAACTCACATTTACTGTACTTGGCATATAGTCTACGTCGTCTCAAGGTATCTGATGACAACCTCATCATGAACCCTAACTAGCACAATCTAACCTAGATTTGCGAGAAAAAGCTCCTACATAACTTATAGAAAGGCTTGACTCAGAGAATTCTGAGTTTATGAAGAAAACAGGTCATAAGGGGTAAAAATGTAATTTCACCAACACAATCAGTAAACAGTGTAACTCAGGGTCCAAACATAGGTCAAACTAGCCTAATAAGAAGAAAAGTGAGATGATTTGATCCAACAAGGGCTACAGCAACTCCCAGGGAATTAAACGACATTGTGTAACCCTAAAACAAACCCACTTCAATTCACGAGGTTCGAGGTAAAGTAAAATCGACTAAACCCTCTAAAATTCATAGAAAAATAATCTCTAGGGTTTAGAACCTTCAATTTGGCCTTGGGAACCCATTTTGACCTACATTAAGAACCATGCCCAATTAATGATTTAATTTGAGTTTTTATGTAAATTGACCCGTCAAGCAACGTCTGATCTAGAAATAAAATTCACCATTAGAATCCTTAGGTCCTATTTAGTCATGCATAAAAACTTGAACCTAAGAAGAGACCTTCTTGACCGACTTTACATTGTGGTCCTCATCTATTACTTTTTGACCCTCAACTTTCGAAACCCTCACATTTTGGCCCCTAGGTTCTTCGTCGTTCTTTGCACTTAGGTCCTCCCTGCAAAACTCTGAGCAGCGCCATGCTCCGACGACTTTGCGCGGAGCATGGTGCCAGGTAGGGTGAGGGAGGCCCTCTGCCCATTGAACCGGGTGTTCCCTATGACGTCTACTGTCGCAAGGACACCTCCATGACCTCTGCTATCGCCCACACCTTCCGTGCGAACGCGCGGAAGGTATGGGTTGCTGCTCCGGCCATCCTCCGGCGAGGGAGGCACGTCGCCTCCCTGCGCCCACCCCTCCGCCTTCGCCTTTATAAACACCGCCGTCGCCAGCAGAAGAGGATAAGCTGTCTCTGATGTAGAATGGCCCCCCACTTCCTCCTCTCCAGCTCCAACAGACGGCTTGCAGCTTCCGACGACCAACTCCTCCTCCTCCTCGTCTCTTTGTTGCCTTACCTGCAACGGGGTTCCCCTAACCCTTTCGTCTGTGTCGCGCTGCACCCGCCGACACCCTCCGCCTGCCTCCTCGTCGCCAATCTCCCCTTTTAGGGCCTCTTCTTCCTCAGCTTCGGCAGGCACGAGCCGGTGGCTCCGCCCTTCCCCCTTCGTCCAAAACTTAGGTAAAAGCTTCCTCTCCTCCTCCTCTAAATTTCCCCCCTGTCAATTTGTATTTTCGCGCCCCCACACACAACTTCCACCTCCACCTACTCCGTCTCCGACCACCCTCTCCGGCGAGCCCATTCCACCTCCACAGACCCCCTCACTCCTCGCCAATCACCTCAGAAGCTTCCCCTCACTCCACTCCACAGCTTCCCCCATCTCATTTCCTGCCACACGCCACCTAAAGACCCCCCGAACAAACCCATTCCTCCGACCACAGTCCGACCTAGGGCTGCCACCATACGTCGCCTCACGCCTCGCCACTACCCGCACTGGCTTCGCTGCACTCCGGCGAAGCTCCCTGCATCCTCTGACTGGGCTGAGAGGCCGTATGCTTGATTTCAGGTCACGCCCTCTTCGCCACCATTGCTGAGCAGGTGAAGCTCCTTCACCTGCAGCTGCAGGTTCGCCCTCGCCCAGGCTCTCACTCCAGGACACGTGGTTTACCCCCGCGAAGCATCCCAGGCCTGCAGCTGGGGTGAAAGCCCCGCACACGGCCACAATTGACCGCAGCTCTCTCAGCCATGGGTGCAAGATTTAGAGGTGGGACTTTAGTCCCACCTTGGAAGCGCGCGGCTCAGCACACGCGCATAAATGAAAAAATTGTTGTAGGCTTATCGCCTTCTAACACAGGGGTCAGGTCCCTTACGCATGCCACGCCCCACGTGCTTGCCCTCGCCCGCGCTCACGCCTCGCGGGTCTGGGCCTGGTCCCGGGTGCGAAACCCATACCCGAATACCCGGGTCTGGGAGAGCGATACTATGGGAGAAATCTGAGAAAGAGAGACGCGGGGGAGGGTAGGGGTAGGTTTTGCTCTGACCAGCAGTGTGAGTGTGCAGGCAGAGAAGAAGAAGAAGGTGGCTGAAGCCTTGGCCGCTCAAAGAGAAGGGAAAGAAGAAGAAGGACTACGAGAAGAAGAAGAAAGAAGAAGAAGGAGCACAAATGAAGCACTGTAGCAGATGCCACTTAAGCCGTCTGATTGAGAAATCAAACGACGGAAGAAGCTCTGCAGACAAAGTAAAGGAGAAGAGAAGAACAGGCGCCGCAGCTGAAAGCAAAGAGAAGAAGAAAAGAGAAAGAAGATAAAGAAGAAGAACTGAGGAAGATCAAGCAAAAAGAAGAAAGAAGAGAAGAGAAAGAAGAAGAAGAAGACAAGGCAAGAGAGAAAGAAGAGAAGAAGAAAAAGCCAAGAGACCGATCTACCTCTCTCTCTCTTATTTTTGTAATAAACGCATTGTACTTCTAGAATTCTAGTAGCTCCCTGAGTTCGACCTCGGGAAAAATATTTCCGAGTAAAATTGTAATAGTGGCAATGACTATCTGTACCTCAACGACATTTCTATAACAAACAAAAAAAAAAAAAAGAGAAGAGACCTAGCCATGGTCGGTCACATAAGTCATACGCCCACTATTTCAGTATCTAAGACCATACGTAAATGCTGTCCATGCTGCACCTGATCTATGAGTAGACTAGGACGTCGTCGATGAACACCACCACAAACTGGTCTAAATACGGTCTGAAAACACGGTTCATCATGTCCATGAAAGCAGCGGGGGCGTTGGTCTGCCTAAATGGCATGACCAAGAACTCGTAGTGCCCGTACCGTGTACGGAAGGCTGTCTTGGAGACATCAGTCTCCTTGATCCTCAACTAGTGGTAACCTGACCGCAAATCTATCTTAGAGAACACTATGGCGTCTCTCAACTGGTCGAAGAGGTCGTCGATACGAGGTAGCGGGTACTTGTTCTTGACGGTGACCCGATTTAGCTGTTGGTAGTCGACACAAAGTCGCAGGGTACCATCCTTCTTCTTAACAAACAACACGGGGGCTCCACATGGGGACGCACTGGGCCTCACGAAGTCCTCCAATAGGTCTTGTAACTGTGACTTAAGCTCTCGCTGTTCAAGTGGCGCCATTCTGTACGGTGCAGTAGAAATGGGGCTAGTCCCTGGTACTAGTGAGATCTCAAACTAGATCTCACACTCAGGCAGTAGTCCTGGCAACTCCTTTGGGAAAACGTTGGGGTACTCGTAGACCACCAGAATACTCCGAAGGTCGGCCACGGGGCTAGGCTCTGCTACGACACAAGCCAAGAAGCCCTCACACCCCTGGCCCAAAAGCTTCGCTACTTGAAGCGCGGAAATGCACCTAAAACCTCCGTCCACTGGCTAGCCGTGGAACTCAAAGGGAGGCAACTCTAGTATGGAGAAGATGATCTTCCTCCCAAAACAATCCACCAAGGCGTGATAGGCAAACAACTAGTCCATCCCTAGAATCACACCAAAGTCCTCCATTAGGATCATAATCAAGTCGGCGGGAAGACTGTGTCCCCCTATAGCAACCTCGCAGTCTGTAAAGACCTCCTCTTCTACGAACAACTGTCCACCTGGCCCTCTAATCAGGAATGGAACCTCTAACAGTACACTGCCCGATCCCAAACTGACGGCAAAACTCGAGGAGACAAAGGAATGTGTGGCACCAGAATAAAAAAGAACATATACTAATATGCCAGAAATAGTAACCACAACTACCACCAAAGAACCTGAAGCCCTGATGTCTCTGTGGGTTAGGGCATTGATGCACCCCTCAGTCTTAGGTGCAAACAAAGCAACCACTCTCTGGGTCGGGCGGGCAGCAGCTGGCCGGTACCCTCCTCGTGATTGTTGTCCTCCCCCCGTGCCTGGGGTTCGCAGCCGCCAGCTCGGCCTCCGGCGCTCGATGCGGGGAGCATCTGTTGTGCTTTGGCCCTAGATGGATAGTCCCTCCTGATGTGGCCTGGCTGGCCACACTGGTAGCTGAGAGGAACACGGCCTCCTCCCTAAGTCGATCTCTGTAGGTGGTTGGGCGGGGATCCAATGTTGGCAGCTGGTCCCTATTTAAGACCCCCAAAGGCCACTGGTGGCCCCACAGAATGAGACTGCTCTCCTGCAACCACCGTATGCCTCCTCTCCCGACAGCCCTGTGAGTACTCTGGCTGGTAGGGCCTCTTCCGTCCGCCATCAATGTCTTGCGCAGCCGGGTTGGTCTCCTCATAAGTCACGGCCGCCTCAACCACACAAGAGAAAGTGGGTAACTTCAGGGGTTTCACATACCCCCGAATCGCAGGTAGAGGCCCCTCAGTAAACCTCCATAGGCGCTCCTCCTCAGTAGACGCAGCTGTCGAGGCGAAGCGTGACAATTCCAGGAAACATGTGCGGTACGTGCTAACTGTCATCGTCCCTTGACAGAGAGTGTGGAACTCCTGCCTCCTCTGGTCTTGCTAGGTCTGCGGGAAGTACTACTCACAGAAGAGACCCACGAACTGGTCCCATGTCAGCTCTCTCCCCTCCTGGCCTGTGATTGCCCTCCACCACCTGTGGGCTATGCTCTCCAGCTGGTACGTGGCAAAGGCTACGCGACACTTTGCAGGAGGGTGGAGGGTGTCAAACACCTTCTCTATCTGCTCTAGTCAGTCCTCTGCCTCAGATGGGCTCTCATCCCCCTTGAAGGAGGGGGGCTTCAGCTTCTAGAACTAGCCAAAAAGCTCATGGTGGAGCTGTAACGAGAGAGCAGGTACGCCTCCAGGCAAGGAGGGCTCGTGCTCAGAAGTGTTTGAGGGTGGTAGGGGTGGTGGAGGATTACCCCCTCCCCCTCCAGCTTGTACGGCGCTGCGGCGGTTCCCCTGCCCTACGGAGGACTCTCCCTCCACGTCCTCGGGAAGGGGTGGTCAAGGAGGTTGTTGGAGCTCCTCCTGTATGATATCTCGAATCATCTAAGTGAGATCCTAGGCCTGAATGCTCGGAAGGAGACGTGGGTTGGTTGGTGCCTTAGGTCCAGCACGACCGCCCCTTCGACCCCGCCCACGGCCATGTCCATGGCCAGCCTCAGGAACTCCCCGACGAGGCATCTCCTACAAGGAGACACAGGAAAAGAGCAGGAACTGTCAATGATAACAGATTACGTCAAGAGATAAGACTCAAAGCGAAAATCAAAGCGATATGTTGTGATGGCTATCCTAGTTACATGCACGTGGGTGACCAATTCTCAAACAATTTGGTTCATTTCTCGGGACGACCTTGCTCTGATACCATCTTGTTACGAGCCAATCCCAAATCCCTATAGGACTCGAGACTAGCCTGCCTCGATTAATCCCAAGATCTAGTCATCCAACGAGAAATAACCAAAAGCAGGAAATAAATCACAACCACACATGCAATATAACTAAGTAGAAATAAATCAAAAGACAGTAAGAGAATAGAGTGAAATAGTCTATCAAAGTTACAGGCCATTACAACTATGAAAGAGAAAAGTACATCTGAAAGTACTGAAATAGTATTACATAGAACAAAAAATACTCACTACAACAACAAGAGCTAAGGAAAAATAGTAGGAACGCAGCTAAGGCTGGGCTCGATTGGGCCAAGTTCCCTTTGCAGCCGGTGGTGCTAGCTGCTCAACTCCTTGACCTGAACAAGGTTATAAAATTTCTGGAGTCAACGAATGCTGAGTACAGTGGTAATTTAGCCATTTACATGTAATTAAGGCAAACAATTAATTTAAGCAATTAAACAACTATCCATTTTTATTTAGTTCCACCATGCACTACTAATTTGTTGTTCCTTTATTTACTTAACATTTCTTGATCTAGCCTGTTCTTCACGGGAACGATCTTGATTGCAGTCTTTTCCATGATGTAGGAGGCACACGTGGTGCTCTCCTGGCCGGGAGAGTCCCTCGTGGTAGTCCTACACCCAGTTAACCACTCCGAGGTCACGGTCGCGACGTAGAGGTGACTACGGCACGCGTGATAAAGGCATGGGTAGCTATCCCAGACTGGCACGCGGTCAGTCGTTTCCACTAGCGGGTACGCCTAAAGATACAGCACAGAACATACAAGGCCTTGCCCTCTCAGAACAGAATAGAATAGGGGTCTCGCCCCTCGACAGTCCACGTACGCCCGTCCGACTATCCCGATTTGCCCAGTGGGCTTAACAAGAGTCGATGCAGGGCGGCTAGTCTTAACCCCGGGCCCCTTAGGGCGACTAGCTCTCTCCCTACACTAAATAGCTCACCTCGGTATCACGTGCCTGAGAGCCAAACCTAGCTGATGTAGAGTGTCTAGGCCTGACCCCAGGGCTCATCCCAATGGGCAGTTAGTACCCCTCTACACTAAAGGAACAGTGGCTCTCCTTTGTACCGCGTACACAAGAGCCAGCTCACTTTCCGTCTACAGGAGTCCTCCTAATTCCCCGTAGGGTTCATGCTGATATTTCTTTCATTTCATAATCCAGACTTTCATATTTCTCTATTCACGTTTCCGGTTCCATTATTAAAACAGGCAGCTCGTGATTTTCCAACTGACAAGGCATCACATAAATAACCAGTACATTTGCTAGCATTTAAAGTTTTTACAGGCATCTCAAGTAAGCAGTATAGCTCAACCATCTGTTTCTACCCTAGGGTTCATTCTCATCCTAGAGTTCTACATGTTTCTCAAGTATACAGTATAGCTCAAGCATCTGTTTCTGCCCTAGGGTTCATTCTCATCCTAGGGTTCTACATGTTTCTCAAGTATACAGTATAACTCAACCATCTGTTTCTACCCTAGGGTTCATTCTCATCCTAGGATTCATTCAAGTTATTATAAATGTGCAGTTCATCTATCTAAATCATAATATTAATGTAGACCACTCTACTGGAAAATACGGGAGGAATGGGGGCTCGGATCGCAGATCCCGTCGCCTCCACAGCTCCCGTGTATTCGACTGGCTGGAGACCTAGACAATTGACCCACCACATCATACGAGTCTAGAACTACATGCAAGTGACACTGACTGGTAGAGAAACTTAAGCGAAAAATAACGGTACTTCGTTTGTGGAAAATCGATTCTGTTTGGGTCCTGAACGAGCCAAAAACACTCACACCGTCCAAAATCAGACATCTGGGTCTAGTCCCAGACGTCTTAAAAGACGTCAAAACTCACCCTGGGCTTCCTGCGGCTACCTCGGACGTCTGAACCCCTCTGCGATCGGTTGAGGTGAGTTCCAGACGTCAGGCTCTTCTTTCGGTCGTTTGGAGGTACGGTCAGACGTCTAGCGACGTGTCCAGACGTCCAAAAACACCTCAAAGGGTGCACTTCATGCCTTTCCAATGGCTGCTCCCTACGTACGTATGTGTAGACCATCAGAAAAGGCCCGACAAGATCCTACGATGAGGCTTGCATGGCCATAATCGCACAAACGCACGTACCTTAGCATAGAGCATGCTTTTAGACGTCCGGCTTCTGCTCTGGACGTTCTCTCACTACTCCAGACGTTTGATACTGGCAAATTTTCAGTACGCAGAACCTCTGTGAGCCTTCTCCGCGTGAAATCCCTTCGTGCGCGCCTGCAGCTGCTACGCCTGCAACTTCAGAAGGTTGCGAGCCACCACCGCGAGCTCCTCCTCTCGAGCTCTCCTCTCCTCCTCCTCCACGTCCCGTCCCTCTCTCTCAGCTGCCTCTCCTCTCGCCGCACTGGAAGGAAGGGAGGAAGGAAGGGCGGAGGTGGATGAAGGTGGCGGTGGCTGGTAGAGAGTGGCGTGGGTGAGGGGGGGTTTAAATAGAGGAGGTTTAGGGTTTAAGTTGAGGAGAGAGAGATGAGTGTGCGTGCAGTGCGTGCGCGGAAAAGAACAGCAGGTCTGGTTCTTCTACTTTCAGATGTCTGACCCTCCGTCCAGACGTCTGGACAGACATCTGATGGCCCATCCAGGTGCCTTAAACAACTCAAAAGGGCCACAGGTCATTTCAAAAATGAGGATAGTATCGATGATATGCACACCAGGGGAGCAATCTATTGGGAAGACTTTCAAGACCAAGGAAGATTTGATTTTTGTGGTGAAGACCTACCACATGGAGAATCGTTACAACTCCTTACGTGAGTCCGATAAGAAATGTTGGTTAATTGAATGTACTCAGAAAGTGAAAGGTTGCAAGTAGAGACTCCGAGCGCATGTGAGAAAATATGATGGGAAATTTGTAATGGGCATCAGCAAGGGACCGCATACATGAGATGCTATAACAGGCCTAGACCACCTGCAGCTAGATTTCAATTTCATGGTGAAACACATGGTTGAGTATAGGGATGTAAGTGAGCTGAACTCGATCAAATCTACAATGTTTGGGTTTGGTTCATTTATCTAAATGAGCCTAAACCTTTGTTCAAGTTTGGTTTGTTTATTTTGCGAATCGAACCCGAATTGAACTTGAGCGAACCTACCTTGTTTAGGTTCGGTTCATTTAAGAATTCCACTAATAATCATAAGAAATAAACTCTATGATAAAATCTATTAACTAGTTTGCAAGCATTGCATTCCACTAATAATCATATGAAATGTGAGATCATAACTCTTAATTAAAGAAAATAACAAACTTTCCTTTCTTGAACTGTTATAAAGAAGGGGAGTTACTGGAGGAGGAGGTAGCAGCAACAATTTGAGAAGGATGTGGAGAAGGGAGAGGGAGCCACTGTATAGTGTTTTAAAAGATTATTCAGTTGTAGTATAGCGCGAAAATACATCGACAAATAAATTTATAAAACTTTGGTGAGTACCGGATCGTTCGTAGGGAGGCAATCTGTAAAGACCCGTTCTCTTTTGAGCCTTTTAAGACATCTGGACTGTCAGTCAGACGTATAGACCCCTTCCCAGACATCTGGAAATTGAAAAATTTGTACGCACGGTCGGTTCTGCGTACTGGCTGCACGCGGACCGCTTTCTTCTCTCTCTTCTTCCTCTCTCCCCCTCACCGAACCCTAGCAGCTCTCTATATAAGAGCCCTCACCCCCCCTTCCTCTCTTCTCCACTCCACCACCACCACCTTCCTTCCTCTCCACTACCGTGAGAGGGACAACCGAGCGAGAGGGAGCGAGAGTGAGGAGCGAGGAGGAGGAGTGGCATGAAGAGAGGGGGAGGAGGTTGAGCTCGCGAGTTCGTGGGAGCTCGCCGGAGGGAGCACGGCCGAAGCGGCACGTGCGGGAGGAGTGCATCGGGGAAGTCGTCCCCGACTTCCTGCTGTAGCTGGAGCTGCAATGAGAGGGAGGAGCCGCGGTGAGAGGAGCGGGAACTCGCTCTGGTTCTGGGATTTTCCCAGAATCAGACATCTGGAGTGCCGTCTAGACGACGGGTTGGACGTCTGGTGACGACACCGGACGTCTGAAAGCAAGGTTTCACGAAGGTATGTTCTTCTTGCGGTTACGGCTATGCAGGCTGCACCGCAGAGCCAATCTATTTGGCTAAAGTGGGGAGATTTTGTCTGTCGCACACAGGGGTAGCTTTGGGAAGGCGTGCGGCATGCCCTCCCACGTGTTTCAGATGTCTAGACAGCTTACCAGACAATCGGAAGCACTCCCAGACGACTGGAGGAGAGGTCGGACGTCTGGAACTGAGTCCAAATAGTCAAGTAAGGGTCTTGGACGTCTAAGGTCGACACAGGAACTTGAGGTGAGACCCTAGTGACTTTTAAGATGTCTGGACCTTGTGCCAGACGCCTGATTTGGTTCTGCAGTTCTGTTTTGACCCGCTTAAGGTCCGTTTGGGGTTCGTTTTACGCAAACGAGATATCTATGGTTTTCTAGTGAGTTCCTCTATTTGTTAGAAATCCTTATATACTGTTCTGAACGTTCCATTGTAGTATGTTCCATGGTATAGGACTTCGATCTGTTGCGTGTTCGGGGCTTGCAGAGGACGTGAGTTTGCCGCTCAAGCCCCCAGTACTTCCGGATTGTCTAGTAGAGTGGTTACCCCATGTTTTATTTATAAAACATGAATGCAATTATGATAATTAGATAACTAGAAACCTAAGAGGTGGCATGAATCCTAGGACGAGAAACTGTTGCACTGCTTGTATGCGTGTTTGAGATTGCAGTCATAAATGAATGAATAGAATTGTAAACAATTATCTGATAATAAATACGAGCTGCCTATTGGAATATAAAATGCATGTGCTAGTTAAACAGTTACCTATGATATTACTTGTTGCATATATTAATTATGGAAATACGAGCTGCATGTGTATAATATAAGAATGGAAATGTGAATGATGAAACCTGGTATGGAACAACGTGGTGAATATGAGCATGAACCCTACGGGAAATTAGGAGTAGAGCTCCTGTGGATGAATGGAAAAGATCTGGAAATGTGAGTGGGAAGTGTGCTGGCCCTTGAGTACGTGGTACCAAGGAGAGCGGTTGTCCCTTGTTTAGTGTAGAGTGGAGCTAATCGCCCTTGGGTTGGGACCCGGGGTTAGGATTGGCCACTCTACACAGACTTTGTTGGCCCTCGCGTACACTGTACCAGGGAGAGCTACTAGTGTAGGGAGGGAGCTAACCACCCCATGGGACCCGGGGTTCAGCTAGCCACCCTACACCAACTTGTTAGGCCCACTGGGCAAACCGGGGTTATCAGACGAGGGTGCATGGACAGCGAAGGGGCGAGACCCTTGTTTGGTTCTGAGGGGCTAGACCCCTGTTACTGAGAGAGCTAGGCCCTATACTATTCCGTGCTGTACTTTAGGCGTACCCGTTAGCGGAAACGACTAACCGCATGCCAGTACGGGGTGGCTACCCGTGCGCTTATTGCACATGCTGTAGTCACTACTACATCTGTCAGTGACCTCGGGGTGGTTGACTGGGTGTAGGATCACCACGGGGGACTCTCCCGGCCAAGAGAGCACCACGTGTGCCATCTACTCTTCGGAAAAGACTGCAATCAAGATCGTTCCCACGAGGAACATTGCGAGATCAAGAAAGAGATCTGAAAGTAAACCAATGGGTGAAAAGGAATGACTTGTAAAATAAATAATTGGAAAAGATAAATTTACCTGTTAGCTTTTACTGCTTTAGTTAGTTGGTTACCACTCTACTTAACGTTCGCTGACTCCGTTTTACTCGTAACCCTTTACAGGTCTAGGAGTTTAGCAGCCCGAGTCACTTGCTGCAGAGGGTGCTGGGCCCAGTCTAGCCCAGCAGTAGTTTCCTGTTTTGTTGTACTCTCTATTCTACTAGTGAGTTATAGACTGTTGTTACCGTTTCTGTTTCTATACCTTGTTCTACTTTACTGTTGTGGTGGTGATATGTACTGTTAGCAGCTTTTATTTCCTTTACTGCTTGTACTCTTTTACTGTTAGTTACCTCGCATAATGAATGTGGTTTATTTTCCTGCTTTGTGGTTGTTTCTTGTTAGACGACTGGTTCTTTGGATTTGTCGAGTCGAGCCGGTCTCAAGTTCTGTAGGGATTTAGGAACCGGGTCGTAACACAATCTCGATTTTTGCAAAAGCATTTCAATAAAACTAATTCTAACTAGATATATATATGTATATATGTATAAATAGGTATCGGATATCCATAAGATCAAATTTAATTGCATTGATAAAGAGTTTTTCACAATAGAAATTACTATGCAAAAAATAGAGATATATTGAGAGAAAGAGAGAGAGAGATAGCGAGAGAGAGAGAAGAAAGTGGCGGAGAAATGACGTCGCTTGTGGGATGCTTGTGCGAGATGCGGCAGCACCTCAGATCCAGAGCGTTGGGACGGAGTTGCAAAGGGACGAAGAATTGTAGAGAAGACGGTAGAAGAGATCTGGAGTTGATGGGAGAGAGAGATGCTTCAATAGGCCTTGGGCTTTTATAGTTTTGATGGAGGACAAAAAGGGTATTTGAGGCCTTAATCTCGTGTAACAACTCTTATTTGATCAGATCCGTTGATCGGGAGATCAACGGCTCTGATTTGGCCTCAAAAAACCTTCATTTGCACCTAAAACGCTCAGATTTGCTTTGGTGGTGGCACGTGGCAGCCACTGCATCATCGATCTTTGATAGCGCGACATTGATTCCTCCTCACGTGTGCGCTTATCTTCTTTTCCCACTGCTTGCCTTCAAAACCCGCCTCCATGTCAGCCATCGGATCGTATGATCAGACGGCTTATGCGCTCGCGCCTCGCTACGTTTGTTTGAAAAGTGCGTGGGATCACGCGTTAAACGCGCTTTTAATCGTGCGTTCGGCCACGGTGCACCCTCGTTTCGCCATGTGGACTCAATCGTTGCCTTCCACTCTCCTCATCTGACGGCCTGATTTAATCCGTGCTCGTCCTTGCGCAGATTATGGCTCAAACGGAAGTCTCCAGATCTCGCGCACGTGTGTGCGAGCCAATGCACTACGCGAACCTTTTGTTATATGTACTTGTTTGTTTCTATTTATGGTTATCCAGTCTGGGCGAGCGACGTGGCACGCTCGTGACCGTTGGATGGAGATCCAACAACCAACAGCGTGCAGTGCGGCCTTCCTAGATGGGACGATGGTGAGGGAGCGGCTGTGATGGTGCCACGTGTTGCCATCATGGCCTCCCATCTTCTTTTCCTTGTATATGATGATGTAGACCTCCGATTGAGTTGATTTTTACACCGTTGGACTGCGATCATCGATCCGAATTCACCTGTGCAATTGGATTCTTCATCTATGGCTTGGATCTTTGTCCTTTAGCTTCATGATCTTCGTTCTTCTATGGACTGCACACAATGCTCTGGTTATTTGATCAGGATGATTTTGGAATCGTTGGACTCTCATCGTCGTTCTGATTAGATCTGTTTGGTCTGATATGACATCCGCGACTTCGAATCATTTGCGATTAAAATCATCTCTCTTTTAGGTCATAAAATGACGATATTATCTATATGACTAATAAACTAGTTATTGTGCAAATTACGATGCCTATGAATGCATTATTCCTAAGTTATGCTAGAATTTAGCTTAATTCAGGTGATTTAGGTTGCATGATTGCTGTGCAATCACACCCCCATGTGTAAATCTTGCTAGTCCTTAGCAAATGCATGACTGAATGCAAAATGATCCTATATGACTAATTTTTATTAAGAGTTTTACCAAAGGTTTATGTCTTTTGTTTTCATCCAAAGCTTTAGTAATCCAGGTAATCGTGAATGTGTTTTGTTGTAGTTTATGCAATGGATCCAAGTGAAAAGTCAATCCACATCTAAAGCTCGTACTTGACCCTTAATAAAAATCTATTGGGATAGGCAAATTTCTCCCCTCGGGGTTATAAGGTAACTTTTATATTCAACCCAGCTTTTGGGTTAGGTAGAAGATTTTTGAGTCAAGTGGATTTATTTTTGATGGCTCACACTCATCTGGTGCTACATATATACTAGTACATTAGAACCTAGATTTCCAGATTATTAAATAATTCAACTCAAAGAGAGGCGAGAAACTGTGCTCTCTTTAGTTCCTTTGTACTCATTCTCTCTCTTTCTCTTCCCTTTTCTTTTTCTTTTTCTTTTCTTTCTTTTTGAGCTTACAATCTCACCAGATTTATTAGTATATTTGGTGGTCTCTCGTGGCACTAACACTTTGATTAGGTTCTAATAACTCTATGACTAAATCAGAATTCCTCAGCCAGTATTCAGGCGACCAGAAATACAGAAAAGTAGGTCAAGGCTATATTTGGGGTAACATGAGGGTGATGGGTGTTGTTGCCTCAATACACTTGAAATAAACTCGAAAAACACTTATGAACTCTTTTTTTCTGCTTTTTCTTTCTTTCTTTTCTACTCCTTTTTTTTTTGCATACAGACGTCTACTAACGCAGCACAGTAACATATACGACTTTTATTCACAAACCATTATTCGGGATTGGGAGATGTTCAAGAGGATATTAGGTGGCTTATTTGGTGGAAGTACCTATTCTTGGCACCGGGAAATGAATGGATAGGATAGTGTATTTTTGACCTTGACATTAATATCCTCCTTCAGCTGAGGATTTCATAAAGACGGTCGTGACCATCCACCTCAGTCCTAGTTTTATCAGAATCTGCTCGTTGTGTATTTGCCTTATTTGGTGCTGTCAAGAGATTCGCACTAAGAACTTGTACATAGAAATCGAGAGCGAAAACTATGCCAAACTCCGAGTATCATTATCTCATTATCCAGAGTTTAAGATTCCTCATACTAGCCTTAGAGCACTATTAGACTTTCTACTCTCACGTCACACTTGTTTGGTGGATCTGTTAGAAGATAGTTTGCCTGACTCCCTAATTACTGTCCAAGGGTTTAGGAGAAGAACCACTACTTTTTCTTGACAAACTAAAGATGTTTATCAGTCTTCACAGATGATCCATTGCAAATTCTACGTGTAAGTGTGAAATTATACTGGATTCTAAACTCAGGGATTAACTTAAGAATAAATCCCTAATAAAACCTAATAAAAATTCTTTATGCCTAAATGCTTTTTTTTTTCAGACATAAAGATAAGACATGCAATATCCACCCCGCCATGCCTATTTATTACAATGTCCTCATTAAAATGTATGCATGAAAATCAAAATATAATAAGCAAGAGGAGGGGATATCACCTGACTATGCTTGTTAATCCAAGTCAGTATAGATGCAGAGGATGCAGAGCTACCTGTAATAAATACTGGGTTGCCTCCCAGCTAGTGCTAAGGTTAACATCATTTGTCGGACTTAAACCCAAAATATGTAGTTCAAATAAATGGGTTGTGTCAAGAATAAAATGAAGATGTGATCATGTAATGCAAGGATCAGTGATCCACAAATGCAGATCAGCTGGTGGTGAATACCAAGCCTAAAAGGTAGGAAGAATAAAGTGAATTGGATTGAAACTATTTACAGCCAAATGCTACAAAAGAGAGAAATATATTAGTGTGGGTGCCATAGTGGAAAGTAGATAATGACAACCTTAAGATTTGATGCATGAGGAAGGCAAATGAGGTGGATACAGGGTGGTTTGTGGGGAATAAATCATATGAAAGTGATGAGAAATGAAAGGAGGAACCCGAGTGTAATATGAAATGGTATAGGAAACCACTTCGCAAGTCAAGTTAGGTATGGATAGATGTCGAGTAGGTGAGTCAAATAAGATCTAGTGGTCTATCTCATCCTTGGGGTGATCAAAAGTCTCATTCGAGTCTCTCGAATCTTGATGTAAGTCTTCAAATGTAATGGACGAAAATTCATTATTCCTTAGAATCACAGTCCTAGGGGGAGTAAGATCGAGGTTTAGATTAGGCAACACCTTAAATCCTTTTTGTTTTGTGGACTTCTGAGTTCAATCCCAATTGTTTTTCTCTTGGACTATATCTTCTAGGGGAATGTCTTCTTGTTTCTCATCAATCAAGTCAAGCTCCTCAGGATTTTTTGATTTAGCTGAATTCTTTGCTTCCTCAGATAGATCTTCATAAGTCATCCCTAGTAATTCGGCAATTTCTTGAACATCTTTTTCATAAGGGGATTGTTTGTTTTGCTCAATCTCAAGATGTTGGGAATAAGCGTCAGATTTTTCTTCAGAACTCTGGTGGATGAGAAGAGAAGGGTGCGAATTCGCTGAAATAGAAGTAACAGCAGATTTGGTTTTTATATGGGATATCTTAGAATGATTAGCATCGCCAAATCCAGATATCGAATCATTTAAGCACATCTGATCATGATAATCCTCAGAAAAGATGACATCAAAGCCATCCAACCGTGCTTGGCTAGGAGTGTCATAGTCCCCAATCTTTCTATCTTCTTGATCTTGCTTTGATCGCCTCGAATCATCCATGTAGTCCAATTGTGTGTCTTTAAACATAAAAGACTCTTACTCTGACCCACTATGGATTGGTTCCTCAAAATAGAATGGTTGCAATTCAAGGCCTAAATCAAGATATATTTCTTCAAGTGAGTCTTCCTTCTCAAAGTCAATTTCTGGGATATCAAAATCATTTATTAGTTCAGCTATAGGCTTGGGTAGGATCTGTTATGCATAATCACATGGCTGGTGGATGGGCTTAGTGTATATAGAGGTTGGGATTGGATAAGATGTCATACTTAATGTTGGATCCTCAACCTTGAGTGGCTTACCACCAACTTGTGGCATACTCGGACTAGTTTTATCACCTTGTGCTTTTTGGATTCTATTGAGCTGGTTTGTCAGATTATCTGTGTTTCTTTTATTAGCTTCTCTCATCCCCTGGACTACTTGGAGTAATTGAGTGATCTTAGGATCACTGCCATGGTTAGGGATTTGATCAGGTTAAGGATAATAATTTCCAAGATTTCTATCCTTAGTTGAATCAGAATATCTATCAACTGAATACCTAGGGTAAGAATCATATCCTTGGTTGGTTGGTGTACGGTTATCCTAATGAGAAGGTGAAGTTGTTTGGGTGGAATTGGGATAATTTGCAAAGTGATTTTGAGGATAGGATTGATATTCTAGGTATTGGGATTCTGAGGCATATCCCTGATTCGGGGAGAGATGAGTCTGGATAAATCGGTCAAGATAGTTGGTCATGCCAATCAAGTGCTGGTCTTGCCTGGAGAGTGTCTTTTGAGGTTGTGGAGATCCTTGATATCCTGTGATTCATGTGGGATTCGAGGTAGACCTAGCTATACCCGGGGAATATGAGGTGTAGGCAAGGGAATGAAGTCCCAGGTGTCGAGGAGAGTTCTCCTATCCTGAAGAAGTTGAAGTAAGGGAAGGGTTGGGATAGGGAGAATAGTGTGAGGCAAAAGAGTATGGGTCCATGGTTTCCTCCTCAATCAGTTCTTCCTTATGGCAATTAGTCATTGGAATGTATTCAGAAAAATTAGGTCTTCTCCTTAGTTTACTCTCTAAAGGTGGTACCAAATCAGGGTTCAGAGACCTTTTAGCATCCATATACCAGAAGAAAGTTACTAAACGAGAGAATACCCCACCCTTTTAATACAAGTAATCAAATTGGTCCTTAGAGTGTCGACCCTAAATAGACCTGATCTTGGCTCCCTAAAACACAACTGGGTTAGATCAACCCCTAAATTACTTGGCTGGCCAAAAGGGTGGGACCCCTTAGGACACCCCACACGGTGGGATACCACTAAAGGTTAACACGATTGTCACATCGACCTTTCTTGTCATCAGTGGGTCAAAGTAGACAAGGCCTTGACCTTAGCCCAATCTAGTTTCAAGTCCCCAAGTCTAATAGTCCTGCCTACGGCATGTCTACTTAGTTTTAGGCGTGGGTTTGATGTGCTTTCGGAATATGATGGGCATTAGGGGGGTGTTTGCCCTTAAAATTTATTTTGAAATGTGTGAAGTGCTCAGGCAAACAGGGTTCACAAGCAATTTCTTATGATGAAGTGAATTTTAAGATTCGAATGCTTGTGTTAATGCATTTTAGGGTTTACTTGAGTTAATATTTTCAATCAAGGTTTTGATGAGACACACAAGAGTTTTGCAAATCCCAATTTATTTGATAGATTTCCTTTAAATATGGAAATGCAAGTGTGCTCTATCCTTAATGTCGAACCCTAAGCACAGATAATTTTAGATGATTTTTTTAAGTTCAAAATCAGATGAGTGGCGTAACTCAAGCAATGCAATCAATTGGTCTTCTTACACCACTAACTAGGCACTCAGAAAATATTTTTCAAGAATTTTTAATGCACGTTTTCTATTTTTTTCTAATTTAAAGTGTATTAGGGCTTTTGTAGTCTATTTTGAACCCTAGTTGGTGATTGGATAATCTGTGTAATCAAATGTGCAAGAAAATTTTTTTTTAGATTTTTTATAAATTTTTTATTATTTCATAAATTTAGTGACCAAATTTTTAGTCAATCGGAGTTGTATAAAAATTCTTATGATATTTTGAACTCTGAAAAATCAAGAATAATAACTGAATTGATAATAAATCAGTGTGTGAATTTTTAAAATTTTTCTATAACTTTGATTTGTACGAAATTTCGATATGTTGTTCTTGACTTTGAAGTCTAGGTTTAGTAAAAATTTGAGAATTTTTAGACGTACGGATCTCCAGAAATTTAATTTTTAAGATAAAGTTTTATTTCAACCCGAAAATCAAGAGAATTTTTTTTATAAGAAAACAAATTCTAACTAATCGTAGGGTTCAAACAAATCCTAAATCTAACAAATCTAAATTAGGGGTACTTACCTGAGATTTGAACCTACGATTTCTCCATTTGTTGCATCTTTCCATTTGATTTCTGCGCTTCTTGCCGCACAAATAGAATAGGTTAGAAATCTCAAATAAGCACTATGAAGAAATGCTTAAAAAATATCCGTTGCCTCCCCGACAACAGCACCAACTTGTTCGGCGTTCGTAGAGGCAATCTCGATTTTTGCAAAAGTGTTTCAATGAAACTAATTCTAACTATATATATATGTATATATGTATAAGGAGGCATCATATATCCATAAGATCAAATTTAATTGCATTGATAAAGAGCTTTTCACAATAGAAATTGCTATGCAAAAAGTAGAGATATATAGAGAGAATGAGAGAAAGAGCGAGAGATAGAGAGAAAGAGAAGGAAGAAAGTGGCAGAGAAACAATGTCACTTATGAGATGCTTGTGCGAGATGTGACAGTACCTCAGATTCAGAGCACCGGGATGGAGTTGTAGAGGGACGGAGAATTTTAGAGAAGACGGTAGAAGAGATCTGGAGTTGATGGGAGAGATGCTTCAACAGGCCCTGGACTTTTATAGTTTTGATGGAGGGCAAAAAGGGTATTTGAGGCCTTAATCTCGTGTAACAACTCTTATTTGATCAGATCCGCTGATCGGGAGATCAACGGCTCTAATTTGGCCTCAAAATACCTTCATTTGCGCCTAAAATGCTCGGATTTGCTTTGGTGGCAACACGTGGTAGCCATTGTGTCGTCAATCTTTAATCGTGCAGCTCTGATTCCTCCTCACGTTACAATCGGACAGTTTACGCGCTTGCACCTCGCTGCATTTGTTTGAAAAGCTCATAGGATCGCGTGTTTAACGCGCGTCTAATTGTGTGTTCGACCGTGGTGCGCCCTCGCTTCGCCACGTGGCCTTGATCACTGCCTTCCACTCTCCTCATCTGACAGCCTAATTTAATCCGCGCTCGTCCTCGCGCGGATTGCGGCTCTAATGGATGTCTCCAGATCTCGCGCATGCGCGCGTGAGCTAATGTGCCACGCGAACCTTTTGTTATATGTACTTGTTTGTTTCTATTTATGGTTATTCGGTCTGAGCGGGCGATGTGGCGTGCTCGTGATTGTTGGATGGAGATCCAACGGCCCACAGCGTGTGGTGCGGTCTTCCTAGAGGGGGCGGTGGTGAGGGATCAGCTGTGATGGCGCCATCATAGTTGTCCATCTTCTTTTCCTTGTATCTGGTGATGTAGACCTCCGATTAAGTTGATTTTTGCGCCGTTGGACTGTAATCGTCAATTCAGATTCATCCGTGTGATTGGATTCTTCATCTGAGTCTCGGATCTTTGTCCTTTGGCTCCATGATCTCCGTTCTTCTATGGACTGCACATGATATTTTGGTTGTTTGATCGGGACGATTTTAGAACCGTTGAACTCCCGTCGTCATTCTGGTTAGATCTGTCTGGTCTGATCTGACATCAGTGGCTTCAAATCATCTGCGATTAAAATCATCTATCTTTTAGGTCATAAAATGACGATATTATCTATATGCCTAATAAACTAGCTATTATGCAAATTACGATGCATTTGAATGCATTATTCCTAAGTTATGCCAGAATCTAGCTTAATTCAGGTGATTATGGTTGCATGATTGCTGTGTAATCAGCCACTGAGAGATAGGGGTATAAATGAATTAAACCTAAGTAAATCTGCGTAGGTTCGGTTCGAGAACAATTTAGTTTGATATATATATATATATATATATATATATATATATATATATATATATATATATATATATATCAAACTTTTAACGAATCGAACCAAAAGAAACCTACCTCGTTCAAGTTCTGTTTACTTACCTAAACAAGCCTACAATTAAGTTTAGTTTGGTTCATTTATTTACAAGCTGAATCTAAATCGAACTTTTAGCGAATCGAGCCTAAACAAATTTCTAACCTGAAAATTTTTTGACAACCCTAGTTGAGTATGTAAATGATCCAGAGAAGTTTAGGGTCAACCACTTGAAAGTTGTCTTGGAAAAGAAGTGGAATTGTAAAATAAGACAAAACTGTGGGATGCGAGACGAAAAGCCGTTGAGATTGTACACGGTAATTAGGATAACTCTTACGATAAAATGATTCGTTTATTACATGCAATTAAGGAGACGACACTTGGAAGTGAGATTGATTTTGCGTGGGAAATGAGACCATCAAGAAATTGACATGTCATCCTACAAAAGGCATTTTGGGCATTTGGACCTTGCATTGATGGTTTTGCCTACTGTAGACATGTAATTAGTATTGATCTTGCTAATCTTTATGGGAAGCACAGGCACAAGCTGATGGTTGCATGTAGTATGGATGGGGACAATCACATAGTTCTTCTTGCCTTTGAATTGGTCGATGAAGAAAGGGAAGAAATTGGTCCTATTTTCTTAAAAGACTCAAAGATCTGGTCATTCGTGGTAGGGATGAGCCTATATGCATTATTTTGGAGGACAGACATGACGGGATCGAGGTTGCAATTACAAATCCAGATGTTGGAGTGCTCCCTCCCTTCGTCATCCACAGGTATTGTATGCATCACGTGGCAAGCAACTTCAATGATGTGTTCAACAAGAATGCTCTAAAGAAGCTTGTGTCAACTGCTACGCTCCAAACCTATGGCCTTAAGTGCCAACATTTCTTGGAGAAACTTCATAAAATAGATGATATTGCTCTTGGCTAGTTTGAAAGGCAATCATTATCACTTGAGCTGTGGACTCAGGCTTATGATGTTGGATATAAATATGGCTACATGACGACCAATGTGAGCGAAAGTTATAATGTTATTTTGAAAGGTGTAAGGTCATTACCTGTTACTGCATTACTGAAGAGGACTCTTTATAGTTGTGTTAAGTACTTTAGAGAGAGACTAGCTGAGGCAGAGTGTAGGGTGAATAGATGAGAAATTTACACCATATGGACTAAGAAAAAACTTGAGATGTGGCGAGAAGTTGCTTGGAGGCATCGGGTTGAGGTCTTTCAATGGCACCCTAAGATGATATTTGAGGTTGTGACAGGTGAACGACCTATCAAGTCTGGCATGAAGGGTAAGAAGACATTGATAGTGAATCTGGACTTGAGAACTTTTCATGTAATAAGTGGCAGACTTAGCGGATCCCATGCTCCCATGCATGTGCAGCGATGGCTTGCAGAAATCTAAATGTCGATGATTACATGTCACATTTCTATACATGGGAGCAACAACTCTATTGCTATGAGGGGAGTTTCTACCCTGTGGCAGATAGGAAGTTGTGGACATGACATCCTTCAAAATTTTCAAAGATTATTCCTGATGCAGAAAGGAAACATAAAAAGGGTCGTTCAAAATCAACTCACATACACAATGAAATGGACTTAAGAGATATGTCCCACCCAAATAACTGTAGCAAGGTGGTGGGCTTGGCCACACTAGATGTAATTGCAAGAGTAAAGTTTACACTAGGTCAACAAATGCAGAAAATGAGGCAAATCCATCTACACCTGTTGACAATCTCGGTCCATCACAATTCCCTAACAAAAGACGATGTAAAGATCCAAAGGCACAAAAAAATCTTAATAAATGTGGATTGTGTGGAGGAGTTAGCCACAATAGAAGACATTATCGTAATCCACCTTGTATGTAAGATTTTGAGTGATCTTAATTTAAATTTATTTTGGATAGTGTCTATGTTGCTTGATTAATCAATGATATTTTATTGAGGAATACAACTAACTGACTCATTCCATTCTATTTTTATAGGTCTTTAAAATCTAAATGATGAGAAATGAGGTCTAATTGCTCAGTTGTAAGGTAACTGAATAAAGAAAATATTGATATAAGCCAAATGAGATACGTAAGAAAAGAAATCCTTGAAATGATAATGTCAAGTATGAACCCCCTTAATGTGGATTCTACTCCATGAACTCACTTAAATGTATTTTCCCTTTTCTAATGTAACTCCCACAGTTTCCATTTACACTACTTAGATGTTAAGAGTACTGTTGGTTTTCATTTAGATTCCAAAGACAACTTAAATATGTCCTTGGACAAGAAGGCCTTGAATAGCCTTTAAGGATCCTTAAGTTTACATATATTTCCAAGCTTGAAGTAGTAGTAGCAGCGTCACCTTTGAGTTGCTTGCAGGCAAGAAGAAACTTATTGCTTGCAGCTCCATAGCAGCAACAGCTTGCATTCTTGTATCCATATTTCTTTGCATTCTTTTTCGTGAATTTGGACCTGTATCCACATTCATTCCTACATCATGCTATTTGATTTTTCCATTAAATTTTTGCAGATGGATCCGGGACCAGTAGATCATAGTGTTTTGTGGGATCAAGATGGACACCGGCCACATTTTGTTTGGGAGGGCCTTATGAGTTAATAACATTGTTATTATAATTAGTTATTTCTGTGTAACGAACATACTAATCATTTGTAGTTTTGTTTCTTTCGGGGTAATGCTTGGCTTAAGTGTTGTAGGCGTGAGGTTGTTTTACGTCACAACCGGCCCCATGAGAGGATACTACCATATATTGAGAGGATCGGGTTAGGGTCTATCCTACTCCTTCCTTTTGTTTCTTTGGATTGGCTCTTGATCACATCTTTGGTGGAGAGATGGCGACCAGAGACACACACCTTCCATATGCATCATGGGGAGATGACGATCACACTGGAGGATGTCTGATGAGACCGCATTTGTGGGTTAATCGAACGCATAAATACCTAGATATTAGAAGGATTTCTACTTGTACATAGCATACTTAGATTTATAAATAGATTAGTTTATAAATATGATGGCATGCTTGTTTTATACATCACATTCACTTGTAATAGAAGGTAATATAAATTATGGTGGCATGTATGCATTATATGCATCATTTTGGAATAACTTTGTAAATAACCCATTTTCTTTTTATTTTATTTTTTTTCCCCGTAGAGCAAACCAATGACGCCTGCGCCACTCTACGTGCAACAGCAGCACCTTATCGCGCAGGCGTTGTTGGAGATATCGCAAGGCCCAAACGAGATGAGGGAAAGTCGGGGAGAGTTGTTAAACCAAATGCCCATGTGTTGGGTTAAAAAACGAGGAGAACTACGGTGGTGGAAAAAAAGGGCATCATCCCCCTTGCGGAGACTTCTTCTCCATCTTTACCACTGTGCAACAGGCAGGCACCGTGGGACTTCTGCGTGCACTGTGGGACCTTTGGCAAGCTTCTTCTTCCTCTTCTTCCTTCCACCTCCACTGGCCCTTGACCTCCTACGCACGGTGACAGCAGCAACGCACCAGCTTCATCGTGCGGCCAGCAGGCGCATGCAACAGTGCAAGCACATTACCCACACACTGGCACCGACAGAGGTGCTACCTTCGCCACGCCCGTGGCTTGCCTTCTCCTCTTCCATAGCACCCGCACGCCTGCGCGCCATAGCCACGCATACGCTGTGCGTCATCCGCAGCAGGCCGATCACTCCCTTGCCTTTCCATCTAATTCTTCCTCTGCTTCTCTCAAACCGCCTGCAAGACAACCAAAAGCACCCACTGCATGCCATAGCTCCCCTATGCAACCTTGCCGGCCATGCTTGCGCACAACCAAATATTTTTGGGAGCTTGATTCCTGACGTGAAAATTACATAAATAGCCTTGAACTTTTAATGAAATTGCAAGTTCCATTTAGAGTAGCATATTCATCGAATTGATTTCGCGAAGGTGTCTGCGAACATTATAACTCTTTGCTCGTGAATTTATTGGATATATTCCTCCCTGTGGATAAGACATCCTTTTCGTGGTTTAAATTGATATCTATTTTAATCTTTGATTGAGTAATTTCCACCACATAAGTTACAACGACATATCATTCTATTACTATTTTAATTAAGTGAAACTCTCTTTCAAATGGCGCTGTTGCTGGGGAGGCAATAGATGCAATAGATTCTCTTTATTATTTCTGAGTATTCTGAGTTGCTCAATTATCTGATCATCCTTTATCTTTTTGTCCAAGGAATCTGATGGGGTGACAGGCGCAACAGAGCGGCGACATCAACCTTGAGCGACGCCCACGTGAGGAGAAGACGCAGGAGACCTGGATCCCGCTTTCACAGAAGATTCTCCTTCGCCACAAATTTTATTTCTGTCTTCTCTCCCTTGTAGTAATTGGGGCTGAATTTTTGGGGGTCTGTCCCCACATTCTTTAGCTACTAGGGTTTACATTTTTCTGCATGTGTGATTCCATTTCTTCTTGCTTGGCTTTAAAACAAGCAAAAGAAAATATTGAGCTGCCTGTTTAGGAGTTGCATGCCCTTAGGTGCGTGCATTTAGGAGTGATTAAGCAGCACATTAGATCTCATTGTTGCATTGCAAGCATATTGGCATGAAGATTGTTGGAGACAGGTACCCCTTTCTAACTTTTGCATCCAGCTCTTGTTCACGCATTTGCACTCGGATTAAAATTCAAGACCACCAAGTTGATTGAATTTACTAATTCAGTGGTCGCCTAACTAAAAGTGGGACCAATAATTAGATTCAACCTTGAAATCAATTCACATTTGATCTGATTCAAAGGGACGTGTCTGCGTTTTCAAAAATAAAAAAAAATGATTTGCGGTGTGATGCACACTTCTGACACTGAGTATGCACATTAGGTACTGCACTAAGGCTCTATCCCTTAAGGCTATAGGCGCCAATCTCTTTATCAATGTAGACCCTCCTATCGTGCTTTGTGGTGGTGGTACTATCTTTTGACCAAGTTTTGATACTGCACGGAGGGGGACACCCCTTAAAGGAACAAAAGGGTAGTTAAGAGGCACCGCATACACATCGCCTCAAAGGAAGGGTTCGCCCTACTTGCATCCCTTTGTTCGTCCTTGGAGTAACTTCTCACTTGATCACCTGGGAATATCATCTAAGCAAAGTATAGGTCCTAGGGCACTCGAAGGTTGAACTAGGTTGTGTAATTGCAGTGAATAACTTGTTTGGCCATCTATATCAACCAATTCTACCTCTGCAACATAGAAGGTTAAGATTTCAAGCCATCACCCCTCTTATACCACTTACGTGGGAATGGAGGGATAAGCCTTGACCTTTTGACCTATCTTTGGAGTGGAGGTTTCACTTACTCAATCAATAAGAACTTGAATTGTGATTGATATTGTATGCTTGGTAGACGCTCTCTTGAGGGCAATCTAGTGTTTGATCCTGAGCTTGAAAAAATTATTAGGAGAGCTCACCTAGGAGAGAAAAGAGAAGGCATGGCTGATCAAGGAGCAAATCAACAAAGGACCCTGAGGGACTATTTTATTCCAACCAACCAACCCGCACAAGCACTAAGACGACCGGCAGGGGATAATCCATATGAGATCAAGAGCAGTACCATATCTTTGTTGCCCTCCTTTTATGGGACTACTAGGGAGGACCCCTACCAGCATTTGGAGGAATTCACCGAGGTTTATTCCACGGTGAAGCTCCAGAGCTTTACTGATGAAGCCCTAATGAGGAGTCTATTTCCATTCTCCCTAAAGGATAAGGCCATGCACTGGTATCATACCCTCAATGCAAGGGTAAATGATTGAGCCACCCTTAAGGGAGAATTTTTGAAAAAGTATTTTCCTATGAGTAAGACCAACCATTATAGAAGAGAGATTATGGGTTTACTCAACAGGAAGGGGAGCAATTTCATGAGACTTGGGAGCGCTTTAATGACCTTCTTAGGTTATGCCCTCACCATCGGGTGCCAAGATGGCAGTTGGTCGAAAGGTTCTATAATGGATTATCTGAAAGGTATAGGAAAACCATCGATGCAACCTGTGCAGGAACCTTCATGACCAGAACTGAGGATGAAGCCTGGGCATTATTTGAAACATTAAGCGACAACTCCATACATTTGTCCTCTGCTTATCAAGAAAGAAAACCATCAATCTTGCAGAGGAAGATAGAGGCCCATGAAGCTAGGGCTTCTCAGGATTTGGCTTATCAGATTCAATTATTAAATGAAAACTTCGATAGGCTTTTAGCAAACCCCGGCATGACCCGCAAGCAGCCTCTATCTTTCAGGCTTCAAGAGAATGCTCCATTTGCCAAAGCACAATGCACGCCACTACGGAGTGCCACTAGGCAAATCAATTCCCTGAGTTGATTCAGGCTGACTTAAACGCAGCCCAAGGTTTTCGCCCACCTCCTCGCAATAACCCTTATTCCAATACCTATAATCCGGGGTGGCGGAACCATCTGAACTTCTCTTGGAAGCAAGGTGATGCTTCTAACTCAGGGAATACAAGACCCTTACCTCCCCAACCCATATACCAACCATCTTATGAAAACCCTCCTCAGAATAAGCCCTCTGAGATGGATGAACTTAAAGCCATGATGAAAGCGATGCAAGAGCATCAGAATATGGTCATTCAATCTCAGAATAAGATGATTACTAATATGTAATCCCAAATTAGTCTTCTTACTGAGGCAGTTATGCAACATGATTCGGGGAAGCTGCTTAGCTCTTTTGAGGAGAACCCTAAGGGCAAGGGGGTCGTATTCAGGGAGCACGCCCAAGCTGTGACCGTACTGAGGAGTGGAAAGAAGATTGATAAGCCTGATAACACTCCTACTGTTACGTCTCAGAATTCCCCTTCTACACTCGACTCGA
This sequence comes from Thalassia testudinum, assembly GCA_037157565.1. Classification (NCBI taxonomy): domain Eukaryota; kingdom Viridiplantae; phylum Streptophyta; class Magnoliopsida; order Alismatales; family Hydrocharitaceae; genus Thalassia; species Thalassia testudinum. The sequence continues at coordinate 23,270,983 of JAZHRO010000026.1, read as the reverse complement.
CTTCCATCTCCACCGAGGAAGAGCCACACTGCTCGCCCTCGCTTGAAATCACCCACAATGAGGATGTCATCCTTCCACTACCCCTCTCTCGCCATGACGACCCCTCTACCGGAGGCCGAGGGTGCCCTATCCAGAGCGCCTATCTGCTCTCGGGGAATCTTCTATTGGCTCGCCTGGAGCCAAGGATAGGACAAAGGAGATTATGGACACTTTTAGGCAAGTCCAGATCAACTTGCCTCTGTTGGAAGCTATCAAACAGATCCTGTCTTATGCCAAGTTTCTAAAGGACCTGTGCACCCAAAAGCACCGATCTTGGAAACAGGTCCAAATCAAGGTCATCCTGCCAGACCATGTTAGCTCGGTTCTCCAACATGGAACACCCCCCAAAATGAAAGACCTAAGGGCCCTGTATATTTCAGTGGTTATAGGTAACCAACACATTGACGAAGCTTTGCTTGATATAGGTGCGGGGGTGAACATTTTACCGAGCTCTGTCTACGACCTTTTGGGAGGAGGCAAGTTAAAGCCTAGTCCAGTCATCCTCCAGGTCGCAGACAGATCACTTAAGACACCATGGGATTGCTGGAAGATGTCCTTGTGAGAGTGGAGGACTTCTTCTTCCCTGTTGACTTTCTGGTGCTAGATACTGACCCATCTAATAAGCCCACAAAGCCGTCCATTATTCTGGGATGCCCCTTCTTGGCCACAGCCAACACCTCTATCAACTGTAGATCAGGGACACTTAAAATGGGCTTTGGGAACAAGAAGATCCGGTTGAATGTTTTTGATACTTACAAGCAATCCAGATTTGAGGATTGTTCTCAGATTGAGGTCGTTGATGAAATAATTGAAGAGACTACTCCAGCACTCATATGTAGAGATCCCCTTCAAAAGGTCATATCTAAGGACCATCCTCCGATTATTAAAGAAACTGAAAGAGATGCCCAAATTAGAAGAGTTGCTAGGGATACACACAGAGTCTTTGTCTTCACCCTGGATCGTGAAGGTAGATCCACTACCTGAGGTGGGGACATTTCAACGTAAACCCTCAATCCAAAAGGCTCCTGAGTTGGAGTTGAAACCCCTCCCGAGCACATTGAAATATGCTTTCCTTGGCCCTAATGACATGCTCCCCATTATTATCTCGTCTGCATTATCTGAATCGTAGGAGGGAGCTCTGCTTGAGTGTTTACAAAGGCACGAGGAAGCAATTGCCAGGTCAATTACTGATATTAAGGGTGTTGATCCCTCCCTTTGCATGCATCATATATACATGGACGAGTCCGTGAAACCTTTCCGAGACATGCAGAGAAGGCTCAACCCCAATATATAGGAGATTGTTAAAAAGGAGATTCTGAAATGGCTATATGCAGGGATTATCTATCCCATTTCAGATAGTAAATGGGTCAGTCCTATTCATGCAGTATCCAAAAAGGCATGCATCACTATGGAGGAGAATGACCAAGGAGAGCTGGTGACCACTAGACCCTCAACTAGTTGGAGGGTCTGCATTGATTACCGTCGTTTGAACACGGGTACCCAGAAGGACCATTTCCCCTTACCGTTTATCGATCAAATTTTGGAACGACTGGCGGGGAACAAGTACTTCTATTTTCTTGACGGGTACTCTGGGTATAATCAGATAGTCATTTTTCCTGACGACCAGGAGCGTACGGATAAGTCGATTTTCTCTTTCGAATAATGTATTAAGATGATTTATCGTTGTAGGATCAAAGTGGTGGAAAACCGCTTAACAAAATAATTAAAATTAAAATTAAACCACTCATAGAAGAGCGGGTCGTGTCCACAGGGAGGCAATGATGCAATAAAATCATGAATATTTTTCTCGTATTCGTTCAATCAAGTGAGAAATCCCGAGTCAAATCTGACTTGAAATGCAATGAAAAGAAGATACACAATAACTCAAAAATGTAAGGGTATATGTGTAATTTTTCCTTACTGAAATATTCAATAAATATGCGATGAATCTATGTAATTTCCAATTGACATGCATTAGAGAAAATTTATGCTCATTTTAATCCAAAACCAATGTTAAAACATGTGAATAACAAAAGCCACGCAATTATAAGAAAGCATGAGTATGAAGTCACAATTTCACCATAATAAAATAATCATAAATCAAAATTCATTTTCATGGCAATGGCATTCAAATGTAAATATTAATCAACCCAAAAATAGAGGATTTCATTCCTTTGTGCGTGCGCGAAGAGGAGGCGATGGCGGCTCGCGGGAAGCTCGGAGAAGGATAAGCACAACGAGAGCTTTCCGATGGTGGTGGTGGTGCTCCGAATGGGTGTCGGTGGTCGCCGGCCGGAGTGGAAGAGGCCGCCGGCGGTGAGGCTCTCCGGCCGGCCGTCAGGTGGTCGATTGGTGCGGTTGGAAGCGTGGTTGTGCTCGGGGAGTCAGGGCGAGTCCGATGGAGTTCCCGATGCGAAGTTTTGAGGCTGGATTTTATGGCTGCGTTTGTGGTGGCTTTGGGTACCTTCGTCAACAGAGAAGAAGAAGGAGGAGGAGGAGGAGGAGCCGGGCGTGTGCCCAGGCGGTGACACCGGCTAGAGTAAAGCATGCTATGGATGCACTGCTGGTGGGCGAGGTCGGGTGCTACTGCTAGGCACGCAGCTTGGGCTACGGAGCGTGCGCGATAGTTGTTGCAGGCGGCGTGCGCACACAGTAGTAGCGGGTGCGGGAGGTGATGGAGGGCCCGTTGCGTGTGTGCTGCGTGCGGCGGGGGTGAGAGCACGCGAGTGTGCAGGCTGGCGCAGGCGGGAGGTGCTGTGGAATGCACGCGGGCATGGTGAAGGTGAAGGCGCGGTGGCAGATGGCACGTGCGCTGAAGGTGGGTGCGTTGGAGATGGGTGCACAGAGGCTGGCGTGAGTTGTTGGCTGAGGTGAGGAGTTACAGAGACTCTTTGGTGGTGTGGGCTGTCACCCCACACACCTACGGTGGTGAGTCGTTCTGCCGCGGTGAGGCCGCTGGTATGGAATGGAAGAGGAGCAAGGTCCTCTAAGCACAGTGAGGAACAAAGAGTGGTGGCCTCATCCTCAACGATAGCTCTTCCTTCTTTTGTAGCCACGACCACACTGATTTGAAATTTAAAACGCCGTAGAATGAATGTGATGCACAGGAGGAGGCGGAGCTGGAGGAGTTACTTGTGCAAAGGAGAAAAAGAATAAAAGAATAAAATAATTAGGGTTATTTATACATAACTCCTTAACTTCTATGTTAATTAAATTAGTGCGCTTAATTAATTAACTAATTAAATGTATACAACCCTAGGTTAATTCTAAATGCATGAATTATGTACTTAAGCTAAAAATATGAATTAATTTATTTACATCCTAATGTATGCTATCTAAATGTTAAAATTAATTTAATGTCTAGACATTTAGATACTTAAATAGCCCATGAAATTGGGCTAATCACATACCACCTTCACGAGTCTGTATGGCACATTTGCGTTCTGCTGAATGCCATTCGGGTTATGTAATGCTCCTGCCACTTTCAAATGTTGTATGATGGCTATCTTTTCTGATATGATCGACAAGTTTGTTGAAATTTTCATGGATGAATTCTCCATTTATGGCTCATCATTTGACCTATGCCTTTTACATCTTGATAAAGTCTTAACCCGTTGCGAAGAGGCAAAGCTGGTGCTTAGTTGGGAGAAAAGACACTTTATGGTCTAGCAGGGCATTGTGTTAGGGCATATAGTTTCTGAGAGAGGATTAGAGATGGACACTGCAAAAATTGATTCCATCTCTAAGCTTCCATTGCCTGCCAATGTTCGTCAAGTTAGATCTTTCCTTGGTCATGCTGGATTTTATAGACACTTCATTAGAGATTTCAGTAAAATCTCTAAGCCACTCTGCGACCTCTTAGCGAAGGATGTCTCCTTCGATTTTGATGATAGATGTGGCGAGGCTTTCCAAGTCTTAAAGAAAGCCCTTATTACCGCACCAATTCTCCAAGCACCAGATTGGACCCTCCTGTTTGAGCAAATGTGTGATGCTTCTGATTTTGCAATGGGAGCGGTCTTAGGTCAAAGGGTTGATGGCAAACCTCATGTGCTGCATTATGCCAGCAAGACCCTTACGGATCCTTAGCAAAACTACATGGTCACTGAAAAGGAACTTCTTGCTGTAGTATTTGCTTTGGAAAAGTTTCGGTCTTATCTTTTGGGATCCAAGGTTGTGGTACTGATCATTCTGCCTTAAAGCATTTTCTTGCTAAAAAGGACACCAAACCTCGCCTAATTCGTTGGATTCTGCTACTCCTGGAGTTTGACCTGGAAATTAAAGATAAGAAAGGAGTTGAGAATGTGGTAGCAGATCATCTATCTAAGATCCCTATTGAGGCATCAAACCCTGCTGATGGTATTTGATGAGTCCATTTTAATGGACTATTGTTACGCCTAAGTTAACTCTATTCTTACATTTTAGGTTTGTTAATAACTACATTAAGTTATAGAATGATTGCATGCATCATTATTTAAGTTTACATCTATCGCATTCTATAACTTAGTATGTAATTATTTTATGTTTTATTATTGTAGGAATAATGTTGCAAAGAAAAGGGTGGTAAAAGCAATTTCTCCTCCAACAGCCGGCCGGCCTCAACAACACCCTCCTTGAACAACCGTCGGCCTCAACAACACCTCCCCCCCAACAGCTGCCAGCCAAATTTAGTAGGGGATTTAAAAATCCCTTGACTTGCGGATGGGGGAGGAGATAAAAGGGGCTCTTGGCGAGAGAGAGGGAGGCTTCTTCTTCTCCCCTTGGGGAGACCATCGTGAAGAAGAGGGCGTGCACTGTATGCACCAACAACTCCCACTGCACGCATTGCTCCAGCACCCCCTCACTGTGCCAAGCAGCCACCAGCCCCCACCGCAAGCGCACGCCAACCTGCCCTCGCCAGCCACCCACCACATGCGCTGCACCATTCCACCGCATGCCTGCAGGCAGCCAAGAGCCCTTGCAAGCCTGCAATCGTGCCCCATCGCCAGCCTGCACCTGCGCCCTCGCCAACCCCCCTCATCGCGCCAAGCAGCCACCAGCGCCTTCACTAAGCACACTCCAACCTGCACCCACCCCCCTGTGCTCCAGCATCTCCCAGAGCAGCCGCATGCCCTGCAAGCATAGCCACCCACCGCACGCCCTGCAGGCGTGCCCTCGCTAGCATGCCCTCGCCAGCCTGCCCTCATCGCACCCGCACGTGGTAAGCCAAGCCCGCAGGTAGCCAAGCACCCGCAGGCAGACTGCACTCAAGCAGACCGCCCGCGTGTAGCCACTCGCAGTGCAGCCGCCCGCAAGCGTGCCCTAGCACGCCCTTGCACGTGCGACCATAGCGCAGTAGCCGCCCGTAGCAGCTGCTCTTCCTCCTCTCCATGCGCGACTCTTCTCCTCCAATAGAGCCTAATAGGCCGGCGGCTGTTTTCCACTGTCCAACTACTGCATCTCCACCATCGCGAAGCACTCATCGAGGAGCACCATCTCGTCGATTCTCGCCGTCAACTGCACACGGACGTTCAAGCGAGGAAGAGAGAGGAGAAATCCTCTGTTTTCTCCCCAATTAAAATTTACATTGCATGCCATTGCCATTTTGATATTATTATTTTATTCATGCCACGTTGCATGGATGCACTTATAGTTTCATGAATTTACTTAACTTGTGTTATGTGCATCATCAACATTGAAATTCAAATCAGATTTGCATGCAAGTTAAATTTACATGATATGCCACTACACATGCATCATATACATATTTTTGGGAGCTTAATTCCTGACGTGAAAATTGCATAAATAGTCTTGAACTTTTAAGGAAATTGCAAGCTCCATTTAGTGCATATTCCTCGCATTCTAAAAACATTCTAATCATCTACTCGTGAATTTATTGGTTCTATTCCTCCCTGTGGATGCTACATTTTTATTGTGGTTAAAGTTGATATTTATTTTAATTTTTGATTGAGAGATTTTCCACCATATAAAACACAACGACATATTACTTTATTGATATCATTTTCATAAATAAGCGAGAATCCCTCCATTAGTATTTAAGAGACTTTCCCTGATGAGTCTCTAATGGTTGTGGAGGCTGAAACTCCTTGGTTCGCTGACATAGTGGATTATCTGGTCATGGGCATTACTCCCAGTACTTGGGACAAGCAGAAGCGAGACAGATTTCTTGCTAACGCTAAATTTTATCACTGGGAGGAACCCGAGCTTTTTTAGAGTAGGCCCTGACCAACTTTTCCGCCGTTGCGTCCCTGATGAAGAACAAAGAAGTGTTCTGAGTTTTTGCCATGACCTCCATTATGGGGGACATTTTAGTGGGAAAAAGACTGCCCATAAAGTTCTTTAGTGTGGCTTTTGGTGGCCCACATTATTTTGAGATGCACATACGTATGTGGGCGTATGTCTACGTTGCCAGCAGATGGGAACCATTGGAAAAAAGGATGAGATGCCCCAGCAACCTATCCTCCCTATTGAGATCTTTGATATTTGGGGCATCGACTTCATGGGTCCCTTTCCTATGTCCTTCGGATATGACTACATCCTGTGGCTGTGGACTATGTATTGAAATGGATAGAAGCCATACCCACCCGAACCAATGACCATTCCATGGTCTTGGGCTTTGTTAAGGCTAATATCATTTCTCAGTACGGGTGCCCAAGGACGATCATAAGTGATGGAGGACGTAACTTCAAGAATGTACACTTCACAAGACTACTCCAAAATTTGGGAGTCAACCACATGATAGCCACATTTTACCATGCCCAAACGAGTGGACAAGTTGAAGTGTCTAATAGGGAGATTAAGCGAATTTTAGAAAAAACTGTCAGGCCTGATCGTAAGGATTGGTCTAAAAAACTAAATGATGCTCTTTGGGCCTATAGAACTGCGTATAAGACTCCCTTGGGCATGTCTCCTTTCCGTCTTGTCTATGAAAAGGTGTGCCATCTTCCCGTTGAAATCCAACATAAAGCCTATTGGTCTATTAAAAACGTTAACTTGAATTTGGATAAAGCGGGAAAGGACATATGTTAGAGTTAAGTGAGCTTGAGGAGCTTCGTAATGAATCCTATGAAACTTCTCAAGCTTACAAGCAACGTACAAAGGTCTTCCATAATAAGCACATCATTAGAAAGACTTTCGAGCCCAATCAGTGGGTCTGGCTTTTCAATTCCAAACTTAAATTATTTCCAGGAAAGCTTAAATCCTGCTGGGATGGGCCATACATTGTTATCAATACTTTCCCTCATGGAGCTGTAGAAATTCGGCACCCTACTTCTGGTGCGAGCTTTAAGGTAAATGGCCAGTGACTTAAACCTTATATTACTCTTTCAGATAGCCAGATTTTGGATGCACTTTGGCTTGAGGAGCCTTAGCTCCTCTCACTCTCCTCCTTAGGTGATATTCTTCTATGTCTGTTTTTTTTTCCAATGAGGACATTGTCAGTCTTAGGCATGGGGGTATAACCTGAGAATGTTTATAGCATTTATAAATATTTGCATACATTTAGGATACAAAAAAAAACTCTTATTGATGTAAACACATTTACACTACTTACAATGTCTATTTATGCATGTTCTTAAGCATAGGATTGCATTTCATGATATAAATATTGCATAACATGCATCATCTTGCATTTAGAGTAGTTTGAATAAAATGGAGGTTAATTGTCTCCTTTTATGTGCTTGGATAGGGCAAACATTTTATCGGGGCCTCGGATCGAAGATCCAACCGTATGGATGTGATCAGGGCAACGATTGGAGTTCAACGACTCCAAGATCGCCCTAATCAGACATCCGTAGCATCAGATAGTGACCGGGGAACCCTAGAAGATCAAGGACCAGGATGGTGTAAATCCGCACTTCAAATGACAAACCTGACCGCAAGGATGAATTTAGATCGACAATCGCAGCCCAACAACGCAAAAATCGAGTCAATCTGACATCCGTGGCACCATCTACAACATTCAGAAGATGGATGGCCAAGATGGCGCCACATGGCGCCATCTCGGTCGCCCAAACGGTCACATGCATCCAGTGAAGCTTCCGCACCCGTTCCATCTCCGCCGTTGGATCTCGATCCAACGGCTGTGGACAGCCGCGCCTAAAAGCGTCCGCTCGACCATCTGCGCCTCGTAGCGCAGCGGTCGAAGGCGCTATTGCGAGCAGTGGACACGCGTTCGAGCCGCAGCGAGGAGGCGAAGGGCGCGGGCGTGCGTCGGATCTTGATTAGACGGTCATTTGCGCTCAATAGAGATGACGCGCTATTGCATGCCCACACCTCACACGGCATCGTACGCGTTAGGGTGGGCGCGCAGCAACGGGCGATGGTGCATCCTAAGCTGCCCGATCTCGCGATCGGACGGCTGAGATTTGATGAACGTGTGTAGGGGCGTTGAGCGCGGGCAGCTGAGGAGGCGCACGTGGGGAGCACCCACTACACCCACGTTGGGGCTTTAGCGACGGTTTTATCCGTCACTAAAGATCCCTCATTTATTGTTTTAAAGATGTAATGACCAATTTGCCCCCTTTCCTTGCAACTATAAAATGAGACCCCCTCCATACGAAATTCTCATCCCTTCTCTTCTCTACCTCTCCAAAGCTCAAGAGAAACTTGTCCCATACCCGGGATGCTTCTCGCGAGATAAAGTCCAAATTTTCGTCCCACTTCGGAAGTGGACCCCACGACGACGACGGTGTGCTGCTCCGTTCCCGTTCTTCTGCTTCGTCCTCCTTCGTCCAGGAATCATCCCGTCCGGCTCGTCCTTCAAGCGACCGTCGAGGAGGATATCTCTCTCCATATTCTTTTTACTGCCTTCTAATATAGATTTACTACTTTCTAGTGTAGTTCTGCTCGTCCTTCAAGCATTCGTCGAGGAGGACATTTCTCCCTCCATTCTTTTAATGCTTTCTAGAGTAAATTTATTGCTTTCTAGTGCAATTGTTTTATGCTTTCTAGTTGTAATGAACAATCTCCTTAATGATAAATTCTCTGTTTATTCTACATCTCATTTTGATTTTTATGTGTAATATTCTCTCTCTTTTACCCTCTCTCTCTTTTATTTATTGTAAATAATTAGATAGTTTTAAATTGAATTACTTTGTGACAAATAAAAACAAACGCGTAGTTTTTAAATCAAACGTCCGCCTCCTTGTGTTCGACCCGGAATTTCAATTTCGGTATAAATTTTATTTGTTGAACACGAGTTCTTCGCTTTCAAGCTACAACGACAGGTTTTCCAAAACCGAACACGTTAGCGTAGCAATTTGAACGTTCAACATTTTGGCGTCGTTGCTGGGGAGGCGACGCTCTGTGATTTCTCTTTGTGTTTTGTAACTTACAAATCATTTACCTCACTTTTCTCCTTTCTTCTTGTAATTGCAGGTACTCTTTTGAGATAGGCAAAAGTGGTAGATCGGAGAAAAGTGATGTGGAAGGTTCTGTAAGTTATCCCCCACCTCCCACCCATTAGATTTCATTCCACAACGTAATAATTCAAACATTAATCAACCTAGGTATTTTTATAAACTCTAAGGTTAGATTATTTGTTGTTTGACAACCATACTCACCCCAACCCCCACATTAAAAAAGAAAAAAATTTTAAAAAAATCTCACATAGGTACACAACCTCATCTGATTTTCAAAGTCAATCGGTAATCGATCTTAGGAGCCGGTACACACATTCAAACAAATAATTGAGTAGAAATCAGATTAGGTAATCATTTGTGTGCCTAATTAAGTGGTGCATCAGGCCAATTGTTTGAGTTGATTGGGCCGCACCACTTCAATTAAAATCAACTCATCAAGTAGCTCCTACTTAGGTTCAACTCTTAGGGATTTACCAGGCACTCCACATTCTTTTTAAACTTTAAAGGAAAACATCTTCACCTGTGCTTGCAAAACCTGGTGTGCCAATGAAACCTGTTTGAAAACACCTAAAGTTGAATCCTAAAAGCTACTAAGCAAGATTTGAACCTTAAAATTCACCGCATCAAAAATAATCTTGCTTGAAAACCACTGGTTGTGCACGCACACACAAATCAATCAATCATTAAGGGCACAACCCATTTAAAGGGCCCATCACATTCCAAAGCACATTCAAACCTAGCCCTAAATAAAACAGAGTAGACGTTGGCCTTAAGGATTGGACTCGCTCTTCAGAACCCAGAACGAGATTATTTTCGATTAGTCTGTTTCTACTGTTCAATCTGATGTCTAGCTAGGGGAGCAGAATCAAACGATCGCGACTGGGGGGTACACTAGGAACAGGAGGTGCAAGCCGAAGGAAGAGCCTTATCCCCTGTCCCTCCTTCTAACTGGTTGGATTGAACAAACGGAAGTAGATCTAATCGTTCCTTTATCTCAAGATGGGTTTTGGGAGTCTGTAGGTCTTTAGGCTAACCCATTTAAGGACAGGTTTGATTGTTTGTATTGCAGGGCGCCTTTCTTCCTCCCGTATCTCATGAATCCTTCCACATATTACACGCATTCCTGTTCTTTCCCTCCCGTTGTGAATTACCCTCAACATGATGATTATCCCGACTCGTATGTAATCAACCATCAGTTAGTTGGGATAATTCGAATTGGGGATATAGCTATGGACCTCCGTATTTAGGGTCTAACCCTGAACACTTTGATTCTAATTTCTATCCTTCTCAGAGCTACATCGATTATAGATCGTCTTCCTTTCATGAACAACCTAATACGGTCTACAATCAAGAAGGATACACCGATCTTTACCCATCCTCTGATTACACTGCCTTTAGGTCATCACCACCTTATGAACAATCTGAAATGACCTATTATCAGGAAGGGTATAACGAATCTCAATTCGTTAATTTCCCTGCATTGAGCCTAAACCCGCCTAACCCTGAACCAACTCATTTGGTTCAGGTTAACCAGGTTCAAGATAAGGTTCTGGCTAACTTGAGGAATATCATACAATCTTTAGAAGTTCAGCCAATACCTTACATTGAAAGATTGGAGCCCCAGATTCAGATGATTGATGATTTGAATAAGTCTTTGTTGGATTGGCTCCAGGATGCTAAGGATAAGAACCAGAGTGAGTTTCTACTTGGGAAATTAGCGAAATTGAGGATGAGATTTGTGGTTGCTTTGATTCAATCTTGGGATGATTCCCAGGATGAACCCTCTTCAGGAAAGCTAATGACAGAACCCGCTCAGGCACCTGTTGGGGGGGACACGTGTTATGAGGCTGCCAGATTGAATTAAAGCAACCAATTAAGGAAGATTTGATTTCTTCACCTGAGATCCCTGAGCTGGGTTACGAGGAAACGTATATCTCCTTGGAACAGAAAGTGACAAATGATTTTGGGACATACATTGATACGGATCCTGATTTCTTTGATGGTGAAGATTTAAGTTGCGAAGTCTCACGCGAGTTTTCTGAACACGATTTCTGTGAGATGATTGGGTTTGAGGAATCTGATAGATCGTTTGATAGCCCAATAACTGAGGAAACTGATCTTATTAGGGCACACATTACAGATCCAGAAACACATTTTCTGGAGGAATCAATTCAATGCCCAGATTATCAATTACACCCCGTTGAGCTTATCGATAATTCTGTTCCTGAGATAATTAGACCCAAGTCAATTCTGATTCTGCCACATCATTTAGACTTGGAGATTTCAGACGGGGTGATTAATATACAAGAGGTCCTGGAATTTGATATGCTGAATTGAGAGGATAGGAGCTGGGAAGTTTTGATTTGGGAAGTTAACTTTGGAGGAAATGGAAGATTGAGTCGAAGGGTTCCTATTAAGCTGAAACCATCAAACCAGGACCCTTACGACATTTGTTTTGAGGATGTCAAACCCAAGCACACATTCAACGATTATCCTTTTGAGCTTCAATTCTCTGTAACCCGACTTTTTGGTCTTGGGTTGCATCCTCATAAATCGCAGGCCCGACCCCACTTGCATTCTGATTTCAGGTTTTAGGTAATTTTTATCCAGAACCTAAGATATTCTCGATTATGGGGTATGGGTATGCACCACAATCTGGTCCACATCTGTGGACCTCTGTTGATAGGTTAGAGGATTCTTCTGTTTATTCTGATTCTGACCTGCACTTGTGAATTCTTCATTTCTTTTCTTTGTATAGTGTGCCTAGCTGAAGGCATTAAACTCAGCACATATATAGTTCTTTTTAGTTTTCATCTCGGAGCGGACCTGACATTCACGCAATTTAGGTGCTTTCTACGCTTTTCTACTCTGTTTTATGTCTTTTTAATACAATGAGGACATTGCATTAGATAAGCATGGGGGGGTGGATATTCATCTCTGAATTCATTTGTCAGCTCCATAGATTTGTTTTATTTTCTTTTATAAAAAAAAAAAATTTAGAATTAGGAAAGAGAATTTGGGTTTAAGAAAATTTTCAATCTTAGGAAATACTACATTATGATTTGAACACAAAGACCCTTCAGGTCTTTGGACTTAATCAGCCCGTGTATCCACTAAAATGTGGATTTATTTTTCGAGTTCTTGCCAACCTGAATTTTATTTTAATTGGAGTAAATAAGTTTGGGTGATAAGTACACAACTTATCAACCCGCCCTCTGATTTGTGGGAATTTTGAGTTTTTAACATCTACACACTATCTTGTCACTGACTCATTGTTCGACGATTTTAACGGAAATTGGGTAGCTAATGAACCTTCTAGGGTGATATGGCTGGCAAGTTATCATGGGTAACAGCTCATAGGTAGGTTGTCCAGAGCCCAGTCACTGAATCTTTCTCTTTTTGCTGCTTTTAGGTAAATCTTAGACCAGGGAAGCCACCTACTTAAAAAAAGAAAAAAAAAATCAAAAAGAAAAGGAGAAAGAAAAAAAAAGAAATAAGCCACACTTCCTGCTCGAGTATGGCTGGCAAGTTGTCGGTGGTAACAGCTCATTGACCGGTTGTCCAGAACCCAACTCAGTAAATGAAATAAAAAATTCCCAGAACACTTAGGAAGAAGCGTAGAAGTAGAATAAATCGGGGAGATATACACTAGATTCACCCTTGTGTTGACCCCGTTAAAAAATAAAAGTAGGGAGAAAGCTACCGGTTGTAAAGATACACCTTTAGGCATAATTCTTTTTAAGGTTACCTAGAGGCGTAGAAACCCGAAGTCCATTTTAACTGTCGGTCAACGAGTCTATCACATTCACAATAAGATGCTTAAAACTTAGGGTTCTCATCAAATCTTGGGTGAGTTGAACGGCCGTAGAAAGCCACTCTTAACCCTAAAATTTGAAAATCCAAAAAAATTAGAAAAAAAGGAAAAAGAGAAAAAGAATTTTTTATTTTAATAAGGTGAGGGCTTGAGGCGATCTGCATTTTGGCAGATACTCGGCACTGTTGTGTCTTTGAAAGTTTAGATCCTAAGTAGACAATTTCTTAATGATTGAAAATAACTCAAGCCCCAATAATCCAACCTAATTCTTTTATAAATAGCATATAGTTTTTGCTAGGGACTAGCAAAAGATAGGCATGGGGGTATGATGTAAACACATTTACACTACTTAAGATGTCTATTTATGCATGTTCTTAAGCATAGGATTGCATTTCATGATATAAATATTGCATAACATGCATCATCTTGCATTTAGAGTAGTTTGAATAAAATGGAGGTTAATTATCTCCTTTTATGTGCTTGGACAGGGCAAACATTTTATCGGGACCTCGAATTGAAGATCCAACCGTATGGATGTGATCAGGGCGACAATTGGAGTTCAACGACTCTAAGATCGCCCTAATCTGACATCCGTAGCATCAGATAGTGACCGGGGAACCCTAGAAGATCAAGGGCCAGGATGGTGTAAATCTGCACTTCAAATGACAAATCTGACCGTACGGATGAATTTAGATCGACGATCGCAGCCCAATGGTGCAAAAATCAAGTCAATCCGACATTCGTGGCACCATCTACAACAATCAGAAGATGGACGGCCAAGATGGCGCCACATGGCGCCATCTCGGCCGCCCAAATGGCTGCGTGCATCCGGTGAAGCTTCCGCACCCGCTCCCTCTCCGCCGTTGGATCTCGATCCAACGGCTGTGGACAGCCGCGCCTTAATGCGTCCGCTCGACCATCTGCGCCTCGTAGCGCAGTGGTCGAAGGTGCTATCGCGAGCAACGGACGCGCGTTCAAGCCGCAGCGAGGAGGCGAAGGGCGTGGGCGAGTAGGCGCGGGCGTGCGTCGGATCTTGATCGGACGGCCGTCTGTGCTCAATAGAGATGACACGCTATTGCACGCCCGTGCCTCACGCGGCATCGTACGCACTAGGGCGGGTGCGCAGCAGCGGGAGATGGCGCATCCTAAGCCGTCCGATCTCGCGATCGGACGGCTGAGATTTGATGAACGTGTGTAGGGGCGTTGGGCGCGGGTAGCTGAGGAGGCGTGCGTGGGGAGCGCCCACTACACCCACGTTGGGGCTTTAGCGACTGTTTTATCCGTCACTAAAGACCCCTCATTTATTGTTTTAAAGATGTAATGACCAATTTGCCCCCACTCCTTGCAACTATAAAAGGAGACACCCTCCATACGAAATTCTCATCCCTTCCTTCTCTTCTCTACCTCTCCAAAGCTCAAGAGAAACTTGTCCCACACTCGGGATGCTTCTCGTGAGGTAAAGTCCAAATTTTGGTCCCCCTTCGGAAGTGGATCTTGTGACGACGACGGCGTGCTGCTCCGTTCCCGTTCTTCTGCTTCGTCCTACTTCGTCCTCCTTCGTCTAGGCGTCATCCCGTCCGGCTCGTCCTCCAAGCGACTGTCGAGGAGGATATCTCTCTCCCTATTCTTTTTATTGCTTTCTAATATAGATTTACTGCTTTCTAGTGTAGTTCTGCTCGTCCTCCAAGCATTCGTCGAGGAGGACATTTCTCCCTCCATTCTTTTAATCCTTTCTAGAGTAAATTTATCTCTTTCTAGTGTAATTTTTTATACTTTCTAGTTGTAATGAACAATCTCCTTAATGATAAATTCTCTGTTTATTCTGCATCTCATTTTGATTTCTATGTATAATATTCTCTCTCTCTCTCTTACCCTCTCTCTCTCTTCTATTTATTGTAAATAATTAGATAGTTTTAAATTGAATTACTTTGTGACAAATAAAAACAAACGCGTAGTTTTTAAATCAAACGTCCGCCTCCCTGTGTTCGACCTGGAATTTCAATTTCGGTATAAATTTTATTTGTTGAACACGAGTTCTTCGCTTTCAAGCTACAACGACAAGTTTTTCAAAATCGAACACGTTAGCGTAGCAATTCGAACGTTCAACACTTATTTTCTTGAGCTGAATTGGTTAGTCCCTAGCAAAACATCTTTATCATGGAGGTGTCATTAAAGATTTTTCTTCTTAAATTGTTTCCTAAGTTTAGAATCCAGTACACTTCACTTGCACATAGACTGGGTAATGGATCTTTGAAGAAAAACCAATAAGCATTTTGTCTACTGAACCCTTGGACAGTTAATAGGGAGTCAAGCATACTACCTTCTAGTAGATCCACCTCATATTTTTGAGAAGAAAGTAGAGAGATTATTGGTGCGCTAAATCTAGTGCAAGGACTCTTAAGTTTTGGACAATTAGATGATGATACCTCAGAGTTAGGCATAGTTTTCACTCTCTGTTCCTGTGTGCATACATTGTGTGAATTCCTGAGAGTCACCAAATAAGGCAGATACACAGAGATTGAGTCTTAATAAAGCAATGACTATGGTGGATGGTTACGACCGTCCTTCATAGAGTCATCGACTGAAGGAGGGTAATAGTGTCAAAGGTCAGAAATATGCTTGTCCTATCCATTCCTTCCTGGTGTCGAGAGTAGGTACTTCCGTTAAATAAGTCATACAATATCCTCTTGACCATCATCATCTCTAATAATGCCTCATAAATAAAAGTCTGCGTCGTGTTGATTTATAAAGAAAAAAAAGAAAGAAAAAGAGAGAGAGGAAACAATTATATATAAAAAAATAAAATAAAAAAATAAATTAAAAAAAGAAGAAAAGAGAGAGAGAAAAGAAAAAGAAAAGAATCCAAATTTATAATTTTATCTTCGTGACTTTGTTTCTGAGGCAACAAAAACACCTATCATGATCCACCAAATATGACCCATACCTACCTTTCAGTATTTCTGATCGTCTGAATATTGGCTGAGAACTCTAACTTAGTTGTAGAGTTATTAGGACTTTAGCTGAGGTGTGAATGCCATGTGAGGCCACCAAATAGTGAGTACATTTACTAAATCTGGTGAGATTTGTGATCTCAGAAAGAAAAGAAGGAAAATAGTGAGCTTAAAGGAATATCGAGAGAGCACAGTTATTAAGCATATCTCTCAGTTGACTTGTTTAATAGTTTAGCGATCTAGAGTCTGTAGTACTAGATTACATGTAGCACCAAATGAGTGTGTGCCACCAAATACAAATCCATTCAACTCGATATCTCCTACCTAAGCCAAAAAGCCAGGGTCAAATTACAGATTATCTTCTACTTTATCCCTGGAGGAAGTAGTTGCCTATCCCGATAGAAATATTTACCAATAGATAAGTATGAACTACAAATGTAAGTTGGTTATTTCACTTGGATCCGTTACCTAGGCTATTATTATTATCACTTCACATTTGTCTGGATCTCTAAATTTGTGGAATAAAGAAAGAAGAATTCCCTTGATTACTTCCATTATTTTCACTTTTGCTCGGGACTAGCAAAAACTAGGCATGAGGGCATTTGATGAGACCGCATTTGTGGGCTAATCGAATGCATAAATACCTAGATATTAGAAGGATTTCTACTTGTACATAGCATACTTAGATTTATAAATAGATTAGTTTATAAATATGATGGCATGCTTGTTTTATACATCACATTCACATGTAATAGAAGGTAATATAAATTATGGTGGCATGTATGCATTACATGCATCATTTTGGAATAACTTTGTAAATAACCCATTTTCTTTTTATTTTATTTTTTTTCCCCGCAGAGCAAACCAACGACGCCTGCACCGCTCCGCGTGCAACAGAACACCTTATCGCGCGGGCGTTGTTGGAGATATTGCAAGGCCCAAACGAGATGAGGGAAAGTCGGGGAGAGTTGTTAAACCAAACGCCCGCACTTTGGGTTAAAACACGAGGAGAACTACGGTGGTGGAGAAAAAGGGCATCATCCCCCTGGCAGAGACTTCTCCATCTTCACCACCGTGCAACAGGCAAGCACTGTGGGACTTCCGCGTGCACTGTGGGACCTTTGGCGAGCTTCTTCTTCCTCTTCTTCCTTCCACCTCCGCCCGCCCTTGACCTCCTACGCACGGTGACAGCAACAACGCACCAGCTTCATCGTGCGGCCAGCAGGTGTGTGAAACAGTGCAAGCACATCACCCACGCATCGACGCCGACAGAGGCGCTACCTTCGCCATGCTCGTGGGCTGCCTTCTTCTCTTCCATAGCGCGCACTCACGCCCGCATGCCATAGCCGCGTATATGCTGTGTGCCATCTGTAGCAAGCCAGTCACCCCCTTGGCTCTTTGTCATCTTCCTCTGCTTCTCTCAAACCGCCTGCAAGACAACCAAAAGCACCCATCGCACGCCGCAGCGCTTGCGTGCAACTGAGCCCTTGTGCGTGTGCAGCAAACCGCAGGCAACAACCTGTCGCTCCTCTTCGCCGACGTCAAGCTCTTCGGCTGATCGCCACCGGCCACCTCCGGCCGTGCCTCCACCGCCGTCGCGACCGTCTATTTCCCACGCACCGCCGTCGGGCTTCAGTTGGTCGGTTGCCATGCCTCCACGCGCGCAAAGAAGAGAGAGGAAGTTTCCTTTATTTTTGGTTACATTAAAATTTACATTGCATGCCATTGTCACTTTAATATTGGATTATTTTATTCAGGCAAAATTGCATGGGTGCACTTATAATTTCGTGAATTTGCTTAACTTGTGTTATGTGCATCATTTAACGTTGAAATTTAATTCAGATTTGCATGAAATTCAAATTTACATGATATGCCACTACACATGCATCATATACATAGTTTTTGGTAGCTTGATTCCTGACGTGAAAATTACATAAATAGCCTTGAACTTTTAATGAAATTGCAAGTTCCATTTAGAGTAGCATATTCATTGAATTGATTTCGCGAAGGTGTCTGCGAACATTATAACTCTCTACTCGTGAATTTATTGGATCTATTCCTCCCTGTGGATACGACATCCTTTTCGTGGTTTAAATTGATATCTATTTTAATCTTTGATTGAGAGATTTCCACTATATAAATTACAATGATATATCATTCTATTGCTATTTTAATTAAGTGAAACTCTCTTTCAATGTTGCTATCATCACGGGTTTACCTATTGATGGAGATGTCATCACAGGTAGACTACCAACTCCTGTTGGGGACAAAATTTTTATTTGTCATCACTTAGATGATTGTAAAAAAGTATTGTATTAGAGTAAGGAATACTTGCTTATAATCCCCTGTCAATTGGTAAAAGTGGATTCTACGAGACAAAATTGGCTACATTTGTGCCAACAGTTGCTAGGATGACAACCACCAAACGTGAAAGGTTCCCGAGTCAAGTTATGTTGGCTGCAACAGAATTTTGGAAAGCTACTAGACGACGCAAATAAGGAGATAGTGCGACAGACTCACGAGAGTACATCTAGATGATGCTAGGAAGAATCCTTTTCCTTGACAAATCCAGTACATTAGTTTCACTTACCTACTTGCCACTACTTTAAGATTTTGATGTCGCCGAACTGCTCAATTGGGGATCTGCGTGCTTGGCATTCCTATATAGGTATTGTAAATTTATTTCTTCCTTTCAAGCACACTTGAGATTGACTTATTGTATATCATTTTAATGTAGGAATCTGTGTAAAGTTGCCTGGAACGTCACCGAACATATCGGTGGTTGCCTTATCTTTTTAGAAGTGTCAGCGTGGGAACGATTCTCCCATATTGCTCCTATGGTTCATCAACGACCAGAATGGAATGGAAGGCCACTTGTGTATTGCTGGGGTGCTCCATTCGAGGTTACAAACCATTCGATGCTTGATGTGCATCCATATCGGGATGCTTTCAACTTAAAGGTTCTCGATCAGGTAAGAAATTCATTTCGCATTATTTAAAGTTTTTTAATTAAGATATCAACCATACCTTCATGTTATTTCAAGTTGTTTGGAGACCATAGATTAAGGAGATTATAACACAGCTTCCTCAGTATTGCTTAGTCGGCCGGGAGATTTGGGTTGCTCGAGTTCCATTGGTGCACTTCCATATGGTGGAGCATCACTTTCCGAATCAAGTAATGCGCCAATTTGGTGGTCCTTGATGTAGACACATCTATGTCACATAAACTATCTATTTATGTGTGTTTTTAGGCATATAATTGCAGTCAACATTATAAATATTGTATAGCATGCATCATTCTGTATTTAGATTAGCTTTTATAAATTATAGGTTAATTTGCCCTTTTTGCAGTTAGGAGACAGGGCGATATCATTTCAGGCCCCAGATTGGAGATTCAACCGTACGGATTTGTTTAGGGCATTGAACGGAGTTCAAGCCTCTAAGATCGCCTCGATTGGACCTCCATAGCATTAGATCAGTATGAGGAATCAGAGGTCAAGGGGCAAGGTGGTGAAAATCCAAACCTTAGATGAAGAATCCAACCACACAGATAGATTCAGATCAACAATCGTAGCCCAACAACATGAAAATCGATCCAATCTGACATCCGTGGCACCACCTGTGAGCATTTGAAGATGGACGACCCAAATGATGCCATGTGGCATCATCCATGCCACCCAAAGCTACCGCTGCCTAAGGAGAGCATCCACCGTGTGATCGTAGCTGTTCGATCTCCATCTAACGACTGAGATCAAGCCAAGCCCGTGTCCTCACATCTTCAATGCATCCTTCATCACGCGATCTGAGTCGTCCATCCACGATCCAACGGTCCTAAGCTCTCAACCCTTGGATGATCTTATCGACAATCCACGGGCATAGTGCGTTGGGTGAGCGCCCTATGTAGAGCACATGATGCAGGTTTGAATTCACGCGAGCGGATTAATCCCGCGAGAAGAGGCACTCAGCGAAATTCGCTTGTTGAATTAGCATCGAGCAGCCACGGACCTGACGACGTGGCATCACGGATGGCAAGCGCGCTGAATGCACGTGATGATGCACGATCACACGCACGATCTGATTTGCAGGCACGACTGTAAGACGTCGGGATGCAACCTCGACCGTTCGATCGAGATTGAGTGTGATCTGAAGCGCGAATGGCTGAAGGCGAAGTGTTTGGACATGTGGCTGCACATGGGAGCTTAGATTTTGATCAGACGAACCTCCTTCCATTCATGCTTCAGTGATGTGGGGCTTTAGTAACGCTTGCATGCGTCACTAAAAGGCCTGCATTCATTTTAAAGGCATTGAAAATGACTCTTTTGCCCTTCTTCTTCACTTATAAAAGGGACCTTACTTCCACACATTTCATCATTCCTTTCTCTCTTCTCTTAACCCCTCTAAAGCTCTACCAGCTAGTCCCCTACCTGGGATGCTCTACTAGAGCTAGAGTAAAATAATTTTCCATCTTCTCACCCCCGTTCGTGGAGCATCCCGTGGTTGTCTTCTTGCCACCATTCATGAAGCGAATCCCGCTACGACACAGCCCTGTTCCATCCTCTGTCCTCCAGCTCTGTTCTCCCTCGTCTAATATCTCACCACCCTCTTCCAGGCGCTCTGTCAACGTGGCTCGTCCTCCAAGCAGTCGTTGAAGAGGATTTTCTCATCTCTATCTTTTTATCGTTTTATAGTGTAGATTTCTAGCTTTCTAGTTATAGCAAGTAGATGTAATGGACGTGTGATTATGAAATATTGATTCTCTCTATTTTTCTCTTTCTTTATATTATTCTCTCTCTCTTTTCTGTTATTTATTCTTTAAGTAGAATAGCTAGCTTAGATTAATTTCAACCAGCTAATCTGCTTTGCGAAAAATAATTTCAAAATGCAGTTTTTGATCAAACGTTTGCCTTCTCGTGTTCGACCTGGAACTCACCAGAGTTTCGGTAAAATTTATCTGATAGCAGATTTTTATGCAACTACAACGACAGATTTTCAAGCTCAATCTTTTACACGTACGAAATCTCGCTAATCAGTCACCAAGGTCCCCCACCAGATTGTGACATTGATAAGGATCTGTATGCCATTGACCTTAGAGGGAAGAACGACATTGACTGGAGATTGGAGCATGCAGTTCACATTGGTGGTTGGAGAACGAGAAGACATCGGCTCCCCCAGATTGTTCCCCCAGATGCCGATGGAGCCATGGTGACAAACGACTACGACGTGGGGTATTGTCAGATAACAGGGAGATGCATAAGACATCATGGCATGCTAATTTGGAGTGAGGCATACCAATTAATGAACCTTTTATTCATTTCAACTCATGTGGTTCTTTAATATTCTAAAGTTAACCTTTTTTTTTTTTCAGCTTGACAAATGGAATGAAGTTATAGCCATTTGTAAGGATAGGGTTGAGATGAATGCCATCAAATCTATAGCACAACAGGCGAGGTGGATTCTACAGTATAAGATCTTGCGACAATTTATGGAGCTGCCATCAATTGACCATTTAGATGAGGAGGACGAGGAAGATGAGTACACTGCTTTAAACGAGGTGTCTGTCATGGTGCCTGACCATGGACGTGGTTGAGGGCGAGGACGTGGACGAGGTTGAGGTCGAGGCCGTGGGAGGCACAGAGCTGGTAGATGTGGAGGTTGAGGTTAGCATCTTCATGACGACTAGCCACACCACTATCCAGACCAACCACACCATGATCCAGACCAGCCACACCATGATCTAGACCAGCCACAGTAAGATCCAGCCCATCTAGAGCATGATCCAAACCAGCCACACAGCAATCTAGACCATCTAGAGCAGGATCCTAGCTAGCCACTGCACGATCTAGACCAACCACAGCAAGATCCAACCCATCTAGAGCATAATCCAGACCAACCACACCTTGATCCAGGCCAACCACACCACGATCTAGACCATCCAAAGCAATTGCAACATCTTGATGCGAGGCAGGAACAAGTACCAAATCTTCATGGAGACTTGTTGGAGCATGATGCAGAGCACTTATAGGATCCTGATGTGGAGCAGTAAGACAATATTGACTTCCCTACTCCCTTACGATCAATAGTCGACCCTTCTCCGACTACTCCATTGATGATGCGAGGAGGGGATTTTGGAGATGTTACCCAAGCCTCCTTTCTTTCAGCATAGGCACCTACTCGACCTCTATTATTTGCAAGCCTTGAAGGCTCGTAAATTGATGACATAGATGTACATATGCAGATCGAGGTTGATCCACCTCCATTGAAGACATATTGTAGGAAGAAGAGAAAAGTATTACAGTAGCTTCTGATGTATCCCGTACTTATGTATTACATCATATTTATCACTTCTAATGAATATTGTATGCTTCTTTTATTCTGCAAAGTTATGTATCTCTCTTATGGTGGTGAGATTACTATCTGATAGACTCTATCCTAATAACGAATTATGAGCTATGTGTTTGTGCAAGTACTTGTTATTGTCGTTTTCAAATTGGTTTGTGTTTTTACTTCTATGTATGCACAGTATTTCCCGAATATATGTATGATTTGTGGTGATTATTTGTGAAAGTTGTATATCACATAAAGTACCACCTGATAGTAGGAACTGTAGGTGCATAAGTCATTAAAATTCACAACACTCTATCTAGTTAAGTCAAAAATATGATAAAACATATCCTTCGGTGTTAGTGGATCATCTTAGAACCCTATAGGTTCAACAAAATTGATTTGGACCGTTAGAGGACTCTTTACAGTCCAACTAACGTTAGGTAGCAAGTATATAGTGATTTTGGAGTATCTAGGAGATAGCAATCTTTACATTGAACTGAGTACCTAACATTAGGTAGTTGACCTAACGTTGCGTATGGGTGAGAAACAAAACGTAAAATTGACTTTTTAAAAGTCGATTTTATTATTGTAAAGTCAACTCTTGGAAAGTTGATTTTAGTTAGGAATCCTTTCCTAATCACACAACACTTAATGTAATTCACACACATGCCAAGCTTATTATTAAGTGTTTTATTGTGCATTTTTTGGCCCAATAGGTCCACACACCCACACGCCGACAACCGCAGGCATGAGCATGCACATGCCCGAAATCATGCTCAATGAGTACCTATATGGGTATTTTTTCTCATTTCAGCTTGGTGAGCTAATGTATCCAAATCAATTTATGTGATCGGGCGAGAGCAGCCGTCGATGTGATGCTATTCCCACCTAAATCAGGGGTGAAAATTGTGTGCAAACACGTCCTGATGAGGTGATTCGAGCCTCGATTTGAGCACTCGTATAATGTTTGTTCACCAAATAACTTACATGGTTGGAAAGCCATTACATAGGGCTACATAATTATGTAGTTGATTTATAATAATAACTTATTTAATTATATTTAAAAAATTCTTAAAGTTAGTGAATTTTACACGTTAATTTAGAACTTAATAACTTAGTTAATGTATAAATTAATAATGTAATCATTCAATTGACCTATACATTAGTTAATATACTTGATAAAGTATTTATTACATATTTTTAATTTATTTAAGTCATTTATTTTAATTTATATACATTTATCTACGCATTTTTTATGTATAAATACTAATATATAGTATACATACCACTATATAGTATAATTACATAATAAATAGGTTGAAAATACTTAAAACTAATATGTACAAGTATACAACATAACTTACTTAAGTAATAACTTAATTTAATAATTTATTTTATTTTAACTTAATAATTTAGCTATTTAACTTAATAACTTAAATATATACAATAAATACTTAAATAAATAAATATATAGGTATAATACAATATATAATAATTACTAAAATATGTTTATACTGATATAGATATAATTGTACAAGTTTACATATTTATTTATAATTATAGAGATATATGTACATATAATGTATTATAAATTAATAGATAATTATATAATTAAGATATATATATATATATATAAAATAAATAAACATAAATATTTAATTAAATATATATAATACATATATAAATTAGTTATGTACATTATATACATATATTTTATTATTTACATTTAGCTTATATACAACTTTTTACGGTCCAACTAACGTTAGGTAGAAGCTACCTATCGTTAGGTAGTAAGTCTAAAGGGAGTTTGGAGAATCCAGGAGGTATTGAATTTTGCATTGAACTAAGTACCTAACGTTAGGTACTTGACCCAACGTTATACAACATTTACCTAATGTTACGTATGTGTGGGAAACAAACACAGGTTCCTCTAAAATCGACTTTTCAAAAGTCAATTTTATTACTGCAAAGTCGACTCTTGAAAAGTCAATTTTACTATAATCGCTCTCTCTTTAAAGAGTTGACTCTTTAAAAGTTGACTTCATTTAAGTAAAGTCGACTCTTCAAGAGTCAACTTTGTTATGACCCCTACATAATAAAATTTTCCCAAACTATCATTAACGATTAATTATTTCTTTAAGCCGTCTGTACAAATTCTTTTCAGAAATTGGGGTAGGTAGCTATTAGATGCGGATAGGAAAAATAGTAGTTTGGGTGGAATTTTTTTTTGTTCTTTCTTTTTTCTATTTTCTTCAAGGAATATCAAGTAGCAAATTTGAGTGGTGGTGGGATGCATTACTCTTTCTTTAATAGAAAATTAAGACTATGTAATAATATCTGATCATGACATTATATCATTAAAAGGTATGATTAGAATGAATTACAAATGCAATGTTCTTTAGTAACATGAATTTTTATTACCACATCTAATACGTAGACCCTCTTGCTTATTGGAAAAGTAAATTTTTTTCAAAATTTCAAGAAAATCGAGATGAACTACAACATAGTTGTAGCAACAAAGGCTCATGATTATGATTAGACACTACAACAAAAGTTGCCAACACTAACGGAGCAACTATAGCGATGTTTTCAAACATCATTGTAGCCCTCTTTAAAATGTCAGTAATCTTTAATAAATACCATCGATCACCCTTAGGTCGTGGTTTAGGACAGCTTTTCATTAAACCTCTTGATTGTGTCAGTACCCCGAAAAAGGCACCTCCCACTTCTTTCTCCCTCCTAACTTGAGCCTTCCCTCTTACATGATCAACCACGACATCTCAATCGTTGAAGCCCTGCACATCGCTAATCTCTCGATGCCCACCCACCATGAACTCTCGACAAAGATCACTCCCCAAACTCTTAATGCCCACCGAAACATATTAGGTCAGTGCACTTGTCGCCTCTCCCTCTCTCTATCGTGTCATAGGTTTGAGCTCTCATTCCTCTTATTCAATGATCTCCCAAAATCATCTCACTCGATCACCTCACTTAATCTCTTTGCTCGGTGCAATTTAATCGCTCTTTTTGATAACTATGATTAGATATGCACTTAATCTCCTTGGATTTATCACTTAGTTAGGGATTAGGTTGCAAATCAAATCTAAGTTCTGATCAATGCTCAACATCTCTTAGTAGTGTTCTTTGAATATGCTCAGATTTGTTCTCGGTTGGGGTTTAGGTTGGGGATCAGTTTTGGTGTGATTGGTTTGGGGCTTTCATATTGCCTACAAGGTGTTTGTCAAAATGCTTTAGTGAGTTTTTCTTGAGAAGTATTTATGGAATGCCTCCCCAAGGTTTTGTGTGAGAAATGTTTGTAAAAATGCTTTCAATGGATTAGGTTTATGATGATAACATCATCATGAGCTATAACTAGCTTTAATTAGTCATAATCATGTGACAAATTCTCCTACATAGTCGTCTGAGTGTCATAATTCCTTACATATCCATTATGAGCGAAGAACATTAAAACAAGGTTACTTCTACAGTTTTAACATCACATCATAAAAGCAGAGTAACCATAGGACTTGCCAGGGGTTAAAAGGTCTAATGAGTATTAAAGCCTAATGAGCAGGTTCACACAAGTAGAAATAGGGTTTCATGCATTTCGAGAACCAAATCAGCACCTAAAACCCTAATTGCAGACCCCCTTGAATTACAGAGGTTTCGATTAGGATAAAATTCATAAAAAAATATTCCTTAAGGTTTGGTATCCTGGATTTGACCATCTGAACATATTTTGATCTTGAAAAGATTCTTAGATGGAATTTTACCCTAATTTGAGTTTTTGTGTAAATTACCTAGTTAAACTTGGTTAAAACTCAAATCTATCTTCATCATTAGATTTCTTGCGTCTAAATTAGGTTTATACCAAAATTTAGGCCCAATCAGAGTTCATCTTGTCCTAATTTGCATTCTAGTCCTTTAAAACTCTATTCTTCACATCTAAGACCCTAACTTTCGAATTAATTACAAATAACCCCCTCACTTTGTTATCTTCTTTACAAAAGGGTCCCTACTGCAATGGCAGGTGTGAATCCAAAAGAACCGACCTTCAATTAAAGATACCTCCCTGATTTCTCGACCAATCCCTTCCAAAATTGGAAGGGATGATTTTGAGGAAGTCCCCATCACCTAAATCACATCTTGGCCTCGAATTTGGACCAAAAAGATCGTGCAAACTCTTGGGATTTCAGGGATCTTCTTCCCTACTTTTTCGAGCTCCTTAAGCTTGTTTCCAAGCTTAGAAGCCTACTTGAGGCCTTTAAAAAGACCTCCATCGCATTACCTAGCTTTTTAGCTCGGTTTCGCCACATCTCTTCACAAATCCTCCCTCTTCGGCCACCTCCACCGCAGCTCCGATGATTACTCTCCCTCTGATTTCCTCTCCTGCTGCCATATACTATAGGCAGCGAGAACGTCTTCAACTCCTTCCTCAGCTCCTCGCCAGCCACAGCAGGAGTTCCCAGACCCCCTCGTCATCGCTGCTCCTTTCATCGGAGGATTCTCCTTCTCCGACGCTGGCCAATCACAGTCGTCGCCATTCCTGTCCTTTCGTCCCTTTGCTTAGGTCTTAACCTCTTCCTTTCTTTCCCCTGAATCTCCCTATCTCCTTCTCCCCTTATTTCGACCATCCAACTACCTACTCCACCTCCATCTTCCTCCACTCTAGCAAGGCTGCCCGCACGCCACATTGCACCAAACAACCCGCTACCACCTCCATAAACTCCATCGTCCCAAACCGAACAAAACCCCTCAAGAAATTGAGGGGATTGTCCATCCAAATCACCCACTGTTGAATGGCAGAAAACTATGCATTTGAAGTTGGATTAAAAAACCCATCGTTGTAGTTTGAGTCACGAAGAAATCCGTTCAACAGCTAAAATTTATACCGAAAAATCCGTAAATAAGTTTCGGGTCAAACACAGGGAGGTAGACGTTTGATTAAAAATATGCATTTGTTTTGTTTGTCACGAAACAGAATAGCTGGTCGAAAACTAGCTGTCTATTTAACAAATAATAAATAGAAGAGAGAGAGAATATTACAAATAAAAGCAAAAGGGATGTAGAATAAACATGGATTTCATTATAAGAAGTTGTTTATTATACTACTCATTACGACTAGAAAGCATGAAATCTATACTAGAAAGCGGTAAATCTACTCTAGAAAGCAGTAAAAAGAATAGGGAGAGAAGTATCCTCCTAGACGATCGCTTGGAGGATGAGCCGGACGAGATGACGCCTGGATGACGGGGAATGGAGCAGGAAGAAGGAGGACGAAGCGGGAGGAACGGGAATGAAGCAGCACGTCGTCGTCGTCATGGGATCTGCTTCTCGAATGCAGAGAGAGGACAACCGCAGGATGCTCCACGAAGGGGGATGAAGGTGGAAAAATTATGATTTCTACTCTAGAGGAGCATCCCGGGTGTGGGACAAGCTCTTAGAGCTTTGGAAGGGGTGAGAAAAGAGAAGGGATGAGAAATTCGTAGGATAGGGGTGTCCTTTTATAGTTGCAAGGAGTGGGAGCATTTTGGACATTTTAATTTCAAAAACATTAATTTAGGACGATTAGTGACGGATTTATCTGTCACTAAAGGCCTGAACATGGTTGACGTGTCCGCGCCGCACGCGCCTCCTTGCCTTCAGCTGCCTCAACGCCCATGCACGATCAAAGGCTCCTAGTTGTCCGATCAAGAGATCGGACAGCTTAAAAAGCGTGCGCCCGCTCCTCTTCAACGCCTCTACTGCGTGCCCGCGTGCAATGAGGTGTGCAGACGCGCGTCATCGCGCTCGTACGCGATCGACGATTCTCCGCGTGCCACACCTCCTCCCATCGGCCGCCTAATCTCCATTTGACGGCCCAATTGCACCCATGCTTGCGCCTGTTTGATTTGAAGTGCTTGGCGAGGCTCGAATGCGCGCCCTTCGCTCGTGAAGGGGTGATCGACCACTGCGTTGAGGCTTCGTTTGTGTTGCGTGAAGGACTTGTGCGTGCGTGATCTGCGGCCGTTGGATGGGCATCCAACAGTGGAGATTCGTCGAGCGGGTGAAGAGAAGTGGAGGCGGGTCCTTGGGGTTGGTTGGGCGGTTGGGATGGTGCCACGTGGCGCCATCTTGGCCATCCATCTTCTGTGTGTTTCAGATGGTGCTACGGATGTCGGATTGGATTGATTTTTCACGTTGTTAGGCTGTGATCGTTGATCCAAACCCATTCGTGCAGTCGGATTTGTCGTTTGAAGTGTATATTGGTACCATCTTGGCCCTTGATCTCTAGGGTTCCTTGATCTCTATCTGGTGCTACGGATGTCCGATCAGGGTGATCTTGGAGTCGTTGAACTCCAATTGTTGCCCTGAGCAAATTCGTATGGTTGGATCTTCGATCTGAGGCCCTGATTAACAAGTTGCTCTATCCCTGGCCATAAAAGGAGACAATTAACCTACATTTTATATAGGCTAACCTAAATGCAAGATGATGCATGTTATGCAATATTTATAGTATGTGATGCAATTCTATGCCTAAGAACATGCGTAAATAGATAGTTTATGTGATATAAACATATTTACATCACCCACCCAACATGCCCTCCGCTACACACCTTCCCTGAGGTCACTAGGCCTCCACACGTACTCCCACGCCACAAGGACTCCACCATCGCCTTCGCCGTCCTCATGCAAACCTCCTGAATTATTTTGACGCAGCTGTGTGGCCTTATTCCTTGTTTCAGGTAGTTGCCGTCGCTCTGCCACCGCCTTCGTCTTCTCCAACCTCAACTACTGTACTTCGACCACCATTCCACTTCAGAACACTTGCAACCAACGTGGAACCGTCTGGAGTGCTCCCTCACAGCAGCAATTGAGACATGAAGTCCACCAACAACTGCAATCGAGCGAGGCTTCCTCTGTAGCTGCACGCAAAGAAAGAGGCAGGGTTTAGTCCCACATCGTGGGATGAAATGCTCGCGAAGACACATAAGTTGATTTTGTGCCTCAGCCTCGTTGCCCAGTAACATGGTGGGTCGGGTCCTCTACGCACGTGCCTCCTCGCACCCTCATGCCTCGCCCGTGCACATGCACGCGGGTCTGGCCACTTCCTAGGATCCGATAACCCAACCTTTAACCCGATTACACCTGGCTTTGAGAAAGACGAAAGAGGAGAAAGTTCTGTGAGAGGAGGGGGTGGGTTTTGCTTTGTAGTGTGTAGGGCACGTGCTAAAGGGAGAAAGAGGCTCTAACACTTAGCCGTGTGCTATGCATGAAGGCTTAAGGAAGGAGAAGGTCTGAAGAAGAAAGGCTCTTGAGAGAGCCTTGTGCTTTGCTGAGGTGCTGTGAAGGTTAAGTCATCTGATTTACATAGGCGACGTCTGGTTGTGGTTGATGCTACCATTGTTGGATTACATAAGTACCTAAGTTAATATTGATTAATTGATTGAAGGTACTGTTTGGTTATTTGAATAAATTGAATATAAGATGCATGCTTAATTAGAGGGATCTAAATGGTGATCTAAATCACCACTTTTTAGGCTTCCTCAATTCTTTTTGTCTCTACATTCTCTAAGATACATTGGATTATATTTGAATATCAATTTGACAAGTTTCATTCATTGCATATCTGTTATTCTGTCTGATTTATTGTGCTCATTTATTTTGAATGAAGATTAATGTGTGAATTCCATATTTGCTCCCTGCAAATGACCTTGGACTCTCTTTAGATTCTGAGTTTATAAATTTAAATGTCTTATTGTACGATTTAGGAGTGTACTACAACAAATAAATATTTAAAACTCCTCTTTCGCTCTGCAAAAGTTTAGTTAGTGAATCTTTGAATATGTACTTTTGAATTGGTTACTAGTGCCTAATAATTCTAGATTTATGTTGAGATTTTAATTTGATTATATCCATTTTTCAAAAAGTTTGCAATATAGTTCTTTTGTACTTCAGGTTTGGGACCTCGGAACCTTACAATGTTTATTACTAACACAAAAGTAGCATAACGTTACACAGAAATAGTTATGTCATTGGGATCAATCTTTGTTGCCTTTCTCATTGGACAAAACCATCATGGTTGGTTCTTTTTTTTAAATAAGTGTGGTTTATGTTTTAGTGAAACTATTTGCTACTTACTAAAATCCAAATACCAACTTTGTTTTATCATTTTGTTGGAAGG
Organism: Thalassia testudinum; assembly: GCA_037157565.1. Classification (NCBI taxonomy): domain Eukaryota; kingdom Viridiplantae; phylum Streptophyta; class Magnoliopsida; order Alismatales; family Hydrocharitaceae; genus Thalassia; species Thalassia testudinum. Next base: position 23,240,332 of record JAZHRO010000026.1, on the reverse strand, counting down.
TGTGGGGTCATGATCAAAATGGAAACTTTGGAGTTATCTATACTCATAAAGAAGAACATGTATGCTTCTTTGTCAACTTATTTTCCTCTTGTTTAGGAAGTGAAAAAAGGATTATTGATAAGCCTTATAAGAGGAAGCAATTATTGGAAACCTTTAAATAATCTCCAAAACACTTGAGTCGTTGATGGAGATAATGAGCTTTTAAAAGATTCTTGTTTTAACTACAGTTTTTATTTCCAATATTTAAACCTTGATGCACCTTACTGAACTGATAGTATAAAAAACCTGACTGATTGTGTGATGAAGTAGGTCACTAGAAAGCTTGCAGTTCCTCGACAAGCTTGTAGTTCTCAAGCTCGATGGAGGATTAGTCGCTACAATGGGATGCACTGGCCTAGAGTAAGAACTTGAGATTCTGCATAAACTAATCTGTAAGTATAACAGTTCTTAGTTATTGGTTCTATGATCTCTTAGATATAAACACCAGATAACCACTGAATATTAAAGTTCTTGATATCTTGTTCTTCTTGCTAAGTAGAAGTATTTTCTTTAATTATTGATATATAACATGAAACATTGCAATCTTCTTTTCTTTTATCGTATGTAATTTCTGGAACCACCTATGTATCCCCAAAGTATTTTTCTTTATAGATATCATGCAGAAGGGGGGAGGTTTTAAAGGTTTCAGAATGTTGACTGCATTTGATGCTATGCTGAGCTAGTTTGTTGTTAGAGTTTCATGTTACAAGTTGCATGGATTTGAGAATTCTGTTATGGTCATTCAATTGTGATTATCTTTTTTCTGTAAGTTTTGGATAATGCATTTCCTGATTAATGTCTATAGGATTGTGTGTGTTTGCTTTTGATTCTTTGGGGTGGGCTTGAAATCTAAATGACGAGTTTGGGGTGGGATCAGTGTCTTCTATGGGATTGATTGATTCTTTGACCTTCGTCTTGCTTCTATTGACTGAATGTGTACCTGGTAGTGTTCATTAATGTTTCGTAACCAATTAGAGTCAAATGTGGTGTGTGAGGTGAGAATAGATTGGGAGTTCATAAATCCTATTAGTTGAGAATAACCACAAGATATGAATTCCAAGTGATAGTTCCATTGTTGCATATAAATTAGATGTAAAACTAGGGTTCTATCATTTAACTGCACCTTGTGGTTCAATTCTAGGGAAAAAGTAAAAGAATGCTCATTTTGGAAGGAAAGACATTTAATTGTATATATTCTTTTTTTGAGAATAGGTTATACACTCACTCATTGGAAATGGCATACATTGGTGCTCATTATTTTAGATTTGTTATACCTATTATATACTTTTGAGATAATTGTTGGCTTAAATTATGAATTAGACAAGCCTGTGATAGGTTTATGGATGTGATAGATTTATTTGTTCGTTCATTATTTGTTATACTTATTGGTGTTCTTCAATGCATAGAGATGTATTATTCACTGAATTTGCCAGCAAGATTCAATTCCTTTAGGTGAATGCGATTTAGCAGCTGGTACCTTTGTGCAATTTGTCCCTTTGTAACTTCAGACTTGCTGATGTAGGACCTACAGAGTCAAAGCTAGCTGCTTGTAATTGTCGTGTGCATATCTTTTGCTATCCAAGGGACTGAGATACATCAGACTGCCCAGTTGGCTTCCATGACTGCGAACACGTGTATAATCTCCCACACCATTCTTGGTGGGGAAGCAAATTGAAACCTCCTATCAGGTATCCAGGCGTATTCTTTAGAAAGTTTAGCCAATTGTTCCATAAATTTAATGGACACATTTATCTAGTCAAGAGGGGATTCTTGCTTATATGTGAATTCCAAAGTAGGGAAAGTGGCAGTGAACTTAAGTGAATGAGGCTGTGAAACTTAGCCATAAAGATTAGCAGTGGAAGGTGATGATTGATCTTCCATATCGCATGATCAATGGGAGGCTAGCACCAGCAGGGCATTGCTTGTGGTAGTTCGAGTGGCTACAATTTATTTAGTGTGGATCAAGTGTCTTATGACCAATGATGTGGAAAATGAAAGAGAGATGGTTCTCTAGGACAGAAGGGAAGTTTGTTGCTGTGGGTGGGTTCCATCAGTAGCATTGTGATGCATGGTTCACAAGTCTATGATGGAATGTGCATGGTCTAAATGACAAGTTGCAAGGACTCAAACTTTATTATTGTGCACTTTGGGCTATAATTGGTGGTTCTTTGTTTAATGGACTCATCTTGCTAGATGCTATGGAAAGGCCTGTGAATATGCTCATTAGCTGGACTAAGGAACTTTTTTCTTTGGGTGGTGTAAATGGTGTTGGTTTCTATTATCTGTTTTAGGGGACAAGGAGGAATGATGGAGCTGATTCTTATTTTTGTCAATTTATGAACTTAATGTAGAGGGGAAAGCAAAATCCTATTTTCTGAGGAACTTGTGGAAGTGGCCAGTGCTTCTCCAAGGATTCTGTGGATGACTAGAGGGATTACATTGTTATGCTACATCTGAAAGATAGGCCTGGACGTAGAACATGGTGGGATGTGGGGATGAGTCTTTCGCAAACTTGATTACCTAGCATGTGACTTGGTGGAGTCAGTTGCAACAAAATTGGAATGTCTTCACCTCCAAGGCATCCTTTTTTGTTGGTTCAACATGTAGAAGCTAGTGATGAGTTATGCATTGTATTCTATTCATCAAATATTCAGGTAAATGGGTGGCTTTTTCTTGCTTTTTATCCTAATAATGTCTATTCTTTGACTAGTAACTTTGAATGTAGAATCTATATTACAACAAAGTTCCTGTAGTTTGATATGGAATTGAGGATGTCGACCAATTCATACATATTTCCAATGAGCTTAAGCCTCCAAGTCAAACTAGTTTGGAATGGGTATGAAATTCAGCTCGTGCTTGAGTTGAGTGGATGCAATGCATATCGACTCCAAAGCTAATTACCAGTTGCAAAATTATAAGAGTTGTTGAAACAATTTGAAATTACACATACCAGGCTGGAAATTCTGAATAGAAATAATTAGACTATGCTCTAGACATGTAGATAAAAGCATACATGGATATTAGATGACTAAGAGGAGGCTTGGGACATGCCACTTTAGCTTTCTAGCTACTTTCATGCATGTGTAGCTAGGTTTAACATAACAGAGCAGCTCATGCACAACATAATGCAGAATAGTTTTTAATTAAATCCCCAAAGAGGGATGACCACCTCATTCTTAAAGACATCTTTTCATGGTTGAAAACCTACCATGGCTGCTTAAATTATTTGTTTGTTCATTTGGCTTAGCCCATCTTACAGTTAAAGTTTGAGGTGTAGTTTGCATAATGCAATCTTGCTGTTCCTCCCAACAGTAGCTACCATCATGTGGCTTCTTTAGAATTTCTGTCCAAATTACCAGAAGAAAATGGGAGGTTGGTTCTCATAGCAGGTCAAGCAGTGGGATGTCTCCTCCCATCGGCCATAGGATTCCACATTTCCACATCGACTCAACCATGTTTGGGTCATTGAATAGCTATGGAACTACGAAGCCTCATGTCAGTCCCCAGAGTGAACTATTCCCCAACAATCAATACCTTGATAAGATGGACTTCCAGGGAATTCAGTGAATTACCAGGTTTCTTTCCTACTTTGTGAATATGCACCATCTTGGTTAACAAGTTGGTGTGAATATGCACATATATTGGTTAACTTACCCTATAGAATTGGAATTTTATGAGTAATTCAAGCATGCCACAATATTTTTATTTCTTTTGATGACAACAAGAGATTGATGATTGATTTTTTGTAATTAATTGTATAGTTGAAGCCTGAACATGGTAATACGCTCAAGAGTGAGTATAATGAATTTTAAAAATACAATTAGAAATGTGGACAACTTTGTCTAACCGCCCATTCATGTTCATCAGTGGCTGGTCTTTGGCTATGACTTTGAGTAGCAATTGATGCACTTCAAGTGCTTTCTCATAGAACTTTTCTTTCTTTCTTCTTTCTTCCTTCCTTTCTTTTTTTTTTTTTAATTTTGTAAATAAGAATCATAGTCCTTGTTTTTGTTTGCACCTTAACATGTTTATCCCCTTCAGCTAGATAGCTTAGCTTCCTTTCCTCTCTGCATGCAGGATGCTGGCTTCCTCTTCACAAGGAGAGATAGGGTTGGATTGTGAGGCCTCCCTCCTCCTCATGCCATATCATTTGAACAACAATATGATTGATTTAGTCAGTAATGTTATGCTGATGTGCCATCTCTTACTTGCATTAATAAAAATTCAAGCATTAAATATTTTCTATCAATGTAAATACATGGAAACCAGAACATTACAAGGTATCTGAGCAGCATAGAGAAGTAGAGAATTAGGTGGCTGTGGAAGGGATAAGAGAAGACACTCTGAAGCTAAATGCTCAAATTATCAAGGACACTAATATAGACAGTACTCCAAAGAAAGATGTAAGTATACAAATCTTTCTTGACCTTGTCATCCTGTCATATCTTTCATATTTGCAGAAGTTCTAATGTTAGATGTTGTAGTTATCATTTTAAGAATTTGTGAAGCTTGGATTTGCATGCACAAATACCTTAGAAAACTAAATCTATATCCATTGGCTCAGGGGCTCTTATCTTTGCATAAATGGAAAAATGCTCCATTCCTTACTTTTGGGGAATTAAATATGAGGACTCTTTTTTGAAGAGGAAAATATGAGGACACTTTAATCCCTTCGTTTTACAAAATCAATTTTGTAGTTGGGTGAATAACAAGGGAGTAACTAGTCATATCCTCCTTTGCCTCTATATTTGCCAGTAATTTGGCTGATACATTTAGTGGGGTCCAGTTTGATTACGTGTAGAGTCTGTAGTTTATACTGTAAAAATGGCTTTGACCCTTATTGCTTATAGTCTGTTGAAGATCTTTCCAGCAAAGAGGAGAAAAGTAGTATCTAGTAGTACATGTGGGTTTGGATTCTAGGCCCCTGAAAGCCTTTTTACATGATAACAACTTAGTTTAGTCCCTCACCACTAATTGAGGCATCCCGCAATTCAAATAACTTTGAGCATATCCACCTAGAGTTTTGGCATAGGCATTTTACTATAGTCATGCATCTCTTCCTGATAAGTAAGGTTAGGCAAGGAGCTAGATTTGAGCTTTTGCATAGTTTTTATGTTAGAAGCTATAGTTGTAGGTCCTACTTAATATGTAGATTATACAAACATTAGTACTGCTTCACTGTGGTCTTTTTGAGAGTTCCATTTTTCTCATTTTCTCTTCTTTTCCAATTTTCTCTCCCCAATCTGATCTCATCCATCTTCAGCACCTCTCATTTTAGTGATCAAAACCTATTTGCCTTCAGAATAGTAGGCCTCTAACTTCAAGTTAAAGCAACAAGTGCATGCATGCTCACCAGTAAAAATCCCTTGATCCCATGTTAACGTCAAGTTGAAAAATCTGTTGCAAGCTTGCTGTTGGAGGTAGTCGGTGTCATCAATTGGTACAATCAGCACAAACATGAAAATTTTGCAATATATTCACAAAATTTGGTTTATGAATATAAATCTAGATGGTCTATGATTTTAGTCTATGTATATACCAATGTTTGTTTCTTACTTGACTTTTATTTTATTTGGTAATTATCTTTTTCTTTATCCTTTTTCTGAGTACTTTTAATAATGATAATTTTGATTTTTTTCTTAAGAAATGCGAGGATTAGTGACATTCACGGAAGCTGTGGATTTGAGGATTGCTTCAAGTGAAGAATTATTTTTTCATATTTTGTTGTATATATCATTTAGACAATAGTTTATGTTTGAAAAAATTTTGTATAGATAGTACATATGAAACTTATGCACTTAAAGTTAAATGAAATATTTGTTGATGATTAAAATTCTTTTTCTTTGTTATTAATGTTTGATGTTTCTAAAATGTCATATTTGGATTGAATGATTTGTAACTTTAATTGTTTGTTTGCATGCTTAGTTGATCTCATAAGAGGAGGAAGTTCCATTTATGCATGATATATAATAAAAAATTAAATATTAAATTCAGGGACATCTCAATGATAATGCACTAGAGATGTATCTTTTTTATATTCATCAAAGACTTACATTGATGGTAGCATTAACGGATAGCATTATTGAATGTATTATGAAGGGGGATAATTGTTTGCCGCTTTGAATCAGAGTTTAAAAGTGATATGTTGTAGTATAGCCGATAAAGCGAAAAAATAAATAAAATTTATACTCGAATGGAAATCCGAGGTCGAACGTAGGGAGCAATTAGCCAATCAATCTTAAGATCACAATTCTAAGTAAAAGATATAAGCAATTGAAATCAGAATTGATTCAAGAATGATATATCAAGATTTCAAATATCAATGTGCAAAAAATGATGGGCTAAAATGGTGATTTAAATCACCAATTAACCCCTTTTAATTAAGCCCAAGTATCTCAAATAAATGAACAGTGAATCCAACAAAATATTCCATGTCAACTAAGTTAAATGATCAAATAGTAGAACCAGCACCAACAAAACACAGCTTCATAGAAGAGACAAAGGCGTCTCTTCTCCTTCAAACCTCAGGGAGAGACTTAAGCACAACATAGTAGCACAGAGACGAAGGCCTCTCAAATTCTCTAAGTTTAGAGAGCAGTAGAGGGAAAAACCCCCCTCTCCTCTCTCTTTCTTTCTCTTCTTTCTCTCTCAGAATCAGGCAAACTAGGCTGGACCAAGGTAGCCAGGTAATCGGACCAAGGCCTAGACACATGAGGCATGAGCGCAGGTGAGGATGTGCGTATGCACGTGCATTAGCGGGGACCTCACCCCCTGTGTGTGCTGAGGCAACGAACCGTAGGCACAAAAGCAATTTATGGGCAACGGGCGCATCTGTGCTCTACGATGTGGGACTATCCCACCTGCCTTTGTCTTAGCGCAGCAACAGATGAAGAAGCCTCAGATTGGAGTCGAAGATGATGCGTGCGACTTCAATTGAGGGCCTGGGATGACTTCTGGGGATGGCCTGCAGCTTCAGAAGATGCTTGCGAGGAAGAACGTGGTTGGAAGACTGCGTACGAAGTCGGAGGAGTTGAGGTAGCGGTGGAGGTTCGACGAAGTACCTGAAGACACGAACATAGGCTTGCAGCCAAGTTAAAGGTGCTTAGAAGCGTCACCGTGAAGCGGCGAGTGCTGTGGTGGGTGCAGCGTGTGGTGCGAGTGATGGTGGAGGCCTAATGACCTCAAGACGGTGAAGCGGAAGTGCTTGAGTTTGGGGAGGTGTTTTGGCGGGTGAATCACGAAATAGGTTGAGGGCTTTTGTAGAGGGTAGCACAACGAAGCTTATGAGGGTGGTAGCGGTGAGTTTCATGCTATGGAGCGGCGGATAGGCATCGCCGGGGCTTCACCGGAGTGGAGGAAGGAGAGGGTGTCGGGGTTGGAAATGTGGTTGATTTAAAGTGCGGGTGAGGGAGAAGTGATGTTGAGGGAGAGAGGAAGAAATAAGGGATCTTAGAGGAGAGGAAGGAGGCCAAAGAGCTCTGATTGTGGTTGACCGGAGCCAGAGAAGGGATAGGGACGACAAGGCGGAGACGACGAATGAGGTAAGGGAATGCCCTCCCTTTGACCGAAGAGGTGCGCGAGGAAGAGAGGAAGACGATGGCACCTCCAATTTGATGGTTGGAGGTGCGGAGGAGTAGGACGGAGGGTGTCGCCGGAGCAAGGATATTTGGTGGCCGGAGAGGGTAGATTAGGGTGATTTGGCTCACCAAAATTTGCTAAGGAATTCGGCCTTGCAACCTGGGTCCTTAAGTAGGGCTTAGAAGGGCATTCGAAGCTTGGAAACCAAGAGTGGAAGCATGTGGTGCTTGCGTTACAAGGAGACCCGAATCTTTGAGAGCTTCGCAATAGGTTTTGAGTAGGATTCAGAGCCCAATGCGTGGCTCAAATGGACGAGGATTTCATCAGGGATCTTACTTTCTAATTTGGGAGAGATTCGTCAAGAAATCAGTGAGAAATCTCTGATTGAATGTCGCTGGAGTAGGAGTTCCTCCGCGGTAATGGTGGAGGGACCAATTTGTAAAGAACACTGACAAATATGGGGGTAATTTGTAATTATTTCAAAAGTTAGGGTCATAAATGTGAGAGAAGAGAGTCAGATAGAACTGAACTGTAAACTAGGTCAAGGTGATCTCTGATTGGGCCCAAATTTTGGTACAAACCTAATTTGGACCCAAGAAATATGATGGTGAGGTTGGATTTAGGTTTTGACCAAGTTTGATTGGGTAAATTGCGTACAAACCCAAATTAGGGCAACTGTCTGTCTGAGGCTCTATTTTAGGTCAAATTGGGTTCCAATGATCAAATCAAGGATGCAAAACCCTAGAGAATATTTTATATGATTTTTAGAGGGTTTAGGTGAATTTTATCTTGACCAGAACCTCAGTTAATTAAGCGGGTCTGTTTTTAGGATTTCAGATGTCCATTAATTCTTGAAATGTGTGAAAACTCGTTTCTGTTTGCATGGACCTACTTATTAGACATTAATGACCATATGACCTTTAATAAACCTTTGGCATAACCCGTGGTTATTCTGTATTGTGATAAGATGGTAAAATTGCAGAAATAATCCTGTTTTCATCTTTTCTTCTCAAAATAGAATATTAAGCACTTAGGACTCTCTGAAGGTTATGAAAGAGCTTTTATTGATTTTATCAGATTAAATTAAGTTAGTTATGGCTCATGATGGTGTTCCCATCATACCCCCATGCCTAGCTTTTGTTAGTCCCATAGTAAAATTTTATAGACCAAGCCAAATATCTAGGTCGGATGTAACCGTTAGGATGCCCTACTAAGCCTTATCTTTAGGAATCAGATCTTAATATCAACAATAGGCCTAGAGGTACTCAAGTACTAGCCCAAATCCAGACCTGATTAGCTTTCACCTCAGTTTGCTGCGAAGGTTTCTAAGGCTCGTAGGAACTAACCTAAGGTTCGTTGGACCCAGTGGTTAAAGCACCCGTGCTTGTAACATGGTTAGCCTAGGTTCAATTTGCCAGTGCATTTTTGTAAGTGAGAGATGGAAGAATTTTCATTTGTGGAGATCTTTCTCTCTCTTTTCTTTTCATTATATTTTTCCTTAGATCCAACCTCAGATTGGCCTTAAACACGTTCTGTATCGGATTCCTTGTCCCCACTCTCAATCCTCGCAGGGTCCCTGGCAATCGATGTTTCTAGATAGCACTACCCATGGCAACCCTCAGAACCCTGGCTTTTGACACTTTGGGATAGTGCCGCCCATGGCATTCTGTAGCTAAATCCAGACCCTGGCAATTGACATTTCATGACAATGCCGCTCATGGCATCTGAACTAGCACAAGGTGCTTACGTGCCCCCGATAGGATATTTAGATATCCTAAGAGATAAGCACTGAGGAGATGGTATGTTATTGCGCATCTTCGAGGGGAATTCCCACCTCTCTGCGTCGGGAACTCGTCCAAATCAACTTGTGTTTTCGAGTCGCTCCTAATCTAGATCTTATGACCATTTTCAGAACAACATAAATGCTTTTGGCATGATTTGATATTTAAGCGCACTGAACCGGATTATGTGTAATTTTTGGGTGCTTAAGTTACTGAGTCCCGCAAACCAGAGGTCAGTTAATGGGGTCGAATACTACCTAAGCCTTAGACATAATACACAAGCTTTGCATTTTCCTCAACCTCTTGAGGACTAATCTGGATCTTAACAAGTACGTGAGTGTTTAAATCTCAGAACAGATCCAAGAGGCCTAAGGTTGGTATTCACCATTAATCCCTTAAGTTTTAGCCTTCTAGGTCTTAATTTATCATTCGATCCAACCTAGAAGTTAGGAAAGTTCCATATCATTTTGAAGGGACTCAATTTCTTCCTTTATCTTTTTGCTCCTTTCTTTTCTTTTCAATTTTTCCTCCCTCCTTTATCTCATTTTTCTCTCAAATGGGCCTTCTTCAACCTCCATTTTTTTTTTGTGAAATCCTCTTGTGAGATTTGATTTTCACGGCATTTTGCACTTTAATACCCCACATGCCTACGATTTGCAATGTCCTCATTATAAATTAGGTGGGTTCGAGTTTAGCTTAGATCGTACATTAGAACAAGTTTAAAGGGTGGGTGGACGGGTCGGGGTGACTGTTGCAGATGATTTCAAGCTCTCGTACGTGTACCAGAGGTGGAGTCGGCTATTCTAATGGAAAAACCCTAAAGTGTAATATGATTTCAGCGAAGAGATATGTCAAAAGGATTTTGGGCTTTTTCAAAAAATAACAGGTTGCCTCCCGTTAAGCGCTAAGTTTAACGTCATCAGCTGGGCGCAATAAGCTTAGGGAGAATGGAGATCAAAAGATAACTCAGCTATGTTCAGGTTGGTGAGCTCGATGAATGGTTTGAGTCTCTAACCGTTCACAACAAAAGGTTCAAAATTATGGCTAAGTTCACTAATTTTAACGGCTCCATTTCCAAAGATTTTTCTTACCAAGAAAGCTCCAATCCACTTAGATTTGAGTTTGCCTAGGAAGAGTTTGAGCTTGGAATCAAAGAGTAGGACTTTCTAACCAGGGTGGAAAGATTTTCACATAATGTGCCTGTCATGGAAGGCTTTGACCCGCTCTTTGTGGATATGTGAGTTCTCATACACGTCATTGCGTAGTTCCTCGATCTCGCTCATTTGCAATCAGCAGTGTATTCCAGCCTTCATAAGATCCAAATTGCACTTCCGTATTGCCCGATGGGCCTTATGCTCCATCTCTACGGGAAGGTTACATGTTTTTGCGTACACTAATCTGAAGGGAGACATGCCTAATTGGGTCTTGTGGGCGGTCCTATAGGCCCACAAAGCTTCCGGAAGGCGAGTAGACCAGTCCTTCCTATCAGGCCGAATAGTGACCTGAAGGATCTTCTTGATCTCTCAATTTGACAGTTCTACCAGTCCATTAGTCTAGGGGTGGTAAGGAGTCAAGATACGATGCGACACCCTGTACTTTTTCATCAAGGACTGAAAGTGCACATTATTGAAATGAGACCTGCCATCGCTGATGATGGCCTTAGGAACCCCAAATATGGAAAAGATGTTCTCCTGGATGAATCGGAAAATAACTTTATGATCGCTAGTTCTTGTGGGGACAGCTTTGATGCATTTAGAGACGAAATCAACAACGAGCAGGATGAATTCGAAGTCGTTAGATCCGGGAAAGGGTCCCATGAAATCTATTCTCCATATGTCAAAGATTTCACACACAATTATCAGATTCAAGGGCATCATACCCCGTGGGCCCATGTTGCCGAGGGTCTAACAACGAGCGCATGCCCTACAATATGTTTGTGCATCTTTGAACATCATAGGCCAGAAGAACCCACACTGGAGAATTTTCGCTGCGATTTTAAGCCTAGAGAAATGGCCACCATAGGCCTGGTTGTGACAGAATGAGATCACGTCATTAACCTCGTTGTCAAGATTGCATCTCCGGATCACTTGATCATTGCAAATGTGGAAGAGATACGGTTCCTCTCAAATATAGTACTTGGCCTCAAAAATCAGGTTGTCCCGCCTGGAAGTTGCCTAATCTGGCGGGACTTTCCCCATAACCAAGTAGTTCACTATATCAACAAATCAGGGGAGATCGTGAATGGCTAGTAAATGTTCGTCCGAAAAATGCTCGGTGATCAGACTAGATGGGTCGATGACTGAAGAAGGAAGATGGGACAAATGGTCAACTACCACGTTCTGTTTTCTCGCATTGTCGTGAATCTCAAGATCAAATTCTTGCAATAGCAAGATCCAATGGATTAATCGAGGTTTCACGTCCTTCTTCGCGAGTAAGTGCCTCACAGCGGTGTGATCTGAGTAAATGATGACACAGGAACCCCAAAGATAAGATTTGAATTTCTCCAGGCCAAATACTACTGCCAACAGCTCTTTCTTAGTAATCGTGTAGTTACACTGAGCCTCGTCCAGCACCTTGCTGGCGTAGTAGATGACCACAGGTTTCCCGTCAACTTTCTATCCAACTCCCCCACTGCGTAGTCAAATGCATCACACATGATCTCAAAGGGTAGAGACTAGTTAGGGGATTGTAGGATTAGTGATTGAGTAACTCGATCATGTAGGCTCTCACATGCGTGAGTGCACTCATTGGTGATCTTGAAAGGGACATCCTTTGAGAGAAGATTAGTTAGGGGGCGTACGATTTTCAAGAAATCGAGAATAAAATGATGGTAAAAATCGACGTGCCCCAGAAAAGAGCGGATGTCCTTGACCGAGCTAGGCATGGGTAGTTTAGAAATCAAATTAACCTTGACTCAATCAACCTGGATGCCATTCTTGGAAGCAAGGTGACCTAGGACAATTCCCTCAGGAACCATGAAACGGATCTTTTCTCAGGAAAGAACCAAATTCACGTCAAGGCAACGCCTGAGGATTTGGGCCAAGTGCAGGAGGCAATTATCAGAAGATTTCCAAAATATCGAGAAGTCGTCCATGAAGACTTCAAGGTATTCACCTACCATATCTGAGAATATGGCAATCATGCACCGTTGAAAGGTAGCAGGTACATTATAGAGACCGAAAGGCATCCTACGGAATGCGTATGTCTCGTAGGGGCAGGTGAAGGTGGTCTTCTCTTGGTCCTCAGGATGGATTGCCACCTGATTATAATCGGAGTACCCATTCAAAAAGCAGAAGAATGGATTTCTCGTTAGTTTCTCGAGTATTTGATCAATGAACGGAAGTGGGGACTGATCCTTCATGGAGGCATTCAGTCTTCTATAAGCAATGAAGACTCTCCACGAGTTTTCTATATAGGTTGGTATGGTCTCTCCAGTTTCAGTCATGATCACGGTGAGTCCTACTTTCTTAGGCACAACCTGGATTGGACTCACCCACCGACCGTCGGAGATTGGGTAGATGATCCCTGCATCTAACCACTTGATGATCTCCTTCTTCACGACCTCCTGTAGATTAGGATTCAGACGTCTTTGCATTTCATGGGATGGTCGTGCGCTCTCTTCGGTATAAATGCAGTGTGGGAAATATGAAGGGCTAATGCCAGTCAGATCATTGAGAGTCCAACCAATGACTCTCCGATGCTGCTGGAGGATAGAAATGAGACGTGTTTCCTGATTAGAGGTAAGGTGGGAATTGATAATCATAGGAAATGTTTGATCATAACCCAAAAAGATGTATTTCAGATGATCGGGAAGAGGCTTCAGTTCCATAACGGGATTATCGGCAACAGTAGGTGGGTCGAGATGGGCCTCAGAAGAAAAGGTGGGAGCTATGGGTGGGTTTAGATCGGTGCTAGTCTCCTTTATTTGCGAGGTATGATCTGCTTGGGGCTGAGGATCAGGGATAATCGGGTCATCCTTGGGAAACATGTCCTCAACCGGAGAATTGATGTCGCATACTTGTTCTACTGCCTTGCAGTTAATTCCTTTCTAGGCCTTAAATATATCGATTTTTAGTGTCTTGTTCTTGAATTTCAATTCAATCTGGCCCTCTTCGCAATTAATGTTCGCCCTAGCTGTCGCTAAGAACGGTCTACCTAATATAATCGGTGTATTCTTCAGATTCTTAGGAGTGTCTATATCCAACACAATGAAGTCCACAAGAAAGTAGAAATTGCGGATCCAAATCAGAACATCCTCGAGAACTCCTCTAGGTGACTTGATCAATCGGTCAACTAACTGTAAAGTCACCTCAGTCGGTTTAGCTCAGTCTCCTCCAAATGATCTAGTAGGGACGTAGGGACCAAATTGATGGAAGCTCCTAAGTCTAAAAGGGCTCTGTCGAATTCTAAATCACCGATCTTGCATGAAATCATAGGGGTACCAGGGTCTTTTGCCTTAGGCAGGAGTCTGTTCAAAATGATGGAGTTGGCTTTCTCCGACAATACGATTGGATTCTCACCTTTGGTTTGCGGCTTACGCTTAGGTGTACATACGTCCTTCAGAAATCTCGCATAAGTCGATACGTGACGAATTACATCCATCAATGGTATGTTTATTTGGACCTGCTAAAAGAGCTTGACCAGGTCCTCCTCAAGAGCCACAGGTTTGGGTTTCCTCTTTCCTTTGGACAAGGCCACCGGAAATGGAACCTCTGCAGGTTCCTTTATAATTGGTCCAGGTTCTTGATTTGGGATAGGGGTATCCTGGATGACCAACCTAGGGTTTGGGTTTGAACTACCACGCTGAGAGTGGCTTGGGTAAGGTGGGTCCTGAGTTGTTTTGCCACTACGGGTGGTAACAGAGTTTAGTCCTACCTGGTTTTGGGTTATGGTAGGCAAAAGAGGTGGTTGCTGCTGATAACTCGCGTATGATGTCAAAGCTTCCATCATGTCGGGTGATGGAGCAGAAGGGGCCTGATAAACGTAGTGAGCCTGGCCCTGAGTTGGGTTCATAACACGCCTTTGGTTCGACATGTTATTTGAATTGGGCAGAGGTTACGAAGGGAGTGCACCAGGTTGGCGGGGATTTGCCATCTGGGCGAGTTGACCACGAACCTCTGTGATCTCGTCTTTGTGCTATTTTTGCATAGCTGCATTCATTTTCTGAATGCCAGCCAGAGTCTAAAGGATAAGAGTCATTTGATCTTCCTACGTTGGCCCGATTTTGGTAAGTCGGGTTGGGCCAAGGCTGAGGTGGCTGATATGGACGAGAAACTTGTGGTTGGGGCTGATATTGAGGTCTCTAATTTTGATTGTTCCCTGACCACGTGAAATTAGGATGATTACACCATATAGGATTATAAGTGTTTGAGAAAGGATCATTCTAGATGGCGTTGAGGTCCTTGCAGGTCTGAGGAACCTCAGAGAAATTAGAAGACGAGGGTTCAGAGTTCCCCCAACTAGAGTAAGCGGATCTAGGGTTTCCTTTGAAACCTAGATCAGACAGGGGTGGGTAAGGATCCATCCCCTGAGAAGATCGGTGGTAGATGTTATGCACAGCCTCCCACCAAAAGGTGGTTATGAGAACAGGTTTTGCGCAGAGGTGGCTTGCTGCAATTGATGGGTCAGCTCATCCATCTTCTTCTCAATGATCGTGACCTTGTCCAGGCAACTGGCCATTAACTCCAAGTCGACAGAAGAGGACAGGCCCTGCGTCTCATCTGCTTCCCGCGGATTCATCAATGCACGTGCATTCGTCCGGTTGAACATGCCCATGGATTTATTATTGATGGAGTTCTCACACATGTTCTCGAGAATCTCCCACATGATGTCTTCGTATTGACCCATGATGTTTCATCCACAGGTCGCATTGACAAATAATTGAATATTCTCGTGGAGTCCCTGGTAAAAAGACTGGACTTGTTCCCATTTAGGAACATCGTGGTAGGGGCACTTTTGCATGAGATCCAGAAAGTGATCCCATGCCTCATGAAGCGGTTCTCCTACCTGTTTTGTAAAATGTGTGATCTAGCACCGCTGACCATTTGTTCGACCAACAGGGAAGAACTATTTTAGAAACACGAATTGCAGTTCAACTCATGTGTTGATTGGACGAGTTAGGGTTTGGTACCAGTGAGTAGCCTTGTCCATGAGAGAGAAGGAGAACATTTTCATGAGTAAGATATCCCGATTTTGAGCTTCTAACTCGAAGGTCTGGGCCAGATGCTTGAGTTGCTTGGTATGCTGGAAGGGATCTTCGGAATTAAGCCCATGAAATTTAGGAATAGCATGAATCATGTTGGGCCAGACTTCATTATCATGACCTCCAGTCGGGATTTGGACTCGAGGTTCGATCGCCACCGTAGCGGGATTGTAATGATCTAGCATCATAGGACGTTGCGGTGAATTCATAAAGGCCTGGAATAGACCGTTGAGGCCCTAAAGCTGATTCTGGAGATTGTTTTCTTCTTCTGCTGGGTGTTCCATAATTATAGATGAAAGAGATCTAGGCTCAGATGAATCAGAAGATATGTCAATATGGTCGGGTGGTTGCACAAACAGAGAAGTCGAGGCTTGGCCTCGATGGGAGTGAATAGTTAATGGAGGCTTCAAGGGTGGTCTTAGGGATCTCCTCCCAAACATGCACCGATGGAGAAGACGAGGATATAAGGTGTGATGGACCCAATCAAGACACCCAAATATCTTTGGATGACTATAGAGGTTCTAGGCGGATGATACCCCTAGATTAGAAAGTCGTCCACTTGAGAGTCCCGTGAAGACCCTTACACGTTAGAGTGCCCCCACGGGTTACAGGATTTCCCTCACCTGACATTCCTTGTCACTGAGGGTCCAGGTAGACCAGAATGGATAACTTGACCTCTTAAGTTTACCAATTTTAAGTTTAGAGCATGGGTGCTTAGGATTTCACTTGAACTTTAAGATGTTTTTGTGAGTGGTGACCTAATTTGAAGATTGGTTGACTCCGCAAGGTGGGTCAACTTCACCTGCTTTGTCCTTGCTTATTAGGTCCCACCTTTTAGGATTCAAGTGAGATTTAGAGCTTGATTCTTAGGGTTTGCTTGTTTAGGTAAGTTCAATCAAGGCTTAGGACACACAGTTTGGGAAGATTGAATTTTTTTAAGAAAGTGTGTCTCTAGAACCCTAGAATGGAATCCCTAATTGGCTCTTAATTGGTCCAATCAATTAATTCCAAGTCTGGCACTTAGGGCTCAATCAAGAAGGTGGTAGCCCTAGGTGTCTTAAATCCCTTAATAGGAGCAGAAATTAGGTTTGGGATGTTTCTAAAAATGAATCTAATCAGGCAACTTGTGATGATTAATCTAAAAATAGAATGCAAGTTGTTCCTAATTGATTTTTTTCCTTTTTTAGCTTTTCAGAATCAGAGGCTTAACAAAGATGGATTTGTGGTTTACCTACCCTTGGAGTGGCTGTTGTGTGGTTGATCTTGCTCCTTGGCTAAATTCCTGCATAATCACAATCAAAAGAGATAAATCAAGTTAATATCAAGTTAGGAATCGTAATTAAGAGATGAAATTGCGCATTACTCCCCGGCAATGGTGCTAAAATGTTTGCCTCTCTGAATCAGAGTTTAAAAATGATACATTGTAGTATAGCCAATAAAGCGCAAAAACAAATAAAATTTATACTCGAATGGAAATCCGAGGTCTAACGTAGGGAGCAATTAGCCAATCAATCTCAAAATCACAATTCTAAGTAAAAGATATAAGCAATTGCAATCAGAATTGATTCAATAATGATATATCAAGATTTCAAATATCAATGTGCAAAAAAATGATGGGTTAAAATGGTGATTTGAATCACCAATTAAACCCCTTTTAATTAAGTTCAAGTATCTCAAATAAATGAACAGTGAATCCAACTAAATATTCCACGTCAACTAAGTTAAATGATCCTACGATAGAACCAGCACCAACAGAACACAGCTTCACAGAAGAGGCAAAGGCCTCTCTTCTCCTTCAAACCTCAGGGAGAGGCTTAAGCACAGCACAACAGCATAGAGGCGAAGGCCTCTCAAATTCTCTAAGTGTAGAGAGCAGCAAAGGGCAAAAATCCCCCTTCCTCTCTCTTTCTTTCTCTTCCTTCTCTCTCAGAATCAGGCGAACCAGATTGGACACGGGTAGCCGGGTAATCAGACCAAGGCCCAGACCTACGAGGTGTGAGCGCGGACGAGGGCATGCGTATGCGCGTATATGAGCGGGGACCTCACCCCCTGTGTGTGCTAAGGCAACAAGCTGTAGGCACAAAAATAATTTATGGGCTGCGGGCGCGTTTGTGTTCCACGATGTGGGACTTTCCCACCTGCCTTCGTCTCAATGCAGCAGCAGATGAAGAAGCCTCAGATTGGAGTCGAAGATGATGCATGCGGCTTCAATTGAGGGCTTGGGATGACTTCTGGGGATGGCCTGCAGCTTCAGGAGATGCTTGCGGGGAAGAATGTGATCGGAAGACTGCGTACGAAGTCGGAGGAGTTGAGGCTGCGATGGAGGTTTGGCGAAGTACCTGAAGACACGAACATAGCCTTGCAGCCAAGTTAAAGGTGCTCAGAAGCTTCGTCGTGAAGTGGCGAGTGTGGTGGTAGGTGCAACGTGTGGTGTGAGTGATGGTGGAGGCCTAACGACCTCGAGACAGTGAAGTGGAAGTGCTTGAGTTCGGGGAGGTGTTTTGGTGGGTGAATCGCAAAATAGGTTGAGGGCTTCTGTAGAGGGTGGCACAATGAAGCTTATGAGGGTGGTAGCGGCGAGTTTCGTGCGGTGGAGCTGTGGATAGGCATCGCTGGGGCTTCACTAGTGTGGAGGAAGGTGAGGGCGTTGGGGGTGGAAACGTGGTTTATTTGAAGTGCGGGTGAGGGAGAAGTGATGTTGAGGGAGAGAGGAAGAAATAAGGGATCTTAGAGGAGAGGAAGGAGGCCCAAGAGCTCCAGTTGTGGCTGACTGGAGCTGAAGAAGGAGATAGGGTCGGTGAGGCGGTGATGGCGAATGAGGTAGGGGAACGCCCTCCCTTTGACCGGAGAGGTGCACGAGGAAGAGAGGAAGACGGTGGCACCTCCAATTTGATGGTTGGAGGTGTGGAGGAGCAGAACAGAGGGTGTCGCTGAAGCAAGGATATTTGGTGGCTGGAGAGGGTAGATTAAGGTGATTTGGCTCGCCAAAATTTGCTAAGGAATTCGGCCTTGCGACCTGGGTCCTTAAATAGGGCTTAGAAGGGCATTCCAAGCTTGGAAGCATGTGATGCTTGCACTACAAGGAGACCCGAATCTTTGGGAGCTTCGCAATAGATTTTGAGTAGGATTCAGAGCCCAATGCGTGGCTCAAATGGACGAGGATTTCATCAGGGATCTTGCTTTCTAATTTGGGAGAGATCCATCAAGAAATCAGATATAAATCTTTGATTGAAGACCGTAGGAGTAGGAGTTCCTCTATGGTAATGGCAGAGGGACCAATTTGTAAAGAACGAAGACAAATTTGGGGGTAATTTGTAATTATTTCAAAAGTTAGGGGCATAAATGTGAGAAAAAAGAGTTAGATAGGACTGAAATGTAAATTAGGTCAAGGTGATCTCTGATTGGGCCCAAATTTTGGTACAAACTTAATTTGGACCCAAGGAATCTGATGGTAAAGTTAGATTTAGGTTTTGACCAAGTTTGATTAGGTAAATTGCGTACAAACCTAAATTAGGGCAACTATTTGTCTGAGACTCTATTTTAGGTCAAATTGGGTTTCAATGGTCAAATCAAGGATGCAAAACCTTAGAGAATATTTTTCTATGATTTTTAGAGGGTTTAGGTGAATTTTATCTTAACTAAAACCTCAGTTAATTAAGCGGGTCTATTTTTAGGATTTCAGATATCCATTAATTCTTGAAATGTGTGAAAACCCGTTTCTGTCTGTATGGACCCACTTATTAGACATTAATGATCATATGACCTTTAATAAACCCCTGGCATATCCTGTGGTTATTCTGTATTGTGATAAGATGGTAAAATTGCAGAATAACCCTATTTTCTTTTCTTCTCAAAATAGAATATTAACCACTTAGGATCCTCTGAAGGTTATGTAGGAGCTTTTATTAACTTTATCATACAAAATTGAGTTAGTTATGGCTCATGATGGTGTTCCCATCAATAACTTGTTTATCTATAGTGACAGTTTTACCAATGATTTTTTCGTTGGTAATGACTTCTACATTACATTTGCAAAGTCTTTCATTAGCACTATAGGTCCATACTGACAGTCATAAGCATCATAGTTGGCATGATCAAAGGCTCTTGGAAACACGACTGTCGCTGTAGCTCCATGTACAATATTGATGGTTTTAACCGTCTGTATACCCTATAGTGACGCCTACTAAGAGAACGGCTCAAATGACCATCGGAATAGCTCTTTGACCTACAACGATGGTAATTTTGACCTATACCAACGGTTATTGACCGTCGGTGTAGGTGCAGACTGTTATTGTGAGACAAGGTAAGGAATAATAATAAAAAGAGTCAAGAGAAAGAGGAGAGGGAATTTCCTTTTTTATAGAAAAGGGTTTCATTATTTAAGTAAATCTAATACATTTATGAGAAGATTTGGAATGTTAGCAATCTCCCAAAGGTCTAGGACTTTGGCTCTTCCTTGATAGTGAACAACATCATAGATGACAAAATTAAAGTCCCTAGACATGGAAATGCAAGCTGCATCAAAGTATGAGTTGATTAGATAATTCATTCCATGAACAAGTCCGCAATGTACGAAGCTTAGTGATTAGAATAATGTTTGATCCCATCAATAACTATGAGGAAATCATCCAAAAAGATAATAGGATAGTTTAAAGAGAGCTCATGATCTTGACACCAAGCTTTCATTTTGGATAGCGCTATATGGTGGCCTTTGCTTCTACCATGTTTGTGGAAAGGGCCTCAAAATCTAATGCCAACATTCATTTTAGCGCTTCTATCTTATCCATATAAACCCTTTACTCTACTAGTGAAGTCTTCACCATAAGCTGCATCAATAGATCTCTCCCTTCTTTGTTTCTTTTTATAACATATTATTTGTAAGGGGTTTTTTGCATGATTGATGATATCATTCAGATAATTTATTATCCTTTCATATTTTAGTTAACATCTAATGGTACAACACGAATGTAAGAGATAGAGAATGAGATAGCTGTGCACCCTATTTTTACTGTGGATTATAAATTCCTTCAAGCTCCCTTGTTGTCTTCAATCATGATCCTTGCATAAAGCCATAAAGCACAAGCCAAAGAACATTATAAATAGGAATTCTCAGAGGGCTCTTCTAATGGGCCGATTGGGTAGTGAGCTTCTTCCTAAGTGATGAAAGGTCACAAATTCTTTCACACATGAAGCACATTACAACATAGCTTCCAAGATAAATTAGATACATTTTTCATGAGACTTAATTACAATAAGCGTTCGAGACCTTTATTTGTCTCTAGATCCAAGGCATGGAGGTTATGTTAGCCCTCTAATAAGAAATGATAGGCAAAGTTTATGTAAAGAGGCCTTTCTTTTTAGGGCATTGAATCAACTAATCTCGCGTTGCTTCTTCTTGAGGGATAGGCAATTTTCGAATACAATTGACCATTTCTAGAAGCATATTTGCATTTGGGAGATGAATATTCCATTCTTGGAGTGAGGATTCATGAGCTTAGAGAAAAATGAAGAAGCTATTATTTAGGTTATGCATGATGCACAAGACGTTGATACCCAAAATCCAATTATATCTCTAGATGTTGATGGAAGTACCTTCACCAACTTTCTAGATAGAATTATAGAGATAATGCCTAACTACCATTATGTCCTTCCAAAGGATAAAGTATAAGGTGCTTCGATTGTCTTCTTGAAGGAATAATGTGGAAAATACTTACCTTTCAAAATTGGGCCAAGCAGGATGCATTGTTAATCATAAAGAAATTTTCATTAGGCGAGCCATGCTTTGATGCTTAGAGAGTTTAGAGCCAAGCCCCCTTAAATGCTTTGAAAACAAATAGCTTGTTCCAATTGATCATATGAGAAACTTCTCCCTTTGTGTTGTTCCTCCACCTGAATACACTAGCCATTTTGTTTATTTTACTTATAATGGAATGGAGTAGGCATGAAGACATAAGATAGATTGTTATGGATCTCAAAATGGATTTGATAAAAGTGGATTGTCTTGATTGTGAGAGAGTGTTTCTTTTACTATCCTACAACTTGGCCTTTATTTTGGTCTCAAGGATGGAATCAATGCTTCTCTTATATTGTTTTTTGGCTAATGGAGCTCCTAAGTACAAGTCACTTGCAATGCTATTGATGATCCCTATTAATTCCTTGATGTCTTAGGTTATAGAGTCTGGGAAGCCTTTACTAAACTTAATGGAGGACCTATGAAAATTGACTTTTCATTGTGAAAGGCTACAATACAGTTGGATACCATTCTTTGTCATCATTACATCCATGAGGGAGGTTGTACTAACTATAGGTATCACTTGTAAGTGAGAGCCTTGACAAGATTAGACTGGATCTATTGAACCTGAACCCTTTCGTGAGGCTGATGTCAATATTGTATTGTAGCTCTCTTGTCGGGACTTCAAATTCAATGATAAATAGAAAGGGAAAGAGGGGTCATCCCTGTTTGAGCCCATTCCTCAGTGTAACATTCTAGAAAATTAAGGTGTCTCAATGGATTTATAATGAGTTCATAGCTCATGTCAAATCCCTTCTCCATATCCATTTTGACCATCATATATTTCTATCTAACATGGCTTCTTTACATGAAGTGATATATTTTCCTTGTTATGACTATATTGTCCATTATATATTTCCATCTAATGAATGCAACCTAGGACCTAGATATGAATTTGTGAACAAATCCTTTCAACCTACTAGCAAGAATCTTACTGATGATTTTATAGGAGGTATTGGTTAAACTTATGGGTTTGAAGTCCTTATGCTCCAAGAAGATTGGCTTCTTTGGTGTAAGAATGATGAAAGTGTAATTTATTTAACCATTTAAGTAAAGGTACATGATGACATTCTGCATGAAAGTTATAAGGTTTTTCCTTAATTGTGTCCTAGCAGTGTTACAAGAGAGGATGCAAACCATCAGTCCTAGGTGGCTAAGTTTCATGGAAAAAAGAACATTTTTTATTTCCTACTCCAAATGGAGTAAAGGATTTGCTATCTACCTCTTCTAATCTATCTTCTTTGTAGGCATCATTAATGTCTTTAGGACTACAACTTAGGGACTGGGCTTATAGCTTAATACAAGTAATAAGATTCCTTTTATGTTTTTGTAAGGAAAGCATATGAAAGTAGCTAGTATTTTTATTTCCCTCCTTAATCTATATACATTTTGTTCTTTTTGAAAATTTTACCTCTTTAATGATGTTATCCTCACTAGTTTCCTCAAATTGGGCCTTTAGGATCTCTACTTCAATGGCTTTCTTCTTTTCCCATCCATTATTTGTACTCCTTCACACTCCATCTACTTAGGGTACTTCTAATGTGGTCACATTTACTAGCCATACTACTTGAAACACAGGGTTTGATGACTATAAATGAAAGACCTGACTCCATAATTGAATTATAAACCTTAAAATGAACCGAATGTGCTTGCTTGAAAATTAATTCATAAATTCGAGTAGAACTAGTGCAATCCATGTTTTTATGCTATGGACCTTACATTAACGATTTGAAGTTGGATTTGAATTTATTCTAATAGTACACTTTGTGCATTGAATGGACCCAAGGGTTTGGAACGTCACTCGACAATCAAAGGTTTGGGGATCGAATGATTTGATCCCCATGTCCTATGGCATCGTAGAAGTGTAAAAACATAGCCTTTAAAACATTTATTAGAATTACAACGATGGTAGCACCGTCACCCTCTATATCTAGCATAATTTGGTTAAGTTCTAAGGTTAAATTCACCTAATTAATCATTAAAAGGGTATAACTGAAGAATATCAAGAATTGGAGGGCATGAATCAAAATTGGTTAATTCTATTATTTTAATAGCAAAATACAAATGTAGATTAACCCAGGGGTAAACCTATACTTAATTGAAGGTCAACTAAGCTCAAATTTTCAATAAGTGAGCTCACACTGACTAATTTGAGGTTTCTCTGAAATAAAAGTCAAATTTATGATTAATAAAACCTTGATTTCAGGCTCACTTTAATTCAAAGGGTTATGATAAAAATAAATATAATCTAAACCTTCTAAAATCATTTAAAAATATTCTATAAAGTTTAGAACATTCAATTTGATAAAATGAACTTATTTTGACCTAAAACAAAGACCTAGGAGAATATTCAATACATTTTGGGTTAAATCATAAATTGACCAATCAAACTTCATTAAAACCCAAAATTTAAGTCACCAATAGATTCCTTGGGTCAAAATTAGGTTACCATAAAAAATTGAGACTAATTGGACATCATCTTGACATACTTTACAATTAAGCGTTTAACTTTTGAAATTCTTACATCTAGGCCCAAATTCCTTACATCTGCGACCCTAGCTGACATCATGGTGACGTCAGCCATCTTCTACCTCCAGTAGAATTGAAGAAGCCTCCAACGAACTTTGGGGAGTGATTACTCCCAATCCGCACGATCAAATCCCACCAAGATGATCAATCCCACCAAATTTGGTGGGATTGATCATCTTTCATTCCAGCACACGTTGACACAATTCCCATATCAAGATTCCATGTTTAGAGACCCCAAATCGTGCCCGAAGTCTTATCGGAGCACATTCAATCCGTGCCCATCTCGGCCTTGATTGGGTTGCGAATTGCCTCAACCACTGCGACCACACATCTATAAAGCTTCACCAAGCTTCGCCAATCCTTTTCATCAAGTTTTGGTGCGTCCCTACCCCCTCTTCCTTCTTCCTCTATGTCACCAATGACGAGACCCCAACGGCTCCTCCAACCTCTTCCTTTGCATACACTCTGACCTCAAGAGTGGCACCATCTTTTTCCTCAACTTCCTCCGGTCCTCGACAGCCAAAGCAGAGGTCCTTTGACCCATTCCTCACTGTCGAACCCCTTCCTTAAGTCATCGCCTTCCTCGCGTCTAGCTGGCCAACGTCGAACACTCTCCATCCTCATCCTCTTATAGGTAGATCTCCTTCTTCCACTCTCCCTTTAGAATAGTCTCATCTCCTTAGACCTAGGTTTAGACCCCCAACACATCCGTTCCCTCATCTTCCTCGTGGATGGTGGGTTGTCTGGCAACACCTTGGCGACCTCCTCCACCACGCTCCGTGCATTACCTCCGTCCGCCAACCCCTCGTTCACCTTTGCAAGACCACGACGATCAAAAGCCCTCAAGAAATTGAGGGCTTTGACGTCTCCACAACCCCACCCAACCACCCATCGTCGCTAGCTTTGTCGAGTTTGGCTGACCATCTCTGACCTTGTCGTATGACATCACTAACCCCACCACCTTTGCTGACCTCCGACGAAGCTCCTCGACCACTCGCCTAAGGTTGAGAGGCACCCCTTCGCCGAGACCACCTCAGCCACTGCCACCATCTTCATCAACTCTGACAGCCTCCATTGTGCCTTCGCCGACCGTCCAAGCTTTGCTAGAAGCTTCATGGATGCATGACAGATATTTTACCCTCTTCAAAGGGTAGTTTCACGTGAGGAAGAGCTTTAACCACCCATCACCGAAATCCATGTCGTCAACCACTTCCATGCTGTTGTTTGCCTCCCTCCTCGTCACCAACCATCAATCCATCACCACCACCACATCGCTCACTATCCGACGATGCTCCTCCACCTTCCGTCGGAGTTCTTGACCATTGGAGCTTGAGTCCAGCATTGAGTCGGCAAACAAGTTGGTGAGCAAGCCGACAATGAAGAAGATGAGGAGCAGCAGTGTCCAAGGGCTTGTTCACGAGAAAAATAAAAGTCAAGGACCAAATTGCAAGGGTATCTAGGGGCCTGATTGTGAATATCCAAGGACTTGATCATAGACTTCCAGGGACTAATTTGAAAATATTTTTGAATGGTTAACATTTGCTTTGATTTCTGGTTGTTTGGTTTTCGTATTGGAATCTCATACCCCAAACATTAATGACTTAGTATTTTTAGTGCTTAAATCATGTTCTTCTCTGATTACCCTGAATTAAGTATTAATTAAACATAATTTCTTTAATTGAAGTATTGGGTTGAGAAATTACTTAAAAAATATATTTTTGAATTATACTTCGGGCATAGAAAATCGAATTGATCATGTCTAGTTTCTGAGCAAAAGTTTTGCAAAATCTAAATAGTGGTTTGCACGCATTTGATTGCTCCAAGAGATAGCCGCGGAATATGCTTTGTTTCGAGATTTACAAATTTTAAAATTCAACTTGTGCAATTCAACTATACTATGACGCATGTTTTAGCAAACATTGTTTTGCGCAAGTCACACAACTCCAGTTGATGCCCGTAAAAGCCCAAATAATAAAAATGATAAACATAAACAACCTATGTAGCTGGAACCACATGGGGAGATCTAGTATCTCCCTATTTCGAGATCCTTATGAGTAAGGATTTTATATCTGTGGGTGGCATAACACAACACTTCATGTGTTGGCCTCCTTAAATAAGTCTCACCCAAGGGACTCCCTTCATCTTGACAGGCGGGTGAGGACCTTTGCATCAAGGACAATTGATTCCATTGTGTACAACATGAACAATTTATGTCATGCGAACTCCTTTGCAAAGTTTGAGGCAACCTTCACCTCAAGTCCTCTAATAAGGAGCTTTTGTTGTGGATTCAAAATCCACAACATGCTTAAAGGCGTTGACTAATTAGGTGATTGGTCTACCTCCTACAAAGGGCAAGGCAAGAACTTGACCTTGTGGATTTGATTTGCATGTTTAAGCTCTAGCCAGATGACCAAGGACCCTTTTGGTTGTCACCTTAGAGAAGAGGACCAAGGGGGGGCAGTTGTTGGGGCTTTTCTTGGTCATCTCCCTTCTTCTTAGACAGAAGAGGGGTGATGGCTGGTGGTGCAAATGGCCGACTACTCTCTTCCTTTTGCTCTCTTTCTCACACAATAGGAAGAAGAAGAACCAAGAGGAGGGATGGTCGACTGCTCTCTTTCTTTTATGATCTCCCCTTACTTGGAGATCAATGCACACAATTAAAGAAACTTAATTGA
The DNA here is from genome assembly GCA_037157565.1 of Thalassia testudinum. Lineage (NCBI taxonomy): Eukaryota > Viridiplantae > Streptophyta > Magnoliopsida > Alismatales > Hydrocharitaceae > Thalassia > Thalassia testudinum. The sequence continues at coordinate 23,213,737 of JAZHRO010000026.1, read as the reverse complement.
TTTGATTGGAATCAAACCTAAGGTTTTCCTTTTGTCTTTGGAGATATTTATAGGGTTCCTAATCAAATACTAATATGGTGTGAACCCTTAGATCTCTATTGAAGGGTTGGGATTTAATCATACTTGATTTTGCATGATTTGCCCACAACAATTTATGGGTTGTTTAGATCTAGTGTCTAAACATGAATTAATTGCAATCAAATCCTTGGATTTTGTACTTAATCCAAATAGGTGTAATTAATTGCTAAATTGAATGCGATTTAATTCTTTAAATAGACTTAATCAATCCAATCAAATAGGAACACACCAAAATGATTATTGGTTTCATTATACCAATAATCAAGGGTTTAGGATCAAAGAAATTATGGCATTATGCCACACCTAGGTATTCAAAATACCCATGAATCCTTCACATTAGAAGACATATTTAACCCTTTGGATTAAATCCTAAGTTCATTGTCCATCACATCACAGGTTACATACTTTTCACATTCTTTTTATGCTATTAGGACGAGAGCAAGGAGGACTAGATCCTTTCCTAAATGAATGTTTTCTTCTCTTTATGTATGAGTGATATGTCCATATTTATTTACATAATTTATGCTTAACTAATGCTAGTTTAAGGGTAAATTAGGTTGCATTACATTAGATTAGATTATATTAGTCACATTATAGCATTGTGTAAATATTGCACTTAGTTGTAATTTTATTGCTACTTAGATATGGTGCTTTGATATTTTTGCTTATACATGTGCAGGTATCAGGTATAAATCTGATTGAAGCATAATAGGGAGGAGAAATTAAATTAAGATAAATTCCATAGAAAAGTTGAACTATTTTTCCAAACCCAGATCTGATTAGACCTTACCCTATTTAGAAATCCAATTCCCATACCCACCTACATTTATTTAAGCTTCCAAATAAATTCCCGTACACATTTTTCCCACCTTTTATTTAGTCCCATTTTATCCTCTAAACATACCCGTTCACATCACTCCACGCCCAATATCCCTACAACATCCGATTTTCCTATTCCACCGAACTCCTCTCAATTCCATCTGACCTCCAACGAATATCCTTTTCCCTCCTATTAAAAAAAAAAAATTCCATCCAATTTATCCCCTCTCCACTGACTTCACAAAAAAATCCCCTCAACTCGCGCATCTCCGCGGCACCCGCCCACTCCTCCTCCCCCTCAAACAAATCCCCTGCGATCACCCGTTTCCCTTCCACCGACATATTTCCATGAACCTTTCCCATCCCAACAAAAAAAATCCCACCGTATTTTATTCCCCGTCCACCGAATCCCAAAACAAAAATATCCCACCCCACGTTATAAAAAGGCCCATGCACGTATTCCCGGGGGCGGCTCCTTCTCCCTCCGCTCTCTCTCTCTCTCTCTCTCTCTCTCTCTCTCTCTCTCTCTCTCTCTCTCGATCTCGATCTCACATCCTCACCCCACGACATGCACAACCTCACCTCCTAGTCCACTCCTTCGATCGCTCGCTCTTTACCACAACTCCTCGTGATCGCGACCTCCGTCCTTTGACGTCAGCACCCCTTCCTCAACCATGAGCCACAACACTCACCATCGCGGCCTCCGTTGCACCACTGTGTAGCCTTGACACCCTCGACTGTTACGTCCGCGATCTCCTCCACATTGACCTTGCATTGCGGCCGCTACTCGCTTCCTCGACGTGAACGAACCACCACCGTGTACACATCCGTGTCACTCTCTCTTGCACCTTGCACTCCGACGAGCACGGCCAACACCTCCCTCTTCGCTCGTCCTTACCTTCGAGATCCTATCTTGCTCTCTCTCTCTTTGTTGTGAACGTGGCCATGCAACCTCGGCTCCACCATGAGACCAGGACGTCCGGTCGTTGGTCACTAGATGAGTCTCGACGTGTTCCCGCACTTTCACGATGTCTCTTTGTGACCTCTCGCCTTTGCGCACATTCTCCACTGACGACCGTCGATGGTCCACCCTCGTGAAAGTGCGGGAATGTGCGTCCTCATCGGACTCCACTGCACTTTCACGAGGTCCACCCCCGTCATGACCTCGTCGGACTCCTCTCTAAGACTCTTTTCTCTCTTCTTCTTGTTATTTTATGTTTTCTAACTTTCTAGTAGTAATAAAGTTCTTATTTGCATTTACAGGTTTTCTTCATATTTGTTTCCATGTTTGTTTCATTCATTTGCTTTTATTATAAAAAAATTAGTTGATTTGGTCAAGTTGGAGCTTTCTAGATATCCCTACCTCCTTGGGAGATGACCCGTACTCCCGACATTATTATTTTCGTATTTTTCGGAGACGGTTTTATAAATTTAAAACATGTTTTCACACCTAGACGATAGATTTATCATTATCGCGATTTCACAGTTAGTTTTTGACGCCGTTGCCGGGGAGGCATATATTCGAGATATTTTCTTTCCTAACTTAGTATTCGTGAGCCTCACATCTTTCTCTATTTATTTGTAGGTACCAAATATGCGAGACGAAATCTCAGCGGATTGCAAAAGCGAGTTGTGGAGGTGGAGATTCACGTAGGTGGGATGATAGCAAGGCATGTGAGGTACGGAGTAGTTTAGAATATTTTTATTTTTCTTTTAAACTATTTATATTAGGTATTTGTTGAGGGAGCGTATTTTGAACTATATTATTTTGGACTGTGGACTCTCTATCTCTCTCTAAACTCCATAGTTAGATTGTTTGCTTAATTGTTGCATTAAAAAAAAAATCCATCACGCGTATCTAGAAGCTGCATACCCTTAGCCATTAACGATAGGATTTGCATAAGCAGCATTTAGAATTTTTATTACACGCCTTACATCTGCATTTTGAAGATTGCTGGAGATAGGTACATCCTTCATTACCCGTCTGAGCTACTTGCCATCTGTCTCTCTCTCAGGACTTAACTGAAAATCTCACTTGTTTGCATTGAAAATACCTTTAAGTAAGAACATTATAAAACTCAATAATTAACGGTAAAATCCTAAAATTCACGTCACAAGTGCTTAAAGGCCTTGATTGCGATTTTACCGTGAGTGTTGCTTGACACTTCTCTTGCACTGAACACACACTAGGCACCATACTAGGTTTCGATCCCTTAAGGCTATAGGCACCGATCTCTTTATCGGTGCAGACCCTCCTACTTCGCTTTGTGGTGGTGGTATTGTCTTGTGACCTAGTGTTTTGATACTTTAAGGAGGGAGACACCCCTTAAAGGAACAAAAGGGTAGTTAAGAGGCACCGCATATGCATCGCCTCAAAGGAAGGGTTTGCCCTACTTGCATCCCTTAGTTCCGTCCTTGGAGTAACTTCTTACTAGATCACTTGAAAATATCACTTAAGCAAAGTGTCGATCTTAAGGCACTCCATAGGTTGATTTAGGGTGCATAATTGGTTGATAACTTGCTTGATCACATACAAACATTAAAGTTTTGAGAAAAGCAAGTAAAATTCGCTCTTGTCTTGTGTTTTCTTGCCTGATTGCTTATTGTGCATGCGTGGTACAAGATCAAGAAAACCAAGGTTAGAGGGACCTTTAGACTTCGAATCTAGGAGGAAACCTAATTCCAATGAGCCCTCAACAATGGATCCACCACTTCTTGGCCAACCCAATCCAAACCAGGAGGAGCTAATGGAGCAATTGCATGAACAGTTTGAGCTGTGGTTCAACAATAGAAACCAAAGCCAACCACAACCTTGACCCTTACGATACTTTTACGATCCCACGTCTTACAATGACATACCTCATGTAAGGGTTCCTGAGGATGATTCTGAACTTAAATCCCATTGGATAGGTCTTATTCAAAACCATTTCCATGGACTTAACATTGAAGACCCATTCCAACACATTGAAGATCTTACCACCCTTGGTTAAACTATAAAACCCAGGAACATAAATCTTGATGTCTTGATGATGAAACTTTTCCCCTTCTCCTTAAGAGACAAAGCTGCCCATTGGTACAGAACCATAGGGAAACCCATCAACACATGGGATGAGCTAAAGAATGCTTTTCTTAGGAAATTCTTCCCTATTGGAAAAACAAACGCCCTTAGGAGAGACATCACAACCTTCGCTCAACAATCTAGGGAACAACTCCATGAAGCCTGGGAAAGGTTTACTGACTTAGCCAGAAAATGTCCACATCATGGTATACCCAAGTGGCACCTAATGCAAATTTTTTACCATGGACTTAATGAGTAGTTGAGAAATTATGTGGACGCGGCTTGTGGGGTGATGAGAGACTCATTATGATCTCTAATTACCCCTAATTAACTAGTCTTCCTAGTTAATTAGCTAAGGATATGAATATATAAGGGTTAATTATAAAATAAGGGATATATAGTGAAGGACCTTAAAATAAGTTAAAATGATATTTTATCATTCAATTAATATTATTAACAATCTAATTAATAATTGGACTCGAGATCTTATTAGTCATTCCCTTAATTAATAAGTTAAGTAACTTAAAACATAATGTATACATAAGTATATAATAACTTAGGTAACTTTACCTAATTTAATAAATTAACTTAAAAAGGTCAAAAATGTAAATTCAAGGTGTAAACATAATAATTACCTTATTTACTAACATATATAAAAAGTTGAAAAAGATCTAAGTTAAAATAAACCTTTAAAACCTGAGTTTACATTTAGGTCCTTAAAACTCATTTCAATCGGGTAATTAATTTTCATATAGGTCCTTAGGTTTCATCGCACATAGGTCCCCGTTGTCTTCTTCTTCTTTCAACTGCTGACGACAGAGGGTGATTCCACCGCTTGATCACCGTCATGCCGACATCATTCTTCCTTCTCCAAGCTCTTGGAGCTTGCGCTCACCATCCCATCTTCATCCATCGGTCTGGATTACTCTAAAATCCTAATTTTAGGTGGGAGTTAACCTCACCGTCGTCGGAGATGATGCCGGAGGTTAACCTCCCCAAGCTTCTTCTTCATCTAGACTCTGCCACCCTCTTCATCACCGTCAGCTATAAATAGACCCTTAACCCCTCGATTTCTGTAAGTTGGCTCCCTTCCTTCTAACACTGAGCTGACCCAATAGGCTATTCGTTTGTAACTTCGACGATCTTCCACACCATTCTTCGACTTCCTCCGTCCATCTTGATCAGTTGAGGAGCTTCGTCGAGGTCAGCTGCATCTTTGGACAAAGGCGACGACCAAGGAGATCCTCTGCTCCATCCAAATTCGCCCGCCGGAGATCTTTCTCATTCCCTCTGATTTTGTCCTCTGTCATGAGCCGTCGACGGAGTCCCTTTGACCCCTTCGTCCAGGTAACAGTAGGTAGGAGTAGTAGGAGTAGTTTAGTTAGTTAATTAGTTAGTTAGCTTAGCTTGATTTCAGATTTCAGACATCATCCTTTTCGACTCCGACGAGTTCTTTGAGCTTGCTGGAGATCTGATTTCGTCTTTTTAAGCCATTGTCCGCCTTCCTCTATCACTCATGACCACTTCTTAATCATTAAAACACTAATGCTATCACTGATTCACCTAAATCACATCCACCTTCAACAGCTACTGTCACTGTCTATGGCGGCAATAACTGAGCTTAGATTCACATTCATAGGGTCCTCCACCACCTATTCATCACCAAAGGACCTTTTTTTACATTTCAATTTGAATAATTACCACCTATAACCTAAATGCCTAATTCTATTTAAGCTCCTGAGCTCACTGTCAATGGCGGCTCAGGAGTAGTTAAAACCTTAAATTAACTAAATATTTATCATCGCAATCCTCTTTAGACTAGTCTCAACCACTTATTTGAGTGGGAGACTGAGTCTAAGCCTCAACCAATCCATATTCTTCAAAAATAGAATTCACTGTTAAATCCTAATTTTAATGATCAATCGAAGAATTAAACGAGTTCCTGAGGTTCCTTGTAACCTCAGGATCCTCTTCAGATCGAAAATGGCATGTATCACTTCTTTGTGAACACTTTTGCCTTTTACTGGACTCACCGGAGCTCCGACGAGTCAAATCTAGCCTTCAGCCTGTAGAACTTGGTGTGAAGCTCCAGATTGACAAATTAAGGATCACTGATTATTCTGAGAGTGTTTATTTGAGGTTTAAGAGACTGGAGCTTGAGATAGGTCTTTGCCTTCTCCAACTTCGGCAAAGTTGGAGAAGTTTGTTAGATAGATTTAAATCACAACTAAAGGATCTAGAAGCTTCAGTGCAATGCAATGAAGTCATTTCTGCCCTCAAATCTCTATAACAACTTCTTGATTACTCTGACGAACAAACCACTTTTTGATCTCAGGCGATGAGCCTGAAACCCTAGAATCTTCAGTTTAAACATCTGTTTAAAGGTCTGAGCATATTCATAGGATTAAAAGGATGTTGTTTGAGGCTTTAATTTCTTATTAAAGGTTTTAATTAGAAAGTCAAATTTTAAGCTTCGAAGTCAAAATTGAGTTTGATTCTTTGATTTTAGATTCAATCTGTTGAATTGAGGAGTCTGAAGAGTTTCTGAGATTCATTTGAATGATTCTAGAAAGAATTGGTTGAGCTTTGGGAGTTAATTTGGATAGAATTGCAACCTTCCAGTTTGGGTTGTTTTCGAATCCAAACTGATGGCAGTGTCATTTTGATGAGTTTTGATCATGAATCCTACCCAGACAAGCTTACAACAATCCTTAGAAGTTATTCCAATAGATTAGAAATGTCCTTAGCTATTTGTTGCACATATCAGAGTTGAAAATTTCATTCTCTGAGCTTTCAGAGAAGCTTTGAGCTTTTGAGTGTTTCTTGAAGCTCTCAAGAGCTTAAAACCCACACAAGCAACTACGGAATCACCTGTATGATCTATTTAGACACTTAGATAAGCTAAAAAATTTACCCTGAAGACATAGTAACCTTAATTTCATTTCCAGGTAATAAATAACCCGTAGGAACCCCCTAATTTCACCTTTCAAATTGAAGAGGAAATCATCCTTTGAACCTTAAATTGACCCTGGAATCCTGTAGAACTATCTTAGAGCTTTCCATCAAGCGTTACTTTGCTTGATTTGGAGCTCTGAGTAGGGAGAAATCATCATTTGAAGTTGGGTCTGGAGGGGGAATACGTAGTCCCACATTGGAAACTGTCGAGTGGGTGCCTTAGTATAAAACTAATTTGTTAAGTAGCCGATTCAGTTGTCAGCGCTTGGCGCAAAAAGAAAACCTGACCATTTGAGCATATTGCATGTGTGTGTGCGGGCGAGTGTGCCTGCAGGTGTGTGCTTGAGTGGGTGTGTGTGTGCGATGGCCCTAGGAGGGCAAGGCCTGGAAGGCGGTTGAGCCGGTTTGGCTCGAGAGAGGGCCGGTTTGGCTCAAGAAAGAAAAATAAATCGAAAATGAACCCTAATGAAATTAGGCGAGGATCGAGTAGGGTCTGGTCCCACCCTGATCTCAAGGTGTTGTGTATCCTCGAAAGGACCTCGCTGCAAATCAAAAACAAATTTTTGGTTGAGAAGAAAATAAACCCGGTTCAGCTGAGAAGGCAAAATGTCAAAGGAAGCTAAGGGTTGAAGGATGCAAATACTGGAGAAGCTAAGGAAAAGAAAGGAAAAAGGAGAAGGCAAGCAGGCGCTAAGGAAATACTAAAGAAGAATAAGGGAGAAGGCAGGAAGAGAAGAAGAAGAAGAGAAGAAAGAAAGAGATCAAGAGAAAAAGAGAATAAGAGGAAAATAGAAAGAGAAAGAGAAAAAAAAAGGATTAAGAAATAGAAGAAGAGAAAAGAAAGAAAGGCTGAAGAAGATAAAGGAAAAGAAATTGATTTTCTTGTTATATTTTTATTTCTTTTTGCTCTTAATTGTTGTATTAAGGCATGTATTGACTAGATAAACTCTTCTTTGCCTTAAATTATTTGAAATAAATAGAGAATTTACATGTTTTTAATATTGAAAATGAGAGTTCATATGGGATTTTGCATGTTATTTCATTTAAATCAATTTTTGGTAAAATTCATGTTTCTATAATTAACTTAAATATACCTCCTATACTTATAAAGAAAAATAAAAGATAACTAGTGAATTTAGAATGAATTATACCTTCCAGTGAACGACCTGGATTCAACCAGTAAACAATTTCTGAACTGTTAGGTTAATTCGACCCTATACTACTAAATGACACAATTTTGAGTTAACTTAAGTAACTTTTCTCTACTCATAATTAAATAAAATTAATTTAATTAACTGAGTTGAGGTAAGGAACTACCATGGGGGTAACTTTTTAAATAAAGATGAGGATAATGCATATGATCTATTTGAAAGCATGAGTGAAAACTGCCTCAACCAAGCCTTTATGAACACCTTTGGAAGGACTAGTCAACCAAGAGGAATATATGAACTCCAAACTAGCCTAAATAAGGTTGACTTAGAAAAGCTATGTGAGAAGTTGGGAACCACAGTCTCTACGAAGTTAGATGAATTTCTCACACAATCAAGACCACCCAGTCCATAGTTGATCGCACGTGTTTTGCAAGTTTGAAATCGGGGTTACAAGTAACCCGTTGTCGTAGTTACAAAACTCGTGATCAAATAAAATTTATACCGAAACTCCAAGGGAGTCCCGGGTCGAACATAGGGAGGCGAATGTTTGGTTTTATAAAAATCCACGCTTCGCTATTATTTATTTTTGGTTGTTTTTATCTTTTCTAATTTTTTTGATATTTTTAGCAAGCAAGAGATTCGGTCGATGAAAACTTTATCTACTTGCAAAAAAAGTAAAAGAGAGGGAGAAAAAGAGAGAGAGAAACAATCATCTATTCATGAAGAATTGTTTGTTACACTATGAAAGCGGAAAATCTACACTACGAAAGTGTAAAAAGATAGAATGAGGTGAGAGAAATCCCCTTCGATGGTTGCTCAGAGGATGACTTGCTCTGACGCCTGGAGGAAGGTGGTAAGGAGCGGGATGAAGGAGGATGTAGCCGGAGGACGGAGAATGGGGCAGGACGACGTCGCAGCGAGGATCTTCTTCCTGAAGGGCGATGAGAGGACAACCATGGGATGCTCCACGAATGGGGATGAGGGAAGGGAAAACTATTTGATTTTCTACTCTAGAGGAGCATCCCAGGCTTGGGACAAGCTCTCTCTAGAGCCTTGAAGGTGGTGAGAGGAAGAAAGGAAGAGATGGTTTGGAATGGTGGTGGGTAGGTCCTTTTATAGTGGAGGAGGAAGAACAAATTCGCATCTGAGTCATTACTGATGTCCGTAAACATCGTTGCAGCTGTCGCTGAAGATCCGCCCTTCAATTCCTCTTGCTGGCACGTGCTAACCATTAGTGACAGCTGCAAGCATCACTAAAGGCCCACGTCGTTGAAGATCCGCACCTATCCTTTGTTCGCACCTATCCTTTGTTGGCACCCGCTTTGGCGCGTGCATTGCACGTTGCATGCTTCACGCACCCGTGCTCCCCGCGCCGATTGCAGCTGTGCACGGCTGCGGCTGTGTGCGGTGCGTTGCTTCTGGCTGGCATTGGGCCGCCTGGATGGCGCCACGTGACGCCATCTGGGCCGTCCATTCTTCTTTCTTTTGTAAAGAGTGCCACGGTGCTCAGATTGAGATGATTCCTACGCTGCTGGACTGCGATCGTCGCTACAGATTCATCTGTATAGTCGGATTTTCCATCTGAAACCCGTATGGATGTCGTATTACCCCCTGACCGTTGATCTTCCTCGAACTTTGTATGATGCTACGGTTCTCCGATCTAGGTGATCTCAGAGGTGTTGTACTCTGATCGTCGTCCTAATCAGATCTGTACGGTTCGATCATCCATCCGATGCCCTGAAATAAGTCTTCTCTCTTGACCATAAAATGGACCTAATTAACCTAAAATATATACAATCACTCTAAATGCAAAATGATGCACACTATGCAATATTCATAACATGAAATGCAAATCTAAGCCTAAGAACATGCATGAATAGGCATTTTAACCTAAATAGATGTGTCTATATCATACCCTCATGCCTATTTTTTGCTAGTCTCTAGCAAAATTAAACTACATGATATTTATAAAATCAAAATTAGGGCTAGATCGCTTAGGCCTATGTCGTTTATTAACAATAGAAAATTTCAATTAAGGTCCTAAACAACGAAAACTCAATAGTACCCGGGTGCCTGCTAGAATGCAAATCACCCAAGTCCTCGCTTTATTTGAAAAGGGAAGATACATTTTTTTTATTTTTCTTCTTTTCTAATTTTTTTGTACTTTTGGAGTTGGAGAGTTTCGGGATAACTTTTTACGGTTATCCGACCTGCCCAAGACTCGAAAAGGACTTTAAGTGCAAAGCATCTTGTGAAAATAGTGAAAGACTCATTAGGCAACCGTTAAAACGGGCTTCGGGTTTCTACGACCCTAGGTGACCTTGCTTAAAGGTTTATCTTTTCGATTGGTAGCTTTCTCCCTACTTCTTTTATTTATGGGGTCAACACAAGGGTGGACCCAGTGTATATCTCCTCGGTTTATTCTACTTCCCCACTTCTTCCCTAAGTGTTTTGGGAATTATTGTGCATTTTTTGTGAGCTGGGTTCTGGACAACCGGCCAATGGGCTGTTATCCACGGCAACTTGCCAGCCATATTCATGCAGCGAAGTGTGGTTTTGTTTATTTTTTATTTTTTTTCTCCTTTTTCTATTTTTTTTGTTTTCTTTTTGTTTGTTTGTTTTTTTTTTTAAGTAGGTGGCTTCCCTGATCTAAGATTTACCTAAAGGTAGTACAATGAAAATAGTCTTGTGACTGGGCTCTGGATAACCGACCGATGAGCTGTTATCACTGACAATTTGCCAGCCATACCACCCTAGATAGTTCATTAGCAACCCAATTTTCGAAGAAACCATCGAAAATTGAGTCAGTGCAAAAATAAGTATGTAGATGCTTAGGCTTAAAGTCCTCCCAAATCAGAGGGCGGGTTGATAAGTCGCATACTTATCATTCCAATTTATTTACCAACTTAAAATGAATTTTAATTGACGATGACTTGAGACTAAGTCCACATTCGAGTGGACACCTGGGCTAATTAAGTCCGAAGACCTGAAGAGTCTAAGTGTTTAGGTCCTCTCGTATCATTTCCTAAAGTTAATAACTTTCAATTGCCTAAGTTCGCTTTTCCTAATTTCTTTCTTCTTTTTTTTTATCTTTTTCAAATTTTCATTTTTTTTAAAAATTTTATAAGAAACTAAAAGAAATTCTACGGAGTTAACATAATGATTTCAGGAATTGATTATCCACACCCCCATGCCTAAATGATGCAATGTCCTCATTGTAAAAACAAAGACGTGAAAAGGGCAGAGAAAATAGAATATCACCTGAATTTCTTGACAATCCGATCAGCTCCGCAGAGAGAAGAGAGTATACACACGCGCTAAGTTTAATGTCTTCAGCTAGGCATAATATACATGCAAAGAAAAAATTGAGAATTCACAAGTGATGAGAGGCTCATCATGGCTTCTAATTACCCTTAATTAACTAGTCTTCCCAGTTAATTAGCTAGGAATATGTATATATAAGGGTTAATTATGAAATAAGGGTTAAACTATTAAAGGACCTTAAAATAAGTTAAAAATGATAAATTATAAATCAATTAATATTATTAATAACTTAATTAATAAATGGGCTTAAAATACCATTAATTAGCTACCTAATTAATATCTTATTTAACTTAAGTATAATTTAAGACCTAAATCTTAAATAACTTAAGTTAATAAGTTAATAAATATTAATAAATGGGTCAAAAATGTGAATACAAGGCTTTAATATAATATTTAGCTAAATTATAAATATATATGAAAAGTTAGAAAAGAAAATAATTTAATTAACCTTGAAAGCCTCTGTTTGCATTTCGGTCCTTAGACTTCATTACATTTGAGTCCTTTCCTCTCACCTAGGTCCTTAGCTTCCTTGCATTCAGGTCCCTGTGCACACTTTTCTCCTTCATTTCTTCTTCAGTCGCTTCAACGAGTGACAAATGGTGGTGAAGAAACCTCACGCTCACATTCTATCCGACGTTCTTCCTTCCTCGCCAAGCTTCTAGAGCTTATGCTCACCTCCTTCATTTCATCCCATGGTTTGGATGATCTTCAAATCCTAATTAGGGCTTGGTGATAACTTCACCGGTGTCGTAGAAGACGCTAGTGGTTACCCTGCACCTAGTCGCATTTCTGTCCAGATACAGTCCCCTTCACAGCCGCCGCAACCTATAAATACCCCTTGAACCCTTTGATTTCAGCGGTTAGCTCCCTACCCTCTTCCCCAACCACAGCTAACTGATAGGTTATTCCTCCTTTTCCGACGAACAATCTCCGTCTCCATCCTATTCCTCCGTTCGTCTCCACTTACTTTCGATCTTCGCCACCATCCGCTGCATCCTTTGACGAAGCGCCGACGCTGGTTTCTACTTCCACGCCACGAAACTGCCCACCGGAGTTCTTCCTCCAATCTTCTGATTTTGTCCTCCGTTAAGGACCTTCGACGGAGACTCCTCAACCTCCTTTGTCCAGGTAACAGTAGGATAGGATAAGGTAAGAGTAGTGTAGTTTAGTTCAGTAGATTAGGTAGTTGGTTAGGTTTAAATGTTCAATCTGTATGTCGTCTTCTTTAGCTCCGGCGAGCTCTTTGAGCTCGTCTAGGCTACTCTTTTTCCATTTTTATGCACTGATCACCTTCCTCAACTTATCATGATTTCATAGCATTGCTTTTCCTGCATTTCTATTAGCTTTATCGCCTAGATCACTTCCACATTCACCAACGACCTCCGCTGTCCATGGCGGAGGCCTTCGAGCTTAGAGCACACTTGCTGGGGCCCTCCATCACCTCTATGTAATCTAAGGGCCTCGATCTTATACTTAATTAGTATAATTAACTCATAAAAAATAAACACCTAATTCCATTCCAACTTTCAAGCTCTTTGTCAATGGAGAGCTTGAAAGAGTTCCTCCACCTAATTAACCTCCTAGAGAGCATTGCAAGGTTCTGTTGAGCCTTAGCCCTCACTTAATTGAGTGAGACAGCTAACTCTGAGTTCATGCGTACTCAGAGATAAAGTTTTCTAAATTCCTTGATGAATCCTTAATTCTATCATCAATTGGACAAATTGATGAGCTTCTGAGGTTCCTTGTGACCTCAGGAAGCTCTTGAGACCTTTAATGGTCAGTTTCTTAAGGTTTTAAATTCTGAAATTAATTTTTGGACTCACTGGAGCTCCGGTGAGCTCCGACGAGGTCATTTTGAGCTTCAGCCCATAAATTGACCTAAGAAGTTCCAGAGTACACTTATAAGGTTTTAGGATTAATTTTCTGTGGTTTAATTTGTGTTTCAACATATGGAGTACTTGTTTGACCTCTGTCTTCTCCAACTCTAGCAGAGTTGGAGAAGCAATTAAATTAGGTTTCAGACTTCCCAGATAAGTCCAGAAGCTTATGCAGAACCTATAGAAGCCAACCTTGATCTCTGATTGCTTTGAGAACTCTTAGGTTGTTCCACCGAACAAACTCCATTTTGACCTCAGGTGATGAGGTCTGAAACCTTACTAGACTTGATCAAAATCAATTTTGAAGTCTTGAATTAGTTCTTGAGGATGAATTATATTGATTTGAGACTTTAACTTGATCTGAGAAGGCTTAATTCAGAAAGTTAACCCTCAGTTGGATTTGGCCAATACTGTGTTAGACTTGAGTGATATTGGAATAATTTTGGAAATTAAATGTTTCAATAGGGATCTGTGATGATTTAGAATGTGTTTGGGATGGATTAAAAGATTTTTATTGAGGTTTTAATGTGTTTCATGCTTCTGCACAGTTTGGGTTCAAAACAAACTCAATACTGTTTCAGTGTCATTTTGATGAGATTTAAACTCCTATTTCATCTAAGATGGATCGCAACAACCATCTAAGGTTGTTCAGATATCTGTTAGAGACTTATATCTCTCTGCTGAGCATATTTGAGCTTAAATCTGAGCTCTTAACATTGAGAATGAAGCTTTCAAGCTTCTGCTGTTTCCTGGAGATGTTTAGAGTTTGCTCTCTTCTCCTTTAGTTGAGGAATTCCCTCCTGAATAGAGTCCTGACCTCATCTGGAGGTCAGAAGCCTCTTCCGCAAGTCAAAAGACTTATCTTCTCTTCTGCAAGCTTAAACAGTCATGCGAACCCTTGATCTTCACCCTTCAAATCGAAGGGCCAATCCAGATCTGGACACCAAATTGGTGTTACAATCTTGTAGAGCACATCAAGAGCTCTCGATCGAGCCTTTGCTCGATCGATTTGGTGAACGGAGCCGACCGGAATCCTCAGGCGAAGTTCGACCTGGAGTGGACATAGATAGTCCCACATCGGTAGTTTTGGAGGAGCTGCTATGGTATATTATGATTTTGTGCAATGGTCCTATTAGTCGTCAGCGTTGGGTGCAAAGAGAAACTTGTGTGTGCGGGCGTGTGCATGTGCACGTGCCTGTGCAGATGTGTGTGTGTGTGCAGGCATATGTTTGTGTGAATGGGCCCGTGAGTGGGCACGGATGTGGATGTGGGCCTGGGAGGCTGGAGACTATGCATGGTTTGAATTGGAAATAAAACACCTAATCAAATTAGGCTCGGACCCAGTAGGGTATGGTCCCACCCTCTAAAGGGTGCTGTGTATCCCCGACAGGTCTGAGCTGCTCACTATAAAAATCAAATTTTTGGTTAAGTGTGAGCTTATATGCAAAAACCTAAAGAAGAATTAGAAGAGAGTAAACCTAAGGAAAAAGCTAAGAAAAGAAAACAAAGAAGGCTTAAGGAGAATTAAAGAAGAACAAAAGAAGAAGAATTAGAAGAAAAAGAGAGTGAGACAGGGTAAAGGAAATGATAAAGAGAGATTGAGAGAGAGAGAGGGCTGAAGATTAAGAAAGAAAGAAAAGAAGAATGAATAAAGACAGAGGGAAGAGAAAAAGAGAAATTCTAAGGGGCCTGAAGAAAGAAGAAAAATCAAGAAGGATAATCAGACATCCAATCTTCTTGTTAGATGTGTAATTTGTGCTTTCATTGTTATCTTTTCTCCTGTTATTTTGAGCTTAAATGATGAAAGAAGGCATTTGTACTCATTTGATTAGCTTTTTCTTGCCTTAATATTTTGTAATTAGATGTAATGGTTGTAATAAACATGTTTACTTTGTTTTTAATGACAAATCACATGTGTAAATATGTTCTCTATTCATGGAATGTTGCATGTGCTAATTTGATTAATTTTTGTGTAATGTTCATAGGCTTAAAGTATTTTAATTTAATATTTAGTCAATTAATTAATTCTTAATTATTCCTTAGCAATTAATGGTGAATTAAGATTAAGTTATACCTCCCAGTGAACGACATAGACTCAACTAGTTAAAAAGAACTTAAAAATATAAAATGTTAGGTTAACTTGACTCTATACTATACAACCGACATAAAATCAAGTTAACCTAAATTACTTTCTCATGCAATTAATTAAGCCAAAATAACTTAATTAACTGTGTTGAGGAATTAAACTATCAGTGGGTCAGAATCAAAATAAAAATATTGATCCTCAGACCCGCCAACAGAATATGTCCACAGATGTGGACCAAGTTATGGTGCAGACCCATGCCCCAGGGTTGAGTGGTTCTCAAGTTCTGGATGAAAATCACCTAGAACCTAAGATTATTGTGTTTGCGTGGCCGAGCCTACGGTTTTGTGGTGTGCAACCCAAGACAAAGTGTCGGACAACGGGTAAAGATGGTTTAATAGGTGCGGTTGTCCACTTAATGTCTAGCTTAGAAAAATAATCAGTTATTTCAAGCTTGGGTTGCACATGAAAGATATCGTAAGGGTCCTGGTAGAAAGTAGGTGGATTTAGGTCAATAGGTACCCTTAGATCCAAATTCAAAGTTCCCTTAGAATTAGCCTCTCAAATTTTTATTTCAACAATTCTATCTTCCAACATCAAGGGCTCAAGCTTCGGGACCTCTAGCATATCATTCACCCCATATGATTCTCCCAAGTCCAGAAATCGTGGTTGAATCAAGATTGACTTGAGCACAATGATCTCAAAAGTCAACTCTTCGGGGTGCAGATGAGGAATGGGGTCACTGATTGAATCATCAAGTAAATGTGGATTTGAATCCTCCACGTTAGCCCCAACTGAATCAAAATCTTCAATGATTGGGCTATCAAATGGTTTGTCATGCTCCTGGAGCCCATTTGTCTCACTAAAATCATCTTCCTTAAGCTCTTAGTGAGACTTCACTAAGAGATTCCTCACCCTCAGAATCAAAGAATCCATGATCCTTATTTATATGTCTCAAAATCATATGTCATTTTATGGTCCATGGAGACATATTTTTCGTCATTCCCTAGCTCTAGGATCTCAGATGAGAAACTCGATTCATCCTCAAAGGGTTGCTCTAGCCCAACCTGGTCATCTCCAATCTTAGAATATGTATCCTCCTCGATAGGCACCTGAGCGAATTCAGACATTGGCTCTCCTTTAGGGGGTTCATCTTGAGAATCATCCAAAGATTTGACTAGGGCAACCACAAATTTCATCCTCAACCTCGACAATTTCCCAAGAAGAAACTCACCCAGGTCCCTATCCCTAACACTTTGGAGCAAATCCAATAAAGAACTATTAAGTTCATCAATCATTTTGATCATAGGCTCCAGTGCTTCAGTGCATGGTGTTGGCTGAGCTTCTAAAGATTGTATAGTGTTCCTCAAATTAGCCAACACCCTATCCTAGATCTGGTTCACCTGAACCGACTGATTCGATTCAAGTTTGGGTGGGTTTGGGTTAAATCTAGGGGGGTCAAGATGTCGAGGTTCTCAAGTCCCTCCCTGAAAGTAGGTCGTTCTAGGTTGTTCAAAGGATGGTGGCAGCCTATATTCAGTGGAATATTGGGGAGGGTAGGTATTATAATCATTATATCCTTCGTGATTGTAGATCAAGTTGGTTTGGTCATCAAAGGATGGAGATCCATAATCATTGTAGGTTTGGGAAGGATAGCAATCATAGTCTTGTTGTCCAGGGTTAGGCCCTGGACTCTGAGGTTCGGATTCGTATCCCCAATTAAAGTTATCCTGGCTAGTGGATGGGTAACTACAAGTCAAGTCGGGATAGTAATCATCTTGGGGATAAGTGGTGGTAGGAGGATAGGATTGGAAATGTGTGTAAAATGTGGAAGGGTACATGGTGAAGTAAGGAGGGAAATCAGAAGAGAAACAAGGAGCCCTACAATACAAAAATACAAGCCTATCCTTAGGTTGGATAGCCTAAAGGTCTACAAACTCTCATAATTCATCTTAAGATTATGGACGATTTACTCTACTTATGTCCAAGCAATCTAACCAGTTAGAAGGAGGAACTGAGGAGAAGGTTTTTCCTTTGGCTTGCATCTCCGGTTCCTAGTGTACCCCCTAGCCGCGGTCATTTGACGCTACTCCCCTAGCTAGACATCATATTGACTAGTACAAGCAGGTTAATCGTGAACAATCTCAATCTGGATCCCGATGAGCGAACCAGTCCTTAGGGCCAACGTCTAATCAATTTTAGTTAGGCTTGGGACAATGGTGCTTTAGGAATGTGTTGGACCCTTTAGATGGGTTGTTCTCTTAATGATCAGTTAAAATGTGTGTGTGTGCACAACTAGGGTTTTCAAACAAGGTTATTTAATGATATGTCTTTTAGGATTTAACCTTGTTTAGTAGCTTTTAGGGTTTAATTCTTAGGTTGGTTCAATCAAGGTTAGTAGAACACTCCAAGTTTTGAAAACACGGGTGATGATATATTTATTTAAAAATAAAAAATAATGTGGAGTGCCTGGTTCAGCCTTAAGAATCAACCCTAAGTGGCAAGCTATTGATGAATCACTTTTAATTTAAGTGGTGCGGCCCAAACAAATAAATCAATTGGCCTATTTGCACCACAGATTAAGACACACAATGTTTTAGCCTAATCATATTTCTACTCACTTATGTGTTTTGAGTTGAAGTGTATCGGATCCACAGGTTAGATCTCGGTTAAGTGGTAGAATCAAAGTGGACTGGTGCGCCTTAAGTTGAGAGTTGTGGGTGTTAAGTTGTGTCTCTTTTAGAAAATCCCACAATCAGATAACACTTTTTTTATTTTTTTTATTTATGTGGATGGTGAGGTGAGTGGAGGTGGTAAACAAACAACCAAATCTATCCTAAGGTTTATAAAAAGCACCTAAGTTGATTTGGGTTTGAGTTCTTAGGTTATGGAATGAAAACTAAGGTGAGGGTGGTGTGGGGGCCACTTACAAAACACACTACCTGTACTTTACTTCGATCTACCGCACTTGGATCTCCATGCTAGGGTACCTGCAAGACAGTAGATCAAAGACAAACGGGGTTAATGCTATGTAAATGCAAAGAAGCGTAGAAAACAATAAAGTAAATTCCGTTGCCTCCCCGGCAACGGCGCCAAAATGATCGCACGTGTTTCGTGAGTTTGAAATCAAGGTTACAAGTAACCTGTCATCGTAGTTGCAAAACTCGTGATCAAATAAAATTTATACCAAAACTCCAAGGAAGTCCCAGGTTGAACACATGGTGAACAATTGGTTTTATAAAAATCCGTGCTTCACTTTTATTTGTTTTTGGTTGTTTTTATCTTTTCTAATTTTTTTGGTATTTTTAGAAAGCAAGATATTCGGTCGATGAAAACTTTATGTACTTGCAAAACAAGTAAGAGAGGGAGAAAAAGAGAGAGAAAAACAATCATCTATTCATGAAGAATTGTTTGTTACACTATGAAAGTGGAAAATCTAAAAAGATAGAATGAGGTGAGAGAAATCCCTCTCGACGGTCGCTCGGAGGACCACTCGCTCTGACGTCGCTTGGAGGAAGGTGGTGAGGAGTGATTACACAGTAAAAATACACCAACAAGTGTGCCGTCTTGAGCTATTTCCTAGCATTACCAGTGCATATTAGGTATCCATAGTTGCATTTGTAAAAATACATGCATGCATGCATTTAATTGAGAGAGGAGGAGAGCAAAATAAATGGCCTTGAAATTTACATTTTTCCTCAAGTGCTGCTTTGCAAAATTCACCATCTTTATTTTTTTTTTATTCCTATTTGACTTTGAATTCTTCCCGCGGCAGCAAGGAATGGCCTCTTCTTCTTCGTGCCATGTCCTGCTTAGCCATTCCCTGCTCAAGCTCACCCTGCAGCTGCATGCACAGCCAAGGAATGGCCGTGCATGCCTTCCTCCTCTTTAAATAAGCTCGGCTTGCTTCTTTACAAGGGAGCCTGGTCCACGAAAAAAAACCCACACAGTAGCTCTTCCCTTCCAAGCCGTCTCCTCCCCTCTCCCTCCATACATAGCCTCTCCTCCTCTGAGGAGTCACACTGCGGGCAGGAGCACCTCACAGTGGTGCACAACCACCACTGTGAGTCCATCACCACCCAGCTCATCAGAGAGCCGGTGGGCATGGTGGTTCTCTCTCTGTTTCGCCAATTCAGCCATTGGAGCAAGAGCTTCAAGCTTTGAAGCTCAAGATCCACGCAGCAGCAGCAAGGCCCTCCAGCGCACGCCTTCAGGCCGCCCTCGCCTCCAGCGCGCGCCTGCAGGTGCCCTCGCCTCCCGCTTCTTCACGCCGCACTCGCCTTTCCACCCGCAACCAGCCGGCGCACCCCTTGCACGCGTGCGCCAGCTCGCTCATCGGCTCCTCGCACTCACAGAACCAGGCATGCCCGGTCGTGCGGCTCGCCTCGGCACTGTAGCCACTATTCACGTGTTTCAGTGGAACACTGTGGCTACAGTGCGGTGACCGGTAAGTTTCTCACTTAACCGGTCACCCGACGCGCCGCAGCAGTTGCTAGCCCACGCCCGCGTCTGCTCCAGCGCCCGCCCACGCGTCTGCGTGCACCCGCTTCTGCCAGCGCCTGCCCGCTTCAGCATCTGCGTCCGCGTCTCCCCTCGTCTGCACCCGCCCGCTTCAGCGCCCGCTCTTCAAGCAGCGCGGTGCGCTGCGGTCCTTCTCTCGCGCGCTCACTCCCTCCAGCGCGCGTCTTCGCGGGCCTACGTACAGCGCGGTGCGCTATGGCCATCAGACGACACCTTGAGTGCGCAGACGACTTAACTCTCCCAGCCTTCACTCCAGCAGTCTCCCTCTCTCACTCTCTCTCTGCACACACACACACACTCACACTCTCATACACACACCTATACACTAATATATACTTATATATATATATACACGTACATATATATATATTTATATACATATATAAATATATATATACTTATATCTATACATATAGTAGTACCTATATAACTAAGTATTATTATACATATATACATATATATCTATATACTTATATATATATATATATATATACACATATATATTTATACACACACACACACACATATATACATACATATACATATAAATATATATATATACATATACATATATTACTATATATATATATACATACATATATATATATACATCTATATAGTTATATATACATACATATACATATATATATATTAATAATAATAATGAAAAAATGGATATAAATGACTGCAATATGATGATTGATTGATGTACTGTTGTAGTATGTAACACTGAGAGTGTCAAAGTAGTGAGTTAGGGTGAGTACCAGTCATTACAACCATTATTATTATTTACTTATCTAATTTTTACTGATTTTGTTCCAAGTCGTTCACTGGGAGGAAATTTATTGAATTACATCGCTCGCTCTTTGATCTCAAAATTATCCTCTAATTCCAAAAAGAAACTTTACATCTTATTAAGGAATGAATGAATATAAAAATGGTTTGCCTACTTACTAAAAGTTAATTGCAATGCTTGTAAAAATTAACTAAAAACAAGCACCAAACAATTTATTACTATACTAAAAACTATGTATTTACAAGTTATAATATTGCTACTAACATGGAAGTACACAATAGACTAAGATGTTATAGTATATTAACTTAACTTACTAGTCTGTTATCTACAGTAACACATACAGCAGTTTTAGTGACAGACATAAGCGTCGCTAGATCTCAGAAAACACTATATACAACCTAAGGAGGGAAAATTGAGATCTTTAGCGACGTTTATGGTGTCATTGTATTCTGTTAGTAATTATATAAGTTTACTTATACAAATAATAAGGCTATATTACGTGTACATATGTATATCTTTTTCTTCTCTTTTGTTTCTGCTTTAACAGGTTCCAGATACAGCGGCGTAAAGGCACTTAACACTATCATTAACTTTCTTTAATCAATTAAAAATGTGTTTAATTTGCGGGCGCACCTTTCGAGGGATACGCAGCATCTAGAGGGTGGGACCAAACCTCTTACTAAGCGCGCCCTAATCTTGATTAGGCTGCTTAATTACGTCTTCAGATTTAGCGTAGGGCCTCAGCCCACGACACACGCACTCGGGCCCCCGGCTCCACATAATTCATAATGCTCAGAGATGCTCATAATCGGATCGGGTATGCATGTTACGTTCTTTTGTTTCGGGCACCCCACGCCCGTGACGACTGAACCAAAGGAAACACAAATTCATGTTATAGCGCTGCGCGCGATTTGCAGCGTACGATGTGGCACTATTATAGAGCCACATCTACACTGGAAATTGGGCGCAGCTGCGTCTGGAAGCGATTTTGGCCCTCGATTCGAGGGCCATAACTTATTAAAAAAAATAAAATAAATTATGGAAGATAAAGTATTTACATAATACTACATAATTGTTCAATTAATTTTGAATTTTAATTAGGTTTACTATACAAATAAATTAATTAAAGTGGGCTGTTTTTACAGGCTGATTTAGGTGCTTTCTTGGTTAATTACTTATAAATTAGTTAGTAAATGGTCTAATTGACCTTATACAGATTTAGATTACATACTTAAGTATTTTATACATATTTTTATTTTATTTTTTCGAATTAATTTATGTTTTATTTATGTTTAAGTAGCAGTAATGGCTGTTTAACTTATAAACTAAATAACAGTAATATAAAAGGGGTATAGATATACTTTAACTAGCTTAAATTACTTAAGATATATTAACCTAGGTCTACATATTCAATTAACTTAATTATAACCCTAAATTACTAATTTATCTAATTTATATGTATATATACTGTTCAAGAGGTGATTAATTATATACACATACATTTCAGTATAGATGTATATATACTTACATAGTTATTATGTACATTATAGTTATAGTTAGTTGTATATGTATATATATAGTATCAGATTTCAGTATACTTATAGTTGGATTTCAGTAGGAGGTTGAGGAAAGAAGGATTGATTGTATTTAATTTTCTTTTTCTAACAGTAGATTCAGCCACTGTCAGAGAGATGAGAAGAGGGGAATGTGTTCAGAATGTTCAGTGTTTTAGATGAGAAGGGAAGAATTTAGAGAAGAGGGAAATATGTAGCTGCAAGATGCAGCACTTCACTGTGTAACTAGGATTAAAATAAATCAAAATCAACTGAAAAGCAATTAAGTAAATCCCAAATCTGACAAGGGTTCAATTTCTCACAAAAATCAATAAATGTCTCAATTCAAATGCCCAAAAAACCCTCATCAAAAACCTCATTTCAGATTAAATCCAAAAAATCACTGAATTAATTCTTCCTAATGCTATAGACAGCATGAAGGAAGACTTAAGTCAGTCAATTAAAACCATAAGATCAAATCCCAGTTTCTTGCAACCTTAAGGAGTATTAAGAACTCCTTAGGTTAGGAAATCACCATACAAATCACCTCAGTAATTATCACAGTAATCATCAAAACATAAAATGTATGGCTATTCTGAATTATCAAAACAGTACTGAGAATTCATTAAGGGAATTCACAGTAACTTGTGAATGCATTAACAGTATAGCAAAACAGATTGAAGGATGGCTCTTCTGAGATGGTTTCTGTCACCATAAAACCTCTCAGAGTCCTTGCCAACAAGAAATTCAAATCATCTTCAATCTGTCAAATTAGGCAGTGAAATCCAGAAAGCAAAAATCCCTAAAATCCATGTTGAAAAGAAATCTGACAAACTGAGGAATTCGACCCAAAATCAAGGGGCTTTTGTGATCAAATATGGGGTGAGTGAGAAGCCCCTTAGGTGCTTGTGACGCCACTTTCAGATCTGAGGTTGTAAACCAGCCAGATCTGAAATTGGATCAGGGTGTGTGGGTGAAAGATGAGAAAAACTTGTCGTAAAAAAGAAATCAGAAGTGGATTGTGAAAAAAAATGGAGAGGGAGATAATTTGAAACATGATCTGATGAATTCTTCCCCTCTGATCTGGACTGATCAGAGGAGGTGAGGGAAGGGAATTAAAACTAATTCTACTCCTATAGCTACTTTAACCTACAACGAAAATTAAACACTAACAATTATGCTAATTCTACTCTAAACTACTTAACTACAGCTAAAACTAACAATTATGCTAATTCTACTCTAAACTACTTAACTATAGCTAAAACTAATTATGCAGAATTAAAAACCTAAACTAACAGGAATAATGGGACCTATGGGTCCTTAGCCGGTGACTAAGGAGGAAGAAAGGAGGAAGATGACTCCAGCGGAGGGAAGAGTCTGCTAGTGAGTCTCCAGGGTCGTCCTCAGGTGCTACGAAGTCCTTAGCGACGAGGAGTATCGAAAGAAGGCGATGATTTCACAGCCAGTGGCTGTGAAATCAGAGGTTGGATGGGGAGGAGAGACTGGAGTGGATGAATTGATCGCTAAGAGGTGTAGGAGGGAGCGATCCCTTGCGCGCGACACCACTGAGGTGCTTAAGTAGCAGCTCAGTGGCTGAGATCACCGCGCAGGTGAAGATAATCAAAATGCAATCGGCGGTGAGGATGTGAGGGACGGAGCGCGCGGTGAGCTGAGCACAAGATCTGACCGTCCGATGAGATCTGGGGAGAGAGGTGAACGCATGCACCGAATTGCGTGAAAGTTCCATTCGAATCCAACCTCAGATCAAGATCTGAAGAGCGACAGACGACTGAGATTGGCCGTGTTCTTCGCACGCTACAGTGCGCGTGAAGGCAGCAGGCCTCTCTCTGAAATGAGGAAAAATTGCAGGAAGACCCTTGAACGAAGGGGTAGAAATATTGCATGGAGGCC
Organism: Thalassia testudinum; assembly: GCA_037157565.1. Classification (NCBI taxonomy): domain Eukaryota; kingdom Viridiplantae; phylum Streptophyta; class Magnoliopsida; order Alismatales; family Hydrocharitaceae; genus Thalassia; species Thalassia testudinum. Next base: position 23,189,611 of record JAZHRO010000026.1, on the reverse strand, counting down.
CATAAGTGAGAAGAATAACAACTGGAAGGGCCCTGCAGGTTTTCAAAAGGGTCCCTGCGGCTTACAAGCAGGTCCAAAAATGAGTTTTTAAGGGTCAAAGTGTAATGCATGAAGGACCTAAGTATAAACTATCTATTTCAAAACCTAAATGATGTCCAATTGCCTTCAAATTTTTATATGTGCTCAATTGAACATTTAAGACATTGATTATACTTCTGATTTGGCTTTTCAAATTTATTTATGTGTTCAATTGACGCATGGATCATCATTTGTATTTTGCTTTTAGAATATCTCATTTTTGTGACCTAATTATGAAGTTTTAACACAGAGTAAATGTTTTAGGTCTTTTTCTTTAATTCCCACACTTAACCCTTTTTATCTGTTAATTTGATATTGTTTTGTTTAGTGTCTAGCTTAGTTTCAGCTTTTTAGCCATGATGAGTAGTCACTCATCATATATACATCTATACATATATCTATCTATACATATATTTCCATATCTATATATATACATATATATATATATATATACATATATAACTACATATATACCTATATATTTATAACCATATATATATATATACATATATACATATATATATATTTTCATATTACTTACGATACGTTGTATCGCGGGAATATCTGCACCAGTTGCTGATATTCCCCGATACATGCGTATAGAAAGCGTGTTCGCACTCATCTTCCACCAATCCACCTTACACGCGGCACTTCGTCTTGTTGGTTGCGTCTTCCTAGACGATGACCGACTCGAAACCGTGCTACATGCCATCTCCACCTCCACCCCCACCCCTTTATACATATATAATATATACATATATATATACTATATTTACTTTATTTCTATTTCTCTTTCTTGCCATTAAAAGATAAACAAAAATATATAAAAGAGAAAAGATAATCCTTGATTTGCAGGTACTCAGTCTTGCGAAGACTAGTTTTGGGAACCCTAATTTGGCTCAAAGCCAAGAACCTGATTTTGAGGGTGTGCCTCAAGGACAAGAATTATCAGAAAAAAATCTTAAATAGAAAAACACCAAAAACATAATAAAGCGAACGGAAGAGATTTGTTGTAGGAAAGGCGTAGAAACTCATCCACTTCTAATCCCACTTCCCTGAGTTCGACCCTGGGCCTAAAAGTGACCAAGATAAAATCAAATAGGCCAGGTTAAAAATTTTGTAAAGAGATGGTTAGGCTCGATTTAGGTTAACCACTATACGCATTTCAACGATAAAATCATCATATTAACACAACTTATCCGGGCTCGATCACATCCCCTTTCAAGGAGCGGGATGAAGGAGGACGTAACTGGAGGACGGAGGATGGGGTAGGATGGCATCGCGGCGAGGATCTTCTTCTCGAAGGGCGATGAGAGGATGGCCACAGAATGCTCCACGAATAGGGATGAGGGGAGGGAAAATTATTTGATTTTGTACTCTAGAGGAGCATCTCGGGCTTGGGACAAGCTCTCTCTAGAGCCTTAGAGGTGGTGAGAGGAAGAAAGGAAGAGATGGTTTGGAATGATGGTGGGTAGGTCCTTTTATAGTGGAGGAGGAAGAACAAATTCACATCTGGGTCATTACTGACGTTCGTAAACGTCGCTGCAACTATCGTTGAAGATCTGCCCTTGAATTCCGCTTCCTAGTGTGCGCAGACCATTAGTGACAGCTGCAAGCATCACTAAAGGTCTGCATCACTGCAAATCCGTGCCTATCCTCTGTTGGCACCCGCTCTGCTGGCGTGCGCATCGCACGCTTTGCGTTTCACGCCCCAGTGCTCCCCATGCCGTGTCGCGTGCATGTGCTTGCATGCGCTACGCTGCTGCTACGAGTGGCTGCTGCTGTGAGCGGTGCGCTGTTGCTGCATGCAGTTGCGGCTGTGTGTGGTGCGTTGCTGTTGGCCAGTGTTGGGTGGCCTAGATGGCGCCACGTGGGGCCATCTGGGTTGTCCATTCTTCTTTCTTTTGTAAAGGGTGCCACAGTGCTCAAATTGAGATGATTCCCGTGCTGCTGGACTGCGATCGTCGCTCCAAATCCATCTGTACGGTCGGATTTTCCATCCGAAACCCATATGAATGTTGCATTGCTCCCTGGCCGTTGATCTTCCTCGGACTTCGTATGATGCTATGGTTCTCCGATCTAGATGATCTCAGAGGCATTATACTCCGATTGTTGTCCTAATCAGATCCATATGGTCCGATCTTCCATCCGATGCCTTGAAATAAGTCTTCTTCTCTCCTGACCATAAAAAAGACCTAATTAACCTAAAATATATACAACTACTCTAAATGCATAATGATGCATGGCATGCAATATTTATAACATGAAATGCAAATCTAAGCCTAGGAACATGCATAATAGGCATTTTAACCTAAATAGATGTGTCTATATTAATACCCAATCAGGGGACACACTCCTCCCCACTTTGCTATGCACAGACTCCCGCAAGAGAGCATCTGCACAACCTAAATCTGACTCACTCAGTGAGCCCGAGCTATCAAAACCCTTCCTATGGATCTCAACAAGGAACCTTTGTTCCTGTTTATACTGATTCTTCTTATCCGATCGACCCATCCTCAAGATTCGACGATGTTCAGGCCATCCAAGGATACTCTAAGAATGATCCCTTCTCTAATACTTACAATCCTGGATGGCGTAATCATCCAAACTTCTCTTGGTCCAATCAGAAGGTGAGACAAGTGCCCCACCAGACCTAGATTAGACAACGTTATCCAAATTCTTTCAATCAAGGTCAATCTTCAAGGCAAAGCTATGTCCAAAGTCTCCCTTTACCTACCCAACCAACCCAAATAGAATCTTTGATTAAAATGATGGGTGAGATATTGACTAAGCAACAAGAGCAGATCGATCAACAGAATTTAAGGACTCAGGAGGACATGAATGAGATTAAGGGGAAACTTAGGCAACTTGTTGACTTACGACAACATGGGATCCTCCCCTCACAACCCATCCCAAATCCCAGGAACATCCAAAACTATAATAATGCAAACTCAGGGTTTAACCAAAATAGAATGCCTCAACAGAACCAAGTTAACATGATGAACCAGGCACCACCAGGCTTCAACCAAAACCCACAATAGGGTCAACCGATTTTACCAAACCCCACTCAGAACCCGAATGAAATGGAGAATGTCGTTACTTTAAGGAGTGGGACCACCACCCAGGATCCCATGTGGCCGACACAAAATGATTCCGAGCTTGGACAAGAGGATGGAAAATTAGAGGATGAAAAATTTAGTATTGAGGATGATAATCTTAAGGCTCAGTAGCCTGAGGTTGAAATACCCACCCATATCTCGTTCCCTAAAGCCTTAGAAAAACCAAAACCAAAAAGGAAGAACCCATCTAGCGATGAGGAGTTGCTTGAGTTGTTTAAACAGGTCTAGAGAAACATCCCACTCCTCGATGCTATCAAACACATCCCTGCCTATGCTAAATTCCTCAAAGACCTTTGTACTGAAAAGCGTCAGGCTAGGACCAAGTCACCTAGGAAGGTTTTTCTTTCTAAGCATGTGAGTTCTATAATTTTAAAGAATCTACCCCCTAAGAAGAAAGATCCTAGAGCCCCATTGATTTCTTGCATCATTGGTGACATGACTTTTGAAAAGGCTCTACTTGACTTAGGGGCATCCATTAACTTGATCCCCACTATGCTCTATGAGAGATTTGGACTTGGTGATTTGAAACCCACTGATGTTACATTGCAACTAGCTGATCAATCCATTAAAACTCCTCTAAGGATAGTGGAGGATATGATAGTTAAGGTCAAGGACTTCTATTTCCCTATTGATTTTCTCGTCCTTGACATGGAAGTACCAAAGAAACTACACAACACACCCATCATCTTAGGAAGACCCTTTCTAGCCACTTCCAAGGCTAATATTAACTGGAAACTGGAAGAATGAAGATTGCCTTTGGAGATCAAAAGATGCAACTCAATATTTTTAAGGCATCCCAAACTTTCGATGATGAGGAGTGTGATTTGATCGAGGAACTTGGCAAAGTAGATAAAGTGATTGAAGAGTCCATGTTGATCCATTTGGTTCAAGAACCCATAATCGAAGAGGACCCACAAGAGGTTCATGCCACATCTAACACACAACCTCCTTAGACTTTTCAAGTGGAGAAATTACGTAATTCACCCTCTGCACCCCTCCCGCCCTCTACCCTTGTTCCACCCTACCTTGAATTGAAACCATTGCCTGATACCTTGAAGTATGTGTTCCTAGGACCAAACCAAACTCTTCCTGTGATTATTAATGCTAAACTAAGTAAGGAACAAGAATGTAGACTCATTCAAGTCCTGGGAGATCATAAAATGGCAAGTGGTTGGATCATAGCTGACCTTCGAGGAATTAGCCCCTCCTACTGTGCTCACCACATTTATCTTGAAGAGGGAGTTAAACCTTTTCGCCAGTTACAAAGAAGATTAAACCTGAATATTCGAGAGGTTGTGAAAAATGAGATCAGTAAGTGGCTTGATGTAGGAATTATCTACCCCATATCTGATAGCCCTTAGGTTAGCCCTATTTAGATTGTTCCTAAGAAGGTTGGTTTGACCGTGATCGTTAATGAGCATGGGGAGTCTATACCTATTAGGATAGCTTCCTCGTGGAGAGTTTGTATTGATTATAGGAAGCTAAATTCAACCACTAAGAAGGATCATTTTCCCTTACCATTCATTAATTAGATTTTGGAGAAGTTAGCTAGTCAGAAATACTTTTGTTTTCTAGATGGTTATTCAGGATACAATCAAGTGGCCATAAGTCCCGAAGATCAGGAGAAGACTACATTCACGTGCCCCTATGGCACTTTCCGTAGGATGCCATTTGGTCTCTACAATGCACCTGCAATTTTTCAAAGGTGCATGATGGTAATATTTTTAGAGATGATTGGAGACTTTATGGAGGTTTTTATTGATGATTTCTCTGTCTTTGGAGACTCCTTTGATTCTTGTTTAGCCCACCTCCAAAGAGTATTGAAGAAATGCATTGAGGTGAATCTATTTTTAAGCTGGGAAAAGAGCCACTTTATAGTCCAAGAAGGAATCATATTAGGACATGTGGTCTCTGATAGGGGAATGGAGATGAATAGAGCTAAGGTTGATTTGATCACCAAACTCCCACCACCCACGTTTGTTAAGCAAGTAAGATCTTTTCTAAGACATGTGGGTTTTTATAGGAGGTTCATCAAAGACTTCTCAAAGATTACTAGACCTCTAAGTAACCTTTTAGCTAAATACCAAGCCTTCCACTTTGATGATCTTTGTCTTAAGGCCTTTAATTCATTGAAGAAACCTGTTACTCAAGCATCAATCTTACAACCACCTGACTGGGACTCACCTTTTGAGATCATGTGCGATGCCTTTGATTGTGCTGTTGGTGTTGTCTTGGGTTAAAGAATAGAAAAGAAAGCTGTTGTAATTTACTACTCTAGCAGGACTCTTGATGATACTCAAAAGAATTACACCACCACTGAGAAGGAGTTGTTAGCGGTTGTCTTTGCTTTAGAAAGGTTTAGAGCTTACCTTTTAGGATCCCATGTGATTATCTATACTGATCACTCTGCTCTGAGACAACTGTTAGTTAAGAAAGATGCCAAACCAAAGCTAATTAGGTGGATCCTCCTGCTTCAGGAATTTAACTTAGAGATTAGAGATAAAGCAGGAGCATAGAATGTAGTGGTCGATCATTTATCTCGGATTCTAGTTGAAGATCCACATCCAACCATACCTATTGCTGATTGTTTCCCAGATTAGTCAAAGGTCCAAATGCCTTGGTATGCTGATATTGTGAATTACTTGGCTATTGGGCGAATACCTGATGATTGATCGAAGCAAAGAAAATATAAATTTTATTCTGAGGTCAAGTACTACTTATGGGAGGATCCTGAATTGTTTAGATCCCTTGCGCTGATCAGATTATCCATAGATGTGTCCCTGAGGATGAAATCCACTGTATTTTGACATTTTGCCATAATTCTGCTTGTGGAGGACACTTCTTAGAGAAGAAGATGGCCGCTAAAGTGTTACCGAGCAAATTTTATTGGCCTAGCATTCACAAAGATGTCCATACATTCTCTAAGTTATGTCCCCAATGACAATCTATAGGAAACATGACTAGGAGAGACATAATGCCCTTGAACCCCATATTAGTGGTTGAGATCTTTGATGTTTGGGGTATTGACTTTATGGGACCCTTCACACCATCCTTTGGATATCAATATGTCCTCGTAGCTATGGATTATGTGTCCAAATGGTTTAAGGCAATCCCATTTAAAACAAATGATCATAAGGTTGTTATAGAGTTTATTAAGAACATCTTTAGCTGATTCGGGATGCCAAGAGCTATCATCAGTGATGGAGGGATCCATTTCACACATAATCAGTTTAGGAACTTTCTTGCTCAATATAGGGTTACACACAAGATTTCTACACCCTACCATCCATAGACAAATGGCTAGGTTGAGGTTTCAAATAGGGAGATGAAGAATATATTGCAGAAGACGGTTAGACCCGATAGGAAGGATTGGGCCACTAAGCTCGATGATGCACTTTGGGCTTACTGTAGAACCTATAAAACCCCCATTGGAATGTCACCATACTGGTCGAGTGTTTTCACTTGGCAGAAATAATGTTGTATCAGAAAAATATATCGTCGCAATGAAATCACTTAGTGGAAAATCCCAAACAAAAATATTTTAATAAAACTAACCATGAAAAGTTAGGTCATATCCACAGGGAGGAACGACTGCAATAAATTCACCAGTGAAGAGCCATCATGTTTGCAGAAGCATTTGCGAAATAAATTTAATGAATATGCTGCTCTGAATGTCACTTACAATTTCATGAGAAGCTCAAGGTCATTTATGTAAATTTCATGTCAGAAATCAAGCTTTCAAAAATATGTAGATGATGCATGTGTAGTGGCATGTCATGTAATTTTGAATTGCATGCAACTTGGAACCCAATTTCAATGAGAAATGATCTACGTAACAGAAGTCAATCAAATACACAAAAAGATAAGTGCATTGTCACAATTTTACCATGATAATTTAATCAAAATAAATAAATAGTATAGTTGGCAATGGCATTGATGGTAATTTTTAATTGGACATTTTCTTGTAGCAAAATAGGGGAAGAACTCCCCTTGTTCGCACGCAGAGGAGAAGGCACGGCTGGAGGAGAGAAGCCTAGGGGAGGATGGCCGCGACGAGGGCGTTCTGTTGGCGGTGGTGGCGCGATGAACGGTGGCCAGAGTTGGCACCGGTGACGAGGAGGACCGACGACGATGGTGGCGGCTCGCCGGCGCACGCGGGCTACTGTTTTTCTTCAGAGGGTATGGTCGCCCTTGTAGGGTCGTGGTGAGTCCGGTGGAGTTCTTGACGCGAAGCTTCGTGGCTGGAGTTGATGGCTGCGTTTTGGTGGCTTTGGGTACTTTCGGTTGGCAAGGGGGAAGAAGAAGAAGACGGAGAAGGAGACGAAGGTCGGTTATGCATGCGTGGGCTGGAGCGCAGGTGCCTGTGTGCACGTGCGGGCTGAAGCACAGGTGCCTGTGTGAGCGTGAGGGCTGAAGTGTAGGTGTGCGGTTGTTGCTAGTGCACCCACACGCGCGGGCGAGGATGCGCAACTTACGCGCAAGCAGGGCGTGGAAGGCGCTGTGAACGCGTGCAGCTGCTGCGAGGTCGGGCGTGGCTGTGCTTTGGTTGGCGCATGCAAGGGCGTGTGACTGCTGCTGCGTGGCCGCGGGTGTGTGAGGATGCGTGTGGTTTTTGGCCTTGAGGGAGAGGCGAGGTGGCTGGTAGTGCTTGATGAGTGCACGCTGTCACCGTGTGCTCGACGAGGGTGTAGGAAACAGGGCACGCTCAACTCACGATGCAAGCAGGAGATGCACGGTGCAGACGTCTCTTCACGGTGGAGAGCGAGGGAGAAGATGTCTTCCCCCTTCAGCCATCCTCCTCTTTTTAAATCACGAGAGGAGGAAGAAGTAAGAACTATTACTTAATTCTTTTTGCAATCTAATGATGCATGATTTAAATGTACTTAAGCTAATTAAGTGTCCAATAGATTGGATTCATCACGTACCATTTAGTGTTTGGTAAGGCTTGCCACTTCCTCATAGAAATAGAATACAGGGCTTATTGGGCAATTAAGGAATGCAACTATCATCTGGATAAAGCAGGAAAGCATAGGAAGTTGCAGTTGACTAAGCTCGAGGAGATTCGTAAGAAGGCTTGGATTTATAAGGAGAAAACCAAAGCTTTCCATGACATGCATATATCTGGAAAAAGCTTTGAACCTAATCAGAGGATTTGGTTGTTTGATAACAAGTTATGTTTATTCCGAGGAAAGCTTAGGTCGAGATGGAATGACCCTTATACTATCATACATCTTTTCACATGGAGCCATTGAGATCACAGACCCAAAGACATGTCAAACTTTCACAGTGAATGGTTAGAGACTAAAACCTTACATTGAGAACATTAAACCTGGACCTGTCCCAGAGAAGGTACCACTTTTAGACTGCTGAGAGGTGCACGCCCGGCTGAAGACATTAAACTTAACGCGTGCTGGGAGGCAACCCAACCCAATTTTGCTTATACATGTAGGTTAATTTCTTTTCAGGTTGGAGCTAGTGTTTTAAACGAGAATAATTCAAGATCTATTCAGGTGACATCTTCCCCTTCTCATGCTTATTTTTTTATTTATCAACATACAATGAGGACATTGCATGAAATAGGCATGGGGGGTGGGTAAATTTTTGCTAAGTTGCCTATATCTAGTCTCCATCAGTCTTGCATATATACATTTGTATTATATATATACCTAGTTGCAAAAAATAAAAGGAAAAAAAAGAGACCACTTATATATATCATTTATTCATATTGCATTCATGCACTTATTCAAAAAGATTTTTATTAAGGAGGTTTTATTGAGAATTTTCTTATTGAATTATTTTCTAGTTTAGAATCCAGTACAACTATTTCACTTACATGTAGACTTTGTAATGGATTCTTTATGAAAACCAATAAACATTTTTAGTTTGTCAAGGAGAAGCTCTGCTTCTTTTCCTGAACCCTTGGACAGTTAGTTAGGGAGTTATAAAAATTATCTTTCATTAGATCCACCAAACATTTGTGAGGTGAGAGTAGAGTGTCTACTGGTGCTCTAAGTCTAGTGTAAGGACTCTTAAGTTCTGGATAATTGGATGATGATTCCTCAGAGCTAGGCATTATTTTTGCTCTCAGTTCCTGCTTATGGACATTATGTGTGAATTTCTGAAAGCTGCCAAATAAGGCAGATACATGAAGATTAAGTTCTAATAAAACTTTGACTAAGGTGGATGGTTACGACTATCATTCATGGAATCCTCGATTGAAGGAGGGTATTAGTGCTAAAGGTCAGAAGTACGCCTGTCCTATCCATCCCTTCCCAGTACCGAGAATAGGCACTTCTACCAAATAAGCCACCCAATATCCTCTTGAACCTTATTATCCCTAATAATGCCTCATGAATAAAAATTTGCATGTGTTGCGCTGTGTTGAGATAAAAAAAAAGAAGAAAAAAAAGAACAGAAAAGGAAAAAAATATATAAAAAAAAGAAAGAAAAAAAGAGTCTGAAAAAAAGGAAAAAAAGAAAAAAAAATTGTTGAGTTCATAGTTACGTTTATTTCATCTTTGAATCATTTACATTGAGGTAACAAAACCCACTACCATTTCGATCCACTAAATATAGCCCATACCTACTTTTCAGTATTTCTAACCGCCTGAATACGGGCAGAGGAATTCTAATTTAGCTATAGGATTATCAGAGCTTTAATTGAAGTGTTGATGCTATGTGAGGCCACCAAATATTGAATACATTGACAAAATCTGGTAAAATTGTGAGCTCAAAAAGAAACAAAAAGTGAGAATAAGTACAAAGGAACTAAACGAGGAGCACAGTTTTTTTTTTAAGCCTCTTTGGGTGATTTGTTTGATAGTCTAGAGATCTAAAGTTTGTAGTACTTGGCTACATATAGCACTAGATGAATGTGAACCACTAAATATAAAATCATTTGACTCAGACATCTACCTAAGACAAAAGGTTAGGGTCAAATCACAGATTACTTGCTATGTCATTCCCGAGGGAAGAACTTTACCTATCCTGATAAAATTTTTATCAAGGGTCAAATACGAACTTTAAGTGTGTTAGCTTTTCACTTGGATCCGTTACTTAGGCTACTATCACTACATTTTCACGTTGTCTGAATCTCTAAATTTTTGAAAGAAAACAAGAAGAAATCTTTTGGCAAACCCTTGATGAAAAAAAAAAGAATCATTCCTTTGGGGCCTAAGTTATAAATATCATGGATCATATATTTTTCATTCTTGCATTTGCTCTAAGACTAGTAAAAGATAAGTACAGGGACGTGATATGTCCATATTTATTTACATAATTTATGCCTAACTAATACTAATTTAAGGGTAAATTACGTTGCATTAGATTAGATTATATTAGTTACATTATATTATTGTGCAAATATTACACTTAGTTATAATTTTATTATTACTTACATCTAGTACTTTGATATTTTTGTTTATACATGTACAGGTGCCAGGTATAAATTTGATTGAAAAGTAACAAGGCGGAAAAATTCGATGAAGATAAATTACATAGAAAAGCTGAGCTATTTTTCCAAACCCAGATCTAATTAGACCTTACCCTATTTAGAAACCTAATTCCCATACCCACCTACGTTTATCTAAGCTACCAAATAAATTCCCATGCATATTTTTCCCACCTTTTATTTAATCCCATTTTATCCCCTAAACATACCCATGCACATCACTCCACGCCCAACATCCCCACAACAACCGATTTTCCCATTCCACCAAACTCCTCTCAATTCCATCTGACCTCCAACGAATATCCTTTTCCCTCCTATTAAAAAAGAAAAAAGAAAATCCATCCAATTTACCCCCTCTCCACCGACTTCACAAAAAATTCCCTCAATTCACACATCTCCCCACAATAAAAACCCCTGCGTACACCCATATCCCTTCCACCGACATATTCCCCAATTGCACCGACGTAAACTTTCCACCGAATCCCTAAACAAAAATATCCCACCCCACGTTATAAAAAGGCCCCATGCATTGGGTGGGGGGGGTGGCGGCGGCTCGTTCTTCCTCCGCTCTCTCTTCCTCGTTCGTTCTCTCTCTCTCTCGTCATCACCGCACGACATGCACGACCTGGCCTCCTAGTCCACTCCTTCGATCTCTCACTCTTGATCGCAACTCCTTGTGACCGCGACCTCTGCCCTTTGACGTTAGCACCCCTTCCTCAACCATGAGCCACAATGCTCACCATCGCAGCCTCCGTTGCACCGCTGTGTAGCCTTGACACCCTCGACCGTTACGTCTGCGATCTCCTCCACATTGACCTTGCATTGCGGCCGCTGCTCGCTTCCTCAACGTGAACGGACCACCACCGTGTACACATCCGCGTCACTCTCTCTCGCACCTTGCACTTCGACGAGCACGTCCAACACCTCCCTCTCCGCTCGTCCTCACCTTCGAGACCCTGTCTCGCTCTCTCTCTCTTTGTTGTGAACGTGGCCATGCAACCTCGGCTCCACCGTGCGACCACGACGTCCGGTCGTCGGTCACTAGACGAGTCTCGACGTGTTCTTGCACTCCCACGATGTCTCTCTGTGACCTCTCACCTCTGCGCACATTCTCCACTGACGACCATCGGCAGCTTGCTCCACCCCTGTCACGACCTCGCCGGACTCCTCTCTGAGATTCTTTTCTCTCTTCTTCTTGTTATTTTATGTTATTCCGACTTTCTAGTAGTAATAAAGTTCTTATTTGCATTTACGGGTTCTCTTCGTATTTTGTCGCTGTGTTTGTTTCATTTATTTGCTTTTATTATAAAAAAAATTAGTTGACTTGGTTAGGTTGGAACTTTCTAGATATCCCTACCTCCCTGTGAGACGACTGATGAGGTGTGGCTCATCATAGCTAAAATGCCTAAGTTAAGCTAGAAACTAGGTTAAACACTCTACAATTAACATATGAAAAGGGTTAAATGTGGGACATAACAGCAATGACCTAAAACATTCAATCTATGTTAAAAACGTGAAACTACGTCATAAAATGAGATATTCTATTTATTAGTCAAAGATGATGATCTAATTGCAAATTGAACACACAATTGAGTTCAAAACTTCAAATCAAAAGTGAAATCAACTTCTTGAATGTTCAATTGAGCTTTAATAAAAACTTGGTTGCATTTGGACATCACTAGGACCTTGCATTTAGAGCTTTATATTTAGGTCCTTAGTTCATAAACAGTTAATCACATTAAAACCTTCAGGGACCGATTTGATAACCGCCAAGGGCTTCTTTGCAAGACCTGAGGACGACTTTACCATCATTCTTCATCACTTATGGGTTTGCATGCAAATTCTCTACCCCTTCGCACCATAGGTTTCTCCGTAAATTCACCAAAAGAGCTACAGCAGGCGGGTTCACTGTTCACGCTAAGAACACGGCCAATCTCAATCGTTCATCTCATGATCTCTTGATCTGATGGCCAATCTCCAATCGAAGCTTTACGCGCTTCGGCGCATGTGATCACATTCCCCTCTAGATCTCATCCAACGGTGGCATTTTGATTTGAACGCTCGCGCGCTCCTTGATTTCATCTCCACTGCCCATACCCTAGGAGCTTGATCTCACCCTATGGTAAGTACAATCACACTCTCTGCTACTTAAGTAGCTTCCTTGAGCCACGTGCACACTTAACCAGCTCCCTACCCCCTGAGTGGTTCCTTTAGATCCATTCTCTCAGCTTCCACCCCCTTTCATCGCCCACGGTGACAGAGTGGGTTTCTCTCCTTTCGTTGATCACCTCCAGCCGCTGGCCGTTGGCTCTTGGACACCTCCCTCATCAGCTAAAGGGTCTTCTCCCCTTAGTCATCGACTGTTGGCTAGTGACCTTGGACATCACCTTCTTCCTTTAGCTAGATTTATTGTTTTCCTAGTGTAGTTTTCTTATTTTCTAGATTAGTTGTAGTGTTAGCTAGTGTAATTTAGGTCATTAGATGTAGTTAGAGATCAAATTTGGATGATGGATTAGTATAGCTTAGGAGTAGAGTAGCTTAGATCCGATCTCGCCCTCTTTGATCAATTCAGATTAGAGAGGTTTTTTTCCACCTCCATTTCGACTCATACAACTTTCCCCATGCATCACAATTCGTTTTTGATTTTTCCTCGCAGTCTATTCATCATCCACCCATCCATTAAGGTCAAATTCAGATCTAAAGCCTTGGCTTCTAGATCTAAATTTGTGCAAAAACTTCACTCTGGGGGTCTCCCATTCGCATCATAAATTCACAAAGATCCTCGATCTGGATTCAAATGTATCAGATTTGCTCGACATATTTGTATTTGGATTTTAAGACTAATTGCAAGATTTGGTGTCGATTTGAGTTGTAATAGATTTAATCGAGAGATTCGAGTTTTCATTCACTCAATTGGGTGCAATGCTATGAATCTAGGGTGTGTGATGTGATTTTTAATTTTCAGATTAACATAAGTGCAATTTGAGTTGCAATTTGGGTAGTTTAGCCAAGGAATTTCAGATTCACTGAAAAGAGGCTAAACAATGACCCAATTGGTTTTTCTAGGATTACCTAAGATCCTAAGCACTAAGCTCTAGTACTTAGGAATCTCTGATCAGATCACCTAAGTAAATCCTAAAGCAAATGCCTAAATAAGGCTACATGACCCCTACTCCAATTTGATTTCACTCTAATCTTTCTGAGAATCACAAGATGTTTTTAAGATCTTAATGGAGATTTGGATCTGTTTTGAAATAGTTTCAATTCCTAGTGTGTTTTCTCTCTTTTCATTGTCTATAATGTAGAGAGGAGATCATATTAATGTCTTTTAAGGATTTTAAAGAATGAAAATTGGCATATAGATTTCAGATCTTCATACATGGTTTTAAAAGGATTTTTGGACAACAATGATTTGCTAAAAATTTGATTTGGATATTCTCGAGCTAAGATCAGACCTTCTCAGATCTGTTCTTGGCTGATTTTTAATCTGGTAGCAGCTCTTAGTTGCTGAAACCAACAGCAGCTGCTGGGTTTCATGGACAACAGCTATATAAGTTGCTGCGTTTGTTGGTAGCTGCAGTAGCTGCTGAACTGACTTGAGACAATAATTAAGACGTCTGGGTAGCAACTTCAACATCTGATATGGAAGGAGATTGCAATAGCTTTGTAGCTGAAATTAACAGCTGGTTTAGTTGCTGAATTTTGAGTTTCAGCAAGTCTGAACAGATTGATTCTAAGGGGATTTGAGTTGAAATTAAGGATTTAATTGAGATGCCTTGTGTTATAGTGACAAAGCTACATGTCTCAAGCATTTATATATCTCTGAAGTTTGAATTTGATTTAATTATGACATGTAAAGTCCTCTTTTGATTCATTGTCAGTTTATTGAATTGAATTATTTGACCAAACTATGGTTTTAATGAAAATTTGGTTAAAAATCATGTTTAAATGATGAAACATCTTCCATATAATGTGTTGGACAATTCTGATTGTATATACCTATTGTCCAACACTTAGAACTCAATTTTAGGCCTTAGGTTGCTTAGCTTCAAATCCATTTAGGCCTAGAATTTGTTACTTTGTATATAAATAAAAATCATAAAAAAATACAAAAAAAAACATGTCTTGAGTAAGATCAGGTATTTTCCTAAGTGTATGCAAAGTTTTAAGACATTCTGAAGCCCCGACTTAGTAGAACATACCAGCCGTTGGTTCAGTATACCTTGAAACTTAATAAAATAACCAAAAATTAAAACTACCAAGAACAACTCTTCTCTCTCATCTCTTTCTCTCTCTCTCATCCCTTACCAGTACTATATATATATAAAACCCATAAAAATAAGAAAAATTCCAAAAATATCCAAAAATATTCTATACTTTATGTATATACTTGTATATATTAATTAAACATAAGTTATATGTAAATGTTGTATAATATGTATAAAATAGCTCTATGTAACTTATATATGTATTATATATATTAAATTAAGTATTTAAAATAATTTATTGTATATATAATCTTATTGAATTGTTATATATTAATTTATATAACCTAAATGTATAATAAACGAAGTAATTATATAAACCTATTTATATGTAGATATTTATATTTCATACTGTACATACATATTTATATATGTATTATGCACTATATAATACCTGTAATTTAATTTAATTATATATTTACAATAAATATTTATGTTATTAAGTTAATTAGGTGTTTATTAAGTTAGAGTAGAATAAATTAGTAATTTAAGTTAATACTGAGATAAATTATATTTTATGTTTGTATTAAATTATATTAACTATTTTCAACTTATTTAAATTGTATTTATACTGCATTATAGTATTTATAGTTTATTTATATGTAAAACTACTAAAACATATATTTAAATATAAATAAATTAAAATAAAGTTTATAAAATATAATAAAAATGTGTAATAAATAATGTAATAAATAATTTATTATGTATATGAACTCTGTATTAAGTCAATTTTGTAATTAACCAACTAATTTATATGTTAATTAACAAATTAAACTCTAATTTAACATGTATAAAAAGCTAACTTCACCTAATTTTATTATATATTTAAATAACTTATTTTTGTAAAGTAATTATATAATTATGTAGCCCTATATAAGGGCTTTACAATGGTATAATTTAATCTTAATTTACATTAATTTATGGCCCTTAAATCGAAGGCCAAAAATTGCAATTCTGCACGTTGCACTACGCGCAACAACACTCAATTGAGCACTCAGTTAGTCCCACATCGTGTGTGCTGAGAAGCACGCGGTGCAGGTTAAATGGAATTTCTGATACGGGTTACTCGGTCGTCTAGTGCTCGGCACCAAAGAAACTCTATGCTACTGATTCTCGATTTGCGTGCCGCATGCGCTTGCAGGCGTGCGTGTGCGCGTGAGCGCACAGGTGTGTGGGCCTACGTGGGCCAAAGGATGAGCTTGAACCGTATTTAATGAACCTAAATATAAACTAGGCTGGCCCTAGTAGAGGTTTGGTCCCACCATGAGAAGGGTGCGCTGTATCCCTCGAAAAGGTCGCCGCTGTTAATCACTCTGAAATCGATTTTAAAAGCGTCGTGTTGGAGTATAGATTGAATCAGCATGAAAAACAGATAATATTTATACTCGAAAGAAATCTGAGGTTGTTCATTGGGAGCAAGTGGCAATTCAATCTCAAAATCACAATTCCAGGTAAAAGATATGAGCAATTGAAATCAATATTGATTCAAAATGATATAGCAAAAATTTCCAATAGTAATGTGCAAAAAAGAAGAGAGGGTAAAATGGCGATTTGAATAACTAAATTACCCTACAATGTTAACCTTTGTAAGCTACTCAAAATAATCTAATCACATAAGCCAAGCAAATCTCAATTTAACCAACAGAACCAAGGTATCAGCAGATATTAGATGACAGAATAGGCGCTTAGATGCCTTAACTGATGCTCAGTAAGACAGAGGCAAAGGCCTCTTCCTCTCTTCTCTTCAAGCCTCAGGGAGAGGTGTAGACTTCTCTCTTCTTCTCTTCTTTTACCTCTTCTTCTCTTCTTCTACCTCCTTAAGCTGTAGAGAAGCCACAGCACAGGGCTCAGCACGCCAGTAGAGGCAAACGCCTCTCCCAAATCTCACAAGTGTTGAGAGGAGGGCGGTAGAGCAAAAACCCCCCTTCTCCTCTCTTTTTCTCTTCTTCCTCTCTCAGAACCAGCAAACCAAAACAGACCCAGGTATCCAGGTAAACGGACTAAGCTCAAACCCGCTAGGCGTGAGCGTGGGCAAGGGCGTGCGTATGCGCGTGTGTGTGGGGACCTCACCCCCTATGAGTGCTGAGGCAACAAGCCGATAACACTTTTTTCCTTTATGTGCCTGTGTGCACCCGTCTATTTTCGATTTGGGACTAATCCCACAGGGCTTCTTCGCGTAGTTGCAGGTCGATGTACTTTGCCTGAATTGGAGCAATAACCATGTATGATGATGTCAATTGAAGGCCTGGGCATTTGGAGCACGTAGTCTCACACCACCTAGAGGTAGCGCCTGAGAGGTCTGACACAAGAACACCTTCGTCAAGGTGTTCGTGGAGCTTCGCTAATGGTGGTGGCACGGGCGACACCTGAAAACAGGAACAAGGCCTTTCGGCCACGTCAAACACGCTCAGTAGGATCGCCGGACCATGGCAAGTGCAACGACGGTGGATTCGTGGAGTGTGGTGCACGGAGGTGGTCGGTCGGTGACGGAGTATGTCGCGTGAAGGTGGGTTACTCGGTGGGTGGTTTGGGTGGACGGTGGAGTGCAAAAAGTTAGGGCTTTGGATGAGGGGAGTATGGAGAAGGTTTTGGACTGGTTGGAGAAGTAGATGGAGTTGAGGAGTGGCGGAGACGCTTCGCCGGAGATGTGGCCAGAGGTGGAGAAGATGAAGTGCGGGGAAAGTGGTTGGTGGTCGTGCGTGTGTCGTAAGTGTGAGAGAGAAAAATAGAGTGAGAGAGAGAGCAATAGAGGGACTTAGCTAGGTGAAAGGGAGGCGGAGGTAGCCGATTTTGGTCGACCGACGCCGGAGGAGGAGAAAGCGGCGAGATGACGACGACGAAGTGGGCAGAGATACGCCCTCCCTTGGGCTGGGGAGGGTCGTGAGGAAGAAAGGAATCGAGGAACTCGACCAATTTGGTCGTTGGAGAGTTGGAGGAGGAGGATCAAAGAGGGTCACCAGAGCAAGGGTTTTGGTGGCCAGAGAAGGAGAATTAGAGGTGGTTATGCACCAAAACTTGCTGAGAAAATGCGCAAGGCCACGGGGGTCCTTTTATAGGGCTCTAGACGGAGTTCCAAGCTTGGAAAACAAGCTTAGAACCTCGGAGCTTCTCGTCGGCGTAAGATAACCAATCAATCAAACCATTCACATTAGGATTCTATAGGAATTTAGGATCCCTAAATGGGCTCATTTGGAAGGCAATTACTTGATGAGTTTCCCTTTCAATTTTGAGAGGGATTCATCAAGAAATCACAAAGATCTTGCCCTTTAAAGGTCGCCAAAGTTTGCAGGATTAGGATTTCATGGTAGCAGGGACTTTTTTGTGAATATGATGATAAAGGTAGGGGCTGAAATGCAAATAATTCAAAAGTTAGGGGCATATGTGTGAGATAAAAGAATAAGACATAACCAAATTGCAAACTAGGTTAAGATGATCTCAGATTGGGCCCAAATTTTGGTAAAAACCTAATTTGGACCTAAGGAATCCAATGGTGAAGTTGGATTTTGGTTTTGACCTAGTTTGACTAGGTAATTTATGAAAAAACCAAAATTAGGGTAAAAATCTGCCCGTGGCTCTATTTTAGGTCAAGACAGGTTCTGATGGTTAAATCAAGCATACCAAACCCTAGATAATATTTTTCTATGAATTTTAGAGGGTTTAGGTGAATTTTATCCTGACCAGAACCTCAGTTAATTAAGCGCATCTATTTTTTGGGTTTCATGAGTCATTTAATTCTCAGAACATGCAAAAATCATTTTCTGTTTGTTCTAACCCACTTGTTAGACTTTTAAGGCCATTTGACTTTTATCTAACCCCTAAGAAAATCCATGGTTGTTCTGCATGCAAGATATGATGGTAAAATTGTAGTTTTAACATTGCCTTACTATATTTCTCTCATAATGATTATGCAATGAATTAAGGCTCTCTGGTGGTTATATAGAAGCATTTAATGACTGAATCAGATCAAATTGAGCTAGTTATGACTTATGATGGTGTTCCCATCACCTGCCCACTAATAAACCTAATTTTTGACTAGGTGAATAGTGATCGTGTGTTAAGTGAGGAGAAAAGAGAGCTATTACTGGCTAAGTGTTGAGTCTTCTTAGCTCTGTGTGTGTGTGTGCTTATGCATATGTATATATGTAAATATATAGTATACTCAGTATAAAGTATATGTATATAAATAACGTAAATAAATAAGTATACGTGCGTATATATATATATATATATAGTATGTATATATGTATATGTATAAGTATGATAGTATGTTTGAGCTTTTATATGTATATAAAAAAGTAAGAGCTTTAGTGGCAGATATATATGTCACTGTATATATGTATATACGCTAGTGTAAGTAATAATTTTTACCTTAGGTTAGGTGATGAGAGCCTTATCATGAACCCTAACTAGCACATTCTGACCTAAATAAGTATACAAAAGCTCCTACAAAACCTAAGGGAAAGCCTAAATCAGAGAACTATAAATTTGAACATAAAGCAACTCATAAGGGGTAAAATTGCAATTTTACCAATGCAATACACAAACGGGATGTCTAATGGCCTAAGCACAGGTCAAATAGGCTTAATAGGAAAGAAAGTGGGATGATTTGATCTGAAAAGGGTTATAGCAATTTCTAAGAATTAAATGACATTCTGTAACCCTAAAACAAACCTACTTTAATTCACGAAGTTACAGGCAAGATAAAAATCAATTACACCCTCTAAAATTCATGAAAAAACATCCCCTAGGGTTTAGAACCTTCAATTTGGCCATTGGAACCTATCTTGGCCTAGATTGAGAATCATACCTAATTTTTGATCTAATTTGGGTTTTTGTGCAAATTGATTGATCAAACATGGTCAAACCTAAAATCAAACTTCACCATTAGATTCCTTAGGTCCAAATTAGGTTTGTACCAAAATTTTGACCTAAGGGAAGGCCATTTTGACCCACTTTACAAATTGGTCCTCAAGAATTACTTTTTGACCCTTAAATTTTTGAACACTTGCACTTTGCCCCCTAGCTTTCCCTTCGTTCTTTGCAAAATGGTCCCTCTGCCACCCTGCGCAGCTGCCCATGCCTCCAGCGACTTAGTGCATAGGATGGCGCCGCATAGGGTAAGGGGACCGACCCCAGAAACGAGAGGGGGGTTCCCTGCGTTGTCCTCTTTCACATGGACCCCCTCCCATGCCCTGCCGATGCCCATACCTCTCGTGCGAACGTGCGAGAGGCATGGGTCTCTTCTCTGGCCATTTTCCGGTGAGCTGCCCATGCTTCCTCCTCGAGATCTTCTCCTCGCCAACACCTATTTAAGAAGCGGCTGGGGCTGCTGGTTGGGGCAAGCTTGTTTTGGCCAAAGAAAACCCCCAAACCTCGTCTCCTCCTCCTCCGGCCATTCGCCCGTAGGCTCCGGTGACTCTCCTCCTCCTCTCTCGTCGCCCTACCACCATACCAGTGGTAGGGTTACCTCCACCGTCGTCCGCCGCACCTTGCCGTACCCGCAGGCACCCTCCAGTCTCTCTTCCTCATCGCCGTCCCTTCTCCTGGGCACCTTCGTCTCTGGCGACGACAGATACCCGTCGCTCGCCTTCCTCCTCCCCCCTTTGCTCCAAACCTGTCAGTTGAGTTCCTCTTCCTCCCCTCTTTATTTCCCTCTTATCAATTTTAGTTTCGATCCCTCGACTGCCACTACCACCACCATCATTTCCACCTCCGGCCACCAACTCCGGCAAGGCTGCTCCACCTCCATAGGCCGTCCCACCCCTCACCGACAAGTCCATAAGCATCCCCTCACTTCACTCAACATTTGCCCTCACTCACACCACCACTCCACTCACCCAAACACACCCTCGAACACACCCACACATACGCACACAGTGTGCCCTAGGCACGCTTACGTAGGCACCCCCGCACCACACCACCCACTGCACCACCTTCGCCTTGACACGGCGAAGCTACCCAAGTGCTTTGACAGGGCCGCGAGGCTGTTTTGGTGCTTTCAGGTTCTGACGCCCCTTCACCATTGGAGCAGAGCTTGAAGCAAGCTTGAAGCGAGCTCCAGACTTCTCCAGCTTCAGGTGGACATCCCAGGTCACGTGGAACATCCTCGCGCATGACTCCAGTCCACCAATTGAAGCTACAGTCCCTTGCAGCTTCGCAATCAGAGGGAGCACCTGCTGCTGCAGCGCGCACGAAGTAGGTGGGACATTTAGTCCCACCTCGGAAGTGGGTGAGTGAGCGCTGCAGCATAAATTGAATTCTTGCATAAGGCTTATCGCCTTCGATACACAAGGGTCAGTTCCCTCGCCCACGCACACAGCGCGCCATGCGCTTGTGCCCGCCCTCGCCCGTGCTTACGCCCCGCGGGTCTGGGTTCGAATCCGACTACCCTACCGTGCACTCTGACTGCACAGCAAAAATACACCAACAATTGTGCCATCTTGTGCTATTTCCTAGCATTGCCAGTGCATATTAGGTAGCCATAGTCGCATTTGTGAAAATACACGCATGCATGCATTTTTTTGAGAGGGGAGGAGAGTGAATAAAATGGCCTTGTGATTAACAAATTCTTCAAGTGTTGCCTTGCAAAATTTCCATCTTTATTTTTTATTTCTATTTGGTCTTGAATTTCTCCGCACAGCTACAAGGCATGGCAGCTTCCTTCTTCGCGCCATTCTCTGTAACATGCTCTCCCTGCAGCCGCATGCACAGCCAGGGCATGGCTGTGCATGCCTCTTTCCTCTTTAAAAAGGCACGGCTATCTTCTTTGCAAAGGAGAGCCTAGTCCAACACCAAAAACACACAGTAGATTCCCTCCTTCCAAGCCGTCTCCTCCCCTCTCCCCTCCATACGTAGCCTCTCTTCTTCCTAAAGAGCCACGCTGCGGGCAGGAGCCGCTCACAGTGGTGCACAACCACCACTGTGAGTCCCACCACTGCCCAGCTCATCAAAGAGCCGGTAGGCGTGGTGGTTCCCCGCTCTGATTTCATCGTTCAAAGCATTTCTGCCATTGCCACAGGATCTTCAACCTTTGAAGCTCAAGCTCCGCAGCAGCAGCAGCAGTGCAGGCCACCGTGCACGCCAGCAGCCGACGCAGGTCTCTCTGTGTGCGCTAGCAGGCCGCCCTCGCCTCTCTCTGTGCAAGCCAGCAGCCGGTCCAGCCTCTTCCACGCGCGTGCCAGCTGCTCCACATCGCCCGCACACGCTGAACTGGGCACAGGCGGTCGCGCGAGCCAAGCGCGCACTGTAGCCACTGTTCACACATTTTTGCGGAACACTGTGGCTACAGTGCGGTGACCAGTAAGTTTCTCACTTATTCGGTCACCCAGGGCTCTCTCTCCGTGCCGCTACTGGCGCCAGCCCATTTGCTCATGCTCGCGCCTGCTCCCGCGTATGCCAACGCCCGCGCCCACTCCCGTGTACGCCAGCGCTCGTACTCGTCTGCACCTGCGTCTTCGCCCGCTTCAGCGCATAGCGCCTTCGCCCGCACCCGCCTCACCGTGTAGCGTGGTGCGCTGCGGTTCCTCCCATGCCCGCTCCCTCCTACGTGCACGCACGTCTTCGCGCGCCTACGCGCCTACGCATGCGTGTGGACATCAGACGACGGTTGGGGCTCCAGACGGCTTAACTCCCGCACTTCTTCACTCCAGCAAACGCGCTCTCTCTCGCTCTCGCTCTCTCCCTCACAGCACTCTCTCACTCCTGCAGACACATACACACACACCCACTCACTTATACACTACTATATACTTATATATATATATATATACATATATATATTTATATACATACATATATATATATATACATATATCTATACATATATTAGTACTTATATAACTAAGTATTAGTATACATACATACATATATGTATATACATCTATATACTTATATATATATACACATATATATTTACATATATATATATATATATATTTATATACGTATGAATATGTATATATATATATCTATATATATATTATTACCTATATAACTAAGTATAAGTGTAGATACATATATATATATATACATATATATACACATATACTTATACATATATATATATACATACAAATATACATACATATATACATATATCTATAATTATAAATAAATAAATAAATATATATATATATATATCTACATATATCTATATACATAGATACTTATACATATATATATATATACATATACATATATATATAACTATATACATATATTACTATATATATACTTATATATATATATATATATATCTATATCTATACATATAGTTATATATACATACATGCATATATCTAATTATAAATATATATATATATATATATATATATATACATATATCTATATATATACACATATATAGCTACATATACACTTATATAATTATAACCATATCTATCTATATACATATAGATATATATTTACATATATACATATATATATACTTTTTCATATCAAATACCACACGTTGTATCGCGGGAATATTCGCACCAGTTGCTGATATTCCCCGATACATGCGTACAGAAAACGTTTTCGCACACATCTTCCACCATCCATCCTACACTCCACGCGGCACTTCGTCCTGTTGGTTGCATCTTTCTAGATGACGACCGACTCGACATCGTGCTACACGCCATCTCCACCTCCACCCCCACCCCTATATACATATATAATATATATAGATATATATACACTATATTTACTTTATTAAAAAGATAAAAAAATATATAAAAGAGAAAAGATAATCCTTGACTTGAGGGTACTCAGTCTTGCGAATAGCAAGACTAGTTTTGAAACCCTAATTTGGCTCAAAGCTAAGAAACTGATTTTGAGGGAGTACCTCAAGGACAAAAATTATTAGAAAAAAATATTAAATAGAAAAAACACCAAAAACATAATAAACGAACGGAAGAGATTCGTTATAGGAAAGGCGTAGAAACTTATTCACATCTAATCCCACTTCCCTGAGTTCGACCTTGGGCCTAAAAGTGACTAAGATAAAATCAAGTAGGCCAGGTAAAAAATTTTGTAAAGAGATGGTCAGGCTCGATTAAGGCTAACTACTATACTCATTTCAACGATAAAATCACCATATTAACACAACCTATCCGGGCTCGACCATATCTTTTCCGACGCCGTTGCCGGGGAAGTGCGCATTCAAGTAAGTTTCTACTCCGTTCCTTTAAGTTTTCCCTTCTCACACCCTTCTCTTCACGAGTGTTTCTGTTTGTTGGTGTGGAGGTGAACCTGTTGCAAGGAGTGTTGGTGCTAGAGCACCACGATCATTTGTTTTGATGATAACAAAACACGTGTTATTTAACATTTGCAATTTGAGTCCTAGATTTCAGGTCAATTGCAAATGTCGACGTGTTTAGACGGAGTTCGAGCTCGCATCCAGGATGGATTGGAGGAGCTTGACGGAAAACAGAGGAGGTTCGCGTGGAGCGACAGATTGAAGATAGAAGGAAATGAAGAATAGGATAGATTTCCTTCTTTTGTACTTGTTGTATTTTTCATTTCTTTTGTTGCTCTTTATTTCCTTAGATATTTCATGTTAAAGAGCCTCAAAGAACCCTAACAGTAGTCCTAGGAACACCGGCACAACCCTAGGATACTTAGGTTTTCTGTAGAATACTTAGAAAACCAATATAGGGTTCAAACAGCACTTCCAGACGTCTAATTCCCAAATCAGATGTCTGATAAAGAATTTTAAGACGTCTGACTGTTGTTTCAGACGTCTGATAACTGTTAGGCTGGACATAGTTAGTTCTGTCTGATGAAATCAGACGTCCAGACCTTATACCAGACGTCTTAGGAGACGTCTGATGACTTTGCCAGACGTCTAATTAGTGGATCGTTGGCTGGCTTAGAAAACACTCAAGATTATGACCGTTAGAGCCTTATCAGACGTCCATAGGACTTTCCAGACGTCTGATAAATGACCGTTTTGCCTCGGCTGACCCAAAATCTCTTCTCAGAGATTTTCTAGCCGTTGCAA
This sequence comes from Thalassia testudinum, assembly GCA_037157565.1. NCBI lineage: Eukaryota > Viridiplantae > Streptophyta > Magnoliopsida > Alismatales > Hydrocharitaceae > Thalassia > Thalassia testudinum. The sequence continues at coordinate 23,164,699 of JAZHRO010000026.1, read as the reverse complement.
CGTTTGGAAATCAATTCCCACAGTAAAAGTAGGTTTCCAGACGTCCAGACATAGTGCCAGACGTCCTGTATGTCGTCTGATGGACTTGCGCAAAAACCCTGTTTAGATCTGATTCAAGTCAGGGAGAAACCCGCATAGAATCAGACGTCTGACCTTGAAATCAGACGTCTTAAAGTGGCCTTCCAGACGTCTGATGCCAGAGTTAGACGTCTGATAACCCTGTCAAATGCAATCATTGTCCTGATTTCGGCCTGATTCTCTTGGGCTTTGCACCCAACGGCTATGGAAGCTTTTCCAAGCCTTCCAAAGCCTTCCTAAGGCCTCTATAAATAGAGGGGAGCCTTTGCAACTCAAAAACACACAAGAGATACACTTAGAAACACACATACACACTAAGAGACACACAAAACACACAAGATATACACTTGGATACACTTAGCTACACACTTTCAAACCTTTTGTGTCCAAAGAAAAGACTCTCTTGCTCTCCAAGCTCAAGCTCCATTTTCTTGAGAGCATCAACCGTTGCGCACCCGCTCTCCCGGCGTTGTTAACGAGAGCGACGTAGCGCCATCGCGTGGCACACGCACCGCGTCATCGTCGACGCACTCCTTGCAAAGGGGAGTTTCCTATTTCCTATAGAAGCTAGGTTTAATTTTGTTGGCTCTATAGGACTGTTTGTTGTTTATTTTACCTTTGTATTTTGGTTGGGTATTCGCTTTGCGAATTCCCGTCTCCTTCGTGGGACAAAATCCTTCTCGTGGAGAGAAGGGGTTGAGGAATGCTACCCTCGTACTTGTAGCGTGGTTGTACTGAGGTTGAATCACCCTCGTTTCAAAGTGATTCGGTTAGTGGATTTGATCAACTAGGTTGATCGGAAAATCGTAACTCGAGAGGGTTAGGTGGTGGTTTTTACCCGGGTTGGGTTTCCACCTAAAAATACCTGTGTACATTTTGTGATTGCTTATTTTTGTGATATTGCTTTATATATTCAATTTTGCAATTTTATTACGTCACCCCTCCTGGTAGGGAATTTCAATGAAGATAGACAGACGAAGTCGGAAACGTGGGCAGATCCAAGGCGGGAATGAGAGCGTAAAGTCGCCGGCACCGCACTGGAACTTCGCACACGTTGCTGAACAAGTAGGTCTTTCTTCCTTAGCAATTTAGGTTAACTTGTCACCTTAATAAAAAAAAAAAACTAAAAACACTTCTTGGGATCTCTTGGGGTAAGTGAATTAAAAATCACTTGTTTGATTGTTTGTCATCACTCCCACCGCCCCGGGATTTCCCGCCAAACTTCACATAGCGAAGATCCAAGAATCTTGATCCTTGAATCTTTCGCCATGTGAAGTATTCTTTGAGGCAAAAATAAAAAGATTGATTGCCATCCCTCTTTGCCTCATTTATCTGCAATTCAGGATCACATTTTTGGTGGGGAGACTTGGAATTGAGTTGATTCCAACCCCACCACGACCTTTCACGTGCCTAAGATTCGATCCCGAATACTTCAACCCCAACAATCTGATTTTCTTTATCTTATGGTTGAGCCTTGTGTGTGGAAATCACTTTGGTGATTGGGAGCACTTGAATTGAAGTGCTTTGGCTCCCTTTCACATTAATCTAAAAATTGACTCGTGCATCCACACATAGACATCTCCATCTAGGGAAGCCCATTGCATTTTAGCATGCATTAACCAACTGACATTGAAGAAGGGTTTGTTGGGCTTAGAAGAAAACTTGTATTCTCTCAAAACCCGAAGATTGGTTGAATTGGTAATTTAGAGAAATCCTAAAATCCATACTACTTAAGGCTGAATTCTAAAAACCATTCACCAAGTAAAACTTCAATTCAGGGAGATTTCCCCGTTGCATGCTTGGTTTACACACTCTACAAAATCAATCACTTGGGCATTACCCGTAAATAACACCCTTTACATTCCAGAAACACTTGATCCTAAGACTTCTAATTAAAATTGGTAGCAACTTGACCCTTATTAAGGATTGGAGGTCTAACTACCTGCGTGTAGCGCCTACGTGCTGGTGAGGGTTCCTGCGTGCTATCGGGTGTCTAAGACTGGGGCAAACGGCCTTGCAATCTGGCCCGATGGTTCCGCAGTGCTCGTATTCGGTTCCGTAGTTCGTGATAGTAGGTAACTTAGATATTTAGGTCTAAGGGCACACTGTAGAGGTTAGGAATTTGATTGTATTGATTTGTCATCAAGTGTACCTTTGCGGCATCATTTCTCTCATCTCTTTTCCCTTCATATCCCCCCAATTCTTCCTGCGGTAGTGCATGTTTGGGAGGAGGTCACAAAACCCTGAACTGTGTGAATTGCCTGATAATTTTAGAAAAGAAGCCGCATCGTCCTCCTCCACAAACATGGATGCACGCCCACCCCCAAATCCCGAGGGAGGAAACCACCCTCAAAACCCACCAGGTGGTGGAGCCTTGGATCCCATAACCCGCCTCCAAGCCCAAATGGAAATGTATAATGAACAAATTGAAGCCATTAGGGAAACATTGGGGGAAATGCGGAACCCTCCTGAATGGGAGGAGCCTAGGTCTCTTAGCTCCTATCAGAATCCCACTGCTACAGAGATCATAGGACAAATTTGGGTCCCCATGGGCGGGGACGACTTTGAATTGAAGCCTAACATAATTGGCCTAATAAATTTTCACTTCCATGATCTTGCAAGTGAAGATCCTTTTCTCCACTTGGAAGACCTAACCCGATTGGTTGAAACTATTGAACTAAGAAATATCGGGTTACCTATAGTCCTCATGAAAATGTTCCCATTTTCATTGCGGGATAAAGTGTCGCAGTGGTTACGCACCCTTGGGAGAACCATCCACTCTTGGGAAGAGATGCGAACAGCGTTTCTCAAGAAGTTCTTCCCAATCAGGTGAACCAATGCGCTTCGCAGTGCTATCACTTCATTTACGCAACAAAACGGCAAACAGTTTCATGAGGCATGGGAGAGATATAATGACCTCCTCAGGAAGTGTCCGCACCACGGTCTGCCTAAGTGGCATATAGCCCAGATTTTCTACTACGGGCTAAATGAGACTTTGAAGCAGATTGCAGATGCTTCCTACGGAGGGAATTTCATGAATAAAGACGAGAATGGAGCATTTGAATTATTTGAAAATATGAGTGAAAACTCAATGAACAATGCTTCCATTGCCGCCTTTAATTGTACCAGCCTGCCCCGTAATGTCCACGAAGTTGACACGGGACCCTCCCATTCATCCACTGATCTCAGCCTTATCGCACATAAATTAGATGAAGTCTCCGTCGTGCACAAGAAGCTGGACGAGCTTCTGGCCAACCCTGTCCGTTCTATGGCAAACACCCCTACCTCACCACTTCGTCACAATCCTAATTCTTCCAACACCTTGCTTATCCCGAGAAACCTCGTAAGACCTTCCTTACCGAGTGTCGCGCCGAGAGATTCGGTAAGTCATGTGGATCTGGCTTCTGCGAGCCAGTATTTCGACACGGAGGACCAAGCCTCCGTGTGCTCGGAAGCATATTTACATGCAGACACGTCTTCTGGCATAGAAGACGCTTGCGCCCTGGGGAAAAATCCGTTCTCTGCCACTTATAACCCAGGGTGGCGAAATCATCCGAACTTCGCATGGTCCAACAACCCGCATCGCCAAAACCCCATGGGTGGACCAATGCGACCATCCGCACCCGTCATCCTAAGGGCCCAGTCTAATCCTATGGCGAATCCGCCTTCGGGTCCTTGCATACCGCAAACAGAACACGCATCAAGTTGTCTTGATAAATTGATGTGAATGATGATGGAAATGTCAAAGCGCCATGAAGAGAACATGACCTCTCTTCAGCACCAATTGGCGCAGCAGAATGTTGAGATCAGTCAACTACGTATGGCGACTCGATTTCAGGGCACTCTTCCAGCCCAACCTGTTCCCACCCCGCGAAATTTTGTACTCCGTGGTCCTCAACCACAAGTACGACCTTCTCAGGGGAAGGTACATCAAATTCTGTAGGCTCTGAGCATTCCACTAGGATTTCAGGCCAATCTCGCTGCAGCACCTCACTCTTATGTCCCTATTGCGAACCCTCCTCTGCCTTATGATCCCACTGGACCCGCATTGTCCAATGCTATCACTACGAGGAGTGGTAAGCAGACAGTCATTCCGCCTCGACCTGATCCTGGCCCGTCTTCTTCATCGCCCTCTCATTCGGGATGTGCACCGCATTCGCGAGAGGACAATACACCCAAATTGGTGCCAGAATCAGTCCCATTCCCTGAGGCTCTACTGAGGGAGCCAAAAGGCAAGAAGAAGGATACGCAGGCCTTTGATAACCTGCGTAATTTGTTTAGGGATGTCGAAATCAAGGTACCCTTCCTCGAGGCTATCGATCACATACCTATTATCGCCCGATTTTTCAAAGACTACACAACACCCAGGCGACAGTCAAAGAAAACTAAGATTCCAGTGGTTCTCTCGCCTCATGCGAGTTGTGCTATACTGTCAATTCTACCATCGAAGCAGAAAGATCCGGGCACACCGCTTATTTCCTGTAGCATCCAAGGCTGCAATTTTAACCGTGCCCTGCTTGATCTAGGATCTTCCATCAATCTTATACCAACCATCATGCTCGAAAAATTTTCCTTGGGAAATCTGAAACCCACCCTTGTCACGTTATAGTTGGCAGATCGTTCTGTCAAAATTCTGAAGGGTGTGGTGGAAGACGTGGTGGTTAGGGTCAACAGTCTTTGTTTTCCTGTTGACTTTCTTGTTTTAGATATGGAAGTTCCTAGTTCACTTTTTGATTGTCGAATCATCCTTGGTCGACCTTTCTTGGCCAATGCCCGCGCCCTTATCGACTGCGTGTTGGGCTGTATTGAGATTGCCGTTGGATCTGAAAAGATCAAGCTTAACATCTTCAAGGCAGCCAAGAACTTTGATTGCAATTGCATCGAGGATGACACGTCTGACGAGGACATGGCTGGCAGTGCGTGTATCGGACTAATTGGGACCTATTCTGACTGCTGCAGATTACCTGTAAACACTGACAATTTCCTGACCGACACATATTGTGACGTTCCCCCATCCCTCTCTATTCCCGTACCTTCTCCTGACCAGACTTTTGACGAGGTTTTCTCCGCTTCCCATACCTCGTGGTCTGAGTCATATCCGGGCTACTCACCGCCGGTCCACACTCTTGAAGACTGAATTGCCCTTTCTTTCCTGTCAAATCAGACGGATTTGCAAATCCACACTGGGACCTTGAGCCCACATACTACACACTGGGGCTATTCCTTTTTGGATCCATTTATCCAAGAAGCCCCTCTTCTTGGCCAATCTGATGGCCAACTTCTTCCTCCTGACTTGTTTTCCGATCTGCCTGGGACACTCTCGTCCCAAGAAATGCCAGATCTTTCACCATCCACTCCTGAGCTGAAAGAGCTTCCTAGTACACTTAAGTATGTTTTCCTGGGACCAAATGAAATGCTCCCCGTAATCATCAGTTCAAAATTGACCAGGGAGCAAGAGTGCAAACTAACGAAGGTCCTTATGGAACACAAGGTAGGCATTGGATGGTCTTTATCAGACTTATCTGGCATTAGCCCCTCCTACTGCACTCACCGTATATATACGGAGGAGGAGGCTTGACCTTCCCGCGAGATGCAGCGACGTATCAACCCTAACATGCGAGAGGTCGTTAAGAAGGAAATCATTAAGTGGCTGGATGCGGGTATAATCTACCTGATCAGCAATAGCCCCTAGGTGAGTCCGATTCACGTCATGCCCAAAAAGGCGGGACTCACCATCCGTGTCAATGACATGGGCGAATCCATCCCTACACGCACTCCTACATCCTGGAGAGTGTGTGTAGATTATAGGAAACTCAATGCTGCAACTAAGAAAGATCACTTTCCGCTACCTTTCATTGACCAAATCCTGGAGCGGTTAGCGGGAAATAAATTTTTCTGTTTCCTGGATGGATTCTCAGGATATAACCAAGTGGCAATTGACCCCCGGGACCAAGAGAAAACCACTTTTACCTGCCCCTTCGGCACCTTTGCATTTAGAAGGATGACGTTCGGACTTTGTAACGCTCCAGCAACTTTCTAGAGATGTATGCTGGCAATATTTCATGACATGGTGGGTGACTTTCTCGAGGTCTTCATGGATGACTTTTCGATCTTTGGACCATCTTTTGATTGCTGTCTTGCCAACCTGACCTGTATCCTTAGGAGATGTATTGATGTAAACCTTGTGCTTTCCTAGGAAAAAAGTCATTTTATGGTACACAAGGGAATTGTTCTCGGGCATATCATCTCCGACAGGGGTATCGAGGTTGACAGAGCTAAGCTTGACGTAATTGCTGATTTACCTGTGCCTGGCTCTGTCAAACAAATCTACTCCTTCCTGGGACATGTCGGTTTCTATAGGAGATTCATCAAAGATTTCTCAAATATTTCTCGACCTTTAACTCATCTCCCATCGACAGACGTACCCTTCAATATGGGCCCCGATTGCATACGAGCATTCACGTAGCTACGTAATGCTGTCACCAAGGCCCCTGTTCTCCAGCCACCTGATTGGTCCCTCGACTTTGAACTCATGTGTAACGCTTCCGACCTTGCAGTCGGAGCCATCCTGGGACAAAGACGCGATAGACACCCCATCGTGGTGTACTACGCCAGTAAGATGTTGGACGAGGCCCAGCGTAATTATACTACCACTGAAAAAGAACTACTGGCGGTCGTCTTTGGGCTGGAGAAATTCCACTCTTACCTTCTGAGCTCGCATGTTATTGTTTTCACTAATCACGTGGCCATTCGCCATCTCATGCATAAGAAAAATGCCAAGCCTAGACTGATTCGTTAGATCCTTCTGCTCCAAGAATTTGACATTGAGATCCGCGATAAGGCCGGAGCCCAGAATGTTGTGGCTGACCATATTTCTAGACTGGACCCTGACCATATTGGACTTACTTTGCCGATTAATGAGATTTTTCCTGATGAGCACCTTTTGGCAATTAATGTGGCAAGTGGACCATGGTATGCCGACATTGCCAATTACCTTGCTTCTGGATCCCTTCCACGTGGTTGGCCTAAAAACTAGCGCAAGCGTCTCATGGCAGAAGCAAAGTATTATTTCTGGGGTAATCCACTTCTTTTTCGCATAGTTGCTGATCAAATCATCCGTCGATGTATTCCTGATAGCGAATTCCCCAGTGTGCTATCCTTTTGCCACAATCAGGCCTGCGGAGGCCATTTCTCTGGGAGGAAAACTGCAGCCAAGGTGTTGCAGTGTGGTTTCTTTTGGCCCTCCCTTCACCAGGATGCACACAATTATGCCAAGCATTGCACTAGGTGTCAGTCGTTAGGGTCAATGTCATGTCGTGACATGATGCCCTTGCAACCCATCCTAGCTGCGGAAATCTTCGACATTTGGGGAATTGATTTCAAGGGTCCCTTTCCTCCTTCCAACGGCTTCGAATTTATTCTCGTGGCTGTTGATTATGTTTTGAAATGGATTGAGGCTATTCCCACGCACTGTGCTGACCATGTTATATCCACTCGATTTGTTAAAGATCACATTTTTGCGTGCTTTGGGATCCCTCAAGCCATTATCTCATATGGAGGAAGCCACTTTACCCATGCTTCTTTTCGAGCACTTCTGAGGAAATACGGAGTCCACCATCGTATCGCATCTTCGTATCATCCTTAGACGAACGACCAGGAAGAGGTGTCGAACTGGCAAATCAAGCAAATTCTCCAGAAAAGAGTTCGGCCTGACCGTAAGGATTGGTTCGACAAGCTGATTGACGCACTTTGGGCATATCGGACAGCCTTCAAGGCTCCCCTTGGTATGTCTCCTTATAGAATCGTATATAGGAAGACTTGTCATTTGCCTGTGGAGTTGGAGCACCGCGCTTATTGGGCGGTTCGCCAATGTAACCTCGACCAAGACCTGTGTAGTCGAGAAAGGAAACTCCAACTCCAGGAGCTGGAAGAGCTCTGTTGTGAAGCCTATGATTCTGCCTTAACTTTCAAACAGCGCACTAAGGCTTTTCACGATAGTCGTATTCGGCGGAAAGAATTTGAGCCATCTCAGCAAGTTTGGCTCTACAATGCCCGGCTCAAATTCTTTCCTGAGAAACTGAAGTCCAAATGGACTGGTCCTTTCCTGGTCTCAAGACCATTTCCCAACGGGGCTGTTGAGATTGAAGATCCCAAATCTGGGCATAAATTTACGGTCAATGGGCAGCGTTTGAAGCCCTATCTTACTCATGAACCTGCCCTCATTGGAGAAACTGTTGCCCTGTTGGAGGGTAACTAATTTTGTGTCTCATTCTGAGTCCAGCTAGGGACGTTAAATTTAGCGCTCGTTGGGAGGCACCCCAACAACACTCCGCCACTGTCACGTTCACTTCACTTTTCACTTCACCACCCACCATCCACCCACCCTACCACCTTGCTATATACCCTACACCTCAGCTCTCGTTACCCGATCTTTCGGCCTTCCTCTACACTTCCCTGCATGCATATGAGGACATGGGGGGAATAGGCATCCATAGGATCTGGGTATTTTATGGTATCATGCAGTTTTCATCTATCTATAAATATGTTAAAAAAAAAAAGGTGTTTAGTAATGATCTGAAGGATGAAACAAAAATACAATAAGTGTTTATGGATATTCAACCACTGCTTTGAGGACTTTCTAGGCCACAGAAGCTTGTTCGCTTAGGCTCGGCTTAATTCACTTGAGCATTGACAAAATAGATCGGAATCTCTCCTAATTAAGGACGTATTCTTGTACCTGAGATACCAGTACATGATTCATTGGTTTGCTTGTATTTAAGAGCCTAAGTAATCTTGGTTCGCACTACACATATCAAGAAAGACTAGGTGAACATAAGATCCAACCCTAGTGTTCATTAGGGAAGGTGGAGTCCTTACCTGTGCACGCAGGTAAACTTTTTATCCCAAGCTTTAGTCTTGTGTTTAGGAGAGACTCTTTTCAACAAAAAGGAACTCTCCCACCAAAAAGAAAAAGTGTGCTCCTCCAAATAATGTTGTAAGAGATATACTGACACGTGTTTCAAAAAAAAAGAAGTTGCAAATAAGTCAATATATCTCACAAATATCTGTAAAGTCTTCTCCCTACAAAAATTCTTCAGGGCAAGTTACAAATACCCTGTTTCCTTTGAGCCACAAATGTAATAAAATGGGAGTTGAGTTCTCCGTCATCTTTTTGAGGGTCAATCCAAAGACACGAGCTTAAACTGGGACCAACCTGCACTTAAAAATTCGTGAAACCCTGAGCTTGAGTCTTAATGTTCATCTAGTCAGTCTTGATCCTTCACTAAGCACAAACCATAATCTCTTGAGCTCTCGAGTACAGCAAAAACCTCCTGGATCCTGGAAATCGTACTTAAGGTTTAAATATCAAGAGTCCAGGTTAGTTGAGAGATGGTCTTTGTCATGTAAGACTTAAAGTACTGGTAGTCTTCTATACAATCGGTTCTCACAATATCCAACAAATAAACACACCCATGTCGCCTCAGAAGAAAATCTTCAGCTTAAAGATCATTTCTAAATACAATACAAAAAAAATGTTTTGCTAGGGACTAGCAAAAGATAGGCATGGGGGTATGATTGCACAGCAAAAATACACCAACAATTGTGCCATCTTGTGCTATTTCCTAGCATTGCCAGTGCATATTAGGTAGCCATAGTCGCATTTGTGAAAATACACGCATGCATTTATTTGAGAGGGGAGGAGAGTGAATAAAATGGCCTTGTGATTAACAAATTCTTCAAGTGCTGCCTTGCAAAATTTCCATCTTTATTTTTTATTTCTATTTGGCCTTGAATTTCTTTGCACGGCTACAGGACATGGCAGCTTCCTTCTTCGTGCCATTCTCTGCAACATGCTCTCGCTGCAGCCGCATGCACAGCCATGCACAGCCAGGGCATGGCTGTGCATGCCTCTTTCCTCTTTAAAAAGGCACGGCTATCTTCTTTGCAAAGGAGAGCCTAGTCCAACACCAAAAACACACAGCAGCTTCCCTCCTTCCAGGCCGTCTCCTCCCCTCTCCCCTCCATATGCAGCCTCTCTTCTTCCTGAAGAGCCACGCTGCGGGCAGGAGCCGCTCACAGTGGTGCACAACCACCACTGTGAGTCCCACCACCGCCTAGCTTATCAAAGAGTCGGTAGGCGTGGTGGTTCCCCACTCTGATTTCATTGTTCAAAGCATTTCCGTCATTGCCATAGGAGCTTCAAGCTTTGAAGCTCAAGCTCCACAGCAGCAGCAGCAAGGCATCAGCAGCAGCAACACAGGCCACCGTGCACGCCAGCAGCCGGTGCAGGTCTCTCTGTGCTCCAGCAGGCTGCCCTCTCCTCTCTCCGCACAAGCTAGCAGCCGGCGCAGCCTCTTCCGCGCGCGCGCCAACCGCTCCACACCGCCCGCACACGCTGAACCGGGCACAGGCGGTCACGCGAACCGAGTGCGCACTGTAGCCACTGTTCATGCGTTTCAGTGGAACACTGTGGCTACAGTGCGGTGACCGGTAAGTTTTTGACTTATCTGGTCACCCGACGCTCTCTCTCCGCGCCGCTACCTACGCCAGCCCATCCACGCACGCCCACGCCTGCTCCCGCTTACGCCAACAATCGCACCCGCTCCCACGTATGCCAGCGCTCGCACCCGTCTTGCCCACGTCATTGCCTGCGTCTTCACCCGCTTCAGCACATAGCACCTTCGCCTACACCTGCCTCACCGCACAGCGCGGTGCGCTACGATTTTTCCCACACCCGCTCCCTCCTGTGTGCACACACGTCTTCGCGCGCCTACGCGCCTGCTCGTGCGCGTGGACATCAGATGACAGCTGGGGCTCCAGATGGCTTAACTCCCGCACTTCTTCACTCCAGCAGACACGCGCTCTCTCTCTCTCTCTCACAACACTCTCTTACTCCTGCAAACACATACACACACACCCACTCACTTATACACTACTATATACTTATATATATATACATATATATATTTATATACATATATATATACAAATATCTATACATATATTAGTACTTATATAACTAAGTATTAGTATACATACATACATATATATATATATATACATCTATATATACACACATATATATTTACATATATACATATATTTATATACATATGAATATGTATATATATATATCTATATATATATTATTACCTGTATAACTAAGTATAAGTATAGATACATACATATATATATATACATATATATACACATATACTTATACATATATATATATATATACATACAAATATACATACATATATACATATATCTCTAATTATAAATATATATATATATCTATATCTATATATATAGTTATATATACATACATACATATATCTAATTATATATATATATATATACACACACACATACATCTATCTATACATATATTTACATATCTATATATATATACATATATCTATATATATACACATATATAGCTACATATACACTTATATAATTATAACCATATCTATCTATATACATATAGATATATATTTACATATATACATATATATATATATATTTTTTTTTTCATATCAAATACCACACGTTGTATCGCGGGAATATCCGCACCAGTTGCTGATATTCCCCGATACACATGTACAGAAAGCGTTTTCACACACATCTTCCACCACCCATCCTACACTCCATGCGGCACTTCATCCTGTTGGTTGCATCTTTCTAGACGACGATCGACTCGACACCGTGCTACATGCCATCTCCACCTCCACCCGCACCCCTATATACATATATAATATATATAGAGATATATACACTATATTTACTTTTTTTTTATTTCTCTTTCCTGCCATTAAAAAGATAAAAAAATATATAAAAGAGAAAAGATAATCCTTGACTTGTAGGTACTTAGTCTTGAGAATAGCAAGACCAGTTTTGAAACCCTAATTTGGCTCAAAGCCAAGAACCTAATTTTGAGGGAGTACCTCAAGGACAAAAATTATCAGAAAAAAATATTAAATAGATAAAACACCAAAAACATAATAAACGAACAAAAGAGATTCGTTATAGGAAAGGCGTAGAAACTTATTTACATCTAATCCCACTTCCCTGAGTTCGACCCTGGGCCTAAAAGTGACCAAGATAAGATCAAGTAGGCCAGGTAAAAATTTTTGTAAAGAGATGGTCAGGCTCGATTTAGGTTAACCACTATACTCATTTAAACGATAAAATCACCATATTAACACAACCTACCCAGGCTCGACCACACTCCTTGCCCACCACCGCACGCCGGTGGGCCTGGTCCCGGGTGCGCTACCCGACTCGTGTACCCGCGAATGCTCTGGGAGAGAACCTTGAGAGAGAACAGAGAGAGAGACACGGGGCAGGTAGGGGTGAGGTTTTGCCTAACCGTGTAACACGCAGGAAAGCCGAGGAGAAAAAGAAAGGAGCAAGAGCGGTGCAAGAGAAGAAGGAATGAGCCGCTGAAGCAAAGGAAGAGGAGCGGCGAGGACTTAGTCGCAAAGCACCTGCAACAGAGAAGAAGAAAGAAGAAGGCGGAGGAGACACAGTAGCTCAAGAAGAAAGGAAGAAGAAGCCAAGGAGGAGCTGCAACGAAAAGAGGAAGCTGCAGAGAAAAGAAAGAAAAGCAAAAGAGCCGCAGCAGCTGAAGAAGAAAGAAGAAGACAGGAAGGCCGAGAAGACAACTGAAGAAAGGAGGCACTATAGAAAAGGGGTTGATAAGGCGTCTGATTCAAAGAATCAGACATCCGAAAAGGGAAAGGCAGAGAAAGAAGAAAAAAAAAAGAGAAGAAGAGAAGAGAAGAAAAGAAAGAAAAGAAGAAAAGGATTTTTTTTGTCCATTCTCTCTTAAATTTTTGTAAAATAGTATATCATAGTAAATTGTGAATTGGTATGCTTCTAGAATCAAAGTGTACTCCCTGAGTTGGACCTTGGGATATTTTCCGAGTTATAAATTTTCACTTGTTTTCGCAGAGAGTTCATCTATATTACAACTAGATAACTGTTAAAACACGATCTAGCTGCGCAAACATTTTGGCGCCGTTGCCGGGGAGCAACGGGCATTCTAGAAGTTATTAATTCATAATTTATGATTTACTATTGGCTTAATCTCTTCTCTTTTGTTGTGTAGGCACAGGAAATCAAGAAGGAGCAAGCAGCCGCACAACAACCACACCAAGGGATAGGTAATTTTCTGTCCTCTCTCTTTTAAGCCTCTAAAATTCTAAAGAGGAAGAAAAAGAAAAGCAATCTATGAATCACCTGTCTTTCATATATAATAAATCACAAGAGTTGCCTATTTTTCAATTTCAACACATTCTATCTGTACATCCATTAAAGGTAATTAGGGCTAAAACCTTCTTGCTTGAGCCCTAATTGCCTAATCTTGAGGCAACTAACTGGACCAATTAGAGCCAACCTAAGACTCAAAAGCTAGGGTTTTAGAGACACACTTTCTAATCAAGAATTGAAAATTTCCAAAAGAAGTGTGCCCAAGCCATTGCTTGAAAACATCTATTAAGAGAAACCCTAAGCAATCCAGCTCTTAAGTCACTTGAACCTTAAAAGACAAGACCTAATAAGCTCTCTTAGGAACTAATAGGTGAAGTTGATCCCTTGGATCAACCAACCATGAAATTAGGTCACTCTTTGCACACAAAAGGATAAAGTTCAAGTGAAACCCTAAGCACCTTGATCCTAATTAAAAGTGGTAGACTTAAGAGGTCAAGGTCCCCATTCTGGTCTACTTGGAATCTCAGTGACAAGAGAGGTCGGGTGGGGGAAACCCTGTAACCCGTGGGGGCACTCTACCGTGTAGGGGTCTTCGCAGGACTCACCCTCTCTGGTTGCCCAGGTAATTCTCAGGTGGATGACCTTTTGATTAAGGGGTATCATCCGCCCCGAACCTCTATAGTCACCCAACATTTTGGGTGTCTTGATTGGGTCCAGCACCTGCTAACCTCATCCAATCCATCGGTGTATGTTTGGTGGGAGGTCCTTGAAACCTCCTCTAGAAATTCACTCTCCCTGAGGCCAAGCCTCGGCACCTTTGTTTGGGCAACAAACCCTACACATAGACCTCTCTTTTGATTCTGAACCCAATTCCCCTGCTTCTTCCACAATGGCTCAGCCTGTTGAGGAAGAGAATAATCTTGAGCACCAGCTCCAGCGACTCAACGATCTCTTCCAGAACTTCATGAACCCACCGCAGCGTCCCATGATGCGAGATCACTATAATCCCGTTGCGGTGGCAATTGAGCCTTGAGTCAAAATCCCGACTGGAGGACCTGATTCCGAGTTAAAGCCCAACATGATCCACGCCATACCTAAATTCTATGGGCTTAACTCTGAAGACCCCTTCCAACACATCAAACAGCTTAAGCATCTAGCCCAGACCTTCGGGTCAGATGCGCAGAATCGGGATATCCTACTTATGAAGATGTTCTCTTTCTCCCTTATGGACAAGGCAGCCCATTGGTATCAGACTCAGACTCGCCTGATCAACACTTGGGAGGAACTTCAGTCCAAGTTCTTGAAGAAGTTCTTCCCTGTTGGTCGGACCAATGCCTTGCGCCATCAGATTACTCACTTCACGCAACAGACGGGAGAACCTCTTCATGAGGCATGGGATCATTTTCAAGATCTCATGAGAAAGTGCCCCTATCACGGAGTTCCTAAATGGGAACAAGTCCAGTCTTTTCACCAGGACTCTGTGAGGATATTAGACTGTTCGTCAATGCAACTTGCGGAGGGAATATCATGGGTCAACATGAAGACACCGTGTGGGAGATTCTCGAGAATATGTGTGAGAACTCCATCAACAATGACTCCATGGGACTATTCGACAGGACGAATACCCGCGCAGCGACGAACCTTAGGGGAGCACATGAGGCGCAAGGCCTGTTCGCATCAGTCGACCTGGAATTAATGGCCAGTCGATTGGACAAGGTCTCTATTATTGAGAAGAAGGTGGACGAGCTGACTCAGCATTTGCAGCGAGCCACCTCTACGCAGAACTCCTTTGCACAGCCCCTTCCCACATGGGAAACTGTGCAGCATACTTTCCACCGACCTTCTCCAGGGATGGACTCATATCCACCCCCATCTGACTCTAGGACCGGAGGAACCTCCGATCCTTTCTATTCTTGTCGGGGGAGCTCTACTCCCCCATTCTCTGACTTTTCTGAGGCTCCTCAGACCTGCGAGGACCTCAACGCCTTCCAGAATAACCCTTTTTCCAACACCTACAATCCTGGATGGCGGAACCATCCCAATTTCTAGTGGGCGGGAAATTCCCAGAATCCAAGACCACCCTTTCAGCCCCGTCCACAAGCACCTCGTCCTTATCAGCCGCCTCAGCCTCGGCCCAACCCCACTTATCCATCCGAGCCAAACCAAGATCAAATGTCCCTCATCCTCCAGACTTTGGCTGACATTCAGAGAACAAATGTGGCTATTCAAAAGAAACACAAGGATGAAATCATAGAGGTCTGAAATCAACTTGCCCAGTTGGCAAATTCTCGCCAATCAGGCACACTTCCTTCTCAGCCTCTACCTAACCCTAATAGCGTGCCGACCCAGCGGTGCGTTATGAACCCAAACCCAGGCCAAGCACACCTGGTCTATCAGGCCCCTTCTATTCCTTCACCTGATGGGATGGAAGCTTCAACTTCCTATGCGGGTTACCAACAGCAGCAGCCCATTTTACCAACCCCTAACCAGAACCAGGCAGGACTAAATTCCGTAACAACTTGTAGTTGTAAGGCGACCCAAGATCCACCCTATCCAGATCACTCCAAGCCTGGTAGTGACCCAAACCCTAGGGTAGTCATCCAGGATGTTCCTATCCCTGCCCCAGATCAAAAACCTGGACCTATCCTAGAGGAACCAACCAAGGTTCCATTTCCTGAGGCCTTGACCAAGGGAAAGAGGACAACCAAACCCGTGGCTCCTGAGGAGGACCTGGTCAAGCTCTTTGAGCAGGTCCAAATAAACATCCCCTTGATGGATGCGATCCGCCACGAACCGGCTTACGAACGATTTTTGAAGAACGTGTGTACACCTCAACGTAAGCCGAGAACCAAGGGTGGGAGTCCAATTGTACTGTCAAAGCAAGCTAGCTCTGTAATCCTGAGTAGACTCTCACTCAAGGCAAAAGACCCAGGTACTCCCCTGATTTCATGTAAGATTGGTGAAACCCAGTTCGATAGAGCATTATTGGACCTAGGTGCCTCCATAAACTTGATACCCACATCCCTACTTAACCATCTAGAAGAATCTGAGCTAAAACCGATCGAGGTGACATTGCAGTTAGCAGATCGATCTATCAAGTCACCTAAAGGGATTCTTGAGGATGTTATTGTGAGGGTGCGAGATTTTTACTTCCCTGTAGATTTCATAGTTTTAGATATAGATGCACCTGAAAACCTAAGGGATACACCAATCATTCTAGAGAGACCTTTTCTAGCCACTGCAAGGGCCAAATAAGTTGTGAAGAGGGCCAAATAAAACTGAAATTTGGGAACTAGACTCTCAAAATTGATATATTTAAAGGCCAACAAGGGATCAATTGAGGTGTCACTGAACAAATCTGTGATATTAGAGCTGTGGTTGATGAACCACAACTTGAGGACAACATGATCATTCCTCATCAACCACAAGAAGATCTTGAACCGCAATTAGAGGAGTCAGACTTTGATCTAGATAGACCTATAACTCCTACCCTTGTACCCCACACTCACTCTGAACCACCTGCTGCTGTTGATAACCCCATTCTTGAACTCAAACCCCTTCCCGACCATTTAAAATATGTCTTTTTGGATTCTAATCAAACATTTCCTGTGATTATAAACTCCAAACTCGCACCTGATCAGGAATCCCGTCTGATTACTGTTCTCCAGCAACATCGCAGAGCCATTGGTTGGACTCTCAATGATTTGACTGGAATAAGTCCCTCTTATTTCACACACCGTATCTATTCTGAAGAGGGTGCACGACCTTCCCGTGAAATGCAGAGACGTTTGAATCCCAATTTGCAGGAGGTCGTGAAAAAGGAGATCATTAAGTGGTTAGATGCAGGGATCATCTACCCGATCTCCGACAGTCATTGGGTGAGCCCAATCCAGGTTGTGCCTAAGAAGGCAGGGCTCACCACCATCACGACTGAAACCGGAGAGGTCATACCTACCCATATAGCCAACTTGTGGAGAGTCTGCATTGATTACCGAAGACTCAATTCCTCCACGAAGAAGGATCATTTCCCACTACCATTCATCGATCAAATTCTCGAGAAATTAGTGGGAAATAGATTCTTCTGCTTTCTTGACGGGTACTCCGGTTATAACCAAGTGGCGATTCATCCAGAGGATCAAGAGAAGACCACATTCACCTGTCCCTTCGGGACGTACGCGTTCCGAAGGATGCCTTTCGGTCTTTGCAATGTACCTACGACTTTTCAGCGGTGCATGCTTGCCATATTCTTTGATATGGTAGGTGACTATCTGGAAGTCTTCATGGATGACTTCTCAATTTTCGGGGCATCATTTGACGATTGCCTCCAGCACTTGGTTCATATACTCAGGCGTTGCATCGACGTAAATCTGGTTCTTTCCTGGGAAAAGAGCCACTTTATGGTGCTTGAGGGGATCATCCTGGGACATTTAATTTCTGAGAAAGGCATCCAAGTGGATCGATCCAAGGTTGATCTGATTTCTAGACTTCCTATGCCTAGCTTGATCAGGGACATCCGATCTTTTCTGGGGCATGTCGGTTTTTACCGTTGTTTCATCCCTGATTTCTCGAAAATCGTGCGCCCCCTGACTACTCTTCTCTCCAAGGATGTACCCTTTGAGATTTCCAAGGAATGCAATCAAGCTTTTGAGAACCTTCGTGACCGAGTCACCCAAGCTCCGATCCTACAGTCCCCTGATTGGTCTCAACCCTTTGAGATCATGTGCGATGCATCTGACTTCGCTGTAGGAGCAATTCTGGGGTAGAAGATTGATGGGAAACCCATGGTCATCTACTACGCTAGCAAGACACTTGACGAGGCTCAGCGTAACTACACGGTTACGGAGAAAGAGCTACTAGCTGTAGTATTTGCCCTCGAAAAATTCTGATCTTATCTCCTGGGTTCCCACATCATAATTTACTTGGATCACATAGTTGTGAGGCATCTCCTTGCTAAGAAGGATGCGAAGCCTCGATTAATCTGATTGATCTTGCTGTTGCAAGAATTCGACCTCGAGATTCACGACAAGGCGGGAAGACAGAACGTGGTAGCTGACCACTTGTCTCGCCTTCCTTCTAAGATCATCAACCCTTCTAGACCCATCACGGAACATTTTCTTGATGAGCACCTATTGACTATTGGTATTAGGCTTCCATGGTTTGCTGATATAGTAAACTACTTGGCATCTCATCAGATCTCGTCTGATTGGCTGAAGGTCAAGAAAGACAAGTTGCACTCCAATGCCAAGTATTACATCTGGGAAGACCCGTACCTTTTCCGCATAGGTGTTGACCAAGTCATCCGACGATGTGTCCCAGAGGGCAAAATCAATGACATACTTTCCTTCTGCCATGACCAGGCATGCGGTGGCCACTTCTTTGGGCACAAAACCACATAAAAAATCCTCCAGTGTGGCTTTTATTGGTCCACTATCTTCAAGGATGCATACAGTCACTGTAAGGCATGTAATCGTTGCCAAACTTTGGGCAACATGAGCCACCGCGACATGATGCCTTTACAGCCGATTCTCCTATGAGAGATTTTCGATATTTGGGGGATTAATTTTATGGGCCCCTTTCCTGTTTCGGACGGCTTCGAGTACATTTTACTCGCTGTGGACTACGTGTCCAAATGGATTGTAGCCATTCCGACCCGAACCTGTGATCACAAGATTGTTATCAAATTCATTCATCAGAATATCTTCTCACGGTTTGGGATTCGTCGTGCAATCATCTCTGATGGAGGGACCCATTTTACCAATGCTCAGTTCAGGTCACTGATGATCAAATTCGGGGTGTCTCACCGAATCTCTACTCCTTACCACCCCTAGACTAATGGTCTAGCTAAGCTATCAAACCAGGAGATCAAGAAAATCCTTCAGGTTACTATTCGACCTGACAGGAAGGACTGGTCGGCCATACTTCCGGAAGCTTTGTGGGCTTATAGGACCACCCACAAGACCCAATTAGGCATGTCTCCTTTTAGACTGGTGTATGGTAAGGCATGTCACCTTCCCGTCGAGCTAGAGCACAAAGCCTATTGGGTAGTACGGAGCTGCAACTTAGATCTTTCTAAGGCTGGAACCCACAGAAAGCTTCAAATAAGCGAGATTGATGAACTACTCCTTGATGCGTATGAGAACTCGCGAATTTACAAAGAACGGGTTAAAACCTTTCATGACAAGCACATATTTAGAAAGATCTTCCACCCTGGTCAGAAGGTCCTACTCTTCGATGCCCGACTCAAACTCTTCCCTGGGAAACTGCGATCCAAGTGGGTCGGACCGTATCTTGTCTGACAGATTTTTGGAAATAGAGCCGTCAAAATCTGTCCTCTCAGCCACGATTCCGAACCTTTCGTCGTGAATGGTCAGAGACTCAAACCGTTCATTGACGTAACTAGTACAGATTTAGCTGAATCATCATTTATCCTCCATTCTCCCTGAGCTTATTTCACCCAGCCGATGGCGTAAAACTCAGCTCTTAACGGGAGGCATCCCGTCATTCTTTTTGAGAAACCCGAAACCTTTTCTGACATTTATTTGCACTTTAGGTTCATCCGTTAGGACAACCAACTTCACCTCAGGTATTCGTACCTGAGATTAGAAATGGTCCGCAACAGTCACCTCGACCCATCCACTCACCAAATACCTGTCCTAATGCATGAACCAAGTTAAATAAAAACCCACCTAGTGTACAATGAGGGCATTGCAAATCTAGGCATGGGGGGGTATGAAAGTACAATTAAATAACAAGGAAAAGGTTTCAACAAAAAAATCCGCATATACGAAAAAAAAAAAACTTTGAAGGAGGAAGAAAGTGCCGGTAAACTTTATAAAAGGAGGAGAAAAAGAACAAAATGATAAAAATGAGCACAAAATGAAAGAAAAGGGATAGTCATTAGTAAGAAATTAAGGAATTAACCTAAGTTCTAGACCACATTAAGGAAAAGAAAAAAAATAAAATGCACAACAAGATTAGTAAGAACGCAAACCTTAAGCATTCTTGGATAGACTCTTAGTACCCATTAAGATCTAGATATTCCTCAAGAGGTTGAGGAAAATGAAAAGCTTAAGTATTAGGTCCAAGACTTAGGGAGTATTCAGCCTTGTCAGATGACTTTCGATTTATGGGACTTAGTAACCTAAGCACCCAAATTCACACATAGTTTGGTTCAGCGAGCATAAGTATCAAAATCACGCGGAAGCGTTTCAAATATTTTGAAAATGTCACCTAGATTATGAGCAGTCGATTAACACAAGTTGATTTGGACGAATTCCCAGTGCGAAGAGGTGGGAAATTCCCCTCGAAGATACGTAACAACATATCATCTCCTCGGTGCTTGTCTCTTAGGATATTTACATATCCTACTGGGGACATGTAAGTACTCTGCTGGTTCAGATTCCATGGATGGCATTATCACGAAGTGTCAATTGCCAGGGTCTGAATTTTGCCACGGAACACCATGGACGGGATTATCTCGAAATCTCAAAAGCCAGGGTTCTGGGGGTTACCATGGGCGGTGCTATCTCAAAGCATCGACTGCTAGGAACCCTTGAGGATTGATGATGGGGACAAGGAATCCGATATAGATCGTGTTGTGAAGCCAATCCTAAGCTAGAATTAAAAAGAAAAGAGAGTGAAAACTCTCCAAATGAATAAATCTTCTATCTCTCTCTTACAAAACGCACTGTAGACTAAACCAAGGCTAAAAATATTTCAAGCACGGGTGCTTTAACCACAGAGTCCAATAAACTTTAGGTTAGTTCCTGTAGGCCTTAAAAACCTTTGCTAAAGACTGAGGCTAAAGCTAGAAAGATCTGGATCTTGGTTGGTACTAGAGTACCTTTTAGGCCTATGATTGGCATTCTAACCTAATGAAGAATACAAGAGGAAAAGCACTTATCAGAACTTGATGAAAGAAATTCATGGTCTAGAACAAAGGCTGAAACCTTAAATTTTTGCTAAGGGACTAGTAAAAGCCAGGCATGGGGGTATGATGAGAGCCTCATCATGACCCCTAACTAGCACATTTTGACTTAAATAAGTATACAAAAGCTCCTACAAAACCTAAGGGAAAGCCTAAATCAAAGAACTATAAATTTGAGCATAAAGCAACTCACAAGGGGTAAAACTGTAATTTTACCAATGCAATACACAACGGGATGTCTAAGGGTCTAAACACAAATAAAATGGGCTTAATAAGAAAGAAAGTGGGATGATTTGATTTGAAAAGGATTATAGCAATTTTTAGGAATTAAATGACATTCTGTAATTCTAAAACAAACCTACTTTAATTCACAAAGTTCTAGGAAAGATAAAAATCAATTAAACCCTCTAAAATTCATGAAAAAACATCCCCTAGGATTTAGAACCTTCAATTTAGCCATTGGAACCTATCTTGACCTAGATTGAGAACTATACCCAATTTTTGACCTAATTTGGGTTTTTGTGTAAATTGACCAGTCAAACATGGTCAAACCTAAAATCAAACTTCACCATTAGATTCCTTAGGTCCAAATTATGTTTTTACCAAAATTTGGACCTAAGGGAAGGCCATTTTGACTGACTTTACAAATTGATCCTCAAGAATTACTTTTTGACCCTTAACTTTTTGTACCCTTGCACTTTGCCCCCCAACTTTCCCTTCGTTATTTGCAAAATGATCCCTCTGCCACCCTGCGCAACTGCCCATGCCTCTAGCGACTTTGTGCGGAGGATGGTGCAGCGCAGGGTAAGGGGATCGGCCCTAGAAACGAGAGGGGGTCCCCTGCGTTGTCCTCTTCCACATGGACCCCCTCCCTTGCCCTGCCGATGCCCATTCCTCTCGTGCGAACGCGCGAGAGGCATGGGTCTCTTCTCAGGCCATTCTCCGACGAGCTGCCCATGCTTCCTCCTCGAGATCTTCTCCTCGCCAACACCTATTTAAGAAGCGGCTGGGGCTACTGGTTGGGGCAAGCCTGTTTTGGCTGAAGAAAACCCCCAAACCTCATCTCCTCCTCCTCCGGCCATTTGCCCGTAGGCTCCGGCAACTCTCCTCCTCCTCTCTCATCGCCCTACCACCATACCAGTGGCAGGGTTACCTCCGCCGTCGTCCACCGCGCCTTGCCATACCCGTAGGCACCCTCCAGTCTCTCTTCCTCGTCGCCGTCCCTTCTCCTGGGCACCTTCATCTCCGACGACGGTAGATACCCGCTGCTCGCCTTCTGCCTCCCCCCTTCACTCCAAACCTGTCAGTTAAGTTCCTCTTCCTCCCCTCTTTATTTCCCTCTTATCAATTTTAGTTTCGATCCCTCGACTGCCACTACCACCACCATCATTTCCACCTCCGGCCACCAACTCCGGCGAGGCCGCTCCACCTCCATAGGCACTCCCACCCCTCACCGACAAGTCCATAAGCATCCCCTCACTCCACTCAACATTCCCCCTCACTCACACCACCACTCCACTCACCCAAACACACCCCCGAACACACCCACACATACGCACACAGTGTGCCCTAGGCACGCTCACGCAGGCACCCCCGCACCACGCCACCCACTGCACCACCTTCGCCTTGACACGGCGAAGCTACCCAAGTGCTTTGACAGGGCCGCGAGGCCGTTTTGGTTCTTTCAGGTTCTGACGCCCCTCTGCCATTGGAGCAGAGCTTGAAGCAAGCTTGAAGCGAGCTCCAGACTTCACAAGCTTCAAGTGGATATCGCAGGTCGTGCGGAACATCCTCGTGCATGACTCCAGTCCACCAATTGAAGCCGCAGTCCCTTGCAGCTTCGCAATCAGAGGGAGCACCTGCTGCTGCAGCTCGCACGAGCGGGTGGGACATTTAGTCCCACCTCGGAAGTGGGTGAGTGAGCACTGCAGCATAAATTGAATTCTTGCATAAGGCTTATCGCCTTCGATACACATGGGTTAGGTCCCTCGCCCAGGCATGCAGTGCACCACGCACTCGTGCCCGCCCTCACCCACGCTCACGCCCCGCAGGTCTGGGTCCGAATCCGACTACCCTACCGTGCACTCCTCGCCCACCACCGCATGCTGGTGGGCCTGGTCTCGGGCGTGCTACCCGACCCGTGTACCCGCGAATGCTCTAGGAGCTAACCTTGAGAGAGAACAGAGAGAGAGATGCAGGGCGGGTAGGGGTTAGGTTTTGCCTAACCGTGTAATGCGTAGGGAAGCAGAGGAGAAGAAGAAAGGAGGAGGAGTGGAGCAAGAGAAGAAGAAAGGAGCCGCTGAAGCAAAGGAAGAGGAGCGGTGAGGGCTTAGCCGCAAAGCACCCATAGCAGAGAAGAAGAAAGAAGAAGGCGGAGGAGATGCAGCAGCTCAAGAAGAAAGGAAGAAGAAGCCAAGGAGGAGCTGCAGCAGAAAGAGGAAGCTGTAGAGAAAAGAAAGAAAAGCAAAAGAGCCGTAGTAACTGAAGAAGAAAGAAGAAGACAGGAAGGCTGAGAAGACAACTGAAGAAAGAAGAAGGAGGCACTGTAGAAAAGGGGTTGATAAGGCGTCTGATTCAAAGAATCAGACATCCGAAAAGGGAAAGGCAGACAAAGAAGAAAAGGAAAAGAGAAGAAGAGAAGAGAAGAAAAGAAAGAAAAGAAGAAGAAAAGGATTTTTTTTTGTCCATTCTCTCTCTTAAATTTTTGTAAAATAGTATATCATAGTAAATTGTGAATTGGTATTCTTCTAGATTCAAAGTGTGCTCCCTGAGTTCGACCTCGGGATATTTTCCGAGTTATAAATTTTCGCGGAGAGTTCATCTATATTACAGCGAGATAACTGTTAAAACACGATCTAGCCACGCGAACATTTGGTAAATATGTTACTAAGATTTTTGTAATGTATATATACGTCACTGTAAATATACTTATATGTTTGTATAGATAACTATTTTACCTTATGTTATGTATATAATTTTACTAAGGTTTTACTGAAGTATATATATGTTACTGCATATATAATATATGTTACTAAAGACATTAGTATGTTATTATGATTTAGTATAGTAGATATTATTAACTATTTTTGTACCTATACTTAGGTATTTTTTATAGAAGTTGTATATAATTAGCATAGAGTAATTATAAATAGTTTTTTATGCTTGTTTGTGTACGTATGTTTTCAAGTATTGTAATGCATTTTAATTAATTCTTTTATAAATGAGTAACCAGATTCTTACATTCATTGATTCATTCATTTATTTTTGTAAATAAAATCAACAACTTTTGGAATAAAAGAATGTTTTTGAACTTAGAGAGATGTATATCAATAACTGCCTTCTAGTGAACGATCTAGAATAAACCAGTAAAAATGAAGTAAATAAAATTGACGCAACATTGATTTACATTTATGACATATACTACAGCAACGACATTTAAAACACCATTTTTACTACGAATCGGTAGTTGACAATCATATTTTTGACACCGTTGCCGGAGATAGTGTCACGACCCAATCCCAGATCTCTACAGGACCCAAGATCGGCTCGCCTTGACTAATCCCAAGACCTAATCGTCCAACAAAAAATAACCAAATAACATTCATCAAACCACAATCACACGAGTACAGTAGCTAAACAGGAAGAAATTGACAACAGGGGGAAAAGAACAGTAATACTACAATATTACATGTCATAATACAGCTATCACAAAAAAATAAGTACATATAACGGAAACAAGGCTATAACAACTCACTACTCCAAACAGTAGAACTAAAACTAGGCTCAACTAGGCCCAGCATCCTCAGCAGCCGGTAGCTTGGGCTACTCAAATCCCTAACCTGTACAAAGATATACATTTGGAGTCAGCTAACGCTGAGTAGAGTGGTGGCTAAGAAGTAACATGCATTTAACAAGTAGTTTAACATATAATTTTCCATTTCCAACAATCTTATACATGTTGGTGCGTAGAGATCTCTAATCAGGATTCATCACATTATTTAATCTTCTTGTTCTCTACAGGAATGATCTCGCTTGTAGTTTTCCCGTGGTGTAGGATGTACATGTGGCACCCTCTTGGCCGAGAGAATCCCCACCCCTGATAGTCCTACACCCAGTCTACCACCCCGAGGTCACAGTCGCGACGTAGCGGTGATTACGGCACACGTGATAAACGCACGGGTAGCTACTACGAACTGACACGCGGTCAGTTGTTTTCGCTAGCAGGAACGCTCAAACGTACAGTGCGGAACAGCACGGGGCTTTGCCCTCTCAAAACAGAACAGGGGTCTTGCCCCTCCAAAGTCCACGTACCCTCGTCCGACTATCCCGGTTTGCCTAGTGGGCCTAACCAGAGTCGGTGTAGGGTGGCTAGTCCTAGCCCTGAGCCCCCTTGGGTGGCTAGCTGTTGAACGCTACGAACCTACGCTAACGTGTTCGGTTTTGGAAAACCTGTCGTTGTAGTTCGAAAGCGAAAAATTCGTGTTCAACAAATAAAATTTATACCGAAATTAAAATTCCGGGTCGAACACAGGCAGGCAGACGTTTGATTTAAAAACTACGCGTTTCTTTTTATTTGTTACAGAATAATTAAATTTAGAACCATCTAATTATTTACAATAAATAGAAGAGAGAGAGAGAGTAAGAGAGAGAGAGAATATTACACAAAGAAATCAAAATGAGATGTAGAATAAACAAGGAATTTTTGTATTGAAGAGATTGTTCATTACAAGTAGAAAGCATAAAACAATTACTCTAGAAAGCGATAAATTTACTCTAGAAAGCATTAAAAGAATGGAGAGAGAAATGTCCTCCTCGACGATTGCTTGGAGGACGAGTAGCTTAATCTAGAAAGCAGTAAATCTATACTACAAAGCGGTAAAAAGAATAGGGAGAGAGAAATCCTCCTCGATGGTTGCTTGGAGGACGAGCCGGACTGGATGACACCTGGACGAAGGAGAACGAAGCGGGATGAAGGAGGACGAAGCAGCACGCCGTCGTCGTCGCGGAATCCACTTCCGAAAGGGAACAAAAATTGGACTTTATCTCGCGAGAAGCATCCCGGGTGTGGGACAAGCTTCTCTTGAGCTTTGGAGGGGTAGAGAAGAGAAAGAAGGGATGAGAATTTCGTATGGAGGGGGTCTCCTTTTATAGTTGCAAGGAGTGGGGGCAAAATGGACATTACATCTTCAAAATAATAAATAAGGGGTCTTTAGTGACGGATAAATCTGTCACTAAAGGCCTGACGTGGCCGTCGCCGCCGCGCCCACGCACGCCTCCTCGGCTGCCCGCTCCTCAACGCTCGCGCACGTCCAGCGCTTTTCAGCCGTCCGATTGCGAGATCGGACGGCTAAAAACGCGTCCGCGCCCGCTGCAACCCGCCCGCCTGCGCGTGCGATCGTGCGTTACGCGAGGCGTCCAATAGCGCGTCAGCACTATCGGGCGCCCGCGACCGCACGATCTCCATCCGACGCTCCACGCGCCTCAAATACTCGCGCCTTCAATCCCCTCTCCGCGGCTCGAACCCGCGCCCCGCACTCGCGTAAGCGCGCTCGACCGCTGTGCTGCGGGGCGCGGATGGTCGAGCGCATGTTTTAAGCGCCGGGCGGCCACAGCCGTTGGATCTCCATCTGACGGCGGAGAGCGATCGGGCGGGGGCCTTCACAAAATGCCAGCGGCCGTTTGGGCGGCTGAGATGGCGCCACGTGGCACCATCTTGGCCGTCCATCTTCTGGAAGTTGTAGATGGTGCCACGGATGTCGGATTGACTCGATTTTTGTGTCGTTGGGCTGCGATCGTCGATCCGAATTCATCCGTGCGGTCGGATTTGTCATCTGAAGTGCGGGTTTACACCCTCCTGGCCCTTGATCTTCTAGGGTTCCCCGGTCTCTATCTGATGCTATGGATGCCTGATTAGGGCGATCTTGGAGTCGTTGAACTCCAATCGTCGCCCTGATCACATCCATACGGTTGGATCTTTAATCCGAGGCCCCGATAAAATTTTTGCCCTGTCCAAGCACATAAAAGGAGACAATTAACCTCCATTTTATTCAAACTACTGTAAATGCGAGATGATGCATGTTATGCAATATTTATATCATGAAATGCAATCCTATACTTAAGAACATGCATAAATAGGCCTTTAAGTAGTGTAAATGTGTTTACATCATACCCCCATGCCTATCTTTTGCTAGTCCCTAGCAAAAACTATATGCTATTTATAAAAGAATTATGTTAGATTATTTAGACCTGAGTTATTTTCAATCATTAAGAAATTGTCTACTTAGGAACTGAACTTTCAAAGACACAATAGTGCCTGGGTATCAACCAAAATGCAGACCGCCTCAAGCCCTCGCCTTATTGAAAGAAGAATTTCTTTTTTTTTTTTTTTTTTGGATTTTCAAATTTTAGGGTTTAAGAGTGGCTTTCTACGGCCATTCAACTCACCCAAGATTTGATGAGAACCCTAAGTTTTAAGCATCTTATTGTGATTGTGATAGACTCGTTGACCGGCAATTAAAACGGACTTCGGATTTCTACGCCTCTAGGTGACCTCAAAAAGAATTCTACCTAAAGGTGTATCTTTACAACCGGTAGCTTTCTCCCTACTTTTATTTTTTAATGGGGTCAACACAAGGGTGAATCCAGTGTATATCTCCCCGGTTTATTCTACTTCTTCGCTTCTTCCTAAGTGTTTTGGGAATTTTTAGTGCATTTTCTAAGCTGGGTTCTGGACAACCGGTCGATGAGCTGTTACCACCGACAACTTGCCAGCCATACTCGTGCGGCGAAGTGTGGCTTATTTCTTTTTGTTCTTTTCTCCTTTTTGATTTTTTTTTTCTCTTTTTTTTTTTAAGTAGGTGGCTTTCCTGGTCTAAGATTTACCTAAAGGCAGCAAAAAGAGAAAGGTCTAGTGACTGGGCTCTGGACAACCTACCTATGGGCTGTTACCCACGATAACTTGCCAGCCATATCACCCTAGAAGGTTCATTAGCTACCCAATTTCCGTTAAAATCGCCGAACAACGAGTCAGTGCAAAGAAAGTGTGTAGATGCTTAAGACTCAAAATTCCCACACATCAGAGGGCGGGCTGATAAGTCGTGTACTTATCACCCAAACTTATTTACTCCTATTAAAATAAAATTCAAGTTGGCGAGAACTCGAAAAGCAAATCCACATTTTAGTGGATACACGGGCTGATTAAGTTCAAAGACCTGAAGGGTCTTTGTGTTCAGATCTTAATGTAGTATTTCTTAAGATTGAAAATTTTCTTAAACCCAAATTCTCTTTCCTAATTCTGATTTTTTTCTCTTTTTTTTATATATAAAACAAATCTACGGAGCTGACGAATGAATTCAGAGATGAATATCCACCCCCCCATGCCTATCTAATGAATGTCCTCATTGTATTAAAAAGACATAAAACAGAGTGGAAAAGAGAAGAAAGCACCTGAATTGCGTGAATATCAGGTCTGCTCCAAGATGGAAATGAAAAAGAACTGTATAAGTGCTGAGTTTAGTGCCTTCAGCTAGGCACACTATACAAAGAAAAGAAATAAAGAATTCACAAGTGCAGGTCAGAATTAAAATAAACAGAAGAATCCTCCGACCTATCAACAGCGGTCCACAGATGTGGACCAGATTGTGGTGCAGACCCATCCCCCATAATCGAGAATATCTTAGGTTCTGGATAAAAATTACCCAAAACCTAAAATCAGAATGCAAGCAGGGTCGGGCCTGCGATTTATGAGGATGCAACCCAAGACCAAAAAGTCGGGTTACAGAGAATTGAAGCTCAAAAGGATAATCATTGAATGTGTGCTTGAGTTGAACATCCTCGAAACAAATGTTGTAAGGGTTCTGATTTGATGGTTTCAGCTTAAAAGGAACCCTTCGACTCAATCTTCCATTTCCTCCAAAATTAATTTCCCAAATCAACACTTCCCAGCTCCTATCCTCCTCATTCAGCATATCAAATTCCAGGACCTCTTGTATATTCATCACCCCGTCTGAAATCTCCAAGTCTAAATGATGTGGCAAATCAAAATTGACTTGGGTCTAATTATCTCAGAATTAGAATCATCAATAAGCTCAACAGGGTGTAACTGATAATCAGGGCATTGAATTGATTCCTCCAGAAAATGCGATTCTGGATCCGTATCGTGTGCCCTAATAAGATTAGTTTCCTCAGTTATTGGGCTATCAAATGATCTATCAGATTCCTCAGGCCCAATCGTCTCACAAAAATCATGATCTGAAAACTCGTGTGAGACTTCGCAACTTGAATCTTCACCATCAGGATCCGTATCAATGTATGTCCCAAAATCATTTGTCACTTTGCGTTCCAAGGAGACATACTTTTCCTCGTAACCCGGCTCAGGGATTTCAGGTGAAGAAATCAGATCATCCTTAATTGGTTGTTTTAATTCAATCATGTCAGCTTCGTAACATGTGTCCCCCCAACAGGTGCCTGAGCGGGTTCTGTCGTTGGCTTTCCTGAAGGAGTTCATCCTGGGAATTATTCCAAGATTGAATCAAAGAAACCACGAATCTCATCCTCAATTTCGCTAATTTCCCAAGTAGAAACTCACCCGGGTTCTTATCCTTAACATCCTGGAGCCAATCCAACAAAGGCTTGTTTAAATCATCAATCATTTCAATCAGGGGCTCCAATCTCTCAATGCAAGGTATTGGCTGAACTTCTAAAGATTGAATGATATTCCTCAAGTTAGCCAGAACCTTATCTTGAACCTGATTAACCTGAACCAAATGAGTTGGTTCAGGGTTGGGCGGGTTTGACATCAATGTAGAGGAATTAACGAATTGAGATTCGTTATACCCTTCCTGATGATAGGTCAGTTCAGATTGTTGAAAAGATGGTGATGACCTAAAGGCAGTGAAATCAGAGGATGGGTAAGGATCAGTGTATCCTTCTTGATTGTAGATTGTATTAGGTTGTTCATGAAAGGAGGACGATCTATAATTGATGTAGCTCTGAGAAGGATAGAAATCAGAATCAAAGTGTTCAGGGTTAGACCCTAAACACGGGGGTCCGGAATTATATCCCCAATCCGAATTATCCCAACTAATTGATGGTCGATTACAATACGAGTTGGGATAATCGTCATGTTGAGGATAATTTACAACAGGAGGGAAAGAGCGGGAATGCGTGAAATATGTGGAAGGATTCATGATACATCGGAGGAAGAAAGGTGCCCTGCAATACAAACAATCAAACCTGTCCTTAAATAGGTTAGCCTAAAGACCTACAGACTCTCAAAACCCGTCTTGAGATAAAGGAACGATTTGATCTACTTCCGTCTGTTCAATCCAACCAGTTAGAAGGAGGGACTAGGGAGAAGGTTCTTCCTTCGGCTTGCGCCTCCGGTTCCTAGTGTACCCCCCAGCCGCGATCGTTTGACTCTGCTCCCCTAGCTAGAAATCAGATTGAACAGTAGAAACAGACTAATCGAAAATAATCTCATTCTGGGTTCTGAAGAGCGAGTCCAATCCTTAAGGCCAACGTCTACTCTGTTTTATTTAGGGCTAGGTTTGAATGTGCTTTGGAATGTGATGGGCCCTTTAAATGGGTTGTGCCCTTAATGATTGATTGATTTGTGTGTGAGTGCACAACCAGTGGTTTTCAAGCAAGATTGTTTTTGATGTGGTGAATTTTAAGATTCAAATCTTGCTTAGTAGCTTTTAGGATTCAACTTTAGGTGTTTTCAATCAAGTTTCGTTGGCACACCAAGTTTTACAAGCATAGGTGAAGATGTTTTCCTTTAAAGTTTAAAAAGAATGTGGAGTGCCTGGTAAATCCCTAAGAGTTGAACCTAATTGGCAGCTACTTGATGAGTTGATTTTATTTGAAGTGGTGCGGCCCAATCAACTTAAACAATTGGCCTGTTGCACCACTTAATTAGGCACACAAATGATTACCTAATCTGATTTCTACTCAATTATGCGTTTGGATGTGTGTACCGACTCCTAAGATTGGATTACCGGTTGAGTTTGAAAATCAGATGAGGTTGTGTACCTCTGTGAGATTTTTTTTTTAATGTGGGGGTTGGAGTGAGTATGGATGTCAAACAACAAACAATCTGACCTTAGAGTTTATAAAAACACCTAGGTTGATTGATGTTTGAGTTATTATGTGATGAAATGAAATCTAATGGGTGGGAGGTGGGGGATAACTTACAAAACCTTCCACAGCACTTTACTCCGATCTACCGCTTTTGTCTGTCTCGAAAGAGTACCTGCAATTACAATAAGAAAGGAGAAAAGTGAGGTAAATGATTTATAAGTTACAAAACGCGAAGAGAAATCAAAGAGCGTTACCTCCCCGGCAACGGCGCCAAAATGTTGAACGCTACGAACCTACGCTAACGTGTTCGGTTTTGGAAAACCTGTCGTTATAGTTCGAAAGCGAAGAATTCGTGTTCAACAAATAAAATTTATACCGAAATTAAAATTCCGGGTCGAACACAGGCAGGCAGACGTTTGATTTAAAAACTACGCGTTTCTTTTTATTTGTTACAGAATAATTAAATTTAGAACCATCTAATTATTTACAATAAATAGAAGAGAGAGAGAGTAAGAGAGAAAGAGAATATTACACAAAGAAATCAAAATGAGATGTAGAATAAACAAGGAATTTTTGTATTGAAGAGATTGTTCATTACAACTAGAAAGCATAAAACAATTACTCTAGAAAGCGATAAATTTACTCTAGAAAGCATTAAAAGAATGGAGAGAGAAATGTCCTCCTCGACGATTGCTTGGAGGACGAGTAGCTTAATCTAGAAAGCAGTAAATCTATACTACAAAGCGGTAAAAAGAATAGGGAGAGAGAAATCCTCCTCGACGGTTGGTTGGAGGACGAGCCGGACGGGACGACGCCTGGACGAAGGAGAACGAAGCGGGACGAAGGAGGACGAAGCAGAAGAACGGGAACGAAGCAGCACGCCATCGTCGTCGCGGGATCCACTTCCGAAGGGGAACGAAAATTGGACTTTATCTCGCGAGAAGCATCCCGGGTGTGGGACAAGCTTCTCTTGAGCTTTGGAGGGGTAGAGAAGAGAAAGAAGGGATGAGAATTTCGTATGGAGGGGGTCTCCTTTTATAGTTGCAAGGAGTGAGGGCAAAATGGACATTACATCTTCAAAATAATAAATAAGGGGTCTTTAGTGACGGATAAATCCGTCACTAAAGGCCCGACGTGGCCGTCGCCGCCGCGCCCACGCACGCCTCCTCGGCTGCCCGCTCCTCAACGCTCGCGCACGTCCAGCGCTTTTCAGCCATCCGATCGCGAGATCGGACGGCTTAAAACGCGTCCGCGCCCACTGCAACCCGCCCGCCTGCGCGTGTGATCGCGCATTACGCGGGGCGTCCAATCGCGCGTCGGCACTATCGGGCGCCCGCGACCGCACGATCTCCATCCGACGCTCCACGCGCCTCAATTACTCGCGCCTCCAATCCCCTCGCCGCGGCTCGAACCCGTGCCCCGCGCTCGCGTAAGCGCGCTCGACCGCTGTGCTGCGGGGCGCGGATGGTCGAGCGCATGTTTTAAGCACCGGGCGGCCACAGCCGTTGGATCTCCTTCTGACGGCGGAGAGCGATCGGGCGGGGGCCTTCACAAAATGCCAGCGGCCGTTTGGGTGGCTGAGATGGCGCCACGTGGCGCCATCTTGGCCGTCCATCTTCTGGAAGTTGTAGATGGTGCCACGGATGTCGGATTGACTCGATTTTTGTGTCGTTGGGCTGCGATCGTCGATCCGAATTCATCCGTGCGGTCAGATTTGTCATCTGAAGTGCGGATTTACACCCTCCTGGCCCTTGATCTTCTAGGGTTCCTCGATCTCTATCTGATGCTACGGATGCCTGATTAGGGCGATCTTGGAGTCGTTGAACTCCAATCGTCGCCCTGATCACATCCATACGGTTGGATCTTTGATCCGAGGCCCCGATAAAATTTTTGCCCTGTCCAAGCACATAAAAGGAGACAATTAACCACCATTTTATTCAAACTACTCTAAATGCGAGATGATGCATGTTATGCAATTTTTATATCATGAAATGCAATCCTATGCTTAAGAACATGCATAAATAGGCATTTTAAGTAGTGTAAATGTGTTTACATCACTAGCTCTCCCCGTACACTAAGTAGCTCACCTCGGTACCACGTATGCGAGGGCCGACCAGAGTCGACGTAGAGTGGCCAAACCCACGCCGGGTCTCAACACAAGGGCGGTAAGCTCCCCTCTACTACAACGGATAGTTGCTCTCTTCGGTACCATGTACACGAAGGCCAACTCACTTCCCTTAATAGCTGCCCATGGGCGGCATATTCCAAAACCATCCAGTTCTCCGTATTATGGTATTCTTGTCTACATTCCCCGTAGGGTTTGTACAAGAGCTTTTTCTATATCCGAGTTGGAATGTATGGAACAAGCAGTTCAATTTCCATTTTTATCACAATATGTAGTCCATTCCAGATAATATAGGCAGCTTTTGATTACTCAATCATTTACATGTATTTTCCTCTAGCCCTAGTGTTCATGCCATAACCTAGGGTTCAAGAATTTACTCTAGAGTATGAGTTTATTCCTTCCTAGAGTTCATCTCAAGTCCTAGGATTAACTACTTGCATGTATTAATTTAGAGTTTTATGGTTATAACCACTCTACCAGGGTAACCGGGTGGAATAGGGGCTCGTATAGTAGCTCCCAACGTCTCCGCAGGTCCCATACACCCGACGAACTAAGGACCTAAAACATGGATCGATAGGCCAAAAAGGTTCAGAATGATACTAACAAGGTATCATTACATAGAGAAATTCGTATAGAAAATGGAGACGTTTTGTTTGCGGAAAACCGATAACATTAGGGCCTCGCACGGGCCCAAAAACACACGGTCAGGCAGAAATTAGACGTCAGGGAAAGGTCCCAGACGTCTTAAAATAGTTCTCAGGGATACCTCTCTCGATGTTCCTCTATTAGACGTTTGGAACTCAGTGTCGACGTCCAAGGGTTCCGTCAGACGTCTGGAGGTGCTCCCGGACGTCTGAAATTACTTCGGTCCGCCTTCCAACTTCTGACACATATACGTACACTGTCAGGACTTTGGCAGAGAGGAAATACGGAAAGTAGATCTCTACCAGACATGTCACTCTACCTTCGGATGTCCGGTAAGACGTCTTGATGTCGCTCCGGACGTTTACTTCCGTGGAAAAATGACTTCCGCAGAACCGCTCTGGCTTCCCTCGCCACAGGCACTGCAGCAGAACAGCGTAGCACTCTCCTCTCGCTATCGCTCTGTCTCCCTGCTCTCTCTCCCTCTCGCTCGGCTCCCTGCTCACTCTCTCTCTCTCACTCAGCTATGGTGGTGTGAGACGAAGAGGAGGAGGGGGTATATGAAGGGAGGAATGGTGAGGGGAGAGGGATGGCTGTCGTAGGGAGTGGTGCGAGGTAAGGCCGTTTGCAGGGTGAGGCGTGAGGCATGGGCGAAGAGAGTGGCATGTGCACGAAACGCACTGAAAAGAAAAAGTCTTTTCAGACATCTGGCTCTTTCTCCAGATGTCTGGCGAACATCCCAGACATCTTAAAGGACCGAGAGGTGACGGGTCGTTTCAGATAGAAATCCGTTAATAACGCTTTCTTATGATTGTTTGATAATTGTCACAGAAAGTCAATTAACGACCTGTACTCCCAACATTATTATTTTCGTATTTTTTAGAGATGATTTTATAAATTTAAAATAACGTGTTTTCACACCTACGACGAAAGATTTATCATTATTGCGATTTCACGATCAATGAGTCTGATCAGGACCTATACAACTACGCATGGAATTTTGTACTTCTCAATATACGTGAAGTGAGCTCAAGTCACCTGATCTACTACATACACCTTTGAGAGCAGATCTGTGTCATCCCTTCGAAAGATCATTGTCTTTTATGCCCTCATATGCATACTAACTTTCCAATTTCAACACTAAGGTGGGTGTATCTCTTATTGATCCACCAAATGTGCATACTCAGATACAAAGATACATATCTGTCTCATGTCAAAAGATATGCCTTTTTCGTGATAGTGATAAGATAAGGACTTCTACATTTCCATCTCATTGAGTCAACTTCTTGACTTCACTTATGTGACTGCCTGAATCTCTATTCCTATGTAGAGGATGTGCATCAAGGACATCAGTCAGGCAACAACCTTTAGAGAAGATTGGCACTCTTCTTAGACTGGAGACTATAGTTGGATATTATGATGATTCTTGATGACTTATCGAAATCTTCGATCCAAACCATTTGGATCCTTTAATTCCTGTCATCGGTATATCAACATAGCACAGTATATTATCTCAATTGTATTAAGGGAACTATCTATTTAAGTGAATTTTTCATTTGTAAAGAAATGTGTTGTAGTATAGGATAGACTTGCTCAAGTCATTTAAATTTGTAACTCAGAATCAAAGAGTTTCGAGGTCGAACACAGGGAGCAAGTAATAGTAATTTAATCTTACCAATCACAAGAAATATAAGCAATTATAATCAAAATTTTACTTAGAACTACTCAAAATGATGTATATATAAACTCCAGTAGCAAGGTGCAAAAAGAACTGGTTAAAATGGTAATTTGAATCACCAATTAACCCTTTGAAGTTAAGCTTAAATATCTCAACAGTAATTGTCAATCAAATATTCACGTCAGCCAGATGAATATCCCAACAGAACTAAGGCACCAGCAGACATCTTAATTTGCTCAAAGTTAAGCTCAGCTTCAACAGAACAGAGGCAAAGGCCTCCTCTTCCTTCGTTCCTCAGCAGAGAGGCAAAGGCCTCTTAGATTCGCTAAGTGTAGAGAGAGTGCAACAGATGGCAAACCCCCCCTCTCTCTTTCCTCCTCTTTCTTTTCTCAGAAACCTGGGTTTAGCCAGGTAATCGGGAGGGTAACCGGGCGTGAACAAGGTCCAGACCTACAGGCATGGTCGGAGTTGAGGAGTGCTCGGTCGGGTAAGCGGGTCGTGAGGGTGAAGGGGACCTGACCCACGTGTTCTTGGGCGAAGAACGGGGGTCACAAATCCCTTATATGCGTGTGTGAGTCTTCTGAGTTCCACGATGTGGAACTATGAGTCCCCTCTTCGTCGCGATGTAGTAGCTGGTGAAGATGCCTCTAATTGAGGCCGAGAAGGAGGCTTTGGAGTTCACTTGAGCGCCAGGTTCGCTTCCTGGGACTTAGCCGCAGAGACTGGGAGGGAAACCTAGAGCTGTTGTGGTCGGAGAATTGAAGGTGTGGTTGGTGAAATTGCGGGTGGCGGTGGAGGTCCAGTCAGCACCTGAAGAGAAAAGTACGGCCTTACGGCAAATAACCTCAGGAGCTTCGTCGTGGAACGACGAGTGCTTTGGTGGGTG
This sequence comes from Thalassia testudinum, assembly GCA_037157565.1. Taxonomy (NCBI): domain Eukaryota; kingdom Viridiplantae; phylum Streptophyta; class Magnoliopsida; order Alismatales; family Hydrocharitaceae; genus Thalassia; species Thalassia testudinum. The sequence goes on along the minus strand of JAZHRO010000026.1, from coordinate 23,128,065 downwards.
CGGTGTGGCATGCGTGTGCATGAGGAGGCCTGATGACCTCGAGACGACAGTGAGGAGGTGCTCGTGTTGGGTGGAGTCGATGAGCAGCCAATCCCCTCAAATACTTGAGGGGTTTTGGTCAGTGAAGTATGGTGGACGTTTCTGGACCGGTGGGAGGTGTTTTGGTGGAGTGTAGTGGATTAATGAGGTCGTCGTAGGTATGCTGGAGATGGGGGATACGACGGTGGCACGAGCGAGGGAGAGTTCTGAAGCGGGTAGCGAGGGTGTGAAACAGATCAGTGTGAGTCGCGGAGTTGAGTGAGGACGGTTGCGGACGACGAAGATGCGGAGGTGGCACCAGCTATGATTGGTCGGTGCTGGAGACGAAGGTGCTCCTGGAGGTAGAACGGCGACTCTTTGAAGGGTAGAGAGCCCCTTGTAGGTTTGGCGAGGTGTGGAGGAACTTGGGGAGGATGAACCTGCTGCCTATAGTATGTGGCAGCAAGCGAGGAGACCGGTGGGAGTTGTAGGAGTGGAGTTGGAGTTGGCCTGAGGTAGGGGAGAAGAGGGTTTTGTGGGCCAAAAACTCGCTAAGGAGTTCGGCTTGACGAGAGGAACCCTTTTATAGAGTTTCAGGCGAGCTTCCAAGCTTGGAAATAAGCTTACGAACCTCAGATTTTGAAGAAGAAGATTCTTGAAATCCAAGGGTTCGCACAAGCAATATGGAGAGATTTGGAGTTGGAATTTAGGTTTGGTCGATCAGAGATCTCCTCAGGATCATCCCTTCCAATTTTGGAAGGGATTGGCCAAGCAATTAGAGAGGAATCCCTGATTGAGGGCTCGGGTGAATGGGTTTGCACCTGCCACGGCAGTAGGGACCCAATTGTGAAGAAGATGACAAAGTTGGGGGGCTGTTTGCAAGGTTTTTGAAAGTCAGGGGTGTATGTAAGAGAGAGAGTCTGAATGAACCAAAATGCAAACTAGGTCAAAATGATCTCTAATTGGGTTCAAATTTTGGTACAAACCTAATTTGGACCCAAGAAATCTAGTGGTGAAGTTGGATTTCAATTTTGACCAAGTTTGAATGGGTAATTTGTGTAAAAATCCAAATTAGGGTAACTTTCTATCTAAGACTATTTTAGATCAAAATAGGTTCAAATGGTCAAATTAAGGATACCAAACCTTATGGAATATTTTTCCATGAATTTTAAAAGGTTTATATAAATTTTAGCCTAACTAGACCCTCTGTTATTTAAGCAGATTTGAAATTAGGGTTTTGGGTCACAGTTAATTTTTGAAATGTGAGAAAACCCATTTCTGTCTGCATGAACCTACTTATTAGACTTTAATGCTCTTTTGACCTTAGGTTAACCCTTGGGAAACTCTGGTTAACCCACTTATTAGACTTTTAAATTCTTTTTTTTTGAAGGGAAAAGCTTTTTTTTCAAATTTTTTTTTTCCTTTTCTTTTTTAAGCAAACTAACCTAAGATTCAAATGGAAACCCAATCTAACTACCTAGACTTTTTTTATTTTTTTTTCACAAAAATAAATAGCCTTTTTTTTTTTAAATGAAATTGCTAGAAGAAAATCTACCCTAGGGTTTGAAAAAAGGAAATTCTAATCTAAGAGGAGATGTGCACTTGATGATTTTTCTGCATCCGATGTGTGCGTAGATCTCGTTTTTCCTGCTTTCCTGCACATCCAACAAACAAGCAGAGGAATATTTGTCACTAAAAGCTCAAAAGATCGAAATCAATTTCGTTGCCTCCTCGACAACTGCACCATTTGATAGGAGGCAATTCTCGCGCGTGTTTTGAAAACAGAGATCTCGTCGTAGTATAGTACGCGAAAATACTCGTCAAAAATAATCTATAAAATAACGAGACTTGAGTCCTGGTCATTCGTCTCTGGGAGGTGTTTAGGAAATGTAGATTTGAATTCAATCTAGCTCGTTCTAGTTATTCAAAAATGCATGTCAATTTACAAAAATTTGTATTGATGCATAACATGCTTAGTTGTAAGAGAATACAAATTTCGCGCATGCAACTTTAATCACAAAGAAATATGGCAATCAACTCATTGTGATTTTCACACATAGACATAGAGATATATAAAAGATGATTTCATTGATTGCATCATGGTGGCTACAGAGTAAAGCTCACGGAAAGCTTGTACAGGAAAGCTTGAAAGTAATAAACTAGCTAACAGAAAACAATTGCATACATGAATCTATGGGGGAATTATGCATGCATCATTGGGGGAGAATATGGAGCTACACTACTAAGCAGTAATAAAGCATTAATCAGCGAAGAACTACACTACTTATCTAGCTAACTGAATGAAGGGCATTCGGAGGTAGCTCTAATGGCCTTTGACTTGGTTGAGAGGAGGAGGGGCGACCAATGGTGCTTAGGCCGGCTCTTGGAGAGAGGTTGGAGGTGATCTAGTCTTGGCGTGGAGGTGATGGGGATGCCATGGTGTGCTCGTGGAGATAGAGGTGGAATGAAGCTAAAACTAAATGGAAGGCTAGATGGGTGCAAATGGCCACCCAAAGGTCCTTTAAGTAGACCCAAGGGAGCCTCTCTAGAGAAGTGTGGAACTCTCTCGAGAGGCCTATGGTGGGAGCTCGTGGGAGAGTGAGAGAGAGGATGGATGGGTGGTTTTTAGATCCACATTTGGTGGATCTAAAAATTGAATGCATCTTGATTGCTATTTTTAGCAACCAAGGCAACAACACATGGTAGAGAGTTCTAGAGAACTCTAAGCTAGGTATTTTCTTGTAGATGATGTGTGTGGGTCGAAACCTAGGTGGCTAGGTTGATTAGGTTAGGTTCTAGTGGGTTTAGGTTAAGGTAGGTCTCAAATTAGGGTTGTAAACCCTAATTCATTAAGGTAAAATGAAATTAAACTTGATACAAGTTTAATTGGATGTGTGAAACCCTAATTAAGAGTAAAACAACTCAATTAAGGTAGATCTAGGTGAATTGAACTTTCACTGAGTCCAATTGGACAATGTGTGCTGAGATTAGGGCTCAATTGGACTCAATGAGTCCAATTGAATAGGCTGATGGAATTGACTAAGATCCAAGTCAATTAAGTTTAGTGACGACTTAATTAGGTCCTTAGAGAGGTTTAGAGGTGATGTACTAGGGTTAGGGTACCTTAATTTAGGTTCCTATGGGGTTGAAATTGGGTTTAGGGACCTAGGAATTCAAGATCCAAGCTTGAAATCAAAATCAGGAACTAGAGAGCAGTTCCAGATGTCTGACAATAGTGTCAAACGTCTTAAAATGAAAAGTTAGATGTCCAGACTTGTTGTCTGGAAGTCCAAATAGAGGCAGGGAAGAATTAAGGTTCTGTCTGCAGAAATTGGACGTCCAGACCAAGTGTCTGGACGTCTTAAAATGCTGCAAAAGTGGGTTTTAGGTGCACGGGTTGTGGCTAAGGGTTCTGGACATCCTGTAACTCATCTGGACGTCCAGATAGAGGATGGAAATAGGATTTTAGGGCTTTCTAGGGTACAGTGACCTAATCTAAGGATGGCTAAGGCTTGGAAAAGCTTTTAAGCTATCTTAGGGTTAGGATAGACCTAAGTTCTTCGTAGTTTACTACTTTATTCCTACGTAACAGAATGGCATATCTCAACCCCTTACATTATTGTCTACTACATCTTATTCATGGTCTTCTGCTCCAGCTCTGCTCCAACTCTAGCCTCAGGTCCACTTTATCAGAATAGCTCTGGTACAGCTCTGCTGCCTCCTTGTGTTCCTTTAGGACCTTGATCAGTTTAATCTGCAGCTCCTTAGTTAATCTGGCACTAATAATCACAGGGAACGTCTTTAGAGGTCCCAAAAATTGATATTTCAAACTCTTAGGCAATGGTTTCAATTCAAACTGGGGCGGGCTTAAGATTGAAGGTAAAGATGATGCTGATGAAGATTCATCATGAGGAAGAAGTTGAAAGTGAATAAAATCAATAACCTCTTCAGAATGTGTCTGGTTTGCCATAGAGGGTTGTGGGTCAAATCCATCACAACAGGAGAAACTTTCAATTGCAGAAACCACCATACATGTTTCAATATTCAAGTTGTCTTCCTCAAGTTCCTTTATAAATCCACAATCCTCGAATTTGTTGATCGCCTTAAAAATATCCAATTTCAATTTTTGATCCCCAAAAGCAATTTCCATGCTACCGCTCTCACAGTTGATATTGGCCTTAGCGATAGCTAGGAATGGATGCCCCAGAATGATGGGCGTGTTCCTTAAATTTTCAGGTACATCCATGTCAAGGACAAGAAAATATACATGAAAATATAAATCCTTAACCTTGATAATAACATCTTCAATAACACCTCGTGGATTTGTGACCGAACAGTTCACTAACTGCAGCGTTACTGAAGTCGACCGAAGTTCATCGAATCCGAACTTCTCGTAAAGAGAAGTCGGAATTAGGTTAATGGATGTACCTAAATCCAGAAGTGCTCTATCAAAGGTGTAATCTCCGATGACACAAGAAATCAAAGGAGCACCTGGATCTCTCTTTTTTTGAGGAAGGTGATGCTGGATAACAGAATTAGCCTGCTCGAAGAGTACCACCTTCCTCGGAACAGACTCCCTCGACTTACGCTTCTGTGTGCATAAATCTTTTAAAAATTTAGCGTAAGCCGATGTGTTTGATAGCATCGAGGAGCGGGATATTGATCTCAACATTCTTGAATAATTCAAGAGCTCCTTGTTACTATCAACAAGCTTTTTCTTCCTAGTCTTAATCAAGGCCTTAGGAAAAGGAACATGAGTCAAATCTTCGAAATCAAGTTCCTGAGCCTTGATTTCTTCTTCAAAGTTCTCCTTTCTCTCCTCAGGCTCTCCAGGATTTAGTAGATCAGAATAGTGTGATTGTGGATCCTTAGTTTGTTTTCCACTCCTCAAGGTAACAGAATTAGCAGATGCATACGGGCTTGCGTCTTAGGGAGGGTTAGGAAAGATTAGAGGGGCTTCATTAGCCAGAAACCTTGATTTGAAGAAGCAGAAGAGGAAGGACTCTACTCAACCACCTAAGCATGTGCGTACGGGTCCCTCTGATTCCCGTACCCTTGGGCTTGATTGCCCGGATTCTAGATATTACGTGGGTTGGGTACGGGTTGAGATGGCAGAGATCTGGGTTAACGAGAATTAGCAATGAACCTAGCTTGCAAATTGTCCAGCGAAGTTTTCATTTGTTGCATGAGTTGAAGCATAGATCCTTGCATTTCTACCATCTGTCAATTCAAATCAGCTTGCCCTACAGGTTGACAGGCATTCCAAGCTGGCTGATTGACCTAATTCGAGGGTAGCTGAGTGTAAACATGACCCTGACCCATTGGTCTTTGCGAAACATAGTTGCTGGGTCAGAATTGGGTCTGCTGCCTTAGGTTTTTCCAAGAGAAGTTAGGGTGGTTCCTCCAACCTGGATTATAAGCATTGGAGTAAGGGTTGGACCTAACATTCTCCTGTACAACATAGACATCCACATAGGGTGAGGATGGAGAGAAAGAAAGGGAGGGATCAGAGAAACTGGGATCAAAGGCCCCAGTTTGAAACCCATGGGGTTCCGAATAATGCTGGCTTACAGGTTGAGCAATGTCCAGTTGATTCACGAACTCCTGTCAAGAAGGAGCTCGCGACGAATGGAATCCCGAATTCTAGGATTGAGCGGATCGAGAATTATTCATTGAGTTTCCAGCCATCCACTTCTCCATCCTTTTGGTAACCAGGTCCACCTTATCCGGTTTATTACAAATCAGTTCCATATCGAACGAATGAGAGATGTGGACTTCATTAACATTCGATCTGGGTTGTTGGGACCGATTTAAAGTATCCATTGAGGCATGATTGATTGAATTTTCACTCATCTTCTCAAACAAATCGTGCGCGCTATCTGCATCTTTATTGAGGAAATTGCCTTCGCAAGAAGTGTCCACGTGATTTCTGAGTTGCTCAATCAACCCATGGTAAAAGATCTACACGAGCTACCATTTCGATAGCTCATGGTGTGGACACTTCCGCAATAGATCCTGGAATCACTCCCGGGCAACATGAAACTACTCCCTCGGCCGCTGGGCGAAGGTAGTAATCGCCCGTCTCAAAACATTGGTACGTTCGACAGGGAAGAATTTCTTCAGGAAAGTCGATTTCAGATCATTCCGTGTTACGATCGGCCTGCCTATGGTCCTGTACCAATGAGCGGCTTTATCCCTAAGAGAGTAGGGAAAGAGCCTCATGATCATTTGCTCTTCATTCACGTTTCATGCCTTGGTGATTTGGACCAAAGTGGTTAAGTCCTCCAAATGCTGAAACGGGTCTTCAGAGCCAAGCCCATGAAAGTGTTTGATTAGGCTTAATACATGGTGCTTGATTTCTACGTCTCCGGCAGGAATCTGGACACCGAGACGTTCCCCGTAATTTGAAGGATCATAAAAATCCTTCAAGGGCTGAGCGCCCTACATTCTCTGGAACCATTTTTGCATTCTCTGCATATGTTCCAACTGCCTTTGAGACATCTCCTGTGGATTCTGAGGCAGAGGAGGTTGTTGATCGGCTATGGGATCAATTTAGCCAAAATCCAATTTACGCCTCCTAGAATACTCTAATGGTCCTTCTAATCGGGGATTCAATGACCTCCTTCCAAGCATAAATTAGGAAGAGGTCGGAAGGACTGGGGATAAGAACCCTGTAGCACAACAAAACAAGCCTATCCTTAAGTGGGTAGCCTAAAGATCTATAGACTACTAGAATTCGTCTTAAGATTATAGATGATTTACTCTACTTGCGTCCAATCAATCCAACCAGTTAGAAGGAGGGACTGGAGAGATGGTTCTTCCCTTGGCTTGTGCCTTCGGTTCCTAGTGTACCCCCTAGCCATGGTCGTTTGATGCTACTCCCTTAGCTAGATATCAGATTGATTAGTACAAGTAGGTTAATCGTAAACAATCTCAGACTGGGCCCCGAAGAGCGAATCAGTCCTTAAGGCCAACGTCTACTTGATTTTATTTAGGCTTGGGATTGTAGTGCTTATGGAATGTGGTGGGCCCTTAAGATGGATTGTGCCCTTAATGATTAATTGAGTATGTGTGAGTGCGTGCACAACCAGGGTTTTCAAGCAAGATTATTTTTGATAAGTGGATTTTAAAGTTCAAATCTTGCTTAAGTAGCTTTTAGGTTTTGAAATTAGGTTAATTCAATCAAGTTTCAAGGCAAACCAGATTTTCAAGCACAAGTGAAGATCTTTTTCCTTTTGAAATCAAAAGTAAAGTGGAGTGCCTGGTATTGACCTAAATTGAAAATCCTAAAGGGAAGCTACTTGGTGAGTTGATTTTAGGTTAAGTGGTGCAGCCGAAACAACTCAAACAATTAGCCAAAATTGCACCACTGAGTTAAGCACACAAAATGATTGGCCTAGACTAATTTCTACTCTTTTATATGTTGATTTACGTGCACCGATTCCACAGATCAGAATCCCGGTTGAGTAGATAAAAATCAATTAGGTTATGTGCCTTGAATGTGGGTGAAAGTAGTGTGTATGTTGATTTACCCCATGTTCGTGTCGCGTAGAGCGCGTTTCGATAGGAAAACGTTGTAGTATAGTGCGTAATACGATCAAACAAAGATATTCAATAAAAGATAACGAGACTTAAGTTCCAGTCGTTCGTCTCTGGGAGGTGTTTGTTTTACTTTTGAATTCGATATTTTACCGCTCTACTCTGTTTAAAATCACACGTCGATTTATGATTATTACGTATTGAAGTATGACATGCTTAGTTGCAAGTATATCAGGAATTAAAAGCAGGCAACATTAATTACACAAAAGATATTGCAATGAGCTCATGTGATTCTCAACACATAGACATAAATATATATAGAAAAAATATTTTTCATTCATTCATTTAGAAGATGTTTGCAACATGGATGTAGAGGAAAGCTTGTATAGGAATGCCTAAAAATGTAAATCTAGCTACCAGAAAATGATCGCATACAGGAATCTACGGGGGGATTTTGCATGCATCATTGGGGGAGAATAAGAACTACACTACTAAGTAGTAAATAGAAGCAGTAAATGTAAAGAGATAGCTACTAATCTATCAGAAGTGAGGGCATTCGGAGGTGGGCTCCGATGGCCTTGGAGTGGTGGAGAGGAGAAAGAGGGGCAGCCAATGGAGCTTAGGCCGGCCCTTGGAGAGAGGTTGGAGGAGTGATCCAGCATCCTAGCATGGTGTCCTTCATGGTGGTGCTCAGCTCATGGAGATGGAGTGGAGATGGTGGTGGCTAGCCTAAGTGGAGGTGGGTGGAGCCAAGCAAGCATGGCCAAAAAGTGGATGGGTGCAAATGGCCACCCCTTAGGTCTTTTTATAGACCTAAGGGAAGCTCTCTAGAGAATTATGGAATTCTCTAGAGAGGCCTACGGTGGGAGCTCGTGGGAGAGTGAGAGAGAGAGAGGATGGATGGTGGTTTTTAGATCCACCAAATGTGGATCTAAAAATTGAATGGCTTTCGGTTGCTAATTTTAGCAACCAAGGCAACCACACATGGTAGAGAGTTTTAGAGAACTCAAGGCTAGGTATTTTCGTGTGGATGATGTGTGTGGGTGTGTGTGGGTCGAAACTTAGGTGGCTAGGTTGATTAGGTTAGGTTCTAGTGGGTTCAGGTCAAGGTATGTCTCAAATTAGGGTTATAAACCCTAATTCACTAAGGTAAAGTGCAATTAAACTTAATACAAGTTTAATTAGGTGTGTGGAAACTTAATTGAGAGTAAAAAAACTCAATTAATTTAGGTCTAGGTCAATTGGACTCTCACTGAGTCCAATTAGACAGTGTATGCTGAGATCAGGGCTCAATTGGACTCGATGAGTCCAATTGAATAGGCTAATGGAATTGACTAAGATCTAAGTCAATTAGGTTTAGTGAGGACCTAATTAGGTCCTTATGGAGGTCTAGAGGTGATGTACTAGGGTTAGGGCACCTTAATTTAGGTTCCTATGGGGTTGGAATTGGGTTTAGGGACCTAGAGATCCAAGATCAAGGCTTGAATCTCAAACAGGAACTAGAGAGCAGTATCAGACGTCTAATAATAGAATCAGACGTCTTATACTCAAAACTCAGAAGTCCAGACTTGTTGTATGGACGTCCAATCAGAGTCAGGAAGGATTCTAAGTTCTGTTTTAGGTATTCTGCAAAAATTGGATGTCTGACAAAGTGTTTGGACGTCCAATAACACTGCAGAAGTGGGTTTGAGGTGTGCGGGAGGTGGCTAAGGGTTCTGGATGTCCTATAACTTATCTGGACGTCCAGATAAGGGTTGCAACTAAGGTTTTAGGGCTTCCTAGGGTGCTGTGACCTAATCTAAGGGTGGCTAAGGCTTAGGGGAGGTCTCTAGGCTATCCTAGAGCTAGGATCGACATAAGCTCTTCACATTTTACTGCTTTATTCCTACTTAATAGAATAGCAAAACTTAACTCCCTTACATCATTATTCCTACATCTAATCTAAGTCTTCTGCTCCAGCTCTGTTGCAACACCTGTTATTCCTGATCCAGCTTCAGATCCTGCTCCAGATCCAGCTTCAGATCCTGCTCCAGATCCATCTCTAGATCTACCTCCTGATCAACTTATTGCCTGCAATCGACATAATGCACTTAATTAGCACATTATAACATTATTTTATGCATAGCTAAAGTAAAGCAGTAAAGATGCAGATAATGCTTATGCATGCATGAATTACCCTAACTTATGCTAAGTCCTAACCTAATTTAAGTCAATTAAGACCTATGATTGCTACGCAATCATACCCCCTCTTATATTTGTACTTCATGAAATTCCCGTATCGGGTTACATTCAGCTTGACCCTAAATTTAGAACAAGAGGTGATCGAGTGAGTCGAAAGTGGTTGTTGCGGACGATTTCTAGCTCCAATGCGAGCATTGGAGATGGAGTCGGTTGTTCTTTTATTTAGGGTCCTAAAGTGTGTTTGACATGTAGCTCAGAGGTTTTCCTAAATGTTGGCATAAAAATTTTCAATTTTGTTGTATCTACCCCCCCATGCCTAAGTTCATGTATGTCCTCATGCATGAATATAAAAGAAAATAAATATTGCAGGGAGAGAATGGGTAGAAATCACCTGTAATTACTCCTGAAATAATATTCAGCACCGACCAACCTGTCAGCATGCAATATACAAAAAAGAAATATGCTAAAAGAAAGATATGCTACATATAAAAATGGTTATGTATAGATGCTGGTGGGATGTGGGATATATGCTATCTATATGTGCTGAGTTTAATGCCTTCAGTTGGGCGAAAACTCAATCAGATGTATCAGTTCTAGCATAGGAGCCGATCAAGATTAAGAGAAAGATGTGCTCATGTGCTCCTAGAATCAGTGGTCCGGAGATGCAAACCAACTGATTGTGCACCCCTACTCCAAAAAGTCTAGCTATAAGAAAGTGTGGAGTGGGTAAGGGCTTCAATTTGATCACGGGTGGGTCAAAGTCAAAAATGGGAATGGGAGGAGCAAACTCGAGGGTGGGAATCTGCTGATCCGTATGCATGTGAATTCCCACTGAGTCGCTCCCTATGAAATAATCGGTTGTGACTGCATTAACGGGAAACCCGTTAGCTGTGGTCACGTCTTCCTGCAACGACAGGGGCGATTCAGTAATGTGTGGATCAGGATACCTGGATTCAGGGGTGCTGTGGTCAGAAGCACACCCTAAATAGTCAGATCCTCGGGGAGATATGTGCAGTGCAGTGGTCTCAGTCCCATGTGGATCGAGGTCCAAGAACCCTGATAGTGCGGACGAATAAGACATTGGGTCGTCACAAAGGAGCCCAATGTTACCACAGTATGCCGAATCTTCGTCTTCACCATCCTCCTCTATGCGATCACAGTTGAAGTTCTTTGCTACCCTGAATATGTCCAATCAAAGTCTCTCATTGCCTAGGGCTATCTCCATACACCCGGATGCACAATCAATGTTTGCTCGGGCTGTTGCTAGAAATGGATGACCCAAAATAATTGGTGCATCTCAGAGATTAGGAGGAACTTCCATATCGAGAACGAAAAAGTCTGTGGGAAAGCAGAACCCGCGGACTTTCACGATCACGTTCTCGACCACCCCCTTGGTGTTTTGACTGATCTGTCAGCCAGTTGAATTGTGACCGAGGTGGGCTTCAACTCCCCAGATTGACACTGATCAAATATGGCAGTGGGAGATAGGTTGATGGGCGAACCCAGATCTAGAAGGGCCCTATCAAATGGGGAGTCCTGCAAGAAGCAGGATATAAGTAGGGTACCGGGGTCTTTCTTCGTCGGTGGTAAGTAAGCTAGAATCACGGCGCTAGCCTCTTTCGACAGTACCGCCTGTCATCCAATTATTGGCTGTCGCTTCGGGGTACAATACTCCTTGAAGAACCTAGCGACAGCGGGAATGTGATCGATAGCCTCGAGGAGGGGGACCTAAATATGTACTTCCTTGAACATCGATTTCAAGTCCTCAAAATTTCGCGTGTCCTTTTTCCGAGCTACATTCCGTGTCAGAGCCTCAGGAAAAGGGACGGGAATCTCAGGGTCGATTGGCCTCTTACCCTTATCTACCGCAGGTGGCTCCTAAGATGAAGGATTCGAACTCGCCTGCGGAGAAGGGTGGGAAAAATCAGGACCCGCCTGCCTATGTGGTGGGTCGAATGTCTTCCTTCCGCTCCTCAAAGAGACAGCGTGTGCATCGGCTTGCTGTCCATGAGGTGGTGGGGGGGCGAAAGGGGTAGGATACGCGGGGTTCTCCAAAGGCGGCTGGCCTTGCACGTAACCGGGTGGTGCAGGAAGTGCCTGTAGTATGGCGTGTGCCTGTTCCTGCGGTGCCTGAAACCTAAGCGGGGCACCTTGGTTCTGCACATATCGAGGATTTGGGACAGGTTGGGAGGGCAAGGCTCCCTAAGTTCTATGCTCTTGCAAGAACTGGTTTTGCGTGTTCTGTATAGTCTGTATCTGATCAGCCATCGCCTTCATAATCTGCAAGCTATCTTGTGTAGACTTCCGCATCGATTCTTGCAGCTCCTCTTTCAGTGCCTCCAAAGGGTCAGCCCGCTTTGGAGGGTGATTGGCAGCTTGGTGCAGCGGCTGGTATAAAGAACGGGGTTGCTGCTGATGAGGGAATGGCTGCTGCATAGGATACGTGTTTTGCGCATTCCCGTATTGCCTGGTCTGGTAGTGTAGATCTTGATGTGGTCTCTATGAATTACCAGACTAGGAGAAGTTCGGATGCTGGCGCCAACTAGGGATATGTCTCTGAATACCGATTATTACGCCCGTATCCTTGGATAGCACTGACATCCTCGTAGGCCGAAGATGTCTGAGACGTATATCTGTCAAGGGGATACGCATTATAATCTGCGGGTGGTGCGTAACCCTTGTCATATGGTGCCAGATCTGGATTATTTACGGGATCCTAATATGCGGGATCTCGTAAATACGGAGAAGATGCATCCCGAGTGAGTAGATTGACTCGAGCAGGTGGGGCTCGGGGTGCATAGGAGGGTCTTGAGGCAGCAAAGCTCGAGTCAGATTGACCCTGACTGATCTGGTCAATCTTCTTCTCGAGTAGATTTATTCTATCTAGCTGCTTGACGATGATATCCATGTCGGCTCGAATAGACCCGGTGTGAGTCTCGTGGACACCAACCCGCCGCTGACCAGGCTGTTGGAACTGGTTCATGGATGTGGCATTCTTCGAGTTCTCTGCTAATGATTTAAACAGCTCAAATGCACTGTTCTCGTCTTTTGCGAGGAAATTCCTGCCATTAGATGCATCAGCCAGATACTAATGTGTGTCATCCAGCCCATGGTAAAAGATTTGAGCCAGGTGCCATTTGGGTTTACCATGATGCGGGCATTTCTGGAGAAGGTCATGAAATTTGTCCCAAGCTTCATGTAACTTCTCCCCATCTCCCTGGGAGAAAGTTGTGATTGCGTGCCGCATTGCATTTGTTCGACCGATTGGGAAGAACTTTTGCAGGAATTCACGTCGTAATTTCGACCAGGTTCCAATTGGCTTCCCAATGATCTTGAACTAGTATGACGCTTTGTCCCTCAGAGAGAACGGGAAAAGCTTCATTAGAACAATCCTAAGATCGATATTCTTGGGTCAAATCGTTTCAGCGAGTCGACTCAGGTCGTCAAGGTGCCGGAACAGATCTTCGCTTGAGTTCCCAAAGAAATGAGTGCTAATCAACCTAATCACATTGGGTTTGAGGTCAAACGCGTCTCCACCTGCAGGAATTCTGACTAGTGGTGCGACGATTTATGCGGCTGGGTCGTAGAAACCCCGCAGTTGTTCTCCTCGCGGCGGGTGCTGCATCCTGTCAAGTGTCATTAAGATGCGATTCATGCTCTACCGATGCCGCTCCTCGGATTCGACTACCCGGGCTTCCAGACGAGCCATCGGGTCCAGATTCTCGATATCCTGACCCAATCTAGGTCCAGGTCTAGGTCCAGGATTAGCCATGGTGGCTCTGGGAGTAGAAGAAGTGGGGGGAGAAGATGGTCCCGACGAGGTAACTCGCTTCCTTGGGAGTGGCTCCCAAGGTCCAACCAAGCGAGGTCTAAGTGACCTCCTTCCTTGCATACGCCACCCAACCCCTGGGTTGGTGTAGCCAAGCAAGACAAGGCTAAGGCCTTGTCAATCAAGTGGTCCTTATGAATCGGATGACCAGATTTTTCATTTTAGGTTTTAATTCCTTAAGAAATTCGTCGTACAATCGACTGAAAGCGATTCCCGCCTCTTCGCTAACCTAGCCAAGAGGTTGAAACCACCCAATAGTACGATAACGAATTCAGGTTTTATTTCATATTTTAAAATTGATTTTTGCCCATTTTCTTCAGTTGGGGTTTTCTCTTGGTGAGTGGCGCACAAGGTGACCAACCTCACCGACTAAGTGCTACACTTGATTAAGTCTAGGTTAGCCCAAGTGTGGTCTCTAAGTTGTAAACCTAAAGATTTAACCTAAGGTTCATGCAATTCTATGGTTTTGTTCCTTTTCAGCAGCCCACAAAATAAAATTCGTTCTCTGACAATAGTTAGAATCTAATTAACTTAAAAATTGGTGAGTAGATTCCTTTTTCAATTATCGTTTCAGAGAAAATTTTTTTGGAATTTTTACTATTTCAACCGAATTTTTACGGATTTTTGAATGTCAGGGGGTTAGATCCGAAATTTTGACCCCTGGTCGATTTTTCGCTTTGAAACAATATCAAATGACTTTCAAAAATTCAGGAAAAATATGGAAAATAAAGCCAATGAGATCAGCTTTCAAACGCCATCATTTTTAGTCAAAAAACTTCGTGGATTGCTTGGAATTGCTTTCTGAAATTTGAAAAATCTCAATTCTGGGTCAGTCTAACCCTCGTGCAGTTCGCGAATTTTTAAAAATTTTATGCTTAGAAAATTTTCAAATGAATGGTGGTGTTTGAAAGATGGGTTGAAAATGAAGGTTTGACCTGAATTTTAGAAGTTTTTGCTTACTAATTTTTCATAAATCGAATTTTTAAATTAGACTTGCAATTTGGCCGAAAGTCAGAAGATGGTGGAAAGACTTTTTAAAGAGGGTTTGGGTTTGAAATACAACCCTTCCACCAAAACTTTTTTTTTTTTTTTTGAAACCTTTTGCAAATTTTTTTTCTTTTTTTCAAAAGGATAAATATTTTTTTTTCAAGGGATTTTCACAAATATATATATATTTTTTCTTTTTTCTTTTTCAACTACCTTAAGATTAAAAAAGAAGCCTAATCTAGATTTCTCTTTTTTTATTTTTTTATTTTTCTTTTTGATTTTTTTTCCTTTTCACAAAATTGAATAGAGATTTTTTTTTTCTAAAGAATTTGCAAGAAGTAGATCTAGTCCGAGAGTTCAAAAAGGAAACCTAATCTAAAGAGGAGATGATGTGCACCTAATTTTTTTCTTTACCGCGCTCGTTGTGTGCGCAGTTCCCATTTTTCTTTCGTGTTGTCCTGCACATCTAAAACAAAGTAGAGAGAGATTTGTTAGTGATAGTCTAAAAGATCGAAATCAAAGAAAATGACGTTGCCTCCCCGGCAACGACGCCATTTGTTCGTATATCGTAGAGCGCATTTCAATAGGAAAACGTCGTAGTATAGTGTGCAATACAATCAAACAAAGATATTCAATAAAAGATAACGAGACTTGAGTCCCGGTCGTTCGTCTCTGGGAGGTGTTTGTTTTACTTTTGAATTCGATCTTTTATCGCTCTACTCTGTTTAAAATCACACGTCGATTTATGATTATTACGTATTGAAGTATGACATGCTTAGTTGCAAGTATATCAGGAATTAAAAGCAGGCAACATTAATCACACAAAAGATATTGCAATGAGCTCATGGTGATTCTCAACACATAGACATATATATATATATAGAAAATATATTTTTCATTCATTCATTCAGAGGATGTTTGCAACATGGATGTAGAGGAAAGCTTGTACAGGAATGCCTAAAAATGTAAATCTAGCTACCAGAAAATAATCGCATACAGGACTCTACGAAGGGATTTTGCAGGCATCATTGGGGGAGAATAAGGACTACACTACTAAGCAGTAAATAGAAGCAGTAAATGTAAAGAGCTAGCTACTAATCTATCAGAAGTGAGGGCATTCGGAGGTGAGCTCCGATGGCCTTGGAGTGGTGGAGAGGAGAAAGAGGGGTGGCCAATGGAGCTTAGGCCGGCCCTTGGAGAGAGGTTGGAGTGATCCAGCATCCTGACATGGTGTCCTTCATGGTGGTGCTCAACTCATGGAGATGGAGTGGAGATGGTGGTGGCTAGCCTAAGTGGAGGTGGATGGAGCCAAGCAAGTATGGCCAAAAAGTGGATGGGTGCAAATGGCCACCCCTTAGGTCTTTTTATAGACCTAAGGGAAGCTCTCTAGAGAATTATGGAATTCTTTAGAGAGGCCTACGGTGGGAGCTCATGGAAGAATGAGAGAGAGAGAGGATGGATGGTGGTTTTTAGATCCACCAAATGTAGATCTAAAAATTGAATGGCTCTCTATTGCTAATTTTAGCAACCAAGGCAACCACACATGTAGAGAGTTTTAGAGAACTCAAGGCTAGGTATTTTCATGTGGATGGTGCGTGTGGGTGTGTGTGGGTCAAAACTTAGGTGGCTAGGTTGATTAGGTTAGGTTCTAGTGGGTTGAGGTCAAGGTATGTCTCAAATTAGGGTTATAAACCCTAATTCACTAAGGTAAAGTGCAATTAAACTTAATACAAGTTTAATTAGGTGTGTGAAAACTTAATTGAGAGTAAAATACCTCAATTAATTTAGGTCTAGGTCAATTGGACTCTCACTGAGTCCAATTAGACAGTGTATGCTGAGATCAGGGCTCAATTGGACTCGATGAGTCCAATTGAATAGGCTAATGGAATTGACTAAGATCCAAGTCAATTAGGTTTAGTGAGGACCTAATTAGGTCCTTATGGAGGTCTAGAGGTGATTTACTAGGGTTAGGGCACCTTAATTTAGGTTCCTATGGGGTTGAAATTGGGTTTAGGGACCTAGAGATCCAAGATCAAGGCTTGAATCTCAAAACAGGAACTAGAGAGCAGTATCAGACGTCTAATAATAGAATCAGATGTCTTATACTCAAAACTCAGAAGTCCAGACTTGTTGTATGGACGTCCAATCAGAGTCAGGAAGGATTCTAAGTTCTGTTTTGGGTATTCTGCAAAAATTGGACGTCTGACAAAGTGTCTGGACGTCCAATAACACTGCAGAAATGGATTTGAGGTGTGCGAGAGGTGGCTAAGGGTTTTGGATGTCCTATAACTTATCTGGACATCCAGATAAGGGTTGGAACTAAGGTTTTAGGGCTTCCTAGGGTGCTGTGACCTAATCTAAGTGTGGCTAAGGCTTGGGGGAGGTCTCTAGGCTATCCTAGGGCTAGGATCGACATAAGCTCTTCACATTTTACTGCTTTATTCCTACTTAATAGAATAGCAAACCTTAACTCCCTTACATCATTATTCCTACATCTAATCTAAGTCTTCTGCTGTAGCTCTGCTGCAACACCTGTTATTCCTGACCCAGCTTCAGATCTTACTCCAGATTTAGCTCCTGATCAGCTTATTGTCTGTAATCGACATAATGCACTTAATCAGCACATTATAACATTATTTTATGCATAGCTAAAGTAAAGCAATAAAGATGTAGATAATGCTTATGCATGCATGAATTACCCTAACTTATGCTAAGTCCTAGCCTAATTTAGGTCAATTAAGACCTATGATTGCTACGCAATCACCCCACAAGAAATATCTTTTTGTTAATATTTTTTTATATATATAAGGGTGAGATGAATGTGGGTGGAAATCCAAGCAACCAAACTAACCCTAAGATTTATGCAAACACCTAGGTTAATTGGGGTTTGAATTAATGTTGTGAAATGAAATCTATGGAGGGGGAAGAATAGGGAGCACTTGCAATTGTCTTCAACTGCACTTTACTCCGATCTACCGCTTGAAGATTCCCTATTGAGGTACTTGCAAAACAATAGACGAGAAATAAAGCAAGTTAGAAAACAATAAGGTGTGCGAAATGCAGAAAGAAAATAGAGAATCGTTGCCTCCCCGGCAACGGTGTCAAAATGTTGAGGCGGAAAACTACGCGATTGGAATTGGATTTTGAAAACCCGTCGTAGTTTGATTTGCGAAGCAATCCATCAACAAATAAAATTTTACCAAAATTCGTAAAGAAATTCCGGGTCGAATACAGGGAGGTGGATGTTTGATTAAAAATACACATTTGTTTTGTTTGTCACGAAATAGATTAGCTGGATGAAAACTAGCTATCTATTTAACAAATAATAAATAGAAGAGAGAGAGAGAGAATATTACAAATAAAGACAAAAGAGTGGTAGAATAAACATGGATTTCATCATCAAATGTTGGTCATTACACCAATCATTACAACTAGAAAGTAGGAAATCTACGTTAGAAAGCAGTAAATCTACTCTAGAAAGCGGTAAAGAGAATGGAGAGAGAAGTATCCTCCTCGACGATTGCTTGGAAAACAAGCTGGATGGGGCGATGCCTGGAAGATGGAGGATGGAGTGAGGAGGAAGAAGCGGGTGGAATCGGGGACAAGGCAGGACGTCGTCGTCGTCGCGGGATCCGCTTCCTGAATGGAGTGAGAGGGCAATCGCGAGATGCTCCACGAAGGGGGGAGAAGGTGGAAAAATTTTAATTTTTACTCTAGAGGAGCATCCCAGATTTGGGATAAGCTCTTAGAGCTTTGGAGGGGGTAAGAGAAGAGAAGAAGGGATGAGATATATGTGGGGGTCGTAGGGCTATATATAGATGTAGATTGAAGGGGTTACAAAGGTCATTTCACTTAAAAACATTAAATCAGGGGTCTTTAGTGACGTATTTAAACGTCACTAAAGCCCCCAAACGTGGGCTTAATGCACACCCGCCCATGCCCTCTCTCCTTCCTCGCGCCTCAATGCTCACTGACTTCGGACATTGAGCGGTTGAGCGTAGATCTCAACCGTTCGATCAAGATCAGACGGCCACGATCGCGTCGCTACCGCTTCATCTTCACCCGTTTTGGCACGACGTAGCCCCATTCCAAGCCGATGGATCCAAATCGAAGGGTCATCATCGCGCGCCAGCCCACCCTTTACATTGCGCGTCTAATCATGCATACACGGTGAGCGTTCAATCACGCGTTCGCCTGATCCGAAGATCTGGGCCGTTGGCGTCAGATCGGGCGGCTGGATTTTGCGTTTGCGCGAGAAGAGGAGATGCATTGCGCACAACTCGAACACGCGCTCTCAGCTCCCGCAACGCCTTAACCGCTGTGCTGTGCTTTTTCTTTGTCGACTTTTTAACCGCGATGCATGCGCATGAGAGCACGGCGGGTCTTCAGACTTCTGTTGGGTCGGTTTGGGTAGTCGAGATGGTGCCACGTGGCGCCATCATGGCCGTCAATCTTCTGTGACTTCTAGAAGGTGCCACGGATGTTGGATTGGGCCAATTTTCGCACCGTTAGGCTGCAATCGTCGATCCAAACCCATCTGTGCAGTCGGATTTATCATCTAAAGTGTAGATTGACACCATCTTGGACCCTTATCTCAGATCTTCCTTGAACTATATCTAATGCTACGGATGTCCGATCGGGGTGATCTTGGAGTCGTTGAATTCCGATCATCGCCCTGATCAAATCCGTACAGTTGGATCTTCAATCCGAAACCCCGATTAAAAGTCACCCTGTCCCTGGCCACCAAAAAGAAGAAATTACTATACAATTTGTACAATTTGACCTAAATGCATGATGATGCATGTTATGCAATATTTACAATGCATGATGCTAATATGATACTAAGAACATGCATTAATAGAATATTTGGCTATTCAAATGTATGCACATCAGCCTTCCTTTGATGCTGTGCTTTCGCGGTGCTTCCTAACTATCCTCAAAAATCCGTGACAGGGTATCCCCCTCCTCAGAGTTACAAAACTTTTGAACTTATGTTCCAAGCACTTTGGTATCCAATGGTAGGAGAGTTCTTTCCTAGCAGCTCAAAAACTTAGGAGTGTCTAAATGCGTGCTTTAGTGCGCAGTTATGCACGTGTCCATTCACCATAAAATTTTGAGTTTGAATTTTTTGAACTGCAACACAATGTCTCAAATCAACTCCTTGGGTTTTACGTGTTCCTCCTTACTCCTTTCCAGAAATTTGATGTAACCACTTGTTAGATTGTTTTAAGATAAATTATGTGGTCTAGTAATTAAGTCCAAATGCAAATGTGTGATCAAGATATGGATGCAAAGTAAGATGATGCGTACCTTGCTTTCAACAATCAGCGATGCAAGAATGCACACAATGCAGAAAATAAATCTAGAGGCTGCTCATACACACCTAAATGGTTCGTCTTAGGGGCTGGCAGCTCGTGTTTTGTTTTGTTTTTTTTTTGTTACCTACTTATGCATAAATAATGGAAAATCAATCAACGAAAGAAAATAAAAATCTAAATCTAAAGAAAAGGGATCAGGCTCCCAAAAAATTACCCAACACAGGCCTAAAATAAAGTCAGGGAACAAGCCCCTAAAATATACCCCAGAACAAGGGTCTCAAATAATGAAATCTAAGTTTATCTAAATGATAAAGATGATATTTTTTTTAAAATTCTACTCTCCAGGTTGGTGGCGTCAAGGTCCACCAAGATGCAAAGCTCCTCCTCGAGTGTGGCCCAAGGTCCACAATGAGAAGATGCTGAGGCGGGTGTGACAATTCTCCCAAGAGGTACCTCGCACAAACCAGATGAACAAATTAAATATGCCTCAAATAAAATGTGAACAAATAAATGCAAGTTCAACAAGCTTGTTGCCTCCTCGACAACAACGCCATTTGAAAAGATGATTTTCACTTTGGAAGAGGTTTTGCACATAAAATGACGTGCTGTTTTAGTATCAAAGTGGTGGAAAATCTCTTAACAAAACAATTAAAATAAACCACTCGAGAGAGCAGGTCGTGTCCACAGGGAGGCAGTTGCCTATTAAACTCGCATGGGTCAAAAACAAACGGTCACAATAAATTTCGACAAGAAATCAAGACAAAATCCTTTTTAGATTAGATCATCAATGCCTTAATATGTTGGAATGGTAATAATGAAGAACAAGAGGGATTTGCTCATAAATTTACCATAATAGAATATCTAATATATGAAAAATCTCTCATTGGCAAAAGCATAGGAATATAAAAACTAATAAGACCCAAAACAGGGGAAAAACTTCCCCTCGAGCTCGAGCATGGAGGCCACGGCTAGAGGCGTGAAGCTCACTAGAGGTTGAGTGGGCCAAGGGCTACTCGGTGGTGGTGGTAGCATGGTGAACGGTGGCCGAAGCCGGCGACGTCAAGCGGTGGTGGAGTGGGTGTCCAGCGGTGGCTGCTGTTGCGTGTGCATGGCTAGGTGCATGCGTGCGGTCTATTAGCCGCGCGAGGAGGTGTGGTGCACAGAGGAGAAGGCGCAACTGCTGCTGTGTGTTGGAGTTGCTGCTGGCCGTGCGTGGAGTGCAGGAAGGTGCGGTGTGCCGAGGGAGCTACTGGAGATGGCGCGGTGAAGGGTCGGCCTGGATAGGTTGTTAATATGATGTTTTTATCGTTGAAATATGTATAGTGGTTAACCTAATTCAGACCTAACCATCTCTTTACAAAATTTTTAACCTGGCCTAATTGATTTTATCTTGTCACTTTTAGGCCCAGGGTCGAACTCAGGGAAGTGGGGTTAAAGTCGAGTTTCTACGTTTTCCTTAAAACGCGTCTCTTCCGTTCGTTTATTGTGTTTTTGGTGTTTTTTCTTATTTAGGTTTTTTATGGTAATCCTTGTTCTTGAGGCACACCCTCAAAATTGTGTCCTTGGCTTTTAGCCAAACAGAGTCCCAAAACAAGTCTTGCTACTCGCTAGACGGGATACCTGCAAATCAAAGATTATCTTTTCACTTTTATACCTTTTTTTATCTTTTTACTAAGAAGGAAGCTAACAGATAGAAAGTAAATATAGTAGCTATAGATATATATTTATATGTAGTATATATATAAAGGGGTGGGGGTGGAGGTGACGATGGAGTGTAGCACTATGTCGAGTCAGTTGACGTCTAGAGAGACGCAACCAACACGACTATGTGCCGCGTGGAGTGTGGATGGAGGATGGATGATGTATGGGACCACGCTTTTTTTGTACGCGTGTATCAGGGAATATCAGCAACTGGTGCAGATATCCCCGTGATACAGCATATAGTAAATAACGTGAAAATATATGTACATATGTATGTATATAAGTAAATATATCTATATGTATATAAATTAATAAGTATATATGTATAGATATATATAGATATATATGTATTATATATATATATATATATAGGTGTATATGTATATATATATATGTGTATGTATATATGTATATAGCTATGTATATATGTATATAAGTATATATATATAATACTATATAGATGTATATATATATATATATGTATATAAGTATATATGTATCTAGATATATATATATGTGTGTATATATATAAGTATATAGATATGTATATATATATATGTATATAAGTATATATGTATATATATATAAGTATATGTATAAGTATATAGATATATATAAGTAGATATATATATATATTATATATATATGTATATATATTATATATATATGTATGTATACATAACTATAGATATTACTATGTATATAAGTGTATATATATATTTATATATATGTATGTATGTATATATTATATATAGATGTATATAAGTATATATATGTTACTATATATAACTATACGTATAGTGTAAGTGTGTGTGTGGGTGTGTGTGTGTGTCGGTGAAGATGTGTGTGTGTTGGTGTAGTGTGTGTCTGTGAGTGAGTGCAAAAGAGAGAGAATACGTGAGAGAGAGAGAGCGGGAGAGAGAGATCAGCAGAGAGAGAGAGCGGGCTGGAGAGATCGAGAGCGCGGACAATGGCAGCGAGTTAAGTCGTCTGCTCGCGGCGGCGGACGTCTGACGCCGCGTCGTCTGAAGGCGGAGGCGGACGTCTGAAGATGGCGGGTGTGGGTGCGCCTTCGCGCAGGGTTCTGCAGGCCTGCGCGAAGTCGACGAGCGGGCGATGGCGCGGAGGAGCGAGCGTGGAGGAGGTCTGCAGGTGGTCGTGGAGGGTCGCGGAGGGTCACGGGGGTTGGCGCGAGGCCGTAACCGGCCGCTGCAGTGCGTGCGGCGGACGGCTACAGGTGCAACTGCGAGGCGGACAGAACGGAGACGGAGGCGGGGAACGCCCTGCAGACGCGCGCGGAGGCGGTGGGCGACTGCGGGGACGGTCGCGGAGGGGCGGGAGGACTTGCTGCTGCTGCTGCTGGGCTGCTGCTGGGCTGCTGCTGCCGTGGCTTCAAGCTTCGAAGCTTGGAGCGGCGGCAATGGCGTTAAAGAGAAAAAAAACGAAGTGAGGGAATGCACCACGCCCACCGGCTCGTCGAAGAGCTGGGCGGTGGTGCTCCCACTGTGGTGGTGTGCACCACAGTGGGTTCTCCTGCTCGCCGGGTGCCTCCTCGACGGAGGGCCGACGTATGGGAGGGGAAAGCGGTGGAGAAGATGGCTGCGGGTTTTTTTCAGCAGCTGCAGCCGCTGCGTCGCGAGGATGAAGCTGCAGCTACTTATAGAGGAGGGGAGAGGGGCGTGTTGGCTGCAGCAGGGAGAGGGCGTGTGAGTTGCAGCTATAGGGAGCGGCGTTGGCAGGGAGACGTGACGGGAAGAGGTGCTGCGTGGCTGCTGCATGCAGCTGCGGGAAGAGTGCAGCCGCAGGAAGGACGCAGCCGCAGGAAGAAGAGAAAAGAAGAAATCAAGAGGAAAAATAAAAAGAGGGTGATTTTGCAAGGAGGCACTTGAAAAAAAATGTAACTATGTAGGCGATTGTTTCACTCCTCTTCCTCTCTTGATTAAATGCATGCATGCAAGTGTTTTTACAAATGCGATTACAGGATCCTATTATGCAATGTTAATGCTAGAAAATAGCACAAGAAGGCATTATTACAGGCGTGTTTTGAGGTGCAAACATATACCCCCATGCCTATCTTTTGCTAGTCCCTAGCAAAATAGTATTTAGAAATGATCTTAAGCTGAAGATTTTCTTCTGAGGTGATACAGGTGTGTTTACTATGGAATATTGTGAGAACCAATTGTAAAGAAGACTACCAGTACTTTAAGTCTCACATGACATAGATCATCTCTCAACTAACCAGGACTCTTGATATTTAAACCTTGAGTACGATTTCCAGGACCCAGGAGGTTTTTGCCGTACTCGAGAGCTCAAGAGGTTATGGTTTGTGCATAGTGAAGGATCAAGACTGACCAGATGAACCTTAAGACTCACTCCCAGGGTTTCACGAATTTTTAAGTACAGGTTGGTCCCAGTTTCAGCTCGTGTTTTTGGATTGACCCTTAAGATGATTACGGAAAACTCAACTCCCATTTTCTGATATTTTTTTGTGGCTCACCGAAAAACAAAGTATGCAGACATTTATGAGATATACTGACTCTTTTAAAACATCTCTCTCTTTTTTTTTTTTTCTTTTCTTTTTTTTTTTCTTTTCTTTTTTCTTTTTTTTTTTTTTCTTAACAACTCTTTTTTTTTTTTTTTTTTGAAACACGTGTCAGTATATCTCTTACAACACATTTTGAAGGAGCACACTTATTTTTCTTTTTGGTGGGAGAGTTTCTTTTTGGTGGAAAGAGTCACTCCTAAACACAAGACTAAATGCTGGGATAAAAAGTCTACCTGCACGCACAGGTAAGGACTCCACCTTCCCTAATGAACACTAGGGTTGGATCTTATGTTCACCTGGTCTTTCCTGATATGTGTAGTGTGAACCAAATTTACTTAAGCTCTCAAGAAAAAGCAAACCAACGGATCCTGTACTGGTGTCTCAGGTACAAGAATACGTCCTTAGTTAAGAGAGATTTTGATCTATTTCGTCAATACTTTAAGTGAATTAAGCCGAGCCTGAGCGAATCAAGCTTCTGTGGCCTGGAAATTCTTCAAAACAGAGGTTGAATATCCATAAACACTTATTGAATTTTTTTGTTTCAGCTTTCAAATCATTACTAAACACCATTTATTATTAATATATATATATATATATTTTTTTTTTCTTTTTCTTTTTCTTTTTCTTGCATATTTATAAATAGGTGGTAATTGTCTGATACCATAAAATACCCGGATCCTATGGATGCCTATCCACCCCCCCATGCCAAACAATGCTATGTCCTCATATGCATGCAGGGAAAGGCAGAGAACGGACGACAGATCGGGTAACAGGAGCTGAGGTTCAGGGTATAAATCAGGGTGGAAGGGTGGGTGGATGGTGGGTGGTGAAGAGAAAAGCGAAGTAATCGCGATAGAGGCGTGAAAAGTAATGGTGGATGGTGAGAGATTTGGTGTTTTCTGGGACGAGAGTGTCCCAGGCGGATCAGAAAACAGATCAGGAAGAGGAAGTTGGCCCTTAGATTGGCCAAGAAGGGGGGCTTTTTGGATAGATGGGTCCAAAAGGGAATAGCCCCGGTGAGTAAGATGTGGGCTCAAGGTCCCAGTGTGGATTTGCAAATCCGCCTGATTTAGCGGGAAAGAAAGGGCAATCCGGTCTTCCATAGTGTGGACCGGCGGTGAGCAGCCCGGCGATGACTCAGACCACGAGGTATGGGAAGCGGAGAAAACCTCGTCAGAAGTCTGGTCAGGAGATGATACAGGAATAGGGAGGGATTGGGGAACGTCACAGTTTGTATAGGTCAGGCAGTCATCAGGTAATTTGCAGCAGTCTGAATTGGCTCCAATAAGTTCGATACACGTACTGACAGTCATGTCCTCGTCAGACGTGTCATCCTTGATGTAATCGCTATCAGCATGAGAGTGCGATGCTGCAGCGGGATTAACCTGAAATCCCGGAGGAATACTCGGAGCTTGCAGAATTTGATGAACCTATTCCTGAGAAGGTTGTACCTGTGGTTGCGGACCATAGGGTACAAAGTTTTGCGGGTTTGGAACAGGTTGGGCGGGAAAAGTGCCCTGAGATCGAGTCGCCATGCTTAGTTGACTGATCTCAGCATTCTGCTGCGCCAAATGCTGAAGAGAGGTCATGTTCTCTTTATGGCGCTTTGACATTTCCGTCATCATTCGCATCAATTTATCAAGAGGTTTTGATGCGTGTTTGGTTTTCTGTACGCAAGGGCCTAATGGCGGATTTGCCATAGGATTACATTGGGCCCTTGGGATGACGGGTGCGGACGATCGCCTTGGTCCACCAGTGGGGTTTTGGCGCTGCGGGTTGTTAGACCATGCGAAATTTGGATGATCGTGCCACCCTGGGTTATACGTGGCAGAAAACGGGTTGTTCCCCAGGGTGCAGGCTTCTTCTATGCCAGAAGACGTGTCCGCATATGTGTTCGAGCACACGAAGGCTTGGTCCTCCATGTTGAAATACTGGCTCGCAGAAGCCAATTCCACATGACTTACCGAGTCGCTTGGCGCGACACTCGATAAGGAAGGTCTTGCAGGGTTTCTCGGGATAAGCCTGGTGTTGAAAGAATTGGAATTGTGACGAAGTGGTGAGGTGGGGGTGTGTGCCATGTTTGTGGAGGAGGAGGATGATTCGGCTCTTTTTTTAGATTTAGCAGTCAATTCAAACAGTTCAGGGTTTTGTCGCCTCCTCCAAAACATGCACTACGCAGGAAGAATTGGGGGGGATAAGAGGGGAAAGGCGATGAGAGAAATGACGCCGCAAAGGTACACTTGATTACAAATCAATACAGTCAAGTTCCTAACCTCTACAGTGTGCCCTTAGACCTAAAGATCTAAGTTACCTACTATCACGAACTACGGAACCGAATGAGAGCACCGCGGAACCACCGGGCCAGATTGAAAGGCCGTTTGCCCCAGTCTTAGACACCCGATAGCACGCGGGAACTCTCACCAGCACGTAGTCGCTACACACAGGTAGTTAGACCTCCAATCCTTAGTAAGGGTCAAGTTACTACCAGTTTTAATTAGAGACTTAGGGTCAAGTGCTTTTGGAATGTGAAGGGCGTTGTTTACGGGTAATGCCCAAGTGATTGATTTTAAGAGTGTGTAAGAACAAGCATGCAACGGGGAAATCTCCCCGAATTGAAGTTTTTATTGGCGAATGGTTTTTGAGTTCAGCCTTAAGTAGTATGAATTTTAGGGTTTTGCTGAATTACCAATTCAACCAATCTCCGGGTTTTTGCAAAAATACAGGTTTTCCTTCTAAAACCCAAGAAACCCTTCTTCAATTATCAGTTAGTTAATTCATGCTAAAATGTAATGGGCTACCCTAAATGGAGATTTCTAAGTGTGGATGCATGAATCAGTTTTATATCAATGTGACAGGGAGCCAAAGCACTTCAATTCAAGTGCTCCCAATCACCAGAAATGATTTCCACACACAAGGCTTCAACCAAAAGATAAAGAAAATAAAATTGTTGGGGTTGAAGTATTCAGGATCGAATCACAGGCAAGTTTGAAAAGTCGTGGTGGGGTTGGAATCAACTCAATTCCAAGTCTCCCCACCAAAAATGTGATCCTGAATTAAAGATAAGTGAGGCAAAAGAGGGATACAAGCAATCTTTTTCTTTGCCTCAAAGAATACTTCCCACGGAGAAAAATCTAAGAATCAAGATTCTCGGATTTTCGCTATGCGAAGTAAGGCGGGAAATCCCGGGGCAGTGGGAGTGAAGACAACCAATCAATCAAGTTAATTTTATTCCACTTGCCCTCAAGAAATCCCAAGAAGTTTTTCTAGTTTTTAGCTTTTAAATTTTTTTTTTTTTTTTTATTGTGGTGGCAAGTTAACCCTAATTTGATGAGAAAAGAAAACCTACTTGTTCGGCAATGTGTGCGAAGCTCCAATGCGATGTCGGCGTCTTCACGCTCTCATTCCCGCCTTGGATCTGCTCTCGTTCCCGACTTCGTCTGCTTTCCTTCTCCTTCCACCAAGTTCACCTGCACACCAAAAAAACAACAATACCCGTGAAGAGAGAAGAGACAAATTTAAAGGAATTGGATAGAAACTTACTCGAAAGCGCACTTCCCCGGCAACGGCGCCAGAAAAGTCATGATGGGTCGGCCTGGATAGGTTGTTAATATGATATTTTTATCGTTGAAATATGTATAGTGGTTAACCTAATTCAGACCTAACCATCTCTTTACAAAATTTTTAACCTGGCCTAATTGATTTTATCTTGTCACTTTTAGGCCCAGGGTCGAACTCAGGGAAGTGGGGTTAAAGTCGAGTTTCTACGTTTTCCTTAAAACGCGTCTCTTCCGTTCGTTTATTGTGTTTTTGGTGTTTTTTCTTATTTAGGTTTTTTATGGTAATCCTTGTTCTTGAGGCACACCCTCAAAATTGTGTCCTTGGCTTTTAGCCAAACAGAGTCCCAAAACAAGTCTTGCTACTCGCTAGACGGGGTACCTGCAAATCAAAGATTATCTTTTCACTTTTATACCTTTTTTTATCTTTTTACTAAGAAGGAAGCTAACAGATAGAAAGTAAATATAGTAGCTATAGATATATATTTATATGTAGTATATATATAAAGGGGTGGGGGTGGAGGTGACGATGGAGTGTAGCACTATGTCGAGTCAGTTGACGTCTAGAGAGACGCAACCAACACGACTATGTGCCGCGTGGAGTGTGGATGGAGGATGGATGATGTATGGGACCACGCTTTTTTTGTACGCGTGTATCAGGGAATATCAGCAACTGGTGCAGATATCCCCGTGATACAGCATATAGTAAATAACGTGAAAATATATGTACATATGTATGTATATAAGTAAATATATCTATATGTATATAAATGTATAAGTATATATGTATAGATATATATAGATATATATGTATTATATATATATATATATAGGTGTATATGTATATATATATGTGTATGTATATATGTATATAGCTATGTATATATGTATATAAGTATATATATATAATACTATATAGATGTATATATATATATATGTATATAAGTATATATGTATCTAGATATATATATATATGTGTGTATATATATAAGTATATAGATATGTATATATATATATGTATATAAGTATATATGTATATATATATAAGTATATGTATAAGTATATAGATATATATAAGTAGATATATATATATATATTATATATATATGTATATATATTATATATATATGTATGTATACATAACTATAGATATTACTATGTATATAAGTGTATATATATATTTATATATATATATGTATGTATATATTATATATAGATGTATATAAGTATATATATGTTACTATATATAACTATACGTATAGTGTAAGTGTGTGTGTGGGTGTGTGTGTGTGTCGGTGAAGATGTGTGTGTGTTGGTGTAGTGTGTGTCTGTGAGTGAGTGCAAAAGAGAGAGAATACGTGAGAGAGAGAGAGCGGGAGAGAGAGATCAGCAGAGAGAGAGAGAGCGGGCTGGAGAGATTGAGAGCGCGGACAATGGCAGCGAGTTAAGTCGTCTGCTCGCGGCGGCGGACGTCTGACGCCGCGTCGTCTGAAGGCGGAGGCGGACGTCTGAAGACGGCGGGTGCGGGCGCGCCTTCGCGCAGGGTTCTGCAGGCCTGCGCGAAGTCGACGAGCGGGCGATGGCGCGGAGGAGCGAGCGTGGAGGAGGTCTGCAGGTGGTCGCGGAGGGTCGCGGGGGTCGGCGCGAGGCCGTAACCGGCCGCTGCAGTGCGTGCGGCGGACGGCTACAGGTGCAACTGCGAGGCGGACAGAACGGAGACGGAGGCGGGGAACGCCCTGCAGACGCGCGCGGAGGCGGTGGGCGACTGCGGGGACGGTCGCGGAGGGGCGGGAGGACTTGCTGCTGCTGCTGCTGGGCTGCTGATGCCGTGGCTTCAAGCTTCGAAGCTTGGAGCGGCGGCAATGGCGTTAAAGAGAAAAAAAACGAAGCGAGGGAATGCACCACGCCCACCGGCTCGTCGAAGAGCTGGGCGGTGGTGCTCCCACTGTGGTGGTGTGCACCACAGTGGGTTCTCCTGCTCGCCGGGTGCCTCCTCGACGGAGGGCCGACGTATGGGAGGGGAAAGCGGTGGAGAAGATGGCTGCGGGTTTTTTCAGCAGCTGCAGCCGCTGCGTCGCGAGGATGAAGCTGCAGCTACTTATAGAGGAGGGGAGAGGGGCGTGTTGGCTGCAGCAGGGAGAGGGTGTGCGAGTTGCAGCTACAGGGAGCGGCGTTGGCAGGGAGACGTGACGGGAAGAGGTGCTGCGTGGCTGCTGCATGCAGCTGCGGGAGGAGTGCAGCCGCGGGAAGGACGCAGCCGCGGGAAGAAGAGAAAAGAAGAAATCAAGAGGAAAAATAAAAAGAGGGTGATTTTGCAAGGAGGCACTTGAAAAAAAATGTAACTATGTAGGCGATTGTTTCACTCCTCTTCCTCTCTTGATTAAATGCATGCATGCAAGTGTTTTTACAAATGCGATTACAGGATCCTATTATGCAATGTTAATGCTAGAAAATAGCACAAGAAGGCGTTATTACAGGCGTGTTTTGAGGTGCAAACACGCGGTCTGCTGGAGGTGTTATGCAGTGGGTGCCTGCTGGTGATGGTGACATGGCACGAGAGAGAGGGTGGAGCCGGAGGGTCGCACGAGCACAGGAGAGGTGGCAGTGGCAAAGGGGCGTTGGTGAAGGTGATGGGTGTTGGTGACAGTGGTGGTGGGTTTCGTTGAGTTGGTGGAGAAAATAGAGGAAGAGGAAAATGGGGGAAGAAGATGAAGATGAAGATGGGGAAGAGGCTTCAGACATCCGGGAAACTTCCTGGGTGACTTAACCTCTCGTGAATGGCTGCTGGCACGTGGCTACGTTGGTGGTGATGGTGGTGGTTGCTGGTGATGGTGGTAAGGGTGGTGTACGCTATCGTTGCAGTGTAGAGGGATATGCACACTGAGGTGCTCATGGTAATGTAGTTGCTCCGATTTGGTGGAGCGTCTTGTCACAACGCACACCTACGGTGGTGGAGCAGACTGCCACAATTGAGGCCAGCGGTGGTGGAGCAGATGAGAAGCTGAGCTCTCTGCACAGTAGGGAATGGGGTGGAGGCCTGAGGTGAGCTCTGGGGTGGAAGCTTCATTTTATGCTACAGGAGAACAACTTGCATTGGTTGAGGAGAAGAGATGAAATGACGAAGAACGTAGGGAACAGAGATCCACTTCTATAACTTCTTCCTTGATGTACGTCTCCTGCATGCATTCGTTGAAAAAAAATAAAAAAATGACAAAGAAATTAGGGGTTATTTATGTGCAAACCCTTAATTTCTATGTTAAAACAAAACAATGCATGTAATGCACTTAATTGATTAACTATTCTAATACATGTTATTCTAACTCTATTCTAAATGCATTTAATTATGAATGCAATGCATGAATTATGCAATTAAGTTAAAAACATAAACAATATATTTACATCATAATGCATGCTAAGTAAATGTTAAAGATAACTTAATATCTAGGCATTGAATGCCTAAATAGCCCACAAATATGGGCTCATCAGGTTGCGAGGGTGTGAAACAGATCAGTGGGAGTTGCGGAGTTGAGTGAGGATGGTTGCAGGCGACGAAGATGCGGAGGTGGCACCGACTATGATTGGTTGGTGCCGGAGATGAAGGTGCTCCTGGAGGTAGAACGACGATGCTTTGAAGGGGTAGAGAGCCCCTCGCAGGTATGGCGAGGTGTGGAGGAACTTGGAGAGGATGAACATGCTGCCTATAGCATGTGGCAGCAGGCGAGGAGACCGGAGGAAGGAAGTCGTCGAAGCAGAGTTGGAGCCGGCCGGAGGTAGGGGAGAAGAGGGTTTTGTGGGCCAAAAACTCGCTAAGGAGTTTGGCAGAATGAGGGGGACCCTTTTGTAGAGCTTCAAGCGAGCTTCCAAGCTTGGAAACAAACTTGCGAAGCTTGGATTTTCAAGAAGAAGATTCTTGATATCTACGGGTTCGCACGAGCAATATGAAGAGATTTGAAGTTGGAATTTAGGTTTGGTCGATCAGGGATCTCCTTAGGATCATCCCTTCCAATTTTGAAAGGGATTGGCCAAGCAATTAGGGAGGAATCCCTAATTGAGAGCTCGGGTGCGTGGGTTCACACATGCCATGGCGACAGGGACCCAACTGCGAAGATGACAAAGTTGGGGGTCTGTTTGCAAGGATTTTTGAAAGTCAGGGGTGTATGTGAGAGAGAAAGAGTCCAAATAGATCAAAATGCAAACTAGGTCAAAATCTCTGATTGGGCCGAAAGTTTGGTACAAGCCTAATTTGGACCCAAGGAATATATTGGTGAAGTTGGATTACAGTTTTGACCAAATTAGAATGGATAATTTGCATAAAAACCTAAATTAGGGTAACTTTTTGTTTGAGACTCTGTTTTAGGTCAAAATAGGTTCAAATGGTCAAATTAAGGATACCAAACCTTATAGAATATTTTTCCATGAATTTTAGAAGGTTTAGATGAATTTTATCATAACCAAAACCTCTATTATTTAAGCGGGTATGAAATTAAGGTTTTGGGTTACTGTTAATTCTCGAAATGTGTGAAAACCCGTTTCTGTCTGCATAAACCCACTTATTAGACTTTAATGCTCTTTTGACCTTAGGTTAACCCCTAGGAAACCTTATGGTTATTCTGTGTTTATGATATGCTGTTAAAATTATAGAATTAACCCTAGTTCTTTGTTCTCTTCTCAAAACAGCCTAAAAGTGGTGTTATGACTCTCAGATGGATATGCAAGAGCTTTTATCTTTTATTCCAGACTAAAAGTGGCCAGTTAGAGCCTATGATGGTGCTCCCATCACTATTTAACCATATTAATGTATCCATATGATTGTACACTCTTATTTGAATCATCAATCGAGTGATTTAACTTAGGTTGGTTCACTTAAGGCACATAACTCCTACCGGACGTGTGATGTTGAAAATACGCATTTTGTTAAAGATGTGAAATAGTGTTGTTGCAACACGTAAATTCGCAATCAACTTTTACAATTTATATTCCTAAATAAGGTGATTATCTAAGGTTGTCCAAGGAGGCTAATTCATTAATCACTTGACATGGTTCTCTCTCTCTCCTCTCAAATTCGCACTTGTCTTTTTGTATTTTTTATTTTGTTATTTTTTAGGATTTTAGAAATAGTCGAGAAACAGATGCAAAGATGAAATCACACTAAAAACTATGCCTAAGTGAAAAGAATAAAGTCTACACCTCTAAGCTCACCCTAGGCAAGTGTGCCTAGTGTAATTAGAGAGTAGAAGTGTGTGCAACAATTTTAGAAAAACCTAATTGCTTGAATGGAAAAGAACCAAAGTAAAAAGGCAAAAAGCTTTATATTTACTAGATATGCAAGGTCACAACTAAACAAGTTCTTGGAATAAAAAAATCTATCTAATACAAAAATAGAAAGTGATGAAGAACAAGATGAAGATCCTCCGGTAGAAGTTTTAAGAAACCCTTGCTCCAACTGCGGTTGCTCCCACAGTTGAAAAGAACTTATCTTTGGCTTCTTACTTCAAGTTGTCTTCCTCCAAGCCTCCTCCAAGGGTGGACATCCACCACCCTTGTTCCTCTTGCCTAGTCGTCCCCCTAGATGAAGGCTTCCTCCTTGGCGTGGCACAAGGGAGAAGAAGAAAGAGGAAGAAGGCACCAAGGGGGAGGGTAGGTTGCCCCCTTGATCTTTTGTTCTTCTTCTTCCTTGGCCTTAGGTTATAGGTGGATAATGGTGGAATTAACTAAAGGAGAAGATGGCCCTAATGTGGTAGTTAGGTGGTGTATATATAGGAAGGGAGTGGGGGGTTGGTGTGGCTTTTGGATATAGGGTTAGGATTGGATGGTGGGGGCAGTTATGTGATCCAGGAGGGGAGGTATGTTGGCGCCAAGTGAAGGATTGGGAGGGGGCACTACAAAAAAAATGACCTTTAGCGACATTTAATATTTGCCACTATAGGTTTTATATTTGTTGTTATATGTAATTGAGACACTTAAAATAATTGCCGCTTTCGTTGGCGTCTTTAAAAGGTTAACGCTAATTGTACAATCGCCGCTAAATCAATACTAATAGTAACACTTTAATTGCCGCAAATAATGTCGCTAATGATCTTCTACAATGGCAATTTATTTGTCACTATTTTGCTACTATTGATTTATATTAGTGGTAATTTAGTGTCGCTATATCCATCATTTAATGACTTTTTTTTTATCACTAAATTGCCACTATTTATTTACTTTAGTGACATTTTTTTTTGCCATTTAATTATCTCTATTGATATTATTTAACAACAATTATCTACGTCACTAAATCGTCACTATTAATTTACTTTAATGACATTTTCTTATGTCGCTAAATCGTCACTAATTATATACTTTAATGGTACTTTCTTTTACCATTTAATCGCCACTATTGATTCACTTTAAAGATGCTTATATATACGACTTAATTTTATTCTTTACTAAGAAATAATTTTTTTTATCAAGCTCAAAACATAGGAACCCAAGCAAACACAATTTATTGATCCTCAAATAATAATGTACAATAAAACTCCTTTTTATTGACTTTCCATATCAAGAAAGGACATTTTACCCTCTTAAGGGTAATATAAGAAAAAGAAAGGAAAAATATAAAAAAATTAAAATACATTAAAGATCAATTCTAGCAAATCTGACTAAAATATGAAGCATTTCATCAACATTCAACTCAATTAGAATCATCTACAACTTCAACCTTCTTCAAAATATCAACAACAGCTCCTGATAGCAATGAATATCAGCTGAAATTTTCAGCAACTCAGATCCACCACGGTTATTGTAACATCTAGCTACAAATGAGAAAACAACCTATGATTAGTTCAGAATCAATTATTGCAAAGTATGCTGGACTCAACGAAATTAAATATAGTGCACCTGATTGGAAGATAATTTTTTTATCCAAAAGGGCTAGGAACTAAATGAGCTATTGCATTCAGTTAGTAGATCCTTCGAGGATGCGGATCCACTCACTGCTTCAT
Source organism: Thalassia testudinum (assembly GCA_037157565.1). Classification (NCBI taxonomy): domain Eukaryota; kingdom Viridiplantae; phylum Streptophyta; class Magnoliopsida; order Alismatales; family Hydrocharitaceae; genus Thalassia; species Thalassia testudinum. The sequence continues at coordinate 23,093,410 of JAZHRO010000026.1, read as the reverse complement.
GAAAATAAATAAATATTAGGTGATCAAATTGATTTGCAACTAGGAAAAGCCACTCAGTAAGAATCAAAACCTACATATGTTAATCAAATTAGATATGCAACTATAGTAATCAGATTGACAGTAGCAACAACAATTAGATTGTCAGTAAGAATCAAAACCTACATATGTTAATCAAATTAGATACTCCATCTTTGTGCCAATTACAACAATTAGATTAACAGCAGGAGCGACACCAATTAGATTGATAGCAATAATAGTAGCAACTTTTGGGCTCATTCAATCATTCATCATCTGCTCCCCTCTGCAGCCAAGATTATTTTGTCATCATAGAATGTTAAAAAACCTATTCATTTATAGCTCCAAAATCATCATAACAGGTTAGGAAGAGTCTATTACAACATCAAGCAACATAATTCAACAACAGCAACACTTCAACAAGGGAAAATAGTACAACAGGTGAAAAGCTAGCCAAAAGGACCACATGACTTCTACCCAAAATAAATCATCTCTCAGAATTCCCCACAATTTATGTACTTTCTTATGAGCACAGATAAGTGGCACTTCATCATTTTACTATTTACCAGCTGATGGTGTAGCAAACTAAACTTTTGATTTAAATCAGTTTACAAATAGAGATGAACTTTTCTTCATTCCTTTAATTACATTTGTAAAAAGCATCTTTATAGAACCATGAAAAGAAAATACTGATTCAATGAACAATTTTTTTCTTCAGCAATCTGACTTTCAGCTTTTGAGAAACATATTCCTATATATCTCTAGTTCACTTGAATTTTAGCAAGCACAATGTTTGTAATAAGCTAAAGTTACATAGAAAAGGGATCAATAAATGGCATGGCCACATCATGTATTTGAATTATAAAATAACAATCCATTCAAATACCGAGGGAGGAGGATGGCGACTAGGGTTAGGGAGGAGGATGACGGCTGAAGGGTTTGGAGGTCTAGGAGTTAGCGCCGGAGAGAGAGGATGGAGGAAGCTAGGGGAACCCCTCGTGCGACTCTTGGGGTTGGTGACTCTTGGAGGAGGTGGAGAGGAGGGAATGCAGAGATTGTTTGCTACCGGTGTAGAAGGGGGCACATGGCGGTGGTGTGCAGATACCTGACTTTGTGTTTGGCATGTGGGGGTTGGGGTCATAAGAAGGATGCATGCAAAAGGTTTGGGAAGATGGGTCAGAATGGAGGCGAACAACAAAGGGGCCAAGGAGTGAATGGGGCACCGCTACCACCACTACCGACGGGTCTGGGGCAGGTCTATGACGTGGAAGTCCCTTAAACTGAGGACATTATGGTAGCAGCGATAGTGATAAGGGGCACCCTTATCGGTGAGATTATGACAGGAACATATTCACTCGAGCGGATCCAAAACTTGGTAAGATCTCTATCCTTGTCATCCTAGGGGTGGAAGGTAGCACTGTTGGGTGGATCTCGATTTGTGTTGTTCGACCTGGGCATGCTGGATGTGGAAGGTCTTCATTTTCGCACTAGTGTTTTCGAAGGTACGACTGTTCTGTGGAGGCTAGTGTCACCGTTCGATGGGGCACTACAGGATCGCCCTCCACAAAGGGTGGAGAATAGAAAGGGCATCATGGAGATCTGGGGACTCCCTCTACATCTTCAGACCAAAGGTGTGGTGGCAAGGGCAATGGCGGGCTTTGCAGTCCTGGCGGAGAATGCAAAGGTGGGCCTATGTGAGGGTGATGGGAGGTCGATTAAGGTTGAGGTGACGGTGATGAGGGGGGGTCCAATTTCGAACAAGGTCATCCTAAGGTGCAGAGGGAGTTCATGGCTCCTTTGATTAAAGCTATCTCTCCTTTGTGATGAAAGGCAGCAACAAGGGACACAGGTTGCATGAGGAGGCAACTATTGCTCAGAATGATGGCAATGGTTCTAGATCCCTCAAGTCAAATCGACTGGAGGCTAAGAAGAGAAAAGAGCTCCACTTTTCAGAGATGCCAAATGAAGAGATGAAGGGGAGGAATCACCCAATGCTTGAGGAAGCGATGAGGCAAGATGTGATGATGGGGAGGGAGCTTATGGTGGTGAACTCAGATCAGCAGGGGCAGGAGGCTAATCGTATGATCTCAGCACAAAATTCAGACCAATTTTCTTTTATGGCTCAAGAGGGACCATGATATGAAGTGGGATCATCCTCTAAAGGAAAAATGGCGTGCTCCCCATACAAGCACAAGGGAAGGATAGTTGGCAGTTGATAACAAAATATGCGATTTTATAAATGGGGATTTTAATATCGTTACAACGCGTAAATCAGCTTTCGCTTTTAAATTTCTAAACCTAGATAATGAGGTATCTAGGGTCGTCCAAGGAGGCAATTTCGTTTGCAAAAATACGTCTCTCACTTGAAATCGAAAATCAACTTTCTTTTTGCTTTTTCAATATATAATTTTTTTATATTTTGAATAACAATACAATCACACTTAAAAATTAATGAAGAACTAACACCTAAGAATTAAACCTAGAGTGGCAAGAATGACCTCTCCCTAAGCTCACTCTAGGCATGTGGGGGCCTAGAGTAACTAGGGAGAGGGAGTGAAAAAGTGCTCGAACTAGATAAAAACAAATGCAGCAAGAATTAGCTGAAAAGAAGGCAATTTGATTTAATAGAATTTGTGTTCTACAAAAACAGTAGAGGAATGCTTCTACTTAAAAATTAAAAATACAAAAATGCTAAAACATAAATCCTCTTGCAAAATCTGGTGAAGAGAGTCTTCTTGCTCCAAACCTAGCTGCTCCTTGGCTTGAAAAGAAGGCCTCCTTCTCCTTCCTTCAATGACTCCTCTAAGGTGGATGAAACTCCACCTTCAAAAACTCTTCCAAAGGTGGTGTGGACCACCTCTAAATTCTCCTCCAAGGGTGGTTGTGTACCACCCTCAAGACCTCCTCCCAAGGTCTTCCTTGCCTGGCTTCTCCTTTGGCTGGCGTGGGCACAAGAGAGAAGGGAAGAGAGGAAGGCACCAAGAGGACAAAGTGCCCCTTAATCTTCTTCTCTTGGCCGTGGGCTATAGGGTAGAATATAAGAGGTATTTTGCTAGCCAAGGATGTTGTTTATGGTGGTGGGTGTTGGTCTTTTTATAGGGTAGGATGGGGGGTATAGGTGGCTCTTGAAATGGATGGCTAGGATGGGAAGATGAGGGTAGTTAGGTGATCCTAGGACTAAGGGGATTTGGCGCCACCTAAGGGGTGTTAGGGAGGTAGTTATGGGTGGCCAAGGGACGCCTAAAAGTGGCGCCAACCATGGAAGGGTGCCATGGGTTGGCGCCAACTTGAAGGCTTCTAGAAGGGGGGTGAGGTCGATGGTGGATGTGGCTTGGAAGGGGTATGTGTAGGGTGGATATGAGAAGTGAAGTTGGCACCAAAGAGGGGGGTAGTTATGGTGGTTTTGGCACCAACTTCTTGGTGCCTTTTGGTGGTGGTTGAGGGGTGAAAGACGGTGATGGTGGTGGTGCCAACTTGGAGTGGAGGTGGAGATAACTTAGGTGGGTTTAGTTGGTGGAGCTAGTTGGGTAGGGTTTTAGGGTGGTGGATGGCCAAGGGAGCTAGAGCTTAGCTAAGCTAAGCTAGGTTAGCTAGCTTAGCTAGTAGTAGAGCAGAGGAGGAGGCATCTGGAGCTAGGGTTTGAGAAGAGGAGCCGAAGAGAAGTCTGGAACTGAACTGGAACTGGCAGCTGCTGAAGAGGGTGGCATGGAGCTACTTTAGCTGGCTTAGCTTGCTAGTTCTTTGCTCGTTGCTAAGCCAAGCTAAAGCAAGCTGACTTTTGCTGAAATGAGTTGAGGTGAGCTAGATTTGATGCTCCTAGGAAGGATCTAGCTAGTTTGAGCTAAGCTAAGTCCCCGGGAGCTGGACTTGAGCTTCCTGAGCTAAGATGAAGTCATCTTCAGCTGGCTGGAGTTGAGTGGAGCTAGATGTAGCTAGACCTGAGCTGGGGTGAACTCCAATCTACTCAACTGAGCTAGCTAAAGCTCCCAGTGGACTGATAGGAGCTGAGATGAGTTAGACTCAACTAAGTTAAGCTGGATTTGAGTTGACTTGAGCTAAGGTAAGCTAAGATAAGCTCTCTTAAGCTGCCATTTAGTTGAGATGAACCGAATGGAGCTGGGATAAGCTAACCCTAGTTCAAGTGAGCTGGATTCTAGCTATGGTGAGCTGGCTGGTTTGGGCTTCTCCTTCACCAGTTGCCTTCCTGAGTGCTAAGGTTTTAGAGATCTGACAATTTGTAAATCCCTAAACTCACAAAAACATATCAAAAAGACAATAAAAAGTAAAATGCATGCCTAACCTAATTTATGCCTAAATATAACCCAAAAACCCATTTGCGGAGAAAAATCCTAAAAGCTAGGTTTACTTTAATGCATAAGAATGATGATAAACTGACATTTATCAGTGATGGTTAGAGATCCAAGGAAGAGAAGGTAGCAGCCATCTTGAATGTTGAGAAGAGGGTAGGGGGCAACAGGGGTTAAATGATTTAGGGGATGAAAGTTGTCACATGGAATGTGCGTGGGTTGCACGACAGGGTGAGGAGAGCTTCCTTGGCTCGATACCTTCGTGAGTGGGAAGCAGATTGCGCATTACTGCAGGAAACACACATAGAAGGAGGAGATTCTTTGTGGCAGTCGCTTCTCCAAGGTGGCCAGGAGGATGTCAAGGTTGTGGATGCGCAGGGTAGGTCTGGAGGGCTAGCTGTGTGGTGGAAGATCTCCAGATTGGTCCTGAAATAAGCCTGGAGGGGTTAATTTCAGGTTTCGTGCAAGTTCCAATCGATGGGGGATGATCAAGACTTGATCATCTCTTGTATCTATGGCCCATGTGCAGATCATTTGAGGAATAATATGTGGCGTGAGATGCGTCAGATGGTGGGTAGGATAAAAGGAATACTGTGTCTTGTGGGTGGAGACCTTAATTGTGTCTTGGCTGAGAATGACAGAGGGACTAGAAGGGTGGATCGAACCTCCCTTGGTTTCCAACTGGTTGTGTCGGAGCTAGGACTGAATGAATATCCATCAACAGGGGTTGAATTTACTTGGAGAAGTGGTAATGGGCTAATCTCAAAACTGGATAGGGTCTTTGGAAGTGTGGAGCTGATGGAGAGATTCCAACTCTCTTTTGTGATAGGAATGGCTAGGCCATTCTCGGACAATACCCCTTTGCTATGGGGACAGTGGGGAGGGGTCATTCATAGGCGCTTACTTTAAATTCAGGAAGTCATCGCTTAGGGAGGAGGGGTTTAAAGATATGATTAGTCGCTGGTGGGAGCAAAAGCAGGTCGGAGGCTCTGCAACTTGTTAGTTGGCAAGGAAATTGAGGGATTTGAGGTCTATGTTGAAGGAGTACAAGTAGACGGTCAAGATAATGAGAAATTAGAGGACTAAAGCTTTATCAATGTTGCATTAGTTGGACGAAAGAGAAAGTGATGGACAGTTGACGGATGAAGAAATGGGGCAGAGAAAATTCTGGCAAGGGGTGGTCCACGCTGAGGACTTGGCGAGAGAAGTTGACTAGAGAGAAAAATCAAGGCAGCTGTGGTTGGAGGGTGATGCAAACACGAAGTATTTTCATATGGCAGCGAGTACTAGAAGGAGGGTGAACCTCATATCTTCTTTGAAGAAAGATGATCTTATAGTAACTTCTTCTGATGATATTTGAAGGGAGGCCGTCAGATACTTCAGGGAAACCACTAGATCAGCAGAGAGGGGAGGGTGGAGGCTGGCAGCATCAAATCTTCCTCGGGTAGGAGAACTGGCTGCAGATAAGTTGACGGAAACCATCACAGATCAGGAAATGGTGGAGGCTATGGCCGGTTTGAATGCTGAAGGATCTCCAAGATCGGATGGATTCCAAGTTTTTTTCTACAAGGAATTTTGCCATGTGGTCAAAAGGGATGTGATGGATGTCATCAAAGAATTCCAATGTGGAAATTCAGGTATGGAGAGAAGTAATAAGTTGTACCTGTTCTTATTACCAAAGAATAATGGGGTAGAGAGATTGTCAGATTTCAGACCTATCGCACTTTCAAATTCTATCTACTTAATAATCAGTAAAGTGTTGGCTAATCGGTTGAAAGGAGTCCTGTCAGATTTAATTAGCCCAGTGCAATCGGCCTTCCTTCCCAATAGGTTGTTACAGGAGTCCTTCATTGTGGCGTAGGAGATGGTGGCGGGGTGGCATAGAAGAAAGAGTAAAGCTTACATGTGGAAGGTGGACTTTAGCAGAGCATATGACTCAGTTGCGTGGTCCTACCTATGGGAGATTTTTAGGAGAGGCTTCTCATAGCTCTAGATTCAGTGGATGAAAAGGTGTATTGTTACTTCCTCCTTTTCACCTCTGATTAACAGAAGGCCATGTGGGGTGTGGATACAACTCCAATGTGGAGTGCGACAAGGGTGTCCCCTGGCCCCTTTAATTTTCAATCTAGCTGTGGGCACGTTGGCTCAATTCTCCTGTAAGCTGGCCAGTGCAGGCTTGGTGAGGGGCTATTCCATGTCCAACTCCAGGGCGTTGGCACCAATTTTGTAGTACGCTGACAACACGGTGTTCTTCGTAGGAGGGAGAAGTGAGGCGGAAACCCTTTTCACAATGATAAATATCTTTAGGGAGATTTTGGGCCTTAGGTTAAATGGTGCGAAATCATCTTTGGTTTGTTTTGGTATGTCAGGTCGGGAGAGTGAAGCAATTTCAGCCATCTCACACACTCCCATAACCACATTGCCAATAAGGTGCTTGGGTATGCCCATAAGAGATGTTAATTTGAAGAAGAGAGATTGGGCCATCCTATTTGAAAAAGTGAATGCTAAATTGGAGAGCTGGAGCAACAGATTTTTATCCAAGGGAGGAAGATTGATTCTCCTCAACTCGGTTATCACCTCAATCCCTATTTTCTTCTTCTCTGTGTTTAGATCCCCGAAGGCAGTCTGGAAGAGATTGGATGTGATGAGGAAGCGCTTCTTCTGGAAAGGTGCAAAGGCTGAAGGTAGATTCTTGCATCTGGTGAAGTGGCAGCAGCTGTGTAGGCCTCGTTCACAGGGAGGGATGGGGATCCATTCTCTCAAAGAGTTTAATGACGCCCTGCTACTGAAATGGGCAGTGAAAATGATAATGGATGATGGGAAGGTGTGGTCGTAGGCGAGCAAGGAGGCTTATGGCTCCTTGCAGGTGCAGCTTTGGACAACCTCTCCTCAACGCCCCTCACCGCTTTGGAAGTCAGTGTGGAAAGCAGTATAAGAAAATTGGGTTGACTTCGCTCCTATTTTGGGAGATGGGAGACATTTCTCCTTTGGACAGATAGGTGGTCAAATTTGGGTACTCTAAGCGAGCTATATCCATGGGCATTTGCAGCAACTCTGAACTGCAGGGCCTCGATCAATGACTGCTAGGACAACGCGAGCAGTAGATGGAACATTGTAGGTGAGAGAGGTAGAACGTAGGCTGAGCAAGAGCAGCTATTGGCAGATTTGGAAGCCTTCCAGCTGGTGGGCGAGGCAGATTGCTTCAGATGGAAACATGGCTTGTCCAACCCAGCAAAGGCTTACAAAAGGTTGCTGGGTTCCATGAACGTTGACCATTCAAGGGAGGACAAGGATTGCGCCAAAATCTGGTCTTTGAAGATTCCTTTAAAAATCAAGATTTTCTTGTGATTATGTCGACGTGATGGACTTATTACTGGTGAAATGAGATCTAGAAGGTTGGGAACTCCTGCTCAAAATTACCCCTTGTGCGACTTCCATACGGATAACAGGATGCATTTATTTTCATCATGCCTAGTGACGGATCAAATTTGGAGGGGCGTTTGTGGGGAAGCTTTACCCACATGGGATGACCTATGGAGAAGTCTCTTGATGAAAAGAGAGTTGCAGGTGAAGACGGCTGGTGTTATGTGGTGTGTGTAGCATGCTCATAATGAGCGTTTGTTTAGAGGGGACTCAATAAATGTAGGGAACATTCTTAGGGAGTGTTGGGGATTTGTCAAGGAGTGGAGTGATTTCTTGTAATTCTTTTTAAAGATTCATAAATAAAATGTTCCCTATCTGCTATCATCATTGATAGCACTCCTCGTCTTTCAAACAAACAATCCATGCAAAGTAATGAAATGAGGGATTTGACATCCAAACTTGTAATTGGGAAAAATGATTTGTCAGTGGACAAAGTAACCATGGTAAATGGAGTCCTTCCTGCACAATCATTTGCAAGAGTCCTATTTTAGAGCTGCTGAATGACATATAGGCTACCTGCTTTATCAACCAACATACAACCAACACCATCATGGGCCCACTTATCTAATGAGTTGTAACACACCTAAACTTTCAATTGGCAAATCCACTCACAATATATACAAACTCACCTTGAGAATTAAGATGGCAGCTTTCTTATCAAGTGCTTCATTGTATTCATCACAAGAAGGAACCTGGAAAATAAGAGTCTCAACTAATCATATAGGAAATTAATTTAAACTAGAATGCCCATGTGCTACTCAACTATCTGCTTTTTAGTAGTCAGAGCTATCAATGCTTTATCTTTATCTTGATCCCACCCGATAGCATCTACTAAAACTACTTCATATTCTTTTCTCTATAGAGTAGAATAACAAATTATCAAAATATCATATTTTTATCAATGGAGTATAGTGCAAATTTAACTTTACACATTGGATTATATCCCCAGAACGCAAATGTACCTGAGATAATCTTTTGTTGGGCATGAGCAGGGTAAATGATTCCTAACCTCCATCCCACTTGAATGATCTTGGAGATTCTGTAATTGCAAAGCTCTCAAGACCCCATAACGCAATTTCTAGGAAATATTAATCACCATAACACTAAACAAACATTCTATCAATAAAGAAACTTCCTTGCCAAATAAATAAACTTCGTAAATGAAAACACACAAATTGCACTAACTATTCTTTAGAGTTCAAGTCTAAACAACCAACATAACAATTTAGAAAAATAAAAAAATAGCAAACCCAATTGATTGCCCTATTAATGAATTTGTTGTTTTTCTAGTGATCAACATTTGGCTAAAGCTTGAATATTTAGCTAACTGTTTGTTTTGAGCTAAAGCTTGTTGGATTGGAACACAAAAGTTCCTTTATCTTTTGACTTCTTGATTTTCTATGGTCTTTGGCTAGTATTCTAGTAAAAGAATGGGATTTGGTTTATACCATTTCTAATAGAACTATTTCAGATGCATCCACTAGGTCATAATACATGGTAAATAAGCTACCTTTGAGTGTGTGGCAACTCAAAAAACTAACATGTACTAAATAAGATTCGCTTGATCGTTTCCTTATGCGTAGTATTGCACTCTCTGGATTTACTGACTCCAAATTTAACTTTTGATTACATACATGTGTTCTTGTATGGATGAACAAGAATTTCTAAATTTCTCCAATAGTTTAATCATGCAGCAATTGCTGGATGGGATTCACACACATTATGCATTTGTAAACATATCAACAATTGCACCTATAAAGCCAAATTAGAGGCTACTCATATTGTAGAAATCAACCACAAAAAGGAGGATTTGCAAAAAAAAATCTATAAATGACAATCAAATCTATAAAGATAAATGGAAAGTTGCTCGTATTGCAGAAATCAGCTACAAATAAGAGGATTTACAAAAAAAATCTACAAAAGACAATCAGATCTATAAAGCCAAACTACAAGTTGGTCATATTACATAAAAGTATGATTAATTTTGAAGAAGGCCGCAGATTGCTATGATGATGGTTTAAAGATTTTTAAAATCTAGATATGCACACATATTTAGTCTATCATAAAAAATCCATTTTGAATTTGACTCTCAAAAATAGGTGGACTAAATTGGTTGCTGATGATAATCCGTTCCACCCAGAAAAGCCAATAAGAGATGTGGAAATTTACTAATGATAGTAATGTTACCATTGAAACTACCTGGAATTGTATTAGACGGGAATGAAGGCAAAAATGATCTAGATAGATGCTGGCAAAAATCAGATGGGAATGGGGACAATCTTTCATCTTAGTCGATGTGGATTATATTTTTTCCTTATGCATAGATCACTGAAATATATATGTTTTCTATGCATAAGCCAATCTTTGCTCTTCTATACGTATATTTTTTCCTTGTTAAAAGGCTTTGGGACTTCAGGGTCCATACCCAAAAACTGAATGTATCATCTTTTCACCGAAGGAGTTGCTATTGGGCCTAGGTTGACCAAATGCCATTAGACCAGCCAAGTGCTTCACTCCAAGGTTAAAACTTAAATCACGTTCTTAACACATCATAATATCATATACAGTGCAAGCTACATGGTTCAAGCTTTTCACACAACATACAATTTTCTAGGCATAAGTTGTTTTTCTATGCATAAGCCAATCTTATGCATAGATCACTAGTATATATGGAGGGAGCAGAGAAGGAAAGGGTGATGATTCGCACCAAAAAAGCTATTGCTGGAAGATGATCTGCGGAGGGTGGCGTCGAACTGCTGGAAGATGATCTACGGAGGAGGTGATTGATTTGTGCGAAGAGGGCAGAGGAGGTGATCTTCGGAGGAGGAGGTGATCTGAGGAGGTGGTGTGCGGAGGGCAGCGTTGATCTACATGCGGAGGGAAGAGGTGGTGATCTACGGAGGGCGGTGTTGATCTACATGCGGAGGGTAGAGGAGGTGATCTACGAAGGAGGAGGTGATATGAGGAGGTGGTCTGCGGAGAGCGGCGTCAATCTGCATGCGGAGGGCACAGGAGGTGATTGAGCGGCTGCGTGGAGTGGCACTGGGAACGATCAAGAGGCTGCGACTGGAAGGATTGATTGAGAAAGGGAGGGAATGGTTGTGCGCGATTGAGAGGGGGACGACAAGAGCGGGGATGGCGCACAGGGGGAGGCGACTGAGAGGCAACGCATAGGGGGAGGCGATATTGAGAGGCAAGATTGAGGGAAACTGTCGTGGGGGATGGGGGAGGGCGCGGGGAAGGGGGAGTCGCGCGGGGGTTTTACTTTTTGGGTCCTGTATTGTTCAATTTTGAGGCAGGGAGGAGGGTAAGGGCGCGTGAGTTTTTTTGTCTCCGGGGATGGTGGATTTTAGTTTATTTGAGATGATTTCACCGACCTATCTTAAATGAATGTTTTAAAAAGTCTACTGTATTGTAGTGTACTGATAATTGAGGAAAGTATATATTAAAGTGGATTGTGTAAGATTGTGATGAGAAAAGGGACATTAGACAATCGTGACTTCTAAAAGAAATGAAGTGGCACCTATTTTTTCACATGATACTTGAGAAAGTAAGTTGAGTCTCGCTCCTTTTCCTAATAATTTTGGATTTGGATTTCCTACTTTGAAAAAATAAAAAGGCTTTTCCCATATGAATTTACCATTTATTTTTTTCAACTTTAATTGATAAAAGGATTTACTACAAAATTATGTTTATGTTGAATCTCTTAATTATGATGATACTAAAATGTTAATTATTGGTTGACTAAAAATATTTAGTGGCTCATAGTTTTTTGCCTCTAAATTATGTTTAAAAATTATAATGAAGCTTACTATACACATATAGTGGCACATATATTTGCGATTAATATCAAAGATTTTTAGTGTATATATTTTTATTACCACTAAGTTATTTTATGCTAATAAAAAAATGTTGAAAATGAAATAGTGACCTCATTTTACTTACACCAATTTGTCATTTGAAACAAATATTATAGTAGCATAAGTAAAAATTTTTTTATATTTGTCACTAATACTAATTGTCGTTTGACAAAAATAGTATAGTGGCATAAGTAACAATTGCCACTAAATCAAACACAATAGTGCTAAATATATTTGCCACTAATACTAATTGTCATTTGACAAAATGTTGTAGTGGCATACACAAAACATTTGCCGCTAAATCAAAGGAATTATTGGCAAATATATTAAATGCCACTATCTACTTTGCCACTAAAGGACATTTTTTTTGTAGTAGGGGTTGTTAAGGGGAGGAACCACCCCTTGGTGGACATCCAAGGTGGTGGTTATCCACCTTATTTTGGCACCAATTAGCATAGGTTCTAGAAGGGGGGTTAGGTGTAGGGTGGTGATGGATTGAAGGGGTATGTGTAGGGTTAAGATGGGCGGAATTTTGGAGGGGCAATGTGGTGCCAAAGGAGGGGTGGTTATGGGTAGTGTTGGCACCAAAAAGAAGGCACCCTTTGGTGTTAGTGATAGTGATGGGGTGAAAAGGTGTGGGTAGGTTGGAGCCAAAAGGGATTGGGAATAGGAGAGCTTAGGTGGACTTAGGTAGGCCCATTTGGTGGAGTTAGTTAGTTGGGTTTTAGGGTTAGGTTGGGATTCCAAGGAGGTGAGCTAAGCTAAGCTAGCTTAGCTAGTAGGGAGTAGGGTAGAGAGGTAAAGGGAGCTAGGGTTTTAGAGGTGAGGAGCTGGAGGGAGCTGTCTTGAGCTGCACTAGAGCTAGTGGCTGCTGAAGAGAACTGCAAGGAGCTACCTTAGCTGGCTTAACTTGCGAGTTCTTTGCTAGCTGCTAAGCTAAGCTAGGATGAGATGGCTTCTGCTAATGTGAGCTAAGGTGAGTTGGGTCTGGTCTTTTGGGAGAATACCTAGCTAGCTAGAGTAGCTAGCTTAGGCCAAGTGGCTCAACTCAACCAAGTTGAGTTGAGTTAAGTTAAGTCTCTAGGAGCTAGACTTGAGCTGGCCTAAGCTGGTTGAGGTCATCTTCAGTTGACTAGGCTTAGCTAGTTGATAACAGTAACTAGCCGTAGTCAGGTGGAGCTTCCAATGAACTGTTCTAAGCAGGAGAAGCTGGGACCAACTATCTTGAGCTAGTTTGAGCTGCTATCCAGGTAAGGTAAGCTGAATGTAGCTGAGGTAAACTAGCTAGAGCTACCATTCAGTTGAGATTAGCTGAATGGAGCTAGGGATGAGTTGATGCAACTAGAAGGAGCTAGGATCTAGTTGGGATGAGCTAGATCTAGCTAGGATTTAGCTAAAAGGAGCTTCTTCTTCATCTTTTGCCTTCTTGAGTGCCAAGGTATGTGGGATCTGACTTTCTATCTATCCCTGACACTCAAATAGATGCATTAAAAATACAATAAAATGCAATGCATGCCACCTAAATGCAGTCTGAAAACCTATTTGCGAAAATAAAATCCTAAGAGTTAGATTTGTTTTAAGGCATAAGAATGATAATAAACTAGTGTTTATCAATGTGCAAAACACATGCAAACTTGTGTGCAATGTAGTTTATAGATCCTTATTATATGCTTATGACCTCAAATTCCATATTTGAGAGTTGTGTTAGATTCCACGTCTTGTAACAATTTCACTAGTGTTCATTTTATAGAAAAGGAATGTTATTAGCCTTGCTTGTGAGTGTAGGTGGATGACATTAGAGGGGGGTGACTGGTGCACCTAAAATTCCAACCAAAATAACAAGTAATAATAATGTATAATGGGGAAAATAACGAAATCACAACCCTAGTAGGGACATGGGTCAATTCCTTATTATTCACATAAGGTCTCAGTCGTTCAACATATAACTAATAGTCACAATTCATATCCATTAAATGAAAGAAAGGAATATAAGTCCTGAATAAAACAATGCATAAATAAAATAGGAAATGATATAGAGGAACAAACCTATGTGGGTAAATCCCATGTATTGACTATGGTGTAGAACATGGATTGGCATTGTCTCCTCCAGTAGCCATGAAACCTGGTTGCTACTCACAAAGACCTAACTATGGAGTCCAAATGAGTCAATAAAAGTTGAGTGGAGTAGCAGAAACAATATGGAACAAAAATAGAAATAAGGGAAGCTATAAGGGAACAGAAGTGGGTATTTATGTTTATGTTACTTTATTTAATAATTCATTTATTTTTGAGTTTCCCTAATTATTTGTGCCTTCTCAAGTTATTATCATTACCAATCTACAATCATTTCCATAAAAGGTGCGAGAAGATATTTTTGAGGTGTGGCTCATCATAACTAAAATGTCAAAGTTAGGCTAGAAACTAGGTTAAACATTATCTTTTTAACATAATAAATAGGTTAAGAGTGAGAATTAACAGAAATGACCTAAACATTCAATTTATGCTAAAAATGCATAATTAGGTCAATATTTGAGATATTCTATTTATTAAACATAAATTCATGATCCAAATATAAATTGAACATATATTTGAGCTCGGAAGTACAAATCAAGGGCAAAAATTAACTTCTAATATGTTTAATTAAACTCCAATAAAAACCTCATATAATTTGGATATCATTAGAACCTTGCATTCATTAGATTACAAATAGGTCATTCATGCGCTACATTTCCTACACATAAAAACTGGGAAAGGACGTGTTTGAAAGTTGCAGGGACATACTTGCAAGGCCTCAGGGATTGCTCTGTTACAGTTCTTATCACTTATGGGCTCTTTAGCACTTTTCCTACCATTTTGCATTCAATGGCTTTGGTGCAATTACACCAAAAGACCCGAGCACCCCTCTTCAGCTACTCATCCATGAAGAACATCTGCAACCTCTGCCATCCATTCCCTTCCTCACGAGATGAACAGCTGATCGTCCATTTGAGATCGCACGCCTCCGCTCACACCATCATCACTCTCTCCAGATCCTATCCTATGGTGGGATTTCATCTATAATGTTCCTGTGTCACTCTCAAACCCACATCCACCATCCAAACCCTTGGTGTTTAATCTCAAACTTCGGTGCTCAGATCTCGTCCTCAACTTAGAAAACTAGCTCCATAGATGCCTACGTGCGAGGATGAGCCCCCCTCCTACTTCCTTGGGCTCTTCATTCTTCTGCTTTGGCTCTTCCTATCCTCTTCACTCGACTTCATTGGTGACAGTGATGGAGTTTTTCTTCCCTGCTTCGTCCATGTCGTTAGGGATGATGTATGCCTGAGGGCGTCCCTGAAGCTTCACTAGTAAGCTTTTCACTCGCTGGACATCTCCCCCATTTCGTCCTCTTCAGCCACTGGCTGTTGATCCAAGAGAGTCCTCTTCCTCTTATTAAATTAGGATTTACTACTTTTTAGGTAGTTTTAGATGCTTTCTAGATTTGTTAGGAGTAGAATTAGTTAGTGAATTCATCATTTGTTAGCTTAGATTAGGAGTAGATTAGATTAGCTTCGATTTTGCCCTCTTTGATCAATTCAGATTAGAGAGGTGTTTTCGCATTCATTCACGTGTTCATTGATCTCCCTCATCACCTCACGATTTTGTATTCACTGTTTTCCTTACATTTAAATCTGCAATCCAACCCATCCATCCGAGCATATCTAGATCTGAAGTTTGCCAACTTCTCGATCTAGACAGTGCTCAAATTCACCTGGTGATATAGACACATCTATTTAGGTTAAAATGCTTAATCATGCATGTTCCTAGGCTTAAATTTGCATTTCATGTAACAAATATTGCATAACATGCATCATTCTACATTTAGAGTAGTTGTATATATTTTAAGTTAATTAGGTTCTTTTATGGTCAGGAGAGAAGAAGATTTATTTCAGGGCCTCGGATGGATGATCGGACTGTACAGATTTGATCAGGACGGCGATCGAAGTCTAACGCCTTCGAAATCGCCTAGATCGGAGTCCAGTAGCATCATATGAAGTCCGAGGAGGATCAACGGCCAAGGGGGCAATGTGACATCCATACGGGCTTCAAATGAAAAATTCAACCGTATGGATGGATCTGGAGCAACGATCGCAGTCCGGCAACGCAAAAATCAACTCGATTCAAGCACCATGTCACCCTCTGCAACAGAAAGAAGATGGACGGCCCAGATGTTGCCTCATGGTGCCATCCAGGACACCCAACACCGGCCAGCAGCAACTAAAATCACCCTCTCATCATCTTCACCTCCATTCCCAACTGTTGGATCTTGATCCAACGGCTGAGAAGCCTTCGCACCGCACTCCTCTTTCCGACTCAAGGGATGGCTTAATGCAGTGGCTAAGTGCCCTCTGCAGATAAAAGGGTGCGGGTTCGAGTCCTGCTGAGCCCTCCTCGTCACTGCAATTGAAATTTAGCTGTCAGATCTCCATCGAGCAACCTTGAGGCGCCCACGCGGTGCAATCTCGTGGGCAAGATTCGCATACACGTGCGATCACGCAAAATCACCTGCGCAATCAAACATGGGCAGGATTTTAAGATGTCTGTTGGCATTGTCAGCCACCTGATGTTGATCCAGCGGCGTGTGCGCATCTCCTCAACGCCAGCGGGCGTGCCTTCAAAGGGGCACGATTAGTGGGTGCAGCTGAGCCCTCAAATCTTGATCCAATGGCTACGCCTCCTTCAGCAGATTCCAGCGGGGATAGAGCACGAGTGCCAGCAAGCTTTAGCCACGTTTGGGGGATTAGCTGGCGTGGATCTACAGTGACACCTTTGATGTCACTAAATGCCCTCTACATGAATTACCCTCTTCCCTTCACTATAAAAGGACCCCTACACCTCCCCTTCTTCTTCATCTCTTCCTCTCACCACCTCCAAGCTCTAAAGAGAGCTTGTCCCAAGCCCGGGATGCTCCTCTAGAGTAGAAAACAAACTTTTGTTCTTACTTGTCATCCCTCTTCGTGGAGCATCCCGTGGTCGTCTTCTCACCTCCCTTCAGGAAGAAAATTCTCACCGCAACGTCGTCCTGCCCCGCCCTTCGTCCTCCGGCTCCGTCCTCATTCATCCCGCTCCTCATCACCTTTCTCCAGGCGACGTCCGAGTGAGTCATCCTCCAAGTGACTATCAAGGGGGATTTCTCTCACCTATCCTATCTTTATTGCTTTCTTAGTATAGTTTTCTCGCTTTCCTAGTTGTAATAAACATTTCATTATAAAAATACATGATTGTTTCTCTCTCTGTCTCTCTCTTTTTATTTTGCAAGTAGATTTCATCGACCTGATCTCTTGCCCTATTAAAAATACCAAAAAAATTAGAAAAGACAAAAATGACAAAAACAAATAAAAAGTGAAACGTGGATTTTCAAAACCAAATGTTTGCCTCTCTATGTTCGACCCGGGACTCACTTTTCGAGTTTCGATTATAAATTTTATCTGATTGATTGATTTTCTCGCGAATTAAACTACAATGACAGGTTTTCCAAATCTAATCCTTTTCATGTGAGAATCCAACGCTATCACCTGGGGGTCTTGTCGTTCGCTTCATATGTTCACAAGGATCCCCGATCTATTTTTTATTGCATCGATTCACTCGATTTATCTGGGTTTGGATTTTATGCCCAATCGCAAGATTTGGAGTCAATTTGATTAGAAATGGATTTAATTGAGCGATTCGAGTTTTTAATCAACTAATTGAGTGTAATGTAATGATTCTGAGGTGTTTTGATTGAGTTTGTATATTTAGATGAGCATACACCCAATTGGAGCTTTGGTTTGGGTAGTTAATCACATCTATTGATTTGAGGCCTTAATTATGACCCATCTGGTTTGTATAGGATTGCCTGAGGTCCTAAACACTAATTGATAGTGTTTAGAAGCTCTCGATGATCATATCACGTGGACAAATTGATTGCACGAGTTTTGCGTGTTTGAAATCAAGGTTACGAGTAACCCGTCGTCGTAGCTCACAAAACTCGTAATCAAATATAATTTATACCGAAACTCAAAGGGAGTCCCGGGTCGAACACAGGGAGGCGACGTTTACTTTCTATGAAAACCGCGCTTTGATTTGTTTCTTTTTAGTGTTTTAGGGTTTTTTTTTTATTTTTGAAATAAAATGACAATCAATCACAAAAGAGAGATGGAATTGAATATGATATATTGCATGAATGTCAATTACAATAATCTAGGAAACATAAAAAGAGGGGGAGGTGAGAAGAAATCTCCCAAAGCGGCTGTTCGGTGAGACGACGACGTCTGCTGAAAGCTCGGACGAAGGAGTTGGGAAGCAGGACGACAGAGGTGAGATGTGGGAGGATGTCGGGTAGAGGAAAGCTTCAGTGCAGCTCTGGAATGGAGGTGAGAAGGCGGAGATGATCTGCTACCGGAATGGAGGTGGGAGGACGGCTCCAAGGCGACCTATGAATGGGGATGGGAAGATGGAGGAGTATTTGGTGGGGTAGAGTTTCGTTACACTAATAGTCACTTTGGGAGCTTGAGAGCAAGCTCTAACAGAGTGTTGGTAGGCTTGCTAGAGCTTGGGAGTAGGTGGGAGTAGAGTAGGTAGAGATGGCTTGGAAGGGAGGGGGTGTAGGTCTTTTTATAGTGGATGAAAAGAGGCTAGAATAGGCATGGGACCATTAGCGACCTCCAGGACATCGTTGTGTCGCTGTAGTCAGCTCACGCCTGCTCACGCACGCAGCTAGCCTTGCTGGCGTGCGAACAATTAGTGACGGCTGTAAGCATCGCTGTAGGTCCAGCTCAGGCGTCGCTGTAGCCACCTCACGCCTGCCCATGCGATCCAATGCTGTCCCTCCATCATGCGAGTAGATTGCGTGGAGGGCCTGTTGGCATGTGCTGGTGTATGTGCGCGCACATTGCTAGTGCGCGCTGGCTCGCCCGCTGGTGTGTGCTGGTGCTGCGCTGCCGCTGTTGCTGCATGCACGCTCACCCAATTGATGAAAGGGGGTGCTGCGGGTCTCAAACCTGCGTCTTGCGTTTGTGAAGAGGGCGCCTCACTGTTTGGCCAAGGCATGCTTTTGGTCAAGTGTAAAGCGCTGCTGACTTGCGGTTCGGGCACCCCTTAGCTGTTGGATTGAGATCGAACGGCTGAGATCCGTCCATGCGGTGAGCTTGGGGACGTGTCGGCTTAGGTGGCGCAGCCTAGATGGCGCCACATGGCACTATCTGGGCCATCCGTCTTCTTCTTCTTGTGGAGGGTACTATAGAGTTCTGATCGAGGTGATTCTCACGATGACGGACTGTAATTGTCGCTCTGAATCCATCCGTATGGTCGGATTCTTCATCCGAAGCCCGTAAAGATGTTGCCCTACCTTCTAGCCATGTAAAATGATGAAATTAATGTACATAATATACAACTATCCTAAATGCCATGTAATGGATGTTATGTAGTATTTATAACATGATATGCAATGCTAAGCCTAAGAACTATCATAAATAAGCATTTTATCATGAATTCATGTGTGTTTATCATACCCCCATGCTTACTTTTCACTGGTCTGTAGCAAAATTAGCCTAAATGCTATTTATAAAAGTAGAATTAGGATTCGATTTCTTAGGCATAATTTGTTGGTTATTTTAGGAACTTTCAACCCAAGACTTGGTTACGAAGACTCGACAGTGCCCGGGTGCCTACCAGAATGCAGGTAGTCCAAGCCCTCGCCTTATTTGAGAAGAGAAGATAAAAATTTTTTTTCTTGTTTTTCTTCTTTTCTAATTTTTTTTGTATTTTTGAAGTTAGAGAGTTTCGGGATAACTTTTTACGGCTACCCGACCTGCCCAAGACTCGAAAAGGACTCTATGTGCTAAGCATCTAGTGAAAAGAGTGAAAGATTCACTAGGCGACTGTTAAAATGGACTTCGGATTTCTACGACCCTAGGTGACCTCGCCTAAAGGTTTATCTTTTCGAACGGTAACTTTCTCCCTACTTCATTTATTTATGGGGTCAACACAAGGGCGAACCTAGTGTATATATCATCGATTTATTCTACTTCCCCACTTCTTCCCCAAGTGTTTTGGGAATTATTGTGCATTTTTTGTGAGCTGGGTTCTGGACAACCGGCCAATGGGCTGTTACCCACGACAACTTGCCAGCCATACTCATGCGGTGAAGTGTGATTTTTTATTATTTATTTTTTTCTCATTTTTCTATTTTTTTCTTTTTCTCTTTTTTTTTTGTAAGTAGGTGGCTGGTCGGGCGTGTTTCGCATGTTAGAAATCGAGGTTATAAGTAACCTGTCGTCGTAGTTGCAAAACACGTCGATCAAATAAAATTTATACCGAAACTCCAAGGGAGTCCCAGGTCGAACACAGGGAGGCGACGTTTACTTTACTTGAAAACCACACTTCGTTTTATTTCTTTTTGGTATTTTGGGATTTTGTTATTTTTTTTATATTTTTTGAAATAAAAGAAAACAAGCAAATGTATCACAAGATAGAGATGTGGAACAAATATGATATATATTACTTCCAATGTCAATTACAAGAAACTATGAAAGCATATAAAGAGATGGAGGTGAGAGGAAATCTCCCGAATCGGCTGTTCGGTGAGACGATGGCGCCTGGTGGAAGCTTGGACGAAGGAGGTGGGGAGCAGGACAACGGAGGTGAGATGCTGGAGGACGTCGGGTTGAGGAAAGCTTCAGCGTAGCTCCGAAATGGAGGTAAGAAGATGGAGTTGATCTACTACTGGAATGGAGGTGAGAGGATGGCTCCAAGGTGACCTATGAAGGGAGATGGGAAGTTGGAGGAGTATTTGGTGGAGCAGAGGTTCGCTGCACTAATAGGCACCTTGGGAGCTTGAGAACAAGCTCTAATGGAGCGTTTGTAGGCTTGCTAGAGCTTGGGAGTAGAGTAGGTAGAGATGGCTTAGAAGGGAGGGGGTGTAGGTCCTTTTATAGTGGAGGAGGAGAGGCAAAAATCGTATCTGGGTCTTTACTAACGTCCACAAATGTCGCTGCAGCTGTCGCTGAAGATCCGCCCTTCAATTGTTCTTGTTGGCGCGCACGGGCCTTTAGTGATGTCCACAAACATCGTTGCAGCTGTCACTGAAGATTCGCCCTTCAATTCCTCTTGCTGGCATGCGCGGGCCTTTAGTGACGGCTGCAAGTGTCGCTAAAGGCCCTCATAAATGTTGTTGAAGATCCGTGCGCCTCCCTGCTGGCGTGCACTCCGCTGGTGCTGTGCACTTTGCACACCCGTGTCGCACGCACGCTGGCGTGCGCTGGCAAGTGTGTGCACGTACGCTGCGCTGCTACTGCTGCATGCTACGCGACTGCTGCTAAGCGACCGGCCAAATGGAAATTGGGGGGGCTGCGGGGATTCGAACCTGCACCCCTCCTTTGCAAACCAGCGCTCCCACCATTGCGGCAATCCTTCCCTAATGTCGTGTGGAGCGGCTTGGTGCGTCCGCTTCCCAGCAGTTGGATCTTGATCCAACGGCTAGGATTGAAGGGCGCGGATGAAGGAGTTGGGCGGTGCTACTGGCTGGTGTTGGGCGGTCTGGATGGCGCCATGTGGCACCATCTGGGCCGTCCATCTTCTTCTTCTCGTAGAGGGTGCTAGGTGATTAGATCAAGATGATTCTCGCGATGCCGAATTGCGATCGTCGCTCCAGATCCATCTGTACAGTCGGATTTCCATCCGAAACCCGCATGGATGTCGCATTGCCCCCTGGTCATTGATCTTCCTCGGGCTTAATGTGATGCTATGGGACTCTGATCTGGACGATTGCAGAGGCGTTAGTCTCCGATCGTCGTCTCGATCAGATCCGTATGGTCTGATCGTCCATCCGAGGCCCTAAAATAAATCCTCTTTTCTCCTGACCATAAAAAGGACCTAATTACCTAAAATATAAACAACTACTCTAAATGCAGAATGATGCATGCTATGCAATATTTATATCATGATATGCAGTGCTAAGCCTAGGAACTATCACAAATAAGCATTTTACGATGAATTTATATGTGTTTATCAGTGGCTTCCCTGATCTAAGATTTACCTAAAGACAGTACAATGAGGTATTGTGACTAGGCTCTGGACAACCGGCCGATGAGCTGTTACCACCAACAACTTGCCAGCCATACCACCCTAAATAGTTCATTAGCTACCCAATTTCTAAAGAAACCGCTGAAAAGTGAGTCAGTGCAAAAAAAGTGTGTAGATGCTTAGGCTTAACGTCTCCCCAAATCAGAGGGCAGGTTGATAAGTCACATACTTATCATCCTAATTTATTTACCAAATTAAAATAGATTTTAATTGGCGAGGACTCGAGACCAAATCCACATTCTAGTGGACACCCGGGTTAATTAAGCTCGAAGACCTGAAGAGTCTAAGTATTCAGGTCTCAAAGTATCAATTCCTAAAGTTTGCAACTCCTAATGCCTAAGTTCTTGTCTCATAATTCTAATTTTTTTTTTAATCAAATAATAGGAAATTACTGTTACAGTTGACAAAAAGATTATAAGATATATCCACCCCCCCATGCTTATCTATTGCAATGTCCTCATTGTTAAAAATGTAGGCATGCAGGAGAGTAGCAGTGGAAGAATAACACCTGGTTTCCATGGGATTCTGGTTAGCTTGGAACAATCTTTACACGTGTTGAGTTTAGTGCCTTCAGCTAGGCGATGATCAGCCCACGGTGGTTAAGGTAAGGTAAGAGCAACCTTGTCGAGACGGGTTCAGGGAGCATATGGTTAACAATGGGTTTGAGACACTGTCCATTGACCTTGAAGATATTACCCGTCTTTGGGTCAAAGATTTTGACGGCCCCATTAGGGAAAATCCACCCAATAACGAACGGGCCGTTCCACTTAGACCTGAGTTTTTCGAGGAAAAGCTTCAATTGAGAATCAAAAAGCCAGACTTCTGGTTTGTCTCAAAGCTCTTACGTGAAATCATCTAGTCATGGAGAGCTTTGGTCCTTGCCTTATAGATTCTAGCATTTTCATAAGCATCATTTTGAAGCTCCTCCAACTCAGATAGTTGGAGTTTCCTGGTTTTCCCAGCTAACTCTAGGCCAAAATTACATTTCTTGATGGCCCAAAATGCCTAGTTTCAAGTCTACGGGTAAATGACATGCCTTACCAAACACTAGATGGAACAGAGACATACCAATAGGCGTTTTGCATGCCGTACGGTAGGCCCAAAGAGCATCATCTAGCTTTTGGGTCCAATCCTTCCTATCAGGCCTAACGATTTTCTGCAAAATGTTTTTGATCTCCCGATTGGAGACCTCGGCCTGTCCGTTCGTCTGAGGGTGGTAAGGTGTGGAAATTCGATGATTCACTTTGTATTTCCCCATTAAATTCTGAAACTGGGCATGAGGGAAATGTGTGCCACCATCACTGATAATTGCCCGAGGAACCCCGAACCGACTAAAGATATTTTTCTTCACAAAATTGATGACCACCTTGTGGTCATTGGTCTGGGTGGGAATTGCCTCAATCCATTTGGACACGTAATCAACAGTGACCATAATATACTGGTGTTCAAATGAAGGAGGGAAGGGTCCCATAAAGTCGATGCTCAAAATAGGGTTCAATGACCTCTTTCCAAGCATACACTAGATGGAAGTCGGAAGGATGGAGAAGAGAAGGAGCCCTGTAGCACAAAAATACAAGCTTGTCCTTAGGTTGGGTAGCCTAAAGGTCTACAAACTCTCAGAAGCAATCGTAAGATTGTGGATGATTTACTCTACTTATGTCTAGGCAATCCAACTAGTTAGATGGAGGGACTGGGGAGAAGGTTCTTCCTTTGGCTTGCGCCTCCGGTTCCTAGTGTACCCGGTAGCAGCGATCGTTTGACGTTACTCTCCTAGCTAGACATCTGATTGACTAGTATAAGTAGGTTAATCGTGAATAATCTCACTATGGATCCTGTAGAGCGAACCAGTCCTTAGGGCCAACGTCTACTAAATTTTAGTTAGGCTTGGGACAATGGTGCTTCTGGAATGTGATGGGCTCTTAATGGGTTGTGCCCTTAATGATTTGTTTAAGAATGTGTGAATGTGCACAACCAAGAGGTTTTCAAGCAAGATTATTAATGATGAGGTGAGTTTTAGGGTTCGAATCTTGCTTAATAGCTTTTAGGATTCAAATATTAGGTGTTTTCAACAAAGTTTTGTGAGGCAAACCAAGTTTGTTTTTAAAAGCATGTGCTCAAGTATTTTCCTTTAGAAATCAAGAAAAGTATGGAGTGCCTGGCTTGACCTAGTTGTTGAATCCTATGGGGTAGCTACAAAATGAACCTCTTTTAGATTAGGTGGTGTGGCCCAAACAATTCAATCAATTGGCTCAATGCACCAATGATTAAGGCACACAAAAAGGTGATTAACCTAATATGATTTCTACTCTTTTATGTGTTGAATTTGTGTACTGGGTCCACAGGTCGGAATCTCAGTTGAGTAGATCAAGTCAAGTTATGAGCCCCTTATGTGGGTGTATAAAGTGTGTAAATTGATTCGTCCCACAGAAAGTATCTTTTTATTTTTTTATTTTTATAAAATGTGGGTGAGATGGGTGAAGGTGGCAAACAAGACAAACAAAGTCTATTCTAGGGTTTATGCAAACACCTAAGTAGATTAGGTCTTGGTTATGATTGTGGCGAAATGAACTAGTGGGGGGGAAATGTGGGGGACACTTACAAAGTACTCTACCTGCACTTTACTCCAGTTTACCGCACTTAGATCTCCATGCTAAGGTACTTGCAAGACAGTAGATCGAAGACAAGTGGGGTTGGTGCTATGTAAATGCAAAGAAGCGCAAAAAATAATAAAGTAAATTTCGTTGCCTCCCCGGCAATGGCGCCAAAATGATCGCATGGATTTTGCGTGTTTGAAATCGGGGTTATGAGTAACCCGTCATCGTAGCTTGCAAAACTCATAATCAAATATAATTTATACCAAACTCCAAGGGAATCCCGGGTCAAACATAGGGAGGCGACGTTTACTTTGTATGAAAACCATGCTTTGATTTGTTTCTTTTTGGTGTTTTAGGATTTTGTTATTTTTTTTTGTTTTTAAAATAAAATTACAATCAATCACAAGAGAGAGATGGAATCAAATATGATATATTGCATAAATGTCAATTACAATAATCTAGAAAACATAAAAAGAGGGGGAGGTGAGAAGAAATCTCTTGAAGTGGCTGTTCTGCGAGACGACGGTGCCTGGCGAAAGCTCGGACGAAGAAGTTGGGAAGCAGGACAACGGAGGTAAGATGTGGGAGGACGTCGGGTAGAGGAAAGCTTCAACATAGCTCCAAAATGGAGGTGACAAGGCAGAGATGATCTGCTACTGGAATGAAGGTGGGAGGATGGCTCCAAGGCGACCTATGAATGGGGATGGGAAGATGGAGGAGTATTTGGTGGGGTAGAGTTTCATTACACTAATAGGCACCTTGGGAGCTTGAGAGCAAGCTTTAACAAAACGTTGGTAGGCTTGCTGGAGCTTAGGAGTAGTTGGGAGTAGAGTAGGTAGAGATGGCTTGGAAGGGAGGGGGTGTAGGTCCTTTTATAGTGGATGAAAAGAGGTTAGCATAGGCATGAGACCATTAGCAACCTCCAGGACGTCGTTGTAAGTGTCGCTGTAGCTAGCTCATGCCCACTTTGCCCACTCACGCACGCAGTTGGCCTTACTAGCATGTGAACAATTAGCGACGGTTGTAAGCGTCGCTGTAGGTCCATCTTAGGCGTCGCTGTAGCCACCTTACGCCTGCCCATGAGATCCAACGCTGTCCCTCCATCATGCGCGCAGATTGTGTAGAGGGCCTGTTAGGGTGCGTGTTGGCATGCGCTGGCGTACGCGCCTGCGTGCTGCTGGTGCGTGCTGCCACGCAGGCTAGTGCGTGTTGGCACTGCACTACCGCTATTGCTCTATGTGCATGCACCCAATTGACGAAAGGGGGGACTACGGGTCTCGAACCCATGTCTTACATTTGCGAAGAGGGTGCCTCACTGTTTGGCCAAGGCACGCTTTTGGTCAAGTGTAGAGCGCTGCTAACGCACGGTTCGGGCACCCGTCAGCCATTGGATTGAGATCCAATGGCTAAGATCCCTCCATGCAGTGGGCTTGGGGACATGCCAGCTCATGTGGGGCGGCCTGGATGGTGCCACGTGGCGCCATTTGGGCCGTCCGTCTTCTTCTTCTTGTGGAGGGTACTACAGAGCTCCGATCGGGGTGATTCTCGTGATGACGGACTGCGATCGTTGCTCTGAATCCATCCATACGGTCGG
This sequence comes from Thalassia testudinum, assembly GCA_037157565.1. Lineage (NCBI taxonomy): Eukaryota > Viridiplantae > Streptophyta > Magnoliopsida > Alismatales > Hydrocharitaceae > Thalassia > Thalassia testudinum. Next base: position 23,067,516 of record JAZHRO010000026.1, on the reverse strand, counting down.
ATTCTTTATTTGAACCCTGTAAAGATGTCGCCCTGCCTCCTGGCCATGTAAAATGACGAAATTAATGTACATAATATACAACTATCCTAAATGCCATACAACGGATGTTATGCAGTATTTATAACATGATATGCAATGCTAAGCCTAGAAACTATCATAAATAAGCATTTTACTGTGAATTTATGTGTGTTTATCACAAACCCACAGTGAAAGCCCAATCTGGGCAACATTACTTCCTAATTCAAAATTATTTCAATATGATATTCAAGGCTTAATTGATATTTAAGAGATTTTGCTAAAGATTCTGGAGTGATTCACAAGTGGAATTAATGTCTAGATTAATCCATTCCTTTTGTGCTATCCATGGCGAAGAGGAAGGGATTACTAGGATTTTAGGGCTTGAAATCAATTGATGTAGTTTTTAGGAAGTTCTAGATCATTCAAGGAGTATTTGAGATAGATTTCAATGTAGATTTTAGTGTTGTAATTCATATCCAAAAGAGCAACAACAGTTGCTCTATTGTTGGATCTGAATGGCTTTTTAATTGGGGTTTGATCCTTGTTTTAAAAGGATTTAAGTATGAAATGGTTTTTGAGTCGAAGCACACTTAGATCTGGGTTTTCCAGATCTGAAATGACGCAAAGGAGCAGTAAATCAAACTTATTGGATCTAATCTTCAAGTTGACAGCAGTAGCAGCAGATTGGTGTGGGATGAATTTCAAGGAATTTGAGTTGAGGTTGAGAGTTGAAATGAGTTTGCTGTTGTTGTGGACTGATAGTACTTTACATAGCAAGCATTCATGTACACTGAATTAAGCTAGAATTGATATTGAACAACATGTTTATTGTTTTAAATCTACTATCAGGTACAGAAGACTGTCTAATCTATCCAAAATGAATTTGTAACGAAATTCATGGTGAAAATCATGTTTAATTGTTTACATATCTTTCTTGTGATGTGCTGAGTGTGTTTGATTGATTCTTTGCCTGTTTTAGCACATAGAATTGATTTAGAGGCCTTAGGTTCTTAATTGAATAACTCATTTAGGCCTCATGTGTGTGAGATTTGTAAATACATAAAAAAATATAAAAAATTATAAATAAATAAAATAAAAGTGTCTTGAATAGGATTAGATATTTTTCTAGATGTGTACAAAATTTTAGAGTATTTTAAATCCTTTAGCTGGTAGAACATACCAGTAGACGGTTTGATCTACTTTAATACTGAATAAAAGAACTCAACACGAAAAACACAAAAAGAAACATCTTCTCTCTCATCTCACCTTATTTCTCTCTTCTTTAACTTCTATAAAACAAAAAAAGACCATAAAAAGTTGCAAAAATTCAAAAATACCTTATATATAGTATTTATACTTGTAAATATCAATTAAATACTAAGCTAAATGTAAATAATAAAATATATGTTTACAATTTACATAACTAACTTATATATGTATTATATATGTTTAAATAAATATTTATGTTGAGTTATAATGTATATATTTTAATTATATAATTATCTATTTATTTATAATAGATTATATGTACATATATTTAGGTAATTATAAATAAATAGGTATACATGTATAAACGTATTTATAACTTCATATACTTATTAAAATAATTATTATATATTGTACTATACCTATATATTTATTTATTTAAGTATTTATTGTATATAATTATGTTATTAAGTTAAATAGCTAAGTTATTATTTTTTTTGAAACATAAATAGCTAAGTTATTAAGTTAAAATAAAATAAATTAGTAAATTAAGTTATTACTGGAGTAAGTTATGTTGCACACTTGTATATACTAGTTTTAAGTATTTTCAACCTATTTATTATGTATTTATACTGTATAGTAGTATGTATACTGTATATTAGTATTTATATATCTGAAATGTGTAAATAAATGCATATAAATTAAAATAAATGACTAAAAATAAATTAAAAATGTATAATAAATACTTTATAATTATATTGACTAATTTATAGGTCAATTGAGTCATTAAGTTATTAATTTAAACATTAATTAAGGAATTAAGCGGTAATTTAACATGCATAATTTGCTAACTTCAATAATTTTTTAAATATAATTAAATAAATAATTATTGCAAATTAAGTATACAATTAGGGAGCCCTATGTATAGGCTTTAAGATTATATAATTTATTTTGAAAATGAAGATCATTAGGGCACTCAAATCGATGCTTGAAATTGGCCTTGCTAGACGTGTTTCAACATGAGCTGCACTGTTGATTTTCAGCGTAGTTAATCCCACATCGTGGGTGTTCGAGTGGTTGCCATGCTATAAAAATGCCAGGGCCTGCAAATGAAATGAGCATATATAGGTTTCTTGATTTGCGTGCACGCCTGCGTGTGTGTGCATGCGAGCGCACGTGTGTGGGCACCTATAGGTGAGTGGGTGTGGGCCTATTAGGCCTAAAATTGGATAGAAATACACTTAATTAACTAACTAAGGCCCGGTCTAGTGGTGGTCTGATTCGGCCCACTAGGGTTGTTGATCCTGCAAAAGACCTGGGCCTGCCAACCAATAATTTTACACTAAGTTATAGTTAATTAATTAAGCTTAAGTTAAAATACAAGGCTTAGTGATATGTTATTGAGTGTGTGTGCATGTGTGCGCGAGAGTTGTGTTAAGTGTGCATTATGTAATATAAGCATAGTAAGTGTTATATACGTAAAGTATTAGTATATATATTTAGAGTAAGTATTGATACACATTTCTTTTAACCTTATTTTGTATACATATTTGTAAGGTCTTCGGTGACATTTATATCTGTCACTATAAATATAGTATATGTTACTATAGATATTATATATGTTATATAGTTTAGTTAGTATATTTATTTAGTGTTTTTGTGCCTCATCCTTAGGCATTGATTAACATGTTGTATATAACTAACATAGAATAGTTTAAATTGGTTTTTGATGCCTTCATACCTGTGTACATAATTAAGGCATTGCAATTAGTATTAATTGATTCATTTTGTATATAATTAACCTGATTCTTTCATTCTTTTTGTAAATATAATTGACATTTTTAGAATAAAAGAGCATTTTTTGGATAATAGAGAGTGGTGTATATGAATAATTATCTCCCAATGAACGACCTGGAATAAAATAATAAAAATATGTAAATAGATAAAATGATGTGACATCCATCTGGATTACATCTATACTACAACATAACAACGACATAATTAACATGCGATCCAGTTGGTTGATTAGATATCACTATGATATCCTAGGTAGCAAAATCGATATGAGACACTCGCTTAGCTAGGAGAATGGCTTATGCTAGTGCTATAGATGATAGTATTCTTAATTATGTGTTTACATGCTTCGTTTTGTTAGTTTTATAGCATTAGTTGCATTAGAATTAGCGCATTTTGTATATAATTACATGCATACATCATAAAATTAGGATTGCACATTTGAGCTTAACTAATTTATGATTATTAATTTGAGGCTCTATTTTTTATGAAGGAGTATCTGAGCCAAGCTTGGAAGGAAGAAGAAATGATTAAATGAGCTCAGTTGAGGAAGAGGCAAAACCATAACCCAAAATCCTAATTCTAATCCTAATTCCTACTTTCCTAAAAAGTCACTCCATAAATCCTAATCCTAAACCCTAGCCTACTTAATTTAGTCATCATAACCCCAACCCGAAAACCTACTCCTAATTTTAATCCTAGTTCATCACCATGAAAATCTACCCAAAACACCTAAACCTAAGTACACTACCTAAACCCTAACCCTAGCTCCACCTTCTAGAAACCAACCACCACAACAATTTGTACCTACACCGACGGTCAACAACTGTCAGTGTAGGTCCAAAATACCATCGCTGTAGCTACAATAGCCTATTCCGATGGTCAGCCTTGGTGTCCTCTTAGGAGGCGTCGCTATAGGATATCCTAACGGTAAAAACCGTCAGTGTTGCACCTAACAGCAACAGTCAACTTTCCAAAGGTTGTCCAATTTGTCTTTCATGCTAACATCGACAATTTTATCCGTCGATATAGATCAAGACTATCAACTCTAACAATGTAAAATGTTGGCAATACCGTTGTGATAGGTAAGTACTCTATGTTTAAATTAATATTGGTAACAAAAAAAAAGTTAGTACTATCATCACCATAGAAAGTTTACGTTTTGATGAATACATACAGTGACTTTTTTCCCGTTATTGCTGCCATTATTTCTTAATATATTAATACACAAATATATTATTAGGTATCGCCAGCTCTTTTTTTTTCTATATTGTATAAGATATACAAATGTGACTTTTTTATATACTACAACAAAAATAAGGGAATTGAAAAAGTTAATAAGAATCAATTCTATTTTTTTAAGTTAAAAGCATTTGTAGTCTCTTTACAAGGGAATAAATATTAAAACAAAATTTTAAGTATCTACCTTTACATAATAGTAAAAAGGAAGAAATAAAAGCCAATAAAAAATAATTGAGATTCCTAAGATGAACATAACATTTCCCCAAAATTCAAATTCGTTACATCACTGTCATGAAACATGCAAGAAATTAATGTCATGTAATTACTTATAATTCTATTGTCTTTAAACAACCTCCCATTTCTGTGTTTAAAGTAAAAAAATTCAAGAAGCATAAAGATTAAGATACGAATGCTTCAACTTAGAATAAAAAAAGGATGCACTAGCCGGGAATCAAACTCGAATCTGTACCGTGTAAGGGTACTATTCTACCATTAAACCACTGGTGCTATTCATGTTTCATGAACCTAAAATAACACAAATTAAGAGTGGATTGAACATGAATAATCTCAAAATAGTCAGGATGGACACCTTACTCTAAATCAACACTGGACTGGACAACACTCCAATCAACAGAGCCATCTGGTCTCCATCCCATTACTGCCCCTCGCTTTGCACCTTTAAACTTCAGTACATTATACTCAAGTTCTTTTTGAGTGCAATTTTTTCTTTCACGATGTCAACAATTGGTTCATGGCCATACGCTCAAGCATACCTGGAAAATTTAATATAGACAATTGACATCATATTGTAGGTAAAGGGTAATGGTCCTAATGTTGAATAATATCAATGGTCCTAATGTATGTTTGCAGTTGCTAAAGAAGCACAACAACCCCCTATTCTATTGTAGTGGGGGTGCATCAATCATCTCCACCTAATTCCATTAAAATCAATAATTTCAAATAGAACCCCATTGAATTCGATGTTGTTCATGTGTATATCTGCTTTCATCAGACTGACAACCTTAAACTATTCACATTCATTTTCAAAATGTTACCTTCCAAGATTAGAATCATTAATTCAGCATGAGAATTGGAAAAAATTCAACTGAGATCCTCAAGGGAGAATCCTAAGCATTATTGTTGAAAGTACAAGGCACATATGATACACATCCTACATTAGGTTGCAATTTCTACTTTTGAAACCTCTAACCAAAAATTACAGACAGTGTTGACTATTTGGATTAAATAAAAGATATAGGTCAAAGCAAAAGAGAGTGAAGGTTTAGATATCTGTAGCTTAGAATAACTTACAATGTAACCACTTGAAATCAAGGCAGTAACATATAGTAGATCAACAACTCTTTTGGTCTCTGTGTTGCCTAGTTCATTAGCAATTTGATGGAGATACAACAAAATATGAGCAATGAGAAATGATGCCAAATCGAATTGTGGTGCTCTGAATTGCTAAGTTTGCTTAATATCAAATGCTTTTTCTATGACTTACATTCAAATCTTTGATGATAGGGTGATCTGGATTGATCTCCAGGATTCTCCTCCCTCTTATGAATCCTAGGCTTGATGTGTCTACAAGTGTTTATGCTTTCATGAGCCTACAAAAGAGATTAACTCAGCATGCTATAGCTAGTTTTTTGTGAAGATGGCATATGAACTACTGAAATATCACCTTTCCATGTTAGCAGACCATCCGAACTTGCTAGAAATAAGGACACAAGGAGATGAACTAAGCCTTTTTGATATTTTCACCTTTGCTACCTTGTCACCTAGCTGTTGCTTTGTCAAGTCTCAAGGGAGATTATTGATGATAACGTCATCATCAGCCATATCTAGCTTTAATTAGTCATATTCCATTGATAAATGCTCCTACATAACCATTAGAAGACCTAATTCACTGTAAATCCATTTTGGGAAATAAACAGTAAAACAAGGGTAAAACTGTAGTTTTAACAGAATATCCTAATTGTAGAATAATCACGGGATTTCTCAGGGGTTAATTAAAGGTCAAATAATCATAAGTGTCTAATAAGTGGGTTTATGCAGACAAAAATGGGTTTTCACACGTTTTGAGAATTAAATGACATCTGAAACCCTAAAAACAAACCTGCTTAATTCACTATGGTTCTGGTCAAGATAAAATTCATCTAAACCTTCTAAAAATCATATAAAAATATTCTATAAGGTTTTTTATGTGTTAATCGCACTGAATCGGGTTTTAAAAGTGTTATGTTGTAATACAGCCAAAATAGCGTTCAAAACAAATACATTTTTATTACTTGAATATATTTCAAGGTCGAACATAGCGAGCAAATGGAATTCACACATTAATCTCAACAATAAATGCAAATTGAACACATAATATTACTTAAAAACTGAATAGGAATGTAAAGCATATGAGTATGTCAAGAGTAAAAAGAATTGTAGACCAAATAATAGTTACTCAAATTAACTAAAGAAGAAAATATAAATTCAGACGTCTAATTTCGCAATCAGATGTCTTAAATGTCTCTGGCTACAGTGTCCTTTTCTTCTTCTGATTTCTTTAATTCTTCTTCTTCACTTCTTTTTCTTTGTCTTTCTTCTTTTTCCCTTAGCTTTTCGTCCTCTTCCTTTCTTCTTCTTCAGCTTCTATCTTTGGCTTCTTCTTCCTTCAGCCTTCTCTTCTTCTTCTTCTTCTTCTTCTTCTTCTTCTTCTTCTCTCTTCTGCCTTAAGCCCTGCGGTCCTCCTCTTCTTCCTCTGAATTGGCTAAGTGTTGGAGCAATCTCTTTAGAGCAAAAACCCCCTAACCCCGTGCAACTCTCCTCTCTCCTTCTCTCTTTCTATTTTAGAACCGCTCTCCCAGAGCCCTTAGTCGGTTGGGTAATCGGACCTAACGCATACTCGGGTCCAGACTCATCGGCGTGTGTGGTGAGCGAGGAGTGTAAGGTCAGGTCGGGTAGTCGGGTCGGCCAGGTCTGCGTTTTAGGTGTCGCGAATGAGTCCGGTGAAAGGGGGAGGAGGACCTCACCCTCAGTGTTGGAGGCGAACAGCCTCTAGCACTTTTTCCCTTTATGTTGGTGTAGGTGCCTTTCCACTTCCAAGGTGGGACTAAATGCCCCTGTCCCACATTCCTTTCGCGTACATAGCAGCAGGTGTGTGGCCAAATTGGTGAGGCCACAGAGCACACAACTTCAACTGAGGGCCTGGATGCATGCGCGGCTTAAGTCCACATAGCCTGGGGCTATCAATCTGGGACAGTAGCACTTGGGACCGCAGCAAGCAAGCTTCAAGCTTGGGTAGTAATGGTGGCCGTCGTTCTACTACCTAAAATCAAGAGAATGGCCTTTCAGCCACGTCAAATCATTTAAGGAGCATCGCTGGAGCATGGCGGATGTGATGGGAGTGGTTTCGTGGCGTGTGGGTGGCGTGCTTAGGGCACACTGTGTGCGTGTGAGTGGGTGTGTTTGGTGGGGTGTTTGGGTGAGTGGTGCGGTGAGTGGAGTGAGGGGAAGTGATTAGGGAGATGAGGCGGAGGTCGTAGGGTGGTCGGCGAGGTCGATGGAGGTGTGTAGCTATGGAAACACCTCGCCGGAGGTATCTCCGGAGGTGGAGGTGAATGTGTTCGGTGGTGTTGATGGTCGGTTTTGAGAAATAAAGAGAGGGGGAGAAAGTGTGAGAGAGAGGGAATCTAAGAATCTACTCTAAGGGATGAAAGGGACAGAGGTCCCACACTGGTATGGTTGCCAAATGTGGGGAAGACGAATGCTCCATAGAAGAGGGGGCGGTGCAGACGGGCAAGGGCAACGTCGGTCGGTATTGCGCGATGCGGGAGATTGTGGTGGAGATAACCTTGCCACTGGTATTGTGGTTGGGCGACGAGAGAGCTAGGGAGAGGCCGCAGAAGCTTGCGGAGTTGTTGTGGCCGGAGGGGAGAGAAGAATGGAGGGGAAACCGACCCAATTTCAAACTGGGAGAATGCGGTTGGATCCGGGGCTTCTTTTATAGGTCATTGGAGAGGGATTTTGCTTGGAAGCCAAGCTTCCAAGCAAGGAAGGGTCACCGACAATGGAAAATTTCAAGAGACCCACATCTCTCATGCGTTCACATGAAAGATTAGGGAAGAATCAGGGCTCGTTAACAGGTTTACATTGACGGGAATTACTCAGAGAATCTCCCTTCCAATTTTGGAAGGGATTCTCCAAGTAATCAAGGAGAACTCTCCTTTCAAAGGTCGCTAGAGTAGGATTCCTCTACGACAATGGTGGACGGACCAATTTGTGAAGACGACGAGAAAGCTAGGGGGTTGTTTGCAAGGGTTTTGGTAAGTTAAGGGTAGAAATGTAATCAGATAGGACCTTTTTACAAACTAGGTCAAGACAAGTTCTCCTTGGGTCCAAATTTTGGTACAAACCTGTTTTTGACCCAAGGAATCCAATGGTGAAGTTGGATTTTGGTTTTGACCATGTTTGATTGGGTAATTTATGCAAAAACCTAAATTAGGGTAAATATATGTTTGAGACCCCATTCTAGGTCAAGATGGGTTCCAATGGCCAAATTGAAGGTAATAAACCCTAGAGGATATTTTTATATGATTTTTAGATGATTTATATGAATTTTATCCTGACCAGAACCTTAGTTAATCAAGTGGGTCTGTTTTTAGGGTTTCAAAAGTCATTTAATTCTCAGATCTCACACAAACCCTTTTTTGTCAAATCCAACCCACTTGTTATCTTATTAAGACCATTTGACCTTTGTTTAGCCCTTGATAAAATCTGTGGTTGTACTGCATTGGTAAAATTATAGTTTTACCCCTAGTTTCTTATTTTTCTCTTAGAATGGTTATGTAGAGAATTATGACCTTCAGTTGGTTATATAGGAGCATTTATTCTCTTCATTGGGTAAAAATGAGATAGTTATGGCTCATGATGGTGTTCCCATCAGTATGCTTGCTTTGACCATTGGAACCCAATTTGACCTAAAATAGTCTCAGACGGACAGTTGCCCTAATCTAGGTTTCTATGTAATTTACCCAATCAAACTTGGTAAAAACCTAAATCTGACTTCACCATTAGATTCTTTGGGTCCAAATTAGGTTTGTATCAAAATTTGGGCCTAATTAGAGATCATCTTGACCTAGTTTGCATTTTGGTCTAGTCTAATTCTTTTTCTCTCACTTAAACCCCTAGCTTTCAAAATTATTTGCAAATACCCCCAAATTCATCATCTTCTTCACAAATAGGTCCCTACCGCCTGCAAACTCCTAAACCCAACTCCAACGACCTTCAATCAAGGAGTTCTCCTTAATTTCTCACCCGATCTCTTCCAAATTTGGAAGGGAGACTCTTGAGAGATTTCCCTATGATCTAAACCTAGTCTTGGGCTCTAATTCTTTCCGAATCTCCCATGCAAACGCATGGGAGATGTGGGTATCCCACATGCGCAAATTGGACAGTGCTTGAAAGCTTCCTTCCATGCCTGGAACCGCTCTCCAAGACCTATAAAAGGACCCATATTGCATTCCTCACCTACTTAGCTTGTTTTTGGTTGAAGAATCTCCTTCCCTCCTCTTCGGTCGAATTCTCCATGAGCTCTGGCAACCTCCTTCGACCTCCTTCCTCGTCTGCTCTCACAGACCATAGCGAGCAGATTCTTCTTCCTTCACTTCCTTCGCATGTCACAATACCCGTAGCTGCCACCTATCTCTCCTCGTCGTCACCGCCCCTATCCCCAGAGGCATCATCTTCCCCACGTCCGGGGTCAAATCCCCCCTTTCGTTTATTAGTTTAGGGCTATATTAGTTCCCTTAGTTCCCTAAGTTTTATCCTACCATCCAAAACCCCAAAAGACCCCTCGATGCTACCAATCCCCTTCATCTTCATTCACTTCAGCCATCCTCCGGCGAGGCTCTTCGCATGCTACACACAACCACCTGCCTCGCTGACAACTCCACAACCTTCGCCACAACACCCCGAACAAAACCCCTCACTTATTCCACTCTCTCGACCATCCAAGCATGCCCCTGACCAACCCACTGCCACACCACCATCTTCGAATCTGTCCGGCCACCATACACCCTCTCACACCATGCCATGACCGCCATCACATTCGCCACCTTCAGGTGATCTCCCTGAGCATTCTGATTGGGGCACTTAGTCTGTACCTTCTATTTCAGGTGTTCGCCCTCCGACAGCCATTAATGAGCTCCTCCAAGAAAGCTCGAAGTGTGTTCTTGCGACGTTTTCTCCAGGCGCTACCCCTAGGTGATGCAGAGGACATCCAGGCGCTACCCCTAGGTGCTCAATTGGGAGCGTCGAGTGCTCCTTTAGCTTTAATTGGAAACCATACCAACAGCTGCACTTGCGCGAGGAAAGGGGTGTGGCTTTTAGTCCCACATAGGTGGGAGATAAGTGTTTGCAGCCACATAAAGGTTTTTTGTGTCTAAGGCTTATCGCTTCAGACACTTGGGGGTGAGGTCCCTGCTCACCCTTACACATCCGACCCGCCTAAGCCCTATTAACTCCTCGGCTGCGACCCACGCCTGTAGGCCTGGACCCAGGTACGCATATTCGATTATCCGATTACTTGGATATCAGAGAAAGAGGAGAGGAGGAAGGAGAGAGAGAGAGAGAGAGAGAGAGAGAGAGAGAGAGAGAGAGAGAGAGAGAGAGAGAGAGAGAGAGAGAGAGAGAGTGGGGGAGGGTGGGTTTTACTCTCTTGAGGGTTGGTTGAACACTTACCCGTAAGGAAGGAATGAAGGAAGAAAAGCTAAGGAAGAAAGAAGGAGAAGAGAAGAAGAAAAAGAGAGAAGGCAGAAGAGGAAGAAGAGAAGAAAGCAGAAGAAAGCTTTGAAGAGCACTATAGTAGAAAACATTTAAGTGGTCTGATTCTCAGATCAGACGTCTGATCACTGTTCCTTTATTTGAGATAATTGAGTAATTAATATATATGTGCTTAGACTAATAATTGGTAATTTAAATCAACATTATTTTGTCTTAGTTATCTTTTTGGTCTTGAAATACATTGAGTTTCATTGAATATCAAATGTGACAGATTAATATTCATTGATTATGATTATTGTGTTTAAATTCCTGTGCTCATTTATTTTTTAATTGAAGATTAGCGTGTGAATTCCTATTTGCTGCCTGTATTCGACCTCGGACTTCACTTTTAGATATTTGAGTTATAAATTTTATTTGTTTTCGCACTATTTCGGCTATATTACAACGAAGCAATTTTAAAACATCGGTTTCGCGCGTTAACAATTATACTCTTGTTTGTCTTCTCTCTCTTTTACCTCATCCAAATCACCTGCATAATTAGCCAAGGAAATAAAACCAATAGCAAGCAATGTACACTTCTTGAGCTAGCTTCCTTATCTGATTATGGTTGAAATTTCAATCTCATCCCAAAGTTTCAGTTGAGACTCCAAAAACTACTTAAAAATTATGTAAAATAGTTGAAATGTTAATGGAAAGGTTAATTACATGGAAAAGATTCAAAGGTGGGTATGTTTTTAGTTAGCCAACAGATGTAAATTTCACTAGGCCTGTCTTCTAAAAAGTTGATTGACATTTTCGAAGTACTTAAAACTGACCTAGCTCGAGATCTTCCTTGCTAGTATCAACAAATCTCTTATCTTTGTAAGTTTGATGATTTTGGATTGCAACTTCATCAATGGGTTCTACCAAGTATAAAACCTCAGAGGAAAGTTAATCAAAGTTCAAGTATGGAGGAAGGAAAAAAAATGCTAAAAGTATTCTCTCTTTGCTAATAGTATGCATGGTACGTACCTCAATATCCTTTTGAACTAGTTCTTCCAAGAATGGAGTAGTTTGGGCACTTTCAGCTTGTCGATTGCCAAATAATAGATGGTTGTCTAGTTTTCAAACATGTTTTCAACATATTGATCCAAGCCTATCAAGTCTTCCTCACTTTTCGAAGAATAAAACTGTAGGAGAGGAGTTAGGCATTTGTGATTTCCATAATCTTCTATGCATCCCAACTTTATCATCCTACCAAAATTCTCCTAGAATTTTTTGTAATCCTTCAAGAATAAAGTGTCATTCAACAATATTTCATTCCATTATAGGTGAATTAAGTTCCATTAGATCCCAAAATATACCTCTTTGTTTTCACCTTCAGTGATGTCTTGAATCATGTTCATTGTTTTCCTAATGAGATTTTTCCTCATGATTCTCACCTGTTAGAAGTCAGAGGTTAAGGCTAAAAGAAGAATGTACTTTCATATACAAGTATTTGAACTCATCATTTCGAAAAAAGTATTTGAACTCAAACTGGGGTCACTGAATAAAGATGTCAAATAAAGTCAACTTACAATTCTACTCCCTTGTAGAATTTCACGAGAAACATTCAGAGGAAGGTCATTGGAGTCAACAACACCCTTCACAAAGCTCAAGTAACAAGGGAATTGAAATTTAAACACTATAAATGTGATGACACAATAGAGGCCAGTGAAAGACGAATTTGACAGATAGTGAAGCAATTTAGTTCCATGTGACATCTTTTTCCTGATAATAGCACAACTTTGGGGCCAACAAGCAATCATACTTTTAAGAGTACCATCTTCTCAATGCCTTTAAACTTTGACACCTTAATTCCATTGAAGATACAACCAAAATGTTCATGCAAATAACAAACTTAACTCCCCAACCACCCAAACAAATGAATTGATGACAGGATGCACTCTTTCTTAGAAAAACCATACCAAATCAAAAAGGGCAATCCAAGAAAAAAAAGCAATCTAAAAATTTGGAAACTACCCTCTAAAATTCCTAGTTAGATTCTCCCTTCTTTGGCTTATGCGCAGTCATCATCAATATTTTTTTAGTTAGGGATAAGATTTTTGCTACTCTCCTTAACCAGACCACAGAATTCTCATTCTTCTTTTGCTATTCCTCATACAACGAACAACATTAGCTTAGAAGCAACTACAATCCAAGCATCATAGGTTGATAAATTGGCATGTAGATTCCATAGTATCTTGATTTGCTACCTGTGCAAAAAAAATTTACTTGTATAAGACTTTTTGGCAAGTATGAATCAATTCTAGAATCACTAGGATTTTCTCAATGTCAACTCTGGCCCTATCAGAAGTAGGAACCACATTGGATGACAAAGCTGGAAAAAGGAGTAGTTGTTGAACAAATTGCTAAAACTTTCATCCTTATTAGTCTGTGTGCCATATTTCTGATAAGTATGTCATTGTTCTCTTTATTCTTCTTTCTTGGAAAGGATGTCGCGATTTTTTTTGAGAGTTGGACTAGTAAAGAGAGTTGGAACTTGGATATAAACATACAAGTTACCTTTGTGTAGTAGAAATTCGTAGTGAAAAGATTTGAGTTTAGAAAACCCTGTCGTCATAGTGCAATTCGCGAGAAAATCCATCAATCAGATAATTTTTTACTAAAACTCAAAATGAGTCCTAGGTCGAACACGGGGAGGCTACGTCGATTCTAAATCCGTAATTATATATATATTTGTAATTTTTGTTTACAAACGAGACATTCACAATGATTGCTATTTACTTGCAATATAAACACTAAAACTAGAGAAAGAGAGATAGAGAGAGAGAAAAATAACTTTTATACTAAAGATAATGTCATTACATCTACAACTAGAAAGCGAGAAATCTAATTTAGAAAGAGATAAAGAGAAGGGGTTGAGAAGTTATCCTCCTTGACAGTTGTTTGGAGGACAAGTCGGACGGATGTTGCCTGGAAGGAGACTGAAGATAGAGGATGAAGAACAGATAGGAAAGAACCGGGGGTGACGTAGGGCGTTGACGTCGCGGGATCCACTTCCAAAATGGGGGCGAGAAGATGACTAGTGAGAGCTCCGTGAAGGGGATATGAAGTGGAAAAATTTTTATTTTTACTCTAGCGGAGCTTCCCATAGCTTGGGAGCACTAGAGTGAGCTTTAGAACTTGAGTTCTTAGCTCTTAGAGAGGGGGAGAGATGATGGAAGGGATGAAGAAAATGTAGAGGGTGTAGGGCCTTTATATAGTTGTTTACATGGGGCAAAAATGGCATTTTGTCTTTTAAAAATTAACTCTGCTGCCTTTAGTGACGGATATGTGCGTCACTGTAGGCGCACGTCGCTGTAGCCACGTACTCCATCTCCACCGCTCGCTCTGCATTCGATGGCTTAGAGGCGGCCACGTCACTGACTATCCACCTTCAGCCGTTGCACCCACGTTCACCAAGCGTTGCACTTCCTCAACCTTTCGATCATTAATCAACGGCTCAGATCACGCACGGCTGTGCCTTTAGATCGTGCCTCGGCATTAGATAGCACGTCATCAAGTGTGTGTGCATCTAGCGATTCCAAGCGTGTGATAAATGCCAATTTATCATCATTCTTATGCCCAAAAACAAACCTCGCTCTTAGGAATTTAACTACACAAATGAGTTTTTGGGCTGCATTTAGGCATCATATAGGTTAGGCATGCATTGCATTATTTTGTTATTTTTAACATGTTTATTTGAGTGTTATGATTAAAACAGATAAGCAGAACCATAAAACCCTGACACTCATGAAGGTAAATGGTGAAGAAGTTCAATTCAACTGGAACTCAACCAGATCTAGCTCCTCATAGCTAGATGCCAACTTACTTGGGTTAGGGTTAGCTCCATCTAGCTTCATTTAGCTCAACTTGGCTGAATGGTAGCTCTCTCTAATTACTCTAGGCCTCCACGTGCCTAGAGTGAGCTTAGAGAGAGGTTACTCTTGTCACCTTAGGGGTAGCTTATACGTGTTAGTCTCTTTCCCTCTTTGAAAGTGCGATTGCTTATTATTTCAAAAACCAAAAAAATCTTATATTGCAAAACTCAAAAAGAAAGTTGATTTCTTATTTTTCGAGTAAGAGATCTGAATTTGCAAACATTGCCTCCTTGGATGACCCTAGATACTCCACTCTATAGGTTACAAATTTTAAAAGTGAATCGATTTTTGCACGTTACGACTTATAAAGCCCACATATTACAAATCATGTCAAAACTCGATCACTTTTTGGCGCCGTTGTCGGGGAGGCACGCCTTTGCATTTATTATTTCTCTTGCTTGATATTTGGATCTCATCCCTTTGTCTCTCTTTCTTTGGTGTGTGCAGGTGTAACAGGAAAGAAGTGAGATTTTGAGAGCTTGAAGTGCCTTGTCTTCCCGTGAAATTCCAAGTTAGCAATTCTAAACTGGTCACACAATTCTCTAACAGACTATCAAAAAAGCATTAAACTTGGCTTTCAGGATCTCAAACAATTAAGTTAAGTGGAGTGGTTCATTTAAAAATCAATTGGTTGATTGTTTGCATTTGTAAACACTACTCCACTTTAAGTGTCGGTGTTCTGATTTTCAAGTCTAGACTTCTATCCAAATTTCAAAAATCAATTCCTAACACAACAGATCTCCTAAAATCTTGAAATGTCACCTAGTGATTCCAAATCAAGTGAGGAATACCTATTCCAAATTTTAAAGCAATTAGCTTTGTATAAAATTTTTAAAAATTTGCGAACCACAGGGGGGTCATCCTCTCTGATTTCTCTGTTTTGCTACTGTCCACACGAATTTTAGGAATTTTTATACTCATCCAATTTCTATGAAATTTATTTTTCTGGAATCCTTGTAAAATTCTACACAACATATAAAATCAAAAAAATATTTGGTGTGGCCAGTGGTGGTATTGAAAAGTCCAAATACCCACAGGTATCATTTCTGGACTTTGACACTAAAATAAAGAAAAATCTTTAAAAAATATCAAACAAATTCCTAAAATAACAAAAAAATATTTTTTGGAATCCTTGTTTGATTTTCTATATAGTAGTGTTGCTGTTTGCCTTATTTGGACCACTACTTAAAAAGAAAAGCCTGAAAGAGATTCATTGGTAGTAAATTTCTATTTAAGGATCCAATTCAATTAGGGTTTCTTTTTAATTTGTAGTCCCACAATATAAAGGAAATCTACCTTCACAATTACACCTTGATTTCTCTTTATTTGTGGATATCAAACCTCTTTGAAATCTTAAAAAGAAAACCCTAAAACACACTATGCTAAATCAAATCCTAAAAAATAGAAATACATCAAATTTGTGTGACAACTTGATTGCTTTTGGAATCACTTTTCCAATCCTGCACACACTAAAAAATTGAAATAACAGGGCATTACCCCAATTAACGCCCTCCACATTCTCGTGCACATTTATACACCCAAGTCTAACTTAAAACAAGTAGTCATTTGACCACTTAAGGACTTCATTCAATTAGGCTTGATATTTGATATTTAATGATCACTAAGCACTCCTACTTCCTTTAGACAACGTGATGACAGACTTAGAGGGAAGTCAAACTACAGGTAATGGTTTACACAAGCCCCTGGTGATTTTCCCAGGACATGCTTGGGCCCAAGCCACCTCTTTAGTCTAGTCGGGTTTTCTTTTGGGAATTGGGTTCACTTGCTGATTTCTTACCTATTGGGTTCCCAAGTCTTAGGTTTTAACGAGTCAACCTTAAGACAAGACTAGGCTTGTTTGTTTGAATTGCACACTTTCTCTCATCTCTCTCTCTTCTCCTCCCCTCCCATTCTTTCATTAAAAAGTGCATGCACGGGCGAAGGTCCCAAAAACCACATCTCGAGGGACCATCTGATTTCGCCCCTCGCACTAAAAGATCCTTATTTTCTTCATCTGTTTCTAATATGGAAAACCCAAGAAACCAACAAAAATTTTTTTCTTCCGCTTCTAACACGTCAGCCCACCCACAAGTTGACTTCCCCATCCTTGACCTCCCCTACTTGGAGCAACCAGAAAACCCTGTAGGGTCAGGTGGCCCTCAAATCCAAAATCAAAATGCAAACCCCTTTGCCCTTATGGTCGACCATTTGGTTCGACTTTAGCAAAACCAAGAAAATTTGGCTAGGATTGTGACAAACCTAGCCAACTAAGGGCAAAACTCGCCACCCTGTCAATAGGCTGTCATTCCTCTTAAGGATTTTTATGATCTTTCCAATTATGAGGAAAGACCTGGGGTGGTCATACCACAAGGGGATTTTGAGATCAAACCAGCTATTCTAAACCTCATCAAACATTTTCTTGGTCTTCTGAGAGAGGACACTTTCTATCATCTCGAAGAATTAACTATCCTTGCTCAAACCACCCATTCTCGCAATGTGCAGGAAGACGTGTGGCTCATGAGACTTTTCCCTCTCTCTTTAAAAGACAAAGCTTCACACTGGTTTAGAATAGTTGGGCGCCCTATCACCACCTGGCCCCAATTAAAAAGTGCTTTTCTTAAAAAAAATTTTTCGATCGGTCATACTAATGCGTTAAGAAGATCCATAACAAACTTTCAACAAAAAAATGATGAACCCCTCCATGAGTCTTGGGAAAGATTCCAAGAACTTCTTAGAAGTTACCCCCACCATGAAATTTCATAATGGCAGCTAGTGCAGATCTTCTATCACATATTAGAAGATCAATTAAAGAGATTCGTGGATGCCTCATGTGGGGGCAATTTCCTTAATAAAGTTGATGAAAGTGCCTGCCTTATTTTTGAAGAAATGAGTGAAACCTCATTTAATATGACTCCAATGGACACTTTCAGTAGAACTCAAAACCCTAGACTTGGAGTTAATGAAATTGACTCCAAATCCACCTCTGTTCCAGTCACTCAAGATGATATACACATGATAGCTCAACAACTGGACCAGATGCACATCCACGAGAAAAAATGGAAGAAAAGCTCACTCAAAAACATGCTCCACACCTTAACTCTCCACACCTTCTCAGAAGAGAAAACCTGCATAACATTGATGCCACCCTTGCTGGATAGTAATTTTCTGCTAATTTTACACAAGATATGACTGGGAGTTTTGATTACATGAATCAAAATCTTCTCGACTCCACCACTGAAAATATCTATGCTCTCTAGGAGAAATTTAGAAACCCCTTCAACACCTATAATCAAAACTGGAGGACCAAACCGAATCCTTCCTGGAAAGCTCTGAACCTAATTCTGTTTCCCAAACAAAATCAATTTGGGAATTATGGCCAACCTGCATATCAGCCTGGGCCATCCCAGGAAGATATTAACACCCAGGTCATGAAGACTCTACAGGGTATGCAGAATCAAATGACGGAAGTAACCTGCATGATAACCAACTTTCAACATGAAGTTAAGGTTGCTCCTGATCCCAAAATATACCTCTTTGTTTTCACCTTCAGTGATGTCTTGAATCATGTTCATTGTTTTCCTAATGAGATTTTTCCTCATGATTCTCACCTGTTAGAAGTCAGAGGTTAAGGCTAAAAGAAGAATGTACTTTCATATACAAGTATTTGAACTCATCATTTCGAAAAAAGTATTTGAACTCAAACTGGGGTCACTGAATAAAGATGTCAAATAAAGTCAACTTACAATTCTACTCCCTTGTAGAATTTCACGAGAAACATTCAGAGGAAGGTCATTGGAGTCAACAACACCCTTCACAAAGCTCAAGTAACAAGGGAATTGAAATTTAAACACTATAAATGTGATGACACAATAGAGGCCAGTGAAAGACGAATTTGACAGATAGTGAAGCAATTTAGTTCCATGTGACATCTTTTTCCTGATAATAGCACAACTTTGGGGCCAACAAGCAATCATACTTTTAAGAGTACCATCTTCTCAATGCCTTTAAACTTTGACACCTTATTTCCATTGAAGATACAACCAAAATGTTCATGCAAATAACAAACTTAACTCCCCAACCACCCAAACAAATGAATTGATGACAGGATGCACTCTTTCTTAGAAAAACCATACCAAATCAAAAAGGGCAATCCAAGAAAAAAAAGCAATCTAAAAATTTGGAAACTACTCTCTAAAATTCCTAGTTAGATTCTCCCTTCTTTGGCTTATGCACAGTCATCATCAATATTTTTTTAGTTAGGGATAAGATTTTTGCTACTCTCCTTAACCAGACCATAGAATTCTCATTCTTCTTTTGCTATTCCTCATACAACGAACAACATTAGCTTAGAAGCAACTACAATCCAAGCATCATAGGTTGATAAATTGGCATGTAGATTCCATAGTATCTTGATTTGCTACCTGTGCAAAAAAAATTTACTTGTATAAGACTTTTTGGCAAGTATGAATCAATTCTAGAATCACTAGGATTTTCTCAATGTCAACTCTGGCCCTATCAGAAGTAGGCACCACATTGGATGACAAAGCTGGAAAAAGGAGTAGTTGTTGAACAAATTGCTAAAACTTTCATCCTTATTAGTCTGTGTGCCATATTTCTGATAAGTATGTCATTGTTCTCTTTATTCTTCTTTCTTGGAAAGGATGTCGCGATTTTTTTTGAGAGTTGGACTAGTAAAGAGAGTTGGAACTTGGATATAAACATACAAGTTACCTTTGTGTAGTAGAAATTCGTAGTGAAAAGATTTGAGTTTAGAAAACCCTGTCGTCATAGTGCAATTCGCGAGAAAATCCATCAATCAGATAATTTTTTACTAAAACTCAAAATGAGTCCTAGGTCGAACACGGGGAGGCTACGTCGATTCTAAATCCGTAATTATATATATATTTTTAATTTTTGTTTACAAACGAGACATTCACAATGATTGCTATTTACTTGCAATATAAACACTAAAACTAGAGAAAGAGAGATAGAGAGAGAGAAAAATAACTTTTATACTAAAGATAATGTCATTACATCTACAACTAGAAAGCGAGAAATCTAATTTAGAAAGAGATAAAGAGAAGGGGTTGAGAAGTTATCCTCCTTGACAGTTGTTTGGAGGACAAGTCGGACGGATGTTGCCTGGAAGGAGACTGAAGATAGAGGATGAAGAACAGATAGGAAAGAACCGGGGGTGACGTAGGGCGTTGACGTCGCGGGATCCACTTCCAAAATGGGGGCGAGAAGATGACTAGTGAGAGCTCCGTGAAGGGGATATGAAGTGGAAAAATTTTTATTTTTACTCTAGCGGAGCTTCCCATAGCTTGGGAGCACTAGAGTGAGCTTTAGAACTTGAGTTCTTAGCTCTTAGAGAGGGGGAGAGATGATGGAAGGGATGAAGAAAATGTAGAGGGTGTAGGGCCTTTATATAGTTGTTTACATGGGGCAAAAATGGCATTTTGTCTTTTAAAAATTAACTCTGCTGCCTTTAGTGACGGATATGTGCGTCACTGTAGGCGCACGTCGCTGTAGCCACGTACTCCATCTCCACCGCTCGCTCTGCATTCGATGGCTTAGAGGCGGCCACGTCACTGACTATCCACCTTCAGCCGTTGCACCCACGTTCACCAAGCGTTGCACTTCCTCAACCTTTCGATCATTAATCAACGGCTCAGATCACGCACGGCTGTGCCTTTAGATCGTGCCTCGGCATTAGATAGCACGTCATCAAGTGTGTGTGCATCTAGCGATTCCAAGCGTGTGATAAATGCCAATTTATCATCATTCTTATGCCCAAAAACAAACCTCGCTCTTAGGAATTTAACTACACAAATGAGTTTTTGGGCTGCATTTAGGCATCATATAGGTTAGGCATGCATTGCATTATTTTGTTATTTTTAACATGTTTATTTGAGTGTTATGATTAAAACAGATAAGCAGAACCATAAAACCCTGACACTCATGAAGGTAAATGGTGAAGAAGTTCAATTCAACTGGAACTCAACCAGATCTAGCTCCTCATAGCTAGATGCCAACTTACTTGGGTTAGGGTTAGCTCCATCTAGCTTCATTTAGCTCAACTTGGCTGAATGGTAGCTCTCTCTAATTACTCTAGGCCTCCACGTGCCTAGAGTGAGCTTAGAGAGAGGTTACTCTTGTCACCTTAGGGGTAGCTTATACGTGTTAGTCTCTTTCCCTCTTTGAAAGTGCGATTGCTTATTATTTCAAAAACCAAAAAAATCTTATATTGCAAAACTCAAAAAGAAAGTTGATTTCTTATTTTTCGAGTAAGAGATCTGAATTTGCAAACATTGCCTCCTTGGATGACCCTAGATACTCCACTCTATAGGTTACAAATTTTAAAAGTGAATCGATTTTTGCACGTTACGACTTATAAAGCCCACATATTACAAATCATGTCAAAACTCGATCACTTTTTGGCGCCGTTGTCGGGGAGGCACGCCTTTGCATTTATTATTTCTCTTGCTTGATATTTGGATCTCATCCCTTTGTCTCTCTTTCTTTGGTGTGTGCAGGTGTAACAGGAAAGAAGTGAGATTTTGAGAGCTTGAAGTGCCTTGTCTTCCCGTGAAATTCCAAGTTAGCAATTCTAAACTGGTCACACAATTCTCTAACAGACTATCAAAAAAGCATTAAACTTGGCTTTCAGGATCTCAAACAATTAAGTTAAGTGGAGTGGTTCATTTAAAAATCAATTGGTTGATTGTTTGCATTTGTAAACACTACTCCACTTTAAGTGTCGGTGTTCTGATTTTCAAGTCTAGACTTCTATCCAAATTTCAAAAATCAATTCCTAACACTACAGATCTCCTAAAATCTTGAAATGTCACCTAGTGATTCCAAATCAAGTGAGGAATACCTATTCCAAATTTTAAAGCAATTAGCTTTGTATAAAATTTTTAAAAATTTGCGAACCACAGGGGGGTCATCCTCTCTGATTTCTCTATTTTGCTACTGTCCACACGAATTTTAGGAATTTTTATACTCATCCAATTTCTATGAAATTTATTTTTCTGGAATCCTTGTAAAATTCTACACAACATATAAAATCAAAAAAATATTTGGTGTGGCCAGTGGTGGTATTGAAAAGTCCAAATACCCACAGGTATCATTTCTGGACTTTGACACTAAAATAAAGAAAAATCTTTAAAAAATATCAAACAAATTCCTAAAATAACAAAAAAATATTTTTTGGAATCCTTGTTTGATTTTCTATATAGTAGTGTTGCTGTTTGCCTTATTTGGACCACTACTTAAAAAGAAAAGCCTGAAAGAGATTCATTGGTAGTAAATTTCTATTTAAGGATCCAATTCAATTAGGGTTTCTTTTTAATTTGTAGTCCCATAATATAAAGGAAATCTACCTTCACAATTACACCTTGATTTCTCTTTATTTGTGGATATCAAACCTCTTTGAAATCTTAAAAAGAAAACCCTAAAACACACTATGCTAAATCAAATCCTAAAAAATAGAAATACATCAAATTTGTGTGACAACTTGATTGCTTTTGGAATCACTTTTCCAATCCTGCACACACTAAAAAATTGAAATAACAGGGCATTACCCCAATTAATGCCCTCCACATTCTCGTGCACATTTATACACCCAAGTCTAACTTAAAACAAGTAGTCATTTGACCACTTAAGGACTTCATTCAATTAGGCTTGATATTTGATATTTAATGATCACTAAGCACTCCTACTTCCTTTAGACAACGTGACGACAGACTTAGAGGGAAGTCAAACTACAGGTAATGGTTTACACAAGCCCCTGGTGATTTTCCCAGGACATGCTTGGGCCCAAGCCACCTCTTTAGTCTAGTCGGGTTTTCTTTTGGGAATTGGGTTCACTTGCTGATTTCTTACCTATTGGGTTCCCAAGTCTTAGGTTTTAACGAGTCAACCTTAAGACAAGACTAGGCTTGTTTGTTTGAATTGCACACTTTCTCTCATCTCTCTCTCTTCTCCTCCCCTCCCATTCTTTCATTAAAAAGTGCATGCACGGGCGAAGGTCCCAAAAACCACATCTCGAGGGACCATCTGATTTCGCCCCTCGCACTAAAAGATCCTTATTTTCTTCATCTGTTTCTAATATGGAAAACCCAAGAAACCAACAAAAATTTTTTTCTTCCGCTTCTAACACGTCAGCCCACCCACAAGTTGACTTCCCCATCCTTGACCTCCCCTACTTGGAGCAACCAGAAAACCCTGTAGGGTCAGGTGGCCCTCAAATCCAAAATCAAAATGCAAACCCCTTTGCCCTTATGGTCGACCATTTGGTTCGACTTTAGCAAAACCAAGAAAATTTGGCTAGGATTGTGACAAACCTAGCCAACTAAGGGCAAAACTCGCCACCCTGTCAATAGGCTGTCATTCCTCTTAAGGATTTTTATGATCTTTCCAATTATGAGGAAAGACCTGGGGTGGTCATACCACAAGGGGATTTTGAGATCAAACCAGCTATTCTAAACCTCATCAAACATTTTCTTGGTCTTCTGAGAGAGGACACTTTCTATCATCTCGAAGAATTAACTATCCTCGCTCAAACCACCCATTCTCGCAATGTGCAGGAAGACGTGTGGCTCATGAGACTTTTCCCTCTCTCTTTAAAAGACAAAGCTTCACACTGGTTTAGAATAGTTGGGCGCCCTATCACCACCTGGCCCCAATTAAAAAGTGCTTTTCTTAAAAAAAATTTTTCGATCGGTCATACTAATGCGTTAAGAAGATCCATAACAAACTTTCAACAAAAAAATGATGAACCCCTCCATGAGTCTTGGGAAAGATTCCAAGAACTTCTTAGAAGTTACCCCCACCATGAAATTTCATAATGGCAGCTAGTGAAGATCTTCTATCACATATTAGAAGATCAATTAAAGAGATTCGTGGATGCCTCATGTGGGGGCAATTTCCTTAATAAAGTTGATGAAAGTGCCTGCCTTATTTTTGAAGAAATGAGTGAAACCTCATTTAATATGACTCCAATGGACACTTTCAGTAGAACTCAAAACCCTAGACTTGGAGTTAATGAAATTGACTCCAAATCCACTTCTGTTCCAGTCACTCAAGATGATATACACATGATAGCTCAACAACTGGACCAGATGCACATCCACGAGAAAAAATGGAAGAAAAGCTCACTCAAAAACATGCTCCACACCTTAACTCTCCACACCTTCTCAGAAGAGAAAACCTGCATAACATTGATGCCACCCTTGCTGGATAGTAATTTTCTGCTAATTTTACACAAGATATGACTGGGAGTTTTGATTACATGAATCAAAATCTTCTCGACTCCACCACTGAAAATATCTATGCTCTCTAGGAGAAATTTAGAAACCCCTTCAACACCTATAATCAAAACTGGAGGACCAAACCGAATCCTTCCTGGAAAGCTCTGAACCTAATTCTGTTTCCCAAACAAAATCAATTTGGGAATTATGGCCAACCTGCATATCAGCCTGGGCCATCCCAGGAAGATATTAACACCCAGGTCATGAAGACTCTACAGGGTATGCAGAATCAAATGACGGAAGTAACCTGCATGATAACCAACTTTCAACATGAAGTTAAGGTTGCTCCTGATCATAGATCTACTGGCAATCTGCCTTCCCAACCCATGCCCAACCCTAACAATCAACAGAATCAGTTTCAAGGTGGATATCTCGGTCATCCCATTCACCTAGCACCTCAGCATCCCCCGAGTTTCAATCACAGTCAGGCTTCCCATCCTCCTCCTAGAAACAACCACACTGCAAATGCAGTTACTTTGAGGAATGGGAAAACCACTCAAGATCCTTTGCCTACTCAAGGAACCCGCTTCAATGAAAAATAGATCAACTCTTCTCCCCCCTCTAACCCTATTCAAGAACCTGAAAATGCAAAAAGAGAAAACCCAATACCCTTTCCACAAGCCCTTCACTCTTCACACACAAAGAAAAAGAAATCCAAGCTCGCTAATAAGGAATTAATGGATCTCTTTGGGAAAGTAGAAATTAATATCCCTCGCCTAGATACCATAAAATATATCCCTGCCTACGCCAAATTTTTGAAAGATTTGTGTACTCTTAAAAGGCAACCTCAAAACCTAGGAAAGGTGATCCTTCCAGAGACAGTTAGCTCAGTTGTGTAGAGCAAACTGCCTCTTAAGAGAAAAGATCCAGGTGCACCCCTAATTCAAGTGGTCATTAATGACACCTCTTTTGATCGCACCTTACTGGATCTCAGTGCCTTAATTAATCTTATCTCCATGGTAGTTTTTGAGGAATTTAAGATCGGAGAATTAAAGCCTGTTGAGGTTACTCTTCAATTAGCCGACCGATCTACAATCAAACCAAGGGGAATTATTGAGGATGTCATTGTCCGGGTCAAAAATTGCCTATTTGCTGTAGACTTTTTAGTCCTAGATATAAAGGTACCGAAAGCTCTAAAGTATGCCCGTATAATTCTTGGAAGACTATTCTTAGCCACCGCACACGCAAATATTGATTGTGATTCTAGAAAAATGAAGATCATGTGTGGCAGTGAATCTATTACCCTAGATATTTTCCAAGCTTCTAGGTGATTCCAAGAACCTAGTTTCTTTGATGACTCAGATTTAGAAATTGAAAATATAGTGGAGGAAACAATGCAGATTTCATACACGGGTTCCTATTTTGCAATTAACACGGTTCCTAAACAATCCACTCTATCCCACCCTAACCACACATTCTCCAGCTAACACTTCCGCTGACCCCTTCCCTCTCACTTCACCTCTACTTCTAAGGCAGAAATTCTTTTGAAGTCGGGCCCTCAACTTGAGTTAAAACCCTTGCTTGACTCCCTTAAATATGTTTTCCTAGGCCCGAATCAGGCCATGCCCCTGATTATCAACACTGGACTTACTGGGGCACAAGAGGAAAAACTTCTCCAGGTTTTGAGCAAACACAGAAAAGCTATTGGCTGGACCATTTCTGACCTTAAGGGTATTCATCTGTCCTATTGCACCCATCGCATCTTTCTAGAGGACAATTCTCGCCCCTCCTGCCAATCACAAAGGCACCTGAACCCTACTATGCAGGAGGTAGTGAAAAAGGAGATTATAAGGGGTCTTGATGCTGACATAATTTACCCCATTTCTGATAGCTCCTGGGTTAGTCCCACTCAAGTAGTTCCTAAAAAGGCTGGAGTAATAGTTGTCACCAATGAACATGGGGAAAACATAACCACTCGGACCGCTTCTTCTCGGCACATGTGCATCGATTACAGAAAATTGAATAACGCCACCAAGAAGGACCATTTTCCGCTCCCTTTTATTGATCAAATCCTAGAGCGCTTAGTCGGACGTGATTACTACTGTTTCTTGTGAATATCTGGAAGTCTTCATGGATGGCTTCTCTATTTTTGGAGATTCTTTTGACCTTTGTCTCTAGAATCTTGAAAGAACCCTCCAAAAATGCATAGAAGTTAATCTTGTCCTCAGCTAGGAAAAAAGTCATTTCATGGTCCAGGAAGGTATTGTCCTGGGCCATGTTATTTCTAAAAAGGAATTACGGTAGATTGAGCAAAAATTGATGCTATCTCTAAGTTCCCACCACCCACTACTGTGAAACAGATCCGCTCTTTTTTAGGGCATGTGGTTTCTACCACCATTTCATAAAAAATTTTTTCCCAAATCTCTAGGCCCTTAAGTCAATTACTTACCAAAGACCAGCCTTTTGACTTTAATGATAAATGCCTGGAGAGTTTTTTGAAGTTGAAGAAGGATGTTACAGAGGCACCAATTTTATAGGGACATACTGGAATTGTCCCTTTGAACTCATGATTGATGCCTCTAATTTTGCTGTGGGGACCGTTCTAGTTCAAAGAATCGACAAGAAGCTCATTGTGATCTATTATGCTAGCAAGACCCTTGATGATGCACAATGGAATTACACAGTTACTAAGAAAGAACTTCTTGCCATTGTCTTCGCGCTAGAAAAATTTTGATCTTATCTCTTGGGGTCACATGTCACTGTATATACTGACCACTTAGCACTTAAATATTTGCTGAACAAAAAAGATGTGAAACCCCGCCTTATTCGTTGGATCCTTCTGCTCTAGGAATTTGACCTAGAAATCAAGGATAAGGCGAGATCACAACATGTAGTGGCCAACCATCTCTCTTGTCTTATGACGAATGACATGTTGACCCCCCCTGATAAATTCCTTGATGAGACCATCTTAACTGCCCATACTCTCCCTTGGTTTGCATCCATTGTAAACTACCTAGCAATAGAACAAATCCCCTCTAATTGACCAAAAACCAGAAGGGATAAGTTCTTTGCTGATATTAAATACTATTTTTGGAAGGAGCTTGACCTTTTCCGCATTTGTGCTGATCAGGTCATTAGACGATGTGTCCCTAATTCAGAAATTATGATATTCTAACACATTGTCACTCAATGGCCTGTGGTGGACATTTTTTGGGCAAGAAAACTGCAGCTAAGATCCTCAATTCTGGATTCTTCTGGCCCAGCTTGCACAAAGATGCTCATTCTTTTGTTCGGTCCTGTGTGCATTGCCAGAGCATCGACAACATGACTCGGAAGGGTATGATGCCCCTTAATCCAATTTTAGAGGTTGAAATTTTTGATGTATGGGGCATCGACTTCATGAAACCATTCATCAACTCTGGTGGGTATTTGTATATACTAGTCGTAGTCGACTATGTATCAAAATGGATTGAAGCAATACCCACCCACACCAATGCTCATCGTGTGATTGTCGAATTCATTAAGAAAACAATATTTTCAAGATTCGACATTCCAAAAGCTATTATCAGTGACGGAGGGTCACACTTCACTCACTCACAATTCCATCACTTTCTTACAAAATATGGGGTTAATCACAAAATTTCCACTCCCTATTACCCCCAAACAAATGGCCAAGCAGAAGATTCTAACCGAAAAATAAAAAATATTTTACAAAAGATGGTTAGGCTTGATCGTAAAGACTGGTCCAACAAATTGGACGATGCTTTATGGCCTTACCGTACTACTTTTAAAACCCTGCTTGGCATGTCTCCTTTCCGTCTGATTTTTGGGAAGGCATGCCATCTCCCGGTAGAACTTGAACCTAGGGTTTTTTGGGCAATAAAATAATTAAATATGGATTTATCTGACATCGGTATCCACAGGAAATTACAATTGAACGAATTGGAAGAATTATGTCATTTCTCTTATGAAAACGCACGGATTTACATAGATCGAACAAAGAAATTTCATGATAAATATATTGTTCGAAAACATTTTGATGTCAATCAATGCATTTGGCTCTTTGATGCATGATTACATATTTTTCCTAGCAAATTAAAATCGAAATGGACCGGCCCATTTATTCTCCTCAAAACATATTCTTACGGCACTGTTGACCTTTTCGATCAAAAAACTAATACCAGTTTTCAAGTTAACAGCTAGCATTTAAAGCTCTATCTTGATAACACCTTGAATCTTCCTTCAGAAACATTTGATTTAACCGACCCAACCAGTATTGATCATTGATGCACATCATGCCCGACTGAATGGTGTAAAAGATAACACTGGATGGGAGGTAACCCATCGTTTTTCTGCTTTCCTTTTTCATATTTTTCAGTGGTTTTGATCATCCTATTTCCAATTGTCTACACTAAGGTGAACTATTTTCCCTTCCTCTAACATGCAGACATGCATCTTAAGCATGGTGGGGTGTTTTTAAATTTTGGCAACCAAATTAGGATTTTCAAAACCTAAAAATATGCATTTTTTTTCTTATTTCATTTTCTGCATGCATACCCAAAAAAAATATAAATATTGAAAACTTTTGAAGAAAATTTTGAAAATCGAGACTAAGGTCGAAAGCTCACTTTGCAGTACAATGGGATTTTATCTTTATCAAACTAGGGATAAGGATACAGTTCTGATCATTAGAATTTCAGGGTTTACCTTTAAACTAGATCAAATATCCCTCTCTAAAATTTCACCTGAACTCATGATAGTTCAGGTGACTTGATCCTCTTTGTAACATGGAAAGTATTTGGCTCAGTTTCTGATTCAAAAACTTGCATCTCATGCAAAATTTCTTGTGTTAAAATTCACACACAAGCCAACACCTAAAAATAATTAAAATTTAGAAAAATCCCTTTGTTTGGCCTTAGTAAAAGTCTGAAGCTGATCATTGGTTTGAGTGCCCACCATCGAGAAGGAGGAAAATGCCTCCTTTGAGGACGCGATATCAACATGTTACCACCTCAGCGTTGCTCTATATCTATATTACATATCTTTAGATGGAGCATTAAAGCACATATTTGCAGCTCAAGTGTCTTGGACAATGCTTTACCCGTAGCGTCGGAGTAAGAGCTTGAGTTTGCTTGGAGCGCCCCTTTACACCGCATTGTGTTTTGGGGTTTGAGCTCTTGGGTGGTGTTATGGATAGTACTATCCTGAAGTACTAGCGCTAGAGCCCCCTTGAGGATTGGTAACGAGAATGATGATCTCAATGCATCTGTTGTAAGACTAAGCTAAGAATAAGCATGGGGGAGATAAAAAAAATAAAGTTTTAAACCAAAAACGCGCCCTTATAAATGTTGGCTTTTCACAAGCACAGACACAAGGTTTTAAAGGTTATTGCAAGTTGCGAATCAGATTCAAGAGCCAGAAAAATCCTAAATACAAAAATTTCGAGTCATCTGAATTAATAAAGGGTTAATCTGTGAATTTTTGGAGGATATATTGATCCCGATTCATCTAATTTTTGGATCCAAAAAAAAATCTCGATGTTTATCTTTAACAAATCCCGTACCTTCCGTGCTTTAATCAACCAAGATCCCGTAATCTCTTTCTCCTCAAAAGTTGAAAAAATTAGTTTTCCCAAGAATTCTGTTTCGTAAAAATTTGTTTTGCTAAGAGACTAGCAAAAGATAAGCATGGGGGTGTGATAAATGCCAGTTTATGATCATTCTTATGCCCTAGAACAAACCTAGCTCTTAGGAATTTAACTACACAAACGGCTTTTTGGGCTGCATTTTGGCATCATATAGGTTAGACATGCATTGCATTATTTTTTTATTTTTAACATGTTTATTTGAGTGTTAGGGTTAAAATAGATAAGCAGAACCCTAAAAACCTGACACTTATGAAGGAAAATGGTGAGGAAGAAGTTCAATTCAACTGAAACTCAGCCAGATCCAGCTCCTCATAGCTGGATGCTAGCTTACTTGGGTTAGGGTTAGCACTATCTAGCTTCATTCAGTTCAACCTGGCTGAATGGTAGCTCAAGGTAGCTCAACTTAGCTAAATCTACCTCAACTAAGCTCAGATCCAGCTCAACTTGGTTGAGTCTAGCTCATCTTAGCTAGAATAAGTTCACTAGGAGCCCTAGCTAGCTCAACTGAGTTGACATAAGTTCATTCTAGCTCTAACTCAGCTAATTCCAGCTCCACCTAGCTCCACCTAGCTCCTCTTAGCTCATAGGAGCTCCAATCAACTTAGCTTAGCTACTAGTTTTTAGCTAGGTCAGCAGAGAAGTCCACAACTAGCTTCCCCCAGCTCTAGAATAGTTGATACCAACTCAACCCAGCTCAACCTACTCAATTTAGTAGCTAACAAAGAACTTGCTAGCTAAAGTAGAGTAGTTGAGCTCCTACAAGGACTTCTTCAGCAGATGATAGCTCCCACAAGCTTCAGGGTAGCTCAAAGCTACTCCCTCAACTCCTCCTCCCTAAACCCTAATCCTTTCTACCACTTCTTCTACTCAAGCATTAGTTAAGCTAGCTTAGCTAAGCTCAAAACCCAGCTCCACCTCCATGGCCATCCATCTAAACCCTAACCTAACTTCACCCTAATCGCTACTCCAATTCCACCACCTAAACAAGCTAACTAGTCCACTCCTAGTTGGCGCCACCAACCCTCATGACCCTTCACACCACCACCACCAAAGGCCACCTAATTTTCCCTCCAAAACTACCCATAACCACCACCTTAACCCACTTCAAGTTGGTGCCAAAAGAGCCTCCACATCCCTTCAAGGTGGTACAAACTTGAAGCCCCATCATCCACCCTGCACATCCCCCCTTAACCTATCTCCACCATCCATCTAGTGGCTCCACCCTTAACCCTCCTACACTTGGTGCCAACACCACTTAACCCACCATAACTACCCCCTACACATCCCTACACTTGGTGTCAAATACCCTCAACCATCCACCACATAACCACCACCTTATAAGGCCATCCCTACCCTACACCTACCCACTTCTAGAACCCTAGCGTTGGCACCACTAACACCACCCTAACTAACCTTGAACCATCCTTAGTTGGCACCAACACACCACCTACATACACCCCTTTGTGGGTGCCAATTCCACCTTCAATCCTCACCATCCATTCACCATCATACCCCATGACCACCATCCACAAGTTAGCACCACCTAACCAACCCTTAAACCAGACCTATGTTGGCGCCAACTCAACGTAACCTACACCTAAACACCCACCATAGATCAACCTAACCACCACCTACAACTTCATCCTAATCCTACAACTCACCAAACCAAACCCTAAACCCTAGCTCCCACATAGGGTTGGCGCCAAATACCAACCATCCCCCCATTTTGGCACCACCCCTCTCAACCCTAGGATCTTATAACCACCCTCTACAACCCATCCTAACCCTCCATCCATTAACTACCCTTAACCCCCTTCCATTCCTATAAAAAGACCAACACCCACCACCATTAATTCACCTTTTGGCTACCATTAATATACCATACTTCCACCTTCCATAGACGGCCAAGAGAAGAAGAAGAAGAAGATTAAGGGGACACTCTATCCCCTTGGTGCCTTGCCCTCTTCTCTTCTTTCTTGTGCCCATGCCAACCAAAGGGAGAAGCCAAGCAAAAGGGAGAATAGCTAGGGTACACGGCTACCCTAGGAGGAGGATTTTAGGGTGGTCCACACCCACCCTTGGAGGAGACATTTGAGGTGGAGAGCATCCATGTTGGAGGAGCCAAGGCACGCCCCCCCTTTAAGGCTTGCCAAAGAGGAAGACACCAAATTGGAGGAGCTTTGCAAGGAAAGAGAAGGAGATCTTCTTTTCAAGTCAAGGAGCAACTAGGCTTAGAGTAAGAAGACTCTCTTCTTCACCAATGCTATCAAGAGGATTTGTGTTTTACTATTTCTGTATCTTCAATTTCAAGTAGAAGCATTCCTCTACATGTTTTTGTAAAACATAAATTCTATTCAATCAAAATTACCTTTTCAATTTTGTTGCATTTTTTTATAAATGTTGTTCTAGCACTTTTTCACTTCCTCTCCCTAATTACTCTAGGCCTCCACGTGCCTACAGTGAGCTTAGAGAGAGGCTACTCTTGTCACCTTTGGGTTAGCTTATAGGTGTTAGCCTCTTTCCCTCTTTGAAAGTGTGATTGCCTATTAGTTCAAAAACCAAAAAATCTTATATTGAAAAACTCAAAAAGAAAGTTGATTTCCTATTTTTCGAGTAAGAGATCTGAATTTGCAAACATTACCTCCTTGGACGACCCTAGATACTCCACTATCTAGGTTACAAATTTTAAAAGCGAATCAGTTTTTGCATGTTACAACTTATAAAACCTGCATATTACGAATTGCGTAAAAACTCGATCAGCGTGCCATGTCGTGCCTTCGTAGCCATTCATCTTCGATTGGGCGATCCAATTTCACCCATGCTTCTTCGCGGATTGGCTGTAGAGCGCGCCTTGAACCTGTGCCTCACGCTGTGTAGGGTGTTTGCCTAACATGCTATGCCCGCGAATTATCTCAAAGACAATCCAAGGGTCCATCGCTCACAACCATTGGATGAGAATCCAATGGTCCAAATCGCTTGTTGCTTGATAGCGGCCGACGACGTGGCGAGATGGGGACCGTTGGATTAAGATCCAATGGTCCACATTGAATCTTCATCTTCCCTTTGTAAAAATATGAAGGCGGGTGTGGATTAATCTCGGTCGTTGGATGGTGATCTAATGGCTGAGAGGCGATGGCGCGGAGGGCTACGACAGCTTGTGGGTGATCTTGGGCAACTAGGATGGTGCCACGTGGCACCATCTGAGTCGTCCATCTTTTACTTGTAAGTGGTGCCACGGATGTCGGATTGGACTAATTTTTGTGTTGTTGGGCTGCTATCATTAATTCGAACCCATCTGTGTGGTTGGATTTGTCGTCTAAAGTTCATATTTTCCACCACCTTGGCCCTTGACCTCTGATCTTTCTCGAATTATATCTGATGCTACAGAAATCCGATCGGGGTGATCTCAGAGTCATTGAATTTCGATTGTCTCCCTGATCAGATCCGTACAGTTTAATCTTCAATCCGAGGCCCCGATAAATATTTCCCTATTCCTGGCCACAAAAAGAGGCGAATTACTATACAGCTTATATAAATTAACCTAAATGCATGATGATGCATGTTATGCAATATTTATAATGCATGATGCTTCTATGACACTAAGGACATGCATAAATAGACATTTTAGGCTAATTAGATGTATGCACATCACACCCCCATGTCTATCTTTTGGTAGTCTCTTGCAAAACTATATGCTATTTATAAACAGAATTAGGATCAAACTACTTAGGCAATAGTTATTTTTCAACACTAGGAAATTTCAACTAAGAACCTGAACTATAAAGATACAACAGCGCCTAGGTGTCGGCCAAAATGTAGATTGCCCAAGCCCTCGCCTTATTCAAAAGTAAAAGTTTTTTTTTCTTTTTCTTCTTTTCTAATTTTTTTGGATTTTTGAGTTTAAAGTTTCAGGGTAGCTTTCTACGGCTACTCAATCCACCCAAGACTTGAAAAGAACTCTAAGTACTATGTATCTTTTTGTGTGAAATGTGATAGACTCATTGATCGAGAATTAGAATAGACTTCGGATTTTTATGCCCCTAGGTGACCTTGAAAAGGAATTCTGCCTAAAGGTGTATCTATACAACTGATAGCTTTCTCCATACTTTTATTTTTATGGGAACAACACAAGGGTGAACCTATTGTATATCTCCTTGGCTTATTCTACTTCCCTGCTTCTTCCTAAGTGTTTGGAATTATATGTGCATTTCATGAGCTGGGTTTTGGATAATCGGCCGATGAGTTGTTACCACCAACAACTTGCTAGCCATACTTGTGCGGTGAAGTGTGGCTTATTTCTTTCTTCTTTTCTTCTTTTCTATTTCTATTTCTTTTTCTTTTTTGATACTTTTTTCTTTTAAGTGGCATCCCTGATCTAAGATTTACCTAAAAGCAGCAAGAAGAGAATGGTCATATGGCTAGGCTCTAGACAACTAGCTGATGAGTTGTTACCACCAACAACTTGCCAACCATACCACCCTAGAAGGTTCATTAGCTACCCAATTTCCATTAAAATCGTCAAACAATGAGTCAATGCGAAGAGTGTGTAGATGCTTAGACTATAAGTTCCTTCAAATCAGAGGGTGGGTTGATAAGTCGTGTACTTATTATCCCAACTTATTAACAAATTAGAAATGAATTTTTAAACGGTGAAGACTCGAGAAACAAGTCCACATTTTAGTGGACACCCAAGTTGATTAAGACTGAAGACCTGAAGGGTCTAAGTGTTCAGGTCCTATTGTATTATTTCTTAAGGTTGAAAATTTCTAGTGCCCAAGTTTTCTTTTCCTACTTCAATTTTTTTTAAATAGAAAGAAAAAATAAGAAAAATTTACAAGGAATCCATAGAGCTGACAATATGATTAAAAAATGAATCCACTCCCCCATGCCTAGCTTATGCAATGTCCTCATTGAAAATAAAAGGCATGAGAAAAGGGTAGATTGGAAAAATATCACCTGTATTCCATGAGTCAGACTGTACAAAATGCTGAGTTTAATGCCATCAAGTAGGCGGGGTCTAGCTAAAGAAGTCAGATCAAGGTTAAAGCAACCTTGTTTGAGACAGGTTCTAGAATAACATAGTCAACATAAGGTTTCAGACGTTGTCCATTGACCTTAAAAGAATTACTTGTCTTTGGGTCAAAAATCTCAACGGCCCTGTTTGGGAATATTTGATTGATGATGAACGGGTTGTTCCACTTCGACCTAAGTTTATCGGGAAAGAGCTTAAGTTGATAATCAAAGAGCCAGACTTTCTGGTTTGGCTTAAAGCTCTTGCAAGAAATTAGCTGGTCATGAAGAGCTTTGGTCCTAGCCTTACAGACCTTGGCATTTTCATATGCATCATTTCTAAGCTCCTTCAACTCAGATAGTTGGAGTTTCCTGGTCTTTCCGGCTAAACTTAAATCAAAGTTGCATTTCTTGATTGCCCAGAATGCCTGATGTTTAATCTCTATGGGTAAATGGCACACCTTTCTATACACCAGATGAAATGGTGACATGCTGATAGGCATTTTGTACGCGGTACGGTAGGCCCAAAGAGCATCATCAAGCTTTTGAGTCCAGTCTCTTCTATCAGGCCTAATCATCTTTTGTAGGATGTTCTTGATATCCCGATTAGAGATCTCGGCTTGTCCATTCGTCTGGGGGTGATAAGCTGTGGAAATTCTGTGATTCACCTCGTATTTTTCCAGTAAATTGCGAAACTAGGCATTGGTGAAGTGAGTACCACCATCGCTGATGATGGCCCGTGGAATCCCAAATCGACTAAAGATATTCTTCTTGACAAAATCGATGACCACCTTGTGGTCATTGGTTTGGGTGGGAATAGCCTCAATCCACTTTGGACATGTAGTCAACAACAATGAGAATGTACTGGTGTCCAAATGAAGGGGGAAAGGTCCCATGAAATCGATGCCCCAAACGTCGAAGATTTCAACTAGAAGAATCGAGTTTAGCATCATCATGTCTCTCTTGGCTATGCTCTCGAGTGCCTGGCATCAGGAACACGACCTCAAGAATTCCTAGGCATCCTTGAATAAAGACGACCAATAAAATCTAGATTGCAAAATTTTTGTAGTCGTCTTTTTCTCGGAAAAATGTCCACCACACACAAATGCATGGTAGAACTCAAGTATACTTTGGAACTCATTCTCCGAAACACATTGGTGAATAATCTGATCAGAGTCGATGTGGTATAATTCAGGGTCATCCCAGAAATAATATTGGGCCTTAGATATAAGTCTATCCCATTGTTGCTTGGTCCAATCCTGGGAGATTTGACCAATGACCAAATAATTTACCATGTCCGCAAACTAAGGGGTTCGGACACTTGAAACTATAAGAATAGTTTCGTCCGAAAAAGTATCAGTAATTGGAATATCCAGACGAGTAGAATCAATTAGGAGTCTCAAAGGATGATCCACCACGACATTTTGTGCCCTAGATTTGTCTTTAATTTCAAGATTGAATTTTTGAAGTAAAAGAATCCATCGGATGAGTCGAGGTTTGGCATCCTTTTTATCCAAGAGATGTTTCAAGGTTGAGTGGTTGGTATAGATTATGACATGAGATCCTAAGAGATAAGCCCTAAATTTTTCCCATGCAAATACTACAACTAGCAATTCTTTTTCTATAACAGTGTAGTTTCTTTGGGCATCGTCCAGAGTTTTGCTAGCGTAGTAGATGACAGAGGGCTTCTTTTCTATTTTCTGACCCAAAATAGCCTGATCGCGTAATCAGAAGCTTCGGTCATGATCTCAAATGGGGCAGTCCAGATCGGTGGTTGCAGCACTGGAGCATAAGTAATTGCCATTTTAAGAAAATCAAATGCCCTGTGGCATGCTTCATTAAAATCGAATGACGTATCTTTGGCCAGAAGGTTGCTCAAGGGTTGAGCAACCTTAGAAAAGTCCTTGACGAACCTCCTATAAAATCCCACATGACCAAGGAAAGATCGAATTTGTTTAACAGATGTAGGAGGAGGAAGTCTAGAGATAGCATCTATCTTAGCTTTATCAACTTCAATTCCCTGCTCAGAGACTACATGACCCAATACGATGCCTTCTTGTGTCACGAAGTGACTTTTTTCCCAGCTAAGGACCAACCATGTTTTGATGCATCTCTTAAGGATCAATTCTAGGTTAGCCAGGCAAGAATCAAACAAATTTCCAAAAATGGAGAAATCGTCCATGAATACTTCCATAAACTCTCCCACCATGTCTAAGAAAATGGCTAGAATACACCTTTGAAAAGTTATAGGTGCATTGCAAAGCTCGAATGGCATTCTACGGAATGCAAAGGTTCCGTAGTGACAGGTGAAAGTCATTTTTTCTTGATCCTCGGGATGGATAGGGACTTGGTTGTATCCCGATTAACCGTCCAGGAAATAGAAATAATTTTGCTCAGCTAACCTTTCAAGGATCTGGTCGATGAAGGGTAAAGGGAAATGATCCTTTTTCGTGGCTGTGTTCAACTTCCTATAATCAATACAGACTCTCCAAGAGGAAGTTGAATGAGTTGTGATAGATTCTCCTTTCTTGTTAGTCACAATGGTAATCCCATCTTTCTTGGGAACAATTTGCACAGGACTAACCCAGGGATTATTTGAGATTGGATAAATGATTCCTGCGTCAAGCCACTTAATAATTTCTTTCTTGACCACTTCTCGCATATTAGGGTTTAGTCTCCTCTGCATTTGGTGAGAAGGGTAGGATTCATCTTTTGTAAAAATTCGATGATTGTAATAAGATGGCCTAATCCCCCTATGGTCATGGATGGTCTAACTAATTGCCTCCTTATGTGTTTTTAGGACCTTAATCAGTTTCAACTCTTGTTCCTTAGTTTTGCACTTATAATCATAGGGAGTGCTTTCTTAGGTCCCAAAAATTCATATTTCAGACCCTCGGGCAATGGTTTCAGTTCAAGCTGGGGTGGGTTTAGAATGGAGGGTAAGGAGGATGCTGATGAAGATTCATCAGAACGGTCTAATGGAAGAGGTTGGGAGTGAACAAAATCAGCAACCTCTTCAGGGTGTGGTAGGTCTGCCATGGAGGGTTGTGGGTTGGGTTCATTGGTGCAGGAGGAATTCTCAAGGACGGTAAAAGTCTCAACATTCAGATTATCTTCCCTGAGTTCCTCAATATATCCACAATCCTCAAATTTGTTAATCATCTTGAAAATGTCGAGTTTTATTTTTCTATCCCTAAAGGTGATTTCCATACTACCACTTTCACAGTTGATATTGGCCTTAGCAGTAGCCAAGAATGGGTTCCCTAGAATGATGGGCGTGTTCCTTAAATCCTCAAGTACATCCATGTCAAGGACAAGGAAATCTACAAGAAAGTAGAAGTCCTTAACCTTGACGATAACATCCTCAATGACAACTTTCGGGCTTGTGACCGAACGGTCCGCTAACTGTAGCATTATTGAGTTCGGCCTAAGTTCACCTAATCTAAACTTTTCATAAAGAGAAGTCAGAATTAGGTTAATGGATTCACCTAGATCCAAAAGTGCTTTATCAAAAGTGTAATCCCCAATAACACATGAAATCAATGGGGCACAATGATCTCTCTTTTTTTGAGGAAGATGATGCAGGATAGCAGAGCTAGCCTGCTCGGAGAGTATCACCTTCCTTAGGGTAGATTTCCTCGGCTTACTCTTTTGAGTGCATAAATCCTTTAAGAATTTAGCATAAGCCGGAATGTGTTTAATAGCATCGAGGAGTGGGATATTGATTTCAACATTCCTGAATATAGTCAAGAGCTCCTTGTCACTATTAACAGACTTCTTCTTCCTGGATTCAAGCAAGGCTTCAAGAAATGGAACATGAGTAAGATCATTGGATTTAGGTTCCCGAGCCTTGACTTCTTTAATATTCTCCTTTCCTTCCTCAGGCTCACCAAAGTTTAATTGACTAGAAGAGGGTAATTTTAAATCTTGGGTTTGCCTTCCACTCCTCAAGGTAACAGAATTTACAGAAGGGTACGAGTTTGGGTCTTGGGGAGGGTTAGGAAAGATCGGAGTAACTTGATTAGCTAAATATCTCGAATTGGATGAAGAAGTAGAAGGACCCTACTCAACCACCTGAGCATGTGTGTGTGGGTCCTTCTGATTCTCGTACCCTTAGGCTTGATTGCCTCGATTTTGTATGTTGCGAGGGTTGGGTACAGGTTGAGATGGTAGAGATCCGGACTGACAGGTATTAGCAATGAGCTCGGATTGTAAGTTATCCAGCAAGGTTTTCATTTGTTGCGTAAGCTGGAGCATGGATTATTGCACTTCTACCATCTGATGGTTCAAATTCGCCTACCCTATGGGTTGATGGGCATTCCAAGTTGGCTGATTGACTTGATTAGGGGGCAATTGAATGTATATGTGACCCTGACTCATTGGTCTTTATCGTGCATAGTTGCTGGGTCAGATTTGGGTCTGTTGCCCTAGATTTTCCTAGGAGAAGTCAGGGTGGTTCCTCCAACTCGAATTATAAGAGTAAGAATATGGGTTGGACCAAACATTCTCCTGTACAGCATACACTTCCTCATAGGGAGAGTATGGTGGAAAAGGAGAAGGATCAGAGAAACTGGGATCAAAGGCCCCAGTTTGGAACCCGTAGGGTTCCGAGTAATGCTGGCTCACAAGTTGAGCTGCTTCTAGTTGATTTACGAACTCCCGTCCAGTAGGAGCTCGTGAAGAATGGAATCCTAAGTTCTGGGATTGAGTGGATTGAGAAGTATTTGCAGAGTTTCCAGCCATCCACTCTTCCATTCTTTTTGTAACCAGGTCCACTTTATTAAGTTTATTGCAAATCAGTTCCATCTTAAATGAATGAGAGTCATGGACCTCATTAACATTCGATCTGGGTTGTTGGGATCGGTTAAAAGTATCCATGAAGCAATTCATGTGCACTATTTGCATCCTTGTTGAGGAAATTGCCTCCGCAAGAAGCATCCACATGGTTACGGAGTTGCTCAGTGAGCCCATGATAAAAGATCTGCATGAGTTGCCATTTCGGCACCTCGTGGTGTGGACACTTCCACAACAGATTCTAGAATCTCTCCCAGGCACCATGAAGTGGTTTCCCCGACCACTGGATGAAAGTAGTAATCGCCTGTCGCAAAGCAGTGGCACACCCAACTAGGAAGAATTTCTTTAGGAAAGTCGATTTAAGATCATTTCAAGTTGCGATCGGCCTTCCAATTGTCCTGTACCAATGTATGACTGTAACGACCCGGTTCCCGAGTCCCTACGAGACACGAGAACCGGACCGACTCGACTAATCCCAAGACCTAGTCGTCCAACGAGAAAGTAACCAAAAGAGCAGTAAAATAAACCACATTCAACATGAATATAACTAACAGTAAGGAAGTACAGCAGTAAGGAAAGAAACTACTACAGTAGATACCACCACAACAGTAGAACAACATTTATCATATAACAAGAACTGCAGGTAAAGAAAGTACAGCGGAAACAAGAACTACTCACTATAACAGAAACAAAAGAGGTACAAAAGAATGTGGTAAACTCTACTGGACCCTACTCGGCCCAGCGTCCTCTGCAGCCGCTGACCCTGGCTGCTCAACACCTGGTCCTGAAAAAGGTAACGAGTGTAACACGTCAGCAAAACGCTGAGTAGAGTGGCAAACTAACTAAAGACAACAGTAGAGTGTACAGTAGCTGTTATGTTCTATTACTTCCTTTATTCACATCTTTCTATATTCTCACTATTTCATTTATTTCTCAGATCCTTTACTTGATCTCGAATGTCCTCGTGGGAACGATCTTGATTGCAGTCTTTTCCAAAAGTAGAAGTAGCACGTGGTGCTCTCCTGGCCGGGAGAGTCCCCCGTGGTGATCCTACCCTCAGTCAACCACCCCAAGGTCACTGACAGACGTAACGGTGACTACGACACGTGCGATAAACGCACAGGTAGCTAGCCCGCACTGGCACGCGGTCAGTCGTTTCCGTTAACGAGTGCGCCCAAAGCACAGCACGGAACCAGGGCAGAGCCCTCTCAGTAACAGGAGTCCAACCCCTCCACAGTAACCAAACCGGGGCCTTGCCCCTCCACAGTCCGCGCACCCTCGCCTGACTACCCTGGTTTGCCCTAGTGGGCCTAACAAGTCGGTGAAGGAGGCTAGCAGAACCCCGGGGCCCGTGGGGTAGCTAGTACTCTCCTAACACTACTAGCTCTCCTCGGTACTATGTACACAAGGGCCAACAAGTCGGTACAGAGTGGCCAGTCCTAACCCCGGGTCCCTGGGGTGGCTAGCTCCGCTCTGCACTAAACAGGGGGACAGTCGCTCTCCTTGGTACTCCGTACTCAAGGGCCAGCTCACTTCCCCAAAACTATTCCATTCACCTTCCAGGAGTTCTACTCCTACTTCCCCGTAGGGTTCCATCCTTTTTACTCAAACATCCAGGTTTCACTTTCCAGTTTCACATTCTTACAATCCATGTTCTCAACCACGTTATCTATTCACAACAGGCAGCTGTTAATTCAATTTACAGGCAGCTTTATGTTCCTTTCCATTTTTTCCAAGACTGCAGTATTATACATTCCACTAGTTTTTCCATCCTAGGATTCATGCCACATCCTAGGATCTAGCATACAACTAGTTTTCCAGCCCTAGGATTCATGCGTCACCTAGGAGCTATCATTCGATGCATTTCTCATTCCTAGGATTCATGCAATGTCCTAGATTCTAGTTATGGTTCCATACTTTAACAGATTTTAATAATAAACTTAAGCCACTCTACTAGGTACAACGGGAGTAATGGGGGTGTGATCGGGAATCCTGCGTGCCTCCGCGACTCCCAAGGCTGCAACTGAACGAGGTCCTATCACAAGGATCAAACACAAGGAGTGTCTCAAAACAGTGTATAGCTACTGTAGACGGGTAGAGGAATTAATTCTGAAAAGAACGCAACTCGAATCGCGGAAAACGGAGCCCGAACGGGCCCTAAACGGGTCGAAAAAGATGATACTGTGCAAAATCAGACGTCTGGAACTTCTTCCAGACGTCTTAAAAAGTGGATCAGAGAATTACCTGTTCAGCGTGGTTTCCCAGACGTCCAGAAGTCTGCGGGAACGTCTGGCCTATCTCCCAGACGTCCGATGGTCACCCCGGACGTCTGGAGGTCACTCAAGCCGTCTGGTACAACTTTCAGACGTCTGATTCGCAAAGGATGGCGAATCAGCGAGCCTGCGCACATCCAACTCCCTCCCTCAGTACGGTCAGTTGACAGGAAGGAAGAAGAAAATGGAATACTAACCTTTCAGACGTCTGTATGATCTATCAGACGTCGTCCTCGCCGTCTGCCTATCAACCCAGACGTCTGATTCTGGAAATTTTTCCAGAATCAGGGCGCGACCCGGACTCTGCTCGCGACGCCGCCCGCGTCGTACCTCGCATGTCTGCTGCTCAGACCGCAGCAGGTCCCTCTCCGCGTTGTTCCGCGCCCCCTGCGCCCTCCGCCGGCCGGCCAAGCCGCTCCGGCGAGCTCGCCCTCCCGGTAGAGCTCCGCCCTCGCACGCCGCACCTCCTCCGCGCTCACTGCGGTCGCCGCTGCAGCCCTCGCTCTCACTTGCTCTCGCGCACAGGAAGGAGAAGAGGAAGGAGACGGTGGAGACGGGAGGGGAGGCGTGCCCTTTTTAAGGCCGCGCGGAGAGGAGAGAGAAGGATTCGCGGCAGGGGAATTTGCAGCCGTGGAGGGAGGAAAGGCGAATATGCGGTCTGCGCGCGTAGGCGCGCAGAAGACTCGCGCGTGTGGAAGATAACGGTTTTTCAGACGTCTGTAAACCATCCCAGACGTCTGGCAAGACGTCTGGATGTAATCCCAGACGTCTTGTCAGACGTCTGGGCCACCTCCCAGACGTCTTAAAATACGTCTGGGGCACGCGTTCGTAACAATATAACAAACTCAAAGGATGTTTCGTCCCCGAAACTTGCGCTAACTAGGGTCCGGGAAAAGACGTCCAAATAACCATAACAAACTCAAAGAGGACCGAACCCGGTCCGAAAAGACGTACCCGCGAAAAGCTCTGGGTACCGCTCCCGCATTGCCGCCTCAGGCTCCCAGGTAGCCTCCTCGTACTGCTGACTCCTCCACAAAACCTTTACTAGGGGTACTTGCTTTCGTCTCAAACTGCGGACGGCTCGGTCTAGGATCTGCACTGGCCGCTCAGGGTAGGTCAGGTCGTCGCTCACCTCGACGCTCTCGTGACTCAGTACGTGGCTGGGATCGGCTACGTACTTCCTGAGGTTGGACACGTGGAACACGTCGTGCACACCAGAAAGCTGCGGGGGAAGGGCAAGTCTGTAAGCAACGGGTCCAACCCGCTCCAGGACCTCAAAGGACCCTACGAACCTCGGCGCAAGCTTCCCTCTCACCCCAAACCACTGTAGGCCCTTCATGGGAGAAACACGAAGGAAGACGTGGTCCCCAATCTCAAACTACACCTCTCTGCGTCTCCGATCCGCGTAGCTCTTCTGTCTGCTCCTGACAGTGCGGAGTCGTTTGTGGATCTGCTCAACTACCTCCTGACTCTGCCGGATCAACCTGGGGCCAACCTCCCACTTGGTCCCCACCTCAACCCAGCTCAAGGGTGCCGTACACCTCCGTCCGTACAAAGCCTCGTAGGGAGCCATGCCGATGCTCGAGTGATAACTGTTGTTGTATGCAAACTCCGCCAGGGGCAGGTGCTCCTCCCAAGAGCCCCTCCAGTCCAATACACAGGCACGCAAAAGGTCCTCAAGTGTCTGTATCGTGCGCTCAGACTGTCCGTCCGTCTGGGGGTGGTAAGCTGTGCTAAACCTCAACCGCGTCCCCAAGGCCTGCTGAAACTCAGCCCAAAACTGGGACGTAAAGCGGGTATCCCGGTCGGATACGATCTCCCGCGGAACTCCGTGTAATCGTACCACATCACGGATATACCTCTTTGCCAACTGTGCCGGTCCCAAAGTGACTCGGATCGGCAAGAAACGCGCCGTCTTCGTCAG
The DNA here is from genome assembly GCA_037157565.1 of Thalassia testudinum. Taxonomy (NCBI): domain Eukaryota; kingdom Viridiplantae; phylum Streptophyta; class Magnoliopsida; order Alismatales; family Hydrocharitaceae; genus Thalassia; species Thalassia testudinum. The sequence goes on along the minus strand of JAZHRO010000026.1, from coordinate 23,023,678 downwards.
TCCATCCACTATTACCCAGACTGTGTCGTGTCCCCACTGGGTAACAGGAAAGCCCACCACCAAGTCCATGCTGATGCTCTCCCACTTCCACTCTGGCACTGGAAGCGGCTGGAGCGGCCCTGCAGGCCTCTGATGCTCGGCTTTCACCTGCTGGCACACTAAGCACTGCTGCACGAATTCACCCACATCCCGCTTCATCCCCCTCCACCAAAACTCACGTCTCAAGTCGTGGTACATCTCCGTGTTTCTGGGATGTATGGTGAATCTGGAACCGTGTGCCTCAGTCAGGAGCTCTCTCAACAGCTCCTCGTCTCTGGGGACGCACAACCGTCCCCTCAAGCGTAGCACCTGGTCTGTGAAAAAGAAGTCCCCTGGGTCTCCTGATAGTACTCTGTCGCGCAAAGACTGCAAGTACGGATCGGCCATCTGTCCTGTGATGATACGGTCTATCAGCTCTGGCCTGGTCTGCCGTGTCACCGTCACTGCCCCACAGTACCCTCGTAACTCTAGAGGTCGCCAACTGCCCACCTCCTCCAAAAGGCTCCAACTCTGTAACTGTAGACTGGCCAAGCGTGCGGGCGCCTTACGGCTCAAGGCGTCAGCCACCACATTGGCCTTTCCCGGGTGGTAGGAGATGCTGCAATCGTAGTCCTTCAGGAGCTCCAACCAACGTCTCTGTCTCATGTTGAGCTCCTTCTGATCAAAAAGGTATCTGAGGCTCTTGTGATCTGTAAAAATCTCGAAGGTCTCACCGTACAAGTAGTGCCTCCATGTCTTCAGCGCGAAGACAACAGCTGCCAACTCTAGGTCGTGGGTAGGGTAGGTATGCTCATGGGGCTTCAGTTGCCGCGAAGCGTAAGCGACAACATGACCCCTCTGCAGGAGCACACCTCCTAACCCCTGCAAGGAAGCATCCGTGTACACAACGAACCTGCCACTACTGTCGGGGATGGTGAGCACGGGAGTCGAGGTCAACCTCTCCTTCAGCTCCAGAAAACATGCCTCACAGGCATCTGTCCAAGCGAAAGGCACGTCCTTCCGGGTCAACTGTGTCATAGGACGCGCAATCTGCGAAAATCCTCTGATGAACCGTCTGTAGTAACCTGCCAGTCCCAGGAAACTGCGAATCTCAGTGACTGAACGCGGTCTCTCCCACCTGAGCACTGCCCCGACCTTGGCGGGGTCCACCGCCAGGCCGTTACCAGAGATCACATGACCCAAGAAGGTCACCTCCCTCAACCAGAACTCGCACTTGCTGTATTTGGCGTACAGCCTGCGTCGTCTCAGAGTGTCCAGAACCATTCGCAAGTGCTGTCCGTGCTGCGTCCGATCTCTAGAATAGATGAGTACATCATCTATGAAAACCACCACAAACTGGTCCAAGTACGGTCTAAACACCCGGTTCATCAGGTCCATGAAAGCAGCGGGGGCATTGGTCAGCCCAAACGGCATGACCAAAAACTCGTAGTGTCCGTACCAGGTGCGGAAAGCTGTCTTGGAGACGTCGGTCTCCCTGATCCTCAACTGGTGGTATCCAGACCTCAAGTCTATTTTGGAAAACACTGTGGCACCCCGCAATTGGTCAAACAAATCTTCGATCCTCGGCAGCGGATATCTGTTCTTGATGGTGACCCTATTCAGCTGTCTGTAGTCCACACAAAGGCGTAGGGTCCCATCCTTCTTCTTCACAAACAGTACCGGGGCTCCCCAGGGAGACGCACTGGGCCTCACGAAACCTTTCTCCAGAAGGTCCTGCAACTGAGACTTGAGCTCTCGCAGCTCAAGCGGTGCCATTCTGTATGGCGCGGTGGAGATGGGGCTGGTCCCTGGTACTAGTGAGATCTCAAACTCGATCTCGCGCTCGGGCGGTAGTCCTGGTAACTCGTCTGGAAACACGTCGGGGTACTCTCTGACCACCGGGATGCTCTGGAAGTCTGCCACAGGGCTGGGCTCTGCCACCACACAGGCTAGGAAGCCCTCACACCCCTGGCTCAAAAGTCTCGCCGCCCGAAGTGCCGAAATGCACTTGAAACCTCCGTCCACTGGCTATCCGTGAAACTCGAAAGATGGCAACTCCGGAATGGAGAAGACAATCTTCCTCTCAAAACAGTCCACCAGGGCGTGGTAAGCGGACAGCCAATCCATCCCCAAAATCACACCAAAGTCCTCCATCTGGATCATAATCAGGTCAGCTGGCAGGCTATGTCCTCCAATGCTGACCTCGCAATCCGTGTACACCTCTTCAGCTACAAACAGCTGACCACTAGGACCTCTGATTACGAATGGATTCTCTAACAGTGTATAATCCTGGTCCAGACTAACTGCGAAACTGGCTGCGACAAACGAGTACGTAGCGCCGGAATCGAAAAGGGTGTAAACGAGTCTGCCAGAAACTGAAACCATACCTGCTACCACGGATCCCGAAGCTCTGGCGTCCCTGTGTGTTAAGGCGTTGATACGCCCCTCAGCTCTAAGTGCGGACGAAGCAGCCACACTCTGCGTCGGATGGGTAGATGCTGGCCGGTACCCTCCTCGCGACTGCTGTCCTCCTCCTCGTGCCTGGGAACCGCGGCCTCCTACGCGCCCTCCAGTGCTCTGCACGGGAAGTATCTGCTGACCTCCTGCCCTAGATGGGCAGTCCCTCCTGACGTGGCCCGGCTGGCCACACTGGTAGCAGAGGGGAACCCGACTCCCGCCCTCAGTGAGTCCCTGCTGTCGACTAGGCGGGGGTCCGGTGCTAGCGACTGGCCCCTGTCGAGGGCCCCCAAAGGCCACTGATGGCCCTGCACAACGTGACGGCTCTCCTGCGGACGCCACGTGTCTCCATTCTCGCCGGCCCTGTGAGAAGTCTGGCTGAAAGGGCCTCTTCCGCCCGCCGTCGGTCTCTCGCGCGGACGGGTTGGTCTCCTCGTAAGTCATAGCTGCCTCTACCACCCTCAAAAACGTAGGCAGCTTCAGGGGCTTGACATACCCCCGGATCGCAGGCCGGAGCCCCTCGGTGAACCTCCAAAGGCGCTCCTCCTCAGTGGCTACCGCTGTCGCTGCAAAGCGGGACAGCTCCAAGAAACGTGTGCGGTATGCGCTCACAGTCATCGTCCCTTGGCGGAGAGTGTGGAACTCCCGCCTCCTCTGGTCCTGCCACGTCTGGGGAAAGTACTGCTCGCAGAAGAGGGTGACGAACTGGTCCCACGTCGGCTCGTCCCTCTCCTGTCCCCGGACTGCCCTCCACCATCGGTGTGCCGCACTCTCCAGCTGGTACGTGGCAAAGGCCACGCGGCACTCCTCCGGGGGGCGAAGGGTGTCGAAGATCTTCTCCAGCTGCTCAAGCCAGTCTTCTGCCTCGGTCGGGTCCTCATCCCCCTTGAAGGAGGGGGGCTTCAGCTTCCGGAACTGTCCGAAAAGCTCGAAGTGGCGCTGTAGGGGAGGTGCTGGTGCACCTCCAGGCGAAGGTGCCTCGTGTACAGAAGTGTCGGAGGAAGGTGGGGGCGGTAGGGGCCCATCCCCTCCCTCGTGTCCAGCGCCGTGTCCATCGCGTGGTCCCACAGAGGACTCCCCCTCTGCAGCCCCAGGAGGGGGCGCTCGGGGCGGTAGGTGGAGCTCCTCTCGTACAATATCTCCTATCAGTCTGGCGAGGTCCTGGGCCTGGATGCCAGGGAGTGGTGGCCAGTCCACCGAGACGTCAACAACAGCACGTCCATCTCGCCGACCTTGCCCTCGGCCGCGCCCGCGGCCAGTCTCGTGACGAGGCATCTCCTGCAAGGAGACGCGAACAAAACGGAAACGTCAAAACAGACGGTACCTAACAAAACTTCTAAGAGCTCATGTCAAGAGATATGTTGTGGTGGCTACTCTAGCTATAAACATGTGAATTGGTTATTTTCCAGTCAATTGATTCACTTCTCCGGACGACCTTGCTCTGATACCATCTTGTAACGACCCGGTTCCCGAGTCCCTACGAGACACGAGAACCGGACCGACTCGACTAATCCCAAGACCTAGTCGTCCAACGAGAAAGTAACCAAAAGAGCAGTAAAATAAACCACATTCAACATGAATATAACTAACAGTAAGGAAGTACAACAGTAAGGAAAGAAACTACTACAGTAGATACCACCACAATAGTAGAACAACATTTATCATATAACAAGAACTGCAGGTAAAGAAAGTACAGCGGAAACAAGAACTACTCACTATAACAGAAAAAAAAGAGGTACAAAAGACTGTGGTAAACTCTACTGGACCCTACTCGGCCCAGCGTCCTCTGCAGCCGCTGACCCTGGCTGCTCAACACCTGGTCCTGAAAAGGGTAACGAGTGTAACACGTCAGCAAAACGCTGAGTAGAGTGGTAAACTAACTAAAGACAAGAGTAGAGTGTACAGTAGCAGTTATGTTCTATTACTTCCTTTATTCACATCTTTCAATATTCTCACTATTTCATTTATTTCTCAGATCCTTTACTTGATCTCGAATGTCCTCGTGGGAACGATCTTGATTGCAGTCTTTTCCAAAAGTAGAAGTAGCACGTGGTGCTCTCCTGGCCGGGAGAGTCCCCCGTGGTGATCCTACCCTCAGTCAACCACCCCAAGGTCACTGACAGACGTAACGGTGACTACGACACGTGCGATAAACGCACAGGTAGCTAGCCCGCACTGGCACGCGGTCAGTCGTTTCCGTTAACGGGTGCGCCCAAAGCACAGCACGGAACCAGGGCAGAGCCCTCTCAGTAACAGGGGTCCAACCCCTCCACAGTAACCAAACCGGGGCCTTGCCCCTCCACAGTCCGCGCACCCTCGCCTGACTACCCTGGTTTGCCCTAGTGGGCCTAACAAGTCGGTGAAGGAGGCTAGCAGAACCCCGGGGCCCGTGGGGTAGCTAGTACTCTCCTAACACTACTAGCTCTCCTCAGTACTACGTACACGAGGGCCAACAAGTCGGTACAGAGTGGCCAGTCCTAACCCCGGGTCCCTGGGGCGGCTAGCTCCGCTCTGCACTAAACAGGGGGACAGTCGCTCTCCTTGGTAATCCGTACTCAAGGGCCATCTCACTTCCCCAAAACTATTCCATTCACCTTCCAGGAGTTCTACTCCTACTTCCCCGTAGGGTTCCATCCTTTTTACTCAAACATCCAGGTTTCACTTTCCAGTTTCGCATTCTTACAATCCATGTTCTCAACCACGTTATCTATTCACAACAGGCAGCTGTTAATTCAATTTACAGGCAGCTTTATGTTCCTTTCCATTTTTTCCAAGACTGCAGTATTATACATTCCACTAGTTTTTCCATCCTAGGATTCATGCCACATCCTAGGATCAAGCATACAACTAGTTTTCCAGCCCTAGGATTCATGCGTCACCTAGGAGCTATCATTCGATGCATTTCTCATTCCTAGGATTCATGCAATGTCTTAGATTCTAGTTATGGTTCCACACTTTAACAGATTTTAATAATAAACTTAAGCCACTCTACCAGGTACAACGGGAGTAATGGGGGCGTGATCGGGAATCCCGCGTGCCTCCGCGACTCCTAAGGCTACAACTGAACGAGGTCCTATCACAAGGATCAAACACAAGGAGTGTCTCAAAATAGTGTATAGCTACTGTAGACGGGTAGAGGAATTAATTCTGAAAAGAACGCAACTCGAATCGCGGAAAACGGAGCCCGAACGGGCCCTAAACGGGTCGAAAAAGACGATACTGTGCAAAATCAGACGTCCGGAACTTCTTCCCGATGTCTTAAAAAGTGGATCAGAGAATTACCTGTTCAGCGTGGTTTCCCAGACGTCCAGAAGTCTGTGGGAACGTCTGGCCTATCTCCCAGACGTCCGATGGTCACCCCGGACGTCTGGAGGTCACTCAAGCCGTCTGGTACAACTTCCAGACGTCTGATTCGCAAAGGATAGCGAATCAGCGAGCCTGCGCACATCCAACTCCCTCCCTCAGTACGGTCAGTTGACAGGAAGGAAGAAGAAAATGGAATACTAACCTTTCAGACGTCTGTATGATCTACCAGACGTCGTCCTCGCCGTCTGCCTATCAACCCAGACGTCTGATTCTGGAAATTTTTCCAGAATCAGGGCGCGACCCGGACTCTGCTCGCGACGCCGCTCGCATCGTACCTCGCGCGTCTGCTGCTCAGATCGCAGCAGGTCCCTCTCCACGTCGTTCCGCGCCCCCTGCGCCCTCCGCCGGCCGGCCAAGCCGCTCCGGCGAGGTCGCCCTCCCGGCAGAGCTCCGCCCTCGCACGCCGCACCTCCTCCGCGCTCACTGCGGCCGCCGCTGCAGCCCTTGCGCTCGCTCGCTCTCGCGCACAGGAAGAAGAAGAGGAAGGAGACGGTGGAGACGGGAGGGGAGGCGTGCCCTTTTTAAGGCCGCGCGGAGAGGAGAGAGAAGGATTCGCGGCAGGGGAATCTGCAGCCGCGGAGGGAGGAAAGGCGAATATGCGGTCTGTGCGCGCAGGCACACAGACGACTCGCGCGTGTGGAAGATAACGATTTTTCAGACGTCTGTAAACCATCCCAGACGTCTGGCAAGACGTCTGGATGTAATCCCAGACGTCTTAAAATACGTCCGGGGCACGCGTTCGTAACAATGACCTTATCCCTAAGAGAGTGGGGGAAAAGCCTTATGATCATCTGCTCCTCGTCCACATTTCACACTTTGGTGGTTTGGACCAAAGTGGTCAAGTCCTCCAAATGCTGAGATGGGTCTTCAGAGCCAAGCCTGTGAAAATGTTTGATCAGGCTTAACACCTAGGACTTGATTTCTACATTACTGGCTAGAACCTGGACACTGGGACGCTCCCCGTAATTTGAAGGATCATAAAAATTCTTTAAGGGCTGAGCACCCTGACCATGCATTCACTGGAACCATTCTTGAATTTGTTCCAACTGCTTTTGCAGCATCTCTTGCGGATTCTGAGGCAAAGGAGGTGGTTGATTAGCCATGGGATCAATTGGATTAAAATTCAACCTAGCCTCCTTGAATGGTCTAACGGTCCTTCCAAGCAGGGATTCAATGACCTCCTTCCAAGCATAAACGAGAAAGGGGTCGAAAGGACTGGGGATAAGAACCCTGTAACACAACAATACAAGCCTGTCCTTAAATTGGGTAACCTAAGAACCTATGCTCCAAGATAAACTCAAACCACAACACGAATTTTGCGTTGTCCTGAATCTAGAAGTTGGTTAAGTTGGGATGTCAAGACAGGGGGAGCATGTCACAGAGGCCTCTAATTATGCCAAACTCCTACCTGCTTAAGTCGTTTGACAATCAGGCCACCCAACTTAGCACTTTCTGGAGAAAGCAGATGTCACAAATTCGTACCATAATAAATGGACTGATGAGTCCTAGGGCTAACGTCTACTTGATTTTAGATTAGGCATGGGATAGTAGCGCTTTCGGAATGTAGTGGGATCTTAAAATGGGTTGTGCCCTTAATGATTGATTGAAATGTGTGAGTGAGTACACAACTAGGGTTTTCAAGTAAGATTATTCGGATAAGTGGCTTTCAGAGTTCAAATCCTGCTTAAGTAGCTTTTAGGGTTTGAATTAGGGTGATTTCAATCAAATTCAGGAGGCACACCAAGATTTGCAAACACGAGTGAAGATGTTTTCCTTTGAAATCAAGATAAAGTGGAGTGACTGGTATTGACCTTAATTGTTAACCCTAATGAGAAAGCTACTTGATGAGTTATTGTTATATGAAGTGGTGCAGCTCAAACAACTCAAACAATTGGCCTTAATGCACCACTGAGTTAGGCACACAAGTGGTTACCTAATCTAATTTCTACTCAATTATGTGTTTAGTTGTGTGTGCCAGTTTTGAAGATCAAGAAATCCGTTGAACATGAAGAATCAGAAGAGGTTGTGTACCTCTGTTTTTTTTTTTTAGATTTTTTTTTTTAATAAGTGGGGGTGAGGCGAGTGGAGGTGGCAATCAGAACAACCAAACTGATTCTAGGATTTATAAGAGCACCTAGGTTAATTAGGGTTTGAATTAGGTTGATGGAATGAAATCTATGGAGGGGGAAAGAATAAGGGAGCACTTATAATTGTCTTCAACTGCACTTTACTCTTTTCTATCGCTTGAAGATTCTGGGTTGAAGTAACTGCAAGATAATAGAAAAGGAATACAAGGGAGTTAAAAAGCAAATAAGTGTGAAGAATGAGGAAAAGAAATTAAGATCCATTCTGGTAATGGTGCCAAAATGATGTAGCAAAAATTTGAAGCGAAAAGATTTGAGTTTAGAAAACCTTGTCGTCGTATGCAATTCGCGAGGAAATCCGTCAATCAGATAATTTTTTACCGAAACTCAAAATGAGTCCTAGGTCGAACGCGAGGAGGCTATGTCGATTCTAAATCCGCAATTATATATATATATATTTGTAATTTTTGTTTATAAACGAGACATTCACTATGATTGCTATTCACAAGTCCGCTCTCTATCTTCGATGACTTCTTAGCATTGTCTCCGTCCGTGACATTCGCGACCGGGTTTTCTTGTGGGGAAGTATGATAACAGTATGCTTAGCCCACATCTCACCTTCATCATCTACTATGTTCGCCACCGTGACTTCATCTACTATGTTCGCCCCCGATGTCTTCATCGCCAACTGTGTTCACGACCATGTGTTCTCGCTGAGATCTCGCATCCACGGCGATTTACTGAGTTTGCATCACTTACTTGAATTCCTTTATTCTTCTTCTTATTGGGGTTGTCATTTATTTGGATATTGAGCCTATTTGTGAGTAGTTGCTGCCCTATGGAGACGACCTTATTTTTCTATGGTTCACTTTGATTGATTGCATGATTTGATGAATGAAAATGATACATATTTGACTTCACTATTCCTATTTTGATCTAAGATTTTTTTTCCACCACGATTTACACTAGATGATGTATTTTCTTGATATTATCTGCAAAAGTGAAAAATCCCTCGATCAGATTGCAATCAAATCTCCTCCTTTCAATCAATACCCTGATTTCTCCACTCAACTTAACACATTCCTAAAACCCCACCCTAAAGCCCACGTCCATGTGAACACACCACCATAACCCCACACAAACACCACTACACCCAACATCAAAACCCACACAACCCCACCTCTCCAAAGGCCTGTCCACACCAACACCACATTCTAGAATCCCACCAATACCAAATTCCCAATTTCACTTTCCTAAATCACATAATCTTAATCTTACTTCGCAATCCTAATCCTACTTGCCATAAACCCAAGTGCCTTGCCCTCCAACCTAAGACATGCCACACCCCCCCTCCTCTATCAAACCACATCCACCCACCATGCAATAAGAACATCTCTTCTTCTCCATCCCCTGTTTCCCTCTCCCTTCCTCCATAGCCAACCCCCTTCCTCCTACTCCTTTTCCTCCTCCATGCCATCTTCCTCTTCTTCCTACTCTCCATATCCACGACTTTGTTTCCCTTTAGCCTTCCCTTACAGGTTTCCCTCTCCTCTAGATCTTCTTCTTCCTTATTTCTTCCCTACCATAGCTTCATCTTCAAGGTGACTACTTCTTTGGATCTTTGAGCTTCTCCATCCTAGTAGTCATTAGCAGGCCTCTCCAATTCCAACACAAGTCCTCTATCTCCCTTAGCTTGTTTCTTCTACTTCTACTTCTCCTTCTCCTTCTCCTCCTTCTTATACTTCTCTTCCTTAGTTGCTATTGTAGTTGTAGAATTTGATATGCTTCGATGAAATTCTTATTTTTCATGCTCAATCCATGTGTTTCCATGCTTCATTAGTGTAGTTGTGCTTATGTTAGTTTCATTGACTTTATTTATGAAAATCCCAAAAACATCAAAAAAATCAAAAAACCCAAAAATATTTTGTGTTCTTCAAATTTGCATCATTCACCTCTTGTTCAAAATCGTAATCCTATTTTCCAAAAGTCATTCCATAAAGTTCCATTGCCCAAAAATCTTAAAGTTTTTTCAGTAGATTAGGTTACAAATTGTTATGAACGCGCGCTCCAGACATCTTTTAAGACGTCTGGGAGGTGGCCCAGACGTCGGACCAGATGTTTGGAATCACCTCCAGACGTTTGATAAGACGTCTGGGATCATTTACAGACGTCTGGAAATCGGTTATTTTGGCATGATTGTTTCGTCTGCGCGCCTGAGTGCACAGACCTGTGAAAATACCCTCTCCCTCTTTTTCCCTCTCCCTCCTGCGCCCTCTGTCGCGCTCTCTCTCTAGTCCTCACGCGGCCTTAAAAGGCCACGCCCTCTCCCTCACTCCCGTCACCTCCGTCTCCTTCCTTTTCTCCTTCCAGCCAGTGCGCGAGAGCGAGCGCGAGGGTGAGCGGCGGCGGCGACAGCCGCGGCGGGTGCAGGAGGAGGTGCTGCGCGGGGGAGGAGGCGTCGGCCGTGAGGGCTCGAGCCTGCCGGGGCAGCGGGAGCCGGCCGGCAGGGGCGCAGCGGGTGCGGAGCGACGCGGGAGGCCTGCTGCAGCTCGAGCAGCAGGCGGAGCACTCGCAGCACGGCCGGGCGTCGCGAGCGGAGGGCGAGTTGCGCCCTGGTTTTGGAAACTTTTCCAGAATCAAACGTCGGGGATGATAGCCAGACGACAGGAACGACGTCTGGAAGACTGTCTAGACGTCTGAAAGGTGAGTTTTTCCGCCTTCTTCCTTCCCTTCGATTGACTGTACTAAGAGAGAGAGGAAATGGGTATGCGTAGGGTCAAAGATTCGCATCCAACGCGAATCAGACATCTGGCTACAGTTCCAGACGGCGGGAACGACTTCCAGACGTCCTGGGTGACCATCGGACGTCTGGGAACTAGGCCAGACGCCCCCGCAGGCTTCTAGACGTCTGAGAGCCCATGCAGAGCGAGGTAATTCCCTGATCCACTTTTTAAGACATTTGGAAGAAGTTCCAGATGTCTGATTTTGCATTGTTTCGTTGTTTTCGACCCGTTTCGGGCCCGTTCGGGCTCCGTTTTCCACGTTTCGAGTTGCGTTCTTTTCGGAATTACATCCTCTACCTGTCTACAGTAGCTGTATACTATTTTGAGAAGTTCCTTGTGTTTGATCCTTGTGATAGGACCCCGTTCCGTTGTAGTCTCGGGGGTTGCAGAGGCACGCGGGATTCCCGACCATGCCCCCAGTTCGCCTGTTGTAACCGGTAGAGTGGCTTTAAGTATAATCTGTTAAATTATGAAACCATAAATAGAACCTAGGACATTACATGAATCCTAGGAATGAGAAATAGATTGAATGGTAGATTCCTAGGGTGTTGCATGAATCCTAGGGCTGGAAAACTATATTGTATGATAGATCCTAGGATATGGCATGAATCCTAGGACGGGAAAACTAGTGGAATGTATGAATACTGCAGTCTTGGAAAATGTGGAAAGGAAATAATAGCTGCCTGTGAATTGAATTAACAGCTGCCTGTTATGAATAAATGAACATGATTAAGAATATGAGATGTATGAACGTGAAACTGGAATGGTGAAACTGGAATGTTTTGAGTTAAAGAGCTGGAACCCTACGGGGAATTAGGAGTAGAACTCCTGGAAAGTGAATGGAATAGAATTGGGGAAGTGAGCTGGCCCTTGAGTACGGAGTAATAAGGAGAGCGACTGTCCCCCCCTGTTTAGTGCAGAGCGGAGCCAGCCGCCCCAGGGACCCGGGGTTAGGACTGGCCACTCTGTACTGACTTGCTGGCCCTCGTGTACGTAGTACCAAGGAGAGCTACTAGTGTAGGGAGGTACTAGCTACCCCACGGGCCCCGAGGTTCTGCTAGCCTCCCACACCGACTTGTTAGGCCCACTGGGGCAAACCAGGGTAGTCAGGCGAGGGTGCGCGGACTGTGGAGGGGCGAGGCCCCTGTTTGGTTACTGTGGATGGGTTGGACCCCTGTTACTGAGAGGGCTCTGCCCTGTACTGGTTCCGTGCTGTGCTTTGAGCGCACCCGTTAATGGAAATGACTGACCGCATGCCAGTGCGGGTTAGCTACCTGTGCATTTACCGCGCGTGTCGTAGTCACCGTTACGTCTGTCAGTGACCTTGGGGTGGTTGACTGAGAGTAGGATCACCACGGGGGACTCTCCCTGCCAGGAGAGCACCACGTGCTACTTCTACTGTTCGGAAAAGAATGCAATCAAGATCGTTCCCACGAGGAACATTCGAGATCAAGTGAAGGATCTGAGAAATAGATAAATTGGGAAACAATAGAAAGACGTAAATAAAGGAAGAAAGAAAATTAAACAGCTACTGTACACTTTACTATTTCTTTAGTTTAGCTGCCACTCTACTCAGCGTTTTGCTGACGTGTTACACTCCTTACCTTTCACGACCAGGTGTTGAGCAGCCAGGGTCAGCGGCTGCAGAGGACGCTGGGCCGAGTAGGGTCCAGTAAAGTTACCACTGTTCTCTTGTACCTCTTTTTGTTCCGTTATAGTGAGTAGTTCTTGTTTCCGCTGTACTTTTCTTTTCCTGCAGTTCATAGTATGTTATGAATGTTGTTCTACTGTTGTGGTGGTATATACTGTAGTGGTTTCTTTCCTTACTGCTGTATTTTCTTACGGTTAGTTATATTCATGCTGAATGTGGTTTATTTTACTGCTCTTTTGGTTACCTCCTCGTTGGACGACTAGGTCTTCGGATTAGTCGAGTCGGTCCGGTTCTCGTGTATCGTAGGGACTTGGGAATCGGGTCGTTACACAAATAGGTATTAACTTTGCAAAATTCTAAGGCCTAATTCATTTTGTACGATTTTCTAAAATTTGCTCACCGATGAGAGTCCAATGTCAAACAGACACTGAAATTTCGATACTGCCAAATTTTTAGGAATTTTTACACAACTTTGATTTGCATGAACGATTTTAGATTTTTTCTTATTTAGTCAGGAATCTTATATAAATTAGGCATAATTTTTAGTAGCCATTAGAGTTAGGTTAGTCGTGTATCTTGAATTAGGGGTCATCATAGTCCTTTTATGCTAGTTTGAAAGCAAAAATCAAAAAAATAGAAAAGCACTTTCAAAAAATTCCAAAAACATTTTTGTACTCTTTGCATAGGCTAAGAAGAAAGGTGAACCATCCACCTCTTTGTGAGATGACTTAAACTCTCGATTTTATTCAAATTCTTATGAGTTTGAAATATATAAATTTAAAATGATTGCGTCATTCGCACTACAATGACATGATTATCAACCTAGCAATTGTGCGCATCACTAGACATTAATAAACCTAATTTTGTTGTTAACAAAAGTTCATATTATTTGGGTGAGCTATGAATTTGTTTATGCAGTATTTAAGCTCACAAAAGGAGATAGACAAAGATCATAAATGTGATGATTATGAGGAGTTACTGGCTAGATGTAAAACTATATGGCTATGTAAGATTGCTAATGGACTTCCACATGAAGAAGAAAAGCACATGTAAAGTTTTTTATTTTCTTAGATGAATTGCTAAAGAGCCATGAGTACACAATATACATATCACATCCCATTAGGATTAAACGCTCAAAAAAAGGAAGAAAATACTTTAAAATTTGTTTTAAATGCTTATTAATTGATTAAGAATGTTTGGGAACTTCTCGAAGGGTAGTTATAACACCCTTTGGCCCAAGGTTGCATGAATTCAAAATTCCAACATTTAAAAGAAAGAATTAATTAATTAAGTTAATTGATTAACATGCAAAATAAAAGATAGAATAAATAATTAATCGATTAAGACTATCGGTTAATTGATTAATACAACTACAAAAAAGTTATGGAGGGACGTTGTTGAACGTGCGAGTTGCTACGCTAACGTGTTCGGTTTTGAAAAACTTGTCGTCGTAGTTTGAAAGCGAAGAACTCGTGTTCAACAAATAAAATTTATACCGGAATGGAAATCCCGGGTCGAACATAGGGAAGCAGACGTTTGATTTAAAAATTCACGTTTGTTTTATTTGTTACGAAGTAATTCAATTGATTAAAACTATCTAACTATTTACAATAAATAGAAGAGAGAGAGTAAGAGAGAGAGAATATTACAAACAGAAATCAAAACGAGACGTAGAATGAACAGGGAATTCATTATTAAAGAGATTGTTTGTTTCACTAAACATTATAACTAGAAAGCAGAAAACAATTACACTAGAAAGTAGTAAATCTACTCTAGAAAGCTTTCTAAATCTACTCTAGAAAGCATTAAAAGAATGGAGAGAGAAATATCCTCCTCGACGGTCGCTTGGAGGACGAGCTAGACGAGACGACGCCTGGACGAAGGAGGACGAAGCAGGACGAAGGAGGATGAAGCAAAAGAATGGGAACGGGGCAGCACGTCCCGGGTGTGGGACAAGCTTCTCTTGAGTTTTGGAGAGGGAGAGAAAAGAAGGAAGGGATGAGAATTTCGTGTGGAGGGGGTCTCCTTTTATAGTTGCAAGGAGTGGGGGCAATTTGGTCATTACAACTCTTAAAACATTAATTCAGGACCTTTAGTGATGGATAAAACCGTCGCTAAAGGTCTGAATGTGGGCGTAGTGGGCGACGCGCACGCGCCCGCTCGCTTGCCCACGCGCTCAATGCATGCGCACGTCCATCCATTCTCAGCCGTTCGATCGAGTGATCGGACGGCATAGATCGCGCTACGCCCGCCTCCTCAGCGCGTGCCCGATCGCGTGCGATGCTGCATTATGCACGGGCGTGCATGGGCGCATCATCTTGATTGAGCGCGCACAGCCGGTGGATCGCGATCGTGCGATCGATCGGGCGTGCGCCTCCGCTCCAATTGCTGTGCGGCGAGGCTCGAATGCGCGCCTTCGCTTCGCGTTAGAGCGCTCGACCAACGCGCTATGGGCACGTTTGTGTCGAGTGCCTAACTTCTGCGCGGGCTCGTCGCAGCCGTTGGATCTTGATCCAACGGTGGGGAAGGGCAGATGCGGAGGCCTTCAGCGGGTGCATGCGGACGATTGGGCGGTCGAGATGGCACCACGTGGAGCCATCTTGGTCGTCCATCTTCTGGATGATGTAGATGGTGCCATGGGTGTCTGATTGACTCGATTTTTGCGTCGTTAGGCTGCAATCGTCTATCCGAATCCATCCGTGCGGTCGAATTTGTCATTTGAAGTGAGGATTCACACCATCTTGGCCCTTGATCTTCTAGGGTTCCTCGGTCACTATCTGATGCTATAGATGTCTGATTAGGGCGATCTTGGAGTCGTTGAACTCCAATCATTGCCCTGATCACATTTGTACGGTTGGATCTTCGATCCGAGGCTCTGATAAAAAGTTTGCCCTTTCCAAGAACATAAAAGGAGACAATTAACCTCCGTTTTATTTAAACTACTCTAAATGCAAGATGATGCATGTTATGCAATATTTATAGCATGCAATGCAATCCTATGCTTAAGAACATGTATAAATAGACATCTTAAGTAGTGTAAACGTATTTACATCAGACGTTAATTAATCGATACTATAAATTAAATGATTAACATAACTAAAAAAAGTTTTTGGAATGGTGTTAGTCGATTAATACTATCGGTTAATCGATTAATTTCTTTAGTTTTCCTTTGTTAAATCTATTGGTTAATTTTTAGAAGGTTTTTGGAATATAACTGATTGATTAATTAATAGTGTTTTAATCGACTAATGTGGACATTAATTGATTAATTTCAGACCATTTTGAATTGTATCTTTCAATTCAAATCTTTTCACTTTGGCACCTTTTCAATTCAAAATCTAAGCATTATGAAACAATTATTTGGTAGTTTCTAAGTCTTGGATCATGTTTATAAATACCATATGAAAACTTTGGAGGCATTTACGACTACTCTCTCACTTGATGTTACTTTTAAATAATTCTTGTGAGATTTTTTAGCATTAAAGCGCTTGACTTCCAATAACACTCTTGGAAAGCTCTTGTATGCCACTTCCCTTACACTTAACTCTCTTACTCTAAATTCAAGAAGTATTAAGAGAGTATTTCTAAGACCTATTGCACTTATTTACTTATTGGCTCTATGGGATTTGTGTACATTTTATTTTCAATTATACTTGTCATTGGATACCTAGGTTGTAGGCTTCCCATTCTTCTTCATGGAAGAGGAACAAAATCCTCTTGGTCCTATCCAAGAGGGGTTGATGTGCTAGATGAAAACCACCCTCGAGTTTTTAGTGGTGTGGTCACAGTGATTCCTACAAGGTATAGGGGCAAAATCCTAGTTAGGAATATTTAAGTAGATGTTTTTCCCATTGAAGGGTTTCCTATTGAAGGGATATCCAAATTATTGTGTTCATTACCTGTGATTGAATTTGTAATTTCTTATATTTTTATTTTAAAGCATAAATCATCCTCCCCTCTTATGCTAATTTCATTTGGTATCAAAGCTAGGTTTCACCACTCGAAGTTATATCTAGGTGATTAATCATGGTAGCAAGAGCAGCTAGGACCTCTGTGAATAATGGACAATCTATAAAAAAAACCTCCTTACTTCAATGGGTTCAACTATACCTATTGGAGACAAAGGATTAAGATCTTCCTACAATCAGGCGATTTTTCCATATGGAATACAATGGAGAACCCTTTTATCAACCTAAAGAAGCTGGATGGAGGATCTTATACCAAAGAACATAAAAGGAGCCTTATGTTGAATTCTAAGGCAATGAATGTACTTCACTGTGCATGCTGATAGGATCTAAAGATATGGAATATTTATGGCTATGCACACAAACACTCAAGAACAATATTAGTAATAACAAGAAAGATTTGTACAATCAATTCAAATCAAAAAAGGACACAATATGTATAAGGTTCCCCTCCCTTAGGTATTCCACTTCCTAAGCCTCCTAGCTTAGGATTTTTAACCCGATTCTCTCAACCTTGAGAGAATCAATTTACTAAACCGAGGTAATTAATGAGTTACCTCAACTCAAGTACAAAAACGGGTTTGTTACAACCCAACTAGCAAATTCTCAAGAACAAATGAAATACGGGCGTAAGAAAGAAAACTCTTACAACTAAGTTCCTACTCCTCTCAACAAATGTAAATATAATGTTACCAATTTGAGAGTCTAGAAAGGACGCGAATCATGTTGAATTGCATGAACAAAACACGCCCATGTGTTTGCAAACCCATAGCATGATTGGAAAGTAGCAAACACGATTTCTTCTCTTGAATATGTGGTGGAAAATATGAATAATATGCTCTAGAATTTTCTCTTATGTCTCTTCTATATCTTGTGTGTAAACAAAGAGTTTAGGACCTCACGTATTCGTCTACTAGACATTGGGATTTAATTCCCAACATTCACATAGCCAAAATTAATTTTCTAGCTATTTTATTTTGAGCCAACGGCTACCTGGTATCGGTACTAAAGTACCTGTACCGGTATTAACAGCTCACTGCCACCAGTACATGAGTCCTGGTACTGGTACTCATCATGGGTACTGGTACTTATGACTCCCAGGTTTGAAATTCCTTGGGCACAGTAACCTACTTGTACCGATACTCATCATGGGTACCGGTATTTGTAAGGTTCAGGCCAGAATAAGGGCTCCAACCTGTGGCCAACATGTACCTGTACTCATGGTTGGTACCGATACTTGTTGTTCATAGTTTGAGATGAATTCTCAAACCTGTGCCTTGCAAATACTAGTACTGATGAACAGTACCGGTACTTGCTTACAAGTACTCATTTTAAGCGTTTTAATCAATTACGTTCTTTGAAAATGATTGTAATATAAATCCTAATTTATCTCTAATTATTTTTACGATCTAAGTTATATTCCTTTGTTAAGAGGCATAGACAATCTATAAATATAAAATATAAACTAAAGAAAGTAAAGGTCTAAGATGATCTTCTTCTCCTCGACACATCCTTGTCATCCTCCATGACATGATCTTTTTCTTCTCACCATCATGCCTCAATCATTTCTTGTTTGCCTTACTCCTTCACCTAAATATGAAAAACACTTAATGGCAAACATTAATCCATAATAATTTTGTTAACACCAAAACAAGATGTGGAACAAGGTTCCAACAATCTCCCCCTTTTTGGTGTTGACAAAACTATCTTGCAAATAGATAAAATAATTTTTAGCAATGTTATATGAAAGAAAAACTTTTAATTAAATCCTCCCCCTAAATATATGCTCCCCCTAAAAATATTACTATTTGCCCTCTATCTTTCTCCCCCTTTTTGTCAATCACAAAAAAATGAAGAAATATCATACCATAAAATTTACCAATAGTAAAATGGAGCTTGTGGATACCAAGCATCTCTCGTCCAGCATTTTTGGTCTTCATTCAACCTATAGAACGGTTGAAGTGTTCCGTTATGTGCCTTGAACACCCATTGATTACTTTGATCTACTCCTGTAAAACAAATATCTTTTTTAGGTACCCATTTTCTTATGGGTCCTTTAGAGTTAACACCTTTCAAATCCTGAGATTTATAGAACTTTTTAGTGTTAGATCTATAATTCTTGGGATTTTTAGCCTTTTGATACATCCATGCATGCCTAGGTGCATGCGATTTATTTTGTATATTCTATTTACTTTGAAAATTTGATTTTATTGAATCACAAAATTCAGTGTTTAGCCTAGTTGTTATTTTAAGATTATTCAAAGTCCCATCAAAATGCTCATAAATATCTTCTAGTTTTAATATCTTTGCATGCAACTGATTATTAGTTTCTTTTGACATTTCTAATTCTATTTCTAAACATGAATTTTCTAACTCTAATGTTTGATAATTATTTTTTAAAATCTTATTTTCCTTTTTAAATGACTTAGCTTTATGATATAGTTCTTCATAAGCTTCTAATAATTCTTCAAAAGAGAAATCAGGGTTTACCTCATTGTCCGTATCTTCCATAGTTGCTACCAAACATAGATGAGCGACCTCGTCGTCATCCAATTCGCTAGAGTCGATGTCCATGTCGAAGTCACTATCATCCCATGCTGCTTTTAAAGCTCTCCTCTTCTTCTTCTTGACTTCTTTTGTGTCTTTCCTTTTGTCTTCCTTCTCCTTATTCATAGGGCAATCCTTCTACAAGTGGCCCTTCTTCTTGCACTCATAGCAAATAACACTAGTTGAAATTTTATTGACTTGTTTACCTTGTTTCTTGAGGAATTTGTAGAATTTCCTAGTAAGCATTTCTATCTCCTCGTCTTCGGATTCCGATGTTGTTGAGTCCAAGTCCTTTGTGACTGCTCTAAAAGCAATACTTTTCTTCCTGTTTGTTGCTTTCTCCTCGCTCTTCTTTATGTTCTCCAATTGAACTTCATACACCATGAGGCTTCCAATCAGATCATCCAAGGGGAGAGTAGATAGATCCTTTGCCTCTTGGATCATTGTGGTCTTTGGAGACCAATCGCTTGTAAGTGATCTCAAGACCTTTCTTACAAGCTGCTCCTCTTTCAGCTTGACTCCTAGATTTTTCATTGGATTCACGATCTCTCCAAACCTTGTGTACATGTCCTTGATTGTTTCTCCTTTTTCCATCCTGAAACACTCATAATTTCCTGTTAAAATAGAAATACGTGTTTCATTTACCTTGCTTGTATCTTCGTAGGTGACCTCGAGAGTGTTCCATATCTCCTACGTAGACTCACATGCCAAAATTCGGTTGAACTCCTCCCTTGATAATGCACAATAAAGTGCATTCATCGCCTTTGCGTTACCTACGATCTTCTTCTTTTGATTTGTTGTCCAAGCTACGCCTTCCTGCAGCTACGGATCCGTGTACTTCTCTTGAATGAGAATCCAAGACTCCTCGTCCATTGCTTTAAGGAAGTCTTGCATCCTCCTCTTCCAGTATCCATAGTTCGTCCCATCAAAGAAGGGAGGACGAGTGGATGACTATCCTTCAGTGCACTTGACTGAAGATGCCATTGCAAGTCGATTTGTCACGTCTTCTCGCAACTTGGCTCTGATACCACTTGACAGGATCTAAAGATATGGAATATATATGGCTATGCGCACAACACTCAAGAACAATATTAGTAATAACAAGAAAGATTTGCACAATCAATTCAAACCAAAAAAGGACACAATATGTATAGTGGTTCCCCTCCCTTGGGTACTCCACTACCTAAGCCTCCCAGCTTAGGATTTTTAACCCGATTCTCTCAACCCCGAGAGAATCAATTTACTAAACCGAGGTAATTAACGGGTTACCTCAACCCAAGTACAAAAATGAGTTTGTTACAACTCAACGAGCAAATGCTCAAGAACAAATGAAATACAGGTGTAAGAAAGAAAACTCTTACAACTAAGTTCCTATGCCTCTCAACAAATGTAAATATAATGTTACCGATTTGAGAGCCTAGAAAGGATGCGAATCATGTTGAATTACATGAACAAAACACGTCAATGTGTTTGCAAACCCGTAGCACGATTGGAAAGTAGCAAACACGATTTCTTCTTTTGAATATGTGGTGGAAAATATGAATTATATGCTCTAGAATTTTCTCTTATGTCTTTTCTATATCTTGTGTGTAAACAAATAGTTCTAGGGTCATTTTATAGAGTTTAGGACCTTAGGTATTCGTCTACTAGACATTGGGATTTAATTCCCAACGTTCGCATAGCCAAAATTAATTTTCTAGTCGTTTCGTTTTTGAGCCAGTGGCTACCTTGTACCAGTACTTGTGACTCCTAGGTTTGAAATTCCTTGGGCACAGTAACCTACTTGTGCCGGTACTCATCACGGGTACCGGTACTTGTAAGGTTCAAGCCAGAATAAAGGCTTCAACCTATGGCCAACATGTACCGATACTCATGGTTGGTACCGGTACTTGTTGTTCACAATTTGAGATGAATTCTCAAACCTGTGCCTTGCAAATACCAGTACTGATGAACAGTACTAGTACTTGCTTACAAGTACCTGTTTTAAGCGTTTTAATCAATTACGTTCTTTGAAAATGATCGCAATATAAATCTTAATTTATCTCTAATTATTTTTATGATCTAAGTTATATTTCTTGGTTAAGAGGCATATACAATCTATAAATATAAAATCTAAACTAGAGAAACTAAAGGTCGAAGATGATCTTCTTCTCCTCGACACATCCTTGTCATCCTCCATGACATGATCTTTTTCTTCTCACCATCATCCCTCCATCATTTCTTGTTTGCTTTCCTCCTTCACCTAAATCTGAAAAACACTTAATGGCAAACATTAATCCATAATAATTTTGTTAACACCAAAACAAGATGTGGAACAAGGTTCCAACATCCTGCGCCTTGATTTGAGGCGCAGTGGGGATCGAACCCACGCCTTCAGCTTCGCGAGCGCTTCTGCGACCAACGCGCTACGACTGCCGCTTTGTCTCGCTTATGTTTTAAGCATGCACACCCATGGCTGTTGGATCAACATCCAATGGCCTAGATCTTACCTAGTCCGCACCTTTAGAGGTTGAGAAGAGGTGCTCCAGCCAGTTTAGGCGGCTATGATGGTGCCACGTGGCTCCATCATGGCCGTCCATCTTTTGTGAGTTGTAGATGGTGCCACAGATGTCGGATTGGATCGATTTTCGCACCATTGGGCTACGATCGTCGATCCAAACCCATCTGTGTAGTCGGATTTGTCATCTGATGTACAGATTTACACCATCCTGACCCTTGATTTCTGACCTTCCTCTGATTATATCTGATGCTATGGAAGTCTGTTCAGGGCGATCCTGGAGTTGTTGAACTCCAATCGTCACCCTGATCAGATCCGTACGGTTGGATCTTCGATCCGAGGCCCTGATTGAATATCGCCTTGTTACTTGACCACAAAAAGGGAAAATTAACCTAAAATTTACACAACCTAACCTTAACGCAAGATGATGCAAGTTATGCAATATTTAGAATGTATGATGCAACTCTACGCATGAGAATACACATAAATAGAAAGTTTATGTGATATAAATGTGTTTACATCAGAAAGCCATGCCGAGTACAAGGACTCTTCAATGAAGTCAGCTTCCAGGAGCTTCTGGACTTCTTCTTCAATCGCTTGCCATTGCCCAGTTGACTTGTGCTTGCGCGCCTGTTTCACAACTCGAGAACCCATCTGAATGTTGAGGAGGTGTTGAATTAGGGACGGGTCTACTCCCCACAGGTCATTGGTGGACCACGCAAATACGTTCGGTTGGCCCTTAGTAGAAGTAGCAGTTCCTGAACTTCGGAAAGATCAAGGTCCACCCCTACATTGACGAGCTTAGTCACGTTGTCAGGGTATAGCTGCATAGCCATGGTTGAAGAGCCTAGTTGAAGCTATAAAGTTGCTAGCGGATTAGCCGGATTTGTTTCTTACTGAATTGCTTGGACTTGGCTTCTCTTCTTTCCCCATTTTTGTGGCTTGGGGGCCTTGGCTCCATGGATCGCTCCACTCGATCCGAAGGAGTTCGCAACCAGCCGCCTGATCCCTATGCACTATCCCTACTCCTCGAGGAGTTTGGAAGAGCATGAACTGAAAATAGGAGGAGGGGATCACCCGGAAGGCATGGGTTGTTGGGCGATCGATAATGCCATTAAATGTCATCATCAACCAAGCCATGATGAATGTGGTCGTTCTATTTAGGTGCCTGTCCCTATTGCAGAAAGATAATGGTAAGATAATCTCCCCTTTTGTCATCTCCTTGTGATTTCCGAACCCTATGATTGGGTGAGTTGATGGGGAGAGGTGTTCTTCTTTGAACCCCAACTTGAGCAGTGTCTTCTAGAATAGAATATCCACTGCATTGCCTTCATCCACTAGGAGCCTAGGCTAGAGGTGCCCTACCAACAGGAGAGTCACTAGGAATGGATCCGTGTGCTCTGCCGGGTTTGGCAAGGTAGAGAACAACTTTGAGGTCGCCAGTTTGATGGTACCTCTTGATGAGTGATGATCACGTTGCAATAAAAATGGTGTTTTAAATGTCATTATTGTAGTATAATCGTCACTATGCAAACATATGTCGCATCATTTTATTTAATTACAACTTTTACTGCTTCATTTCCAGGTCATTCATTGGGAGGGAGCTATTGATATACATCACTCTCTATGTCCAAAAATGTTCTTTTATTCCAAAAAATGTCAATTTTATTTACAAAATAAATCAATGCATCAATTAATTAATTAATTAATTAATTATATACAAAAGAATCAATTAATTCTACACTAAGTTAGTTATATACAACTACTCTAATAATACCTGAATATAGACCTGAATATAGGTACTAAAAATAGCTAGTAATATATGCTATACTAAGTTATATTAACATACTAATATTTTTAGTAACATATTCTATACATATAGTAACAGATATATATGTCACTATAGCGTTAATAAAATGTATGCATAACGTAAGGCAAAAATAACTATCTATACTAACACATATGCATATCTACAATGCTAGATGTACTCAAGCCTCAGTGTTATTTATATACATAAGAGGCTTAAACAGATATATACTACTCTACTTATACATATACATATTTACTATATATCTGTATACATTATTTACATTACTTATATACATATATGTATCTTACTTACTATTATACATATACTATGCATATACATATACACACAGACGCACACAAGCACGTTCAACACTCACTCAGAATTTTTCTAACTCTCCTCCCCTCTTCTTCAACACTTAGAAATTTTTAGGGCTTTTCTCCTCTCACAAACACTCATATATTGTTCATTAACCCAAAAATTGGGTTTTAAATGGACGGGCCGATCCTTTCGGTGGGATACACAACACCCCATAGGGGTGAGACCAAACCACTACTAGGGACTTGCCTTAGTTCATTAAGCGTGTATTTTCATTCGATTTCAGGCCCATGACATGCTCAATATGGACCCAGCTATAGTGCAGGCCCTCAACCCATGCATTGTTCAAATATTCATGCATATGCTCAGTATTAGATTAGAGGAGAGAATGGTAATGGTATGGGATATATGTGAACCAAGCACTGATGACTAAAGCACTCGGTGCACAAAAGCCTTATACACGCCTTCACCACTTCTGTGCCTTACGATGTGGCACCATTACATGGCAGCCAATTGAGCGTTGTAGCGTTGAGAGAGCGTTCTGATTTCACGATTTTGGCCCTCAATTTGAGGGTCATAATTAATTCTAAGTTACAAATAAATTATGTAGTATACTTAATTTTGGAAAACAAGTTATTTAAATATATATTAAAATTAGTTAAAGTTAGGGATTTGTACACATTAAATTAGGGTTTAATTTGTTAATTAAAGTACAAAGTGGTTAATTAATCATGAAATTGACTCTATACAAGATTAATTTATATAGTAAAATATTTATTAATCACTTTTAATTTATTTTAGAGTCTTTATTTTAATTTATTTTCATTTAAATACACGTTTAAGTTAGTTATATACATATTTAAGTTATAAATACTGTAATATACTATAAGTACATTATAAATAGATTGAAAATATTTAAAATTACTATATGAATAGGTACAATATCAATTACTTCATTAATAACTTAATTTACTAATTTATTTTATTTTAAGTTAGTAATCTACTTAATTAATTTAATAACTTAATTACCTACCATAAATATATAATTAAATTAATTTACAGGTATCATACAGTATATATTACTTAGTTAAATATGTATGCACAATATTAGATATAATTATATACTTATACATAGGTTTTTATAATTTCTTAAGAAAATATACATTTAAGTTAATATACATTATTATATAATAATACAATAAAGTTATATATACAATAAATCATTCTAAATATTTAATTTAATATATAGAATACATTTATAGGTTATTTATATACATTAGTTACATATTTTACAATATATACATATAGCTTAGTTTTGAATTATATTTACAAGTATAAATACAATGTATAAGGTATTTTTGGGTGTTTTATAATTTTTATAGTTTTTATATGTATAAGGGAGGTAGGAGATGAGAGAGAAAGAATTCTTTTTGGTATTTTGAACTTAGTTTCTTTTATTAAATTCCAAAGTATACTGAACAATCAATTGGTATCTTCTACCAAGCTGGGGCTTCAGATTACTTTGAAACTTGGCCTACACCTAGAAAAATACCTAATCTTACTCAAGATAGGTATATTTCAATTTTTCATAATTTTTTTTATACTTTTTGAGTAATTTCAGTCTTGCCCAAATGTGGCTTACAGAGGTTTTCAACAATGAACCTAAGCCTTACAATTCAATTCTAAGGGTTGGAATATTGGTTTAAGCACTCATACACCTTCATCACATCACATGAAATAAGGTGGAGCAATTAAACATGATTTTCACAATGAATTTCATTACAATCACATGTTGGACAAATTATGCAATCAAATAGCCTGATAAAGAGCAGAAATTAGAATTTTCATGCTCATTTTCAATCTAAATTGAATCTATAACAGTACATGAATGCTTGAACATGAAATCCTAACATTACAAAATAGTATCAAACCAATAAACCTTCAAGTCCACCCAAAAACCTAACCATTCTATATATTGCTGCTGCTATTTTAGTAGCCAAGAACTGCTATTGTTTAAGAACTAAACTAGCAGCCATTGCTGGCATAATTCAGCAACCATCACCTGCTGAAATTCACAAAATCCAAGCAGCTGCAGATAACTCAGGCGATTGAACCTAGTTCCAAAACTCTTGCTCTCAAATCTGAAAGAAACCAGATCTGAGAGCTACCAACTCCATCTAATTAATATTCATCCTCAAATCCACTGAAATCCACTTAAAAATCATTGTAAAGCATTTTTGAAGATCTAAAAATCCTTTTACACAAATTCTAAGTCACAAAGTTCTGGAAGTCTTAATTCTATCAGTTCTCTTTGTCCTAAACAACATAAGAGAATTGGATTGAATTAGGTAACAAATCCACTTTTAAATTAACTTAAAATCTTTGTCAAAATCTTCCAAAAACCTTGGTCAATCTTCAAATATCAGATTCAAAGCACCTTAAATCAAGAAATCAGTGTTGCCAACCTAGGCACTTAATATTTGATCGCCAAGATGAATGTTCATTTAGGATTCCTGCACACCATTGATTGATGTTCAGGGATCCTAGGCGATGCATTGAAACTCATTGGGTCATTGTTTAAGCCTCAAATTACTGCATCTAATTCTCATGGGCTTGCCAAAGTGCCAGAAATCTGAGATTAAAGTTTAAATTAAGCAAGAACACATTCAACAATAAGAATCAAGTTAAAACAGTTCAAGCCCATCTCATTCAAACTAATTAAGCTCATAAAAACCTAATTCACTCGATAAAAATCATTCTGCACCAAAGCAACTCCCAAATCTAAGATTGGACATTTAGACCAACATTAAATAACTTAAGTGAATCAATCCAATTTCAAACACAAGGAGGGTTCTTGTGGTTAGGTGGAATGAGTGAATGAACCCACCAATGGTTTGGGTGCACCATGAAATCTAAGAGCTAAGAAACTTCAGATCTCATGTGGTTGTAGGGAATGAGTGAATCGTGAAACAAAACATCAAGGAAATGAATGAAAAATGATTATGGAGTGAGGGGGAAGCTATATGATCAATGTAAACAAGGTGAAAATATGTCTTTGATTTGGATTGATCAGAGAGAGCAAGATTGCTCTAAACTAATTTACTTTTAACCTATGCTAATCTGTCATCAAAGTGAGCATCTAAACTACATCTACTAATCTACACCACACTAACAGAACCTACAATTAATCTAGAAAGCACAAAAAACCTAATCTAACAGAAGAATGGGACCTATGGTCTCCACCCGACGGATGGAGAGGAAGAACTGGGAAAGGAGACTCTGACGGAGGGGAAAGCTCTCTAGTGGAGCTCTGGGTCACCCTGAGGTGCTACGAAGTCCTTAGCAGTGAGGAGAGTCGAAGGAATTGAGCTCCACTACTACAGCAATGGAGTAGAGGCAGAGTGAGGAGGAGAGACTAGAGTGTCGAATTGCTTAGCTCGAGAGATGAAGATGGGGAGCTGATGATCTCGCATGCGAGCTCAAGGAGTCACTTAGTAGGTGCGCTAGTGATTATGGTCATTGTGAGGATGAGATTAGATAGGTTTAGGGTAAATGGTGGGATGGGCTTGAGAGGAGGGTAGGAAGGTCTAGGATGAATTCTAACCATAGGATGGGATCTGGGAGGCACGGTGAAGCTACACGCGGGCACGCGTTCAAATTGAAGCGGGATCGGTAGTTGGATCAGAAGTGCTTGGAATGAACGATGCTTGTGCGTTGAGTTCATGCGTGTGAACAGTGTGAAAGCACCCATAGGTGTAATGGTGAAATTTAACACCAGCCCAAATGGGCGAAATGGTGTGAAGTTTAAGCTCAGGCCCACAAGTGGCACGAAATACTATAGTGCAGTCCTTGGAGTTTGAAAAAGGTCCTTGGCAACTTACCAACAAGTCCCTGAGACTTTTAATGTGAATAAACTGTTAATGCATGAGGACCTATATGTAATCTACTGAATGCAGGGTGCTATTGATGTCCAAATGCGACTAAGTTTTTATTGAAGCTTAATTGAACATTTAGGAATATGATTTCATTTTCAATTTGATCTTTTGAATCACAATATATGTTCAATTTGCAATTGGATCATCAAATTACACTGGTTAGTAAAATATCTCATTAATTGACCTAATTATGCGTTTTTAACCCAAACTTGATGTTTTAGGTCATTTTTCTTAATTCTCACACTTAACCCATTTCTTGTGTTAATTGTGTAGTGTTTAACCTAGTTTCTAGCTTAACTTGGGCATTTTAGCTATGATGAGCCGTACCTCATCACCTCTCTTGCCCCATTGAAGGGTGGGAAACACACTATGAGGCGTCTGACATGTACGACATCATTGATCATAATAAAGCACTATTGTCGGGCTTTTGTACCTGCAATGACGTTAAAAATATGATGTAATCGACGATCGCGTTGCAATGAAAATGATGTTTTAGATATTGTTGTTGTACTATTTTCGTCATAATGCAAACAGGCATCACGTCATTTTATTTAATTAAAATTTTTGTTGGTTAGTTTCCAAGTCGATCACTGGGAGGTAGTTATTGATATACATTACTCTCTAAATCTAAAAAATGTTCTTTTATTCTAAAAATGTTAATTTTATTTACAAAATGAATCAATGAATCAATTACTGAATGAATTAGTTAATTATATATAAAATAATCAATTAATTCTACTTACAATGCCTTAAACAAATTTACAACTAAATAAGCATTAAAAACTAATTAAAACTATACTAAGTCAGTTATATACAACTATTCTAAGTAATGTCTAAATATAGGTACAAAAATAGCTACTAATATTTACTATACTAAGTTATATTAACATACTAATGTCTTTAGTAACTTCTGCTATATATACAATAACATATCATTTGTCACTATAGCCTTAGTAAAATATATATATATAACATAAGGCAAAAGTAACTATCTATACTAACATATAAACATATCTACATTGACAGATGTAACTGTCACTAAAGCTTTAAAGTTATTTATATACATATAAAGCTCCAACATTACTCTATCTATATAGGTACATATATATACACTATCTATGTATACGTTATTTACATATAATTTATTTAATATATATATACTATATACATATACTATACATATACATATACACATATACACGCACACAATACACACAAGCATAGCACACACGATTCAACACTTAGAAATTTTTAGGTCCTCTCTTTCTCTTCTTTGTTCAAACACCAAGTTTATTTTTCTTCTCTCCCTCACTCTGGTTCACTATTCATTAACCTAACAATTGGGTTTTTTTATAGGTGGGCTGGCCCTTTTTGTGAGATACATAGTACCTCGTAGAGGTGGGACCAAGCCACTACTATAGACCAACCCTAATTCAATTAGCATATATTTTCATCCAATTCTAGTCCCATGATAGGCCCAATACGGGCCTAGCTATAGGGCATGGCCCCTGACCCACCATTGTTCACAATATCATTCATATGCTCAGATTGGGTCAGAGAGGAGAGGAATGGTATGGATTATATGTGTGCTGAGCACTGACGACTGATGCACTCGGTGCACAAAACTCTTTTATGCCGTGTAACATGTGCAACAGCCCATGATGTGGGATTAATCTCATGGCAGCATGAGCGTGCGCAGCATTCTGATTTCGTTTTGATTGAGTGATTTTGGCCTTTGATTTGAGGGTCATAATTAATTCTAAATTATAAATAAATTATATGGTTATAAAGCCTAAATATAGGTCTACATAATTATACAGTTAATTTAGGAAAATAAGTTATTTACATATATAATAAAATTAATTAAAGTTAAGGTTTTATATACATTGAATTCAGGTTTAATTTTTTAATTAAAGTATAAATTAACAATTTAATCATTAAATTGACTTTGTATAGAGTTAATTTATATAATAAACTATTTATTACACATTTTTAATTTATTTTAGAACCCTTATTTTAATTTATTTATATTTAAATACACGTTTAAGTTAGTTATGTACATATTTAAGTTATAAATATTGTAATACACTATAAATACAATATAATTGGGTTGAAAATACTTAAACTAATACTATACAAGTATACATGATAAATTACTTCAGTATTAACTTAAATTACTAATTTATTTTATTTTAAGTTAATAATTTACCTAATTAACTTAATAACTTAATTACCTACTTTAAATATATAATTAAATTAATTTACAGGTATCATACAGTATATATTACTTAGTTAAATACATATGTATAGTATTACATATATGTATATACATAGGTTTTTATAATTACTTGAAATATTATACATTTAAGTTAATATAAATTAATATAGAATAATACAATAAATTATTCTAAGTATTTAATTTAATATATAGATTACAAATATAAGTTAATGACATATATTATTTACATATTTTACACTTTATACACTTAGGTTAGTATTAAATTAAATTTATGAGTATAAACATACTATACAAGGTATTTTTGTGTATTTTTAGGCATTTTCTGATTTTTATGCTTTTTATATGTATAAGAGAGGTAGGAGATATGAGAGAAAGGACGAGGTGAGAGAGAGAGTTCTTTTTGGTGTTTTTAGTTTAGTTTCTTTTATTAAATTCTAAAGTATACTGAATCATCAGCTGGTATGGTCTACCAAGTTAGGGGTTCAGAATACTTTGAAACTTTGCCTTCACCTAGAAAATTACCTAATGTTACTCAAGATAGGTTTATTTTAATTTTTTGTGATTTTTTTATGATTTTTATTTATTTACAAATCAACACAAAGTTAAGCCTAAAGGGTGTTTGAAAGTGGAACCTAAGGCCTCTAAAAGCATTCTAAGGGGTTGAACAGCTGATTAAACACTCAAGCATCTTTAGTAGTTACCAAGAAAGATATAGAAGCATTTAAACCTAATTTTCACTCAATTTCATTCAAATTTACAGATATGACATTTAAACTACATGAATATGCTAACAATGGATTTCAAAACCACTTACAAGCAATTCAAATTACATTTTAATTCATTTCAAGTACATGAATGCTTGTTTACTAAATTCATAACGCTATGCACAACAAGTCAACTCCATAAACCTTCAAATCCCAGCTCAAACCCTATTTCAAATCAGTAGTTGCTACTATTGCAGTTTAGCAATTGACCTGTTGAACAGTAGGTCTGGATTAGGCCCTCAGTGCTTGATCTAAGTCGGAATGCTGCATCAAAGATTTGGAAAACTTATTCAAAAAATAGCCAACCTAGGAAGATCATTTCATCCAAATACCGCCTAAGATCAGAAATCAAAATCCCATAGAAACTCCATATCTGGGCAGATAATAGCTGCTATTGACAAAGACAGCTCAAACTTTAAATCAGGTTAGATTCACGTTAAAACCACACATCTGCTATTGTAAAACCTCTTTTAAAAGCTCTTGAACTCACTGAAAATCCAATTGAAGTTTAGCAAATCTTGAAACCCTAAATCAATTCTCATCTCATACTATAAACAGTTTGAACACGAGAATCAAATTAGGACTTCAAATCCTTGTAAAACCAACTCCATTCTTCATTTGTATCAGCTTAAACATCAATCAACCATCAGTCAGCAGATTGAAATCATTTAAAATCACAGAACAATGTTGTTGATATTAGGCTTTTAATCTTGTTCACCACAATGATTTGATCACTTAAGACACCTACATGATATTAATTAGTGTACAAGGGTCTATTGAGATCCTTTAAAAGCTCTTAGGTCATCGTGAGGACCTCAAATCCATGCAATGGATTTTCCTTGGTCCTTACTACCCAAAAAATAGTATCTAGCATTTAAATTAAGTAAAACCTCATTTGAGGAAGAAAATCACATCAAATCAACCCAGAATCATTGCAATGCACCCAATTAAGTAAAAACAAGTCAATTTGCTCGATTAGAACACATTACAACCAAATTGAAACCTTAATCTCTCGATCAAGCATGAAAACCAATATTCATTCAATCGAGAAAATGTGAACAATTCAAATTAGTGAGAGGGCCCTGGTGACAAATGAAATGTAT
This sequence comes from Thalassia testudinum, assembly GCA_037157565.1. Lineage (NCBI taxonomy): Eukaryota > Viridiplantae > Streptophyta > Magnoliopsida > Alismatales > Hydrocharitaceae > Thalassia > Thalassia testudinum. The sequence continues at coordinate 22,992,144 of JAZHRO010000026.1, read as the reverse complement.
GAGAGAACCCTCATTTGATCTTAGCATGCCATTAAACCTGATAGTTATGAACTTCAGATCTAGTGGTTGCTACAATGGAGACAGTGAAATGTGAATGCAAACAACGAAGGAAACAATCAGAAGTGAATTGTGGAGTGTAGGGGGAGATCAAATGGGCACTATGAATGGTGAATTCATCTCCTCTAATCTGAATTGATCAGAGGAGGCAGATTGGTGAAAAACTACCTAATCTACTCTACTCTATCTATCAATCAATCCATGACTTGCTATCTAATTCTACTCCTGGAGAGATCTATACTACACTAACAGATACTATAGCTATCCTAGAAAGCATCAATGGAGAGATCTATACTACATTAACATATACTATAGCTATCCTAGAAAGCATCAAAAACCTATTCTACCAGAAGAATGGGACCTGTGGGTCTCCACCCGATGGATGGAGAGGATGAACTGAGGAAGGGGACTTCGGTGGAGTGAAAGCCCACTAGTGGAGCTCTAGGTCATCCTCAGGTGCTACAAAGTCCTTAGCGGCGAGGAAGATCGAAGAAAGTGGTCTCCACTGCCATAGTAATGGAGTAGAGGCAGAGTGAGGAGGAGAGAGCAGAGGGACAAAGGCGTTTAGCTTGAGAGGTGTAGGTGGGGAGTTGATGGTTTGCGTGCAACCCCAGGGAGGTTCTTAAGTAGTAGAAAGGGTGATTATGGTGACTGGAGAGGTGAAATTAGGCGCAAAGGATTTTGATGGTGGATTTGTAAGAGCTATGCGTGCGGGGAGTTCAAATCAATTTTCAGCCACTAGATGGGATCTGGAATGGGGGGTGAAGCTACGCGCAAAGGTGTGGGAAGATTGGTGAAGAATTTACCCTTGGATCAACGGTGTAACCAATCGATGGCTGAGGATGCACGTGTTCTTTGTGCTGCTACACGATGAACAGTATCAGGCGTATTTGGGTAATTTGCACACCAGCCTTAATGGGAAAATCGGTGTAAGATTTATGCAGAGGCCCATAAGTGGAAAGAAGAATGGCAGCGCGGTCCCTAGGTCTTGCTAATAGGTCCCTGGTGGCTTGCAGAAAGGTCTTTAAGACTTTTTAGGTGAATAAAATGTTAATGCACTAAGGACCTATATGTAATCTACTGAATGCAGGGTCCTATTGATGTCTAAATGCTATGAGATTTTTATTGGAGCACAATTGAACATTTAGGAAGTTAATCAAACCTTTGATTCATACTTTTGAAATCAAACATGTGTCCAATTTGCAATTAAATCATCAAATTACACTTGGTAATAGAATATCTCATTAATTGACCTAATTATGCATTTTTAACCCAAATTTGATGTTTTAGGTCATTTTCCTTAATTCTCACAGTTAACCCATTTCTTGTGTTAATTGAGTAGTGTTTAACCTAGTTTCTAGCTTAACTTGGGCATTTTACCTATGATGAGCCACACCTCATCAGTGTCCACTTGAGATGAGTAGCTTGTTGGCTTGGGGCGACATTGACCCCGAAGATGACCTCGACCTCTACACTCATTGGCTTAGGTGGCGAGAGGTGAGTGTTCTAGGGTAACGTTGCTTTCACTGCCAAGACTTGACGGTGGTATTCTGTAGGGGGGAGTCAAGGAGGCACATCTTGCTCAATCTGATGGGCTTCAGACTCGTCTGTCTCCTAGTTTGCCATGAAAACCATGTTGACCCTTCAGAGTTGTTGAAGCTTTTCCTTGTGGTACTCCTTCGGGCCTTCCATGGGCATTTTGCCTTTATCTTGACCTTCATTCCATTTGATGAAATGGGCGAAGTTTCCATGTTAGATCTGGAACTCAATTTGGTCTGCAGATCCCAACAGTCTTTTGTGGCATGCCCTCAGGTCCGGTGGTACTTGTAGTAGGACCTGGTGTCAGCCTTCTTCTTGAGAGGTTTTGGCTGGGTTAGGAGGTCCTTGTTAGTAGATCACACCCCCGTCAATACGTCAGCCTAGTTCACGGCCAGGGGGTGTACTCTTTAAAGAATTCCTACCTGGGTTGGCAGGGTCTGTTGTTTCAGCCCTTGCTAGGCTTGTCACCGTTTGATTTTGGAAGTTTGCCTTCCTCTTGTTGAAGCAACTTCCTTTGCGAATGGATACAGGAGCTGGTTGTCCCGAGATTCTCTTTTCTTCCACGAGATCGAGGTCATCTCCGTACCCATCTGCCAATCCACTACGGGAGCAAACTGAGTCATCCTACTTTGCAAACCTCGTAGCTCGGTCCCACAATTCCACCATATCTCTAGGTGGGAAATCACCGATGTCATATTATAACCTTTGGGTTAAGAGTCCTGACTTGAAGTACTAGATGGCAATGGTATCATGGGACCTTTTGCACTTAAAGTATTGAGCCTTAAATCAGTCTAAGTATTACCGAAAGGACTCACTCTTTTGCTACTGGACTTCCGACAACCTCTTTGGGTTATATCTAACCCTCTATTGTCCTACGAAGTACTGGCAAAATTTATCCTCTAGCTCTTGGAAGTAGGTGATTTGCCTAACCGGTAGCTCATTAAACCATTCGTGGGCCATGTCGGATAGATATGACGGGAATACATGACAAAGTACGCTATCAACCATGAACAAGCATCATTTGGTGGTAGCTTCTGGTTGTACAAAACTGTCTGCATGCTAAAAATGATGTTTTAATAGTGTCATTATCATAGTATAGTTGTCACTATGCAAACAGATGTTGCATCATTTTATTTATTTACATAATTTTTACTGGTTTATTCCAAGTCGTTAATTGGGAGGCAGTTATTGATTTACATCACTCTCTACGTTCTAAAAATGTTCTTTTATTCAAAAAAATGTCAATTATATTTACAAAATAAATTAATGAATGAAAGAATTAGTCAATTATATACAAAAGAATTAATTAATACTCACTACAATGCCTTAAACATATTTACAACTAAATAGGCACTACCCTATGTTAGTTATGTACAACTATTCTAAATAATACCTAAGTATAGGTACAAAAATAATTACCAATATACACTAGACTGAATATACTAACATATACTAATAACTTTAATAACATACATTATATGTACAGTAACGTATATAAGTGTTTCTATAGCCTTATTAAAAGTATGTACAAAACATAAGATAAAAGAACTATATTTACTAACATAAATATCTACTTGCAGTGACGGATACATATGTCACTAAGGAAACCTTACAAAAATATATACATAATAAGGTAAACAATATATTTTATATGTATACTATTCTATATTATCCTATACTCTACTTATCCATATATACTATACATACGTACATATATATTATAAATATTTTATTCATTATACATATAATATATATATATACATATACTATGTACGTATGCACATAACACACTTGCACAACACCTGAACTCAACACTTAGTCGCTCTCCTCTCACCTAGCCTCTCTAATAGTTGGTCGATTTAGGACACAACTCTCTCACACAAGCACTCTTTATTGTTCACTTAAACAAAAATTATTTTTTAGTGGGTGAACCAGGTTTTTCGTAGGATACACAGCACCCCTAGGGGGTTGGACTAGACCACTACTAGACCCGATTCTAGTTTCATTAGTGTGCATTTCATCCAATTTCAAATCAGGCCCACTAGGCCCAGCACTGTACATGATCTCCCAGCCCATATACCAATCCAATATATGCTCATTTATATGCTCGAGAGAGGAGGAAGGGTAATGGTTTTAGCACCCAGCGCTTGTGACAACTGAGTAGCCAGTGGAGCAAAATCAATTTATATGGCATCAGCAATGCTTCAACTCACGATGTGGGACTTTCCATAGTGCTCAATTAGCGCTGCACAGCGTGAACATGTGTTCTGATTTGAAGATTTTGGGCCTTGATTTGAGAGCCCAAATGAATTCTAATTTCTAAATAAATTATATAGATGGAAAGCCCTTATATAGGGTTACATGATTGTATAATTAATTTACAAAAATAATTTATTTAAATGTATATTAAAACTTAAAGTTAGGGATTTATACACGTTAATTTAAGGTTTAAATCCTTAATTAATGTACAAATTGATAAATTAATGATGCAATTGACTTTATAATTAGTTAATTAACATATTAAGGTATTTATTATACATTTTTAATTTATTTTAGGACATTTATTTTAATTTATATACATTTAAATACATGTTATAAAGAGATATACACATAATTTAATTATAAATATTTCTATACGGTATAAATATATTTTAAATAGGTTGAAAATATTTAAAATTGACATATATAAGTGTACAGTATAAATTACTTTAGTAATAACTTAAATTACTAATTTAATTTATTTTAAGTTAATAATTTACCTAATTAACTTAATAACTTAGTTACCTACAATAAATACATAAAGAAATTAATGTACAGGTATAGTTAGGACTATCACAAGTACTTAAATGCATATGTATAGTATTAGGTACTATTATACAGGTATGCTTATTTATTTATAATTACCTTAGTATAAATACATATAATCTAATATAAATTAATATATAATTATATAATGAAGTTATATGTACAGTAAATCATCCTAAATACTTATTTAAATATATATAATACAATTATAAGTTATTTATGTACATTATTTGCCTATATTACATTATTTACATATAGCTTAGTATTAAGTTATATTTATAGGTATAAATACAATATACATGGTATTTTAAAGTATTTTTGAGCTTTTTTTGATTTTTATGGAGTTTTTATATTTTATAGAGGTAAGGGAAGAGAGAGAAAAGGTGAGATGAGAGAGAGTGAAATTCTTTTTTGTATTTTTCAACTTCTTTTATTAAATTTCAAAGTATACCGAACCGTCGACTGGTATATTTTACTAAGTCGAGAGCTCGGAATACTTTGCAACTTTGCAAACACCTAAAGAAATACTTAATTTTACTTAAGACAATTTTATTTTATTTTTTTATGATTTTTATTTTTTTACAAAGTTAACACATAAGAGACCTAAATGAGTGCGTAACTAAGAACCTAAGGCCTTGATTCAACTTTTAATGGCTGGAGCAGAGGTATAAAACATCAGAAATGTCTAACATAATACATGAGAGATATTTGAAGCATTAAATATGATTATAAACATTAATTTCATTAAAATAACATATTGGACAGTTAGGCACATGAATGTCACTAACATGAGGTTTGAAACATCTATTATAAGTAATTCGTATCAGATTTTAGTCAACAAAATATACATGAATGCTTGTTTCATTCTTTCTAACAGTACAATGCATGATTGGCTCATTTAGCACTCTAAACCTAGGTCAACCACCTTGAACTTCAATTCCAGAGCATTCAACAATTGCTATTGAAAATAAATCAGTAACTATTGTTGTAGCTAATGTATCTATTTCAATAGCCCAATTGAGTGTCTGAAGTCTAGATTAAGTTCTTTGCAGGTCTGTAACACCTAGATCTAGGTGCCCTTAAGCTCAGAAATCCTCAGATCCACTGAAATCAGAGTGTAATCCCAAAGAATGTAGCCATTATGCAGCCTTTCATGTAATGATTTAGGAGTCTTGAGTCAAAACACACATTTAAACAACCATATAAAAACTTATTATGCTTCAAACTTGTTTTAAAATAAATCCATGTGTTAACATCTTCATCGAATGGTCTTAAAATTCAATTTTCATCTTAGATTAGGGATTGTAGAATTACATTCCAGATCTGAAATGAATTATTAAATACCATGAAAAATCATCTCAAAATCCTTTCTAGCACCTTTGAATTTCAAGGAAATTCAGATAATTCTTCTAGAAATCATTGAGACCCTAATAAGATCCTTATCTTACACTATAGACAGTGTAAGGTAAAGGTCTACATTAAGCTCCCAAAAAACATTTAAATTTAATTTAGAGATGATAAAAAACCTTCCAACACGATTAAAAACTCTTAGAATCATGAAAAAATTCTGATCTAATCCCTCTCTTATGTCATAGATAGCATGAAGAAAGAATTAAAATCAGTAAATGAATTCCAATCAAAATGAATCCTAAATCTTCATATCTTTCAATCTGAATTAAAACCTAAAAGAATATAATGAAATCCTTTAGGTTAGAATCCAAATCTCACTCAAATGATCATGTGGATTGTTTCTAGAGCCTCAAATTAAGAGAATTGATAATCCTTGGCTCTAGCTATCCATAAAGAACCAAAACTCTGATCAATATTCAATTGAAACGAAATCTGAGAGAATTACAAATTAGCTCGTTCAAAATCAGAATAGGATCATTGTGAACAAGTGTAATGAATGGAATGACCCTTAGATGACATTTGGTGCTCAAATCTGATCTAAATGCTTAATGCTTTAGATCTGATTTGATGCCTTGATGCGTGGGTGGTCGCACGAGTTTTGCATGTTTGAAATTGGGGTTACAAGTAACCCATTGTTGTAGTTGCAAAACACGTCAATCAGATAAAATTTATATCGAAACTCCAAGGGAGTCCTGGTTCGAACACAGGGAGGTGACGTTTACTTTAATTAAAAACTGCGCTTCATTTTGTTTTTTTTTGGTATTTTAGGGTTTTGTTATTTTTTTGTATTTTTGTAAGAAGAAAACAAGCAAACGAATCACAAGATAGAGATGGAACGAAAATGGTATAGATATCACTTCAATGTCTATTACAATCAACTATGAAAGCAAAAAAAGGGAGGGGGGTGAGAGGAAATCTCCCGAATCGGCTGTTTGACAAGACGACGGCGCCTGGCGGAAGCTTGGACAAAGGAGGTGAGGAGCAGGACGACGGAGGTGAGATGCAGGAGGACGTCGGGTAGAGGAAAGCTTTGGCGTGGCTCCAGAATAGAGGTGAGAAAACGAAGGTGATCTGCTACTGGAATGGAGGTGGGAGGATGACTCCAAGGTGACCTATGAATGGGGATGGGAAGATGGATGAATATTTGGTGAGGCAGAGTTTGCTACACTAATAGGAGCCTTGGGAGCTTGAGAACAAGCTCTAATGGAGCGTTGGTAGGCTTGCTAGAGCTTGAGAGTAGGTGGGAGTAGAGTAGGTAGAGATGAAGAGGAATGGGGGGTGTAGGGGTGTTTATATAGTGGAGGGAAGGAGAGAGCCCCGTGCACAGGCATTCAATGACAACTATAAGCGTCACTAAAGGCCGCTCGAGCTGTCGTTGAAGATTTGCTCCTCTTCATTACTTAGGCTGGCGTACGCACTGTGCAGGCCATTTAGTGACAGCTGTAAGAGTCACTAAAGGCCCGGCCTTCTGTTGTTGTAAAGCCTGCGCCCACCACCCACACCCGCAACTGTCATCGCGTACGCAAGCATGGATGCATCCTGACCATCGGATGAAGGATCGAACAGCCGAGAGAAGATTGCGCCCTTTCGCCAAATTTGAATCGCGCACCTTGCCCTTAGTCGTCGAATGCCGCGTGCATCAGATGGTGCGTTCTTGATGTGCATCGACGTCCGCGTGCCACATCCGCTTTCTACGATGTGTCCACGTAGCCTCTTCCTTGGCCACTCGATCTTCCATCGACGGCTCTATTTCCTCCCACCTTCGCTTCAGTGGATAAAATCCGCGTGCGGGGTCTCGAATGCACGGTTGCACATTGAGAGTGGAGGTGCACACCACTGTGCTGAGGGTTGTCTTGTGTCTTAATTTTGAATTAAGCTCCCGCGCCCATGACCATTGGATGGAGATCCAATGGTTGTAGTGACTCCTCACTTGATGAGGCGCTTCTTTAGCCGTGGAGTGCACATCTCAACTATTGGATTGAGATCCAACGGCTGGGATCTGATCTTGCGGCAGGCTTGGAGGCTCCTTGGCTCAGGTGGGGTGGCTTGGATGGTGCCACCTGGCACCATCTGGGTTGTCCATCTTCTTCTTCTTGTGGAGGGTGCTATAGAGCTCAGATCTGGGCGATTCCTACTTTGACGGACTGCGATCGTTGCTCTGAATCCATTCGTACGGTTGGATTCTTCATTTGAGGCTTGTAAAGATGTCACACTGCCTCCTGGCCATGTAAAATGATGGAATTAATGTACATAATATACAACTATCCTAGATGCAATGCAATGGATATTTATGCAATATTTATATCATGATATGCAATGCAAAGCCTAGGAAATATCATAAATAAGCAATTTATTATGAATCCATTGTGTTTATCATACCCCCATGCTTACTTTTTGCTAGTCCCTAGCAAAATTAACCTAAATGCTATGTATAAAAGTAGAATCAGGATTCGATTATTTAGGTAAAATTCATTGATTGCTTTAGAAAATCTCAACCCCAAGACCTAATTGCAAAAACTCAACAGTGCCCGGGTGTCTACTAGAATGCAAATCGTTCGAGCCCTAGCCTTTTTTGAGAAGAGAAGATACAAAAATTTTTTTTCTTGTTTTTCTTGTTTTCTAATTTTTTTTATTGTTGGAGTTTGAGAGTTTCGGGATAACTTTTTACGGCTACTCGACCCGCCCAAGACTCAAAAAAGACTCTGAGTGCTAAGCATCATGTGAAAATAGTGAAAGACTCACTAGATGGCTGTTAAAATAGACTTCGGGTTTCTACAACCCTAGGTGACCTTTCCTAGAGGTTTATCTTTCCGATCGGTAGCTTTCTCCCTAATTCTTTTATTTATGGGGTCAACACACGGGCGAACCCAGTGTATATCTCCCCGGTTTATTCTACTTCCCCTCTTCTTTCCTAAGTGTTTTGGGAATTATTGTGCATTTTTTTGTAAGTTGGGTTCTGGACAACTGGTCGATAAGCTGTTACCATAGACAACTTACCAGCCATACTCGTGTGGTGAAGTGTGGTTTTGTTTATTTTTTTATTATTTTCTCCTTTTTCTATTATTTTTTTCTTTTCTTTTCTCATTTTGTTTTCTTTTTTTTTTTTGTAAGTAGGTGGCTTTCCTAATATAAGATTTACCTAAAGGCAGTACAATGAAAATGGTCTTATGACTGGGCTCTCGACAACCGACCGATGAGCTGTTACCATTGACAACTTGCCAGCCATACCACCCTAGATAGTTCATTAGCTACCCAGTTTCCGAAGAAACCGCCGAAAGGTGAGTCAGTGCAAAAAATGTGTGCAGATGCTTAGGCTTAAAGTCCCCCCAAATCAGAGGGCGGGTTGATAAGTCGCATACTTATCATCACAATTTATTAGCCAAATTAAAAATGAATCTGAATTGGCGAGGACTCGAGACTAAGTCCACATTCGATGGACACTCGAGTTAATTAAGCCCGAAGACCTTAAGAGTCTAAGTGTTCAGGTCTCAAAGTATCAATTTCTAAAGTTTGCAACTCCTATTGCCTAAGTTCTCGTCTCCTAATTCTAATTGTTATTATTACTTTTTTTTTTTGAAAAAAAGGAATAAAAGAAAGCAGGAAATTATTGTTACAGCTGACAAAATGATTATAAGATATTTTCAGCCCCCCATGCTTATCTATTTCAATGTCCTCATTGTTCAAAATGAAAGCATGCAATAGAGTAGAAGTGGAAGAATAACACCTAGTTTCCATGAGACTCTGATCAGCTTGGAACAGTCTTTACATGTGCTGAGTTTAGTGCCTTCAGCTGGGCGATGATCAGCCTGCGGTGGTTACAGCAAGGTAAGAGCAACCTTGTCTGAGACGGGTTTAGGGAGCACATGGTCAACAAAGGGTTTGAGACGTTGTCCATTGACCTTGAAAATATTACCCATCTTTGGATCAGAGATTTCTGGAAAATCCGCTCAATAACAAATGGGCCATCCCACTTAGACCTGAGTTTATTGGGGAAAAGCTTCAATCGAGAATCAAAAAGCCAAACTTCTGGTTGGGCTCAAAGCTCTTACGTGAAATCATCCGGTCATGGAGAGCTTTGGTCCTTGCCTTATAGATTCTGGCATTTTCATAAGCATCATTTCGAAGCTCCTCCAACTCAGATAGTTGGAGCTTCCTGGTTTTCACGGCCAACACAAGGTCCACATTACATTTCTTGATGGCCCAAAATGCCCGGTGTTCAAGTTCTACGGGTAAGTGACACGCCTTACCAAACACCAGACAGAACAGAGACATACCGATAGGCATTTTGTACACCGTACGGTAAGCCCAAAGAGCATCATCTAGCTTTTGGGTCCAATCCTTCCTATCAGGCCTAACGGTTTTCTGTAAAATGTTCTTGATCTCCCGATTAGAGACCTTGGCCTGTCTGTTCGTCTGAGTGTGGTAAGGCATGGAAATCCAATGATTCACCCCGTATTTTCGCAATAAATTCCGAAACTGGGCATGAGTGAAATGTGTGCCACCATCACTGATAATTGCCCTAGGAACCCTGAATTGACTGAAGATATTTCTCTTCACAAAATCAATGACCACCTTGTGGTCATTGGTCCAGGTGGGAATTGCCTCAATCCACTTGGACACATAATCAACAGCGACCAGAATATACTAGTGTCCAAATGAAAGAGGGAAGGGTCCCATAAAGTTGATGCCCCAAATGTCAAAAATTTCAACGGAAAGAATTGGGTTCAGGGGCATCATATCTCTCTTAGCCATGTTCCCGAGTGTCTGGCATCGGGTGCATGACTTTGAGAATTCCTGGGCATCCTTAAATAAAGATAGCCAATAGAATCTGGATTGCAAAATTTTTGTAGCCGTCTTTTTCACAGAAAAGTGTCCACCACACGTAGATGTATGGCATAACTCAAGTATGCTATGGAGCTCAACTTCCGGGATGCATCGACGAATAATCTGGTCTACGCAGATGCGGTACAGCTCAGGATCATCCCAAAAATAATATTTGGCCTCAGACACAAGTCTATCCCATTGTTGTTTGGTCCAATCCTGGGGGATTTAACCAACAGCCAAATAATTGACAATATCTGCAAACTAAGGGGTTCGGATACCCGAGACTGTGAGGATAGTCTCATCCGAAAAAGTATCAGAGATTGAGACAACTGGATGAGGAGAATCAATTAGGATTCTCGAGAGGTGATCCGCCACTACATTTTGTGCCCCGACTTTATTCCTAATTTCAAGATCGACCTCTTGAAGCAACAGAATCCAGCGAATAAGCTGGGGTTTGGCATCCTTTTTGGCCAAGAGATGTTTCAAGGCCGAGTGGTCGGTATAGATGATGACACGAGAACCTAACAGATGAGCCCTGAATTTTTCTAAAGCGAAAACTACGGCTAGCAATTCTTTTTCAGTAATGGTGTAGTTCCTCTGGGCCTCGTCTAGAGTCTTGCTAGCATAGTAAATCACAGAGGGCTTTTTCTCAATCTTTTGACCCAAGACAGCCCCGACGGCATAATCAGATGCATTAGCCATAATCTCAAATGGAGTTGTCCAAACTGATGGTTGCAATATCGAGGCACATGTGATTGTTGTTTTCAATAAATCAAATGCATTACGGCATGCTTCATCAAACTTGAACGGCGTGTCTTTGGCCAGAAGGTTACTCAAGGGCTGAGCAACCTTCGAGAAATCCTTAATGAATCTTTTGTAAAAACCCACATGCCCAAGGAAAGAGCGGATCTGTTTTACAGATGTGGGTGGAGGAAGTCTAGAGATAGCATTCGCCTTAGCTCTATCAACTTCAATACCTCGACTATAGACCACATGACCTAGGACAATGCCTTCCTAAATCATAAAGTGGCTCTTTTCCCAGCTAAGGACCAGCCGTGTTTTGATGCATCTCTATAGGATCAATTCCAGGTTAGCTAGGCAAGACTCAAAAGAATCTCCGAAAATGGAGAAATCATCCATGAACACCTCAAGACAATCTCTCATCATGTCAGAAAAGATGGCTAGCATGTACCTTTGAAAAGTCATCGGCGCATTGCAAAGCCCGAAAGGCATTCTATGAAATGCAAAGGTTCCATAGGGACATGTGAAAGTTGTCTTTTCCTGGTCTTTAGGATGGATAGGGACTTCGTTATATCCTGAATAATCGTCTAGGAAGCAAAAATATTTTTGCCCAGCTAACCTTTCGAGGATTTGATCGATGTGATTGATGATAAAAATATGAGGAAAACATGCAGAAGTGAGTATTGAGTGCAGGGGGAGATCAGATGAGAACTATGAAGGGATGAATTCATCTCTAATCTAAATTGATCAGAGGAGGTGGTTAGTGAAAAACTACCTAGTCTACTTGTTACGACCCGGTTCCCGAATCCCTACAGGACCTGAGATCGACTCGCCTTGACTAATCCCAAGACCCAGTCATCCAATAAGAAATAATGAAGAGCAGGAAATAAATCACATTCACTATGTAATGTAACTAATAGTAAAAGCGTACAAGCAGTAAAGGAAAGTAAAAGCTACTAGTTCAGTACATACCACCACAACAACAGGAAAGTAGAACAAAAGTAACAGTAACATGAACAGTAAACAAAAGCTTGAAACTCACTATAGCAAAAAGAGAGTACAGCAACAGTACGGAAAACTACGGCTGGGCTCGATTGGGCCCAACACCCTCTACAGCCGGTAGCTCGGGTTGCTTAACTCCTGGACCTGAATAGGGTTGTGTAAAAATGGAGTCAGCGAACGGTGAGTAGAGTGGTAACCATACTATCTAAAGCAGTAAAAAGTAGCAGGTATATTTATCCTTTCAAGTTATTTTTTTTTATAGGTAATTCCTTTTTCACCCCTTTTTCTCATCTTTTAGGTTTTTATTAATCTCGCATGTTCCTCGTGGGAATGATCTTGATTGCAGTCTTTTCCAAAGAGTAGAAGGTACATGTGGTGCTCTCATGGCCGGGAGAGTCCCTCGTGGTAGTCCTACACCCAATCAACCACCTCGAGGTCACTGACAGACATAGCAGTGACTATGGCACGCACGATAAGCGCACGGGTAGCTACCCTGCACTAGCACGCGGTCAGTCATTTCCGCTAGCGGGTACACCCAAAGTATAGCAGGGAAGCAGTCCCAGACGTCTAACCAGTCCTCCGGTCGTCTAGGAACATCTTCGATCTTCTGGTAAGCTGTCAAGACATCTCAAAAGCATGGAAAGGTGTGTCGCGCACCTTCCCAAAGCTGCTCCTGCGCATGATAGAGCAGCACATTCTTTTAGCCAAATAGATCACACCTGCGATGCGGCCTGCATGGCCGTAACAGTGAGAAAGACGTACCTTCGCGATACACCCACTTTCAGACTTCTGGTGTTGATGCCAGACATCCAGCCAGTCGTCCGAAAGGCACTCTGGACATCTGATACTAGAAAACTCCAATACCAGACCACACTCCTGCCCTTCTTGCTGCGCTCTGCCGTGGCTCCATCCGCTCCGCTGCAACTCCAACTGCTGCAGAATGTTGGGGACAACACCCCAACATTCTCTTCCTCCTGCACACGCTCTGGTGGCCGTACGAACCTCCGGCGAGCTTCCATGAAGCTTCGCGACCTTGGCCCTCTCCTTCTCCTCACGCTTGCTCCTCCTCCTTGTTGTCGCTCTCTCTCTCTCGCGCCTCAGCTCATGGTAGTGGAGTGGAAGGTGGTGGTAGTGGTGGAGTGGATAGGAGATGAAGGGGGTCTCTTTTATAGCCGAGGGGTTAGGGTTCAGAGGGGGAAAAGAAGAAGGAAGGAGAGAGAGGAGAAGAGTCTACGCACTGCCTGCACGCAGACCGCAAGGTGCGTACATATTTTTCAATTTCCAGACGTTCGAAAAAGGGGTCCAGACGTCTTAAAAGGCTCAAATCAAAATGGGTCTTTACCTCATAGCAAACTTAAAGGAAGTTTCATCCCTGAAACTTGAGCCAGCTAGGGTGCAAAAAAAGGAATATAAAACACATGACAAACTTAAAGAGGACCGAAGTCAGTCCGAAAAGACGTACCCTCAAGAAGCTTTGGGTATCTCTCTTGCATCGCCTCCTTAGGCTCCCAGGTGGCCTCCTCGTACCGCTGGCTCCTCCACAAAACCTTCACCACGGGTACCTGCTTCTGTTTCAGACTCTGGACAGCTCTGTCTAGTATCTGCACTGGTCTCTCGGGGTAGGTCAGGTCGTCACCCACCTTGACACTCTTGTGTCTCAGAACGTGACTGGGATCGGCGACGTACTTCCTGAGGTTGGACATGTGGAATACGTCGTTCACACCAGAAAGCTGGGGAGGAAGGGCAAGCCAGTAAGCAATGGGTCCTACCCTCTCCAGGATCTCAAAGGGCCCAACAAACCTCGATGTAAGCTTCCCCTTCACCCCAAAATGCTACAGGCCCTTCATGGGAGAAGCATGAAGAAAGACATGATCCCCAACCTCGAACTGCACCTCTCTGTGTTTCCGGTCAGCATAACTCTTCTGCTTGCTCCTGACAGTGCGGAGTCATCTGTGGATCTGCTCTATCACCTCCTGACTCTACTGGATCAGCCTGGGGCCAACCTCCCACTTGGTCCCCACCTCAACCCAACTCAAGGGCACAGTACACCTCCGTCCGTACAGAGCCTCGTAAGGTGCCATGCCGATGCTCGAGTGATAATTGTTATTATATGCAAACTCTGCTAGGGGTAAGTGCTCCTCCCAAGAGCCTCTCCAGTATAGTACATAGGGGCACAAAAGGTCCTCAAGTGTTTATATAGTGCGCTCTAACTGTCCATTCGTCTGGGGCTGGTACGCGGTACTGAACCTCGACCATGTCCCCAAAGCTTGCTGAAACTCAGTCCAAAACTTGGAAGTAAAATGGGTATCCTAGTCAGATACCATCTCACGCGGAACTCCGTGCAGGTGTACCACATTGCTAATGTACCTTTCTACCAACTGTGTTGGTCCCAAAGTGACTCGGATCGGCAGGAAACGTGCCATCTTCGTCAACCTGTCCACTATCACCCAGACTGCGTCATGTCCCCGCTGGGTAATGGGTAGACCCACCACCAAGTCCATGGTGATGCTCTCCTACTTCCACTCTAGCATAGGAAGTGGCTGCAATGGCCTTGCAGGCCTTTGATGCTCGGCCTTCACCTGCTGGCACACCAAACACTGCTGCACGAACTTACCCACATCCCGCTTCATCCCTCTCCACCAAAAGTCACGTCTCAGATCATGATACATCTTTGTGTTCCCGGGATGTATGGTGAATCTGGACCCGTGTGCCTCCGTCAGGAGTGCTCTCAACAACTCCTCGTCCTTGAGAATGCATAAACGTCCCCTTATGCGCAGCACCTCGTCTGTAAAAGAGAAGTCTCCTGGGTCTCCTGACATCACTCTATCTTGCAATGTCTATAAGTACGGGTTTGCCATCTGTCCTGCGATGATGCAGTCTATCAGCTCTGGTCACGTCTGTCGTGTCATTGTCACTGCCCCACAATACCCCTGTGACTCTCGGGGTCACCAACTACCCAACTCCTCCATAAGTCTCCAACTCTATGCTTGTAGACTTGCCAAGTGGGCAAGCTTCTTCTGGCTCAAGACGTCAGCCACCACGTTGGCCTTCCCCGGATGGTAGGAGATGCTGCAATCATAGTCCTTTAGGAGCTCTAACCAACGTCTCTATCTCATGTTAAGCTCCTTTTGATCAAACAAGTACCTGAGGCTCTTATGATCCATGAAAATCTCAAAGGTCTCACCATAAAGGTAGTGCCTCCATGTCTTTAGTGAGAAGACAACAACTGCCTGCTCTAAGTTATGGGTAGGGTAGCTATGCTCATGGGACTTCAGTTGCCTCGAAGCGTAAGCGACAACGTGACCCTGCTACATGATCACACGCCCTAACCCCTGCAACGAAGCATTTGTGTAGACCGCAAAATCGCCACTGCTATTTGGGATGGTAAGCACAGGAGCTGAAGTCAGTCTCTCCTTCAACTCCTGAAAACAGGCCTCACAAGCATCTATCCAGGTAAAGGGCACGTCCTTCCGAGTCAACTGAGTAATAAGACGTGCAATCTGTGAGAATCCCCTGATAAACCGCTGATAGTAACCTGCCAGTCCCAAAAAGCTACGTATCTCTATCACTATATTGGCCTCTCTCACCTGAGTATGGCCTCAACCTTGGCTGGATCCACAGCTAACCCATCCCCTGAGATCACGTGGCCCAAGAAAGTCACCTGCCTCAACCAAAACTTGCACTTGCTGTACTTGGCATACAGCCTGCACCGTCTCAAAGTGTCCAAAATCATCCTTAGGTGCTGTCCGTGCTGTGCTTGATCCCGCAAGTAAACGAGCATGTCGTCGATAAATACCACCACAAATTGATCCAGACACGGTCTAAAAACCTGATTCATCAAATCCATAAAGGAGAGTGGGGGCGTTGGTCAGCCCAAACGGCATGACCAAGAATTCGTAGTGTCCGTACTGGGTGCGGAAAGCTATCTTGGAGACGTCGGTCTCCCTGATCCTCAACTGGTGGTAGCCTGACCTCAAATCTATCTTGGAGAATACCATGGCACCTCGCAATTGGTAAAAAAGGTCGTCAATCCTCGGTAGCGGATACTTGTTCTTGATGGTGACCCTATTTAGTTGTCTGTAGTCAACACAACGTCGTAGGGTACCATCCTTCTTCTTCACAAACAACATAGGGGCTCCCCACGGGGACGCACCGGGCCTCACAAAGCCCTTCTCCAACAGGTCCTGTACTTGTGACTTGAGCTCTCGCAGCTCAAGTGGTGCCATCCGGTTCGGTGGAGTAGAAATGGGGCTGGTCCCCGGTACCAATGAGATCTCAAAGTCAATCTCACGCTCGGGCGGTAGTCCCAGTAGCTCCTCTGGAAACACGTCGAGGTACTCACTAACCACCGGAATGCTCTGAAAGTCAGCCACGGGGCTAGGCTCCACCACCACATAGGCTAGAAAGCCCTCACACCCCTGTCTCAAAAGCCTTGTTGCCCGAAGTGCAGATATGCACCTGAAACCTCCGTCCACCTGTTGTCCATGAAACTCAAAGGAAGGCATCTCTGGTATGGAGAAGATGATCTTCCTCCCGAAATAATCCACCAAGGTGTGGTAGGCGGACAACCAATCCACCCCTAGAATCATGCCAAAATCCTCCATCGGTATCACAATCAGGTCAGCGGGGAGGTTGTGTCCTCCTATACTGACCGCACAGTCCGTGTAGACCTTCTTAGCCATAAACAGCTAGCCACTTGGGCCTCTGATCATAAATGGATCCTCTAACAGCACACAGTCTTGTCTCAAACTGACAGCAAAACTCGCAGCGACAAAAGAGTATGTGGCGCTGGAATCAAAAACACGTAAACTAATCTGCCGGAAATGGTAACCATACCTGCCACCACTGAATCGGATGCCCTGGCGTCTCTGTGTGTTAGGGCGTTGATACGCCCCTCAACCCTCAGTGCAGAAGAAGCAGCCACACTTTGAGTCAGGCGAGTAGCCACTGGTCGGTACCCTCCTCGTGACTGCTGTCCTCCCCCATGTGCCTGGGGACCATGACCACCAGCCTGGCCTCCAGTGCTCAATGTAGGGAGCATCTGCTTGCTCCAACCCTAGGTGGGTAGTCCCTCCTGATGTGGCCCGATTGGCCACACTGGTAGCAGAGGGGAACTCAACTCCCTCCCTTGGTAGGTCCCTGCTGACGGTTGGGTGGGGGTCCAGTGCTGGCAGCTGGCCCCTGTCTGGGGCCCCCAAAGGCCACTGATGGCCCCACAAAATGAGACGG
This sequence comes from Thalassia testudinum, assembly GCA_037157565.1. Classification (NCBI taxonomy): domain Eukaryota; kingdom Viridiplantae; phylum Streptophyta; class Magnoliopsida; order Alismatales; family Hydrocharitaceae; genus Thalassia; species Thalassia testudinum. The sequence continues at coordinate 22,974,537 of JAZHRO010000026.1, read as the reverse complement.
CTCTCCTGCGGGTGCCGCATTCCTCCTCTCTCATCGGCCCTGAGAGCACTCTGGCTGATAGGGCCTCTTCTGTCCACTGTCGGTGTCTTACGTGGCCGGGTTGGTATCCTTGTACGCCATGGCTGCCTCCACCACTCTTGAGAAGGTGGGCAACTTCAGGGCCTTGACACACCCCCGAATAGCAAGCCAGAGCCCCTCAGTGAACCTCCACAGCTACTCCTCCTTTGTAGCTATGGCTGTCGCAGCAAAACGTGATAGCTCCAGGAAGCGTGTGCGATACACACTAACAGTCATCGTCCCCTGGTGGAGAGTGTGGAACTCCTACCTCCTCTGGTCCTGCCAAGTCTACAAAAAGTACTGCTCGCAGAAGAGGGTCACGAACTGGTCCTACGTCAGCTCTCCCCTCTCCTAGCCTCTAACTACCCTCCACCACCTGTGTGCCGCACTCTCCAGTTGGTACGTGGCAAAGGCCACGTGGCACTCTATAGGGGGCGAAGGGTGTCAAACACCTTCTCTATCTGCTCCAGCCAGTTATCCCCCTTGAAGGAGGGGGGCTTCAACTTCCGGAACTATCCAAAAAGCTCGTGGTGCAGCAGCAGTGGGGGAACGGGCACGCCTCCAGGCAAGGAGGGCTCGTGCTGGGAAGTGTCAGAGTGCGGTGGGGGTGGTGGAGGACCACCCCCTCCCCCTCTTTCTCTCCAGTGCTGCGGCGGTCTCTCAGTCCCACCGAGGACTCCCCCTCCACGCCCTCAGGGAGAGGTGCCCGTGGAGGCTGGTGGAGCTCCTCTCGCACTATGTCTCTGATCAGCTGAGCGAGGTCCTGGGCCTGAACGCCCGGGAGAAGTGGCAGGCCAACTGGCACCTCGGGCTCGGCACGTCAGCCACTCCGACCTCGTCCACGGCCGCATCCACGACTCGCCTAGAGAACTCCCTGACGAGGCATCTCCTGCAAGGAGATACGGAAGACAGAACAAAAGTGGTCAACTCTAACGGACTTCTGTGAAAAGGGACTCAGAACAGATTTCAAGGTGATACGTTATGGTGGTTACTCTACTTACATGCACGTGAATGGTTATTCTCAAGCTAGTTGGTTCATTTCTCGGGACGACCTTGCTTTGATACCATCTTGTTATGACCTGGTTCTCAAATACCTACAGGACCCAAGACCGACTCACCTTGACTAATCCCAAGACCTAGTCATCCAACAAGAAATAACCGAAGAGCAGGAAATAAATCACATTCACTATGCAATGTAACTAACAGTAAAATCGTACAAGCAGTAAAGGAAAGTGAAAGCTGCTAGTTCAGTACATGCCACCATAACAATAGGAAAGTAGAACAAAAGTACAACAACAGTACTTTTGTTACAATAACAGTAAAAGGAACAGTAAAAAAAAGCCTGAAACTCACTATAGCAAAAGGAGAGTACAACAACAGTACAGAAAACTATGGTTGGGCTCCATTGGGCCCAGCACCCTCTGCAGTCGGTAGCTTGGGCTACTCAACTCCTGGACCTGAACAGGGTTATGTAAAAACGGAGTCAGCGAACGCTGAGTAGATTGGTAACCATACTATTTAAAGCAGCAAAAAGGAGCAGGTATATTTATCCTTTCAAGTTATTTTATTTTACAGGTAATTCCTTTTTCACCCCTTTTTCTCATCTTTCAGGCTTTTATTGATCTCATAAGTTCCCTGTGGGAACAATCTTGATTGCAGTCTTTTCTAAAGAGTAGAAGGTACACGTGGTGCTCTCTTGGCTAGGAGAGTCCCTAGTGGTAGTCCTACACCCAGTCAATCACCCCGAGGTCACTGACAGACGTAGTGGTGACTATGGCACATGCGATAAGCGCACAGGTAGCTACCCCGCACTGGCACGCGGTTAGTCATTTTCGTTAGTGGGTACGCCTAAAGTACAGCACGGAATAGTATAGGGCCTAGCCTTCTCAGAAGTAGGGGTCTAGCTCCTCAGAACCAAACAGGGGTCTTGCCCCTCCATAGTCCGCGCACCCTTGTCTGACTACCCCAGTTTGCTCAGAGGGCCTAAGAAGTCAGTGTAGGGTGGCTAGCTCCCTCCATACACTGGCAGCTCACCTCGGTAACACATACGCGAGGGCTAATAGAAGTCAGTGTAGAGTGGCCAATCCTAACCTCGGGTCCCAACCCAAGGGCGGCTAGCTCCGCTCTACACTAAAAGGGGACAGTCGCTCTCCTTGGTACCACGTACTCAAGGGCCAGCACACTTCCCGTTCACATTTGACGTGCCTTCGTGCGTGTGTGTTAAGAGGTGTCGTTATAGTTGCACTTGATACGTCGGTTTTAAAAGAAGTAAACGGAGGTGAGTCCGAGTGTCGATCTCAGGGAGGCATGGAAATCGGATTTTGTTTACCACTTGTTGTCACGAAAAAGGCGGAGTTTTGCTTGCGAAAGAGACGGTTTTGAAAAGCGAGAGATAGAGAGAGAGTTTTAGGGTTAGAAAGCTCTTGGTTTTGATCATGCACTTTAAACAGAAAGTAAAATGGCAACTAAATGGAAAATAATTTCATTAAACATGCATTCATAGTTCATGGTTTACAATATTAAATACATGCTTCAACAAAAGTAAATGAAAGCTCAAAAGAGAGAGAGAGGGAGAGGTAGAGAGAGTGGAGAGCGACGAGGCAGCCACGGCGGTGGAGGAGGCTCCGTCGGCGGCTCGTCGTCTCCGGCGATTACAAGAGTGCCTAAGACTAGCTAGGAGAGGAGTGGAGTAGTTGCAAGTGGGAGAGGATGCCTTGAATGGTGGTAGAAGGGGGTTTAAATAGAGTTAAGGGCTTCCTAAAAGAAGAATGTGCTTTAGCGACATCCAGAACGTCGCTAAAACCGCTTCCAGATACGTCGGTGAAGCCCTCCTGCCGCCGGTCAGCCGCCCGCCCCTCTCTCTCTTTAGGCACGATCCATGGATGTCGAACGAGAGCCGTCCGATTGATGATCGGACGACTGAGATCCTCTCGCGCCTACGCTAAGATCGCGCTTCGGGCGCGCGTGCGCGCGCGCGTTTCCGCCCGGCGTGCGCGTGCGCGTGGGAGGTGGGGCGCTGTCGTCGCGCCGCGTGGCGCAATCCTAGCCGCTCGCTGCTGATCGCGCGGCTCAATTTTGCCGCGCCCTTCGCTCGCAATTGATTTCCGCTCCGCGCGATTTGAACGCGCGTCGCCGCGACGCGGGCGTGCGCGCTAACCGTTGCGCCACGCCAGCGCTTTGTCGCGGCGACCGCGGGTGAGCGCGCGGATCTCGGCCGTTCGATCGAAGATCAACGGCCGAGATTCATCCTTGGTTGGCTTGGGGGCGTGCGAGCGGCGGGGGCGGGGCGACGTGGCGCGTTCTGGGCCGTTGATCTCCAGATCAACGGTCAGGATTTCTTGGGCCCATTGTGGGAGCTCCGGATGTCGGATTTGGCCGATCTTGAGTCCGTTAGACTCCGTTCGTCGTCCTGAATCCATCCGTGCGGTCCGATTGCTCATCTGAGGCCTGCTTTGACAAATGCTTTACACAAATGGCCATTAATACAGTTTATAAGCAATCTTGGTACTTGATGCATGCAATGCTCCTATTCTACTTTATGTTGTGCCTTTTATTCTAAAGATGGGTCATATTCAACCTAATTACTACCCCCTTGCGTGGTGTTATCATACCCCCATGCTTACTCCTTGCTAGTCCCTAGCAAGGTTTATTCTAGCCTTTATTTCTTTGGCGAATTCAAGAAGTAATTGCTTAGGCACTTCGTTACTTGTCAATAAGAGGAACTATACGAAGATCTTAATCTACAAAGACTAAGCAGCGCCCGGGTGTCTGCCAAAATACGAATCGCCCGAATCCTTGCTTTGTATATATAACTATACTTATGTATACGTATATCTATATATGTCTTTTTAGAATTTTTAGAATTCAGTGTGGGTTGGTAACTTTTTACGGCTACCCACCCCACCCAAAACTCGGTCAAAACCCTAAGTGCTAAGCATCTTGGTGTGAATGTTGTGATAGACTTACTTAACGGTAATTGAGACAGACTTCGAGTTTCTACGCCTCTAGGTGACCGGAAAAGAAAATAAATTTTTGCCTGAAGGTGTATTTGTTCGATTGGTAGCTTTCTCCCTACGTTCATTTTACTTGGGGTCAACACAAGGATTTTCCAGTGTATATCTCCCCGGCTTATATTACTTCCCCGCTTCTTCCTTAGGTGTTTTTGGTCTTCTTTTTTTTGTGCAATTATTGAGCTGGGCTCTGGACAACCGACCAATGGGCTGTTACCCACGATCACTTGCCAGCCATACTTGTGCGGTGAAGTGTGGTTTATTTTCTTTTCTTCTTTTTCCTTTTTTTTTTTAATTATTATTATTTTTTTTTTACGTAGGTGGCTTCCCTAATCTCAAATGTACCTAGAGGCAGCGAAAAAGAAATGGCCTGTGGCTGGGTTCTGGACAACCTGCCAATGGGCTGTTACCCATGATAACTTGCCAGCCATACCACCCTAGAGAGTTCATTAGCTACCCAATTTCTGTCAAAATCTCCGAGAAGTGAGTCTGTGCAGAAATGTGTGCAGATGCTTAGACTCAAAGTTTTCCTGAGTTAGAGGATGAGTTAATAAGTCGTATACTTATCACCTTATTTAGTAGGTGGATTAGAATAGCTTAAAGTTGCCAGGACTCACCGCTAAATCTATATTTTAACGGACACCAGGGCTGATTAAGCCTGAAGGCCTGAAAAGTCTAAGTGTTTAAGTTCTTTTTGTATTATTTCCCACTATTGACAAGTTTCTAATACCTAAGTTTTTCTTCCTAAATTCAAATTTTTTTTTTTTTTATTCATTCATTCAAATTGATTAATTAAGCTCAGGATTATGCAATTTATCATCCCCCCCATGCTTAAGTTGGACAATGTCCTCATTGGCAGATTCATGGATGCAGAAGGGTTTAAAAAGATAGTACCTGAGTGACGTAGACTACCAGATCAGTCTGAATCCACTGGGTTGCCTCCCAGGAAGCGCTGAGTTTAACGCCTCCAGCTGGGCGGTGCACAAACAGGAATGGCTTGGGCCAAGAAGATATGTCCAAAATTTACCAGACTCAAAATCAGAAGTCCACAGATGCGAATAAGGTTGTGGTGGAGTCCCGTTCCAAAGGGGCGGGAATTCTGTAATAGATATATCATGCATGCCCGTGTCAAATCCTCTCTTAGTTTGTGGTCATGCAAACAAGTTGCTGTGGACGAACGCACCCCAAATATGACATGCCAGACACTAAAGATGTAGGTCTGATATTCGGCTTGTGTCCCCATAAAATTGTAATCCATCGAAAGTGTATCAATTCCAGTGGGGATCTTTATTCTGGTAGGGCAGGTAATAAGGTCCAGGGTTTCAGAATGAGCCTTACAATCAAGCATGAAGCTTCTCTCCAAAGACGAATCCATCTCTTCCGCAACTATGGTTTCATCGCTCATTCCTTCCAAGCCCTTGATCTCAAGAATATTTTTTGCCACCTTCTTTGTATCAGATTCATTGTTTGAGGTTATATTAGAGGTAGGGTCAATTTCATCCTCTAGATCATATTCTTTCTCTCGACCTTCCTCCAACTTTGTGATGGGGATTCCAACTGATTCATAATCAATTTCTTTAAAATTGTAACTCCATTCTCCATCTATGATGGTGGCTGTTGCTCCCACCGGATTGCTTCTCTTGGGCCGATTAGATTCAAATTCCAAGGCCTCTCCCCTTACATTCTCAGTTTCCTCCTGATGTTCATTCTTAATGCCCCTCAAATTGTGTTCCAAGGAATCCTTACTGTCCTTATTCACTGAGCTGTCCAACTCCTGAGGGGTATCAATGGTGGCTGAACCAAATCGGGATGACTGGGTGTAGTCCAATTAGTCATGTTAGGTCCTTGCTTTATGAGTGGCGTTGTGTGCAACATCTTTCTCTGGCCTTCTTTCCCCAATTGTTGGAACAAATCCATCATGGCCTGTTGTCCTTTAACCAATTCTTGATTCTGTCTGTGTAGTTCTAATTTGAGGTTATCAAGAATTGACATGGTGTCATTTGGTGTCCTTTGGATTTCCTCCTTGAAATCCTGGCTAAGAGAGTATGGTTGAGGTTGTGGATCAGATCCCATACTGGTGTTTAGGTTCTTGGGTGGGTTCTCTATTCTATCATGTTCAGGGTCCAGTTCTTCAAGAGGAATCATTCTTTGTTTGGTCCTACTCCAGAATAGTTGAGGTTCTAAGTTTTCCTCCCAGTCAGATTCTTCATCAGGGGACCAAATCAAAGGTTGATGATCCTGGGCTTGCCTAGATTTCTGATTATTTTCTGATTTCCATTTGTCTAGGACTTCTTCCAATCCAAAGGTCAAGTAGGAAAGGTCATTGAATTCAGATGACCTTTCTTGGTTATTATCCTGAGAAGGGTAGGGTTCTTGGTGTTCTCCTAAAGTGTAGGTCCTATCACAGTAGAGCGGGTCGAGCCTAAATGAGGAGGCATCGTGAGGAGAATCGAGATATGGAGCCCCACAATTTGAATCGTACCCTTGGGTGGCTATGTTGGGTGTATTCCAATAAGAGGTTGGTGTGGTTTGGTCATAGTTGGGCCAAGAGGGATATTCCAGGTTGCATCCCCAACTTGGTGGTTGGTTAGCCCAAGTCGGCTGTGGGTATGGTCTACTTGGGTTAGCATACAAATCCTGTTGGGGGTAATTTGGGTAAGATGGATAGGCATTGAAATCCATGGAAGAAATGGAGGGATGCGGGAAGAACAGATGAGAGAGAGTTGTGCACTCAATCAAACAAACAAGCCTAATCCTTATGGTGTATTCCTTAGGAGACCTAGAAATCTCACAAAGGTTGATTAAGTCCGTAAACACTGGACTCCCCTTCCCAAGGCTAATCTGGCCAGGTTGATTACGAGGGGATTGCAGGGAAGGTTCTTCCTTTGGCTTGCGCCTCCGGTTCCATAGACCCCACAACCGCGGTCGTTTGACACTGCCCCACAGCCTAGCCACCAGATTCTACCAAGGGAATGAAAGCCAAGTGCCTAGCGAACAAAACCTCACCTTTTGAGACTTAACTCAGTCCTGCCTAGGGCACGTCTACTCAGTTTTAACGGGTTAGGATAGTGCTTGTGCTTAGGGTAATGTGATGAGGCGTTGATTGGGGTGGTGCCTCTTAATTTTCCACTTTTCAAGGTGTGTGCTTCTATAAAACAGGGTTTTCAAGCAAGAATTTTTAGGGTGTGGTGTCTTTTAATGTTTCATCCTTGCTTTAGTGTTTTTTAGGGTTGACGTGTCTTAATGTTTTCAACCAAGTTTCAGTGGGCACGTCAAGTTCTGCACACAATTTGATGAGAGTAGATTTCCTTTTTCTTCTGTAGAGGCTCTAAAACCCTAGTGTACTCATCCTAATGATCATGCAGCTTCTATTAGATGAGTCAGTTTTAGGGTTGAGTGGTGCGGCCCAGGTCAACTCATGGTGGCTTCACAAACACCACTCAAAAAAGAAAAGAACACTCCAAGAATTTATTCAGCATATTAGAGTGTACATTTTTTTGTAGGGTGATGTGTTAAGAATGTGGGTCAAGCAATCATTCACCACGCCAATTTTTTTAGTTTTTTACAATTTTTTTTTAGCTTTTTCACGCAAGCAAACAATGAGAGACAGGTTACTCACTATCGGTCCTCGAGGCGCCTACTCCCTTGCTACCGTCGTGGAATGTGTCGCTTCGCCGTCCATGCGCCGAATTCCTGCAACCGTCAAGTAAAAAGGAAAATAGGGCATTAGACGATATGAGAATGAAGGTGGAATGGAGGTGATAAAACAAATCCGTTGCCTCCCCGGCAACGGCGCCAAAAACTGACGTGCCTTCGTGCGTGTGTGTTAAGAGGTGTCGTTATAGTTGCACTTGATACGTCGGTTTTAAAAGAAGTAAACGGAGGTGAGTCCGAGTGTCGATCTCAGGGAGGCGTGGAAATCGGATTTTGTTTACCACTTGTTGTCACGAAAAAGGTGGAGTTTTGCTTGCGAAAGAGACGGTTTTGAAAAGCGAGAGATAGAGAGAGTTTTAGGGTTAGAAAGCTCTTGGTTTTGATCATGCACTTTAAACAGAAAGTAAAATGGCAACTAAATGGAAAATAATTTCATTAAACATGCATTCATAGTTCATGGTTTACAATATTAAATACATGCTTCAACAAAAGTAAATGAAAGCTCAAAAGAGAGAGAGAGAGAGAGGTAGAGAGAGAGTGGAGAGCGACGAGGCAGCCACGGCGGTGGAGGAGGCTCCGTCGGCGGCTCGTCGTCTCCGGCGATTACAAGAGTGCCTAAGACTAGCTAGGAGAGGAGTGGAGTAGTTGCAAGTGGGAGAGGATGCCTTGAATGGTGGTAGAAGGGGGTTTAAATAGAGTTAAGGGCTTCCTAAAAGAAGAATGTGCTTTAGCGACATCCAGAACGTCGCTAAAACCGCTTCCAGATACGTCGGTGAAGCCCTCCTACCGCCGGTCAGTCGCCCGCCCCTCTCTCTCTTCAGGCGCGATCCGTGGATGTCGAACGAGAGCCGTCCGATTGATGATCGGACGGCTGAGATCCTCCCGCGCCTGCGCTAAGATCGCGCTTCGGGCACGCGTGCGCGCGCGCGTTTCCGCCCGGCGTGCGCGCGCGCGTGGGAGGTGGGGCGCTGTCGTCGCGCCGCGTGGCGCAATCCTAGCCGCTCGCTGCTGATCGCGTGGCTCAATTTTGCCGCGCCCTTCGCTCGCAATTGATTTCCGCTCCTCGCGATTCGAACGCGCGTCGCCGCGACGCGGGCGTGCGCGCTAACCGTTGCGCCACGCCCGTGCTTTGTCGTGGCGACCGCGGGCGAGCGCGCGGATCTCGGCCGTTCGATCGAAGATCAACGGCCGAGATTCGTCCTTGGCTGGCTTGGGGGCGTGCGAGAGGCGGGGGCGGGGCGACGTGGCGCGTTCTGGGCCGTTGATCTCCAGATCAACGGTCAGGATTTCTTGGGCCCATTGTGGGAGCTCCGGATGTCGGATTTGGCCGATCTTGAGTCCGTTAGACTCCGTTCGTCGTCCTGAATCCATCCGTGCGGTCCGATTGCTCATCTGAGGCCTGCTTTGACAAATGCTTTACACAAATGGCCATTAATACAGTTTATAAGCAATCTTGGTACCTGATGCATGCAATGCTCCTATTCTACTTTATGTTGTGCCTTTTATTCTAAAGATGGGTCATATTCAACCTAATTACTATCCCCTTGCGTGGTGTTATCAACATTCCAGGCCTTTCCATCTATCCACAGGAGTTCTACTCCTAACTCCCCGTAGGGTTCATGCTCACGTTCACCATATTATTGCAATCTAGGTTTCATCATTCACAATTCGATTTTCATTTATACACATGCAACTCGTATTTCCACAATTTAACACATGCAATAAGTGATATCATAGGTAACTTTTTAGTCATCTCAGGCAGCTCATATTCTATCAGGCAACTCGTATTTATTAACAGGCAGTTGCTAACAATTTAGCTCATTCATTTATAAATACAATTTGAATTACGCAAACAAACAGTTCAAACATTTCTCGTCCTAGGGTTCATGTAACATCCTAGGTTTCCAATTGTCTAATTTTCATAGATGCATTCATATTTTTAAGTAGAATAGGGGTGGACCACTCTACAAGATAATCCGGGAGTACTGGGGACTCGAACTGTAGGCCCACGTGCCTCTGCAACCCCTAGACACCCAACAGGTCGAAGTCCTATACCAAGGAACACACCACAACGGAAGATTCAGAACAGTGTATAAAGGTTTCTAATATGTAGGGGAATTTACAAGGAAGCCATAGATACTTTGTTTACGTAAAACGGATCTCGATCGAACCTTAAACGGATAAAAAACATGTCTGCAGACCCAAATCAGATGTCTGGAAACAAGTCTAGACGTCTTAAAAGTCACATAGACTCACCTCAAGCTCCTGTGATGATCTCAGACGTCCAGGACTTCGCTGCGACCGTTTGGAAGCAGTTCCTAACGTTTGTACAGTCCTCCGGCTGTCTGGGAACGTCTCCGATCATTTGGTAAGCTGTTCAGACGTCCGAAAAGCATGGAAGGGCGTGCCACGCACCTTCCCAAAGCTGCCCCTGCGCATGACAGAGTAGCACCTTCTTTTAGCCAAATAGATCACACCTGCTTTGCAGCCTACATGGCCGTAACTGCGAGGAAGACGTACCTTTGCGATGCACCCACTTTCAGACGTCTGGTGTCGACACCAGACATCCAGCTAGTCATCCGGAAGGCACTCCGGACGTCTGATACTGGAAATCTCCAGTACCTGACAACACTCCTGCTCTTCTCACCGAGCTCCGCCGCAGCTCTTTCCACTCCGCTGTAGCTCCAACTACTGCAGAATGTTGAGGACGACGCCCCAACGTTCTCCTCCTCCCGCACACGCCGCGGTGGTGGTGCGAACCTTCGATGAGCTTCCACGAAGCTTCGCGACCTTAGCCCTCTCCTCCACATGCCCGCTCCTCCTCCTCGCTCTCGCTCTCTCACTCTCTCTCTCGCCTTAGCTCACGACAGTGGAGTGGAAGGTGGTGGTAGTGGTGGAGTGGAGAGGAGAGGAAGGGGGTCTCTTTTATAGCCGAGGGGTTAGGGTTCGGAGGGGGAAAAAGAAGGAGAGAGAGGAGAAGAGTCTGCGTGCCACGACGCGCAGACCGCAATGTGTGTACAGATTTTTTAATTTCTAGACGTCTGGGAAGGGGTCCAAACATCTGGCCAGATGTCTGACTGACATTCTAGATGTCTTAAAAGGCTCAAATCAGAACGGGTCTTTACACTACTCTACTCCTAAATCTATCCATCAATCCATGAGGTTACTATCTAATTCTACTCCTAGAAAGATCTATACTACACTAACACTATAATTAATCTAGAAAGCATTAAAACCTAATCTAATCAGAGGAATGGGACCTTGAAGAAGATCTGCAGCTGGTGGTTGCAATGACAAATGGGGGAGGAGCTTCGGCGGAGAGAAAGGTCACTAGTGGATCTCAGATCCCCCTCAGGTGTTATGAGATCCTTAGCAGCGAGGAGAGGTCGGAGGAGGTGGAGCTCCACTACCATAGCAATGGAGTAGAGGTAGAGTGAGGAGATGAACCAGAGGGAGTGAAAAGACCAGCTCAAGAGATGTAGATGGGGACCGAATGGGTGCGAGCGAGCTCCGATTAGGTGTGGCTCATCATAGCTAAATTGCTCAAGTTAAGTTAGAAACTAGGTTAAACACTATCAAATTAACACAAAGAAAGGATTAAGTATGAGAATTAACAGAAAAGTCTTAAAACACCAAATCTGTGTTAAAAATACATAATTAGGTCATTTATTGAGATATTCTATTAATAAATACAAAATGATGATCCAATTGCAAAATGAACACACAATTGAGCTCAAAACCTCAAATCAAAAGTGAAATTAACTTCTAACATGTTCAATCAAACTTCAATTAAAACTTGGTAACATTTGGACATCATCAGGTCCTTACATTAAGAGTTTCACATTTAGATCCTCCATTCATAACATTTCATTCATTATAAAACCTGTAGGGACCCGTTTGTATGTTGTAAGGACCTTTTTGTATGGCTCTAGGGACTGCTTTGTAATCCTTTTATGCTACTTATGGGCCTTTATGAAAAGTGTACACCATTTCACTTGATGTTTCTTTGTGTAATTACACCATTAGAACCTACATGAGCGGTGCACCTCTTGGTGCACTGTTCATCTCAAGAACATAGACAACCACAGCCGTTGATTTCTCACATCCTCTCGATCTGCAGCTCAAAATCAATAGAAGCTTCGTGTGAATTTGTGCATAGCTTCACCATCCTCTCCAGATCCCATCCAACGGTCCTTCTTCAATTTGGCTCATCTCGCCCTCCTCTCCTCTCCTCTCCATCCAACCGTAGGTGCCCTAAATGCCTAAACCCACCTTACGGTGACCTGAATCACTCTCGAGATCTACTTAAGTTAACCTTTTGCTTGCGTGCACGCCATCGCTCCCTCCTCCTTGAGTGATCCCTTCGTCTACCCCTCTAGTAGCTCCCTCCTTCTTCGGTGGTCTGTAATAGGGACTGCTTTCTCCCTCATTTCGTCTCCTTTAACCGTCGGCTAATGGCCCATGAGTGTCACCTTCATTCGCTGGAAGTCTCCTTCCCTTTCGTCCTCCTTAGCCACCAGCTTTGGATCCAGGAGAGTCCCCTTCCTCTGATTAGTTAGGTTTTTAATGCTTTCTTAGTGTAGTTTTACTGCTTTCTAGTTAATTGTAGTGTTAGATTAGCTTAGGAGTAGAGTAATTTAGATCAGATCCACATCTCTCTGATCAATTCAGATCAGAGAGACTTTCATATGCATCATCAACTCATCAATCTCCCCTTACATTCCATTTGATCGCTTTCTTAATTCCTCAATTTTAATTTTGCAAATCACCCTTTCACTAAGGTCTAATTTCAGACATGAGAACTTTGTTCTCAGATCTAAAATTAGCGCCAAAAATCACTTTAGGGGGTCTCCCATCCATTTCGCAATTCCACAAAGACCCCCCGATCTTATTTTCTCAACTTGAATTGCTTGATCTTGTTTAATATGATGTTTACTATTTAGATCAGTGATTTGAAAGTCATTTGAGGTTTTATCGGATTTAATTGATCATTTTGAGATTGAATTGGTTTGATTTTAGGTGTATGCAAGGATTCCAATGTGTTTGAGTTTTGTTTTAAATTGTGGATGAGCATATACCTAATTTGAACCCTATGTTGGAGAGTTCTATCAAGGAGAATCAGTCTCCCTGATTTGACATGGAACAAGGATCCAACGGGTCTTGATCAATCCACAAAATCACCTTGAACTCCCATCAATGGTGTTTAAGGAGACTGAGTGGAGAGGTCACCAAATGAATAAAAGCAAAAGCCCAATTGGGGCAACATTTTACCCTCCATATAACCAATTTCATGATTTAATATTGGAGGTTTAGAATTGAGAATGAAGAAGATTTGAAAGGGTTTGCAAAGGGGATTGAAATCTATTTTATACATATGATTTTTAGATCTTCTTTTCTGACTTAAAAGGGACTTTAAGATGAGAATTACAGTCTGATCTTGGGTGTTTATGCACTGAACTTCACATTAGAAATACTGAAGTGAGATCACAGCCGTTGGAATAAGATGTATTGGCTGCAGCAGCAGCCAATAGGATCTATAGGATGTCTTAATTATGGCACAAACATCTGATCAGCAGCAGCAACTTTAGTAGCTACTAAATTTCAATAGCTTACTTAGCTGCTGTGTTGTTGTTCATGTTACTATTGTAGCTGCTGCTGCAGCTATTGCTTCTGATGGCTGATCTGAATTGATGGGGCAGTATATAGTTATTTGAGTGATTTAAAGGGCTAACATGTTTTGTAAGGTGTATTTTATTTATACAGTCTTTCATGTATCTGAAATGATCTTTAAATCTCATTTGAATGTCATGTAATCTGATTTAAACATCCTTTGTCAGCTAAGTGTTGGATGCCCTTGAATGTTTAAAACTCATGTTTAGCACATAGAACTCACTTTAAGGTCTTAGGTTCTCATTGGTAATCCTTTATAAGGCGTAGAACGAGCTTCTTTTGTAAATAAATAAAAATATTATAAAAAATTCAAAAAAAATAAAATAAATGTTTAGTGAGTAAGATTAGATATATTTTTAGGTGTATGCAAAGTTTGAAGGTTATTTGAACCTTCGATTTGGTAGAATATATCAACCGACAATTCAATATACCTTAAAACTTAATAAAAGAACTCAACTTGAAAATAATCCAAAACACTATTCTTCTCATCTCTCTCTTTCTCTCTCATCCCCTACCTCTAGCCTATATATAAAATTCACAAAAATCAGAAAACTTAAAAAGGACTTTAAAATATTATGTATACTATGTAAATACATGTATATATAAGCTATATATTTACATAGTGTATAATGTGTATATAACTTGTACATATAACTTTTATATGTATTCTATGTTATAAATTGAGTATTTAGAGTAAATTATTATGTATATAACTTTACTAAATAAGTATCTATTAATTTAATTAACTTATATGTACTATAAGTTATATAAATTTATAACCCCAATAAATAAACTTATTTATCAGTAATACTATACATACGTATTTATATATCTATTATGTACATTAGAACACCTGCAAACTAATTTAATTATATTTATTCAATAAATAATTAATTTAATAAGTTATGAAGTAGTTTACTAACTTAAATTAAAATAAATTAATAAATTAAGTTATTATTGAATTAATTTATATTGTATAGTTGTATTATAATATTTTAAGTATTTTTAACTAATTTAACTATATTTATACTGTGTTATATTATTTATACCTAATTTATGTGTAAATCACTCTGAAAATGATATTTAAATGTATATAAATTAAAATAAAATGTGTAAAATATCATAAAAATATGTATTAAATAATTCATTATATATACTAATACTGTATACGGTCATTTAGACCATAAATTATGTAATTTATACTGTAATTAAGAAATTAACCTATAAATTAGTATGTATAAATTACATATTTTAGCTAGTTTATTTATATAGTAAAACTAATTATTTTTGTAAATAAATTAAATAATTATGTAGCCCTATATAAGGGCTTTACGAATATATAATTTATTTTGAAATCAGATAACATTTGGGCCCTCAATTTATCTTCACAAATCACACACAGCGTGCTGGATTTCAACGTTGGAGCCACAGCATCTTAGTCCCACATCGATAGTTTGTGAGTCGCCATAGCTGCATGTAAGTTATTCTTGCCATGAACGTTCCAGTCATCACAGGTGTAGGGCACCCGAGCACACACATTACCTATCCCCCTTTTTGAGCATAAGAATGAATGAGGATTTGGCATGGCAATTCGAGTGTGGTGCATGGCTGGGAGCTATGTACTATGCATGGGTCTGATTAGGCCCAGTAACGAGCTATTAACCAGTTCAAATGCACCCAATTATAACTAAGGTGGCCTTAGTAGAGGTTTGGTCCCACCCAGTAATGGGTGCTGTGTATCTCTCGAAAAGGCTGCCCGTAAATTAAACCAAATTTTAGTTAAAAGACTGGTCTGAATCAGTTGTGAACCGGTTTGAAGAGAAGCTAAGAGGCATGATTGTTTGAGTCTAAGTGTAGAACCCCTGGGTGCCTATGCCTTAGTGTGTGTTGTGTTAGTGTCTGTGAGTTGAGTGCTGAGTGTGTTGAGTGCGTGTGTGTGTGCTGTGTATTGTGAAAAGTGTGTGTGCATGCACCTGTATATATGTAGTATAGATATATATTCTATATATATAGTATATATGTAAATGACACATATATAAGAGTATAGTAGTATTGTTTGAGCTATATATATAAATAAGCTATAGCTTTAGTGACAGATATAATCGTCATTGTACATAGTATTATATGTTAGTATAGATATTAGTTTTTAACTTAGCTTATGTATATAGTTTCTCTAAGGTTTTAGTGACACTTTTATATGTCGTTGTAGATATATTATATGTTACTGTAGATATTAGTAAGTTAAGTTTAGTATAGTACATATTATTACTTATTATTGTACATATAACTAAGTATTATTATTATAAGTTGTAAATAGATAATATAGAGTATTTATTTATGGTTTTTGATGCTTGTTTGTATATAATTGTTTTCAAGCATTGTAATTATTTCTAATTAATTCTTTTGTATATCATTGATTCCTTCTTTGATTCTTTGATTGATTCATTCATTCTTGTATATAAAATCAATTTTTTTGGAATTTAAAGAATATTTTTGGACTTAGAGAGTGATGTATATCAATAACTGCTTCCCAGTGAACGACCTGGAATAAACCAATAAAAATTAAGTATATAAATAAAATTGACGCGACAACAGTCTGTATTTATGACATATACTATAACAACGACATTTTAAAACCCTTTTTAGTATGAACCAGTAGTCGACGATCATATTTTTGGCACTATTGCTGGGGATAAAAACCCGACAATAGTGCTTTATTGTGATCATTTGACAAGTCGACGACCAAGCTTAGCGATGGTTCCTATATAGGTGTGAGTGATTGGAGCACCGCAATGGTGAGATTGGGCGAATTTAGGTTTAATGGTGGATGAGAGGAAGATGGGAAGGTGGGAAGGTCTGTTTACGTGGCTAGATCGTGTTTTAAAAGATATCTCGTTATAATATAGATGAACTCTTCGCGAAAACAAATAAGAATTTATAACTCAAAAATCAAAGTATCCGAGGTCGAACACAAGGAGCAATTGTGTATTTCAAAACTTAAGAACACAACTTCCAATTAAGAGCAATAACTAATTCAACCAAAATTGAAGAGTAATGTTATGGAGAAATAATGCTCAAAAAGAATTGGATGGTTGATAAAATATCAGACGTCTTAAAAATTCATGCTACAGTGCTCTATATGTGATTTTGGCCTTCTATGTCTCTCTTCTTTCTCTTTGCTCTGCGGCTGGGCTTCTTCTTCTTCTTTGCTTCTTTATCTTTCCTTGTCTTCTTCTTCTTCTGCTTGGCCACTCCTGCTTCTCTCTTTCTTCTGCCCTTGCTTTCTCTTCTTTGTCTTCCTGCGGCTAAGTCCCTGCCTCTCTTCTTTCTTCTTTTCTTCTTCAGCTACCTTCTTCTTCTTCTTTTCTTGCTTTGCCACTACTTTGCTACAGTGCATCTCTGTTCTTCTTCTCCTTTTTCCTTCTTTGCTGTGGCTTTCTTCTTCCTTGCTAAGTCCTTCAGCCGCTTCCTTCTTCCTTTTCGTCTCTTGCTGTGACTCTTCTTTCCTTATCTCCTTCTTTCCTGCACAACACCACGCAGCAAAACCTACCCCTACCCTCCCCGCGTCTCTCTCTATCTCTCTATTTATCTCTTCGGTACGCTCTCCCAGAGCCGGGTAGTCGGGTCGGGTGCGCACTTGGGTCCAGGCGCACCGACGTGGGTGTAATGTGTGAGGAGTGATAGGTTAGGTAATCGGGTCGGGTGCCAGGTCCGCAAGGGTCGGTCATGGATGAGGCATGGCGAGTGACGGCGAGGGACCTCACCCCTATGTTATCGAGCCAAACAGCACAAATCACAAAATCAATTTAAATGACACAGGCAGCTCGAAACTTACTGAGGTGGGACTAAAATTCCACCTGCTTCTGCACGTGCTTTTGCAAAGAATGTCTCCTAATTGCTGTAGCTACGGAATGCTTCGGTTCTTGATAGGTGGCTGATGCGGTTTGCGGAGGAAAGCCACACACCTGGGACTTGGCTTCTTGGAGCGGGGTCACCTGATGCAAGCTTGCAAGCAAGCTTTAGTTCTTCTCCAATGGCGGCGAGGGGTGAGACCTGTCAGCACGAATACGGCCTCACGGCCCAGTCAGACAACAGGAGAACCTTCACCGTGTCACGATGAAGGTGAGGTGGGGGTCGACGTGGCTTAGAATGGCCTAGGCAAGCGTGCCTAGGTTAGACTGTGACCATGTGTGTGGGGTTGTTTGGTGGAGGTGTGGAGCGTGTGTAGCGGGCAGTGAGTGAGCAGAAAGTGGACAGTGGACAGAGGCGAAGCTCGTGAGGTGGTTGGCGAGGTGTGTGGATGCTTGAAGTGACAGATGCGCCTCGCCGGAGGTCAGCTGGAGATGAGGAAGATGAGGGTGGACAGTGGCAGTCGAGGGGTGGTTCGTGAAATAAAAGGAGGGAAAATAGAGAGTAGGAGAGGAGGAACTTATTTGGGGAACTTAGAGAGAAGGGGAGGCAGAGGAGACGAAAGGTGTGTATGTGCCGTTGTCAGAGAAGACAGCCCTGAGATGGAGATAACAGCGACGAGGAGGAGGTCAGAGAGGCATGCGCTGGTGCGGCTCAACTCGGAAGAACGAGGCGAATCGAACCCTGCCACTGGTATGGTGGTAGAGCGACGAGAAGAGGGAGGGAGAGTCGGCGGAGCTTGTGGGCTACTTGGTCGGAGAGGGGAAAGAGGAATTCCAGGGGATTCTTTGGCTAAATCAAGCTTGGGGCATTCGCAGAGGACCGGGGATCCTTTTGTAGTCACTAGCCGAGCTTCTGGTGCTTGGAGGGCAAGCCATCCAACGCAAACTCCTCATCAGAGAAGGAAGGTGGTTGGGATACCCAAATCTCTCGAGCGTTCGCACGAGAGATTGGGTGTAAATTTGATTTGTAGATTGCGTTCAATCGATGAAGAAATCCTTAGAGAATCTCCCTTTTAAATCTGGGAGATCTCTGAGGATTCGAGGAGATATCAGCCTTGAATCCTCGCCGAAGTGGGATTCCTCCACTGTAATGGCGGTGGGACCTGGATGCAAGGGTGGCGAGGAAGCTAGGGGTCTCTGCGCAATGGTTTTTCAAAAGTTAGGGGCCAGAATGTAATTGGGTGGACCATTTCGTAAAGTAGGTCAAGATGACCTTCCCTTAGGTCCAAATTTTGATATAAACCTAATTTGGACCTAAGAAATCCAATGGTGAAGTTGGATTTTAGGTTTTACCACATTTGACTAGATATTTTGCATAAAAACCCAAATTAGGTTAAATACTGAGCTAGGACCCCAATCTAGGTCAAAATAGGTTCCAAAGGCCAAATTGAAGGTTATAAACCCTAAGGGATACTTTTCCACGAATTTTAAAGGATTTAGTTGATTTTTATCTTGGCCAAAACCTTATTGAATTAAGCGGGTCTGTTTTAGGGTTATAGAATGTCATTTAATTCTTAGATTGCACAATAACCCATTTCTGACTGAACCAACCCACTTTTTATCTTATTTAGATCACTTGACCTATGTTATGCCTCTGAGAGATCCTGTTTATGCACTGCAATGGTAAAATTACAGTTTTACCTTTTAGTTCATGTTTCCTTCTCAGAACAGTAAACCCTTGACTTAGGTCTTCCTTTAGGTTACGCAGGAGCTTTTGTTTACTTTATCAGGTCAAAATGAGTAAGTCAGGGCTCATGATGAGGCTCTCATCAAGGTCTATGACAAAATCCAGTTGCTGGATGGGATCTGAGGGAGGTGAGGTTGCACCGCGCAAAGGTGCATGAATAGCGATGAAGGATCAACCACTAGATCAAGGTCGCACAAGATGTACGACTATTGTTGTAGT
Organism: Thalassia testudinum; assembly: GCA_037157565.1. Lineage (NCBI taxonomy): Eukaryota > Viridiplantae > Streptophyta > Magnoliopsida > Alismatales > Hydrocharitaceae > Thalassia > Thalassia testudinum. The sequence goes on along the minus strand of JAZHRO010000026.1, from coordinate 22,955,329 downwards.
TGTTCTTCGTGTGAATAGTATCAGGTGTATGGGTAAATTGCATGTAGGTCCAAATGTGATGAAGCAGTAGAAGAATTATGCAAAAGCCCATAAGTGAGAAGATTAGTAACCAACAGGTCTTTGAAAGCTTGCAGAATGGCCCTTGCGACCTTAAATGTAAATAAAAATGTTAATGCATGAGGACCTATATGTAATTTAATGAATGCAGGGTCCTATTGATGTCCAAATGCCATGAAATTTTTATTGGAGGACAATTGAACATTTAAGAAGTTAATTCAATCCTTGATTTGTACTTTTGAACTCAAACATATGTTCAATTTGCAATTGGATCATCATTTTGTATTTGTGAGTAGAATATCTTATTAATTGACCTAATTATGCATCTTTAACACCAATTTGATGTTTTAGGTATTTTTTCTTAATTTTCACACTTAACCCTTTTATCATGTTAATAATGTAGTGTTTTACCTAGTTTCTAGCTTAACTTGGGCATTTTAGTTATGATGAGACACACCTCCTTAGTTCCCCACAAAGTTGTTGGGGTCCTCCGTCTTGTCATATTGGGCCATGACAGGTTGCTTAAACTTATCTGATAGGGGTGTCGTCATTGTAATTCCCTATGAGAGGGGGTGAGATTTGCATGATAAAAGAAAAGTACGGAAATATAAAACTAATCTCACAAAAAAATAATCACACAATGCACAAGAGATTTTTAGGTGGAAACCCAAACTGGGTGAAAACCACCACCTAACCCTTTCGAGTTAGGATTTCCCCATCGACAAAGTCGATCGAATCCACTAAACGAACTACTTAAAATGAGGGTAGTTCAACCTCAGTACAACCACGCTACTTTATATCCGAGGGTAGCATACCTCAAAATCACCCCTCTTCACGAGGAGTATTTTATCCCTTGATGGAGACAAGAATTTGCAAAGCGAATACCCAACACAAGCAAAGATAAAATATAATACAACCTATAGAGCCACAAAGTATATGGTTAAATCTAGCTACTACAGGTAAGGGAACTTCCCTTTGGTGGGAGTGCGTTGGCTTGACGATGCGGTTGCGTGAACCACGCGGTGGCACTTCATTCCTCTTGTAATCGTAGAGGGAGATATGGAACAAATGCTTGGAGAGCTAGAGCTTCTTCTACTTCTCTTGGACACAAAAGATGTGGAAAGTGTGTTACTTGGTGTGTCTTCATAAGGCAAGGGTCCTCTATTTATAGAGGGCCTAGGAAGGCTTTGGAAGGCCTTAGAAGGCTTCCATAGTCGTTGGGGTTGAACCCAAGGCAAAATAGGCCGTAATAAGAATCATTTATGATTTTGACAAGGTCATCAGACGTCTGGTCCAGGTATTAGACATCTGGAAAACTAGTTTAAGACATCTGGGAACTAAGTCAGATGTTTGATTCTAGACGGGTTTCCTTCCTGACTTTCATCAGACCTAAACATGGTTCTAGTGTAAATCAATCAAACGACATACAGGTCGTTTGGCACTAGGTTTGGACGTTTGGAAACCTATTGTACTGCTGGAATGGATTTCCCAAGGTCTAAATGGTTAGCTAATCTAACAAAGGTGATTTTGGCTCACAACCAAGCTCAATGGTCACATATCAGACGTTTGGGGTCCTCTACGGACGTCTGATAGAAGCCTAACGATTATTTTTCTGAACATTTACTTTGTTAGCCAACATTCCACTAATTGGACGTTTGACACAACCATTAGACGTATTCTAAGATGTCTAGACTAAGGTCTGGATGTTTGATTTCATCAGACAAAACCTACTAAGTCCAGCTTAAGTTATTGGACGTTTGATTCAACAGTCAGACATCATAAAAGTCACTATCAAACATCTGATTTCCAGATTAGACGTCTGATTAGGCTATCAGAACCCTATTTTGGTTTTCTAAGTTCTCTACAGAAAACCTAAGTATCCTAGGGTTGTGTAAGTGTTCCTAGGACTACTTTAAGGGTACTTTGAGGCTCTTTAACAAGTAATATAAGAAAGATAAAGAGCAACAAAAGAAATAAAGCCAAATTACAATGAACAAGAAGGGAAATCTATCCTATTCTTCATTTCCTTCCTTCTTCAAGCTTTCGCTCCTCGTGAAGCTCCTCCTTCTTCATCAAGCTCTTCCAATCTGCCATGGATGCGAGCTCGAACTTTGTCTAAACATGTCTCCATTTGTAATTAACTTGAAATCTAAGACTTCAAATGCAAATGTTAAATAACACATGCTTTGTTATCATCAAAATAAACGATCGTGGTGCTCTAGCACCAACACTCATTACCTCTTATGTGAAGGGGTAGGTAGTAACATAGGCATGCGGGCGTATGTCCCTCATTGCTCGGGTGACTTTGCAGACTATCTCGAGTATCTAGCCTCCTTAATTGGTTGTCGTGGGGCGAACCCTAGACTGCTCCCCCAACGAAGGCGGCCAGGGAGCTTTGTGCGGGTTGGGAGCAACTTCCTCTTTATGGCTACTAAGCATTTTAACTTCCTGAGCTGTTCGTGCAGACAGGTGATGGTAACACCATCATGTGCCCTAACTAGCCACAATTAGTCAAATTCAATTCGAAAATGTTCTTACTTGATCATCTAAGGGTTACAATTCCGCAATATTCTGATCTGAGAAGAAAATAAGGAAACATGGTTAATTCTGTTGTTTTAACAGCACACCACAAATGCAGATTAATCATGGGGTTAATTAAGGGGCAATTGACCATAAAAGTCTAAAAAGTAGGTCCACACTGATTGAATCAGGATTGCATGCCTTTTGAGGACGAACATAGTACTAAAAACCCTAATTATCAATCCCACTTAAATTGGAAAGGTTTTGGTCAGGATAAAATTAATCTAAGCCTCCTAAAAATCATTAAAAATATCCTAAGAGATTTGGTACCTTTCGTTTGACCATCTGACCTAGAATAGAGTTTTAGGTAGGAATTTACCTTGATTTTGGGCTTCTCTGCAATTTACCTAGTCAAACGTGGTAAAAAATTGAATCCAAGTTCACAATTAGATTCTTTGAGTCTAAATTAGGTTAATAGAAAAATTTGGACCTAATCAGAGTCCATCTTGACCTAGTTTGCATTTTAGCCCCTAAAAATTATATTTCTCACACTTGTACCCCTAAGTTTCAAGTTTATTACAAATGGCCCCCTATCTTTGTCATCATTTTCGCATCCAGGTCTCTGTCGCCATTAACATGTGAACGCATCTGTAGTCGACCTTCAAGAGAGGAAATCCCTCTCAAATCAGCATCAAATCCCTCAAAAATTGGAGGGATTATTATTCTGGCTATAAGGAATCCAACTAACCCCATTGAGAGAACAAAATTGATCCTAGAGCTCAAGTGAGCACAAGGAATTTGAGGAACTTTTTCCTCCAAAATCGAGACCCAACCAAGCTCTTTTCTTCATTTAGAGCTCATATTTGAGCTCTATATAAACTCCTCGAAGTCCCATGGTTCAAACCAGCCAAGAATTGATCGGAATCTCTCTTCCTCCTCCTCCTACGATTGTCCAACTGCCAGCTTGGATGGTCCTCCTTCTTCCTCTCTCTCTTCCGCTCCTCGCCAACCACAGTAGGAGCTCCCTCAGCCCTCATCGTCGTCGCTTTCCTTCACCGGACTTCTTCATCTTCTTCGCGTCCTACTGGTCAACGCTGGATGCACCTCGCCTCCTCTTCCCTCGATAAGACCCCCCACTTCTTCCTCTCTGTCTCTAGTACCCTCTTTCCCCCTTAGGACCTAGCTACACTCACTACACATGCCTACCCTCCGTCATCTTCTTCACCTCTTGCGTGATCTTCGGCGAGCTCGTGCTGACACGTCGGTCCACCAAACACCACAATGCCACCTCCAAAACCTTCACCGTGTCCTTACAACAAAAACCCCAACAAAATTGTGGCTATTGGCCTCTCCAAGCAAACATCGGACGAACCCACTCACTGTCACTGTCGTCGTCCGACCACTCCACACCTCCAACCACCAAACAAACACCACTGTTGTGTTCCATGTGTTGGTGCTAGAGCACCACAATCATTTATTTTGATGATAACAAACACGTGTCATTTAACATTTGCACTTGGAGTTTTAGATTTCAAGACAATTGCAAATGGAGATGTGATTAGACGAAGTTCGAGCTCGCATCCAGGACGGATTGGAGGAGATTGATGGAGAACAGAAGAGATTCGTGAGGAGCGATATATTGAAGAAGGAAGGAGATGAAGAATAGGATAGATTTCCTTCTCTTATACTCTTTGTATTTTTAGTTTCTTTTGTTGCTCTTTATTTTTGTTACTTAGATTCATGTTAAAGAGCCTCAAAGTACCCTAATAGTAGTCCTAGGAACACCAGCACAACCCTAGGACACTTAGGTTTTCTGTAGAAAACTTAGAAAACCAATATAGGGTTCAAACAGCATTTCCAGACGTCTATTTCCAAGATCAGACGTCTGATAATGTGTTTTAAGACGTCTGACTGTTGATTCAGACGTCTGATAAACATTTAGGCTGGACTTGGCAGTTCTGTCTGATGAAATCAGACGTCTAGACCTTAGTCTAGACGTCGTAGAAGATGTCTGATGAATTTTCCAGACATCCAATTAGTGGACCGTTGGCTGTCTTAGCAAACACTCAAGGATATGACCGTTAGAGCCTTATCAGACGTCCTTAGGCCTTTCCAGACGTTTGATAAATGACCGTTTGCCTCGGCTGACCCAAAATCTCTTCTCAGAAATTTTCTAGCCGTTGCACTCTCTTGGAAATCCATTCCCACGAAAAAGTAGGTTTCCAGACGTCCAGATATAGTGCCAGGCATCCTGTATGTCGTCTGATGGACTTGTACTAGAACCCTGTTTAGATCTGATTCAAGTCAAGAAGAGACCCGCCTAAAATCAGACATCTGACCTTATTTTCAGATGTCTTAAAGTGATCTTCTAGACGTCTGATGCCAGGATCAGACGTCTGATAAGCCTGTCAGTGCAATCATTGTTCCTGATTTCGGCCTGATTCTCTTGGGCTTTGCTCCCAACGGCTATGGAAGCTTTCCAAAGCCTTCCAAAGCCTTCCTAAAGCCTCTATAATTAAAGGGGAACCTTTTACACACCAAGACACACCTAGATACACAAGAAACACTTTGTAATACACTCTCACACTCTTTTGTGTCCAAGTAAGCTCTTGCTCTCCAAGCTCAAGTTCTTCATCTAGAGAGCATCAAGCTGTTGTGCACCCGCTCTCCTGCCGTAGTTCACGAGAGCGACGTTGCGCCGTCGCATGGCTCACGCACCCACGTCATCGATTCGACGCACTCCTTGCAAAGTGGAGTTTCCTTATTCCTATAGAAGCTTAGGTTAAAAATTACTTTGTTGGCTCTATAGGATTATTTGTTATTTTATCTTTGTTATTTGGTTGGGTATTCTCTTTGCGAATTCCCATCTCCTTCGAGGGACAAAATCCTTCTCGTGAAGAGAAGGGGTTTGAGGTACGCTACCCTCGTATAAAGTAGCGTGGTTGTAATTGAGGTTGAATCACCCTCGTTTAAAGTGATTCGTTTAGTGGATTTGATCAACTTGGTTGATCGGAAAATCCTAACTCGAGAGGGTTAGGTGGTGGTTTTCACCCGATTTGGGTTTCCACCTAAAAATTATTGTGTACATTGTGTGATTATTTTTTTATGAGATTATTTATATTTTATTTCCGCATTTTATTACGTCACCCCCTCCTCGTAGGGCCTCCGTTTTTTCCCACACCATGCACCACAGTGAAGCTGTTGAGCATTTTAATTTGGCCCCATCGACCTTATTCTTATTTTCAGGGACTTCACTGACGCTCTATCGCCGCCACCATCTTCCCTGACGTCGTCCACCGTACTTCGATCACCTCCGACTTTGAATCACACCACCAATAGTTGTGGCTTCATCTGAAGAACAAATCTACAACTCCAATGGCAAAGAAGGGGCCATGCCACAGCAACGATTGATTTAAGACCATCTACAATTATGCTACACGTAGAAGCAGCTATCATAGTCCCACATCGAGGACTATTAAACTCGCAACAGTGCATAAATTGATTCGCTGCTATTACCCAGTCACCTCAATACATGGGGGTGAGGTCCCCTCATGCCACATGTGCCCTTCACTCCTCACCCGTTACCCCACGCTGACGGGTCTGGACACTATACTGGATCTGATTATTGACCTGATTACCCAATTAACCCATACCCGATTCTGAATTCGAGGAAAGAAAGAGAGAGGAGAGGAAGTCTGAGGAGGGAGGGGGGAGGTTTTGCCTCGAGAAATGTGCATTCGTGCCTTGGGGTGTGTGTAAGCCTGTTCAACACTTAGCGAAATCCCAGAGGTTTTGTGATGTCATTGCATGGTGACTTTAAGTCGTCTGACTCTTGTGCTTGACCTTGGTTCTAGGCACTGTAGAGATATTGAATCATTGTCTGACATGGATTAGTGGTTGAGGAACACTGTTGAGAAATTTGATTGGGATTTGTGCTTAATTCTAGGGCTTAATTGGTGGTTTCAACCACCATTTTTAGTCCTTTATTTTTCTATTTTTGTCCCTAACGTTTGAGATACATTTTTTCTCTCTATTGAATATTATTTTGATTATTTGATTCATTTGCATTATTATTCTTGATTATTGTGATTAGTGGATTTATTTGTTACAATTGTTCCTTGCGAATGACCTCAGAACTCACGATTTTTCAAGCATATAAATTTAAATGTTGCATTGATTTTCATCACTATACTACAATGCAATATTTTTTCAACGATTTTCGATGCAACAATAGATGTTCTCCTCTTCTACCACAAGACGACACTTCAGTTGGTCATCTTCAGAAATGGAGTTCTGGGGCTCCTCCAACTGGATCTTGTGGCACTCCTTGATTTGCTTGATTTCAAGGAGTTTGTGCACAATTGACTGCTGCTTGGCCTTTAGAGCTGCCAGCCTAGCATCGTACTCCTCCCCGATTGCCTGCATCTCAAGGAGAGGATCCCGCTAAGGATTCTCAAGATGGGATGCCTCAGGTTGTCGAGTAGGCTATATTAACTTCTCTTTGCTGGGGCCTACTTGCAAGTGGTGTCCCTTGGACACTGAGATGTTGGATTCCACTAGGGCTACCTTCTCAGGATTGCCGCGAGAGGAATTATGAGTTGTGGGGGTCATTGCTTGGGTTTGTACTCATCCCTTGGTCATTATGAGTAAGGAAACTGTATCAAATGATAGTTGATTCCCACACACGACGCCAATTGATCGAGGCCCTTATCGATAGGGGACCCAAATCAACAAGAATTGCAAAAAAACACACAGAAAAGATGCATAAGAGATTGGTGACCTAGTTTCACTCGAAGGGTGCATGTTTGGGGGGAAGAAAATACTCCCAAATTTTCACTATAGTTGTGGGTGATACAATCTCTCTCCGTCTCTCTCCAAGGTTACGTGAAGAGAGCCCCTAAGGGCTTCTCTTCTCTATTTATAGTGCAAGAAATATCTAACAACATTAATCCCTACAACGATCTTCGCGGATTCCCTTGCACGTCCATTACTTGGCTATAAATAGTATTTGTAATGCCACCATTATCGTTGACGTGGATGTTGTTGCTACCTCTTCAACTCTGGTCAACCGGATTCTTTGGCAAGTCGGACTTGCCTGGATTCACTTGGATGTTGGTGGGCCCAGATTCATCTAGATATAGGTGGGTCGGGTCAAACTGAATTCGCCTATTTGTTGGGTATTCGGGTAGCCAGATTCTTTTGGGCTTTGTACGAAGTTTTAAATCTGATGGTGCTTTTTGCCCCTCATCTGTGGTAAACACAAGCACCCTTGTATCTATGTAAGCATGGTTATACAAAGTGATCATAATGGCAAATAATACAACCACAACCACTTTATATTGATCTAGCTAATGACTTTGGGTAATGTTGAACATTCTTATGTGTATTAAAAGGTTGATAAGTGGGTTTAACCTATGTTAGAATTGTGTAAAAGAGAGGCCATTTAAAACCAATGTCTAGCCTAAGATCTTGCCAATAAAACTTAGGTTTTTGTCTAAATACCCTCTAGAAAACCCTTTAGCAATGGACCAAGGACCCTTGGAAATCTAGCCAAAATGGGTGCCTAGCTGCAACTAGAAGGCCACAATAGGGGGGTCTTGTATTGGCACATAGGGCTATGCACCATTACAAGGTGCTCATAGTTTGGTCAAAATTTTCCCTTGATTTGAACTTGGTTTGATCCATGTTCAAGGCCCCATTTCAGTATGTTCTTGACAAGATTAAACTACACATATAACCTCAATAAACCAGAGGTTTAAATCCCATAATCAAACACCAAAATCAAAGCTTCAATACCATGTTTCACCACATTCTTTCACACAACATCAACATACATGCATCACTACATGGCCATGAAAGGCTCTAATATCAAGTTTAGTACCATAGGTCAATTTTAATCATATGAAAGCATGCCATAATCTCATAGGAAACAAGAGGAATAAAAACCTTTAAGGATGGGAGTCCCTACCTTAAGATGAGTAGTTGAATCCCCTTGAAACCCTTGCCCAAGCCCCAAGAAGCATGATATAGATACAGCACCTCCTCTCCTCCCTTCTTCCCCTCATTTCCTCCTTCAAGCTCTGGATGACCTCTTCTCACATGCAGCTAGCAACAGATATAATGAGGAGGTTGTCCTCATACTCTTTCTTCTCTAAAAGTTCCTCCATTATCCTCTTTCTTACAGCTAAGCAAAGATTTTAATGTAGGAACCTAACAATGATTTAAGAGACCTTTCTTATGGCTAGAGTGCCTAGAGAGGCTAGAGATGGAAAGGACTTAAAGTGGAGGGGAGAGGTGTTGAGGGAGAGGGAGAGGAATTAGGTGGTGGGAGTTGTCGGCATCAAAGGAGAAAGGACCCATCCCTTCCTATTTATAAGATCCATGCATTTTTCATAGATAATTCCTCCATCCTATCTCCCAACTGAATGACAAGCCCTATGATTTAATTACTTCGCATTTTTGCTCCTCAGTTGTGTTACAAAATGACAATGGATTGTTCAATTCCTGATTTCTCCTTAAGACAAAATTATTTTCCATAACAAATCATTAAAGTCCTTTAGTTGGCCACATAATTTGAATTAAAATTAATTGAAAATCAAGCCCTTGCATAATTACAACACCAACAATAGTAATAGCTAAAAATTAAGAAATCAAAAGCAATCACCTATTGTTGGCATGACTGATGTTATATTGGTTCACCCACCTCTCAAGCTGGTTAGTATCTAAGAGTGTCTTATCTAGCCTTTCAATAGCTATTCTTAAGGTTGGGCAAGGATTTAACCTAAAATTCTAGGAACAATTCTCCCAAGAGCAGTTATTTTTCATGATTGAAGAAGAATGGTCTTCTTTCAACCAAGGTGCTGATAGCCAATGGTAGAAAAAGGTATTCAGCTTAGGCAATTAGACATATCCTACTCTTGTTCATGATATCAAAAGATGTATAAATTATTGGTATAATGACTTGTATAAGAGATTATGGATAGTTAGAAACTTTCCAATGTAAAAATATATTGCTAATGATCACCTTTCAGGATTGAGAATTGAATTGGACGATGTAAAGAGAATGTAGCTAATAGATTGAAATCATACAGGAGTAGGAATTGTTGAGATATTAGGAGCAATGTTGTAATACGTTAACATTAGTGATTTTGGTGTTAACAAAATACTAGAAGTCGTTGAAAATTAGGAACATTGAACATTAATGCACACTTAACATTTCTATGTTTGATTTAATAATATTTGTGAACATCGATGATTGTATATGTACTAAATCAATGTATTGGAGAATGATGATCATGCATCACATGTGGAGAAGTTGAACACTACAAGTTGCAAATTGCAATCGGAGAATACTACATGAAGATCAAGTTTAATTTCATGGATATCATTTTTAATTAATAGAATTGTTAAGCTTATTAAAATATGTTATAACATCAGTACTAGATAGGCTAATTAAATTAATTAGGCTTGAATTAAAATACTTAGGATTGATCCAAGCCTATGGAGAGTATAATCTAAGTTAATTAGGTTTTAGAGCACTTAAAGATTCATTTCCCAATATGGAATTTGCTTACAACCCAAATTCAAATTAAATGGATGTTATTGGCAAATATGGCAAGACCAAGAAGTCAAAGGGTATCTAATTGGTTAGTCAGACAGATTTTGGCTGTTAGAGGAAGATATTGGTGTGATTTGAAATTAATTTGAATAAATCTCTATGTAAGGCCATTTTCATACAAAAGCTATGTTTTGGATAAAAAATAGATTTATCCATGAGTTCTAGTTGTTTTAAGAGAAACCTGTGGTCATTTCATGAGATAGCATGCACCTATAAATAAAAGAGGTTGAGAGGCATTTTAACACACAACACAAGCGATAAGAAAAGTACTATAGAAGAGTTTTGACCTTCTCCCAACTCTAAATCTGGCATTCTAATTTTAATTCTGAGGAGTAGATTTGGAGATTATGAGATTCCAATGATTTGAAGAGAAATTGATTCTAGAGTAATATTTGGTGAGGAGATTCCAGGAGATATCTAGTGAATTGCTTCTAAAAGAGTCTTTGGTGGAGTGATTCTACACGAAGTGATTTTGCATGAATCTTTTGTGGAAATCGATTTAGAAATCTAAGGATGAAGCACTCTTACCAAATTAGTGAGGAGGATTCACCTATAGCTTCTCAAGTATGGTAACTCTAAACCTTTGAATTTAATATTCTAGAGAAGCATATTGAATCTAATCTTAATAGCTAGCACTTTATATTTTGATTGAGCTATATGATTGATTGATATTGTTGTTATCATATTCTTGTTGTACTTAAAAGATCATATATCATTATATACAGGAGTGTGGTGTAAAGTCACAAGTCTTGGTTTTGACTAGCACTTGGAGATCATATAGTTAACTGTTTGGGTTGAGCCAGCCCATGGGAGACAACTTAGTATTAAGCTATCTATGAACCATCTTGGGTTGATAGATTGGTAGTGGACCAATTTTCTAAATGTTTGGGTTACTCCCACAAATAATTAATTTGGTTATTTTTATAGTGGATTTGGTGATGGAAAATCACAACAAATCCTAAGGTGAAAACCTTAGGTAGTGGATTGACTCTAGATAGAGGGACTGCTCAAAATACTTGTGTCACTTATGGTTTGATTATTGTGATTGAATAGTTGTGGATCCATTGTGCTTGATATTATATTTATACTTGGAGATACTCCAATGATATAACATGGATAAAGTTACTTCTTAAGAATTTTGGACTCAAGTTCAAGTTGAAGAATAAGCACTATTCACTCCCTTTTTCAGTGCTATCCTATCCTTCACACCTAATAGGAATGTGTCAAAGAAAGCTCTCCAATAATACCAAGAATGAATATGAACTTAAGCACTAAAACAAGGAGAGTGAGACTTTTGGCTTCAATTATTATTGTGTTGGAGTGTTGCAACCTTTTATCTATTTATAGGTAAGCTCGTCCTCTAAAAAGACTAGTTCCTTTCTAATAAGTAGAAATCATAATAAAATTAGTCTTTTTTTAAAACTTGACATGTAAGTGAAATTGAATCAATTGTAATCAATCTCAAATCTATTAGAAGTTCTTGAACTAGTTGGTTCATTGTCAAACATCATGGAATATGTTGAATCGATTGAATTTTGAATATTCTCCAAAAATATGTTCTAATAGGTAGTAAATCAAGTACTTAGTATATTAGCTAGTGAAATAGTTCCATTAATTAGGAACTTTATGAATATAAATCATCCAACCCAATCAAAAGGAGATAGTATAAGTTCCAAAATTAATTAAGGAATGATGTGTCGTAATTTAAATTTAATATGTCGGATAAGGATTGACAATAATTCTAAATCTTCCTTATCTTGAGCTTTATGAATCAACTCTACACCAAATGTTGCTCAATTATTTTGAAATGTCTCCATGGTATGATGTGTGCTAGTCAAACAACACCGTTTGTTGTTGTTTCCATCTGTCAATTTTCATCAAAACTTGCTTTAGTTAAGCAATATAATATTTTTTTACGATTTCTAATTCTCAAGAAAAATAATTATATTGCTATATTTCATAAAAATTAAAAGGGGTTTCTATGTATATACCTTTGTGAGCTTTCGATAAGACACATATACCCTTATGTAGTTGGTATTTATGTATATACCCCTACAAAGTTGCTCTGTTAAGTTTGTATGCCCCTGCTCCGTTAAATCGAACAAAAAATGTTATAAAAATTTTAAAAAAGTAAAAAATTATAATTACCTCCCTATATTTATATTCCTATTTATTCCAACTCTTTTTCCCTCTTCCTTCCTCCTCCTCCTTGAACTCCTCTTCCTCCACCATCAGCCACCATCGGACACCATCGGCAACCAATATCACCGACCTTCTCAACTCCTTGATCTCACATCTCCTCCATGACAATGATGCGTACTCGACTAGGCTTTATTAAAATGGTGATATTAATGTCGAAATGAGTATAGTGAGTTAACCTAAATAGAGTCTACACCAATTTTAGAATTTTTAACCTGGCCTACTTGATTTTAGCATGATCACTTTTAGGCCTAGGGTCGATCTTAGGGAGGCGGGGATTAGGAGATTTGCGAAGTTTCTACGCCTTTCCTAAAATGTATCTCTTCCTTGCATTTATTATGTTTTTGATTTTCTTGATTTTTAGGTTTTTTTTCAGATAATCCTTTTCTTGAGGCACAGCCTCAAATAGGTCCTTGGCTATACGCCAAAATACAACTAATCCTGTCTCGCCACATGTGAGACCGTGTGCTTGCAAATCAAGATTTATCTTTTCTATTTTATATATTTTTTAGTCTTTTTAGTAGCAGGAAGAAAAGACAAATTGAAAGCAAAAATAGATGCAATGAAAAGAAATACTTAGCTTAGCATATCTATATATGTATATATAGTAGATATATAATATGTATAGTTATATAGATGTTATGGAAATGTGAATGGGATGTAGCACGGTGTCAAGTTGGTCTACGTCTAGCAAGACGCAACCAACAAGACTAAGTGCCACTTGGAGTGTGGAGCAGATGTGTGTGAGGGTGGACATGCTTGCTCTGCGCGGGTATCGGGGAATATCAGCAACTGGTGTGAATATTCCCACGATACGATGCACGGTGGAGGGATGAGTGCACGGGTATATGGGTAGTGTATGTGAGGTGAATATGTGTATAGGGGAATGTGGATAAGTGGATATATATAAGCATGTATATGTAAATGTATATATATATATCTATAGCTATATATATATGTGTATATATATATCTATATATATATATAAATATGTATATATGTTTATGTATATGTAAATATATGTGAGAGTGAGAGTATGTGAATGTGTATATATATATATATATGTGTGTGTGTATGCGTGAGTGTGTGAGTGTCTGTGTGTATGTGTATCAGTGTGTGTGTGTGTACGCTAGAGGAGGAGCAGCCGTTTAAGTCGTCTGCTGGCGGGGGCGATGTCTGGAGACGCGGAGGCGCGCGGGTGCAGAGGTTGAGGCGAATGCGCACGCGGGCGTGTGAGGCGCAGTGCACTGCTGCATGGGATGAAGTGCAGCGCACTGCGGAGTGCAGCGCACAGCGCTGAGGGTGGTAGCGCGGTGACCGGCTGGAGCGGGTGAGAGCGAGGAGAGAGAGCGACGTAGCCACCGGCTAAGTGAGAAGTGAGTTGGTGGCTACAGTGTCGCGCAGAAGGAATGCTACAGTGTGCTACAGTGCGCGCGTGGTCTGGCGACCGGTAGGAGCAGGTTTGGTGCATGACCGGTGCTGTGGAGCACCTGCGCATGTGGAAGGAAGCCTCGTGTGGTCTGCGCGGGGCTGGCGGTGACCGAAAGGAGGTGCTGGAGGCACGCTGGGTACTGGAGCTTTAGAGCTTGGAGCTCTACATTAATGGAGGAGGAGAAGAACAGCAACAAAACGAAAAAAAGAAAAAATGCAAATAGCAAAAATGAAGCAAGACGCCACCACGCCCACCTGCTCATGACGGAGCTGGGCGATGGTGGGACTCACAGTGGTGGTCTGAGACCACTGTGAGCTTCCTCCTGCACACGGTGTGCCTCTTCTCAACTTGTGAGAAGAGGAACTGTGTATGGAGAGGGAGAGGGAAGGAGGTTGGCCAGCGATGCATGTGTAGTGGCGAAGGGTCTGTATGAAGATGGATACCAGCTGATGTAGTAAGGGGGAGTGCATGGTGTTTTAAAGAGGGAGAGCACGCCTCTCCCCATGCTACTGGCAGGAGGAGTGGCGAGGAGAGGTGCGATGCACCATGCCCTATAGCCACATAAAATGAGAAAAAAAAGAAAATAAAAAAAAGAGAAATGGTGAAATTGCAATGCCACACTCAAGGAAAATGTTAATGATTGGATGGCCATTTATTCTCACTCTCTTCCCCTCTTTATAAATGCATGCAGGTGTATATTTACAAATGCAAGTAGGGCTACATAAGATGCATGGGAAATGCTAGAAAATAACACAAGATGGCATATTTATTGGTGTATTTTTGTTGTGCAATCATATACCCATGCCTATCGTTTGCTAGTCCCTAGCAAAACATTTTGTATTGTGTTTAGAAATGATCTTAAGCTGAAGATTTTTTTGAAGCAACATGAATGTGTTTATCCATTGGATATTGTGAGAACCAATTGCAGAGAAGACTACCAGTACTTCAAGTCTTACATGATATAGACCATCTCTCGACTAACCAAGACTCTTGATATTTAATCCCTAAGTACGATTTCCAGGACTCAGAGGGTTTTGTCGTACTCGAGAGCTAAGAGATTATGCTTTGTGCATAATGAAGGATCAAGACCGACTAGATGAATATTAAGGCTCAAGCCCAGGGTTTCACAAATTTTTTAAGTACAGGTTGGTCCCAGCTTCTGCTCACGTCTTCGGATTAACCCTCGAAAAGATGATAAATGAACTCAACCCCACTTTTATTATTTTTGTGGCTCAAAGAATTTATGATAGAACAGGGTATTTGTAACGTGCCTTGAGAACTTTTAGGGAGGAGAATTTACAGACATTTGGAGGATATACTGACTTGTAAGATTTTTTTTTTTTAAGACAGGTATCAGTATATCTCCTACAACTTTATTTGGAAGAGCACACTTATTTGGCGGGTGAGTATTTTTTCGGTGAAAAGGGTTTCTCCTAAACACAAGACTAAAGACTGGGATAAAAAGTCTACCTGTGTGCACAGGTAAGGACTCCACCTTCCCTAATAAACACTAGGGTTGAATCTTATGTTCACCTGGTCTTTCTTGATATGTGTAGTGTGAACCAAGATTATTTAGGCTCTCAAGTAGAGGCAAACCAACGAATCCTATACTGGTGACTCAGGTACAAGAATATATCCTTAATTAGGAGAGATTCTGATCCATCTTATCAATGCTCAAGTGAATTAAGCCAAGGTTGAGAGAATCAAGCTTCTATGGCCTGGAAAGTCTTCAAAACAGTGGTTGAATATCCATAATCACTTATTATATTTTTGTTTCAGCTTTCAGATCATTGCTAAATACCTCCCTTTTTTTTGTATATATTTATAGATGGATATGTATAATGGATGTAGAAGCTGCATGATACCCATATAATACCTAGATCCTATGGATGCCTATCCACCCCCCATGCCAAATGATGCTATGTCCTCATATGCATGCAGGGTAAAGCAAGGTCAAAGGATCATGGTACAAGAGCTGAGGTGTGAGGTATACAGCAGGGTGGTAGGGTGGGTGGATGGTGGGTGGTGAAATGAAAAGTGAAGAAGTGCAAAGTGAAGTGAAGTGCAGGCGATAGTGGAGGAGTGTTGCTGGGGTGCGTCCCAACAAGCGTTGAATTTAATGTCCCCAGCTGGACTTAGAGTGAGGCACGAAGTCAATTACCCTCCAGTAGGGTAACAGTTTCACCAACGGGGGCAGGTTCATGAGTAAGATAGGATTTTAACCACTACCCATTGACCATAAATTTACACCTAGATTTGGGATCTTCAATTTCGACGGCCCCATTGGGAAATGGTCTCGAAACTAAGTAGGGACCAGTCCATTTGGACTTTAATTTCCCTGGAAAGAATTTGAGCTGGGCATTGTAAAGACAAACTTGCTGAGATGGCTCAAATTCCTTCCGTCGAATTCGGCTATCGTGAAAGGCCTTAGTGCATTGTTTGAAAGTTAAGGCAGGATATAGGCCTCATGACGGAGTTCTTCCGGCTCCTGGAGTTGGAGTTTCCTTTCTCGACCACACAGGTCTGGGTTGAGGTTACATTGGCGAACAGCCCAATAAGCTCGATGCTCCAGCTCAATGGGTAAATGACAAGGCTTCCCATAAACAATTCAATAAGGAGATATACTAAGGGGAGCCTTGAAGGCAGTCCGATGTGCCCAAAGTGCGTTAATTAGCTTGTCGGACTAATCCTTACGGTCAGGTCGAACTATTTTCTGGAGAATTTGCTTGATTTGTCGGTTTGACACCTCAGCCTGGCCGTTCATCTGAGGATGATACGGATATGCGATACGATGGTGGACTCCATATTTTCTCAGAAGTGCCCGAAAAGAAGCATGGGTGAAATGACTTCCTCCATCAGAGATAATGGCTTGAGGGATTCCAAAGCATGCAAAAATGTGGTCTTTGATAAATCGAGTAGATATGACATGGTCAGCATGGTGTGTGGGAATAGCCTTGATATATTTCGAAACATAATCAACAGCAACGAGGATGTATTCAAAGCCGTTGGAAGGAGGAAAGGGACCCATGAAATCAATTCCCCAAATGTCAAAGATTTCAACAGCTAGGATGGGTTGCAAGGGTATCATGTCACGACGTGACATGGACCCTAACGACTGGCACCTAGTGCAACGTTTAGCATAATTGTGTGCATCCTGGTGAAGGGAGGGCCAAAAGAAACCACACTGCAACACCTTGGTTGCAGTTTTCCTCCTAGAGAAATGGCCTCCGCAGGCCTGATCGTGACAGAAGGATAGCACACTGGGGAATTCACTGTCAGGAATATAGCGGTGGATGATCTGGTCAGCACCTACTCAAAAAAGTAGTGGATTATCCCAAAAATAATACTTTGCTTCTGTGATGAGATGCTCACACTGGTTTTTAGGCCAACCACGTGGAAGGGAGCCAGAAGCAAGGTAATTGGCAATGTTTGCATACTAAGGTCCACCTGCCACATTAATTGCTAGTAGGTGCTCATCAGGAAAAGTCTCATTAATCGGCAGGGTAAGTCCAATGTGGTCGGGGTCCAGTCTTGAGAGATGATTAGCAACCACATTCTGGGCTCCGACCTTATCACAAATCTCAAGGTCAAATTCTTGGAGTAAAAGGATCTAACGTATCAGTCTAGGCTTGGCATCCTTTTTGTGCATGAGATGACGAATGGCCGCATGATCAGAAAATACAGTAACATGCGAGCCCAGAAGGTAAGAGTGGAATTTCTCTAGCCCAAAGACGACCGCTAGTAGTTCTTTCTCAGTAGTCGTATAATTACGCTGGCCTTGTCCAACGTCTTACTGGCATAGTACACCACAAAGGGGTGTCTATCACATCTTTGTCCCAGGATGGCTCCGATTGCAAGGTTGGAAGTGACACACATGAGTTCAAAGTCGAGGGACCAATCAGGTGGCTGGAGAATAAGGGCCTTGGTGATAGCCTCACATAGTTGCGTGAATGCTCGCATACAGTCAGGGCCCATATCAAAGGGTACTCGATCGATAGGAGATGAGTTAAAGTTCTAGAAATCTTGGAGAAGTCTTTGATGAATCTCCTATAGAACCCGATGTGTCCTAAGAAGGAGCGGATTTGCTTGATAGAGTAAGGCACAGGTAAATCTGCAATCACATCAAGCTTAGCTCTGTCAACCTCAATACCCCTATCGGAGATGATGTGACCGAGAACAATCCCCTCGTGTACCATAAAATGACTTTTCTCCCAAGAAAGCACGAGGTTCACATCAATACATCTCCGAAGGATGCGGGTTAGGTTGGCAATATAACCATTAAATGAAGGTCTGAAAATCTAAAAGTCATCCATGAATACCTCAAGAAAGTCACCCACCATATCGTGAAATATTGCCAACATACATCTCTGGAAAGTTGCTGGCGCATTACAAAGTCCGAATGTCATCCTTCTAAATGCGAAGGTGCCAAAGGGGTAGGTGAAGGTGGTTTTTTCTTGGTCCCAAGGGTCAATAGCCACCTAGTTATATCCAGAGAATCCATCCAGGAAACAGAAAAATTTATTTCCCGCTAACCGCTCTAGGATTTGGTCAATAAAAGGTAGTGGAAAATGGTCTTTCTTTGTCGTAGTATTCAGTTTCCTATAATCTACACACACTCTCCAAGATGTAGGACTGCGTGTAGGGATGGATTCACCCCTGTCATTGACACGGATGGTGAGTCTCGCCTTTCTGGGCACGACATGAATTGAGCTCACCCAGGGGTTGTCGCTGATCGGGTAGATTATACCCGCATCAAGCCACTTAATGATTTCCTTTTTAACGACCTCCCACATGTTAGGGTTGAGACGTCGCTGCTTCTCGTAGGAAGGTCGAGCCTCCTCCTCCGTATATATACGGTGACTGCAGTAGGAGGGGCTAATGCCAGTTAAGTCAGATAAGGACCATCCAATGGCTGCCTTGTGTTCCATGAGGACCTTTGTTAGCTTGCACTCTTGCTCCTTGGTCAATTTTGAACTAATAATTACGGGGAGCATTTCATTTGGTCCCAGAAAAGCATATTTAAGCGTGTTAGGCAGCACTTTCAGTTCAGGAGTGGAGGGTGAAAGATCAGGCATTTCTTGGGACGAGAGTGTCCCAAGCGGATCAGAAGAAAGAAGGGCAGGAGAAAGAAGTTGGCCCTCAGATTGGCCAAGAAGAGGGGCATCTTGGATTGATGGATCCAAGAAAGGAGAGCCCCAGTGATCAGTATTTGGGCTCAAGGTCCCAGTGTAGAACCACATGTCCGCTTGATTTGGCGAGAAAGAGAGGGTAATCCGATCTTCAAGGGGGTGGACTAGAGGTGAGCAGCCCGGATATAACTCAGACCACGAGGTGTGTGAAGCGGATAAAACCTCGTCAAAAGTCTGATCAGGAGAAGGTAAGGCTAAGGGGAGGGATGGCGAAACGTCGCAATATATATTAGTCAGGTAATGGTCTGTGTTCAGGGGTGATCCACAGTAGTCAGAATAGGTCCCTATTAGTCCGATACATGTGCTGACAGCCATGTCCTCGTCAAACGTGTCATCCTTGATGCATCACAGTCAAAATTCTTGGCGGCCTTGAAGATGTTCAACTTGAGCTTCTCAGAGCCAACGGCGATCTCAATGCAACCCGACTCACAGTCAATATTGGCGCAGGCTGTGGCCAAGAAAGGTTGACCAAGGATGATTGGACAATCAGAAAGTGAGATAGGAACTTCCATATCCAAAACAAGAAAGTCAATATGAAAACAGAGACTGTTGACCCTAACCACCACGTCTTCCACCACACCCTTTGGTATTTTGACAGAACGATCTGCCAACTGCAATGTGACAGGGGTGGGTTTCAGATTTCCTAAGGCAAATTTCTCGAGCATGATGGTTGGTATAAGATTGATGGAAGATCTTAGATCAAGCAGAGCACGGTTACAATTGCAGCCTTGGATGCTACATGAAATAAGCGGTGTGCCTGGATCTTTCTACTTCAGTGGTAGATTTGATAGTATAGCACAACTCGCATGAGACGAGAGGACCACTGAATTCTTTGTTTTCTTTGACTGTCACCTGGGTGTAGTGTAGTCTTTGAAGAATCGGGTGACAGTGGGTATATGGTCGATAGCCTCCAATAGGGGTACTTTGATCTCAACATCCCTGAATAAATTACGCAGGTTATCAAAGGCCTGTGTATCCTTTTTCTTGCCTTTTGGCTCCCTCAGTAGAGCCTCAGGGAATGGGATCGATTTTGGCATCAGTTTGGGTGTATCGTCCTCACAAGAATGTGGTGCACATCCCAAATGAGAGGGCCATGAAGAGGATGGGCTAAGATCAGGTCGAGGCAGATCGACGGTTTGCTTACCACTCCTCGTAATAATAGCATTGGACGTCGCGGGTTTAGTGGGATCATAAGGCGGAGGAGGGTTCGCAATAGGGACATAAGGGTGATGTGTTGCTGTGGGATTAGCCTGGAATCTTGATGGAGTGCTTGGAGCTTGCAGAATCTGATGAACCTGCCCTTGAGAAGGTCATACCTGTGGTTGCGGGCCATGGGGTACAAGATTTCATGGGTTAGGAACAGGTTGGGCTGGAAGAGTGCCCTGAGATCGAGTCATCATGCGTAGTTGACTGATCTCAGCATTCTGCTGCGCTAATTGGTGTTGAAGAGAGGTCATATTTTTTTCATGGTGCTTGGACATTTCCGTCATCATTCACATCAATTTATCAAGAGGACTTGATGCGTGTTTTGTTTGAGGTGTGTAAGGACCCGATGGCACATTTGCCACAGGATTATACTGGGCCCTTGGAATGATGGGTGCAGATAGTCGCATTGGTCCACTAGCAGGGTTTTGGAGTTGCAGGTTACTGGACCATGCGAAATTAGGATGATTTTGCCACCCTAGGTTATAGTAGCTGAAAATGGGTTGTTTCCTAGGGCACAAGCATCTTCTAAGCCAGAAGACGAGTTCGCATGTGTATATGCATCCGAGCTCACGGAGGCTTGGCCCTCCGTGTCAAAATACTGGCTTGCAGAAGCCAGGTCCACATTGCTTACCGAATCACTTGGCGCGATATTCAGTAAGGATGGTCTCACAGGATTCTTGGGAATTAGCCTGGTATTGGAAGGATTAAGGTTGTGACAGAGTGATGGAGTGGAGGTGTTTGCCATAGAGCAGGTGGGGTTGGCCAGAAGTTTGTCTAGCTTCTTGTGCACGACAAAGACTTCATCCAATTTTTGTACAATTAAGTTAAGATATGTGGATGAATGGGAGGGTCCCGTGTCAACTTCGTGAACATTGCAGGGCACGTTGGTACGATTAAAGGCGACAATGGAGGCATTGTTCATTGAGTTTTCACTCATGTTCTCAAATAATTCAAATGCTCCATTCTCGTCTTTATTCATAAAGTTCCCTCCGCAGGAAGCATCGGCGATCTGTCGCAAAGTCTCATTTAGCCCATAATAGAAGATTTGGGCTATATGCCACTTTGGAAGACCATGGTAAGGGCACTTCCTTAGGAGGTCATTATCCTCTCCCAAGCCTCATGAAATTGCTCACTGTTTTGTTGTACGAACGAAGTTATAGCCCAGCGAAGCGCATTAGTTCTCCCAATTGGGAAGAATTTCTTGAGAAATGTTGTGCGCATCTCTTCCGAAGAATAGATGGTTCTCCCAAGGGTGTGCAACCACTACGACGCTTTGTCCCGCAACGAAAACGGGAACATTTTTATGAGGACAATTGATAACCCGATGTTTCTTGGTTTAACAGTTTAAGCTAATTGGGTTAACTCTTCCAAATGAAGAAAGAGATCTTCACTTGCAAGACCATGGAAGTGAAAGTTAATTAGGCCAATGACATTTGGTTTTAATTCAAAATTATCCTCGCCCATAGGGACTTGAATTGGCCCAATGGTCTCTGTAGCAGTGGGATTTTGATAAGAACTAAGAGACCTGGGTTCCTCCCTTTTAGGGGGAGGGCGATTCATTTCCTCCAATGTTCCCTTATGGCCTCGATTTGTTCATTATATAGTGCCATTTGGGCTTGGAGGTGGGTTATGGGGTCTACAGCTCCACCACCACCTGGTGGGATTGGAGGGGGGCGGTTTCCTCGCTCAGGATTTGGGGGTGGGCATGCAGCCATGTTTGTGGAGGAGGATGACGATTCACCAGTTTCTATCCTTCTAGAATTATCAGACAATTCAAACAATTCAGGGTTTTTGACCTCCTCCCAAACATACACTACCACAGGAAGAATTGGGGAGATGAGAAGGGAAGGGGGATGAGAGAAATAACGCCGTAAGGATACACTTGATGACAAATCAAAGTAATCAATTTCCTAACCTCTACAATGTGCCCGTAGACCTAAAGATCTAAGTTACCTACTATTACTACCTATGGAACCAAATGAGAGCACCGCGGAACCACCGGGCTGGATTGAAAGGCCATTTGCTCCAGTCTTAGACGCCCGATAGCACGTGGGTACCCACACCAGCATGTAGGAGCTACACGTAGGCAAGTAGACCTCCAATCCTTAAGAGGGGTCAAGTTGCTACCAGTTTTAATTTAGAGGCTTAGGATCAAGTGCTCTAGGAATGTGAAGGGCGTTGTATAAGGGTAATGCCCAAGTGCATTGATTTTAAGAGTGTGTAAATCAAGCATGCAAGGAGGAAATCTCCCTGAGTTAAAGTTTTAGATGGTGAATGGCTTTTAGAATTTCAACCTTAAGTAGTATGGATTTTAGGATTCCACTGGATTACCAATTCAACCAATCTCAAGGTTTTCAGAAAACACAAGTTCTTTTATGTCCAACAAACCCTTCTTCAATATGAATTAGTTAATGCATGCTAAAATGCACTAGGCTTCCCTAGATGGAAATTTCTAAGTGTGGATGCACGAGTTTATTTTAATTCAATGTGAAAGGGAGCCAAAACACTTCAATTCAAGTGCTCCCAATCACCAAAATGATAATCCACACATGGTTCAACCACCAAATGATGTAAAAAAAAAATGAAAACATTGGGATTGATATATTCAGGATCGAATCTAAGGCAAATGAAGAGTCGTGGTGGGGTTGGAATCAACTCAATTCTAAGTCTCCCCACCAAAAAATGTGATCCCGAAATGCAAATAAATGATGCAAGGAAGGATGGCAATCAATCAATTTTTATCTTGCCTCAAAGAAAACTTCACACAACGAAAGATCCAAGAATCAAGATTCTTGGATTTTCGTTATGTGAAGTTTGCGGGAAATCAAGGGGCGATGGGGGTGATAGCAAACAATCAACAAGTGGTTTTAGTCCACTCGCCCCAAGAAATTCCCAAGAAGTGATTTTAGGTTTTCTTTTTTAAGGTGACAAGATGACCTAAGTTACGAAGAGGGTGACACCTACCTCCTTAGCAATGTGGGCAAAGCTCCAATGCGACGCCGATGACTTCACGTTCTCACACCCATCTTGGATTTGCCCACATCTTCAACCTCCTTTGCGTGTCTCCTCTTTGCAATTAGTACACTTGCACACAAACAAACAAAACACCCATGAAGAGAAGGGTGGAAAAAGAGAAAATCAAAGGAAGAGAGTAGAAACTTACTCCAAATCGTGCCCCCCCGGCAACGGTGCCAGAAAAGCATTTTGCGTACTCGAATAGGCTTTATTAAAATGGTGATATTAATGTCGAAATGAGTATAGTGAGTTAACCTAAATCGATTCTACACCAGTTTCACAAAATTTTTAACTTGGCCTACTTGATTTTAGCTTGATCACTTTTAGGCCCAGGGTCGATCTCAGGGAGGCAAGGATTAGGAGATTTGCGAAGTTTCTACACCTTTCCTAAAATGTATCTCTTCCTTGCGTTTATTATGTTTTTGGTTTTCTTGACTTTTAGGTTTTTTTTCGATATTCTTGTTCTTGAGGCACACCCTCAAATAGGTCATTGGCTATACGCAAAAATACAACTAATCCTGTCTCACCACACGTGAGACCGTATGCTTGCAAATCAAGATTTATCTTTTCTATTTTATACTTTTTTTAGTCTTTTTAGTAGCAGGAAGAAAAGACAAATTGAAAGCAAAAATAGAATGCAATGAAAAGAAATACTTAGCTTAGTATATCTATATATGTATATATAGTAGATATAGAATATGTATAGTTATATAGATGTTATGGAAATGTGAATGAGATGTAGCACGGTGTTAAGTTGGTCCACGTCTAGCAAGACACAACTAGCAAGGCTAAGTGTCGCGTGGAGTGTGGAGCAGATGTGTGTGAGTGAGGGTGGACACGCTTGCTTTGTGCGGCCATCGGGTGACGAGTCGATTGTTCACTTTAAAGTCGTTTGTAGTTTTATGTGGTGGAAAAATCGACTAATCAATATTTAAAAAGAAATAACCACTCGCAGAAGAGCGGGTCGTATCCACAGGGAGGCAATGACGTATTTAAATTCGCACCAGTTAAAAACGTTCGTTCGTAGTTAGTTTGGACAAGAATCAGGCCAAAATTGCCTTCAGATTAAGGTTGAATCAAGAAATCATGCTGAAATAGCAATTCTGAATAACTAGAGGATATTTGTCGTAATGCAGAATCAATAAAATATCATTAAAAATTGACAATGGAAGAAAATGTAATTATTAATGGCCATGTTACTGTAGCAAAACAGGGGATTTTTTCCCCTTTGCCGTGCGCGACGAGGAGTGGACAACCGGATGCGGGAAGCTCGGAGGAAGTTCCTTGGACCGAGGGCTTCGAAGCAGTGGTGGCGGCGTGTCACACGGCAGCCGGAGCCGGTCGGACGAGCTCCGGCAGAGGTGGCTGCAGCCGGTGCTGCAGCTGTTGTTGGCGGGCGATGCGTGTGGGACTGCTGGTGGGAGACGCTGTAGGTGTGGGAGGTAGTGCAGGCGTGGGAGAAGGGCAGCTCTGCTGGCTCTGCTGCTGCGTGCTGGCTGGAGGTGTGGGCACGCACGCGGCCTGTTGGCAGAAAGCACGGGTGAGGCTGCAGGTGTGGGTGCGCAGGTGTGGTGGATGTGCGTGGCCTGGAGTGGATGCAGGAGTGAGCGGGTGAGTGTGGTTGTGCGGGTGCGGCTGCAGGCGAAAGGTGAGCGGGCGTGAGCGGTGAGGCGCTGCAGGCTGTGCACGCCTTGCGTGCGACTGGAGGCGTGCGGGCGGCGTGGAGTGAGTGGGTGAGAGCTGTGGTTCAGGTGCTGGAAGTGAAGTGGGCGGACAGTGGTTGCTGCTGGAGTGGGGTGTGGGCTTCAGACGTCCGGGAAATTTCCCGGATGTCTAAAGTGATTGAGAAGATGATTGCAGCGACGGTGGTCGTTGATGACGATGGTGGAAGGTGCACGGCGAGGTGCTCACGGTAATGCGAACGACCTTCGGATGGCGATGTGGCCTGTCACACCACACGCCCACGGTGGTGGAGGGTCGTCACCGCGGTTGAGGCCGGCGATGTGGAATGGAAGAGAGAAGCACTCTCTGCACAGTGGTGGGTCGGTGGTGGAGGCCTGTCATGCTCGACAGCCTCTCTCCTCTTTTTGTAGCTGACTTCACGAATTTGAAAGGAGAGGTGGGAGCAGATCCACCTTCTCCGCTGATCCATGAATGTGCTTTTAGTGCTGCCGGAGGCGTTGCAGCGGCAGCCGAGCCGTTGCTGAGGAGAAGAAGAAGAAGAATAAAGGATATTATTAAAATATTATGGTTATTTATATACAAACCTTCAACTTTTATGTTACCTAAAACAATGTACCTAATTGGTTAACTGATTAGATGAATGCCATTCTAAGCTAATTCTAAATGCACTTAAAATATGTATGCAATGCATGGATTATGTAATTAAATTAAAAATATGAATTAATCTATTTACATCCTAATTTATGCTAAATAAATGTTAGAATTAACCTAATGTCTAGGCACTTAAATACTTAAATAGCCCACAACTATGGGCTAATCAAATACCCCCATGCCTAGTTTTTGCTAGTCCCTAGCAAAATTAAGTGAAACCTAGCACTCCAAGTAGACTAGTCAACTCACTTAGTCTTCCTTCAGAAGCATATTAGGTTCAAACTCTAGACCCAAGGTTCCTAAGTAGTTACTAAGTTACAGACTAGGTCGACTAAAGACGAGTTGCAGGCACAAGTTTCCCTGATTTCTGACTCTACCCTAAAGTTTATTGATCCCTGAGATTAAAGCATCTGTGCCTGTGCATTGGTCTGAGCTATTTGAGTTAAAGGAAATTTTTATATATATATATATATTTTGTTTGATTCTTCTAAGTCTAACCTCAAATCAGCTATCAACACGGTCTATGTCGAATTCATTGTCCCCATTACCATCCTCGAAGGGTGCCTTGCTTTCGATGCTTCGAGATAGCATCGCCCATAATGACCTCAAGAACTCCTGGCAATCGACACTTCGAGATAGTATCGCCCATGGATTTCTTAAGCGAATTCAGGCCTATGGCAATCGGCACTTCGAGATAGGGCCGCCCATGGTACCTGAATCGCACAATGCGCTTACATGCCCCCAGTAGGATGGATATCCTAAGAGACAAGCGCCGAGGAGGTAATATGTTATCATCGCATCCTCAAGGTGGGTATATACTCCACCTCTCCTGCGGCGGGAACTCTTCCAATCAAAATGTGTTTTCAAGCCTTTCCTAAGTCAAAACTAAGAGAACCAAATCTCTTTTCAGAAAGAAAGAAATTAAGTTAATTACCAGACCAAGTGTGTGAAATTTGGATGCTTAGGTTACAAGGACCCGTAAACCAAAAGGTAGAATAAGACTCCAGGTACTACCCCACCTTTTAACTCAAACCCTAGCTTCGCTTCCTCAACCTCTTGAGGAATGGTCCGCAACTTAACTCCTACTTAAGTTTTTAAGTCCACAAAGGACCCTAAAGGTCTAAAGCTAGTAGCTTATTTAGCTTCTAAAGTTTGACCCTAGGATTAACTTAGTCTACCCTAGAGTTCTGATTTGCTTAAGGCTGCAAGATCTAGCCAGTTAAGCTCAAAACTCTTTTTTTTTTTTTTAATGCAAATGTATGCAATGAATGAACTATGCTATGTATATCCCAAAGTACACCTCCCCATGCCTAAATTCTGCAATGTCCTCATTGCATAAAAGGATATTACCTAGGTCATAGCTGGGCTGAATAGCCAAAGAACTTGCAAATTAGGTTCAAGAATTACAGAAATAGGCCCTAAAAATGAGCAAAGCAATGTTGGCCTAGAAAATAGGTAACCTAGGATGTTGGCGAGCTGATGATGAATCCTGATAGCAAATGCTCGCCCAACTAAAATGGGAATGAAATCTTCCTAGGTCACCAGAAGAGGTTCTAAAGGATAAACAGGTATAACAACCTCCAAAGGGGTAGGGGGAGGATGACAAGGATCCTCCAAAAGGTATGGGGAAGGAATGGTGCAAAGATAAACCCCAAGGGTAATGGACTGACTAAAGAAATCATCAATCCATACCCGATACTCCATTATGGGAAAATTGGTCTGTTAAGCCCCCTGGTCAGAACAAAAGTGAGCAATTCTCTAAGGCAAGGATCGTCTAGGGTGTCCAAGTTACGAGGTTGCGGGATGGCCATAAGATCTAGGTTGGGTTTAATCGGCTCGGTGTCCATCCCAAACACTCTTTCTAAATCCTCAATTTCATCCCTAGCATTCCTTGCACCATCACATGTATCTTCCTGCTCTTCATCAGGAGTCACAATTTCGCTTTCAGATATAAGCGAATCAGTGGGTGACTTCGAAATGAATGAAGGCAGGTTGGAAGCAATAGATCTAGGGATTATCCTATCAATGTCATCCCCGAGGTTTTGTTCTTTACTCAAATCTTCCTCGGAGTCTATATGTGAATCCACATAAATCTTAGAAATTGCTTCCAAATTTTCCATCATTTCATCATGAGGAGAAATATCATCAATGGGTGTGCTAAGGAAACCTAATTTGGTCAAATTTGTGACATCCTCAGAGGCTAACTCTTCAAATAAGACATAATCACCCTTAGTGTCACTCCAAATCGTGAATGTAGGTTCCTCATATAATTCGTCTTCCTCCTCATCACACAGTTCACCATATACCCGAGGTCTAGAATCATTTAATATCTCAGCAGATCCCCTAGGGTGCTCTATCTGAGGTAAATGGTTTACACTGGTAACATCAGACTCCTCAGATAGGTCAATTTCTTTAGGGTTAGGTTCTCTAAAGGTGGGCTTGAGTTCCATATCATGATCAGAAGGGAGGGTAGGATTAACAACTTGACTTTGACCCACTTCATCAAATGTCACGAAAATACTATCATCTGGGTCGAGGTCTTCCAATGGTACCATCATTCCCTTCTTTTGACTCCAATATAATTCAGGTGGATACTCAACCTTATCATCATCTTCCTCAGGTTGTCACCTTTCTTCATCCAATGCATAGCTACTTTCATGTGTATCTTCCTCCCACCTAAGGTGTGGATCTCTCAAGGAAGTGTCATCTAATGGGGAAGTTTCAAAATCGATCCTCGAAAAGTAGCTATTCTCCCCAGAATTTCCCTCCAACTTAAAGTGTAGCTCTCCTACGGGAGATGCATCTATTGTAGAGGGGTGTACGTCATCCTCAATGGGGTAGATTGGGTGGCTAATTTCATCTCTTTCTTGTTGGCCTGCTCTCGAAGATTCTCCTAACAATTCAATCATTTTGTTTTACATTTTCTGTATTTCCATCTTCAAAGAGGAGAGGTCATTTCTATCATGAGAGAAGTCAGGCTCAGGCTTATAGTACCCAGGAGTGTTTGTCCAACCATTATAATTTTTCAGGGAGGGTGGGTTGGGTATTTCTATGGTATGTGGGATATTAGGCAAAGCAAATCCCGCTCCTAGGTTCTGCTCACTGATTTGGGGCTTAACCAGGCCAATACTCCTATAATAGGAGTAAAACGGATCCTAATGATTGTCATTATGTCCATCAAGGGATGGACCATCTCGGCGTCTGGGATCGAAGGATGCAGAGTGGGGGTGAGGGTGTGGGCAAGATGTGAAAGGATGAAAATCAATGTGGTCCATTCTAACTCACACCTCAATCAGAATTCCCCAAGCAAAACACAATTCAAAAAGGACCTTTTAGGTCTTTCTCAATTTAGGCTTTTGATTTTAAGTCAAATTGCAGGTGACAATACAATTTGTT
This sequence comes from Thalassia testudinum, assembly GCA_037157565.1. Lineage (NCBI taxonomy): Eukaryota > Viridiplantae > Streptophyta > Magnoliopsida > Alismatales > Hydrocharitaceae > Thalassia > Thalassia testudinum. The sequence continues at coordinate 22,926,363 of JAZHRO010000026.1, read as the reverse complement.
CAATTAATTTACGCGCCTATTTTTGACCTACGGCTCGCCTAAGAAGACCTAGTTGGAGCTTAGGTGCTCTTCCCTAAATCTCAAATGGTCAAGTAAATCCAAAGACGGAAGATCAAGGGATGCAAGTAGGCCTAAGCCTTCCTTTGGAGCTGTGCTTTCGCGGTGCTTCTCAACTACCCCCAAAAATCTGTGACAGGGTATCCCCCTCTTTGGATTTACAAAACCTTTAATCTCAAGTTCTGAACACTTCAGAATCCAATGATAGGAGGGCTCTTGTCTTAGTATTTCCAAACCTAAGGAGTGTCTAGAAGCGTGCCGTGGTGCAAGCGAATAAGTGTGCATACATCGCAAAAGATTTTGAATTTTGAATTGCACGCCAAGTTTGAAAATCAAATCCTTGGTTTAAAATGTCCCTCCTTTAATTAGTCCTTTTTCTAGAAAATATGTGACCACTTGTTAGATTTATTCAATACATATTAGGTGGTCTTCGCATTGAGTCCTAATGCAATGCATGATCAAGAATAGGATGCAAAGTAAGAAAATGCGTAACTTGTTTCCAGCAATCAACAATGCAAGAATGCACGCAATGTAGAGAAATAAATCTAGAGGCTGCTCATACAGACCTAAATGGTTCGTCCTAGGGCAGACAGCTTCTAGCAGGTAGCTCATTTTTTTATTTTTTTAATTTTTAAACTACTTATGCACAAGCAAATAAAAGTAATCAATAAACTAAAAACCTAAATCTAAAGAAAAGGGAACAGGCTCCCAAAAATTACCCAACACGGGTCCAAAACAAAATCAGGGAACAAACCCCTCAAAATATACCCCAGAATAAGAGTTTCAAACAAAATGCAATGAAAAATTAAATCTAAAGTCTTAATTCTATTCTAATCAAACTAGCGACTAAATATACAATGATGTCCGTCGCGTCCTCGTCCTTCTCCTCCTTTTCAAAATTGCTCGTTCAATTCTCCTCTAGCGACGTCAAGGGCCGCCTCTCACAATGGCTGATTCTTGCATAAATTTTCTCACACAGAAAAGAAAATAATAAATGGTCAAATCACCGTGCAATTGACAAATAATCAAAATAAAATCAGGTGAAATTATTGCGTCTGTTGCCTCCCCGGCAATGGCGCCATTTGACGAGTCGATTGTTCGCTTTAAAGTCGTTTGTAGTTTTATGTGGTGGAAAAATCGACTAATCAATATTTAAAAAGAAATAACCACTCGCAGAAGAGCGGGTCGTATCCACAGGGAGGCAATGACATATTTAAATTCACACCAGTTAAAAACGTTCGTTCGTAGTTAGTTTGGACAAGAATCAAGCCAAAATTGCCTCCAGATTAAGGTTGAATTAAGAAATCATGCTGAAATAGCAATTCTGAATAACTAGAGGGTATTTGTCACAATACAGAATCAATAAAATATCATTAGAAATTGACAATGGCAGAAAATGTAATTATTAATGGCCATGTTACTGTAGCAAAATAGGGGATTTTTTCCCCTTTGTCGTGCGCGACGAGGAGTGGACGGCCGGATGCGGGAAGCTCGGAGGAAGTTCCTTGGACCGAGGGCTTCGAAGCGATGGTGGCGGCGTGTCACGCGGCAGCCGGAGCCGGTCGGACGAGCTCCGGCGGAGGTGGCTGCAGCTGGTGCTGCAGCTGCTGTTGGCGGGCGGTGCGCGCGGGACTGCTAGCGGGAGGCGCTGTACGCGCGGGAGGCAGTGCAGGCATGGGAGAAGGGCGGCTCTGCCGGCTCTGCTGCTGCGTGCTGGCTAGAGGTGTGGGCGCACATGCGGGTTGTTGGCAGTAAGCACGGGTGAGGTTGCAGGCGTGGGTGCGCAGGTGCTGTGGATGTGCGCAGCTTGGAGTGGATGCGGGAGTGAGTGGGTGAGTGTGATTGTGCAGGTGCGGCTGCAGGAGGAAGGTGAGCGGGCGTGAGCAGTGAGGCGCTGCAGGCTCTGCTCGCCTTGCGTGCGGCTGGAGGCGTGCGGGCGGCATGGAGTGAGTGGGCGAGAGCTGCGGTTCAGGTGCTGGAAGTGAAGTGGGCGGACGGTGGTTGTTGCTGGAGTGGGGTGTGGGCTTCAGACGTCCGGGAAATTTCCCGGACGTCTAAGGTGATTGAGAAGATGATTGCAGCGATGGTGGTCGTTGATGATGACGGTGGAAGGTGCATGGCGAGGTGCTCACGGTAATGCGAACAACCTCCGGATGGCGATGTGGCCTATCACACCACACGCCCACGGTGGTGGAGGGTCGTCGCCACGGTTGAGGCCGGCGGTGTGGAATGGAAGAGAGAAGCACTCTCTGCACAGTGGTGGGTCGGTGGTGGAGGCCTGTCATGCTCGGCAGCCTCTCTCCTCTTTTTGTAGCTGACTTCACGAATTTGAAAGGAGAGGAGGGAGCAGATACACCTTCTCCGCTGATCCATGAATGTGCTTTTAGTGCGGCCGGAGGCGTTGCAGCGGTAGCCGAGCCGTTGCTGAGGAGAAGAAGAAGAATAAAGGATATTATTAAAATATTATGTTTATTTATATACAAACCTTCAACTTTTATGTTAACTAAAACAATGTACCTAATTGGTTAACTGATTAGATGAATGCCATTCTAAGCTAATTCTAAATGCACTTAAAATATGAATGCAATGCATGGATTATGTAATTAAATTAAAAATATGAATTAATCTATTTACATCCTAATTTATGCTAAATAAATGTTAGAATTAACCTAATGTCTAGGCACTTAAATACTTAAATAGCCCACAACTATAGGCTAATCATCGAGGAATATCAGCAATTGGTGCGAATATTCTTGTGATACGATACGCGATGGAAGGATGAGTGCACGGTTATATGGGTAGTGTATGTGAGGTGAATATGTGTATAGGGGAATGTGGATAAGTGGATATATATAAGTATGTATATGTATATATATATCTCTATAACTATATATATATAAATATGTATATATATTTATGTGTATGTAAATATATGTGAGAGTGAGAGTATGTGAATGTGTATATATATATGTGTGTGTATGTGTGAGTGTGTGAGTGTCTGTGTGTATGTGTATCAGTGTGTGTGTGTGCGCTGGAGGAGGAGTAGTCGTTTAAGTCGTTTGCTGCATGGGGGCGACGTTTGGAGGCGCGGAGGCATGCGGGTGCAGAGGCTGAGGAGAACGCGCACGCGCAGGCATGTGAGACGCAGCGCATTGTTGCATGGGATGAAGTGTAGTGCGCTGCGGAGTGTTGCACACAGCATTGAGGGAGTTAGCGTGGTGACCGGCTGGAGCGGGTGTGAGCGAGGAGAGAGCGACGTAGCCGGCTACAGTGCGTGCGTGGTTTGGCGACCGGTTGGAGTAGGTTTGGCGCATAGCCGGCGCTGTGGTGCGCCTACGCGCGTAGAAGGAAGCCTCATGCGGTCTACGCGGGGCTGGCGGTGACTAGCAGAAGGTGCTGGAGGTGTGCAGAGGTGCTGGAGCTTCAATGCTTGGAGCTCTGCATTAATGGCGGAGGAGAAGAACAACAACAAAACAAAAAAGAGAAAAAATGCAAATAAAAAAACAAAGCAAGAAGCCACCATGCCCACCTGCTCACAACGGAGCTGGGCGGTGGTGGGACTCACAGTGGTGGTTTGAGACCACTGTGAGCTACCTCTTGCACACGGTGTGCCTCTTCTCAACTTGTGAGAAGAGGAACTGTGTATGGAGAGGGAGAGGGAAGGAGGTTGGCCAGCGATGCATGTGTAGTGGCGAAGGGTCTGTATGAAGATGGATGCCAGCTGATGTAGTAAGGGGGAGTGCATGGTGTTTTAAAGAGGGAGAGCACACCTCTCCCCATGCTACTAGCAGGAGGAGTGGCGAGGAGAGGTACGATGCACCATGCCCTGCAGCCTCATGAAATGAGAAAAAAAAGAAAATAAAAAAAAAGAGAAATGGTGAAATTGCAATGCCACACTCAAGGAAAATGGTAATGATTGGATGGCCATTTATTCTCACTCTCTTCCCCTCTTTACAAATGCATGCAGGTGTATATTTACAAATGCAAGTAGGGCTATATAAGATGCATGGGCAATGCTAGGAAATAACACAGGATGGCATATTTACTGGTGTATTTTTGCTGTGAAATCAGGAAACAGCTTCTTCGACACCCTCTTCTTTGACCTCGACCACCACCCCCTCTCCTCTTCCTCTCCTACCTTTCCCTCCTGCCCCATGACTAAACTCAAGGCCACCATCGCCCTCATTAATGTCAAGCTCCTCCTCTACCATGTTGTTGTCCACTCCTCCCTTGACGTCACCCTCCCCTTTGATTCAGTCCGCTAGTTCTCCAAGATCCTCAACTCGGGTTGTGTCGCCCTCCCCTACCTCTTCGTTGTTGCCTACCTCCTCAGTCGCTCCACCATCCACAACAGCTTGGACCACTTGGTCGATGACATCACCAATTGCAATTGTGCCCTTGCCATCGACCCCTCCTCTATCTCTGTCCTCCACGCCTTTGTCGACCTCCTTGAGTCCATTGACTCCCTCGAAGATAGGTGGATCCATACAGGGCCAGTGATCGACCCTCTGTCCAAGATGAGTGTTGATCGAGAAGTTGAGGAGGAGGTTGATGATGGTGGCCGATTATGGAGGAAGAGGAGGGGGGGGGGGAGGAAAAGGTGAAGGAGGAGTTGGAATAAATAAGAGATAAATGTTGGGAGATAAATATAAATTTTCTTTTTTCTTTAAATTTTTAAAATATGTTCCATTGAGTTTAGTGGAGAAGGGTCATACGGCCCTAACATAGCAACTTTATAGGGGTATATACATAAATATCAAGTATATGGGGATATATGCATCTTATCAAAAATTTACAGAGAACATATGTAAAAACCCCAAATTAAGATCGTGTTCTTTAATACTTCAATTAGAGTTGCACTAATAATTATTGTTGTTATGTCTAATTCATATCATTGGCTTTACGTTCTTATGGAGTTTATGTGTGATTGCAAGCAAAAGATAGAATTTTATTGGAAAGGTCAAAAAATGGTAAAAGTACCATAATCTCTAGGATCACATATTAGCAAGTGCTATTTACATTCTATAACACATTTCAACCTAATTAAGCAATCATGAAGAGTGCATTTGCAACATGCATATGAAGCACATAACATGATAAAAGTTTAAATTTAGACATGAAGGGGTACTGATGGTCGGCCTGGATAGGTTGTTAATATGATATTTTTATCGTTGAAATGTGTATAGTGGTTAACCTAATTCAGACCTAACCATCTCTTTACAAAATTTTTAACCTGGCCTAATTGATTTTATCTTATCACTTTTAAGCCCAGGGTCGAACTCAGGGAAGTGGGGTTCAAGTCGAGTTTCTACGTTTTCCTTAAAACGCGTCTCTTCCGTTCGTTTATTCTGTTTTTGGTATTTTTCTTATTTAGGTTTTTTTTTTTTCTGGTAATCCTTGTTCTTGAGGCACACCCTCAAAATTGTGTCCTTGGCTTTTAGCCAAAACAGAGTTTCAAAACACGTCTTGCTACTTGCAAGATGGAGTACCTGCAAATCAAAGATTATCTTTTCACTTTTATACCTTTTTTTTTTATCTTTTTACTAAGGAAGCTATCAGATAGAAAGTAAATATAGTAGCTATAGATATATATTTATATGTAGTATATATATAAAGGGGTGGGGGTGGAGGTGACGATGGAGTGTAGCACTATGTCGAGTCAGCCGACGTCTAGAGAGACGCAACCAACACGACTAGGTGCCGCGTGGAGTGTGGATGGAGGATGGATGATGTATGGGACCACGCTTTTTTTGTACGCGTGTATCAGGGAATATCAGCAACTGGTGCAGATATCCCCGCGATACAGCGTATAATAAATAACGTGAAAATATATGTACATATGTATGTATATAAATGTATAAGTATATATGTATAGATATATATAGATATATATATATATATATATATATATATATATATATATATATATGTATGTATATATGTATATAGCTATGTATATATGTATATAAGTATATATATATAATACTATATGTATGTATACATAACTATATAGATATACTATGTATATATAAGTATATATATATAATACTATATAGATATATATATATATATATGTATATAAGTATATATGTATCTAGATATGTAGATATATGTATATAGTTATATAGATATATATATGTATATATGTATGTATATATGTATCAATATATAAGTATGCGTATATATATGTTTATAGTATAGGTGTGTGTGTGTGTGTGTGTGAAAGTGTGAGTGTAGATGTCTGTGTGCGTCGGTGTAGTGTGTGAGAAAGTGTTGTGAGAGAGAGTGAGAGAGAGAGAGAGAGAGAATGGGAGAGAGAGAGCAGGAGAGAGCGGGCAGGAGAGAGCGAAGGCAGGAGAGAGCGGGCCGCACTGCAGGGGACGAGTTAAGACGTCCGGAGGTGAAGACCGTCGTCTGATGGTCGCGGGCGCACGGGCGCGTCTTCGCCCAGAGGAGGAGAGGAGTCTGCGTCGCCGCTGCGAGCGCGGAGGCTCGCGACAGCGCGCTCAGAGAGGGAGGCGGGGAGTCTGCAGGCGCGCGCGGACGCTTGCAGAGGTTGGCAGGGAGCGGGAAGACGCTTGGCCGGCCGCTGCAGAGGTGTGCAGCGGCCGGTTGTGGGTGCGGAAGGCGGGCGACAGAGCGTACTAACGGAAGCGGGGAAGGTCTGCAGGCACGCGCGGAGTGGCTGGGGCGCTTGCAGACGCTCGCGGAAGCTGCGGGGGTCGGCGCGAGGAGGCCTGGCCGCTGCTGTGCTCGCAGCGGCCTGCTGCGGCTGCAACTGCGGCGTGGACAGAACGGAGACGGAGGCGGGGAACGGGCCTGCAGGCGCGCGCGGAGGGTTGCGCGCCTGCGGGGAAGGTCGCGGAGGAGGCGGGGGTGCTGCTGCTGCTGCTGTCGACGCTGGGCTGCTGCTGCTGCTGCTGCTTCAAGCTTCGGACCTTGAAGCGGCAGCAATGGCGTGGAGATGAAACCGAAAAGAAATGAAGACACCACGCCCACCTGCTCGTTGAAGAGCTGGGCGGTGGTGTTCCCACTGTGGTGGTGAGCACCACAGTGGGTTCTCCTGCTCGTCGGGTGCCTCCTCGACGGAGGGCCGACGTATGGGAGGGGAGAACGGTGGAGAGGAAGGTGGTGGACTGCAGGGTGGCGTTTTGCAGCAGCTCGCCGCAGCTGCGTATTGCAGCAATGTTCCTCCCCCTCTTCGTCGCGAGGAAGAGCTGCGGCTTTATAGAGGAGGAGAGCATGGCGGGGAGGCATGGCAGCAGCAGGGAGAGGCGTTGGAGAGTGGCTGCAGCAGCGGGAGATGGGAGGAATGGCAGCCGCAGGGAATGGCTTGGGCAGGGAGAGGGCGGACGCGCGCGGGAAGTTGCAGCAGCGGGAAGGACCGCAGGACAGCAGGGAGAGGCGGGACTGCTGCATGCGGCTGCGGGAAGGCGCATGGCGGGGAGAGGTTGCGGAGAAGTTGCAGCCGTAGGAAAAATAAAAAACAAGTGGAGATAAAAAATAGAAGAGATGGATTTTTGTAAAGAGGCACTTGAGGAAAATGTAAATTATGAAGCCCTTTTATTTCATTCTCCTCTCCTCTCAATTAAATGCATGAATGCATGTATTTTTACAAATGCAACAATGGAATCCTAATATGCATAGGTAGTGCTAGGAAATAGCATAAGAAGGCGTTCTTATAGGCGTGTTTTGAGGTGCAAACATATACCCCCATGCCTATCTTTTGCTAGTCCCTAGCAAAACCGTATTTAGAAATGTTCTTAAGCTGAAGATTTTCTTCTGAGATGATATCGGTGTGTTTATTATCGGATATTGTGAGAACCAATTGTAAAGAAGACTACCAGTACTTTAAGTCTTACATGACAAAGATCATCTCTCAACTAACCAGGGCTCTTGATATTTAAACCTTAAGTACGATTTCCAGGACCCAGGAGGTTTTGCCGTACTCGAGAGCTCAAGAGGTTATGGTTTGTGCATAGTGATGGATCAAGACTAACCAGATGAACATTAAGACTCAATCCCAGGGTTTCACGAATTTTTAAGTACAGGTTGGTCCCAGTTTCAGCTCATGTCTTCGAATTGACCCTTAAGATGATGACGGAAAACTCAACTCCCATTTTCTGATTTTTTTTTTTTTTTCCACCGAAAAACAAAGTATACAGACATTTATGAGATATACTGACTCTTTTAAAACATCTCTTTTCTGATTTTTTTTTTTTTTTTTTTTTTTCGAAACACGTGTCAGTATATCTCTTACAACACATTTTGAAGCACACTTTTTTTTTTTTTTTTTTTTGGTGGGAGAGTTTCTTTTTGTTGGAAAGAGCCACTCCTAAACACAAGACTAAAGCTTGGGATAAAAAGTCTACCTGCACGCACAGGTAAGGACTCCACCTTCCCTAATGAACACTAGGGTTGGATCTTATGTTCACCTGTTCTTTCCTGATATGTGTAGTGTGAACCAAGTTTACTTAAGCTCTCAAGAAAAAGCAAACCAACGAATCCTGTACTGTGTCTCAGGTACAAGAAACGTTCTTAGTTAGGAGAGATTTTGATCTATTTCGTCAATGCTTTAAGTGAATTAAGCTGAGCCTGAGCGAATCAAGCTTCTGTGGCCTGGAAATTCTTCAAAACAGAGGTTGAATATCCATAAACACTTATTGTATTTATTTTTTTTTTTTTTTTTTTTTTTTTTTGTTTCAGCTTTTAGATCATTACTAAACACTATTTATTACTAATATATATATATATATATATTTTTTTTTTTTTCTTTTCTTTTTTCTTTTTCTTGCATATTTATAAATAGGTGGTAATTGTCTGATACCATAAAATACCCGGATCCTATGGATGCCTATCCACCCCCCCATGCCAAACAATGCTATGTCCTCATATGCATGCAAGGAAAGGCAGAGAACAGACGACAGATCGGGTAACAGGAGCTGAGGTTCAGGGTATAAATCAGGGTGGAAGGGTGGGTGGATGGTGGGTGGTGAAGAGAAAAGCGAAGTAATCGCGATAGAGGCGTGAAAAGTAATGGTGGATGGTGAGAGATTTGGCGTTTTCTGGGACGAGAATGTCCCAGGCGGATCAGAAAACAGATCAGGAAGAGGAAGTTGGCCCTTAGATTGGCCAAGAAGGGGGGCTTTATGGATAGATGGATCCAAAAGGGAATAGCCCCAGTGAGTAAGCTGTGGGCTCAAGGTCCCAGTGTGGATTTGCAAATCCGCCTGATTTAGCGGGAAAGAAAGGGCAATCCGGTCTTCCATAGTGTGGACCGGCGGTGAGCAGCCCGGCAATGACTCAGACCACGAGGTATGGGAAGCGGAGAAAACCTCGTCAGAAGTCTGGTCAGGAGAAGGTACAGGAATAGGGAGGGATTGGGGAACGTCACAGTTTGTGTTGGTCAGGCAGTCGTCAGGTAATTTGCAGCAGTCTGAATCGGCTCCAATTAGTTCGATACACGTACTGACAGTCACGTCCTCGTCAGACGTGTCATCCTTGATGTGATCACTATCATCATAAGAGTGCGGTGCTGCAGCGGGATTAACCTGAAATCCCGAAGGAATACTCGGAGCTTGCAGAATTTGATGAACCTGTTCCTGAGAAGGTTGTACCTGTGGTTGCGGACCACAGGGTACAAAGTTTTGCGGGTTTGGAACAGGTTGGGCGGGAAAAGTGCCCTGAGATCGAGTCGCCATGCTTAGTTGATTGATCTCAGCATTCTGCTGCGCCAAATGCTGAAGAGAGGTCATGTTTTCTTTATGGCGCTTTGACATTTCCGTCATCATTCGCATCAATTTATCAAGAGGTTTTGATGCGTGTTTGGTTTTCTGTACACAAGGGCCTGATGGCAGATTTGCCATAGGATTAGACTGGGCCCTTGGGATGACGGGTGCGGACGATCGCATTGGTCCACCAGCGGGGTTTCGACGCTGCGGGTTGTTGGACCATGCAAAATTGGGATGATTGTGCCACCCTGGGTTATACGTGGCAGAAAACGGGTTATTCCCCAGGGTGCAGGCATCTTCTATGCCAGAAGACGTGTCCGCATATGTGTCCGAGTACACGGAGGCTTGGTCCTCCATGTTGAAATACTGGCTCGCAGAAGCCAGTTCCACATGACTTACCGAGTCGCTTGGCGCGACACTCGATAAGGAAGGTCTTACAGGGTTTCCAGGGATAAGCCTGGTGTTGAAAGAATTGAAATTGTGACGAAGTGGTGAGGCGGAGGTGTGTGCCATGTTTGTGGAGGAGGAGGATGATTCGGCTCTTTTTCTAGATTTATCAGTCAATACAAGCAATTCAGGGTTTTGTGACCTCCTCCCAAACATGCACTACCGCAGGAAGAATTGGGGAGATGAGAAGGGAAAAGGGATGAGAGAAATGACGCCGCAAAGGTACACTTGATTACAAATCAATACAGTCAAGTTCCTAACCTCTACAGTGTGCCTTTAGACCTAAAGATCTAAGTTACCTACTATCACGAACTACGGAACCGAATGCGAGCACCGCGGAACCACCGGGCCAGATTGAAAGGCCGTTTGCCCCAGTCTTAGACACCCGATAGCACGCGGGAACTCTCACCAGCACGTAGTCGCTACACACAGGTAGTTAGACCTCCAATCCTTAGTAAGGGTCAAGTTACTACCAGTTTTAATTAGAGGCTTAGGGTCAAGTGCTTTTGGAATGTGAAGGGCGTTGTTTATGGGTAATGCCCAAGTGATTGATTTTAAGAGTGTGTAAGAACAAGCATGCAACGGGGAAATCTCCCCGAATTGAAGTTTTTATTGGCGAATGGTTTTTAGAGTTCAGCCTTAAGTAGTATGAATTTTAGGGTTTTGCTGAATTACCAATTCAACCAATCTCCGGGTTTTTGCAAAAATACAGGTTTTCCTTCTAAAACCCAAGAAACCCTTCTTCAATTATCAGTTAGTTAATGCATGCTAAAATGCAATGGGCTACCCTAAATGGAGATTTCTAAGTGTGGATGCACGAATCAGTTTTATATCAATGTGACAGGGAGCCAAAACACTTCAATTCAAGTGCTCCCAATCACCAGAAAGATATCCACACACAAGGCTTCAACCAACAGATAAAGAAACTAAAACTGTCGGGGTTGAAGTATTCAGGATCGAATCACAGGCAAGTTTGAAAAGTCGTGGTGGGGTTGGAATCAACTCAATTCCAAGTCTCCCCACCAAAAAATGTGATCCTGAATTAAAGATAAGTGAGGCAAAAGAGGGATACAAGCAATCTTTTTCTTTGCCTCAAAGAATACTTCCCACGGCGAAAAATCTAAGAATGAAGATTCTCGGATTTTCGCTATGCGAAGTAAGGCGGGAAATCCCGGGGCAGTGGGAGTGAAGACAACCAATCAATCAAGTGAATTTTAATCCACTTGCCCTCAAGAAATCCCAAGAAGTTTTTCTAATTTTTAGTTTTAAAATTTTTTTTTTTTTTTTTTTTTTTTTTTTGTGTGGTGGCAAGTTAACACTAATTTGATGAGAAAAGAAAACCTACTTGTTCGGCAACGTGTGCGAAGCTCCAATGCGATGTCGGCGTCTTCACGCTCTCGTTCCCGCCTTGGATCTGCTCACATCCTCGACTTCGTCAGCCTTCTTCTCCTTCCACCAGGTTCACCTGCACACCAAAAACAACAATACCCGTGAAGAGAGAAGAGACAAATTTAAAGGAATTGGATAGAAACTTACTCGAAAGTGCACCTCCCCGGCAACGGCGCCAGAAAAGCTATGATGGTCGGCCTGGATAGGTTGTTAATATGATATTTTTATCGTTGAAATGTGTATAGTGGTTAACCTAATTCAGACCTAACCATCTCTTTACAAAATTTTTAACCTGGCCTAATTGATTTTATCTTATCACTTTTAAGCCCAGGGTCGAACTCAGGGAAGTGGGGTTCAAGTCGAGTTTCTACGTTTTCCTTAAAACGCGTCTCTTCCGTTCGTTTATTCTGTTTTTGGTATTTTTCTTATTTAGGTTTTTTTTTTTTCTGGTAATCCTTGTTCTTGAGGCACACCCTCAAAATTGTGTCCTTGGCTTTTAGCCAAAACAGAGTTTCAAAACACGTCTTGCTACTTGCAAGATGGAGTACCTGCAAATCAAAGATTATCTTTTCACTTTTATACCCTTTTTTTTTATCTTTTTACTAAGGAAGCTATCAGATAGAAAGTAAATATAGTAGCTATAGATATATATTTATATGTAGTATATATATAAAGGGGTGGGGGTGGAGGTGACGATGGAGTGTAGCACTATGTCGAGTCAGCCGACGTCTAGAGAGACGCAACCAACACGACTAGGTGCCGCGTGGAGTGTGGATGGAGGATGGATGATGTATGGGACCACGCTTTTTTTGTACGCGTGTATCAGGGAATATCAGCAACTGGTGCAGATATCCCCGCGATACAGCGTATAATAAATAACGTGAAAATATATGTACATATGTATGTATATAAATGTATAAGTATATATGTATAGATATATATAGATATATATATATATATATATATATATATATATATATATATATGTATGTATATATGTATATAGCTATGTATATATGTATATAAGTATATATATATAATACTATATGTATGTATACATAACTATATAGATATACTATGTATATATAAGTATATATATATAATACTATATAGATATATATATATATATGTATATAAGTATATATGTATCTAGATATGTAGATATATGTATATAGTTATATAGATATATATATGTATATATGTATGTATATATGTATCAATATATAAGTATGCGTATATATATGTTTATAGTATAGGTGTGTGTGTGTGTGTGTGTGAAAGTGTGAGTGTAGATGTCTGTGTGCGTCGGTGTAGTGTGTGAGAAAGTGTTGTGAGAGAGAGTGAGAGAGAGAGAGAGAGAGAATGGGAGAGAGAGAGCAGGAGAGAGCGGGCAGGAGAGAGCGAAGGCAGGAGAGAGCGGGCCGCACTGCAGGGGACGAGTTAAGACGTCCGGAGGTGAAGACCGTCGTCTGATGGTCGCGGGCGCACGGGCGCGTCTTCGCCCAGAGGAGGAGAGGAGTCTGCGTCGCCGCTGCGAGCGCGGAGGCTCGCGACAGCGCGCTCAGAGAGGGAGGCGGGGAGTCTGCAGGCGGGCGCGGAGGAGGTCTGCAGGCGCGCGCGGACGCTTGCAGAGGTTGGCAGGGAGCGGGAAGACGCTTGGCCGGCCGCTGCAGAGGTGTGCAGCGGCCGGTTGTGGGTGCGGAAGGCGGGCGACAGAGCGTACTAACGGAAGCGGGGAAGGTCTGCAGGCACGCGCGGAGTGGCTGGGGCGCTTGCAGACGCTCGCGGAAGCTGCGGGGGTCGGCGCGAGGAGGCCTGGCCGCTGCTGTGCTCGCAGCGGCCTGCTGCGGCTGCAACTGCGGCGTGGACAGAACGGAGACGGAGGCGGGGAACGGGCCTGCAGGCGCGCGCGGAGGGTTGCGCGCCTGCGGGGAAGGTCGCGGAGGAGGCGGGGGTGCTGCTGCTGCTGCTGTCGACGCTGGGCTGCTGCTGCTGCTGCTGCTTCAAGCTTCGGACCTTGAAGCGGCAGCAATGGCGTGGAGATGAAACCGAAAAGAAATGAAGACACCACGCCCACCTGCTCGTTGAAGAGCTGGGCGGTGGTGTTCCCACTGTGGTGGTGAGCACCACAGTGGGTTCTCCTGCTCGTCGGGTGCCTCCTCGACGGAGGGCCGACGTATGGGAGGGGAGAACGGTGGAGAGGAAGGTGGTGGACTGCAGGGTGGCGTTTTGCAGCAGCTCGCCGCAGCTGCGTATTGCAGCAATGTTCCTCCCCCTCTTCGTCGCGAGGAAGAGCTGCGGCTTTATAGAGGAGGAGAGCATGGCGGGGAGGCATGGCAGCAGCAGGGAGAGGCGTTGGAGAGTGGCTGCAGCAGCGGGAGATGGGAGGAATGGCAGCCGCAGGGAATGGCTTGGGCAGGGAGAGGGCGGACGCGCGCGGGAAGTTGCAGCAGCGGGAAGGACCGCAGGACAGCAGGGAGAGGCGGGACTGCTGCATGCGGCTGCGGGAAGGCGCATGGCGGGGAGAGGTTGCGGAGAAGTTGCAGCCGTAGGAAAAATAAAAAACAAGTGGAGATAAAAAATAGAAGAGATGGATTTTTGTAAAGAGGCACTTGAGGAAAATGTAAATTATGAAGCCCTTTTATTTCATTCTCCTCTCCTCTCAATTAAATGCATGAATGCATGTATTTTTACAAATGCAACAATGGAATCCTAATATGCATAGGTAGTGCTAGGAAATAGCATAAGAAGGCGTTCTTATAGGCGTGTTTTGAGGTGCAAACAGGTACTGATAGTCGACTTTTTGCTTAGAGTTATAGTATTTAAGTGGTGGAAAAATCGACTAATAAGAAATAATGAAAATAACCACTCGCATAAGAGCAGGTCGTGTCCACATGGAGGCAATGATGCAATCAATACTTAATTATTTAATGTTATTTCGGATAGTGCGAAATCCCTGTTCAAATCTGACTTAAAATGTGAAGGAAAGTAGATTTGCAATAACTTAAAAAGATAAAGGTATAAGTGCAGTTTTCCCTCACAGAAATCCTCAATAAATTTTGGATGAATTCATGCAGTTTTCACGTGATGTGTAATAAAGACAATTAGTACTTAGGTTAAGTCCAAAATCAATTTTTAAACTAGTTAATATCAATGCTATGCAATTATAAAGAACTATGAGTGTTCAAACGCAATTCTGCCATAATATAATAATAATAAAAAATAAAATTAGGTGGCAATGGCATTGAATGTAAATTTTAATTAGGGGGAAAATAGGGCTTTTTTCCTCTCTCCTCCTTGCGAGAGAGGGAGAGCACCGCGGGGGTTGATGCGAGGCTCAAGAGGACGGCGAGGTCGAGAGCTCTCCGGTGATGGCAGCGGTGGCGATGCAGGTGGCCTGCGGCGATGGCCGGAGCTCTGGCCTATTGAACAAGAAGGCAGGGTGCTACTACGGTGCCTACGGCTGGTGGCGTGCGGGGGTGCGCGCTGGTGCGCGTGCAGGCGCTTGCAGGTGTGCGGTCTGCAGGAAGGTGGAGGTGGAGCCCGCTGGTTTACGCCTGTAGTGGCTGGAGGTAGAGGCGCGCAGGCGGAGAGGATGTGGGCTTGCGCACTGATGCACGGGCAGGTGCTTGCAGGCGTGCGGTCTGCAGGAAGGTGGAGGTAGAGCACGCTGGTTTGTGCCTGCAGTGGTTGGAGGGAGAGGCGCGTGGGTGGAGAGGATGCGCTTGCTGTGGCGTGGGCGGAAGGTGATGCGGTGCGCAGGAGGCGTGAGGTTTTTCCCGCAAGGGGGAAGAAGGCCATAGTGCACGCTTCTTCTCCTCTGGATGCACAGTGTTCGCGGAGTAGTTCCCCGCCCGGAGGAAGATGAAGATCAATCCCAGTGCACCTCTTCTCTTTTTAATTCCTCTCTCTCCCCGCGTGCGTGAGTTAAGGGATTTTCAAATCCTTTAACTATTTCTGGCCTCGTCAGTTGAAGGGCGGCGGAAGATTAACCCCATGTGCGGCAGGGGAGGGGGGAAAGAGTTGCAGCTGTTGGGGAAATTTATCCCCCCACCCTTGTTCTTTCTCATTTTATTACCTGCACATAGAAATAACAAAATAATTAAGTTATAGAATGTTATAAACTTAAATCATGAGGTGTACAAATATTCTACAACTTAATTACCATTATTAACACACCTAAACTGTACGATTAAATATACTTAGGCTTAATATTAGTCCATTTTAATGGACTCATCAAATACCCCCATGCCTAAGATTTGCTAGTCCCTAGCAAAAATAATAGAAATAATCAGAAGATTTCTTCTTTTCTTATTTCAAAACTTTAGAAATCCAGACAAATGTGAAGTGCTGATAGCTTAGGTAACAGATCCAAGTGAAAGAGCTGATTCGCATTGGGAGTTCATTCATCACCCTTGGCAAAAATTTCTGTCGAGATAGGCAACTACTTCCCTCAGGGATAAAGCAGACGATAATCTGTAATTTAACCTCGACGTTTGGCTTAGGTAGTAGATATCAAGTTGAATGGATTTGTATTTGGTGGCACACACTCAACTGGTGCTACATATAGTCTAGTACTGTAGACTCTAGCTCTCTAGACTATTAGACAAGTCAACTCTGAGAGAGGCTACATAACTGTGCTCTCTTGATGTTCCTGGGCACTCTCTCTTTTCTTTCTTTCTGAGATCATGAATCTCGCCAGATTTAGAAGTTATACTCACTATTTGGTGGTCTCACATGGCATCCACACTTCAATTAAAGTCCTAGTAACTCTATAACTAAGAGTTCTCAACCTGTATTCAGGCGATCAGAAATACTAGAAGGTAGGTATGGGTCATATTTGGTGGAATGCGATAGGTGTTCTGTTGCCTCAGAAACAGTGTTACTTTGACTTTTTTTTTAATATAACTATTTCTTCTTTTTCTTCTTTCTATTTCTTCTTTTTCTTCTTTCTATTTCTTATTTTTCTACTTCTTTTCTCTTCCCCCCCCCTGTTTTTTTTTTAATCAATCACAACACAATACAGACTTTTATTTACGAGGCATTATTAGGGATGATGAAGGTCAAGAGGAAGTTGTGTGGCTTATTTGGTGGAAGTGTCTATTCTCGGCACAGGAAAGGAATGGATAGGACAGGCGTATTTTTGACCTTTGACACTATTACCCTCCTTCAGCTGAGGATTCTATGAAGGACAGTCGTAACCATCCACCATAGTTATAGCTTTATTAAGACTCAATCTCTGTGTATCTACCTTATTTGGTGACTCTCAGAAATTCACTCAAAGTACGCACACAGGAATAGAGAGTGAAAACTACGCCTAACTCTGAAGTATCATCATTTAATTTTTCAGAACTTAAGAGTCCTTGCACTAGACTTAGAGAACCAGTAATCTCTCTACTTCTTCTCACAAATATGAGGTGGATTTACTAGAAGATAGTATGCTTGACTCTCTATGAACTGTCCAAGGGTTCAGTAGACTACAAATGCTTATTGGTTTTCCTAAAGGATCCATTACCAAGTCTACGTGCACGTGAAATAAATGTACTGGATTCTAAACTTAACAAATAATTCCAGAAGAAAACCCTCCAATAACAAAGGTATGTTGCTATGGACTAACCCAATCAGCTCAAGAAAAGAAATTTTTTTTTAATATATATAAATATGTATGCAAATATTTATAAATACTATAAACATTATAAACATTCTCAGGTTATATCCCCCCATGCCTAAGACTGACAATGTCCTCATTGGAAAAATATAGACATAGAAGAATATCACCTGAGGAGGAGAGTGGGAGGAGCTAAGGCTCCTCAAGCCATAGTGCGTCCAAAACCTGGCCATCTGAAAGAGTAATATATGGTTTAAGTCGCTGGCCATTTACTTTAAAGTTTGCACCAGAAATAGGGTTCCTGATCTCTATAGCTCCATGAGGGAAGGTATTGATAACAACGTATGGCCCATCCCAACGGGACTTGAGCTTTCCAGGAAATAATTTAAGTCTAGAATTGAAAAGCCAGACCCACTGGTTGGGCTCAAAAGTCTTTCTAATGATGTGCTTGTCATGGAAGACTTTTGTACGTTGCTTGTAAGCTTGAGAAGTTTCATAAGCTTCATTATGAAGTTCTTCAAGCTCACTTAATTGTAACATACTTGCTTTTCCCGCTTTATCCAGATTTAAGTTAACGTTTTTAATAGCCCAATAAGATTTATGTTGGATTTCAACGGGAAGGTGACACGCTTTTCCGTAGACAAGAAAGAAAAGAGACATACCCAAGGGAGTCTTATATGCAGTTCTGTAGGCCCAAAGAGCGTCATTTAGTTTTTTAGACCAATCCTTCCGATCAGGCCTGATAGTTTTTTATAAAATTCGCTTAATCTCTCTATTAGACACTTCAACTTGCCCACTCGTTTGGGGATGATAAGGTGTGGCTATCATGTAATTGACTCCCAAATTTTGGAGTAGTCTAGTGAAGTGTACATTCTTAAAGTGAGGTCCTCCATCACTTATGATCGTCCTTGGGCACCCATATCAAGAAATGATATTAGCCTTAACAAAGCCCAAGACCACAGAATGGTCATTGGTTCACGTGGGGATGGCTTCTATCCATTTTGATACATAATCAACAGCCACAAGGATGTATTCATATTCGAAGGACATAGGAAAGGGACCCATGAAGTCAATGCCCTAAATATCAAAGATTTCAACAGGAAGGATAGGTTGTTGGGGAATCTCATCCCTTTTTCCAATGGATCCCATCTGCTGGCAACGTAGACATGTGCCCACATACGTATGTACATCTCGGAATAATGTGGGCCACCAAAAACCAGACTGAAGAACCTTATGAGCAGTCTTCTTCCCACTAAAATGTCCCCCACAGTGGAGGTCATGGCAGAAACTCAGAACACTTCTTTGTTCCTCATCAGGGACGCAACGGCGAAACAGCTGGTCAGGGCCTATTCTAAAAAGCTCGGGTTCCTCCCAGTGATAAAATTTAGCATTGGCAATAAACCTGTCTTGCTTCTACTTGTCCCAAGTACTAGGGGTGATGCCCGTGACCAGATAGTTCACTATTTCAGCGAACCAAGGAGTTTTAGTTTCCACGGCCATTAAAGACTCATCAGGGAAAGTCTCTTGAATACCGCCAACGGGGTTTGATGCCTCAATAGGGATCCTAGACAAATGGTCTGCTACCACATTCTCAACTCCTTTCTTGTCTTTAATTTCCAGGTCAAATTCTTGGAGTAGTAGAATCCAACGAATTAGGCGAGGTTTGGTGTCCTTTTTAGCCAGAAGATGCTTAAGGGCTGAATGATCAGTGAACACCACAACCTTGGATCCCAAAAGATAAGACCGAAACTTTTCCAAAGGAAATACTACTACAAGTAATTCCTTTTCCGTGACTGTGTAGTTTTGCTGAGGATCCGTAAGGGTCTTGCTGGCATAATGCAGCACATGAGGTTTGCCATCAACCCTTTGACCTAAGATCGCTCCCACTACAAAATCAGAAGCACTGCACATAAGCTCAAATGGGAGGGTCCAATCTGGTGCTTGGAGAATCGGCGTGGTAATGAGGGCTTTCTTCAAAGCTTGGAAAGTCTCGCCACATCTATCATCAAAATCGAAGGAGACATCTTTCGCTAACAGGTCGCAGAGTGGCTTAGAGATTTTACTGAAGTCTCTAATGAAGCGCCTATAAAATCCAGCATGGCCAAGGAAAGATCTAACCTGACGAACATTGGCGGGCAATGGAAGTTTAGAGATGGAATCGATTTTTGTGGTGTCCACCTCTAATCCTCTCTCGGAAACTACATGCCCTAACATAATGCCTTGCTGGACCATAAAGTGGCTTTTCTCCCAGCTAAGCACCAGTTTTGCCTCTTCGCAATGGGTTAAGACTTTATCAAGGTGCGAAAGGCATAGGTCAAACGACGAGCCATAAATGGAGAAGTCATCCATGAAAATTTCAACGAACTCGTCGATCATATCAGAAAAGATAGCCATCATACAACGTTGGAAAGTGGCAGGAGCATTACATAACCCGAATGGCATTCGGCGGAATGCAAAAGTGCCATAAGGACTCATGAAGGCGGTACGCTCCTGATCATCAGGAAAATGGCTATTTGATTGTACCCAGAGTACCCGTCAAGAAAACAAAAGTACTTGTTCCCCACCAATCGTTCCAAAATTTGATCGATAAACGGTAAGAGGAAATGGTCTTTCTGGGTAGCCGTGTTTAAACGGCGGTAATCAATGCAGACCCTCCAACTAGTTGAGGGTCTAGTGGTCACCAGTTCTCCTTGGTCATTCTCTTCCACAGTGATTCCTGCCTTTTTCGGAACTACATGAATCGGACTGACCCATTTACTATCTGAAATGGGATAGATAATCCCTGCATCTAGCCATTTCAGAATCTCCTTTTTAACAACCTCCCACATATTTGGATTGAGCCTTCTCTGCATGTCTCAGAAAGGCTTCACGGACTCATCCATGTATATATGATGCATGCAAAGAGAGGGATCAACACCCTTAATATCAGCAATTGTCCAGGAAATTGCTTCCTTGTGCCTTTGTAAACACTCAAGCAGAGCTCCCTCCTGCAATTCAGATAATGTAGACGAGATAATAACGGGGGGCGTGTTATTAGGGCCAAGGAAAGCATATTTTAATGTGCTCGGGAGGGGTTTCAACTCCAATTCAAGAGCCTTTTGGATTGAGGGTTTTAGTTGAGATGTCCCCACCTTAGGCAGCGGATCTACCTTCACAGTCCAGGGTGGGGACAGAGACTCAGTGATATCCCCAGCAACTCTTCTAGTTCGGGCATTTTCCTTTCAGTTTCTTTAATAATCGAGGGATGGTCCTGAGATATGACCTTCTGAAGGGGATCTCTACATAAGAGTGCTGGAGTAGTCTCTTCAATTATTTCATCAACGACCTCAATCTGAGAACAATCTTCAAATCTGGGTTGCTTGTAAGTATCAAAAACGTTCAACTGGATCTTCTTGTTCCCAAAGCCCATTTTAACTGCCCCGGATCTACAATTTATAGAGGCATTGGCTGTGGCCAAAAAGGGGCGTCCCAGAATAATGGACAGCTTTGTGGGCTTATTAGATGGGTCAGTATCAAGTACCAGAAAGTCAACAGGGAAGAAGAAATCCTCCACTCTCACAAGGACATCTTCCAACAATCCCCGCGGTGTCTTAAGTGATCTGTCTGCAACCTGGAGGATTACTGGACTAGGCTTCAGCTTTCCCCCTCTCAAAAGGTCGTAGACAGAGCTCGGTAGAATGTTTACCCTCGCACCCAGATCGAGTAGAGCCTCGTTAATGTGTTGGTTACCTATAACCACTGAAATATACGGGGCCCCTGGGTCTTTCATTTTTGGGGGTGTTCCATGCTGAAGAACCAAGCTAACGTGGTCAGGTAGGATGACCTTGGTTTGGACCTGTTTCCTAGATCAGCGCTTCTGGGTGCATAGGTCCTTCAGAAACTTGGCATAGGACAGAATTTGTTTAATCGCTTCCAACAGAGGCAAGTTAATCTAGACTTGCCTAAAAGTATCCATAATCTCTTCCGTCCTATCCTTGGCTCCAGACGAGCCAACAGAAGATTCCTCAGGAGTGGATAGCTGCTCTGGATAAGGCACCCTCATCTTCTGAGTAGAGGGGTCGTCATGGCGGGAAAGGGGTGGTGGAAGGACGACATCCTCATTGTGGGTGCTTTTTTGTGAGGGAGAGTGGTGTGACTCTTCCTCGGGTGAGATGGAAGTCAGGTTAGGTGTGGAAGGGGAATTCTGAGATGTAACCGTAGGAGTGTTATCAGGCTTGTCAATCTTTTTTCCACTCCTCAATACGGTCACTGCTTGGGCGTGCTCCCTGAATACAACCCCCTTGCCCTTAGGGTTCTCCTCAGAAGAGCTAGGTAGCTTCCCCAGATCACGTTGCCTAACTGCCTCAGTAAGATGACCAATTTGGGATTGCATATCAGTAATCATCTTATTCTGAGATTGGATAACCATATTCTGATGCTCTTGCATTGCTTTCATCATGGCCTTCAGTTCATCCATCTCAGAGGGCTTATTCGGAAGAGGGTTTTCATAAGAAGGTTGGTATGTGGGCTGGGGAGGTAAGGGTCTTGTATTCCCTGAGTTAGAAGCATCAGCTTGCTTCCAAGAGAAGTTTGGATGGTTCCGCCACCCTGGATTATAAGTGTTGGAGTAAGGGTTATTGCGAGGGGGGCGGAAACCTTGGGCCACGTTTAAGTCGGCCTGAATCAACTCAGGGAATTAGGTTGCCTGATGGCACTCCGCAGTGGCGTGCGTTGTGCTTTGGCAAATGGAGCATTATCTTGAAGCCTGAAAAATAGAGGCTGCTTGTGGGTTCATGCTGGGGTTTGCTAAAAGCCTATCAAAGTTTTTATTCAATAGTTGAATCTGACAAGCCAAATCCTGAGAAGCCCCAGCTTCATGGGCCTCTATCTTCCTCTACAAGATTGATGGTTTTCTTTCTTGATATGCAGAGGATAGATGTATGGAGTTGTCGCTTAAAGTTTCAAATAATGCCCAGGCTTCATCCTCAGTTCTGGTCATGAAGGTTCCTGCACAGGCTGCATCAATGGTTTGTCTATGCCTTTCAGATAATCCGTTATAGAATCTTTCGACCAACTACCATCTTGGCACTTGATGGTGGGGGCATAACCTAAGAAGGTCATTAAAGCGCTCCCAAGTCTCATGAAATTGCTCCCTTTCCTGTTGAATAAAACCCATAATCTCTCTTCTGTAATGGTTGGTTTTACTCATAGGAAAATACTTTTTTAAAAATTCTCCCTTAAGGGTAGCCCAATCATTTACCCTTGCATCGAGGGTATGATACCAGTGCTTAGCCTTATCCTTTAAGGAGAAAGGAAATAGAGTCTTCATCAGGGCTTCATCAGTAAAGCCCTGGAGCTTCACCGTGGAACAGACCTCGGTGAATTCCTCCAAATGCCGGTAGGGGTCCTCCCGAGTAGTACCATAAAAAGAGGGCAATAAAGATATGGTACTGCTCTTGATCTCATACGGATTATCCCCTGCCGGTCGTCTTAGTGCTTGTGCAGGTTGGTTGGTAGGAATAAAATAGTCCCTTAGGGTCCTTTGTTGATTTGCACCTTGCTCAGCCGTTTCTTCTCTTTCTTCTCCTAGGTGAGCTCTCCTAAGAATTCTCTTAGGCTCAGGATCAAACACAAGACTACCCTCAAGAGAGCGTCTACCAAGCATACAAAACATAATTCAAAATTTTTTTATTAAGTCAAACCTCCACTCCAAAGATAAGTCAAAAGATCAAGATTTATCCCTCCGTTCCCACATAAGTGGTATAAGAGGGGTGTGGACTTCTTTATTGTGGATGTTGAATTAGTTAAAATAAATGGCCAAACAAGTTTTTCACTGCAATTAGGGCGAACCCTTCCTTTGAGGCAATGCGTATGCGGTGTCCCTTAACTACCCTTTTGTTCCTTTAAGGGGTGTCCCTCTCCGTGGAGTATCAAAACACTTGATCAAGAGATAGTATCACCACCACCATAAAGCACAATAGGAGGGTCTGTACCGATAAAGAGATCGGTGCCTAAAGCCTTAAGGGATCGAGCCTTAGTGCTGTGCCTAATGTGCATGCTCAGTGTCAAAAGTGTGCAACACATCGCAAATCTTTGTAATTTCTTTTGAAATCGCAGACAAGTCCCTTAGAATCAGATCAAATGTGAATTGCTTTTAGGGTTGAATTTGATTATTAGTTCCACTTTTAGTTATGTGACCACTGAATTAGTAAATTCAAACAATTTGGTGGTCTTGAATTTAAATTGGAATGCAAATGTGTGAACAGAAGCTGGATGCAAAAGTTAGAAAGATATACCTGGCTCCAGCAATCTTCGTACTACTATGCTTGCAATGCAATAATAAGATCTAATATGCTGCTCAATCACCCCTAAATACGCGCACCTAAGGGCATGCAACTTTTAAATAGGCAGCTCGATATTTTTTTTATTGGTTTTTAAAAGCAAGCAAGCAGAAAATATAATCACGCATGCACCAAAAATATTGTAAGCTCTAGTAGCTAAAGAATGCGGGGACAAACCCCCAAAAATTTAGCCCCAAATTACTACAAGGGCGAAAAGACAGAATTAAATTGTGACGACAGAGAATCCTCTGTGAAACAGGATCTTGGTCTCCTTTGTCTTTTCCTCGTGTGGCTTAACTCGTGGTTGCTGTCGCTGTTCTGTTGCGCTTCATCGCCTCGGCGGATTCCCTGCACAATAATCAAAATGATTAGATAATTTCGCAACTCAAAAGATTAAGAAACAATAAAGTAAATCTATTGCGTCGACTTTTCGCTTAGCATTATAGTATTTAAGTGGTGGAAAAATCGACTAATAAAAAATAATAAAAATAACCACTCGCAGAAGAGAGGGTCGTGTCCACAGGGAGGCAATGATGTAATCAATACTTAATTATTTAATGTTATTTCGGATAGTGCGAATCCCTATTCAAATCTGACTTAAAATGTGAAGGAAAGTAGATTTGCAATAACTTAAAAAGATAACGGTATAAGTGCAGTTTTCCCTCACAGAAATCCTCAATAAATTTAGGATGAATTCATGTAGTTTTCACATGATGTGTACTAAAGATAATTAGTACTTAGGTTAAGTCCAAAATCAATCTTTAAACTAGTTAATATCAATACTATGCAATTATAAAGAACTATGAGTGCTCGAACGCAATTCTGCCACAATATAATAATAATAATAAATCAAATTAGGTGACAATGGCATTGAATGTAAATTTTAATTAGGGGCAAAACAGGGCTTTTTTCCTCTCTCCTCCTTGCGAGAGAGGGAGAGCACCGCGGGGGTTGATGCGAGGCTTAAGAGGACGGCGAGGTCGAGATCTCTCCAGTGATGGCAGCGGTGGCGATGTAGGTAGCCTGCAGCGATGGCTGGAGCTCCAGCCTGTTGAACAAGAAGGCGGAGGTGCTACTGCGGTGCCTGCGGCTGGTGGCGTGCGGGGGTGCGCGCTGGTGCGCGGGCAGGCGCTTGCAGGCGTGCGGTCTGCAGGAAGGTGGAGGTGGAGCTCGCTGGTTTGCGCCTGCAGTGGCTGGAGGGAGAGGCGTGCGGGCGGAGAGGATGCGGGCTTACGCGCTGGTGCACGGGCAGGTGCTAGCAGGCGTGTGGTCCGCAGGAAGGTGGAGGTGGAGCGCGCTGGTTTGTGCCTGCAGTAGCTGGAGGGAGAGGCACGTGGG
The DNA here is from genome assembly GCA_037157565.1 of Thalassia testudinum. Lineage (NCBI taxonomy): Eukaryota > Viridiplantae > Streptophyta > Magnoliopsida > Alismatales > Hydrocharitaceae > Thalassia > Thalassia testudinum. Next base: position 22,901,473 of record JAZHRO010000026.1, on the reverse strand, counting down.
CAGAGAGGATGCGCCTGCTGTGGTGTGGGCGGAAGGTGATGCGGTGCACAGGAGGAGTGAGGTTTTTCCCGCAAGGGGGAAGAAGGCCACAGTGCACGCTTCTTCTCCTCTGGATGCACAGTGTCCGCGGAGTAGTTCCCTGCCTGGAGGAAGATGAAGATCAATCCCCAGTGCACCTCTTCTCTTTTTTATTCCTCTCTCTCCCCGTGTGCATGAGTTAAGGGATTTTCAAATCCCTTAACTATTTCTGGCCTCGTCAGTTGAAGGGCGGCGGAGGATTAACCCCATGTGCGGCGGGGGAGGGGGGAAAGAGTTGCAGCTGTTGGGGAAATTTATCCCCCCACCCTTGTTTTTTCTGCATTTTATTACCTGCACATAGAAACAATAAAATAATTAAGTTATAGAATGTTATAAACTTAAATCATGAGGCGTACAAATATTCTACAACTTAATTGCCATTATTAACACACCTAAACTGTATGATTAAATATACTTAGGCTTAATATTAATCTATTTTAATGGACTCATCAAGTACCTATTAATAAAGTATGCTTTTTTAGAGTTCTTTCACCATTTTGGACACACCCAAAATGATAACTACAAGCCAAACTTAAGCCTTGGCAAAAATTCCTTAGATTCAAAATGAATGCTTCAAGGTTAATTCATGCAGCTAAAATTTATAGAAGTTGTACCTTTGGACTTTTTCAAATAGAGTGTGAAGAATCTTTGTCAACAATAGTTAATAAAGAGGTTGCATGGATTCCTTAAGTTACTATAAGGCATCAATCAATGGCAAAGAAATAATTTATGTTGTCACTTGAATGCAAACAAATTAATTTTGGCTAAAAAAACATACTTTATCAATTCTCCTTTAACAAGCATTCAAAACCATATTTTTTACCCTAGTGATATAAGCTATTTTAATTAATTCAATTCATGAACTTTCATCACAACCTCTTAAGGATGTGATCACATTTTTGCACGATTTGTTAAATTAGGGTTTTAAGTTGTTGCAACGCATAAAAACGGATTCGCTTTTAAAATTTGTAAGACTTAGATAGGGGAGTATCTAGGGTCGTCTAAGGAGGCAATATGCTTGCAATCAAATCTCTTGCTTAGAAAATAAATCTCAAATTTCTTTTTGGTTTTTTCAATATATCATTTTTTTTCTATTTTGTAATTGAAATAACAAGGATTTCAAATTAATGATAACTACTCTTAATAGTAACCCTAGGTGACAAGAGCTACCTTCCTTCTAAGCTCACCCTAGGCACGTGAAGGCCTAGGGTAATTAGAGAGGGAGGGAAGTGAGTGCACAAAAGGAAAATTTAAATTGCAATCAAGACAAACAAATCTAATGAAGGCAACTTGTATAAAATTGAGGAATTGTTTAACAAGAATCTAGCAGAAGAATGCTTAAACTACTAGAATTGAAAATACATGTAATGAAAACACAAAAATCCTTTGAAATGATGGTGAAGATGGCTAGGCTCTTGCTCCAATTGCGGCTGCTCCCGCAATAAAAAAGAGCTCCTCTTTCTCCTTGCAAAATTTTTCAAGGTGTAGCTTCCTTGGCAAACCCTGAAGTAGGGGGCGTGCCAGGGCTTTCCTCCAAGGTGGCGTGGAACACCTCTAAGCTCTCCTCCAATGATGGTTGTATACCACCCTCAAGACCTCCTCCATAGGTATTCCTTTCCTGGCTTCTCCTTTGGCTGGCGTGGGCACAAGAGTGAAGGGAAGAGGGGAAGGCACCAAAGGGGTAGAGTGTCCCCTTAATCTTCTTCATCTTCTTCTTCTCTCTTGGGCGTGAGCTATAGGTAGAATATAAGAGGTATTTTGCTAGCCAAGGATGATTGTAAGGTGGTGGGTGTTGGTCTTTTTATAGGGTAGGATGAGAGGGTTAAGGTGATTCTTGAGATGGATGGCTAAGATGGGAAGATGGGGGTGGTTAGGTGATCCTAAAGCTAAGGGGAGTTGGCACCACCTAAGGGATGTAAGGGGGGTAGTTATGGGTGGCCAAGGGACACCTAAAAGTGGCACCAACCATGGAGAGGTGCCATGGGTTGGCGCCAACTTCTAGGCTTCTAGAAGGGGGTTGAGGTGGATGGTGGATGTGGCTTGGAGGGGTTATGTGCAGGGTGGATATGGGGGATGAAGTTGGCACCAAAAAGGAGGGTGGTTAGGGTGGTTTTTGTGATTCCCTACTCGGAGGGGGTGAGATCAGCGTGACGTAAAAAATGTGGAATATAATGTAAAGCAATCTCACAAAAATTAATCACACAAGGTACACAATTATTTTTAGGTGGAAACCCAAACCGGGCGAAAACCACCACCAAACCCTCTCTAGTTAGGATTTTCCGATCAACCAAGTTGATCAAATCCACTAAACGAATCACTTTAAATGAGGGTGATTCAACCTCAATTACAGCCATGCTACAAGTGCGAGGGTAGCGTTCCTCAACCCCTTCTCTTCACGAGAAGGATTTTGTCCCTCGAAGGAGACGGGAATTCGCAAGGCGAATACCCAACCAAATAACAAAGATAAAATAAAAAATAATCCTATAGAGCCAACAAAATAATTTTTAACCTAAGCTTCTATAGGAATTAGGAAACTCCCCTTTGCAAGGAGTGCGTCGGATCGATGACGCAGGTGCGTGAGCCATGCGACGGTGCAACGTCGCTCTTGTGAACTACGGTGGGAGAGCGGGTGCGCAAATGCTTGATGCTCTCTAGATGAAGAACTGGAGCTTGGAGAGCAAGAGCTTGCTTCTTAGGATCAAGAGACACAAAATGGTGTGAAAATGTATTACTTGGTGTGTCTTAATGTGTAAGAGGTTCCTCTCTATTTATAGAGGCCTTAGGAAGGCTTTGGAAGGCTTAGAAAAGCTCCCATAGTCGTTGGGTGCAAAGCCCAAGAGAATCAGGCCGAAATCAGGAACAATGATTGCACTGACAGGCTTATCAGACGTCTGATCCTGGCATCAGACGTCTGGAAGATCACTTTAAGACGTCTGAAAATAAGGCCAGATGTCTGATTTTGGGCAGGTCTCTTCCTGATTTGAATCAGATCTAAACAGGGTTCTAGCACAAGTCCATCAGACGACATATAGGACGTCTGGCACTATGTCTGGATGTCTGGAAACCTACTTTTTTGTGGGAATGGATTTCCAAGAGAGTGCAACGGCTAGGAAATCTCTGAAAAGAGATTTTGGGTCAGCCGAGGCAAAATGGTCATCTATCAGACGTCTGGAAAGGCCTAAGGACGTCTGATAAGGCTCTAACGGTCATATCCTTGGGTGTTTGCTAAGCCAGCCAACGGTCCACTAATTGGACGTCTGGCAAAGTCATCAGACGTCTTCTAAGACGTCTGGTCTAAGGTCTGGATGTCTGATTTTCATCAGACAACTAAAAAGTTCAACCTAAATGTTATTAGACGTCTGAATCAACAGTCAGACGTCTTAAAATATATTATCAGACGTTTGATTTTGGAATTAGACGTCTGGAAATGCTGTTTGAACCCTATATTAGTTTTCTAAGTTTTCTACAGAAAACCTAAGTATCCTAGGGTTGTGCCGGTGTTCCTAGGACTACTATTAGGGTACTTTGAGGCTCTTTAACATGAATCTAAGTAACAAAAATAAAGAGCAACAAAAGAAATGAAAAATACAAGGAGTACAAGAGAAGGAAATCTATCCTATTCTTCATCTCCTTCCTTCTTCAATCTATCGCTCCTCGCGAATCTCCTCTGTTTTCCATCAAGCTCCTCCAATCCATCCTGGATGCGAGCTCGAACTCCGTCTGGTCACGTCTCCATTTGCAATTCGCCTGACATCTAAGACTCCAAGTGCAAATGTTAAATGACACGTGTTTTGTTATCATCAAAACAAATGATCGTGGTACTCTAGCACCAACAGTTTTGGCGCCAACATCTATGTGCCTTTTGGTGGTGATTGAGGGGTGAAGGGTGGTGAAGAAGGTGGCGCCAACTTGAGTAGAGGTGGAGCTAGCTAGGTGGACTTGAGTTTATTTAGTAAATGGAGCTAGCTAGGGTTAAGTTATGGTTGATGGATGGCCAAGGAGCTGGATGCTAGGTTAGCTAGTAGTGGAGTGGGGGAGTAGGCATGTGGAGCTTAGGGTTTGAGGAGAGGAGCTGGATATGAAGAGTCTGGAGCTGAATTAGAGCTGGTAGCTACTAAAGAGGTCAACATGGGGCTACTCTAGCTGGCTTAGCTTGCTAGTTCTTTGCTAGTTGTTAAGCCAAGCTAAAGTGAGCTGGCTTCTTTTGAATGGAGCTGAGGTGAGCTGGGTTTGGTGCTCCCGGGGAGGATTGAGTTGGTTGAGACAGCTAAGGTAGCTTAGCTCAACTAAGTTGAGCTAAGCTGAGTCCCCGGGAGCTAGACTTGAGCTTCCTGAGCTGAAATGAATTCATCTTCAGCTGGCTGGAGTTGAGTGGAGCTGGATCAGGCTGATCCTAAGCTGAGGTGAACTCCAGTCAACTCAACTGAGCTAGCTAGAGCTCCCTGTGAACTTACGGGAGATGAGATGAGCTAGACTTAGCTAAGTTGAGCTGGATCTGAGCTAACCTGAGCTAGAGTGAGCTGAGATGAGCTCTCTTGAGCTGCCATTCAGCTGAGATGAGATGAATGGAGCTAGGATGAGCTGACCCTAGTCCAAGTGAGTTGGATCAAGTTGAGTTCCAGCTAGTTTGAGCTTCTCCTTCACCTGTTGCCTTCCTGAGTGCTAGGGTGGGATCTGTATATCTATTCATCCCTAACACTCACGAAAACAAATTAAAAAGCCAATAAAAATTAAATGCATGCCTAACCTAATTTATGACTAAATGTAACCCAAAAATCTGTTTGCGAAGCAAAACCCTAAGAGCTAGGATTGTTTTAATGCAAAAGAATGATGATAAACTAGCATTTATCAGGATGTTACAATTATATCTATTACATGCAATTATATAACCTTTTCAAATGCATTGAAGCTTGTTATTTAGGATTTTTAGAGCTAATGCAATAATCTTAACTTATGTATACTTTTGCTCATCTTGTTTTATTATCTCATAGCTGCATCTTTTGGTGACTTTAGATTTAAGGGTTCAACTAAAATGTCTGATTATCAAGATCCTCTATAAAAGGTTGCTTATTCGAAGGATGTATCAACATCCCTATTTTGATGGCATTGATTGCTATGTCATCCTAGCATAATTTAAAACCAAACTCAACCTAATGAAGTAGATAGGATAAGTATGGGTCGATCTCATGAGGAGGGAACGATGAAGGTAACTAAGGAATATTAGACGAATTCCTACTTACTTTAGACCTTGGGATGTGTGCAAACTCTAAACTAATGAGACTCCTAGGAACAACTTAAAATAGAGCTCGCAAACTATGTATCAAACAAAGAAAAATCCTAGATAAATACCTAATGGTTTATGAAAAATCCCTAAAAATTACCCTAGACTCCAAAAACCTAAAATAACTACCTTCCAAAAATTACAACCTAACTCTAAGTAGATTGACCCTAAAAAATCCAAGAAGTCACTAATAGAAATCCAATTATAAAATTGATATCCATGCACTTTATGAAATTTAGGATTTTTTATACTCCAAATATGACCAAAAAATTTGGTAGGTAACCAAAAGACTTAATGAAAACCAATAAAAGGCTTTTAAAAATTATCTATCGAGTCTAAATGGGGATAAAATTAGCTTAAAGCGTGACTCCTAAATCTAACACTAGAATAGTATTTAATTTTTATCTTTTTTCCAATAAATAATATGACCATGAAATTTGGTATAAAACCTAATGACTACAAAATTAACCTATTGTAATTTTTTTATAATTTGTAATGATGGAAAAATGTGCAATTAATTTTCTAACTAACATGAAAACCAATGCAAACACAAATGAACTAGAACTAATGCAAACCAATGAAATAACAACTAATTGCAATGTAGAAAGTCTAAATTCATCAAAAACTAACTAATTTACGTGTGAATAAAAATAAAAATGGGATGAGAAAACTAATCCTAATGGTGTGGAAGTCTGTTGTTGATTTAGAGCTTGTCCATATCAATGTAGTCCCTATCTATCATGTAGGAGAACTTGAGAATACGTGCATTCACACCTTTAACCAAGGTTGGCTTTCTCGTCGATGCAAATGATGCAAAGATGCTACATAGTCTCCATAGACAAAAAGGAGATAGAGAGGGATGAATGGCCAAAGGAAGGTGGTCGAGATAGAGGAGAAGAAGATCCCTCTTAATGGTGGCCTAGAGGGGTATTTATAGAGGTTGAGAGCCTTTAGAATGATCCCCAAAACAATCAAAATTCATGACCAAAGGATACAAGGGTTGTTTTGGAGTCAAGACAACTCCTAATCTCACTAAAATTCTAATTTTTGGCCATTTATTTTATATATATGCCACCACCTAGACTTAGATGGGCCTATTTCTTGATTTATCTCTTGATCCATGCTCTCAAATAGTCCCAATAACATAGAAATAGGCCAAAGGGAGTTTTTCTTGATTTTTCTTTCTTTTCTCTTGCTCATCATTTTGCATGAATGCCCTTATAATTTTGCATTTTCTTTCATGCCATCTCTTTTTCATTCCTGATGCTAATTCTTAGGCATTTACATCAAAAATATGAAAATATAAAATTAGTTATGATATATGAAACATATGCTAAATATTTACTCTAATCATACGAACAAACGAGAAAAACTAACAAAAATAAACATGAAATATAAAATGTTAAAGAACCCATCACACATGATAAAGAGTCAAAACAAATAATGATTGTTATACAAGATTGCTACAATTATCAAATAATTTTGCTAATTATTTAGTATTTTCTTATGGTTTAATTGGATATTTTAGTATAATTCTGGATTTTTTTTTGATGTTTTCTTATAAGGGGTGTTTAATTAGCTGTACTTAAGTATTATTCATTAGAAGTAATGAATTTGATAGATTGTATTTGCATTTGCTAGTCTGGTTGCAAGTTTGTAGGTAATGTTTGATTAATTTCATATGTCAAAGAACTTGGTATTTTTGACATGAAATGGAATCTCACTTTTTTATTGCATTACAACCGAAGCAAATCCATAAGATAGATTTTAAATATGAATCATTCGTCACATATTTTTTTTGCTTCAAGATGTCCTTAGTCGAAGTGGAAAAAGCATATTGGACCACAACAAAATAGCATAACGGCGGAAGTAGCCAGGTCTGAGAGAATGATATTCTTTGGTTCTTATTTTTGTTACTGGGAGGTTATTTTGGAGATTCTAATTACAGAAGAGGTGACCATAAGAATTAAATTTTGCATTGATAGAGGTCATGATTGTGATAATTTGGCTTCTTACCCCGTACGTTCTCTATTTGCTACTTAGTGTCCCCCCCTCCATCGTCTTTACCTTGATAGACAAGTGTTTTTTATTTCAATTTCCAACTTCTTTAATTCGTGCCGCATGGAGTATGCATACGTGGCGGTAATTTAGAGGTACATTGGCCTCTCTAGTGATAATCAAATATTAGAGAAGATCCGAACCCGTCTGTGTACGTTAAGCTCCAGTTCGTTTCAACTTCAAAAATAAATGTACGGTAGCGCAAAGCTCATTGGTAGCAAATCACATGATAAATTATATCAACCGTCAAACATGGGTTTACATTGATAGATCCTCGTTAGGGCCTCTAGTGAATCTGCGGTCTTACAAACTTGTAAAGCTTCCATGTATTTTGCCACAATTAAGAACCACTTCACCAACATATATCTATTTCTGTTTGAAAGCTAATGCCTGCATGATATTCCTTCTACCATATAATTGAAAATGGGCATTTCGTTGTGAAAGGAAAAGGGCAAGCGATTGCTCGCCAGGGTGTGAAACAGCGGGTGTAACCTTTGAACTTAGGCAGAGGAGGTACACGTTTGATCTCTCCTGCTCTATAAGGAATAATTCTGTGGGTGAGAGTACCGTCCTTCCCATCTTACCCTTGAATATGCTCCATAAGTCCTGAGTCATCAAAGAAAGCAAAAACGGCAAGCGATTGTGCCATGAGCAGATTTCGTTGAATGGCGCAATACCAAAGCCAAAAATAGAGAAATATCTTATTACATATGTTTCTTACTCAATAAAATATACCGATGAATTGTGATGATTTCCAGCACAGACGGAACACTTACTTGGGTCCACCTGCCCAAATGGCTACAGTACACAGCATGCCTTATTTCGATCATTTACAATCCCAAGACAAAATAAATTAAGAATGGACCATACCTTTTTTTTTTTTTCTTTTTTTTACTTGTGCATAGTGCCAATGGTCCAAACGTTGGGGGACGGTGGTGCCTTTGTCAAACAATGGACACTTCCTGCCTTGGTTTGCGAATTGCGAAGATAACGACGTTTCGGTTTCTCGTGATTCTACTTAACCTAACAACTAAATAAGACATTAAATCTTTGTTCATTACACTATAGGATATATAATGACACGTATTTCGGCAATAGATTCATGGGGCAAAAATAGAGAAAGACTACAAGGTTTCTTCGAAACTGTCCAAAAACAAATTAGGAGAGCTACTACTGTTGGGGTCGGGGCGGGGGGGGGGGGGGGGGGGGGGGGGGGTGGGCTGGGGCGGTGTCGGGGTGGTGTGGGGGGATATCCAACTAAAGGCAAATTTCGGATAGAAATTTTCAACAAAAGAAAAAAAGAAAAAAAAAAAAGGAAGAGGAGGGGAAGTTGGTGTCGCCCTCATGCCTCATTGACTATAGATATAAATTAATCTACTCGTAGATATGGTGTCACTGATCATAGGTGCAAATCTAGATTTGTTCCTTTGTTCACTTTTAAACTTTCTACTTGTAGGGGCACTCGTAAGTGCAAATCTAGATTTGTTCCTCTGTTCACTTGGGACCAATCTGAAAGCGTTAGGTGACAGGGCACCATATTCCTGATTATAAGATCGATAATGGCCCCACTGGGGCCATGACCTTTTTCATCGGCACAGATTTTGGATGGTGATCTTCCAGGAGTCATCATGAGAGAACTGCCCTTTATCCTCGAGAGATGGACACACGCTACGCGTGCTCCTTTCACTAAGCATGCTCTTTTTGACCCAAAAGCCAAATGATGTAAACAAGGTTTGCTCTCTTCATCCTATTCACTTTTGACACATAAGTTTCTTTTGGACGTGGGGTAAAATTTGCCTCACGTTTAGGATAATTTATAAGAATGGAAAAATTTATTCTACACATGCAGATCTTTATACACTTATCTTTATGCAATCATCGCTTGAACTATTTTTATATATAATATAACTCATTAAAAATATAATTTCACTATTTATCTTATTCATGACCTCACATCTAAATAAAACCTTACAATAATTTTGCAATGACACCGTGACAATCTTAATTTAACAACTCCCTCTTCTTTTCGGTCATGCTTATAAGAATATGATTTTACCTATAGCAAAAGACTTACAACTTTAGTGAACATAACTAGTTATATGTTATTTGTTTGCGGGAGAATCAACTACCACCTTATGATATGGCCCCAAAATCGATTTGGCCCCTATTATTTTAAAAAATATCATTTCATCTATCAAGGCTTTTTTTTTATAATAAAACTATCCCCTCTTTTAATAATTTGAGACGAGAAGCAAAAAAATTACCCCCTCAATCCATTTTTCCCTACTCCACGTGTACACCTTTCTACCTTGCTGCCCGCTCCATCACACTTGAGTTATCGAAAAAATATAATACTAATATATATAGGATTATATAATGAACTGGTATTAGAACGGCTAAGATAAATATGTTGATGAACCAAAGCTGCTTTGATTTTATGCACTTAAATAATTGGATATCCAGTAGTTCCATATTGGGTAAACAAAAAATTGAAAGTATTTTTGTCAACAGTTAATGGCTTTCATCTTGAAATAACAAGAGAGGAGGTGATTCGATTAGAGATGAAGACTACAGGGGACCAAAATGGTACCCTTTCAGAGTAGAGGGGCACATCGATTTAGGGACTAGTTGAGTTTTTCTCTATTTGTCTCATGGTAGGTGTTCTGACTCAAAAGCTGAAATATTTGGAAATAGATCATTTGGAGTTGATTTAGTCGTTAGATGATGGATAAACAAGTTAATAGTTGGATGATTTTGTTACAGTTGACTAAGCTTAGGCAAGTCAAGTTGAAAAACTACAGTGGAATCTATCGAACTTGCTAAATTCTCGTTCCCTTTTTTGCACCAGATTCACTTACCTTGGAATGTAGAAGTCCCAAAGAAAAGGGAAGGGAAAAGCGATGCAAAGTATAAAGCAAAAATGTGGATAAGTCCCTTTATTTATGCACTTGTACATACACTCCTCCCAAAAAAATATATTCACGAAAATGTAGACATTGATTCAAGCAATGAGAGGCTAAATATGTAGCTTATGGTTCGTTAAATGTTTTACTAGTATGAATAAATAATGATTTCTTGTGACACTTGATACTCGTGTTATTTTATAACCTTAGATCAGGCTATATGGGATAGTCTTAGGTCTAGGATTTAGTTATATTATAACCTTAATAAGTTATCATAGGATAAAATAAGATTAGAGGAAAGCCAGTTCATTGTTATCATTTGATTCATAATCTTAGTAATTGTCATCTCAATATGTTAAACCTTAAGTAGTGGCATGATTGGTAGAACTTGTATCCTTTTCATTTTTCACATTTGGATTTCATTTCCTTGCTTCCATGTTAAAAATCAATTTCCATGATTGCAGTTTTTAATGTGCACTCATTTTTAAGTTTTTTATTGCGTGCTTAAATTTAGTGAAAAAATTTATAGTAGAAAAAAAAGATAAAAATCATTTAGAAAATAGGTGTCAAAATTTAAGAAATCATCTTTGGACCATGCACTATTTGATTTTTATGGAATTATAGGGTTAGTACATTTGCACTAAATTTTGTATTATTATTTGTTGTTGACAAGGGAAGAAAAGTTTAGCCCATCAGGCAAAGGCCTACGAAGCCTTTAGCCTAGGCAGAAGTAGGTCTAGAGCCTAGAATCTCACAGTGACCTAGCCATATGAGCCAAGCATGAGTAGCCAACATGGTCGTTTGACTTCCGCTAAGCGGATCCCTAAGTAAGCCTCCACCTGAGTTTTCCAGATGAGGAAAAGAGTCACCCAAGAGGCTCACTAAGATTTGCCACATAAGATCCAAAGCTTCTCAACTCACTTAGTTGGATCGACTGCCTAGCCTATCAAGTAGCTAGGTGACAAAACCAGATAAGGCAGTGGAGAAAAGTAGCAGCTAGAGAATCGGAGCAACAACATCAGAGTCTACTTGATCATGAAGCCCCCTCTTTTGGTCCTTTTTGTTTATGTTGTTCTTTTGTTATAGCTTGCATGCCAGGCATAACATATGACATGCTTTGTGCAACCTCTATGAAGGTTGCGCCTTTGGTGGTTGGGAAAGCCTAAAAAAGGCTAATAGTTGGATGCAAGTTGTCCCCCCAACCTTCGTGCATGACGCATGTACCTCGTTGAGGAGGTAGCCTGAGAGGGCTCTCCTAGGGAGACGCATGTCTCATACCCTATAAAAGGGAACCTTGTATTTAAGAGGAGCCATCTCAATTGAGCTATCTTGTACTCAAAAGACACACAATATTGTGATAGTAAAAATTTTGAGGGTTAGAGCCCATACCCTGATGTACACTCACTGTTGTAGAATTGGATAACAAATTTTCGAGTGCTAGTGTAGTTTGATTTTTCTCATACTCATGCTTATTGTCTTGATTAGGTCCTTCAACCTCGATTAGTTGGTGCCATGAAGTGACCCCAGGGGTCGTTGTGGGATTTCTGACTTCTCAGGGTGGCCTCAATAAATTTTTCACATTTCAAGATGAACACCGAGGGTGGCTTTATCATTTTCAAGACCCCAGGGTACCTTTTGAAATTTTTTCATTCCCATTAGTGTGCATGGAAATTTTCTGTGTATTTATTCAAAACTTCGAGGGTCTTTTCAAGATTTCCTACGTGCTAGTTGATGGGAACACTATCATGAGCCATAACTAGCTCAATTTGATCTGATAAAGTCAATAAAAGCTTTTACATATCAGTTAGAAGGTTTCTTAGGCAAGTTGAGTTGTTTTAAGAAGAGAAGAAGAATAACATGGTTATTTATGTAATTTTACCATCTTATCATTGATTGCACCGCAAAAATACACCTGCAAGTGTGTCGTGTTATGCTATTTCCTAGCATTACCAGTGCATATTAGGTTTCCATAGTCGCATTTGTAAAAATACATGCATGCATGCATTTAATTGAGAGGGGAGGAGAGTGAAATAAATGGCTTTGCAATTAACATTTTTCCTCAAGTGCATCTTTGCAAAATTCACCATCTTTTTATTTTTATTTCTACTTGACTTTGAATTCTTCCCACGGCTGCATGGCATAGCTGGACCTTCCTCCTCGCACCATGCTCTGCAACACCTCTCCCTGCCAGCCGCATGCAGCCTCTCCCTGCCAAGCCATGCACAGCCAGGGCATGGCTGTGCATGCTTTCTTCTTCTTTAAAAAGAGCATGGCTCCTTTGTAAAGGGCCTGGTCCCCACGAAAAAAAACCAACACAGCTTCTTCTCTAGGACGCCATCTCCTCCCTCTCTCCATCCATACACAGGCCCTCCTCCTCTGAGGAGACACTCTGCGGGCAGGAGAACCTCACAGTGGTGCACAACCACCACTGTGAGTCCACCACCGCCCAGCTCATCAGAGAGCCGGTGGGCGTGGTGGCATTCTTTGTTTCAACTTTTCAAGCCATTTCAGGCATTGGAGCAGGAGCTTCAAGCTTTGAAGCTCAAAGCTCTACACGCAGCAGCAGCCGCAAAGCCCCTCCAGCGCACACCTGCAGGCTGCCTTTGCCTCCAGCGCGCACCTGCAGGTGGCCACCCCTCCCGCTTCTTCGTGCTGCACTCATCTTTCCGCCTGCAACCGGCCATCGTGTGCCCCTCCAGCGGCCGGCCAAGCTTCACCGCGCATCCCAGGCAACACTCGCAGGCCATCGTGCGTCCTTGCAGCAGCCGCTCCAGCCCTTTCTGCGCACGCCTGTAGGCGACCTCGCCCCTCTCCGCGTGCCCTGTCGCGAAACGCTCTCTGCAAGCCAGCAGCCGGCACAGCTTCTCCAGCGCGCGCCAACCACTCCAGACCTCCCTGCTCTCACGGCACCGGGCGTACCCGGTCGCGCGGCTCGGCCATGCACTGTAGCCACTGTTCACGCCAGTCAGTGGAACACTATGGCTACAGTGCGGTGACCGGTAAGTTTCTCACTTAACCGGTCACCCGGCGCACTGCAACCGCTGTTCGCCCGCACCCACGTCCAGCCCCGCGCCTGCTCCAGTGCCCGCCCATGCGTCTGCGTGCGGCCCTCTGCCAGTGCCCTCTCCCGCCCGCGTCTTCACCCGTGTGCATCTACGTGAGCCCGCTCCAGCTCTCCGCGCAGCACTGTGCGCTGCGGTCCTCTCCGCGCCCATCTCCCTCCAGCGTGCGCTCATACGCGCCTGCGGGCGCACGTGGAACCATCAGACGATGCCTGAAGCTTCAGACGCCTTAACCCTCCAGCCTTCACTCCAGCAATCTCCCTCCCTCTCTCTCTCTCACAGCACTCTCTCACTCTATCTCTGCACACACACACTCACACTCTCGCACACACACACTCTCACTTAAATAGTATTATATACATATATATATACATATATACGTATACATATATATATTGATATATATACATATATTTATATACATACATACATATATATATATATATACTTATATCTATATATATAATAGTATTTATATAACTAAGTATTAGTATACATACATATATATATACTTATATATATATATATACATACATATTTACATATATACATATACTTATATATGTATACATATATATATACATATATATACACATATACTTATATATATATATATATATACAAATATACATACATATATACATATATATCTATAACTATATATACATACATATATATATATTTATCTACATATATCTATATATACATATATTACTATATACATACAGATATATATATATATACATTTATATACTCTATATAAATATATATATATACATATATCTATCTATACATATATTTACATATCTATATATATATATATATACATATATACATATATATAAATATATATATATATACATATATAAGTACATATATTCCTATATATTTATAACCATACATACATATAGATATATTTACATATATACATATATATATATATTTTCACATTTCTTACTATACGTGGTATTGCAGGAATATCTGCACCAGTTGTTGATATTCCCTGATACACGTGTACAGAAAGCGTGTTCACACTCATCTTCCGCCATCCACCTTACACTCCACGCAGCACCTCGTCTTGTTGGTTGCGTCTTTCTAGACGACGACCGACTCGACACCGTGCTACACTCCACCTCTGCCTCCACCCCCACCCCTTTATACATATATAGTATATACATATATATCTATACTATATTTACTTTATTTCTATTTCTCTTGCATGCCAATAAAAAGATAAAAAAATATAAAAGAGAAAAGATAATCCTTGACTTGCAGGTATTCCGTTTTGCGAATAGCAAGACCTGTTTTGAAACCCTGATTTGGCTCAAAGCCAAGAACTTAATTTTGAGGGTGTGCCTCAAGGACAAGAATTATCAGAAAAAATCTAAATAGAAAAATGCCAAAAACACAATAAACGAACAGAAGAGACTCGTTGTAGGAAAGGCATAGAAACTTGACTTCTAACCCCACTTCCCTGAGTTCGACCCTGGGCCTAAAAGTGACCAAGATAAAATCAAGTAGGTCAGGTAAAAAAATTTTGTAAAGAGATGGTTAGGTTCGATTTAGGTTAACCACTATACACACTTCAACGATAAAATCACCATATTAACACACCTATCCGGGTCCTGACCATAATCATTTCTGGCACCGTTGCCGGGGAAGTGCGCCTTTAAGTAAGTTTTTACTCCATTCTTGTAATTTTTTCTCTTCTCACACCCTTCTCTTCACGGGTGTCTCTGTTTTTGGTGTGCAGGTAAACCTGTTGCAAGGAGAAGACAGGCAGATGAAGTTGGAGACGTGGGCAGATCTAAGGCGGGAACGAGAGCGTGAAGACGTCGACACTGCACTGGAGCTCCACATACGTTGCTGTACAAGTAAGTCTTTCTTTCTTAGCAACCTAGGTTAACTTGTAACCTTAGTAAAAAAAACTAAAACCTAAAAAAACTAGAAAAACTTCTTGGATCTCTTGGGGCAAGTGGATTAAAATTCACTTGTTTGATTGATTGCCTTTACTCCCACCGCCCCTGGATTTCCCACAAAACTTCGCATAGCGAAAATCCAAGAATCTTGATTCTTGGATTTTTCACCGTGTGAAGTATTCTTTGAGGCAAATAAAAAGATTGATTGCCACCCCTCTTTGCCTCATTTACCTGCAAATTCAGGATCACCTTTTTGGTGGGGAGACTTGGAATTGAGTTGATTCCAACCCCACCATGACTTTTCAACTTGCCTAAGATTCGATCCCGAATACTTCAACCCCAACAAATTGATTTTCTTTATCTTTTGGTTGAGCCTTGTGTGTGGACATCTTTTTGGTGATTGGGAGAACTTGAATTGAAGTGCTTTGGCTCCCTTTCACACTAATCTAAAACTGATTCGTGCATCCACACATAGAAATTTTCATCTAGGGAAGCCCATTGCATTTTAGCATGCATTAACCAACTGACATTGAAGAAGGGTTTGTTGGGCTTAGAAGAAAACTTGTATTCTTGCAAAACTCGGAGATTGGTTGAATTGGTAATTCAGCGAAATCCTAAAATCTATACTACTTAAGGCTGAACTCTAAAAATCATTCACCAATTAAAAACTTCAATTCGGGGAGATTTCCCTGTTGCATGCTTCGAAAAATCAATCACTTGGGCATTACCCGTAAACAACGCCCTTCACATTCCAAAAGCACTTGATCCTAAGCCTCTAAATAAAATTGATAGCAACTTGACCCTTATTAAGGATTGGAGGTCTAACTATTTGCGTGTAGCGCCTACGTGTTGGTGAGGGTTCCCGCATGCTATTAGGTGTCTAAGACTGGGGCAAACGGCCTTTCAATCTGGCCCGGTGGTTCCGCGGTGCTCGAATTCGGTTCTGTAGTTCGTGATAGTAGGTAACTTAGATCTTTAGGTCTAAGGGCACACTATAGAGCTTAGGAATTTGATTGAATTGATTTGTCATCAAGTGTACCTTTGCGGCGTCATTTCTCTCATCACTTTTCCCTTCTTATCTCCCTAATTCTTCCTGCAATAGTGCATGTTTGGGAGGAGGTCACAAAACCCTGAACTATTTGAATTGCCTGATAATTTTAGAAAAGGAGCCGAATCGTCCACCTCCTCCACAAACATGGCTGCACGCCCACCCCCAAATCCGGAGGGAGGAAACCGCCCTCAGAACCCACTAGGTGGTGGAGCCTTAGATCCCATAACCCACCTCTAAGCCCAAATGGAAATGTATAATGAACAGATTGAAGTCATTAAGGAAACATTGGAGGAAATGCAGAACCCTCCCGAATGGGAGGAGCCTAGGTCTCTTAGCTCCTATCAGAATCCCGCTGCTACAGAGACCATAGGACAAATTCGAATCCCCATGGGCAGGGATGACTTTGAATTAAAACCTAACATAATTGGCCTGATAAATTTTCACTTCCATGGTCTTGCAAGTGAAGATCCTTTTCTCCACTTGGAAGACCTAACTCGATTAGCTGAAACTGTTAAACCAAGAAATATCAGGTTACCTATAGTCCTCATGAAAATGTTCTCGTTTTCATTGCAGGATAAAGCGTCGCGGTGGTTACTGATAGCGAAATACGCGTGATTTGTAAAAGCAGTTTTTTAACGTCGTTGTAACACGCGAATCCGCTTTCGCTTTTAAAATTTATATCCTAGATAGGGGAGTATCTAGGGTCGTCCAAGGAGGCAAAAATTGCAATAATGATTCTCTTGCTTGGAATACAATCTCAACTTTCTTTTTAATATTTTTTAATATGTAATTTTTTTTGTTTTTGAACTAAGGCAACATGCGAAATTATGGCGGGAAAAGTGTTTACACTTCCAATTAAGTAAACTACTCTAAAGTGGCAAGTAGAGCCTCTCCCTAAGCTCACTCTAAGCAAGTGGAGGCCTAGAATAATTAGGGAGAGGAAGTGAAGAATGCTGAAAATAAGCAAATAGAAATGCAAACAAGATATGCGAAGAAGGCAACTAGATAATTGATAAAGTGTTTAACAAAAATGCCTAGTAGAGGAATGCTTCTACTACTAGATAATTGAAATAAAGAAAGAAAACACAAATCCTCTAAATAGATGGTGAAGAAGAGGGCTTCTTGCTCCAAGGTTGGTGGCTCCCAAGCTTGAAAAGAATCCTTCAACTCCTTCCTTACAGAACTCCGCCAAGGTGATGACCTCCAAGGCAAGCACTAAGGGGGCGTGCCCTAAGTTTCTCTCCAAGGGTGGATGTCCACCCTAAGCTTTTCTCCTTTGCCTGGCCGTCCTCCTTGAAGTGGGAGAGTCCTCCTCCTTGGCGTGGCTCAAGTTGAAGAGAGTGGGGAGAAGAAGGCACCAAAAGGGCTGGTGATGTGCCCCTTTAATCTCCTTCTCTACTCCTTCTTCTTGGCCGTAGGTATAGGTGGTTTATGTAGAAAATATCTAAGGGAGGATGCTCCAAAATGGTGGTAGGTGGTGGCTTTTTATAGAATAGGATGGGGGGTTAAGGTGCCCCTTGAAATGGAGGGCTAGGATGGAAGGATGAGGGTGGTTGGTGATCCTATGGCTAGGGTGAGTTGGCGCCAACCCAAGGGGTGTCAAAGGGGGTGGTTATGGTGGTGTTGGTGTCTTTTGGTGGTGGAGAGACACCCCCATGTTGGCGCCAACATGGGGTCTTCTAGAAGGGGAGTTAGGTGGATGGTGGAGATGGATTCAAGGGGGATTGTGTGGTGGAGATGAGGGGGGATTTTGGAGGGAAAAGTGGCGCCACTAAGGGGTGGTTATGGGTAGTTTTTGGCGCCACTTTTAGGTGTCTTTTGGAGGTGGTGGGTAGGTTAGGTTGGTGCCAAGTAGGTTAGCTTATGTGGAGCTTAGGTGGAGCTAGTTGGGTGGAGTTGGTAGGTGGGTTTTTGGGGTGGTACAAGCCAAGGAAGTTGGAGCATAGTTAAGCTAAGCTACGCTAAGCTAAGCTAGATTAGCTAATGGAGGAGTAGAGGAGAAGGTGTTGGAGCTAGGGTTTGGAGGGAGGAGCTGAGGAGAAGTCTGGAGCTGAAATTTGGAGCTGGCTGCTGCTGAAGAGGCTGGCATGGAGCTATTCTAGCTGGCTTAGCTTGCTAGTTCTTTGCTAGCTACTAAGCCGAGCTAAGGTAAGCTAGCTTCTACCATACTGAGCTAAGGTGAGCTGGGTCTGGTGCTCCCGGGGAGAATCAAGCTGGTTGAGGCAGCTAAGGTAGCTTAGCTCAACTGAGTTGAGCTAAGCTGAGTCCCTGTGAGCTGGACTTGAGCTTCCTGAGCTGGGATGAATTCTTCTTCAGCTGGTTGGAGCTGAGTGGAGCTGGATGTAGCTGGATCTGAGCTGGGGTGAACTCCTGTCAACTTAGCCGAGCTAACTAGAGCTCCCTGTGGACTAGTGGGAGCTGAGATGAGCTAGACTCAGCTAAGTTGAGCTGGATCTAAGCTGACTTGAGCTAGGATGAGCTAAGGTGAACTCTCTTGCGCTGCCATCCAGCTGAGATTAGCTGAATGGAGCTGGGATGAGCTAACCCTAGTTCAAGTAAGCTAGGTTCCAGCTGCGGTGAGCTAGATCAAGATGAGGTGAGCTGGATCAAGCTGAGGTGAGCTGGATTTGGCTGAGTTCCAGCTAGTCTGGGCTTCTCCTTCACCATTTGCCTTCTTGAGTGCTAGGGTTTTAGGGATCTATGCATCTGTACATCCCTAACACTCACAAAAACTCATTAAAATGACAATAAAAAATGCAATGCATGCCTATCCTAATTTATGCCTAAATGCAGCCCAAAAACCCGTTTGCGGAGTAAAATCCTAAGAGCTAGGTTAGTTTTAAAGCATAAAAATGATGATAAACTGGTGTTTATCAGTTACGCACCCTTGGGAGAACCATCCACTCTTGGGAAGAGATGCGAACAACGTTTCTCAAGAAGTTCTTCCCAATCGGGCGAACCAATGCGCTTCGCCATGCTATCACTTCATTTACGCAACAAAACGATGAACAATTTCATGAGGCATGGGAAAGGTATAATGACCTCCTCAGGAAGTGTTCGCACCACGGTCTGCCTAAGTGGCATATAGCCTAGATTTTCTACTATGGGCTAAATGAGACTTTGAAGTAGATTGCAGATGCTTCCTGCGGAGGGAATTTTATGAATAAAGACGAGAATGGAGCATTCGAATTATTTGAAAATATGAGTGAAAACTCAATGAACAATGCCTCCATTGTCGCCTTTAATCATACCAGCCTACTCCGAAATGTCCACGAAGTTGACACGGGACCCTCCCATTCATCCACTGATCTCAGCCTTATCGCACAGAAATTGGATGAAGTCTCTGTCGTGCAAAAGAAGCTGGACGAGCTTTTGGCCAGCCCCGCCCGTTCTATGGCAAACACCCCCACTTCACCACTTCGTCACAATTCCAATTCTTCCAACACCAGGCTTATCCCGAGAAACCCCGTAAGACCTTCCTTACCGAGTGTCGCGCCGAGCGACTCGGTAAGTCATGTGGATCTGGCTTTTGCGAGCTAGTATTTCGACGCGGAGGACCAAGCCTCCGTGTGCTCAGAAGCATATTTACACGCGGACACGTCTTCTGGCATAGAAGATGCTTGCGCCCTGGGGAATAACCCGTTCTCTACCACTTATAACCCAGGGTGGTGAAATCATCCGAACTTCGCATGGTCCAGCAACCCGCAGCGCTAAAACCCTGCGGGTGGACCAATGCGATCGTCTGCACCCGTCATCCCAAGGGCCCAGTCTAATCCTATGGCGAATCCGCCATCAGGCCCTTGCGCACCGCAAGTAGAACATGCATTAAGTCCTCTTGATAAATTGATGCGAATGATGACGGAAATGTCAAAGTGCCATGAAGAGAACATAACCTCTCTTCAGCACCAATTGGCGCAGTAGAATGCTGAGATTAGTCAACTACGCATGGCGACTCGATCTCAGGGCACTCTTCCCGCCCAACCTGTTCCAAACCCGTGAAATTTCGTACCCCGTGGTCCCCAACCACAGGTACAACCTTCTCAGGGACAGGTTCATCATATTCTGCAAGCTCCGAGCATTCCACCGGGATTTCAGGCTAATCCCGCTGCAGCACCTCACTCTTATGTCCCTATTGCGAACCCTCCTCCGCCTTATGATCCCACTGGACCCGCATCGTCCAATGCTATCACTACGAGGAGAGGCAAGCAGACCGTCAATCCGCCTCGACCTGATCCTGGCCCGTCTTATTCATCGCCCTCTCATTCGGGATGTGCACCGCATTTGCGAGAGGACGATACACCTAAATTGGTGCTAGAATCAGTTCCATTCCCTGAGGCTCTACTGAGGGAGCCAAAAGGCAAAAAGAAAGATATGTAGGCCTTTGATAACCTGTGTAATTTATTCAGGGATGTAGAAATCAAGGTACCCCTGCTCAAGGCCATCGACCACATACCTACTATCGCCTGATTTTTCAAAGACTACACAACACCCAGGCGATAGTCAAAGAAAACTAAGAATTAGGTGGTTCTCTCGCCTCATGTGAGTTGTGCTATATTGTCAAACCTACCACTGAAGCAGAAAGATCCGGGCACACCTCTTATTTCCTGTAGCATCCAAGGCTGCAGTTTTAACCGTGCCCTGCTTGATCTAGGATCTTCCATCAATCTTAATCGACCATCATGCTCGAAAAATTTTCTTTGGGAAATCTGAAACCCACCCCTGTCACGTTACAGTTGGCAGATCGTTCTGTCAAAATCCCAAAGGGTGTGGTGGAAGATGTGGTGGTTAGGGTCAACAGTCTCAGTTTTCCTGTTGACTTTCTTGTTTAAGATATGGAAGTTCCTAGCTCACTTTCTGATTGTCCGATCATCCTTGGTTGACCTTTCTTGGCCACAGCCCGCGCCCATATCAACTGCGAGTCGGGCTGTATTGAGATTGCCGTTGGATCTGAAAAGATCAAGCTTAACATCTTCAAGGCAACCAAGAACTTTGATTGCGATTGTATCGAGGATGACACGTCTGACGAGGACATGGCCGCTGATGGTCGACTTTTCGCTTAGTGTTATAGTATTTAAGTGGTGGAAAAATTGACTAATAAAAAATAATGAAAATAACCACTCGCAGAAGAGCGGGTTGTGTCCACAGGGAGACAATGATGCAATCAATACTTTAATTATTTAATGTTATTTCAGATAGTGCGAAATCCCTTTTCAAATTGGACTTAAAATGTGAAGGAAAGTAGATTTGCAATAACCTAAAAAGTTAAGGGTGTAAGTGCAGTTTTCCCTCACAGAAATCCTCAATAAATTTAGGATGAATTAATGCAATTTTCACATGATGTGTACTAAAGACAATTAGTACTTAAATCAAGTCCAAAATCAATCTTTAAACTAGCCAATATCAATACCATGCAATTAGAAAGAACTATGAGTGCTTGAATGCAATTCTGCCATAATATAATAATAATAGAAATAAAATTGGTGGAAATGGCATTGAATGTAATTTCTAATTAAGATAAAAATAGAGCTTTCTTCCACTCTCCTCCTCGCGAGAGAGAGAGAGAGAATAGCGGGGGTCGATGCAGGGCTGAAGAGGACGGTGAGGTCGAGAGCTTTCCGACGGTGGCAGCGGCGGTGGCGGAGGTGGCCGGAGCTCCGACCTATGGAGCAAGAGGGCGGCTGCTGCTGCAGCTGTTCGAGCGGGCGCGCGCGTGCGCTGGTGCGAGGGTCGGCACTTGCTGTCACTGTCTGCAGGTGGTTGGAGGTGCGCTGCGAAGAAGACTTGCGGGCAGAGAGGGTGCGGTGTCTGTTGTGCGGTGCGTGAACGCCTTCTACAGGGAGGAGTGGCTCGGCGTGGATGCGCGCAGGGTGGAGTGCGCTTGCAGATGGGCGGCAGTCTGCAGGAATGTGGAGCGGTGGGGCGCGCTGGTGTGCGCGCTGGAAGATGGCGAGCAGGCAGGGTTGAGGCACGGGAGATGGCGTGTAGGTGCCTACTTGAGAGGTTGGGGCTCGCTGGCGGAGAGGCGCGGGCTTGTGCGTGAGCACCTGCTGTGGCGTGGGGCTGCAGGGACGCGTGTGCGCGCACAGGCTGGAGATCTGCCTGCAGCAGGAGGCACTGGTAATGGCGCTTGTTGTGGCTTAGTGGCTTGGTGGATGCAGCAAGGAGGCGCAGTTGGGTGGATTGCTGCGCCTGCTGTGGCTGGAGATGGCACGTGGTTGCCTGCAGCGCACAAGGAGGATGCACCAGCGAAGGCGTGCGGGCGGAGAAGACTTTTTCCCCACAAGGGGAAAGAGGGCACAGTGCGGCATAGTGCAGGCTTTTTTTCTCTGGATCACAGGTTTCGCCCTTTCCACGGTGAAGTAGTTCCCTGCGAGGGGGAAAGATGGCCTTCATCTCTCCTCGCCTCCTCTCTTTAACTCCTCCCTTTGCGCGTGCGAGAGTTAAGGGATTTTCAAATCCCTTAACTATTTCTGGCATCGTTTGTTGAGGGAAGGCGGTAGAAGCTTAACCCAATGTGCGGGAAGGAGTTGATGTTGTTTTTTGGGGAAATTTATCCCACACCCTTGTTCTTTCTGCATATTATTACCTGCACATAAACAGAACATAATCATTACACATTAAGTCATAGAATGTTATAGAATTAAATTATGATGCATACAATTATTCTATAACTTAGTGTAGTTATTAATAAACCTAAAATGTTAAAAGAGAATTACTTAGGCTTAATATTTGTCCATTAAAATGTACTCATCAGCCGTCAATGCGTGTATCGGACTAATTGGGACCTATTCGGACTGCTGTGGATTACCTATAAACACTGATGACTACTTGACCAACACATATTGTGATGTTCCCCCATCCTTCCCTTGTCCCATACCTTCTCCTGACCAGACTTCTGACGAGGTTTTCTCCGCTTCCCATACCTCGTGGTCTGAGTCATATCCGGGCTACTCACCGCTGGTCCACACTCTCGAAGATCGGATTGCCCTTTCTTTCCCGCCAAATCAGGCAGATTTGCAAATCCACACTGGGGCTATTCCTTTCTGGATCCATCTATCCAAGGAGCCCCTCTTCTTGGCCAATCTGAGGGCCAACTTCTTCCTCCTGACCTATTTTCTGATCCTCCTGGGACACTCTCATCCCAAGAAATGACAGACCTTTCACCATCCACCATCACTTTTCACTTCACCACCCACCATCCACCCACCCTACCACCCTACTGTATACCCTGCACCTCAGCTCTCGTTACCCGATCTTTCGTCCTTTCTCTACCTTTCCCTGCATGCATATGAGGACATAGCATCATTTGGCATGGGGGGTGGATAGGCATCCATAGGATCTGGGTATTTTATGGTATCATGCAGTTTCCACCTATTTATAAATATGAAAAAAAAGAAAAAAAAATGAAAAATGAAAATGGTGTTTAGTAATGATCTGAAGGATGAAACAAAAATACAATAAGTGTTTATGGATATTCAACCGTTGTTTAGAAGACTTTCCAGGCCACAGAAGCTTGATTCGCTCAGGCTCAGGCTTAATTCACCTGAGCATTGACAAAATAGATCAGAATCTCTCCTAACTAAGGACGTATTCTTGTACCTAAGACACCAGTACAGGATCCGTTGGTTTGCTTCTACTTGAGAGCCTAAGTAATCTTGGTTCACACTACACTTATCAAGAAAGACAAGGTGAACATAAGACCCAACCTTAGTGTTCATTAGGGAAGGTGGAGTCCTTACTTGTGCACGCAGGTAGACTTTTTATCCCAAACTTTAGTCTTGTGTTTAGGAGAGACTCTTTCCACCAAGAAAGAACTCTCCCACCAAAAAGAAAAGTGTGCTCCTCCAAATAATGTTGTAAGAGATATACTGACACGTGTTTCAAAAAAAAAAAAAAGGATGCAAATAAGTCAGTATATCTCACAAATATCTGTAAAGTCTTCCTCCTACAAAAATTCTTCAGGGAAAAGTACAAATACCCTGTTTTTCTTTGAGCCACAAATGTCAGAAAATGGGAGTTGAGTTTTCCGTCATATTTTCAAGGGTCAATCCGAAGACACGAGCTAAAACTGGGACCAACCTTTACTTAAAAATTTGTGAAACCCTGGGCATGAGTCTTAATATTCATCTGGTCAGTCTTGATCCTTCACTAAGCACAAGCCATAATCTCTTGAGCTCTCGAGTACAGCAAAAACCTCCTGGGTCCTGAAAATCGTACTTAAGATTTAAATATCAAGAGTCCTGGTTAGTCGAGAGATGATCTATGTCATGTGAGACTTAAAGTACTGGTAATCTTCTCTGCAATTGGTTCTCACAATATCCAACAATAAACACACTTATGTTACCTCAGGAGAAAATCTTCAGCTAAAGATCATTTCTAAATACAACACAAAAATGTTTCGCTAGGGATTAGTAAAAGATAGGCATGAGGGTATGATTGCACCACAAAAATACACCTGCAAGTGTGCCATCTTATGCTATTTCCTAGCATTACCAGTGCATATTAGGTTTCCACAGTCGCATTTGTAAAAATACGTGCATGCATGCATTTAATTGAGAGGGGAGGAGAGTGAAATAAATGGCCTTGCAATTAATATTTTTCCTCAAGTGCATCTTTGCAAAATTCACCATCTTTTTATTTTTGTTTCTACTTGACTTTGAATTCTTCCCACGGCTGCATGGCATGGCTGGACCTTCCTCCTCGTGCCATGCTCTGCAACACCTCTCCCTGCCAGCCGCATGCAGCCTCTCCCTGCCAAGCCATGCACAGCCAGGGCATGGCTGTGCATGCTTTCTTCTTCTTTAAAAGGAGCACGGCTCCTTCTTTGTAAAGGGCTTGGTCCCCACGAAAAAAAACCAACGTAGCTTCTTCTCCAGGCCGCCATCTCCTCCCCCTCTCCCTCCATACGCAGGCCCTCCTCCTTTGAGGAGACACTCTGCGGGTAGGAGAACCTCACAGTGGTGCACAACCACCACTGTGAGTCCACCACCGCCCAGCTCATCAGAGAGCCGGTGGGCATGGTGGCATTCTCTGTTTCAACTTTTCAAGCCATTTCAGGCATTGGAGCAGGAGCTTCAAGCTTTGAAGCTCAAAGCTCTGCATGTAGCAGCAGCAGCAAGGCGGCAGCAGCCGCAAAGCCCCTCCAGTGCATGCCTGCAGGCCGCCTTCACCTCTAGTGCACGCCAGCAGGCTGCCCCACCTCCCACTTTTCGCACTGCACTTATCTTTCCGCCCGCAACAGACTACCGCATGCCCCTGTAGCGGCCGCCAAGCTTCACTGCGCACCCCAGCCAACACCCGCAGGCCACCGCGTGTCCCTGCAGCAGCTGCCCCAGCCCTTTCCGCACACGCCTGCAGGCGACCTCGCCCCTCTCCGCGTGCCCTGTCGCGAAATGCTCTCCGCAAGCCAGCAGCCAGTGCAGCTTCTCCAACGCGTGCCAGCCGCTCTAGACCTCCCTGCTCTCACGGCACTGGGCGTACCCGGTCGCGCGGCTCGACCATGCACTGTAGCCACTGTTCATGCCAGTCAGCGAAACACTGTGGCTACAGTGCGGTGACTGGTAAGTTTCTCACTTAACCGGTCACCTGGTGCGCTGCAACCACTGTTCGCCCGCACCCGCGTCCAGCCCCGTGCCCGCTCCAGCACCCGCCTGCGCATCTGCGTGCAGTCCTCTGCCAGCGCTCGCTCCCGCCCTGTCTTCACCCGCGTGCGTCTACGTGCGCCTGCTCCATCTCTCCGTGCAGCACTGTGCGCTGCGGTCCTCTCCGCGACCATCTCCCTCCAGCGTGCGCCTCTCCGTGCGCATACGCGCCTGTGCGCACGTGTGGAACAATCAGACGACGCCTGAAGCTTCAGAAGCCTTAACCCTCCAACCTTCACTCCAGCAGCTTCCCTCTCTCTCTCTCTCACAGCACTCTCTCACTCTATCTCTGCACACACACATACACACACACTCACACTCTCGCACACACACACTCTCACTTATATAGTATTATATACATATATATATATATATGTATACATATATATATTGATATATATCCATATATTTATATACATACATACATATACATATATATATATACTTATATCTATATATATAGTAGTATTTATATAACTAAGTATTAGTATGCATACAAATATATATACATATATCTATATACTTATATATATATACATATATATTTACATATATACATATACTTATATATGTATACATATATATATACATATATATACACATATACTTATATATATATATATATATATATATATATATATATATATATATATGCAAATATACATATATCTATATATACATATATTACTATATACATACACACATACATATATACATCTATATACTATATATACATACATATACATATACATATATATATATCTATACATATATCTATCTATACATATATTTACATATGTTTATATATATACATATATACATATATATAAATATATATATATACATATATAAGTACATATATACCTATATATTTATAACCATATATACATATAGATATATTTATATATATATATATATATATATTCACATTTCTTACTATACGTGGTATCGTGGGAATATCTACACCAGTTGCTGATATTCCTCGATACACGTGTATAGAAAGCGTGTTCACACTCATCTTCTGCCATCCACCTTACACTCCACGTAGCACCTCGTCCTATTGGTTGTGTCTTTCTAGACGACGATCGACTCGACACCGTGCTACACTCCATCTTCGCCTCCACCCCCACCCCTTTATACATATATAGTATATACATATATATCTATACTATATTTACTTTATTTCTATTTCTCTTGCATGCCAATAAAAAGATAAAAAAATATAAAAGAGAAAAGATAATCCTTGACTTGCAGGTACTCCATTTTGCGAATAGGAAGACCTGTTTTGAAACCCTGATTTAGCTCAAAGCCAAGAACTTAATTTTGAGGGTGTGCCTCAAGGACAAGAATTATCAGAAAAAAATCTAAATAGAAAAACACCAAAAACACAATAAACGAACGGAAGAGACTCGTTGTAAGAAAGGTGTAGAAACTTGACTTCTAACCCCACTTCCTTGAGTTCGACCCTGGGCCTAAAAGTGACCAAGATAAAATCAAGTAGGCCAGGTAAAAAAATTTTGTAAAGAGATGGTTAGGCTCGATTTAGGTTAACCACTATACACACTTCAACGATAAAATCACCATATTAACACACCTATTCGGGTCCTGACCAATCACAAATACAGAGTAACCATGGGATATGCCAGGAGTCTATTAAAGGTCATTTAGTCATTAATATCTAATAAGTGGGTCCATGTAGACAGAAATAGGTTTTCACGCATTTCAAGAATTAATGGACATTTGAAACCCTAAAAATAGACCCTCTTAATTAACTGAGGTTCTGGTCAAGATAAAATTCATCTAAACCCTCTAAAAATCATATAAAAATATTCTCTAGGGTTTAGCATCCTTGATTTGACTATCTGAACCCATTTTGACCTGAAATAGAGTCTCGGATAGATTATTGCCTTAATTACCTAGTAAAACTTGATCAAAACCAAAATCCAACTTCACCATTGGATTCTTTATGTCTAAATGAGGTTTGTATCAAAATTTGGGCCCAATCAGAGATCGTCTTGACTTAGTTTGCATTTTAGTCCTGTCTGATTCTTTCTATTTCACAAGTGCCCCTAGCTTTTGAAATTCATTACAAATGGGCCCCTATCTTTATCGTCATTCTTTGCAAATAGGTCCTTCCACCATTGTCGTGGAGGAATCCTACTTCGGTGACCTTCATTTGGAAAGTTCTTGATGGTTGCTTGATGAAATTCCCCCAAACTTGAACCAGAAATTCCTTAAGGAATTCTCTTTCCATCGCACCCGGTCTTGGTCCCCATAACCTTCCCAATCTCTCATGCGAACACATGAGAGATTCGAGTATCTCTTGTGCATCAAGCTTACCAAGCTTGAAAGCTTGGTTTCCAAGCTTCAAACCTCCATCTAAGGCCTATATAAAGACCCATGTTGCACGCCGATCTCCTTACGCTCGTTTTCGACCTGAATCCTCTACTTCCTCCCTCCTTTCTGGTCGAAATGCTCCATAACTTCTGGCGACCTTCTCCGACCACCCTCGTCGTCTGCTCGCAATACCGATGGTGGATTCACCTTCCTCTCCTTTCGCGTCGCACCGTACCAGCCGACGCCTCTCCCTCAAGTCTTCCACGCCATCTCACCCTCACTGGAGCATCTTCATCTCCAACATTGGCCACACCAGACCCAGCACTGCCTTTACCTCTATTCATCCATAACCTAGCCTAATCGACGCTCTATCCTCTATTCATCAACACCGTAATACTACTTCTCCGTATCGACCGCTCCTACACCGTCCACATCATCGTCTTCCACCTCACCGGTGAACCTCCGGTGAGCCCTAGCGGCTTCCACAAACACCCAATAGCGCCGCTTCCATGATCCTCACCTCCGCTGTGTCCTCACGACCAAAACCCCTCAAGTAATTGAGGCGATTGGCCTCTCAAACACCCCCTCGAACACAGCACTCCATGCACACCTTCTTTGACCTTGCTTTGCCCACACACACCACGCCACACCACGTAGCCACCGCCGTTGACTTCGCCTCACCAAGGCGAAGCTTCTAAATGTATTGATTGGAGCACTTAGCCCGTATTCGTCTTTTCAGGTCTTGAGCCCACAGCACCATTAACAGAGGAGCTTCATGCAAGCTCAAAACTTCATCTTCAGTTGCCAGCTCTAGGTCTTGCACCCAGGCAAAGTGGACTTGGGTCAAGATTGTACATAGTCGGTCAATTGAGGCTGTTGACCACATCTTCTGCCCCAATTCGATATCAACCCTCCAACAGCTCACAATCATGCCCGAAGAGGAGAGCATGTGGGATAGTCCCACCTCGTGAGTTGTAGAAGCCATGACCGTACATAAATTGAATTTGTGCCTTTGCCTGGTTGCCTCTGAGAGCATCGGGGTGAGTTCCTACTCATGCACACCCTCACCTGCGGTTCACGCCACGCGGGTCTGGGCCTTGGTCCGTTTACCCAATTACCGGAGTCTAGTCTGGTTTGCCTGATCTTGAGAAGAGAAAGAAGAGGAAAGAGAGAGGGGGGGTTTTGCCCTCTGCTGCTCTCTACACTTAGCAAAAAAAGAGGCCTTCACCTCTGTTGGTGTTGTGCTGTGCTTGTGGCTCTCATTGAGGCCTGAAGGAAAAAGAGAGGCCTTTGCCTCTGTTGCTTGTTCTGAGTCACTATTGCATTATTTAGATGCTTAAGTTGATGTGGCATTTGGTTGATTGATACTGTAGCATTATTTGAGTATAATTGTACTAGGGTAATTTGGTGATTCAAATCACCATTTTACCCTAATCTTTTTGCCACATTGACTCTTGAATTTATATTTACATCATTTGTGCTTGAAATTGCTATTACATTATTATATTCTTGATTACAATTGTGATCTTGAGATAAATTGGCATATTGCTCCCTGCGTTCGACCTCGGATTTCTTTCGAGCTGTAAATTTTAAGTGTTCTACGTGATTTATCGACTATACTATAGCGCATTACTTTTAAAACACCGATTCAACGTGCGAACATTTTAGCACTATTGCCGGGGAGCAACGCGTAGTTTGATCTCTGGATTGTGATTTCTGATTTGATACTAACTTGCTCTATCTCTTTTGTTGTGATTTGTGCAGGTGTCCAATCAAGAAGAGTCAGACACGCACCAAACACTCCAGGGGCAGGTAAACTCCATCCACTTTCTCCTAAACCCCTAATTCTGAAAAAGCTAAAAGAAGAAAAATCAATTAGGGCTAACTTGCATTCTATTCTTAGATTAATCATCACAAGTTGCTTGATTTGATACATTCTTTTTAGGAAACATCCCAAACCTGATTCTTGCACCTTCTTACGAATTTAAGACACCTAGGGCTACCACTTTCTTGATTGAGCCCTAGGTGCCAGATTTGGAATTAATTGATTGACCAATTAAGAGCCAATTAGGGTTTTCATTCTAGGGTTTTAGAGACACACTTGCTTAAAACAAAAATCAATCTTCCCAAATTGTGTGTGTCCTAAGCCTTAATTGAACTTGCCTAAGAAGCAAACCCTAAGAATCAAGCTCTAAATCTCACTTGAACCTTAAAAGCAGAGACCTGATATCAAGGACAAATCAGGTGAAGTTGACCCACCTTGCGGGGTCAACCAATCTTCAAATTTGGTCACCATTCACAAAAACATCTTAAAGTTCAAGTGAAATTCAAAGCACCCACATTCTAAACTTAAAATTGGTAGACTTAAGAGGTCAAGTTGTTCATTTTGGTCTACCTGGACCTTCAGTGACAAGGAAGGTCAGGTGGGGGAAACCCTGTAACCCGTGGGGACACTACCGTGTAGGGGTCTTTGCAGGACTCTCCCTTCCTGGCTACCTAGGTAATTCTCAGGTGGATGGCTTTCTAATCTAGGGGAATCATCTGCCCTAAACCTCTATAGTCATCCAAAGATATTTGGGTGTCTTGATTGGGTCCATCACACCGTCTATCCCTCGTCTTCTCCATCGGTGCATGTTTGGGAGGAGATCCCTAAGACCACTCTTGATGCCTCCATTAACTATTCACTCCCGTCGAAGCCAAGCCTCGACTTCTTTGTTTGTGCAACCACCCGACCAGATCAACATATCTTCTAATTCATCTGAGCCTAAATCTCCTCCATCCATACTCATGGAACAACCAGCAAAAGAAGAAAACAATCTCCAGAATTAACTTTAGCCCCTCAACGATCTATTCCAGGCCTTTTTGAATCCACCGCAGCGTCTTATGATTCGAGATCATTACAATTTTGCTGCGGTTGTGTTTATCGTGCTGAATCAGTGTTTAAAAGTATTGCGTTGTAATATAGTCGAAAAAGCGTTCAAAACAAATACAATTTTATTTCTCGAATTTGAAGTCCGAGGTCAAACACAGGGAGCAAATTGGTATTTAGAAATCAAGATCACAATTCAGAATTTAAAAGAATATGCAATAATATCAGTATCAAAGTGCAAAAATATGGGAGTAAATGGTGATGTAGATCACCAAATACTCCTACAATATCAACTAAGGAACTCAATGTATATGAATATGAATTAAACTCAAATCGGACGTCTGATTTGTAAATCAGACGACTTAAACGTCTGATGCTACAATGCTCCTTCAGATTTCTTCTTTCTCTGGTTCTCTTCTACGACTCCTCTTCTTTCTTCCTTCTTCTGCTTCTACTCCTCTTTCTTTCTTTAACTCTATCTTTTTCTTCTTTCTCTGCTGCTTCCTCTTCTCTTTCTTTCTCTTTGCCTTTCTCTACCGGCTGCCCCTTCTCTTTCTTTCTCTTTTTCTTTGGCCTCTGTCATCCTTCTTCCTTACCTTCTCCTTCTCTGCCTTAGCTTTAGCTTCTATTTCTCTTCAGCTTTTTCCTGCAGCAAAACCTACCCCCTACCCGCACGCAACTCTCCTCACTTTCCCTCTTAGGTTCCACTCTCCCAGAGACACAGTTATTCGGGTATTCGGGTCGGGTACGTGGGCGAGGAGTGCAGGTCGGGTCGGGTCAGCCAGGTCCGCGTAGGTAGTACCACGGATGAGACCGGGTCGGTCGGGTGAGAGGGACCTCACCTCGTGGATCTGAGGCGAACAGGTACAAGCACAAATTCAACTTATGCGGGTGTGCGGCCTCAGGACTTTCCGAGGTGGAACTATCCACGTGCCCTTCTTCTCGCGCACCTGTAGCAGAGGTGGTCCTTCAATTGCAACAGCTGCTACGATCTTCGACTGGAATTGAGAACCTGGATTTGTGCGTGAGAGTCTTCTGCGCAGCCTGGGATAGGAGCCTGGAACTGGCAAGGGTTGGAGAGACCTCAAGCTTGGTCACCAATGGCGAAGGACACTTGTACCTGAAATCACAAAGATGTCCTTGCGGCCACGTCAAATTGCTCAGGAAGCGTTGCTGAGGCACGGCAAATGTGCTGGGGTGGTTGGCGTGGTGTGGGGATGTTTATGCAAGCGTTCCTAGGGCACACTATGTGCGAAGGTGTGGGTGTGTTCGAGGGTGCGTTTGGGTGAGTGGCGCGGTGATATGAGTGAGGGGAAGTGTTCAGTGGAGTGAGGGAAAACTTATGGGCATGTCGGCGAGGGATGGGTTGGCCTATGGAGGTGGGTGACCTCACCGGAGGTGGTGGCTGGAGATGAAGGAGATGAGGGTGATTGAGGTGGGTAGTGGTCGATTTTGGGAAATAGCGAGTGGAGAAGAAAGTAGAGGGGGAAGGGAACTTAGATAGGGTGTTAGAAGACGAAGGGAGTCAGAGGTGATATTAGTCGAGGTGTAGCCGATGTCGGAGACGAAGGCGCTCAGAGAGAGACGGTTGACGAGGATGAAGGGGGCAGGAGTGTCGGCAGGTGCTGCGTGACGCAGACGAAAGCAAGGAGGAAGAGTCTACCACTGGTATTGTGGTCAGACGATAAGGAAGAGTAGGGAAGGTCACTGGAGCTTGAAGAGCGAATCAGCCAGAGGAGAAGAGAAGAGTTTGAGGGGGTTTCGATCGAATTCAAGCTTGGAGGAGTCGAGGGGAACTGGACTTCTTTAAATAGAGCCCTGGAGGTTGATTAGGGCTTGGGAAGCAAGCTTCCCAAGCAAGGAAGGCTTACCGGAGTTGGAATCCGTTGGGATACCCATGTTTCTCATGCAGTCACATGAGAGATTGGGAAAGAATTTGGAATCGAGGATGGGTTCAGATTGGAGGGATTTTCTTAGAGAATCTCCCTTCCAGTTTTGGAAGGGATTCTCTGAGAAATCAAGGAAAAACCTCCTTCCAAAGCTCGCTGGAGTAAGATTCCTCCGCTATAATGGCAGAGGGACCTAATTGCGAAGATGATGAAGAAGTTAGGGGCATTTGTAAGAGTTTTTGAAAGATAGGGGTTCAAATGTAATCAGACTGGACCTTTTTGCAAAGTGGGTCAATATGAGTTCCCCTTAGGTCCAAATTTTGGTACAAACCTAATTTGGACCTAATGAATACAATGGTAAAGTTGGATTTTTGGTTTGACTACGTTTGACTGGAAAATTTACGTGAAAACCCAATTTAGGGTAAATATTTGTCTGAGACCCATTCTAAGTTAAGATGGGTTCTAATGGCCAAATTAAAGATTCTAAACCCTAGAGAATATTTTTCTTTGATTTTTAGAGGGTTGAAGTGAATTTTATTTTAACCAGAACCTTGGTTAATCAAGTGGGTCTATTTTAAGATTTCAAGAAGTCATTTAATTCACAGGATACACACAAACCCTTTTCTGTCTAATCCAACCCACTTATAATATTATTAAGGTCATTTGACCTTTATTTAGACCTTGAGAAAATCCATTGTTGTACTGCATTGGTAAAATTACAGTTTTACCCCTAGTTTCTTATTTTTCTCTCTGAAAGGTTATGTAGTGAATTAAGACATTCAGTTGGTTATGTGGGAGCTTTTATTCTCTTCATTGGGTCAAAATGAGCTAGTTAGGACTCATGATGGTGTTCACATCATACCCCCATGCCTAACTTTTGCTAGTCTTTTAGCAAAATTTTAAGGTTTTAACTTTGATTCTAGACCATGTAATCTTTTTTATGCTCAAAATTGTGATGTGTGATTTCTTCTATAGATTAGGTTAGAATGCCAATGGTAGGCTTAGAGGTACTCAAGTACCAACCAAGATCTGAACCTGATCAGCTCTAGCCTCAGTCTGCCGTGAAGGTTTTTGAGGCCCACAGGAACTATCCTAAGGTTCTTTGGACTCCGTGGTTAAAGCACCCGTGCTTGTAACATATTTTAGCCTTGGTTCAGTTTGCAGTGCATTTTTGTAAGAGAGAGATAGAGGAATTTTCTTTATTTGGAGAGTCTTCTCTATCTTTTCTTTTTATTTCTAGCTTTGGATTGGCTTCTCAACAAGGTCTGTATTGGATTCCTAGTCCCCATCATCAATCCTCTAAGGGTCCTTGGCAATCGATGCTTTGAGATAGCACTGCCCATGGCAACCTTCGGAACCCTGGCTTTCGAGATTTCGAGATAATCCTGCCCATGACGTTCTGTAGCTAAATCTAGACCCTAGCAATCGACATTTAGGGATAATGCTGCCCATGGCATCTGAACCAGCATAGGATGCTTACATGCCCCCAGTAGGATATGTAGATATCCTAGGAGACAAGCACCGAGGAGACGATATGTTATTGCGCATCTTCGAGGGCAATTTCCTGCCTCTCCACGTCGGAAACTCATCCAAATCAACTTGTGTTGATCGGCCACTCCTAATCTAGGTGACTTTTTTAGAATAATTTAAATGCATTTGCGTGATTTTGATATTTATGCGCACTGAACCAGACTGTGTGTGGATTGGGGTGCTTAGGTTACCGAATCCTGCAAACCAGAGGTCATTTAACGAGGCCGAATACTCCCTAAGCCTTAGACCTAATACTTAAGTTTCGCATTTTCCCCAACCTCTTGAGGACTATCCAAATCTTAGCGGATACTTGAATTTTTAACCCTAGGAGTATAGCCCAAGAGGCCTAAGATCAACGTTCCTAGTAATCTCTTCTGTGTTTCATTAGCACTTTTTTTTTCTTTCATTTTCTTTTTCTTGATATGGTCTAGAACTTAGTTAATTCCTTAATTTCTTACTAATGATTATCTCTTTTCTTTTTATTTTCAATTTGTGCTCCTTTTTTTTGACATTTTTCACTTTTTCCCTTTTTCTCCTCAAGATTTGTATGGCCTCAAAATTTTCTCTCCTCTCAAAATTTTTTTATTCTTTTTCAAGAAATTTTTTTTCAAGTTTTTGGTATTTTTAGAATATGTGATTCTTTTGATGAAACCTTTTCTTGTGAGATGATTTTCACGACGTTTTGCACTTTCATACCCCACCATGCCTACGATTTGCAATGTCCCCATTGTAAATTAGGTGGGTTGGAGTTTAGCTTAGATCATTCATTAGAACAGGTTCTGGGTGGGTGAACGGGTCGAGATGACTGTTGCGGATGATTCAAGCTCAGGTACGGGTACTTGAGGTGGGGTCGACTATTCTAATGGATGAACCCTAAAGTGCAATATGAATTTAGCATAGGAATGTTAAGAAAGGTTTTGGGTTTTTCAAGAATGACGGGTTGCCTCTCGTTAAGCTTTAAGCTTTATGCCGTCGATTAGGTGCAATGAGCTCAGGGAGAATGGAGGGTAAAGGATGTCTCGGCCAAATTTGTATCGGTAAAGTCAATGAACGGTTTGTGTCTTTGACCGCTCATGATGAAAGGTTCTGAATCGTGGCTGAGTGGACTGATCTTGATGGCTCCATTTCCAAAGATTCGTCAGATGAGGTAAGGTCCAATCCATTTTAATCTTAGTTTTCTTGGGAATAGTTTGAGCTTGGCATCAAAGAGTAGGACTTTTTGACCAGGGTGAAAGATCTTTCTGGATATGTGCTTGTCGTGAAAGGCCTTAACCTACTCTTTGTAAATTTGCGTGTTCTCATACGCGTCATTGCGTAATTCATCGATCTCACTCATTTGAAGCTTTCTGTGGGTTCCTGCCTTAGAAAGATCTAGGTTGTAGGTCCGTACTACCCAATAGGCTTTGTGCTTCAATTCGACGGGGAGGTGACATGCCTTCCCGTACACCAATCTGAAAGGAGACATACCTAATTGGATTTTGTGGGCGGTCCTATAGTCCCACAAAGCTTCCGGAAGTTGGGATGACCAGTCTTTCCTGTCAGGTCGAACAGTAACCTGGAGGATTTTCTTGATCTCCCTATTTGATAGCTTAGTTAGACCATTAGTTTGGAGGTGATAAGGAGTAGAGATTTGGTGTGACACCCCGTATTTAGTCATCAGTGACCTGAACTGAGCATTAGTGAAATGGGTCCCTCCATCAGAGATTATAGCATGTGGAATCCTGAACCAAGAAAAGATGTTCTGATGAATGAATTTGATAACCACCTTATGATCATTGGTTTAGGTTAGAATGGCTTCGATCCATTTGGACACGTAGTCAACAACGAGTAGAATGTACTCGAAGTCATTTGAAATAGGAAAGGGTCCCATAAAATCAATCCCCCAGACATCAAAGATTTTGCATACGAGAATAAGCTTGATGAGTCCATTTTAATGGACTATTGTTATGCCTAAGTACTTCAATTCTAACATAGTATGTTTGTTAATACTCACATTAGGTTATCAAATAAGTGCATGCATCATTACTTGAGTTTTTATCTATTTTATTGCATTCTACAACTTAGTATGTAATTATTTTATGTTTCATCATTGTAGGAATAAATTGCAAGAGACGAGGGGGTGAATTAAATTCTCTCCACCCCCAACAGCAGCCGACCTCAACTAAGCCTTCCGACTGGCCTCAACATCTCCCCAATAGTCGAAGGCCATATTTAGTAAGGGATTTTGAAAATCCCTTAACTCGCTGGGGGAGAGGAGTTAAGAGGAGGCTTGGCAAAAGAGAAGGGGCGGCGGTTCTTCTTCCCCCCTGAGGGTATATCCTTCTTCTCCACCTCCCCCACCGTGGAGAGGGTGGACACTGTGGAACCAAGCATGCACTGTGCACACCTT
This sequence comes from Thalassia testudinum, assembly GCA_037157565.1. Classification (NCBI taxonomy): domain Eukaryota; kingdom Viridiplantae; phylum Streptophyta; class Magnoliopsida; order Alismatales; family Hydrocharitaceae; genus Thalassia; species Thalassia testudinum. Next base: position 22,864,466 of record JAZHRO010000026.1, on the reverse strand, counting down.
CCACTGCCATCACCAATCCCTTGCAAACCACAGCTGCGCCCTCCATCGCCTGTCCACTGCACGCAAGTGCCTTTGCAACCATGCCAGCCTGCCCTCGCCGCACCATCCTTTCCACTGCAAGTGCACGCCACCTTGCACCCGCACTACTGCCCCCACCACGCCCTGCAAGCCCCGCCCGCAAGCGCTCATGCCACAGCCCCACCCGCAGGCGCCCCCGTCCTGCACCAGCGCCCGCAGGCAGCAGCCGCCCACAGGTGACCTCACCACAGCTTTGCTCGTAGGCGCCCCTGTGCTTCATTAGCCGCCCGCAGGCAGCCAGCCAAGCCTGCAGATGCCACACTCGCAGGTCGCAGCCACCCGCAGGTGACCCACTCGCAAAGGACCACTCCAGTCGCGCCCTAGCAGGCCTTGCGCATGCGCGCCCAGTGCGTAGCCGCACGAGCTGCAGCAGCGCTGTTCCTCTTCTCCAAGCACGGTGAACCTCCTCCAATAGGGCCAACAGGTCGGTGGCCATTCTCCTCCATTCGGCCACCGCGTCACCACTATTGCGTAGCCCTCGTCGAGGTGCACCACCTCGTTGACTCTTGCCGCCAACCGTGCACGACCGTCCACGCGAGAAAGAGAGAGGAGAAATCCTCTGTTTTCTCCTCAATTAATATTTACATCTAACGCCATTGCCATTTAGATATTAATATTTTATTCCGGCCACATTGCATTGATGCACTCATAGTTTCCTGAAATTACTTCACTTTTGTTATGTGTATTATTTAACTTTGAATTTCAAATCGGATTTGCATGCAAGTTAAATTTACATGATATGCCATTATACATGCATCATATACATATTGTTGGAGCTTAATTCCTTACATGAAAATTGCATAAATACCCTTGAACTTTTAAGAAAATTGCAAGCTCCATTTAAAATAGCATATTCCTCGCATTAACGTCGTGATAGTGTCTGCAAACAGTATATTCCTCGTCTCGTGAATTTATTGGTCTATTCCTCCCTGTGGATGCAACATCTTTATTGTGGTTAAATTTGATATTTAGTTTTGATTGAGAGATTTTCCACCACATAAAGCACAATGAAATATCATTCTATTGCTATTTTAATTAAGTGAAACTCTCTCCATCAAATTGGTGCCGTTGTCGGGGAGGCAACAGATGCAATAGATTCACTTCATTATTTTTGAATATTCTGAGTTGCGTAGTTATCTGATCATTTTTTTATTGTGAGAGGAATCTGACGGGGCGACAGGCGCAGCAGAGTGGCGACATTGACCTTGAACGACGTGCATGATGGAGCCGATCTTTTGGTGGACCTTGATGCCACCTGGAGGCTAGCAACAAGAACATGTGAGCCTTGATCCCATGCGCATAGGCTTACGGAGAAGCCTATTTTTGATTTAGTCAGTAGATCTTAGTTAGATTTAGTTTAGATAGATATTAGAATTTAATTTCTGTCTTTTGGACCCTTGTTGGATATTTTTGGGACGTGTTCTGGTGTGACTCGAATAGGTTTTATTAATATGGTGATATTATTATTGAAATTAGTATAGTGAGTTAACCTAAATCGAGTCTAACCAACTTCACAAAATTTTTAACCTGACCTACTTGATTTTATCTTGGTCGCTTTTAGGCCCAGGGTCAATCTCAGGGAGGCAGGAATTTGAAGATCAAGGAGTTTCTACGCCTTTCCTAAAACGTATCTCTTCCTTGCATTTATTATGTTTTTGGTTATTTTCTATTTTTAAGATTTTTGTTGGTAATAATGTTGTCCTTGAGGTACACCCTCAAAAATCAAGTCCTTGGCCTTGAGCAAAATGGTTCTTGGCTTGTAGCCAACTAGGGGTCTCCAAAAATCGATCTTGTTATTCGCATGATCGAGTACCTGCAAGACAAGAATTATCTTTTCTCTTTTACTTTTTTTTTATCTTTTTAATAGCAAGAAACAAAAGATAAATGAAAACAGGGTAGGTTGCTAGAAACACTTAGCTTAATATATGTATAGATATATAGTAGATACAGAATATATACAGGTGTATATAGTTATATATTATGTATGTAGGGGTGGAGGTGAAAGTGGAAATGGAATGTAGCATGGTGTCAAGTTGGTCTACGTCTAGCAAGATGCAACCAACAAGACTGAGTGCTGCGTGAAGTGTGGAGTGGATGTGTGGAGTGCATGTGGAAGCGCTTGCTTTGCGCGAATATCGGGGAATATCAGCAACTGGTGCGAATATTCCTGCGATATGATGCGCGGTGGAGGGATGGGTGCACAGGAGTATGGTGGTGGTTGTGAGGTATATATATATGGATTTGGTTAGGTGGATGTATATGTAAGTATACATATGTATATATATATATGTATATCTATAACTATATATGTATATATAGATATATATGTATATGTATGTATATATATGTGTGTGTATATATATATATATATGTAAATATGTATATATATTTATGTATATATATGTAAGGATAAGAGTATGCGAGTGGATATATATATATATGTGTGTGTGTGTGTACAAGTGTGGGTGTGTGTGTGTATGCTAGAGGAGGAGGGGAGAGCAGTAGATAAGCCGTCTACCACGCTGCCCCGACGTCTGATGCGCACGGATGCACGGGCATAGGAGAGAGAGCGCACGCGCGTGGGTCGAGTCAAGCGCAGTGCTCTGCTGCGCAAGCGGGTGTGGGTACAGCGTGCTGCGCAGTGCCGCACATAGCGTTGCGGGAGTGCACTGCGGGCGAGAGAGCCGCGGTGACCGGCTGGCGCAGGTTGCGGGCAAGGAGAGAGCGTCGCGCCACCGGCTAAGTGAGAAACTTGTCGGTGGCTATAGTGTCGCACAGACCGCGCGCTACAGTGCGCGCGCGGTCTGGCGACTGGTAGCAGTCGATTTTGCATGCTGGGCGCATTGTGGAGCACTTGCATGTGCAGGAAGGGGCTGTGCATGGCTTGCAGGCGAGTGCGCGGTGACCGGCTGGAGTTGTAGGTAGGCGCGCGGCTTCTGGAGCTTCTGAGCTTTGAGAGCTTGAAGCTCTGGCTAATGGCGGAGATGACAAAAGGTAGTGAAAATAAAGGCGGATCCACCATGCCCACCTACTCACAAAAGAGTTGGGCGGTAGTGGAACTCACAGTGGTGGTCTGAGACCACTGTGGGTATTCTCCTACACACGGTGTGCCTCTTCTCAGCTTGTGAGAAGAGGTACTGTGTATGGAGAGGGAGAGGAAAGGAGGTTGGCCTATGACTGTCTCAGGGTGATGGTGATTTGAAAGTGCATGCCCCCAGCAAGGGAGAGAACAAGGGGTTTTAAAGAGGAGAGCGCATGCCTCAACCATGCTGCTGGTAGGAAGAGAGGTGCGCACACCCTGCCATGCTGTTGGCAGGAAGAGAGGTGCGGAGAGGCGCGCATGTCCTGCAGCCACACAAGAAAAGAAAATACAAAAATAAATAAAAAAAGGAAAAATGGTGAAATTGAAATGCCACACTTAAGGAAGATGTTAATTAATAGATGACCAATTATTCTCACTCTCCTCCCCTCTTTATAAATGCATGCAAGTGTCTATTTACAAATGTAATTACGGCTACCTAAGGTGCAATGGTAGTGCTAGGAAATAGCATAGATGGCATATTTATTGGTGTATTTTTGCTATGCAAACATGTTCCCAGTGCTTCTTTATTTCTCATTGCTCTTGTATGCGGGAGTGTATTTTCAGGAGCGTGTTCCCATTTTTTAGATTATTGGATTATTTGAATTATTTGAACTGCATTTCGGTTAGTTAGTTAGATTAGGTTTGTTTTCTTATTATTATTATTGAAAAAAAAAAATTCGAACTACCTACTAGAAGCTGCATATCTATAGGACGACCATCTAGGATTGAATGAGCAGCATTTAGTTTATTTTTACTGTATTGCATACATTATTGCACGAAGAAAGCTGGAGTAAGGTACGTCTTCTCTTGAGCATCAATTACCTGCCATGCATCTTCATTGAACCTAAATCTAAGACCACTAAAGTGCTTGAATCAAATTAATTCAGTGATCACTTTAAAAATTGGGACTGCTAAGAGGTTGGACCTTAAAATCTGTGACTTAAAATTGTGTGCAAAAGGATCTTGTTTGCGAAATTTCAAAATTCAAAACATGATCGTATGTTTGCATACCTGAGACACTGTGCACCTTACACATAAGGTCACTAGATAAATTTCTACCTCTCCTCTTTTGCACCATAAGGGAAGTTAGTTGGAAATCAACAACCCAATCCACCAAGTTACTTTGGTTCCTCGTGTGTGGGCTCAATTTGAGACTTCCATCCCTTGCAAGTAGGTTATAGGCACCAACGAAGGTTGGCCTAGGAAACGTAATTTGTGCAAAACTTCTTTGGCCACCAACTGAACATTTAATTCTAAGACCTACAATCTACTAAAAACAGATCCCACTGAATTTGCATTTGCTTTGACAGTAGAACTCTCTAGGAAGTTTCTGCTCGTGTTCTGAATTCTTCTAAATCCTAAGATAGTTAAAACTATTTTGCTTAAAGAAATGGATCACCCTTACTCCTATCATTTAGATTATCAGAGTCAATACTTCCCATCTTTAAACTAGGATCCCATGCCGTGAGCGTATCCATCCTTTGATGGGTATATTAACAATTCATGGGATGATTCTTATTCTTATCCTGGGAGTACTGGCTCGATTACTCCCACTTTTGAGCAGAGCCTAGGAGCGGGATGTTCCAACCCTGAAATCCCTACTTTTATGCAAACACCCAACCCTCCCACCCTTCATGATTTCCCGTATCGAGGTTGGACCGATACCCCTAGGCAACCAGAGCCTGAAATTGACTATCCTCCCCAACTTGATAATAGTAGCCTCTCCTCTTTTATGATAGAAATGCAAAAACAGCAAAAGGAAATGATGGAATCCATGGGAGAGATGTTGAGGAATAGTCAACAGTTAAATGAAGAAATAAGACAGCTTATCTACACGCTTCCGAGTAATTCTGATCCCTACCCATATGACCATGATGAGGAAAATAATTCTGGGGAAACCAATGACAATAGGGATCCAGTTTTATGTAGCTATCACTTAGACTCTCCCAATGAGGCACGGCCACTAGAGGAGAATGATCATAGTGATTATCCACCCGAGCTATATTGGAGTCAAAAGCAAGGGAAGATGGTACCTCTTGAGGACCTTGACCCCAATGACAGTATTCTCCTTACCCCTACTAACCTGGGTCAAGGTTGTGTTGTTCCTATCACTTCCCCTATTGATTATTTGGTGGAATCCCATTCTACCCTTAGTGAGCCTACTCCTGACCCTCCACTTAGGGAATCAACACCTATCATTCAGCATCCTGAGGATTTAAATGCACCCAATGAAGGTGACCCTAAGGGAATGGAGGATGAATTAGATCAATTTTGGTCTCAAGGATGTGAAGAGTCTATTTCAGAGGATGAGGATGCCCCAATAGAGGAACCTGGACTAAAAATCTGGAGTGAATCACAGGGGAATTATTTATTATTTAAGGATTTACCTCCAAAGGATATAAATAATATGGTGAAATCCAGATTCCTCCCTTCTTTTGAGAGTCATCCTCCATCAAAATAGGAGTTGATATTAGAGGAGGACAAACAAAATAATGAGAAGCATATGGGAGACTCTCGGGGACAAAACACATCAACTGAGGATTTATACCTCGAGAAGCATAATGCATTTAGAGATATAGGCTTGCTCCAAAATAGTAAGACTAATCCTCCTTTGGGAATAATTAAGGTTACTGATCCAACTCCTATCTTCACTAATGAATCACATATACACCCCAACAAAAATTTGAGTGAACCAAACGAATCTGGGGATGAGCTTAATGATAATGATTCTGATATTTTGACCCTGCCATCAAAGAGTTGTAATTTGGAGTCTACCCTTGATTCAAATATGACTTCGATCATTAATGCTAGGCAGGGTAATGTGAAATTGTCTACAACTGTTAGGGAGTATACACAATCTGAATCATTGTTCGAATTGGACCTGACACCGACTAAGCCGTCATTGGACTTAACCATTACCTTCCAACACTACAAACAACCCTTATACTCTCTAACCAATCCTTGGCTCAGATCTTTGCTCATGTACATTCTTTCTAGAGAACATATCAGGCCAGTACATCCTCAAGTAGAATGGCGAGTGTGGATTGATGCTTGTACTTTTAGTCTTGCCATTCAAGGGTTTCAAATATTAATGTTTACATCTTTTAAAACCCATCTTATTTTGGAGGATCCTTGTTATCCTTCACTTATTCCATTTCGGGAGGCATCTTTTCATATTTCCTTTCTTATTCCTAGACCTCCCTAGGTAGCCAACGAGGTTTTCTCTTTCATACTTTCTGGTGAGAATTTGGGATTACGTTGCATCATCAGCTCGTCAACATTTGTGGCTACTTGTTTTCTAGGCCCGCACTGTTACGATATTTTTAGGGCCTAACTTTTTCTGTCTAGAACCAGACTTACTGGTTCCTTATAAGTCTGGCTGCTGACAGAAAATGCAACGCTTGTTGGGAGGCAACCCAACGGTCTGAATAACACCAACATCAGGTGATTTCTTTCCTTTCTCCCCCTGTTTTAATTTTACAATGGGGACATTGTAGGATTTAGGCATGGGGGTGCATTTTGCATTTTAGGAAGTATTCATGCATTTAGTTTAGCATATATATATATAATTTCTTTTCTTGAGCTGAATGGGTTAGTCCCTCGCAAAATATCTTTGTCATTGGAGGTTTTTCTTCTTGAATTATTTCTTAAGTTTAGAATCCAGTACATTTATTTCACGTGCACGTAGACTAGGTAATAGATCCTTGAAGAAAACCAATAAGCATTTGTAGTCTACTGAACCCTTAGATAGTTAATAGGGAGTTAGGCATACTATCTTCTAGTAGATCTATCTCATATTTGTGAGAAGAAAGTAGAGAGATTGCTGGTGCACTAAGTCTAGTGTAAGGACTCTTAAGTTTTGGATAATTAGATGATGATACTTTAGAGTTGGGCACAGTTTTAGCTCTCTATTCCTGTGTGCGTACTTTGTGTGAATTCTTGAGAGTCACCAAATAAGGCAAATATAAAGAGATTGAGTCTTAATAAAGCTATGACCATGGTGGATGGTTATGACCGTCCTTCATAGAGTCCTCGACTGAAGGAGGGTAATAGTGTCAAAAGTCAGAAATACGCCTGTCCTATCCATTCCTTCCCGGTGTCGAGAATAGGCACTTCCACCAAATAAGCCACACAATATCCTCTTGACCATCATCACCCCTAATAATGCCTCATAAATAAAAGTCTGTATCATGTTATGTAGATTGACAAAGAAAGAAAAAGGAAAAAGAGAAGAAGAAACAAATAAAAAAAAAAGAAGAAGAAAAGAGAGGAAAAAGAAAAAAAAAAAGAAAAGAAGAGGAAAAGAAAGAGAGAAAAGAAAAAGAAAAGAGTCCAAGGTTATATTATATAGTTGTAACATTGTTTCTGAGGCAGCAAAAACACTTATCGCGTTCCACCAAATATGACTCATACCTACCTTTCAGTATTTCTGATCGCCCGAATACTGGTTGAGGACTCTAACTTAGTTGTAGAGTTATTAGGACTTTAATTAAAGTGTGAATGCCATGTGAGGCCACCAAATAGTGAGTACAATTACTAAATTCGGTAAGATTTGGGATCTAAGAAAGAAAAGAAAGAAACGAGTGAGCACCAAAGAACCTCAAGAGAGCACAGTTGTTTAGCCTCTCTCTGAGTTGACTTGTCTAATAGTCTAGAGATCTAGAGTCTGTAGTACTAGACTACATGTAGCACTAGATGAGTGTATGCCACTAAATACAAATCCATTCAACTCGATATCTCCTACCTAAGCCAAAAGCTGGGGCCAAATTACAGATTATCTTCTACTTTATCCCCGAGGAAAGTAGTTGCCTATCTCGACAGCAATATTTACCAAGGGTGAAATACGAACTCGCAATGCGAATTGGCTTTTTCACTCGGATCTATTACCTAGGCTATTATCATGTCACATTTTTCTGGATCTCTAAAGTTTTGAAATAAGAAAAGAAGAAATCTTCTGATTACTTCTATTATTTTTCATTTTTGCTAGGGACTAGCAAATCTTAGGCATGGGGGTATTTGATGAGTATATTTTAATGGACTATTGTTACGCCTAAGTACTTCAATTCTAACATAGAATGTTTGTTAATACTCACATTAGGTCATTAAATAAGTGCATGCATCATTACTTGAGTTTTTATCTATTTTATCACATTCTATAACTTAGTATGTAATTATTTTATGTTTCATCATTGTAGGAATAAATTGCAAGAGACAAGGGGGTGAATTAAATTCTCTCCTCCCCTAACAGCCGCCGGCCTCAACTGAGTCTTTCGACCGGCCTCAACATTTCCCCAATAGCCGAAGGCCATATTTAGTAAGGGATTTTGAAAATCCCTTAACTTGCGGCAGGAGAGGAGTTAAGAGGAGGCTTGGCAAAAGAGAGGGGGTGGCGGTTCTTCTTCCCCCCTGAAAGGATATCCTTCTTCTCCACCTTCCCCACCGTGGAGAGGGCGGACACTGTGGAACCAAGCGTGCACTGTGCACACCTTCCACCGCCATCACTGCACTACCATAGCACCCTCACCAATCCCTTGCAAGCCACAGCCATGCCCTCCACCGCTTGTCCACTGCACACGAGAGCCATTGCAACCACGCCAGCCTGCCCTCGCCACACCATCCTCTCCACTGCAAGTGCACGCCACCCTACACTCATGCTACTACCCCCACCGCACCCTACAAGCCCCGCCCGCAGGCGCCCCCGTGTTGCACCAACGCCTGCAGGTAGCAGTCGCCCACAGGCAACCACGCCACAGCCCCGCCCGTAGGTGCCCCCGTGCTTATCAGCTGCCCGCAGGCGCACCCTCGCCAACGCCCACAAGCAACCAGCCAAGCCTGCAAACACCATGCCCATAGGCCGCAGCCACTCGCAGGTGACCCGCACACAAAGGACCACTCCAGCCGCGCCTTGGCACGCCTTGCGCGCGCACGCCCAGTGCGCAGCCGTGCGGGCTACAGCAGCACTGTTCCTCTTCTCCAAGTGCGGTGAACCTCCTCCAACAGGGCCAATAGGTCGACGGCCATTCTCCTCCGTCCGGCTACCGCCGGCCACCTCTGGCTGCCGTGTCACCGCCACTGCGTAGCCCTCGTCGAGGCGCACCACCCTGTCGACTCTCGCCGCTAACCGTGCACGGCCGTCCACGCAAGGAAGAGAGAGGAGAAATCCTCTATTTTCTCCTCAATTAATATTTACATCTAATGCCATTTCCATTTAGATATTAATATTTTATTCATGCCACATTTCATTGATGCACTCATAGTTTCCTGAAATTACTTCACTTGTGTTATGTGCATGATTTAACTTTGAATTTCAAATCAGATTTGCATGCAAGTTAAATTTACATGATATTCCATTACACATGCATCATATACATATTTTTAGAGATTAATTCCTGACATGAAAATTGCATAAATATCCTTAAACTTTTAAAGAAATTGCAAGCTCCATTTAAAATAGCATATTCCTCACATTAAAGTCACGATAGTGTCTACAAATAGTATATTCCTCGACTCGTGAATTTATTGGTCTATTCCTCTCTGTGGATGCTACATCTTTATTATGGTTAAATTTGATATTTAGTTTTGATTGAGAGATTTTCCACCACATAAAACACAACGACATATCATTCTATTGCTATTTTAATTAAGTGAAACTCTCTCTATCACTGCTATAAGGGCATCATATCACGGTGGCTCATGTTGCCTAAGGTCTAGCAATGAGTGCATGCCCTACAGTGATTGTATGCGACTTTGAAAATCGTGGACCAGTAGAAGCTGCACTGGAAAACTTTAGCTGCGATTTTATGACCTAAGAAGTGTCCACCGCATGCCTGGTCATGGCAAAAGGACAATATGTCCCGAATTTCTACTCTCGAGACACATCATCGAATGATTTGATCAGCACTGATGTGGAAAAGATATGGGTCTTCCCAGAAGTAATACTTGGCATCGGAAAGCAATTTGTCCTTCTTGGCCTTCGGCCAATTGGATGGGATCTGATGTGATGCCAGGTAGTTTACTAGATCAGCAAACCATGGAAGCCCTGTACTGATAGTCAGGAGGTGCTCATCAGGAAAATGTTCCATAATGGGTCTGGAAGGGTCGATAATATTAGAAGGTGGGATAAGTGATCAGCTACCACGTTCTATTTTCCCGCTTTGTTGCGAATCTTGAGGTCAAACTCTTGCAACAGTAAGATCCAATGGATTAATCGAGGTTTCGCGTCCTTCTTTGCAAGGAGATGCCTCACAGCCGTGTGATCAGAGTAAATGATAACACAGGAGCCCAGAAGATATGATCTGAACTTTTCCAGGGCAAATACTACGGCTAGCAGCTCTTTCTCAGTAATTGTGTAGTTACGCTGAGCCTCGTCAAGTGTCTTGCTAGCGTAGTAGATGACCACAGGTTTCCTGTCAATTTTCTCCCCAAGTACCGCTCCTACAGCGAAATTAGATGCATCGCACATGATCTCAAAGGGTTGAGACCAATCAGGGGGTTGTAGGATCGAAGCTTAGGTAACTCGATCACGTAGGGTTTCAAATGCTTGAGTGCATTCCTTAGTGATTTCGAAAGGAACATCCTTAGATAGTAGAGTGGTCAGGGGACGTGCGATTTTTGAGAAATCAGGAATGAATCGATAGTAAAAACTGACATGCCCTAGAAAAGATCGGATGTCCTTGATCGAGCTAGGCATAGGGAGTTTGGAAATTGGATTCACCTTGGCTTAATCAACCTGGATGCCTTTTTCTGATATGAGATGTCCTAGGACAATTCCTTCAGGCACCATGAAATGGCTCTTTTCCTAGGAAAGAACCAGATTCACGTCAATGCATTGCTTGAGGATCTGGACCAAGTGCAAGAGGCAATCATCAAATGATTCGCCAAACATTGAAAAGTCATCTATGAAGACTACCAGATAATCACCTACCATATCTGAGAATATGGCAAGCATGCACCACTAAAAAGTAGTGGGTGCATTGCAGAGACCGAATGGCATCCTTTGGAATGCGTACGTCTCGAAGAGGCAGGTGAAAGTGGTCTTTTCTTGGTCATCAGGATGGATTGCCACCTGGTTATAATCGGAGTACCCATCCAAAAAGAAGAAGAACCTATTTTCTGCTAGTTTCTCGAGGATCTGATCAATAAACGGTAGTGGGAAGTGATCCTTCTTTGTGGAGGTATTGAGTCTTCTATAATCAATGCAGACTCTCCACAAATTCGCCACAAGGGTCGGTATGATTTCTTCTATTTCAGTTGTGATCATGATGAGTCCTGCCTTTTTAGGCACAACCTGGATTGGACTCACCCGCCGACTGTTGGAGATCGGGTAGATGATCCCAATATCTAACCACTTGATGATCTCCTTTTTCATGACCTCTTGCAGATTAGGATTCAGACGTCTCTGCATTTCACGGGAAGGTTGTGTGCTCTCTTCAGTATAGATGTGGTGTGTGCAGTAAGAGGGGTTGATGCCAGTCAAATCATCGAGAGTTCATCCAATGGCTCTTTGATGTTGCTGGAGAACAATAATCAGATGGGATTCCTGATCAGGTGTGAGTCTGGAGTTGATAATCACAGGAAATGTCTGATTTGAACCCAAAAAGACATATTTTAGATGCTCGAGAAGAGGCTTGAGTTCCAAAATAGGGTTATCAGCAGTAGCGGGCAGTTCAGGGTGTGTATCAGGAGCAAGGGAATGAGTGATGGTGTGTCTAGGTCAAGTTTGGATTCCTCTGATTGTGGGTTTTGATCCTCTTGTGGTTGATCAGAAGTAGCCAGGTTTTTCTCAATATATGGATCATCAACCACAACCTTGATATCACATATCTGTTCTATAACACTACAGTTAATCCCTTGTTGGCCTTAAAGATGTCAATCTTTAATGTCTATTTCCCAAATTTCAGTTCAATTTGGCCCTCCTCACAATTTATGTTGGCCCTAGTAGTGGCCAGAAAGGGTCTCCCTAGTATGATTGGTGTGTTCCTCGGATTTTCTGGAGCATCCATATCCAAGACTACGAAGTCCACCGGGAAATAGAAATCCCAAACCCTAACATTGACATCCTCAAGAACTCCTTTAGGTGACTTAATAGATCGATCAACAAATTGTAATGTCACCTCTGTTGGTTTGAGGTCAGATTCCTCAAGATGGTCAAGTAGGGATGTAGGTATTAGGTTTATGGAGGCTCCTAGATCCAATAAAGCTCTTTTAAATTGGATATCACCAATCATACAGGAAATCAGGGGAGAACCTGGGTCTTTTGCCTTAGGTGGGAGTTTGCTTAAAATTATAGACTTGGTTTGCTCTGACAATACAATTGGGCTCCCACTTTTGGTTCGCGGCTTACGCTTAGGTGTACACATGTCTTTCAGAAATTGTGCGTAAGCCGGTACATGGCGAATAGCATCCATCAAGGGGATGTTTATTTGGACCTGTTCAAAGAGCTTGACCAGGTCCTCCTTAGGTGCCATGAGTTTGTTTGTCCTCTTTCCCTTAGTCAAGGCCTCGGGAAATGGAACCTTGGATGGTTCCTCTAGAATAGGTCTAGGTTCTTGCTCTGGGACAGGGGTATCCTGGATGACTATCTTAGGGCTTGGGTTACTACCAGGCTGAAGGTGGCTTGGGTAAGGTGGGTCTTGTGTTGTTTTGCTACTACGGGTTGTAACTGAATTTAGTCCTGCCTAGTTCTGGTTTGGTGACGGTAAAATAGGTGGCTGCTGCTGAAATCCCAAGTATGATGTCGAAGCATCCATCCTGTCAGGTGATGGAGCAAAAGGGGCCTGATAAATCATGTGTGCTTAGCTTGGATTCGGGTTCATAACGCACCTTTGGTTTGACACATTATTCGGATTCGGTAGAGGTTGCGAAGGGAGTGTGCCAAGTTGGTGGGAATTTTCCATCTAGGCGAGTTGATTGCGAACCTTTGTGATCTCATCTTTGTGTTATTTCTGCATAGCTGCATTCATCTTTTGAATGTCAGCTAGAGTCTGAAGGATAAGAGTCATTTGATCTGTCTGAGTCGGCCTAGATTGATAGGTGGGGTTGGGCTGAGGCTGAGGCAGTTGATATGGATGAGGAGCTTGTGGACGGGGTTGATATGGTGGTCTCTGATTCTGATTATTTCCCACCCACAGGAAATTAGGATGATTCCACCATCCAAGGTTATAGGTGTTAGAGAATGGATCATTCTGGATGGCATTGAGGTCCTCACAGGTCTGAGGAACCTCAGAAAAATCAGAGTACGAGGGTTGATGAGAACCTCATCATGAGCCCTAACTAGCTCATTTTGACCTAAGAAAGAGAATAAAAGCTCCTACATAACCTAGAGAAGGGCCTAAATCAAGGAATAAGTGTTCTGAGAAGAAAACATGAAATAAAGGTTAAAACTGTAATTTTACCATTGCAGTATATAAATGGGATTTCTCAGAGGCAAAACATAAGTGAAATGGTCTGAAGAAGATAAAAAGTGGGTTGGTTCAGTCAGAAATGGGTTCATATGCAGTCTAGGAATTAAATGACATCTTGTAACCCTAAAATAGACCCGCTTAATTCAACAAGGTTCTGGTCAGGATAAAAATCAATTAAACCCTCTAAAATTCATGGAAAAATATCCCCTAGGGTTTAGAACTTTCAAATTGGCCTTTAGAACCTGTTTTGACCTAGATTGGGGTCCTAGCTCATTAATTGACCTAATTTGGGTTTTTGTGTAAAATGGCCAATCAAACGTGGTTAAACCTAAAATCCAACTTTACCATTGGATTCCTTAGGTCCAAATTAGGTTTGTACCAAAATTTGGACCTAAGGGGAGGTCATCTTGACCTACTTTGCAAAATAGTCTACCTAATTACATTCTGGCCCCTAACTTTTGAAAACCATTGCACAGACCCCCCTAACTTCCTCACCACTCTTACAATCAGGTCCCTCCGCCATTTAATCAGAGGAATCCTACTTCGGCGAGTAATGGAGGGGGATTACTCCCTAATTCCTCAGAGATCTCCTCCCAGATTTGGAAGGGAGATTCTCTGAGGAATTCCCTTCTATCTGAGCATGATTGCAAGGTTTGATTTGCACCCAATCTATCGTGCGAACACACGAGAGATGTGGGTGTCTTCCACATTCCATCTTCGGCAAGGACTCGTGTGCTTGGAAGCTTGTCTTCCAAGCACAAGAGTCTCTACTAGCGACTATAAAAGCACAACCACCTCCAGCCGCATCTCTTCAGCTTGACTTGGCCAGAGAAATACCCCCAATTTTGTCTCCTCTCCTTTGGTCAAGGGTCCAGTGAGCTCTGGCGAGCCCTCCTCCTCTTTCTCGTCGCTCTGCCACAATACCAGTGGCAGAGCCGCCGTTACCACCTTCCTTCGCGTCGCGCAATACCCGCATGCGCGCCTCCAGCCCCTTCGTCATCACTGCTCTCCCTCCACTGGACATCTTCTCCGGCGGTGGCAAGTACAGCCAGCCACCTCCTCTCCCCCTTCATCCACTTAGCTAGGTTAGAATTATTCCCATTTCTCCCCTCTTCATTTCCCCTCTCTTAATTTGAACTTTCGACCCCTCGATGCCGCAATCCACCACCATCGTTCCCACCTCTGGCCGCCCACCGGCGAGGCGCTTCCACCGCTCCGCACCTCCACACGCCTCGCCAGACACATCATCAACTCCGCCTTCACTCAGCGATCACCTTCCATCCATCCACTGACCGCCATCACCTCCCTAAATGACCACCGAACTTACTCACCTTCACGGCCACAGTCCGACCTAGGCATGCACGCCTAGGTCGTTCTGCGCCACGCCAACCCCCGCCTCACCTTCGACGTGACACGGCAAAGCTTTCCCCATTATTTGACAGGGCCGCAAGGCCATCTTTGTGTCACGCAGGTCTAAGCCCCCTTTCGCCATTAACACTGAAGCAAGCAAGCTTGCAAAGAGCTCCAGGCCGCGCAATCCAGGCATAAGAGCTCCAGGCGACGTATGTTGAGTGTGCGAACGTAACCAGTCTGAGAGTAGACTTCACGGGGCTCCCAGCTGCCCCAATTGCGTGGACTTCCCTCATGCGGGCGCCAGCAGAAGCGGGTGAGACTTTTAGTCCCACCTCGTAAACTTAGGGGTAAGTGGTGTTACTTAAATTATTTTTCTGTTTCTATCTCTTTGCCTCAAGTGACACGGGGTGAGGTCCCTTGCCCTCACATGCTCATGCCTCGTTCATGATCCCTGCCCCCGTGGACCTAGCACCGGACCTGATTACCTAACACTCCTCGCGCACTACACCACGCCGGTGTGCCTGGACCCAAGCACGTGAAACTCGACCCGATTACCCAGCTCTTGGAGAGTGTACCTATGAGGGAAATAGAGAGAGAGATGTGGGGAGGGTAGGGGTAGGTTTTGCTCTGTTGTGTGCAGGAAAGAAGAAGGAGCTAAGGAAGGAAGAGGACCTGCAAAGAAGAGACAAGGAAGGAAGAAGAGCTAAGGCAAAAGTTGTGGCTGCAGAGAAGCAAAGGAAGGAAAAGAAGAAGAAGGAAGGCAGAAGCCAAGGGAAGGAGAAGCATTGTAGTAGAGGTGCGGCTGAAAAAGAGAAGGAAGAAAGCTAAAGAGAAGAAGAGAAAGTCAGAGGAGAGCCAAGGAAAAGGCTGAAGAAGGAAATCAAGGCGGAATCCAAGGAAGGAAAAGGAAGAAGAGAGGCAGATGGCCAAAGGCAGAAGGCAAAGAGAAGAAGAAAGAAAGCAAGAAAGCAGAAAAGAGAAGGCTGAAGAAGAAGAAAGGAATAAGAGCTAAAAGAGAGTTATCTTTTTAAGACGTCTGATTATAGAATCAGACATCCAAATCTTCTATTTTTGCTACAATTTTAACTCCTAAACTCTTGCATTCATACTCTGAATTAGGTTTTGAGTAACTCTAAGTGTTCAATTACATTATTGAGATTAGTGAATAAATTCCATTTGCTCCCTATGTTCGACCTTGGATACTTAGGTTTTTGAGTAATAAATTCTTATTTGTTTTCGAGGTGATTTCATCTATACAACGTTACATCTTTTAAAACCACTATCTTGCCTTCGTCAACAAGGGTTCAGAGTTCCCCCAACTAGAGTATGCAGGGTCAGAATTTCCTCTGGTCCTAGAGTTAGATGAGGGTGGATACTGGTCCATCCTCTGAGAAGATCGGTGATAGATGTTATGCACAGCTTCCCTCCTAGGGGCGGCTGTGCGAACGGGTTTTGCGCAGAGGTGGCTCGCTGCAGATGCTGAGTTAGCTCATCCACCTTCTTCTCAATGATAGAGACCTTATCCAAACTACTGGCCATTAATTCCAAGTCGACGAATGCGAAGAGGCCCTGCATCTCATGTGCTCCCCTTGGATTCGTCGATGCGCGGGCATTCGTTTGGTCGAATAAGCCCATGGAGTCATTATTTATGGAATTCTCGCACATATTCTGGAGAATTTCCCACACAGTGTCTTCGTGTTGACCCATGATATTTCCTCCGCAAGTTGCAATGAAGAATAAGCGGATATCTTCACAGAGTCCCTAGTAAAAAGATTGGACTTGTTCCCATTTAGGAACTCCATGATGGGGGCACTTTCGTATGAGATCCAGGAAATGGTCCCATGCTTCATGAAGTGGTTCTCTAGGCTGTTGTGTGAAGTGTGTGATCTGGTGTCGTAAGGCATTTATCCGACCAACTGGGAAGAACTTTTTCAGAAACTCGAATTGTAGTTCAACCCAGGTGTTGATTGGATGCGTTTGAGACTGATATTAGTGAGCTACTTTGTCCATGAGAGAGAAGGAGAACATCTTCATGAGAAGGATATCCCGATTTTGAACATCTAACCCGAAGGTTTGGGCCAGATGCTTGAGTCGTTTGATGTGCTAGAAGGGATCCTCGGAATTGAGCCCATGAAACTTTGGAATAGCATGAATCATGTTGGGCTTGAGTTCAGAATCAAGACCTCTAGCCGGGATTTGGACTCGAGGTTCGATTGCCACTGTAGCGGGATTGTAGTGATCTCGCATCATATGATGCTGCGGTGGATTTACAAAGGCTTAGAATAAATCATTAAGGCGCTGAAGTTGGTTCTCAAGGTTATTCTCTTCTTCTACGGGTTGTGCCATGATGATGGAAGAAGGAGAATTGGGTTCAGATGAATCAAAGGAGATGTCTATGTGATGGGGTTGCTGCACAAACACAGAAGTCGAGGCCTGCCCTCGATGGGAGTGAATGACTAAAGGGGGCCTCAAGGATGGTCTTAAGGACCTCCTATTGAACATGCACCGATGGTCTGGATGAGAGTAGAATGTGATGGACCCAATCAAGACACCTAAAAATTTTGGATGACTATAGAGGTTCAGGGCGGATGATACCCCTTAGTCAGAAAGCCGTCCACTTGAGAAATACCTAGGCAGACAGAGAGGGAGAGTCCCGTAAAGACCCCTACATGGTAGAGCACCCCCACTAGTTATAGGGTTTCCCCCACCCGACCTCTCTTGTTGCTGATGTTCCAGGTAGACCAGAATGGGGACTTGACCTCTTAAGTCTACCAGTTTTATTAAAGAGCAAGGGTGCTTAAGATTTCACTTGAACTTTAGATGTATTGAGTGCAAAAAGTGACCTAATTTCAAGGTTGGTTGACCCAACAAGGTGGGTCAACTTCACCTATTTGTCCTTTGAGAAGTTTTAGGTCCCTTCTTTTAGGATTCAAGTGAGATTGAGAGCTTGAATTTTAGGGTTTGCTTGAATAAATCACTTCAACCAAGGCTTAGGCACACATCTTTTTGGAGAGTTGATTCTTGCTTATGAAAGTGTGTCCTTAAAATCCTTAAGTTGAAATCCTTAATTTGGCTCTAATCTTGGTCCAATTTAGTTTGTCAAATGTGGTATCTAGGGCTCAAACAAGAATGTGGTAGCCCTAGTTACCTTAAATGGGTGCACAAGTCAATTTTGTTGTTGAAATCAAATCAGGCAACTTGATGAATTAGCTAAGAATGTAAAGCAAGTAGCCCTAATTGATTTTATCCCTTTTTTCTCCTTTTTAGAATGAGGGGCTTAAGAGAAAGTAATCAGAAATTACCTGCCCCTGGTGTGTTTGATGTGTGGCTGTCTTTCTTTGAATCTTCTCCTTGAAACAACCACAAAAAAGTGATATAGCAAGTTAGCACCAAATCAGGAATTGTAATCAAGAATTCTAAATCGCCCGTTGCTCTCTGGCAATGGTGTCAAAATGTTTATCGCGCTAAATCGGTGTTTAAAAGTATTGCATTGTAATACAGAAAAAAGCGTTCAAAAAAAATATAATTTTATTACTCGAATTTGAAGTCTGAGGTTGAACACAGGGAGCAAATTGGTATTTAGAAATCAAGATCACAATTCAGAATTTAAAAGAATATGCAATAATATTAGTATCAAAGTGCAAAAATATGGGAGTAAATGGTGATGTAGATCACCAAATACTCCTACAATATCAACTAAGGAACTCAATGTATATGAATATGCATTAAACTCAAATTGGATGTCTGATTTGTAAATCAGACGACTTAAACATCTGATGCTATAGTGCTCTAGATTTCTTCTTTCTCTGCTTCTCTTCTGCGGCTCCTCTTCTTTCTTCCTTCTTCTGCTTCTACTCCTCTTTCTTTCTTTAACTTTGTCTTTCTCTTCTTTCTCTACTGCTTCCTCTTCTCTTTCTTTCTCTTTGCCTTTCTCTGCCGGCTACCTCTTCTCTTTCTTTCTCTTTTTCTTTGGCCTCTGTCTTCCTTCTTCCTTAGCTTCTCCATATCTGCCTTAGCTTCAGCTTCTCTTTCTCTTCAGCTTTTGCCTGCAGCAAAACCTACTGATGTAAACACATTTACACTACCTAAATTGTCTATTTATGCATGTTCTTAAGCATAGGATTGCATTTCATGATATAAATATTGCATAACATGCATCATCCCGCATTTAGAGTAGTTTGAATAAAATGGAGGTTAATTGTCTCCTTTTATGTGCTTGGACAGGGCAAACATTTTATCGGGGCCTCGGATCAAAGATCCAACCGTATGGATATGATCAGGGCGACGATTGGAGTTCAACGACTCCAAGATCGCCCTAATCAGGCATCCGTAGCATCAGATAGAGACTAGGGAACCCTAGAAAATCAAGAGCCAGGATGGTGTAAATCCGCACTTCAGATGACAAATCCGACCGCATGGATGAATTCGGATCGACGATCGCAGCCCAACGACACAAAAATTGAGTTGATTCGACATCCGTGGCACCATCTACAACTTCCAGAAGATGGACGGCCAAGATGCTGCCACGTGGCACCATCTCGGCCGCCCAAACGGCCACACGCAACCTCAGTAGTCTCCGCATCCGCCTTTCCCTGCCGTTGGATTAAGATCCAATGGTTGTGACGCGCCCACGCTGAAGTCAGGCGCTCGACACAAACGCGACCCCAGCGCGTTGGTCGAGCGCTCTAACGCGAAGCAGGGACGCGCGTTCGAGCCTCAGCACGCAGAATTTGGAGCGGTGGCGTGCCTCCGATCGACCGCACGATCGCGATCCAACGGCCGCGCGCGCTCAATCAGGACGATGCGCGATTGGACGCCCGTGCGTAACGCACGATCGCACGTGGGCGGGCGTGCAGCGTAGCGGGCGAAGATGCGTCTTAAGCCGTCCGATCTCGCGATCGGACGGCTGAGACTTCGCGGACGTGCGTAGGCGTTACGCACGCGGGCAGCCGAGCGGGCGTGCGTGGGCGCGGCGGCGACGGCCATGTCGGGGCTTTAGTGATGGATTTATCCGTCACTAATGACCCCTTATTTATTATTTTGAAGATGTAATGTCCATTTTGCCCCCACTCCTTGCAACTATAAAAGGAGACCCCCTCCATACGAAATTCTCATCCCTTCTTCTCCTCTCTACCCCTCCAAAGCTCAAGAGAAGCTTGTCCCACACCCGGGATGCTTCTCGCGAGATAAAGTCCAATTTTCATTCCCCTTCGGAAGTGGATCCCGCGACGACGACAACGTGCTGCTTCGTTCCCGTTCTTCTGATTCATCCTCCTTCATCCCGCTTCGTTCTCCTTCGTCCAGGCGTCGTCCCGTCCGGCTCGTCCTCCAAGCAATCGTCGAGGAGAATTTCTCTCTCCCTATTCTTTTTACCGCTTTCTAGTAAAGATTTACTGCTTTCTAGATTAATCTACTCGTCCTCCAAGCAATCGTCGAGGAGGACATTTCTCTCTCCATTCTTTTAATGCTTTCTAGAGTAAATTTATCGCTTTCTAGAGTAATTGTTTTATGCTTTCTAGTTGTAATGAACAATCTCTTCAATACAAAAATTCCTTGTTTATTCTGCATCTCATTTTGATTTCTCTGTGTAATATTCTCTTTCTCTCTTACTCTCTCTCTCTCTTCTATTTATTGTAAATAATTAGATGGTTCTAAATTGAATTATTCTGTAACAAATAAAAAGAAACGCGTAGTTTTTAAATCAAACGTCTGCCTCCTTATGTTCGACCCGGAATTTTAATTTCGGTATAAATTTTATTTGTTGAACAAGAATTCTTCGCTTTCGAACTACAACGACAGGTTTTCCAAAACCAAACACGTTAGCGTAGGTTCGTAAACGTTCAACATTTTGGTGCCGTTGCCGGGGATAATTCGAATTGGGGATACAATTTTGGACCCCCGTGTTTAGGGTCTAACTCTGAACACTTTGATTCTGATTTTTATCCTTCTCAGAGCTACATCGATTATAGATCGTCTTCCTTTCATGAACAGCATAATACGATCTACAATCAATAAGGATACACCGATCCTTACCCATCCTCTGATTTCACTGCCTTTAGGTCATCGCCATCTTTTCAACAATCTGAACTGACCTATCATCAGGAAGGGTATAGCGATTCTCAATTCGTTAATTCCTCTACATTGATGTCAAACCCACCTAACCCTAAACCAACTCATTTGGTTCAGGTTAATCAGGTTCAAGATAAGGTTTTGGCTAACTTGAGGAATATCATTCAATCTTTAGAAGTTCAGCCAATACCTTGCATTGAGAGATTGGAGCCCTTGATTGAAATGATTGATGATTTAAACAAGTCTTTGTTGGATTGGCTCCAAGATGTTAAGGATAAGAACCCGGGTGAGTTTCTACTTGGGAAATTAGCGAAATTGAGGATGAGATTCGTGGTTGCTTTGATTCAATCTTGGAATAATTCCCAGGATGAACTCTCTTCAGGAAAGCCAATGACAGAACCCGCTCAGGCACCTGTTGGGGGGACACGTGTTACGAGGCTGACCAGATTGAATTAAAACAACCAATTAAGGATGATCTGATTTCTTCACCTGGGATCCCTGAGCCGGGTTACGAGGAAACGTATGTCTCCTTGGAACACAAAGTGACAAATGATTTTGGGACATACATTGATACGGATCCTGATGGTGAAGATTCAAATTGCGAAGTCTCACGCGTGTTTTCTGAACACGATTTCTGTGAGACGATTGGGCCTGAGGAATCTAATAGATCAATTGATAGCTCAATAACTGAGAACACTGATCTTATTAGGGCACACATTACGGATCCAGAATCACATTTTCTGGAAGAATCAATTCAATGCCCTGATTATCAGTTACACCCTGTTGAGCTTATTGATGATTCTAATTCTGAGATAATTAGACTCAAGTCAATTTTTATTCTGCCACATCATTTAGACTTGGAGATTTCAGACGGGGTGATGAATATACAAGAGGTCCTGGAATTTGATGTGCTGAATGAGGAGGATAGGAGGGGGGAAGTTCTGATTTGGGAAGTTAATTTTGGAGGAAATGGAAGATTGAGTCGAAGGGTTCCTTTTAAGCTGAAACTATTAAATCAGAACCCTTACGACATTTGTTTCGAGGATGTCAAACCCAAGCACACATTCAACGATTATCCTTTTGAGCTTCAATTCTCTGTAACCCGACTTTTTGGTCTTGGGTTGCATCCTCATAAATCGCAGGCTCGACCCCGCTTGCATTTTGATTTTAGGTTTTGGGTAATTTTTATCCAGAACCTAAGATATTCTCGATTATGGGGGATGGGTCTGCACCACAATCTGGTCCACATCTGTGGACCGCTGTTGATAGGTCGGAGGATTCTTCTGTTTATATTAATTTTGACCTGCACTTGTGAATTCTTCATTTCTTTTCTTTGTATAGTGTGCCTAGCTGAAGGCACTAAACTCAGCACTTATACAGTTCTTTTTCATTTTCATCTTGGAGCAGACCTGATATTCACGCACTTCAGGTGCTTTCTTCGCTTTTCCACTCTGTTTTATGTCTTTTTAATACAATGAGGACATTGCATTAGATAGGCATGGGGGGGTGGATATTTATCTCTGAATTCATTCGTCAGCTCCGTAGATTTGTTTTATTTTGATTAAAAAAAAAAATCAAAATTAGGAAAGAGAATTTAGGTTTAAGAAAATTTTCAATCTTAGGAAAAACTATATTAAGATCTGAACACAAAGACCCTTCAGGTCGTTGAACTTAATCAGCCCGTGTATCCACTGAAATGTGGATTTGTTTTTCGAGTTCTCGCCAACTTGAATTTTATTTTAATTGGAGTAAATAAGTTTGGGTGATAAGTACACGACTTATCAACCCGCCCTCTGATTTGAGGGAATTTCGAGTCTTAAGCATCTACACACTTTCGTTGCACTGACTCGTTGTTCGGTGATTTTTACGGAAATTGGATAGCTAATGAACCTTCTAGGGTGATATGGCTGGCAAGTTATCGTGGGTAACAGCCCATAGGTAGGTTGTCCAGAGCCCAGTCACTGGACCTTTCTCTTTTTGCTGCCTTTAGGAAAATCTTAGACCAGGGAAGCCACCTACTTAAAAAAAAAGAGAAAAAAAAAATCAAAAAGGAGAAAAGAACAAAAAGAAATAACCCACACTTCGCCGCACGAGTATGGCTGGCAAGTTGTCGGTGGTAACAGCTCATCGACCGGTTGTCCAGAACCCAGCTCAGAAAATGCACTGAAAATTCCCAAAACACTTAGGAAGAAGCGGAGAAGTAGAATAAACCGGGAGATATACACTGGATTCACCCTTGTGTTGACCCTGTTAAAAAATAAAAGTAGGGAGAAAGCTACCGGTTGTAAAGATACACCTTTAGGCAGAATTCTTTTTGAGGTCACCTAGAGGCATAGAAATCCGAAGTCCGTTCTAATTGCCGGTCAACGAGTTTATCACAATCACAATAAGATGCTTAAAACTTAGGGTTCTCATCAAATCTTGGGTGAGTTGAATGGCCGTAGAAAGCCACTCTTAAACCCTAAAATTTGAAAATCAAAAAAAAAATTAGAAAAGAGTAAAAAGAAAAAGAAATTTTTCTTTGAATAAGGCGAGGGCTTGAGGCGGTCTGCATTTTGGTTGATACCCAGGCACTGTTGTGTCTTTGAAAGTTCAGTTCCTAAGTAGACAATTTCTTAATGATTGAAAATAACTCAGGTCCAAATAATCTAACCTAATTCTTTTATAAATAGCATATAGTTTTTGCTAGGGACTAGCAAAAGATAGGCATGGGGGTATGATGTAAACACATTTACACTACTTAAAATGTCTATTTATGCATGTTCTTAAGCATAGGATTGCATTTCATGATATAAATATTGCATAACATGCATCATCTCGCATTTAGAGTAGTTTGAATAAAATGGAGGTTAATTGTCTCCTTTTATGTGCTTGGACAGGGCAAACATTTTATTGGGGCCTCGGATCAAAGATCCAACCGTATGGATATGATCAGGGCGACGATTGGAGTTCAACGACTCCAAGATCGCCCTAATCAGGCATCCGTAGTATCAGATAGAGACCAGGGAACCCTAGAAAATCAAGGGCTAGGATGGTGTAAATCCGCACTTCAGATGACAAATCCGACCGCACGGATGAATTCGGATCGACGATCGCAGCCCAATGACACAAAAATTGTGTCAATCCGACATCCGTGGCACCATCTACAACTTCCAGAAGATGGACGGCCAAGATGCCGCCACGTGGTGCCATCTCGGCCGCCCAAACGGTCGTACGCAACCTCAGCAGTCTCCGCATCCGCCTTTCCCCGCCGTTGGATTAAGATCCAACGGTTGTGATGCGCCTGCGCTGAAGTCAGGCGCTCGACACAAACGCGACCCCAGCGCGTTGGTCGAGCGCTCTAACGCGAAGTAGGGACGCGCGTTCGAGCCTCGCCACACAAAATTTGGAGTGGTGGCGCACCTCCGATCGACCGCACGATCGCGATCCAACGGCCACCCGTGCTCAATCAGGACAACGCGCGATTGGACGCCCGTGCGTAACGCGCGATCGCACACGAGCGGGCGCGCAGCGTAGCGGACGAAGATGCGTCTTAAGCCGTCCGATCTTGCGATCGGACGGCTGAGACTTCGCGGATGTGCGTAAGCGTTACGCACGCGGGCAGCTGAGCGGGCGTGCGTGGGCGCGGCGGCGACGGCCACGTCGGGGCTTTAGTGATGGATTTATCCGTCACTAAAGACCCGTTATTTATTATTTTGAAGATGTAATGTCCATTTTGCCCCCACTCCTTGCAACTATAAAAGGAGACCCCCTCCATACGAAATTCTCATCCCTTCTTCTCCTCTCTACCCCTCCAAAGCTCAAGAGAAGCTTGTCCCACACCCGGGATGCTTCTCGCGAGATAAAGTCCAATTTTCATTCCCCTTCGGAAGTGGATCCCGCGACGACGACGACGTGCTACTTCGTTCCCGTTCTTCTGATTCGTCCTCCTTCGTCCCGCTTCGTTCTCCTTCGTCCGGGCGTCGTCCCGTCCGGCTCATCCTCCAAGCAACCGTCGTGGAGAATTTCTCTCTCCCTATTCTTTTTACCGCTTTCTAGTAAAGATTTACTGCTTTCTAGATTAATCTACTCGTCCTCCAAGCAATCGTCGAGGAGGACATTTCTCTCTCCATTCTTTTAATGCTTTCTAGAGTAAATTTATCGCTTTCTAGAGTAATTATTTTATGCTTTCTAGTTGTAATGAACAATCTCTTCAATACAAAAATTCCTTGTTTATTCTACATCTCATTTTGATTTCTCTATGTAATATTCTCTTTCTCTCTTACTCTCTCTCTCTTCTATTTATTGTAAATAATTAGATGGTTCTAAATTGAATTATTCTGTAACAAATAAAAAGAAACGCGTAGTTCTTAAATCAAACGTCTGCCTCCCTGTGTTCGACCCGGAATTTTAATTTCGGTATAAATTTTATTTGTTGAACCCGAATTCTTCGCTTTCGAACTACAACGACAGGTTTTCCAAAACCAAACACGTTAGCGTAGGTTCGTAAACGTTCAACACCTACCCCCTACCCGCGTGCAACTCTCCTTACTTTCCTTCTAGGTTCCGCTCTACCAGAGACACAGTTATTCAAGTATTCGAGTCGGGTACGTACCCGGGAGCAGGCACACCGGCGTACGGTGGTGGGCGAGGAGTGCAGGTCAGGTTAGGTCAGCCAGGTGCACGTGGGCAGTGCTGCAGACGAGACCAGGTTAGTCGAGTGAGAGGGACCTCACCCTGTGGATCTGAGACGAACAGCTACGGGCACAAATTCAACTTATGCGGGTACACGGCCTCAGGACCTTCCGAGGTGGGACTATCCGCGTGCCCATCTTCTCGCGCGCTTGCAGCAGAGGTGGTCCTTCATTTGCTGCAGCTGCTATGGTCTTTGACTGGAATTGAGAACCTGGATTCGTGCGTGAGAGTCTTTCACACAACTTGGGATAGGAGTTTGGAACTGGCAAGGCCTGGAGAGACCTCAAGCTTGCTTCAAGCTCGGTCACCAATGCCGGAGGACACCTGTACCTGAAATCACAAAGACGGCCTTGTGGCCACGTCAAATCGCTCAGGAAGTGTCGCCGAGGCATCACGAATGTGCTGGGGTGGTTGGCGTGGTGTGGGGACGTCTGTGCAAGCGTGCCTAGGGCACACTGTGTGTGAAGATGTGGGTGTGTTCAAGGGTGCATTTGGGTGAGTGGCGCGGTGATATGAGTGAGGGGAAGTGCTCAGTGGAGTGAGGGGAAGCTTATGGGTGTGTCAGCGAGGGATGGGTTGGCCTGTGGAGGTCGAGCGGCCTCGCTAGAGTTAGTGGTCGAAGATGAAGGAGATGAGGGTGATTGACGCCGGTAATGGTCGATTTTGGGAAATAGATGATAAGTCCACTTTTATGGACTATTATTTAGCCTAAGTACTATTAAATTATAAATTTTTAGTTGTTAATTAATTAGGAGTTATATGGCAATTCACCTTGGCCTGCATTTAATTTTATGCTTCAATTTTACATTTAATAACATATGATATGATAATATAATTTATCTGATGAATACAGGGTAGGTGAAGTGTCCAGACATGCAATTCTGCATCTATAAGACGTCTGGAGATCAATATGGACATCTGGGAAATTGTCATCACAAGTTCCTATTTCTACATATTTTAAGACGTTTGATGATGAAGTTTGACGTCTGATATAGAATGGCCAATGCTTATCCATCAGTTTCAACCATTCGTGATGTTCGCAAGTGGTTGGCGAAGCTGGCGGCAGGTGGAACAGACGGGGGGATTTTTATAAAAAGAGAAAACCCACGTACGAGAGAAGATCATCTTCCTTCCCCCCTGTAGGGATATCCTCCATCCCCACCATCGTGATAGAAGCTTACATAGTGAACCCATATGCGCACACTGTGAACCTTTGCGTGCTTCCACTGTAGCCACCTCTTCATCCTCCTAGGCGGTAGCGAGCGTGGTGATAGCCGCTCGCCGCTGCCTTCATTGTGCCATCCAGCCACAACTGCGCATGCGCAGGCAGCCGCACCCTCAGGCAGCCACACCCTTGTGCACATGCAACATCCTTGCCGCATCAACCACCCTTGTGTGCGCACCATTCCACCTCCGCACGCGGCTGCACACACGAACTAGCAACACACTGCCCGCGCGCAAGCTCCTCACGCACCACGCACCAGACCCTCGCCCTTGCGCACCCACGGACAACTGTTCATCTTCTTCTTCCTCGCATCGGTCATGCAGTGAAGGAACCCAAAGTTGCAACCGCCTCCTCGCTTTATACGGCCATTACAAGCACCCAAACTCACCATCGACCTCGCCGTTCTCCTCGTCTCACGCTCCCGGCCCCCGTGCGTCCACTAGTTGCCCACCACGACGCCCACGAATGCCACCTGCCGTCGATGTGGTTGACATTCTCCTCCGCCGTCTGGCCATGTCCGACCACCTTCAGCTACCCCGTCACCGTTGTCACGACCGTCTCTCTCCCACGCACCACCATCGGGCTTCAGTCAGCCAACTGCCGCGCTGCCTCGCACGCGAAGAATTGAGAAGAGAATTCCTCTGTTTCCCTTTGAATTAGTATTTACGGGGTATGCCATTGTGAAAAAACACTATTCATTTATTTATTGAATTATCATATTCTGAAAGACTTGCATGAATATCCCTCCTGTCTATCAGAATTACGTATAGCTGAACTCTTCTCATGCATGATAGAGTATGGAACATTGGTTATGGGAAACGAGTTCAACTTTGATTAAGATTGATGATGCTTGTCAGTAGTAAGATCATGATTCGCATGTTTCTATTGTGGTGATTTTGCATGTGCGCCCTTACATTATTGATTAATTATTTAAATCAAGAATTTATGTTGAAAACACATGCACTAGTTAGTATGCATACACGTTGAGTTTCCCGAATAAACGAGAGACTATTCACTAATTTGAATAGGATAATTCCTCTCTGTGGAGATGACATAACTCTTCGTGGGTAGTTTTGAGAATTAAAATATTTTGAAAAGTGATTTTCTACCACGCAATTAAATACATGGACACATCATTTTATGTTAAAGTTTTCAATGAAAACGAAAATCACTCTTCCAATAGAGAGTAGAGAAGAAAGTACAGGGGGAAGGGAACTTAGCTAGGGTGTTAGGAGATGAAGGGAGGCAAAGGTGATGTCGGTTGAGGTGTTACCGATGCCAAAGACGAAGGTGTAATTTCCTACTTGGAGGGGGTGAGATCAGCGTGACGTAAAAAATGCGGAATTGAAATACAAACAATCACACAAAGTACACAAAGATTTTTAGGTGGAAACCCAAACCGGGTGAAAACCACCACCTAACCCTCTCGAGTTAGGATTTTCCGATCAACCAAGTTGATCAAAATCCACTAAACCGAATCACTTTAAACGAGGGTGATTCAACCTCAATTACGACCGCGCTACTTAAACGAGGGTAGCGTACCTAAACCCCTTCTCTCCACAAGAAGGATTTTGTCTCGCAAAGGAGACGGGAATTCGCAAAGCGAATACCCAACCAAATAACAAAGATAAAAGAAACAACAAGTCCTATAGATTCAACAAAGTAATTTTTAACCTAAGCTTCTATAGGAAATAGGAAACTCCCCTTTGCAAGGAGTGCGTCGAGTTGATGACGCGGTGTGTGTGCCACGCGACGGCGCAACGTCGCTCTCGTGAACAATGGTGGGAGAGCGGGTGCGCAAAGCTTGATGCTCTCTAGTGAATGGAGCTTGAGCTTGGAGAGCAAGAGCTATCTAGGACACAAGAGAGTGTGAAAGTTTGTAGCCAAGTGTGTCTTGTGTATCTTTTTGTGTGTGTTGGTGTGTAAAGGCTCCCTCTATTTATAGAGGCCTTAGGAAGGCTTTGGAAGGCTTAGAAAAGCTTCCATAGCCGTTGGGTACAAAGCCCAAGTGAATCAGTCCAAAATCAGGAACAATCATTGCTCTGACAGGTTTATCAGACGTCTAATTATGGCATCAGACGTCTGGAAGTTCACTTTAAGACATCTGATTCCAAGGTTAGACGTCTGATTTTGGGCGGGTTCCTTCCTGACTTGAATCAGATCTAACAGGGTTCTTGTGCAAGTCCATCAGACGACATATAGGACGTCTGGCACTATGTCTGGACATCCGGAAACCTACTTTTACTGTGGGAATGGATTTTCCAAATGTTGCAACGGCTAGAAAATCTCTGAGAAGAGATTTTGGGTCAGCCGAGGCAAAACGGTCATTTATCAGACGTCTGGAAAGGCCTAAGGACGTCTGATAAGGCTCTAACGGTCATATTCTTGAGTGTTTGTTAAGCCAGCCAACAGTCCACTAATTGGACGTCTGGCAAAGTCATTAGACATCTTCTAAGACGTCTGGTCTAAGGTCTGTACGTCTGATTTCATCAGACAGAACTACTTAACTCCAGCCTAATTGTTATCAGACGTCTGAAACAACAGTCAGACGTCTTAAAATACTTTATCAGACGTCTGATTTGGGAATTAGACATCTGGAAACTTTGTTTGAACCCTACATTGGTTTTCTAAGTTCTCTACAGAAAACCTAAGTATCCTAGGGTTGTGCTGGTGTTCCTAGGACTACTATTAGGGTACTTTGAGGCTCTTTAACATAACTTTCTAAGGAAATAAAGAGCAAGAAAATAAGGACAAAAGATACATGAAAGGTTTAAACAAAAATCTATCCTATTCTTCTTGACATTCCATCTTCAATTGATCGCTTCTCGCGAATCTCTTCTGTTCTCCATCAAGCTCCTCCAATCTGTCCTGGATGCGAGCTCGAACTCTGTCTAATCACGTATCCATTTGCGATTGACCTGAAATCTAGGACTCAAAGTGCAAATGTTAAGTGATACGTGTTTTGTTATCATCAAAACAAATGATCGTGGTGCTCTAGCACCAACAGAAGGTGCTCAGAGAGAGACAATCGGTGAGGATGAAGGGGGGCAGGAGCGTCGGTGGGTGTTGTGCAATGCGGACGAAAGTAAGGAGGAAGAGTCTACCACTGGTATTGTGGTTAGATGACGAGGGAGAGTAGGGAAGGTCGTCGAAGCTTGAAGAGCGAATCGATCGGTGGAGGAGAGAAGAATTTAAGGGGGTTTCCGATCGAATTCATGCTTGGAGGAGTCGAGACGAACTGGGCTTCTTTAAATAGAGCCCTGGAGGTCGGTTAGGGCTTGGGAAGCAAGCTTTCCAAGCAAAGAAGGCTCATTGGAGTTGTAATACGTTGGGATACCAATGTATCTCATGCGTTCACATGAGAGATTGGGAAAGAATTTGGAATCAAGGATGGGTTCAGATTGGAGGGATTTTCTTAGAGAATCTCCCTTCCAATTTTGGAAGGGATTTTCTGAGCAATCAAGGAGAAACCTCCTTCCAAAGCTCGCCAGAGTAGGATTCCTCTGCTATAATGGTGGAGGGACCTAATTGGGAAGATGATGAAGAAGCTAGGAGGCATTTTGTAAGGGTTTTTGAAAGATAGGGGTTCAAATGTAATTAGACTAGACCTTTTTGCAAAGTAGGTCAAGATGAGTTCTCCTTAGGTCCAAATTTTGGTATAAACCTAATTTGGATCTAAGGAATACAATGGTGAAGTTGGATTTTGGGTTTGACCACGTTTGACTGGGAAATTTATGTGAAAACCCAATTTAGAGCAAATATCTGTCTGTAACCCCATTCTAGGTCAAGATGGGTTCTAATGGCCAAATTAAAGGTTCTAAACCCTAGAGAATATTTTTTTATGATTTTTAGAAGGTTTAAGTGAATTTTATCCTGACCGAAACCTTGGTTAATCAAGTAGGTCTATTTTAGGGTTTTGAAGAAGCCATTTAATTCACAGGATACATACAAACCCTTTTCTGTCTTATCCAACCCACTTATAATCTTATTAAGATCATTTGACCTTTATTTAGCCCTTGAGAAAACCCGTTGTACTGCATTCATAAAATTGCAAATTTACCCATAGTTTCTTATTTTTCTCTCCGAAAGGTTATGTAGTGAATTAGGACCTTCAGTTGGTTATGTAGGAGCTTTTATTCTCTTCATTAGGTCAAAATGAGCTAGTTAGGGCTCATGATGGTGTTCCCATCAGGTGGCGATCGAACCTTGAGTCCAAATCCCAGTTGGAGGTCCTAATAATGAACTCAAGCCCAACATGATTCATTCTATCCCTAAATTTCATGGGCTTAATTATGAAGATCCCTTCCAGCATATCAAGAAACTCAAGCATCTGGCCCAGACCTTCAGGTAAGAAGCTCAAAATTGGGATATCTTGCTCATGAAAATGTTCTTCTCTCTCAAGGTCAAGGCTGCTCACTGGTACCAAATCCTAACTCATCCAATCAACACATGGGCTGAACTGCAATTCGAGTTTCTGAAAAGTTCTTCTTGTTGGTCAGAAAAATGCTCTGTAGCACCATATCACACATTTCACACAGCAAGCAGGAGAACCGCTTTATGAGTCATGGGATCGCTTTTTGGATCTCATGCGAAAGTGCCCCCACCACGAAGTTCCTAAATGGGAACAAGTCTTTTTACCAGGGACTCTATGAGGATATTCGATTGTTTGTCAATGCGATCTGTGGAGAAAACATCATGGGTCAACACAAAGACACAGTGTGGGACATTCTCGAGAACATGTGTGAGAACTCCATCAATAATGAATCCATGGGCATGTTTGACTGGACGAATGCCCATGCATTGACGAATCCACAGGGAGCACATGAGACGTAGGGCCTGTCCTCTTCCGTCGACTTGGAGTTAATGGCCAGTCGCCTGGAGAAGGTCTCGATCATTGAAAAGAAGGTGGATGAGTTGACTTGACATCTGCAGCGAGCCACCTCTATGCAAAACCCATTCGCACAACCACCCTCTGGGAGGGAG
The DNA here is from genome assembly GCA_037157565.1 of Thalassia testudinum. Lineage (NCBI taxonomy): Eukaryota > Viridiplantae > Streptophyta > Magnoliopsida > Alismatales > Hydrocharitaceae > Thalassia > Thalassia testudinum. The sequence continues at coordinate 22,832,599 of JAZHRO010000026.1, read as the reverse complement.
GTTGTGCATAACATCTACCACCTATCCTCTCAGGAGATGGATCCATACTTACCCCCATCTGATCTAGGGTTTGGAGGAAACTCCGGATCTGCCTACTCTAGTTTGGGGAACTCTAAACCCTCATCTTCTGATTTCTCCGAGGTTCCTTGACAAGCTCATATTTGTGAGCTAATTAAATGTCTAAATGCCTAATCATTAAGGTAACACATCCATTTATTTAGAATGCATTAGGATTGATGGGAACACCATCATGAGCCATAACTAGCTCATTTTGATCCAATTAAGTCAGTAAATGCTCCTACATAACTGCCATGGAGTCATAAGTCACTGCATAATCATTCTGAGGGAAAAATAAGAAACTAAGGTTAAAACTACAATTTTACAAGCAATTCATGAATGTAGTACAACCATGGGTTTTCTCAGGGGTTGAATGAACGTCAAATGGTCTTAAAAAGATAACAAGTGGGTTAAAATAATTAGAAAAGGGTTTGCACGTGTTCTGAGAATTAAATGACTTTCTGAAAACCTAAAAATAGACCCACTTAATTAATCAAGGTTCTGATCAAGATAAAATTCACCTAAGCCCTCTAAAATTCATATAAAAATATTCTCTAGGGTTTGGAGCCTTAAATTTGACCATCATAACCCGTTTTGACCCAGAATAAAGTCTCAAACAAACATTTACCCTAATTTTGGTTTTTGCATAAATTACCCAGTCAAACATGGTCAAAACTAAAATCCAACTTCATCATTGGATTCCTTAAGTCCAAATTAGGTTTATATCAAAATTTGGACCCAAGATAAGCTTGTCTTGACCTAGTTTGCAACTTGGTCCTGTCTAATTACATTTTTACCCTTAACTTTCAAAATATTTTCAAATAGACCCCTAACTTTGTCTCCATTCTCACAAAAAGGTCCCTGATGCAATTAAACCTATTTCTACTTGCTTTGACGACCTTAATTTGGAAAGAACTCGATTTCTTGATGAATCCCTTTCAAATTTGAAAAGGAAGTTCGTCAAGAAATTCCTTTCCTTTTGAACCCGATCCCAAGTCCTAAAACTTACCCAATCTCTCATGCGAATATATAAGAGATTTGGGTATCAAGAAATTCCCAAACTTCGGCAAGCTTTCTAAGCTTTGGAAGCTTACTTCCTAAGCCCAAAACCTCCTCCTGAGGTCTATAAAAAAACCTCCTGATCGCATTGTCTTCCTCACACTTGGAATCAGCCAAGAATCCCCACTAATTCCTCTCTCTCTCTTGGCCAAAAGCTCCTTGATGTCCGGTGAGCCCCTCCGTCCATCTTCGTCCTCCGTTTGTAATACCAGTAGTGGAGACATCTTCCTCGATTCTTCTCGCTTCGAACCATACCATTCGATGCCCTAACCTTCCTCTTCCTCACTGTCTCTCTCTTTGGAGCTATTCTCTTCTCCTACGCCGACAACACCATAACCAGTGCCGCCTCTGCCCTACTTCATTTGCTAGCTACCCAGATCGACTTCTCATCTTCCATTCTTTATTTCCAGACATTTGCAACTCCATTTCGACCACTGACTCGCCCTGCTGCCCTCCATCTTCCACCTTGCCGGCGTACCTTCGGCGAGTTCGCATGGCCACTACGCTCCATCAACCTGGCCGCCGTATCCCAGAGAGCAAAAGCCCTCTGGTAATCGAGGCTATTAGCCTCTCTTTAGTACCACCGAACCATCCACTCTCATGCACACCACCCGACTCCACCACACACGCATTGACCTCGCCATGCCGCACAACCTCCACCGTTGCACTCGCTGTGGTCCGGCAAAGGTCCTGAGGAAGTTTAATTGGGCCACGAGGTTGTTTTCTTGATTTCAGGTGTGCCACCTCCTTCGCCATTGACGAAAATCTTCAAGAAGCTTCAAGCTCGCTCCAGACCTTGTCTGCCCCAGGTAGAAGTCCCAGGTTGCGCGGAAACAACACGCGAACTCATCCAGGTGGTCAATTGGACGCATTGACCACATTAGCTGAGGTAATTGGAGGAAGACATGCTATTGCAGATGCGCAAGCGAAGCGGGAGCAGATAATCCCACATCGGAAATAGACGAAGCGGTCGAGGTGCATAAGTTGAATTCCTGCTATAACATTAACGCCTCGAAACATGGGTGGTTGGGTATGTTTCGCATGTTAGAAATCGGGGTTACAAGTAACCCATCATCGTAGTTGCAAAACACGCCGATGAAATAAAATTTATACCAAAACTCAAGGGAATCCTGGGTCAAAAACATATAGGAGACGTTTACTTTAACTGAAAATTGTGCTTCGATTCGTTTCTTTATGGAGTTTTAGTGTTTTGTTATTTTTTTGTATTTTTGTAAGAAGAAAACAAGCAAATGAATCACAAGATAGAGATGGAACAAAAATGGTATAGATATCACTTCAATGTCTATTACAATCAACTATGAAAGCATAAAAAGAGAAGGGGGTGAGAGGAAATCTCCCGAATCGGCTGTACGGCAAGACGACGGTGCCTGGCGGAAGCTCGGACGAAGAAGGTGACAAGTGGGATGATGGAGGTGAGATGCAGGAGGACGTCGGGTTGAAGAAAGCTTCGGCGTGGCTCCAGAATGGAGGTGAGAAGACGAAGATGATCTGCTATCGGAATGGAGGTGGGAGGATGGCTCCAAGGTGACCTATGATGGGGGATGGGAAGTTGGAGGAGTATTTGGTGGGGCAAAGGTTCGCTATACTAATAAGCACCTTGGGAGCTTGAGAACAAGCTCTAATGGAGCGTTGGTAGGCTTGCTAGAGCTTGGGAGTAGGTGGGAGTAGAGTAGGTAGAGATGGCTTGGAAGGGAGGGGGTGTAGGTCCTTTTATAGTGGAGGAGAAGAGGCAAAAAATAGGTTTGAGACCATTAGTGACATCCAGGCCGTCACTGGAAACGTCGCTGTAAGAAAATCATGCCCGCTGGTGCCCACAACTGGCTTTGTTGGCATGCGATGAATTAGTGACAACTGTAAGCGTCGTTGTAAGTCTGCCAGTCTATCGCTGAAGATTCGCTACATGCTCCGCTGGCGCTACGCTGGGCGCTCTCCGCGCTAGCGCTGCACTGTGCGCATGCGCACCTGCACGCGCGCACGCACTCGCACTGCTGCACGCGTGCGGTGGCACGTGCGTGTGCTTGGGTAGCCTGAGCTACGCCACTGGTGCAATCTGGGCCGTCCATCTTCTTTTCGTTGTCGGGGCTACTACAGAGGTTGGATTGGGTCGATTTTCGTGTTGTTAGCCTGTGATCGTCGACCAGAATCCATCCACGCGATGAATTTTTTCATTTGAAGCTCATAATTATGTCACCTAGTCCCTTGGCGTTGATCTTCCTCGGACTGCATATGGTGCTACGGGACTCCAATCGAGGCGATTTTGGAGACATTAGACTCTGATCGTCGTCTTGATCAGATCCGTACGGTTAGATTGTCAATATGAGGCTTTGAAGTAAATATCCTTCTCTCCTGACCACAAAAAGGACGCAATTAACTTAAATTATATACAACTACTCTAAATGCAGAATGATGCATGCTATGTAATATTTATAACATGAAATGTAAATCTAAGCTTAGGAACATGCATGAATAGGCATTTTACCCTCAATAAATGTGTTTGCATCATACCCCCATGCCTATCTTTTGCTAATCCCTAGCAAAATTAAACTATATGCTATGTATAAAAGCATAATTAGGATTAGATCGCTTAAGCCTAAATCGTTTATTAACAATAGAAAATTTCAACTAAGGTTCTAAACTACGAATACTCAACAGTACCCGGGTGCCTGCCAAAATGCAGACCACCCAAGTCCTCACCTTATTTGAAAAGGGAAGATACATTTTTTTATTATTTTTCTTCTTTTCTAATTTTTTTGTACTTTTGGAGTTAGAGAGTTCCAGGATAACTTTTTACGGCTACCTGACTCGCCCAATACTTGACAAGGATTCTAAGTTCTAAGCATCTTGTGAAAATAGTGAAAGACTCACTAGATGGCCATTAAAACGGACTTCGGGTTTCTACGACCCTAGGTGACCTTGCCTAAAGGTTTATCTTTTCGATTGGTAGCTTTCTCCCTACTTTTATTTGTGGGGTCAACACAAGGGCGAACCCAGTGTATATCTCCCCGATTTATTCTACTTCCCCGCTTCTTCCCTAAGTGTTTTGGGAATTATTGTGCTTTTTTTTTTGTGAGCTGGGTTCTGGACAACCGGTCGATGAGCTGTTACCACTGATAACTTGCCAGCCATACTCATGCGGTGAAGTGTGGTTTTATTTATTTTTTTATTTTCTCATTTTTCTATTTTTTTTTCTCTATATTTTCTTTTCTTTTCTTTTCTTTTCTTTTTTAAGTAGGTGGCTTTCCTGATCTAAGATTTACCTAAAGGCAGTACAATGAAAATGATCTTGTGACTGGACTCTGGACAACCGGCCAATGAGTTATTACCACCACCAACTTGCTAGCCATACCACCCTAGATAGTTTATTAGCTACCCAATTTTCGAAGAAACCGCCGAAAAGTAAGTCAGTGCAAAAAATGTGTTTAGATGCTTAGGCTTAAAGTCCCCACAAATTAGAGGGTGGGTTGATAAGTCACATAGTTATCATCCCAAATTATTTACCAAATTAAAATGAATTTTAATTGGTGAGGACTTAAGACTAAGTCCACATTCGAGTGGACACCCAGGATAATTAAGATCGAAGACTTGAAGAGTCTAAGTGTTTAGGTCTTCTCGTATCATTTCCTAAAGTTAATAACTTCCAAATGCCTAAGTTCTCTTTTCCTAATTTCTTTCTTTTTTATCTTTTTCAAATTCTCAAATTCTTTTTTTAAAGAAACTAAAAGAAATTCTATGGAGTTAACAAAATGATTTCAGGATTAAGTATCCACTCCCCCATGCTTAAATGATGCAATGTCTTCATTGAAAAAATAAAGACATGAAAAGGGCGGAGTAAACAGAATATCACCTGAGTGTCGTGAAAAGCCGGTTAGCTCTGCTAAGAGAAGAGTGTTTACACACGTGCTAAGTTTAATGCCTTCAGCTAGGCATAACATACATACAAAGAAGAATTGAGAATTCACAAGTGCGGGTTAGAATCAAAATCAAGGAAGATGTCCACAGATGTGGACCAGATTATGGTGCAAACCCATGCCCTAGGGTCGAGTGGTTCTCAAGTTCTGGATGAAAATCACCTAGAACTGAAGGTTGTTGTGTTTGAGGGGCCAGGCATGTGGCTTAGTGGTGTGCAACCTAAGACCAAAGTGTTGGACAACGAGTAAAGATGGTTCAATAGGTGTGGTTGTCCACTTAACATCTTGCTCAGAAAAATAATCAGTTATTTCAAGCTCGGGTTGCATGTGAAAGATATTGTAAGGGTCTTGGTAGAAAGTAGGTGGTTTCAGGTCAACAGGAACCCTTAGATCCAAAATCAAAATTCCCTCAGTATTAGCTTTGCAGATTTTTAATTCCAACTTCCTATCCTCTGAAATCAATGTTTGCGGGACCTCCAAATTGTTGTACACCCCATCTAAAGTACCCAAGTCCAACAATTGTGGTTGAATCAGGATTGACTTGGATTTGGTGATCTCAAAAATATCATCATTCAATTCTTTAGGGTGTGTTTGAGGAATGGGGCTACTGATTGAATCATCAGGATTTGAATCATCCAACTTAGCCCTAACATGATCATAATCTTCAATGATCGGGCTATCAAATAGTTCGTCATACTCCTCGAGCCCGATTATCTCATTAGAATCCTCTTCCTTGAGTTTAAATGAGACTTCACCAAAAGATTCTTCACCCTCAGAATCAAAGAATTAATTATCCTCATTTATATATGTCTCAAAATCATATGTCATTTCATGGTTCGTGGAGACATATTTTTCGTCATTCCCTAACTCTAGGATCTTGGGTGAGAAACTCGATTCATCCTCAAAGGGTTACTCTAGCCCAACCTGGTCATCTCCAATCTCAGAATATGTATCCCCCCCGACAGGCACCTGAGCAGGCTTAGACATTGGCTCTCCTGAAGAGGGTTCATCTTGAGAATCATCCCAAGATTTGACTAGGGCAACCACAAATTTCATCCTCAACCTCGACAATTTCCCAAGAAGAAACTCACCTAGGTCCCTATCCCTAACACTTTGGAGCAAATCCAATAAAGAGCTATTCAACTCGTCAATCATTTTTATCATAGGCTCCAATGCTTCAGTGCATGGTGTTGGCTGAGCTTCTAATGATTGTATAGTGTTCCTCAAATTAGCCAACACCTTATCCTAGATCTGGTCCACCTGAATCAACTGGTTCGATTCAGGTTTGGGTGGGTTTGGGTTAAATCTAGTGGAGTTAAGATGTCGAGGTTCTCGGGTCCCTCCCTGATAGTAGGTTGTTCTAGGTTGTTTAAAGGTTGGTGGTGACCTATATTCATCATAATTCTGGGGAGGGTAAGTGTTATAATCAGCATATCCTTCATGGTTCTAGATCTGGTTAGGTTGATCATCAAAGGATGGAGATCTATAATCATTGTAGCTCTAGGAAGGATATTAATCATAGTCTTGTTGTCTAGGGTTAGGCCCTAGACATTGAGGTTCGGATTCATATCCCCAATCAAAGTCATCCCGGCTAGTGGATGGGTAATTACAAGTCAAGTCGGGATAGTAATCATCTTGGGGATAAGTGGTGGTAGGAGGATAGGATGTGAAATGTGTGTAGGATGTGAAAGGGTACAAGGTAGATAAGGAAGGAAAATGGAGAAGAGAAAAGATGCCCTACAATACAATCAACCAAACCTATCCTTATGTGGGTAGCCTAAAGTCCTACAGACTCCCAGGATCGGTCTTGAGATTATAAACGATTTGTTTGCTTTTATCTGGTCAATCCAACCAGTTAGAAGGAGGGACTGGGGAGAAGGTTCTTCCTTTGGCTTATGCCTCCAATTCCTAGTGTACCCTCCAGCCATGATTGTTTGACACTACTACCCTAGCTAGACATCAGATGGACTAGCAGAAGTAGATTAATCGAAAAAAAATCTTAGTCTGAGCCCCGAAGAGCAAATCAATCCTTAAGGCCAACGTCTACTCAGTTTTAGTTAGGCTTGGGATGATCGTGCTCTTGGAATGTGATGGGCCCATTAGATGGGTTGTGCCCTTAATGATCAGTTGAAATGTGTGTACGTGCACAACCAGGGTTTGCAAACAAGGTTATTTGATGATGTGTCTTTTAGGGTTTAACCTTGTTTAGTAGCTTTTAGGGTTTAATTCTTAGGTTGGTTCAATCAAGGTTTAGTAGAACACTCCAAGTTTTGAAAGCACGGGTGATGATATGTTCCTTTAAAAATCAAAAATAATGTGGAGTGCCTAGTTCAGCTTTAAGAATCAACCCTAAGTGGCTAGCTACTTGATGGATCAGTTTTGAGTGGTGCAGCCCAAACAGTTAAATCAATTGGCCTATTGCACCACTTAGTTAAGGAACACAAGAATATTTAACCTATTCAGATTTCTACTCACTTATGTGTATTGAGTTGAAGTATACCGGGTCCACAAGTCAGATCGTAGTTAAGTGGTAGAATCAAACTGATTGTGTGCCTTATGTTAAGAAATTGTGGGTGTTAAGTGTGTAGCTTTTAGTTAAATCCCACAAGAGAAGAATATATTTTTTTTATCTTTCTATATATGTAGGTGGGTGAGGTGAGTGGAGTGACATTCAAACAACCAAAACCTACCCTATGGTTTATGCAAAGCACCTAAGTTGATTTGGGTTTGAGTTATTAGGTTATGGAATGAAGACTAAGGTAGGGGTGGTGTAGGGGACACTTACAAAACACTCTACCCACACTTTACTCCGATCTACCGCACTTGGATCTCCATGCTAGGGTACCTGCAAGACAATAGATCAGAGATAAGCGAGGTTAGTGTTATGTAAATGCAAAGAAGCACAGAAACAATAAAGTAAATTTCGTTGCCTCCCTGGCAATAGCGCTAAAATGGTCGGGTGTGTTTCGCGTGTTAGAAATCGGGGTTGCAAGTAACTCGTCGTCGTAGTTGCAAAACACGATCAGATAAAATTTATACCAAAACTCCAAGGGAGCCCTGAGTCGAACACAGGGAGGTGACATTTACTTTAACTGAAAACCACGCTTCGATTCATTTCTTTTTGGAGTTGCAGGATTTTGTTATTTTTTTGTATTTTTGTAAGAAGAAAACAAGCAAATGAATCACAAGATAGAGATGGAACAAAAATGGTATAGATATCACTTCAATGTCTATTACAATCAACTATGAAAGCATAAAAAGAGAGGGGGGTGAGAGGAAATATCCCGAATCAGCTATTCAGCGAGATGACTGCACCTGGCGGAAGCTCGGAAGAAGGAGGTGAGGAGCAGGACGACGGAGGTGAGATGTAGAAGGACGTCAGGTTGATGAAAGCTTCAGCGTGGCTCCGGAATGGAGGTGAGAAGACGGAGATGATTTGCTATCGGAATGGAGGTGGGAGGATGGCTCCAAGGCGACCTATGAAGGGGGATGGGAAGTGGGAGGAGTATTTGGTGGGGTAGAGGTTCGCTATACTAATAGGCACCTTGGGAGCTTGAGAACAGCACTAATGGAGCATTGGTAGGCTTGCTAGAGCTTGGGAGTAGGTGGGAGTAGAGTAGGTAGAGATGGCTTGGAAGGGAGGGGGTGTAGTTCCTTTTGTAGTGGAGGAGAAGAGGCAAAAAATAGGTATGAGACCATTAGTGACATCCAGGACATCGTTGGAAACGTCGCTGTAAGCAGCTAATGCCTGCCGGTGCCCACAGCCGCCTTTGCTGGCATGCGATGAATTAGCGACGGCTGTAAGCGTCGCTGTAATTCTACCAGTCTGTCGCTGAAGATCCACTGCATGCTCCACTGGCGCTGCGCTAGGCACTCTCCGCGCACGTGCACGCTTCACGTGCTGGTGCTGTGCTGGGTGCATGTGCATCTGCGCGCGTGCAGTGGCGCGTGCGTGCGCCTAGGTGGCTTGGGATGCACCACGTGGTGCAATCTGGGCCGTCCAGCTTCTTTTCGTTGTTGGGGCTGCTGCAGAGGTCGGATTGAGTCGATTTTCACGCATTTAGGCTGCGATCGTCGACCCAAATCCATCCACGTGGTCGGATTTTTCATTTGAAGCTCCAAATTATGTCACTTAGTCTCTTGGCCGTTGATCTTCCTCTGACTGCATATGGTGCTACGGGACTCCGATTGAGGCGATTTCGAAGGTGTTGGACTTCAATCGTCATCTTGATTAGATCCGTATGGTCGGATCGTCAATCCGAGGCTCCGAAATAAATATCCTTCTCTCCTGCCCACAAAAAGGATGCAACTAACCTAAATTATATACAACTACTCTAAATGTAGAATGATACATGCTATGCAATATTTGTAACATGAAATGCAAATCTAAGTCTAGGAACATGCATGAATAGGCATTTTACCCTCAATAAATGTATTTACATCAATAGGGTGAGGTCCCTCTCACCCACGCACACCTGCGCTTCGTCCGCGACACATCGCCCGCAGATCTGGTGCACCCGACCCGCCTAAGCCTTCACTCCTCAGCTGCGACCACGTCCGCAGCCTTGGACTTGGCTACATGCCTACCTGATTATCCAACTATCCACTGAGAGGCCCTGGAAGGGTGGAGCTTAAGAGGATAGAAAGTGAGAGAGCTTGCATGGGTAGGGAGAGGGTTTTGCTCTTGGCGAGAACTAGCTGACACTTAGACAAATTCAAGAAGCCTTCCCCCTCTGTGTGAAGTAGCTAAATAGAGAAAGAAAGAAGAAGGGCTGAAAGAAGAAGAAGAATTGAAGAAGTAAGAAAGACAGAAAAAGAAAGGAAGAAGAAGGCTTGAACAAAAGAAGAAAAGAAGGTGCCACACAGAAAGAAGAAGAAGAACAAGGAGAAGAAGAAGAAGAACAGAGAAGAGAAAGAAGTTGAGAGACCCTTGAGTCTCTAGCACTGTAGCATAAACTATTTAAGTTGTCTGATATCATTTGATTAACATCTATTTGAGGCTTTGATTTAAGTGTTATTTGTGAGTAGTAATTGGTGACTTAAAGCACCATTTAACTCCATTCTTTTTGCATATTGATCCTGACATTATTTTTATTGCAATCTTTATCCTTGATTTAAATTGTGATCTTGAGCTTTGAATTCCATATTGCTCCTTATATTCGACCTTAGAACTTTTTCGAGTAATAAAATTTATTTGTTTGAGCACTATTTTGGCTATACTGCAATGTGACAATCTTAAACACCGATTTAGCGCGTGAGCAAGGATGTAAATAGATTAATTTATATTTTTGACTTAATTACATAATTCATGCATTGCATTCATAATTAAAGGCATTTGGAATTGACTTAGAATGGCATGTAATTAAGCATTACATGCATTGTTTTAATTAACATAGAACTTAAGGATTTGTGCATAAATAATCCTAATATTTTATTTTATTAATCTTCTTCCATAGGTAACCGCTCCACTTCCTCCTCCTGTGCCCATTCAATCTTCACAGCTGCCAGCATTCACTCGACGGATAGAGTGGATCTCCTCTTGCCTGTTTGGATTTCAAATCCTTATAGCCACAGCTACAAAGGAGGAATGGTTGCCATTCACCGCAGGCCACCACCCCGTACCATCACAGTGCAGAGCGTCAAGCTCCTACCCACTTCACCATTGTGGGTCTCCATCGCGGCGACAACTTTGCTATTGTGGGCATGTGAGGTGATAGCCCACACCACCATCCGCTGAGCCTCGCAATCCATCACCGTGCTTCTTCTTCACCTGATCCATCACAGTGCCTCACACACTCAACCAACCCATCACCACCACTTGCAGCATACCACACCCACACCTCGCAACCATCCAGGCCGTCACTACATGCGCGCCACGCGCATGCCATGCCTCTCCGTATGCATAGCAGTAGCGAGCAGCCCGGCCAGCCCCTAGCACGCATGCCCTCGCCTCCAGCGTGCATGCCCTCGCTGCGCCTCCTCCTGCCCAAGCAGCTTCCCACGCACACGCACAGCCCGTGCGACCAACGCGCTGCCTGTGTACATCTCTAGCGCATATCGCCCTCTAGCTCCACCGCGCGCAGGCACGCATCATGCCCAGCGACCCTCCCTCGCCATCTTCACGCAGCCACCTATGTGTGCATGCAGCAGGTCAACGCACGGCCGTTGGTCACCCCGCCTGTGAGCGCCCACCGCGGGCCACCTTTGGCCACACTTCCTACGCCATTGCGAAGGCCTCGCTTCGGCCGACCTTTTCCCAAAGTAGCTCCTCGAATGATCCTCTCTCCCGTGCGCGAGGAGAGATGAAGAATCCCCTGTTTTGGCTTGCATTATAATTTACGGGAACTACCATTGTCAAAAGTCATTTTTTTGATTTCTTAGATTAATTAAATTGAGGTGAAATTACAGCTTTATGCTTATTCTTTTATATAATTGTTAAGCCCTTATGATTCATCTCAATATGCATTACATTTAAATTTGATTTACATTTTAGTATGCATGCAAGTGAAAAGTACATGATATACCCCTGCACTTGAACTATTTTCTTACGTGAAAATTGCGTCATCAACCCTTGACTTCTCCATAAATTTAAGGTTTACATTCAGAGCGACATATGCATTGTTTGATTTGACGAATATTTCTGCAAACTCGATTTCTACCTAGTTGTGATTTTAATGGGCCTTTGCCTCCCTATGGATATGACCCGCTCTCCTGTGAGTGGTTTATTTTAATTATTTTGTTAAGCGATTTTTCACCACTTTGATACTAAAACAACACGTCATTTTATGTGCGAAACTTAATTGAAAGCGAAAACTGACTTATCATGCCTCAGACCTACAAGGACCTTAACGCCATCCAGAAGGATCCTTTCTCAAACACCTACAACCCTGGATGGCGTAATCATCCTAATTTCACATGGTCAGGGAACAATCAAAATCAGAGACCTCAATATCAGCCCCAACCACAAGTTTCTCGTCCATATCAGTCGCCTTAGCCTTGGCCCAACCTAACTTACCAAACTGGGCCAACTCAAGAAGATCAAATCACTCTTATCCTTCAGACTCTGGCTGACATTTAGAAGACGAATGTGGCTATGAAAAAATAACACAAAGACGAGATCACAAAGGTTCGCAATCAACTTAAGAACCACTTTACCCGAGCCACTCTCAGCCTGGTAGTTCAAACCCAAACCCTAGGTTGGTCATCTAGGATACCCCTGTCCTAGATCAAAAACCTGGACCAATTCTAGAGGAACCTGTAGAGGTTCCATTTTCGGAGGCCTTGTCCAAAGGAAAGAGGAAACCCAAACCCATGGCTCTCGAGGAGGACCTGGTCAAGCTTTTTGAGCAGGTCCAAATAAACATCTCATTGATGGATGCAATTCGCCACATACCAGCTTATGCGATATTTCTAAAGGATGTATGTACATTGATAAGCTCATATTTGTGAGTTAATTAAATGTCTAAATGCTTAAACATTAAGCTAATGCATCCATTTATTTAGCATGCATTATGATGTAAATAGATTAATTTATATTTATGATTTAATTACATAATTCATGCATTGCATTCATAATTAAAGGCATTTAGAATTGACTTACAATGGCATGTAATTAGGTGCATTACATGCATTATTTTAATTAACATAAAACTTAAGGATTTGTGTATAAATAATCCTAATATTTTATTTTATTAATTCTTCTCCTTCCCGCAGGCAATCGCTCCACTTCATCCGCCTGCGCATTCACTCTTCGCCAGCTGCTTGCACTCAAGACCCCATTCATGGAGGAGCGGGAGAGATGGATCTGGTCAGGGCAGTTGCGATTACAAGGGAGAGGAGGAGGCAGCTGTGCTCGGGGAGACACTACCCCAATCCACCATCGTGTACTCCACTCCACCACACTGTGGGCCGGCGAGGTGACAGCTCGTCGCACCAATCCGGTGAGCTCGACCATCACCGTGCAACTACCAGATCACCCTCCCTGTCCACGCACCACCAACATCAACTTATTTTTCTTCTTCTTCTTCTTCCTCTGTTTTCAGAATAAAACCATCCCCGTGTCCTCCTCACTGCACCTCCGCCACGCCCGCAGCAACGCGCAACCTCTTACGCGTGCTCCCTCGCCATCCCCATGCGACTACCCTCAAGCTCCACTGCAGCAGGCACGCGCACGCACTTGTTGCATGCATCGACCTCCATGCTCCAACCCCTAGCGGACGCCCCTCAGCCCACCGACCCTTGCCTCTAGCCCACGCGTGCAGAGTGTGCGCATCACCAGTAGCAGCTTCGCCCATGCACCTCTAGCGCACAAGGACATCCGCTCGCTGCGCCTCCAGCGAGCAGCACCTCCAGTGGCCTCCCACACTGCGTGCGCACATCCCCCTCGCTGCGCCTCCTCCAAGCCTGCATAAACAAGCGCGCGGCCGCGCATCCTCCAACAGAACCCCCATGTGCCTGTGCCCTCTTCTATTGCACACACCATCTAGCACTAGCATGCTACTCCGGCATAGCCAGCCTCCGTCTTCTTCTTCTTCGTCTTCTCCTCCAACAGATCGAAGGAAACCCAAAGTTATTGTGGTCCTCCTCCGCACAGCCGACTCATCTAGCCTCGAAGCTTCGCGCCATCAACGTCAACAAACTCGCCTCGACCTCAAGAGCTCGGTCATAACCTCTGAAGACCGACAATAGCCCTCCCGCACCGGCGAGCCGTTGCCACCATTGTCGGACTTCCTCGTCGTCGATGAGACCACCAGCGGCCGTTTGACATGTTGTCACTGCCCATGCGTAGCCCTGGTTGTGCCCAACCACCTCCAAGCTTTGTACACCCGACTGTGGCCTCCTCATCACGCATGCACAAAGGAAGCAAATGCTCAATTTCTTGTCATATTGATATTTATATTCACATGCCATTTCCACTATTTTTATTTTGAATTTATTAATTAAATATTATGGCTAATTTATGCAAGTGATGTTTTCTTGTCGTTGATGTTTTCTCATGCCTCTTTCTCATAAATGCCATTTCAGCATCCTCGTCGTTGATGTTTTCTTAATTTGAAGGTGAATTTGGCTCGATTTCATGATGAAATTAATCATGAACATCTATTTTTAACCTATGCAAGTTTAAATAGGTCATTGCCTCCCTGTAGACACGACCTGCTCTCCTGTGAGTGGTTTAATTTTAATTGTAATTGCTTTGATTAGTCGATTTTCCACCACTTAGAAATACAACGATAAATCTTCTTAATCATCATTTTCGAAAGCGAAAATTGACTCATCATACACCTAAACGTAAGCCATGAACCAAAGGTGGGAATCCAATCATACTGTTAGAGCAACCTAGCTCCATCATTTTGAGCAGACTCCCGCCTAAGGCAAAAGACCCTGGTAGCCCTCTGATTTCATGCAAAATCGGTGATTTAGAATTCGATAGAGCCCTTTTAGACTTAGGAGCTTCCATAAATTTGATCCCTACATCCCTACTAGATCATTTCAAGGAAACCAAGCTAAAATCGACTGAGGTGACTTTACAGTTAGCTGATCGATCAATCAAGTCACTTAGAGGAGCTCTCGAGGATGTTTTGGTTCGGATATATGATTTTTACTTTCCTGTGGATTTCATTGTGTTGGATATGGAGACTCCTGAGAATCTGAAGAATACACTGATTATATTAGGTAGACCGTTCTTAACGACAGTGAGGGAGAACATTAATTGCGAGGAAGGCCAGATTGAATTGAAATTCGGGAATAAGACACTAAAAATTGACATATTTAAGGCCCAGAAAGGAATTAACTATGGGGCGGTGGAACAAGTATGCAACTTCAGTTCTGTGGTTGAGGACACATTTCTCAAGGATGACCTGATTATCCCAGATCATCAACCCCAAGCAGATCATACCTCCCAGATAGAGGAGCCTAGCACCGATCTAGACCCACATACAGCTCCCACCTTTTCTTCTAAGGCCTATCCCGACCTGCCTGCTGCTGCTGATAATCCTGTTATGGAACTGAAGTCTCTTCCCGATCATTTGAAATACATCTTTTTGGGTTCTGATCAGACATTTCCTGTGATTATCAATTCCCACCTCACCTCTGATTGGGAAACACATCTGATTTCTGTCCTCCAGCAGCATCAGAGAGCCATTGGTTGGACTCTCGATGACCTAACTGGCATTAGCCCCTCATATTGTACACATCACATCTACACTGAAGAGGGCTCACGACCATCCTATGAAATGCAGAGATGCTTGAATCCAAACCTACAGGATGTCATGAAAAAGGAGATCATAAAGGGGTTAAATGCAGGTATCATCTACTCGATCTTCGATAGTCATTGGGTGAGCCCAATTCAGGTTGTGCCAAAAAAGGCAAGACTTACCATCATTACGACCGAAACCAGAGAGACTATATCAACCCGTATAGAGAACTCGTGGAGAGTTTGTATTGATTACCGAAGACTAAATACCTCTATGAAAAAGGATCATTTCGCACTGCCATTTATTGGTCAGATACTCGAGAAATTGGTAGGGAATCGATTCTTTTGCTTCTTGGATGGGTACTCCGATTATAACCAAGTGGCAATCCATCCTGAGAACCAAGAGAAGACTACCTTCACCTGCCCCTTCAGGATGTACGTGTTTCGTAGGATGCCATTCGGTCTCTGCAATGCAGTAGCCACTTTTTAGAGGTGCATGCTTGCCATATTCTCAGATATGGTAGGTGAATACCTTGAAGTCTTCATGGATGACTTCTCGGTATTTGAGGAATCTTTTGATGATTGCCTCCTGCACTTGGTCCAGATCCTCAGGCATTGCATTGATGTGAATTTTGTTCTTTCCTGGGAAAAGAACCATTGAGGGAATTGTTCTGGGTCACCTCTTCTCTAAAAAGGCATCTAGGCTGATCGAGCTAAGGTTAATTTGATTTCCAAACTACCCATGCCTAGCTCGGTCAAGGACATCCGCTCTTTTTTAGGGCACGTCGATTTTTACTGCCATTTCATTCCTGATTTCTCAAAAATCATGCACCCCCTAACTAATCTTCTCTCAAAGGATGTCCCTTTCAAAATTGCCGAGGAGTGCACTCATGCATTTGAGAGCCTGCGTGATTTAGTCAAGCACCAATCCTGTAATCCCCTAACTAGTCTCTACCCTTTGATATCATGTGCGATGCATCTGTCTACGCAGTGGATGCGGTACTTGGGTAGAAAATAGACGGGAAACCTGTGGTCATCTACTACGCTAGCAAGACACTTGATGAGGCTCAGCGAACTACACAATTATTGAGAAAGAGCTGTTAGCTGTAGTATTTGGCCTTGAAAAATTTTGATCCTATCTTTTGGGTTCCCGTGTTATCATATACTCGGATTACACTGCAGTGAGGCACCTCCTCGCGAAGAATGATGCAAAACCTTGACTAATCCGCTGGATCTTGCTGTTCCAAGAATTTGACCTCAAGATTCGCGACAAGGAAAGAAAGTAGAACGTGGTAGCTGAGCACTTGTCCTGCCTTCCTTTTGATATCATCGACCCTTCCAGACTAATCACAGAACACTTTCCTGATGAGGACCTCATGACTATCGGTGCAGGACTTCTGTGGTACGCTGAGTTGGTTAACTACTTGGCATCACATCAGATCCCGTCTGAATGGCCAAAGGCCAAGAAGGACAAGTTGCTTTCTGATGCCAAGTACTACATCTGGGAAGACCTGTGATGAGCCCATATTTGTGGGCTAATTAGTTACTTAAGTGCCTAGGCATTAGATTAATATTAGCGTATACATAGCATGCATTAAGGTATAAATAATTTAGTTTATATATATTTGCTTGTATGCATTACATTCATATATAAATTATTTAGCATGCATTAGAATAACATGCACTAGTCTTTAGGTTGCATTATATGCATGTATTAGAATTAATATTTTATGAGAGGGTTTGTACATAAATAAACCAATCTTTTTATTATTCATGTTTATTCTCTCCTATCTACAGGGAATACACTGCCTTCTTATTGCCAGCTGCGCGCCATTGAAGATGGCAGTGTAGGAGGAGCGGGAGAAGTGGATCTGGTCTCCTTGACTGCGATAAAAAGAAGATGGAGGCAGCCGTGCTCGAGGAGACTCCGCCCTGACTCCACCATCATGAAGAGCTTCGAGCTCACCTCCATCACCACCATCATGCGTCTCCAAGGTTGAGCATTGCCACACCGTAGGCCAGCAGGGTGACAGACCGCCACGCCAATCCAGCGAGCTCGACCATCATCGTGCGCGTGCGTCTTTGATGGCCACACAACCATCACCGTGCAACCACCAAATCACCTTCCCTATCCACGCACCACCAACACCATCTTCTTCTTCTTCTTCTTTCTTTTCCTCTATTTCTCTTCCACCAACGAACCCAACACCTTCAAACAGACCCACCAGCTGCTACCTCCTTCACTGCCTACTCGACCACCCTGCACGCACCATGCATCTCCGCACAACACCTCCGCAGCCTCCGCCCGCAGCGCATGACCATCTCCTTCACAAGCTCACGCAGCAGCTGTAGCTGTAGCAACACGTGCTGTCTACATGCGACCTCCACGTGCAAGCTCACCGCCTGCCCAACCACCCTGCATGCGCATACCTCTCTGCACAGCAGCCTCAACAGTCGCCTCCAGCGCACATGCCTCCTCGTTGCGCCCCCTTGCCTCCAACCCACGCGCAGGCAACAGCTCCGCCCGCACGCTATAGAGCGCACGTCATCCAGCATCTCTGCCCGTGCGCACCCACGTGTCCTCCGCCAGCTCTACGCGTCCCTTCGCATCCTCCGCATGCGTGTAGCCCTTCAGCAGTGGTGTGCCCGCACGTCCTCCACATGCAGAAGTTGTAGCTACAACCACCGCCACCGCTCACCTTCATTTGCTCCGACCATCGCCTCCGGCCACCGTTGGCCACGAGACCACCACCATTGGAAGTAGTTTGGCCCACTCGACCTTCCCCAAAGCCTCGTCGGCCGCCATTCCTCTTCCTATGCATGAAGAAGAAAGAGAAGAAATCCCTTGTTTCTACCTCAATTAATAATTACATCTTTTGCTATTATGAGATTTTATTAGTATTTTATTATGCCACATTGCAAAATAAATCCTTTAGATGTGCATAATTGCTATTTCAGCATTAGTTCTTGTTGTTTACTTAATCTGAAAGTGATTTTGACTCGATTTCTTGACGAAATTTATCGTGAACATCTATTTTTAACCTGTACGAGTTTTAATAGGCAATTGCCTCCCTGTGGATATGACCCACTCCTTCGTGAGTGGTTTATTTAATTAGTTTTGATTTGCGTTATTCGCCACTCGATTTCTAAACGCAACGATATTGATTTACATTTTTGAAAAATAAAATAGCGCAACCAACCCGTACCTCTTCCGCATTGGTGTTGATCAAATCATCGGACGATGTGTCTTGGAAGTGGAAATTCAGGGCATTCTGTACTTCTGCCATGGCCAGGCCTGTGGCGAACACTTCTCCAGACACAACCGCAGCTAAAGTCCTCCAGTGTGCCTTTTATTGGCCCACGATCTTCAAGGATGCATACGACTACTGTAAGGCATACACTCCTTGCCAGACCTTGGGCAACATGAGCCACCGCGATATGATGCCTTTACAGCTGATTCTTGTATGAGACATCTTCGATATATGGGGGATCGATTTTATAGGACCCTTCCCTAAATCGGACGGCTTCGAATACATTCTCCTCACCGTAGATTACATGCCTAAATGGATCGAAGCTATCCTGACCCAAACCAATGATCATAAGGTGGTAATCAAGTTTATTCATTTGCACATCTTTTTTCAATTCGGTGTCCCACGTGCCATTATCTCTGATGGAGGGACTCATTTTGCAAATACATGGTTCAAATCCCTGATGACCAAGTATGAGGTGTTGCACCGAATGTCGACTCCTTATCACCCCCAAACCAATGGATTGGTTGAACTGTCTAATCGGGAGATCAAGAAAATCCTCTAGGTCACTATTCGGCCTGACAGAAAGGATTGGTCGGCTCGACTTCTGGAAGCTTTGTGGGCGTATAGGACCACCCACAAGACCCAATTAGGTATGTTTCCGTTCAGATTGGTGTAGGGAAGGGATGTCACCTCCCCATTGAGATGGAGCACAAAGCCTATTAGGTAGTACGGAAGTGCAATCTAGATCTGCTTAAGGTCGAAATACACCGCCTGTTGCAACTGAGTGAGATCGAGGAACTACACAATGATGTGCACGAGAACTCGCGAATTCACAAAGAGCAGGTGAAGGCTTTTCATGACAAACACATATCTAGAAAAACTTTCCATCCTGGTCAAAAGGTCCTACTCTTTGATGCCAAGCTAAAACCTTTCCTACGCAAACTCAGATCTAAATGGATTGGACCATTCTTGGTGAGATGAATATTTGGAAATGGAGCTGTCGAAATCAGTCAACCTAGCCTTGATTCTGAAACTTTCATTGTGAATGACTAGTGACTCAAGCAGTTCATTGAACTCACTAATACGAACTTGGCTGAGTTATCCTTTGATCTCCATTATCCTTGAGCTTATTGTGCCCGGCTAATGGCATTAAACTCAGTGCTTAACAAGAAGCAACCCATCATCTTTTGAAAAAATTGAAACCCTTTTGACATATCTCTTTGCTGAACTCGTATCGCACTTTAGGGTTCATCCATTAGAATAGTTGTCTTCACCTCTGATACTCATACTAGAGCTTGAAATCATCCGAAATAGTCATCCCAACTCGTCCACCCACCCTTTGAACCTGTTCTAATGTACGATTTAAGCTGAACTCGAACCCACCTAATTTCCAATGAGGACATTGCAAATCATAGGCATGGGGGTTATTAAAGTGCAAAACGTTGTGAGAATCAATTCATAAAAAATGGTTTCATCAAAAAAATTATATACTTGAAAAAAAAGGAGGTTGAGGAAAAAGGAGAGCCATTTTTGAGAAAAATGAGAAAAGGAGGGAAGAAAAATTGAAAAGAAAAGAAAGGAGCAAAAAGATAAAGAAAGAAATTGAGTCCCTTCAAAGTAATATGGAACTTACATAACTTCTAGGTTGGATCGAATGATGAATTAAGACTTGGAAGGATAAAACTTAAGGGATTAGTGGCGAATACCGACCTTAGGCCTCTTGGATCTGATTGGATTTAAACACTCACGTACTTGTCATGATCTAGATTAGTCTTCAAGAGGTTGGAGAAAATGCAAAGCTTGTGTATTAGGTTTAAGGCTTAGGAAGTATTCGACCACGTTAACTGACCTCTAGTTTACGGGACTCAATAACTTAAGCACCCAAAAATCACACACAGTTTGGTTCAGTGTGCTTTAAATAATAAAATCATGCCAAAAGGCATTTAATCTATTCTGAAAATGGTCCTAAGATCTAGATTATGAGCGGCTCAAAAATACAAGTTGATTTGGATGAGTTCCCGGTGTGGAGAGGAGGGAAATTTCCCTCGAAGATGCGCAATAACATATCGTCTCCTTGGTGCTTGTCTCCTAGGATATCTAAATATCCTACCGGGGGCACGTAAGTACCTTGTGCTGGTTTAGATGCCATGGGAGGGATTATCCCGAAATCTCGAAAGCTAGGGTTCTGGGGGTTGCCATGGGCGGTGCTATCTCAAAGCATCGATTGCCAGGGACATTGAGAGGATTGATGGTGGGGACAAGGAATCCGATACGGATCATGTTTAGGGCCAATTCGAAGATAGATCTAAGGAAAAGTACAGTGAAAAGAAAAAGAGAGAGAAATCTCTCCACAAATAAAATCTCCTTCTATATCTCTCTCTTACAAAATGCACTAGCAAAATGAACCTGGACTAACCATGTTTCAAGCATGGGTGCTTTAACAGCTGGGTCCAACGAACCTTAGGTTAGTTCCTGTGGGATTTAGAAACCTTCATGGCAGACTGAGATGAAAGCTAGTCAGGTTAGGATCTGGGCTGGTACTTTAGTACCTCTAAGCCTATTGTTGGTATTAAGATCTGATTCCTAGAGATGCAGCTTAGTACGGCATCCTGACGTTACATCTGACCTAGATAACTAGTTTGATCCATATAGTTTTGCTAAGGGACTAGCAAAAGGTAGGCATGAGGGTATGATGGGAACACAATCATGAGCCATAACTAGCTCAATTTGATCTGATAAAGTCAATAAAGCTCCTACATATCAGTCAGAAGGTCTCTTGTACAGGTTGAGTTGTTTTAAGAAGAAAAGAAGAATAACAGGGTTATTTATGTAATTTTACCATCTTATCACAAATACAAAATAACCATGAGGTATGCCAGGGGTTTATTAAAGGTCATTTAATCATTAATTTCTAATAAGTGGGTCCATGCAAACAGAAACAGGTTTTCATGTATTTCAAGAATTAATGGATCTCTGAAACCCGAAAAGCAGACCTGCTTAATTAACTAAGGTTTTGGTCAGAATAAAATTCATCTAAACCCTCTAAAAATCATATAAAAATATTCTCTAAGGTTTGATATCCTTGATTTGACCATCTAAACTCATTTTGACTCGAAATAGAGTCTAGGATAGACTATTGCCCTAATTTAGGTTTTTACATAAATTACCCAGTTAAACTAGGTCAAAACTAAATTTCAACTTCACCATTGGATTCCTTAGGTCCAAATGAGATTTTTATCAAAATTTGGGCCCAATCAAAGATCGTCTTGACCTAGTTTGCATTTCAGTTCTGCCTAATTCTTTCTATTTTGCAAGTGCCCCTAGCTTTTGAAATTCATTACAAATAGGCCCCTATCTTTATCGTCACTCTTTGTAAAGAGGTCCTTCCACCATTGTCATGGAAGAATCTGATAAACGCCAGTTTATCATCATTTTTATGCTTTAAAACTAACCTAGCTCTTAGGATTTTACTCCGTAAATGGATTTTTGGGCTGCATTTAGGCATAAATTAGGATAGGCATGCATTGCATTTTTTATTATCGTTTTAATGTGTTTTTGTGAGTGTTAGGGATGTACAGATGCACAGATCCCTAAAACCCTAGCACTCAAGAAGGCAAATGGTGAAGGAGAAGCCCAGACTAGCTGGAACTCAGCCTAATCCAGCTCACCTCAGCTTGATCCAACTCACCTCAGCTTGATCTAGCTCACCATAGCTGGAACCTAGCTTACTTGAACTAGGGTTAGCTCATCCCAGCTCCATTCAGCTAATCTCAGCTGGATGGCAGCTCAAGAGAGTTCACCTTAGCTCACCCTAGCTCAAGTCAGCTCAGATCCAGCTCAACTTAGCTGAGTCTAGCTCATCTCAGCTCCCACTAGTTCACAGGGAGCTCTAGCTAGCTCAGCTGAGTTGACAGGAGTTCACCCCAGCTCAGATCCAGCTACATTCAGCTCCACTCAACTCCAGCCAGCTGAAGAATAATTCATCTCAGCTCAGGAAGCTCAAGTCCAGCTCCTGGGGACTCAGCTTAGCTCAACTCAGTTGAGCTAAGCTACCTTAGCTGCCTCAACCAGCTTGATTCTCCTCGGGAGCACCAGACCTAGCTCACCTCAGCTCATTTTGGTAGAAGCTAGCTCACTTTAGCTTGGCTTAGCAACTAGCAAAGAACTAGCAAGCTAAGCCAGCTAGAGTAGCCCCATGCCAGCCTCTTCAGCAGCAGCCAGCTCTAGCTCCAGCTCCAGACTTCTCCTCCTCAGCTCTTCTCCCTGAAAACCCTAGCTCCAAATGCCTCCAACTCTACTCCCTACTAGCTAAGCTAGCTAAGCTGCTTAACTTAGCTAGTCCACCTCCATGGCACCAAAACCTATTACCCTACTACCTAAGCTCCAGCAAAAAGACCACCTACTCCTACTTTATTTTGGTGCCAACTATCCCTTCCATCACCACCCTACATCCACCATCAAAGCCCATCTCCACCCTCCATTTTTTCCCTCCAAAATTGCCTTCTAGAAGGTATTTTTGGAGGGAAAACCAAGGCACCTCTTCATTTCCCTCCCATTTTTCCCTCCAAAAATAACCAAGCACCCCTTCATTTCCCTCCAAAAACACCATAACCACCCCCCCTTCCCATCCTATAAATACCCTACCCTACCACCACATAATTCCCATCCTCCCTTAGTATATTTTCTACCTAAACCACCTATACCTACGGCCAAGAAGAAGGAGTAGAGAAGGAGATTAAAGGGGCACATCACCAGCCCTTTTGGTGCCTTCTTCTCCCCACTCTCTTCAACTTGAGCCACGCCAAGGAGGAGGACTCTCCCACTTCAAGGAGGACGGCCAGGCAAAGGAGAAAAGCTTAGGGTGGACATCCACCCTTGGAGAGAAACTTAGGGCACGCCCCCTTAGGGCTTGCCTTGGAGGTCATCACCTTGGCGAAGTTCTGCAAGGAAGGAGTTGAAGGATTCTTTCCAAGCTTGGGAGCCACCAACCTTGGAGCAAGAAGCCCTCTTCTTCACCATCTATTTAGAGGATTTGTGTTTTCTTTCTTTATTTCAATTATCTAGTAGTAGAAGCATTCCTCTACTAGGCATTTTTGTTAAACACTTTATCAATTATCTAGTTGCCTTCTTTGCAATTTTTTTTGTTTGCATTTCTATTAGCTTATTTTCAGCATTCTTCACTCCCTCTCCCTAATTATTCTAGGCCTCCACTTGCCTAGAGTGAGCTTAGGGAGAGGTTCTGCTTGTCATCTAAAAATAGTATTTTAATTCGAAGTGTAAACACTTTTCCCGCCATCAGTTCGCATGTTGCCTTAGTTTAAAAATAAAAAAAATGATATATTGAAAAATACCAAAAAGAAAGTTGAGATTTATATTCCTAGCAAGAGAATCACTATTGCAAATATTTGGCCTCCTTGGACGACCCTAGATACCCCCTATCTAGGATTATAAATTTAAGAGCAAAAGCGGATTTACGCGTTACAACGACGTATTTTAACAAACCGTGTGAAATCGCCATCACTTTTTGGCGCCGTTGCCGGGGAGGCACGGCTTTGCATTAACTCATTTTCTCTTGCTTGAAGTGGATCTCATCCCCTTCTCTTTCTTTCTTTTGTGTGCGCAGGAACAACAGCGGGAAGGCGGGAATCTGGAAGAGAGAGCTCAAAGGTCCTTTTCTTCCCGCGAAAATTCAGGTTGGTTCCTCTTTCTGGTCACATAAATAATTAAAACTACCAAAAATATATTAAACTTGGCTTTCAGGACCCTAAACACTTAAATTAAGTGGAGTGGTGCATTTTAAAATCCATTGTTTGCTTGTATGCTTCTTTAGCACCATTCCATTGCAAGTATTGGTGTTCTGTTTTTCGGGTCCAGATTTCTGTCCGGACTTGAAAAATCGATTCCTAACACCCCAGGCCTTCTAAAATCATAAAATTTCATAGAGTGATTCCTAATTAAGTTAGGAACATCTGTTCCAAATTTCAAATCAATTGGATTTGTATTTAAGTTTTAAAAATTCGTGGATTGCAGAGAGGTCATACCCTCTTATCTTCCTGTTTTGCTACTGTCCGCGAATTTTCAGAATTTTTATACTCATCCAATTTTTGTGAAATTTATCTTGTTGGAATCCCTGTGAAATTTTACATATCATATAAAATCATAAAAATTTTCTAATGTCGGTGGTAATACTGAAAAGTCTATAATACCCACGGATATTATTTCTGGACTTTGACACCAGTACAATTAAAAAATCAAAAATATTATCAAACAAATTCCTAAAATCTTACAAAAATCTTTTCTGGAATCCTTGTTTGATTTTCTTCAAAGTAGTGGGGTTGTTTGACTTGTTTGGACCACTACTTAATTCTGAAAGCTAAAAATAATTCATTGGTAGTTAAATTTCTGTCTCAGGGATAATTGGTTTAGGGTTTCTTCTTTCTCTTTAGAGACTCAATTAAAAGGAAATATACAATCACACATACAACTTGTCTTTCCTTTGATTGTGAACTTTCAAACTTGTTTGAAAACTTAAAGAGAAAAACCCTAAAATTCATTTAATTAAATTACATCCTAAAAGACAAAAATATAAAAAAATTGTGTGACAACTTGATTTTCATTGGAGCCACTCTCCAATTCCTACACACACACAAAAAAATCAAATAACAGGGCAACAACCCAATAAACGCCCTCCACATTCCGTGTGCACTATAGAATCCTAGACCTAATTAAAATTTGTAGCAACTTGACCCCTAAGGCTTTATCAACTTAGGCTTGCTATTTAGGTCTTAAGTTTTCTTTAGTTAGTACCAATTCTGTCATCTATATCTGGTGTTCAGGCTGAGGGGCCGTGTCAAACGACCAGGCGCGGGTTTGTACAAGCACCTGGGGTTTTCCCTGGGAAACGTTTGGGCCCAAACCTCCCCTTAAGCAACTTGGCTAGATTTGTTGATAGAACGGGTATTCACTATTGACTACTTATTTCCTATATAGACCAAGTCTTAGGTTATTATTAGGGAGTCACATTTAAGTTAGGTCTAGTTTTGTCTGTTTGATTTGCACACTTTCTCTCATCTCCATCTCTTCTCCTCCCCTCCCGTTTCTTCCATTTTGCACGGGCGGCGGTCCAAAACTCCACACTTGGAGGGACCACTTGATTTTGCCTCCCCAAGAAAAGACTTTTCTGCATTCTTCCTATTCTTTTAAAATGGAAAATAAAAATTGGTCCTCTAACCTGCATGCTAATTTTTCTTTCCCCTATTCTTCCACCCAGGAGCTTCTTAATCAGGCCCCTCCACCTAATTTCTACTCTATCATGGCTCAGCTACAAGTTAAGCAACAACAGTTGCATAAGGATTTAACAAACCTGGCCAACCAAGGGAATCCTGCCACACCTGCCCAAGCTCCACACATTCCACATCTCACCCCTTTTAACACCCGCAAGAGAGAAAATCTGCATAAATCCCATGCTGAGTATAATTGTTATTCTGAGTCTTTCTATGGTTCAACAGGGAATTATGTTTATCCCAATCATCACCCCACCCAAAATGTCCCTACTATCCAGGAGAAATTGAAAAATTCCTCTAATGGGGGGGATTATCCGACCCACTCCTGGACCAATCCGGTTCCACACCAACAACAGAACCCGTTTGGAGGGTATGGTTCAAATCAGACTTATCAATCTGGGCAATCTCAAGAAGACATTAATGCCCAGATGATGAAAACCTTGCAAGAGTTACAAAGAAAAACAAAGGAAACAACCCATCTTATTAACAATCTCAATGATCAAATTGGGGATATTCCGACTCAAAGACCTGCAGGACACTCACCATCCCAACCCACACCAAACTTTATTAATCACAGGAACCAACACCCGGGTGTCTACCAACATCAGAACCACATGATTCAGCCTCCTATTAACCCAATATCACAGCACCTACCCAGTTTCTTTCAACATCAGGCCCCCTACCTCCTCTCAGTGAACACCAAGCTGCATATGCAGAGACTATGAGGAGTAAGGAAACCACCATGGATTTAAGGCCTTCTCAATCAAATGATGAAACTGATTCTCAACCAATGCAGATTGACCCCCCTAACCTTAATAAGGAAGAAGAAAAAGAAACCCCAAAAACACTTGATTCAAACCCTATTTCCCACTCTCAAAAACTGCAATCCAACAATCCAAAATCAGAGCCCTCTGACCACAATTCTTTGGATTTATTTGAGCAAGTCGAGAGGAATATTCCCTTCCTAGATTCCCCCCATGCCTCTAAAGAATTTACTGCAAAAGGGCATGATCAGAATCTAGAAAGGTTGGTCCTTTCAAAGACAGCCAACTCAGTTTTTCAGAGCAAGTTGCCTTTCACAAAAAAGGACCAGGGCACATCAGTTATCTCAATTGTCGTAACTGACACCATTTTTCGTGCCCCTCTCGACTTAGGTACCTCTAGTAATCTCATCCCCCCTGTCTTATTCGAGGAATTTCGATTCAGTGATTTAAAACCTACCAAGGTTCAATTTCAATTGGAAGATCGATCTACCATTCAACCGCGGGGAGTTGTTGAGGATAGTATTATCAAGGTCCGGAATTGTCTATTTCCGATAAATTTTCTGGTCCTTGACATAGAGGTACCCAAGGCTCTCATTAATGCCATCCTTGGAAGACCTTTTTTGATTATGGCAGCAGCTAATATCAATTCTCATTCTGGGAAAATGAATATAAGTTGCAGTAACCAGACCTTCTCATTAGATTTATTTCAAGCTTCCAAGAGGTCCATTAATCACAAAATTTTTGAGGACACTGATAATAAAATGGAAGCAGTATTTGAAATGTCTATGTTGATCCAATCTCATTCATCTTTGACCACTATTGATCTAGATTTTATTGATTCTTATTCTAAGGATAGTTATGTGGTCCAAGACTTTCCAGATCAACTAGGGTTTGACTTTCCCCCTTTTCATCTTCCTGAAACATCCACACTAACTTCACACACCCTACATCTCATTGACTCCATTCCCCATCCCTTTCCATTGGACCTATCACTCGACCCACCAGAATCTGAAAATTTACAAGAACTTAAACCATGGCCAGATCTGGGTCATTTTTCCATTTCTCTATTTTATTTTGATCCCTTTATCTTTACCACTCATCTTTTTAGGAATCTTGAGGAAGACACTTTTATTGCGGACATTCAAGTGTCCAATTATTTACATGATCTTACATCTTCCGTGCATACCTTCACGCCCGGCTGAATGGCGTAAAAGATAGCACTGGATGGGAGGTAACCCATCATTTTCTTGCTTTCCTTTTTTCTTCTTTTTCCAGGTTTTATTCATCCTAAACCTGACCGTTCTTCACTAAGGTGATTCCTTTTCCCTCCTAATGCATGAGGACATGGCATATCTTAAGCATGGGGGGGTGTTTTTAAATTTCTACGATCGATTTAGGATGTTTAAAACCTAAAAACATGCATTTTTCTTTAATTTATTTCCTACTTGCATACCCAAAAAAAAATAAAAAGAAAAAAAATATAAAAAAAAAAATGTTGAAAACTTTTTGAGGAAAAATTTTGAAATCAGGACTAAGGTCGAAAAATTCACTTCTGGTACAATGGGATTTAATCTTTAACAAACTAAGGATGAGGATTTGGATCTAATCATTAGAATTCCAGGGTCTATTTTAGACTAGATCAGATATCCTTCTCTAAAATTCCACCTGAACTCATGATAGTTCAGGTGACTTGATCCTATTTTGTAATATGGAAAGTATTTGACTTAGTTTTTGACTCAAAAACTTGCGGTTCTCGAGAAACTTCTTGTGTCAATTTTCACACACAAGCTAACATTTAAAAACAACTAAAAATTTGAAAAACTCCCTTGTTTGGATTTAGTAAAAGTCTGAATCAGGTCATTGGTTTGAGTTCCCACCGTTGAGAAGAAGGAAAATACCTTCTTTGAGGACGCGATGTCAACATGTTACCGCCTCGGCGCTGCTCTATATCTATATTTCATATCTTTAGACGGAGCATTAAAGCGCATTTCAGTAGCTCAAGTGTCTTGGACGGTGCTCTACCTATAGCGTCGGAGCAAGAGCTTGAGTTTGCTTGGAGCGCCCCTTTTCACCGCATCGTGTTTTGGGGTTGTGAGCTCCTGGGTGGTGTCATGGACAGTGCTATCCCAAAGTACTGGCGCCAGAGCCCCCTCGAGGAATGGTAATGGGAATGATGATACTGACACATCTGTTGTAAGACTAAGCTAAAAATAAGCATGGGGGAGAGAAAAAAAAAAAAATAATAATAATAACACGTCCTTATTAAGGTTGGCTTTTCACAAGCACCGACACAAGGTTTTAAAGGAATTTGCAAGTTGCGAATCAGATTCACGAGCCAGAAAAATCCTAAAAACAAACATTTCAAGTCATCTGAATTAACAAGGGGTTAATTTGTGAATTTTCTGAGGATATATTGATCCTGTTCTATCTAATGGTTGGATCCAAAAACAAATCCTGATGTTTATCTTCAACAAATCCCGTATCTCCTGTGTTTTAATCTACCAAGGTCCCTTAATCTCTTTTTCTCCTCAAAAGTCAAAAAAAAAAAAAAATTAGATTTCCCAAAAATTCCGTTTTCCAAAAAAATTAATGTTTTGCTAAGAGACTAGCAAAAGATAAGCATGGGGGTGTGATAAATGCCAGTTTATCATCATTTTTATGCTTTAAAACTAACCTAGCTCTTAGGATTTTACTCCGCAAATGGGTTTTTGGGCTGCATTTAGGCATAAATTAGGATAGGCATGCATTGCATTTTTTATTGTCGTTTTAATGTGTTTTTGTGAGTGTTAGGGATGTACAGATGCACAGATCCCTAAAACCCTAGCACTCAAGAAGGCAAATGGTGAAGGAGAAGCCCAGACTAGCTGGAACTCAGCCTAATCCAGCTCACCTCAGCTTGATCCAACTCACCTCAGCTTGATCCAGCTCACCATAGCTGGAACCTAGCTTACTTGAACTAGGGTTAGCTCATCTCAGCTCCATTCAGCTAATCTCAGCTGGATGGCAGCTCAAGAGAGTTCACCTTAGCTCACCCTAGCTCAAGTCAGCTCAGATCCAGCTCAACTTAGCTGAGTCTAGCTCATCTCAGCTCCCACTAGTTCACAGGGAGCTCTAGCTAGCTCAGCTGAGTTGACAGGAGTTCACCCCAGCTCAGATCCAGCTACATTCAGCTCCACTCAACTCCAGCCAGCTGAAGAATAATTCATCTCAGCTCAGGAAGCTCAAGTCCAGCTCCTGGGGACTCAGCTTAGCTCAACTCAGTTGAGCTAAGCTACCTTAGCTGCCTCAACCAGCTTGATTCTCCTCGGGAGCACCAGACCTAGCTCACCTCAGCTCATTTTGGTAGAAGCTAGCTCACTTTAGCTTGGCTTAGCAACTAGCAAAGAACTAGCAAGCTAAGCCAGCTAGAGTAGCCCCATGCCAGCCTCTTCAGCAGCAGCCAGCTCTAGCTCCAGCTCCAGACTTCTCCTCCTCAGCTCTTCTCCCTGAAAACCCTAGCTCCAAATGCCTCCAACTCTACTCCCTACTAGCTAAGCTAGCTAAGCTGCTTAACTTAGCTAGTCCACCTCCATGGCACCAAAACCTATTACCGTACTACCTAAGCTCCAGCAAAAAGACCACCTACTCCTACTTTATTTTGGTGCCAACTATCCCTTCCATCACCACCCTACATCCACCATCAAAGCCCATCTCCACCCTCCATTTTTTCCCTCCAAAATTGCCTTCTAGAAGGTATTTTTGGAGGGAAAACCAAGGCACCTCTTCATTTCCCTCCCATTTTTCCCTCCAAAAATAACCAAGCACCCCTTCATTTCCCTCCAAAAACACCATAACCACCCCCCCTTCCCATCCTATAAATACCCTACCCTACCACCACATAATTCCCATCCTCCCTTAGTATATTTTCTACCTAAACCACCTATACCTACGGCCAAGAAGAAGGAGTAGAGAAGGAGATTAAAGGGGCACATCACCAGCCCTTTTGGTGCCTTCTTCTCCCCACTCTCTTCAACTTGAGCCACGCCAAGGAGGAGGACTCTCCCACTTCAAGGAGGACGGCCAGGCAAAGGAGAAAAGCTTAGGGTGGACATCCACCCTTGGAGAGAAACTTAGGGCACGCCCCCTTAGGGCTTGCCTTGGAGGTCATCACCATGGCGAAGTTCTGCAAGGAAGGAGTTGAAGGATTCTTTTCAAGCTTGGGAGACACCAACCTTGGAGCAAGAAGCCCTCTTCTTCACCATCTATTTAGAGGATTTGTGTTTTCTTTCTTTATTTCAATTATCTAGTAGTAGAAGCATTCCTCTACTAGGCATTTTTGTTAAACACTTTATCAATTATCTAGTTGCCTTCTTTGCAATTTTTTTTGTTTGCATTTCTATTAGCTTATTTTCAGCATTCTTCACTCCCTCTCCCTAATTATTCTAGGCCTCCACTTGCCTAGAGTGAGCTTAGGGAGAGGTTCTGCTTGTCATCTAAAAATAGTATTTTAATTCGAAGTGTAAACACTTTTCCCGCCATCAGTTCGCATGTTGCCTTAGTTTAAAAATAAAAAAATGATATATTGAAAAATACCAAAAAGAAAGTTCAGATTTATATTCCTAGCAAGAGAATCACTATTGCAAACATTTGGCCTCCTTGGACGACCCTAGATACCCCCCTATCTAGGATTATAAATTTAAGAGCAAAAGCGAATTTACGCGTTACAACGACGTATTTTAACAAACCGTGTGAAATCGCCATCAGAATCCTACTCCGGTGACCTTCATTTGGAAAGTTCTTGATGATTGCTTAACGAAATTCTCCCAAACTTGAACCAGAGATTCCTTAAGGAATTCTCTTTCGATCGCACCTGGTCATGGACCCCATAACCTTCCCCAGCTCTCATGCGAACGCATGAGAGATTTGGGTATCTCTTGTGCATTAAGGTTACCAAGCTTCAAACCTCCATCTAAGGCCTATATAAAGACCCATGTTGCACGTCGATCTCCTTACACTTGTTTTCGGCCTGAATCCCTCTACTTCCTCCCACCTCTCTAGCTGAAAAGCTCCACAACGTCCGGTGACCTTCTTCGATCACCCTCGTCGTCCGCTCGCAATACCGATGGTGGATTCACCTTCCTCTCCTTTTTCCGCATCGCACCGTACCAATCGACACCTCTCCCTCAAGTCTTCCTCACCGTCTCACCCTCACTGGAGCATCTTCATCTCCATCGCCGGCCACACCAGACTCGGTGTTTCCACTGCCTCTATTCATCCATAGCCTAGCCTAATCGATGCTCTATCCTCTATTCATTAGCACTGTACTACTACTTCTCTATATCGATCGCTCCTACGCCGTCCACATCGTCGTTTTTGATCTCACTGGTGAACCTCCAGAGAGCCCTAGCGGCTTCCCCAAACGGCTAACCATGCCGCTTCCACGCTCCTCACCTCCACCATGTCCTCACGACCAAAACCCCTCAAGTAAATGAGGGGATTGGCCTCTTGAATACCCCCTCAAACATA
Organism: Thalassia testudinum; assembly: GCA_037157565.1. Taxonomy (NCBI): domain Eukaryota; kingdom Viridiplantae; phylum Streptophyta; class Magnoliopsida; order Alismatales; family Hydrocharitaceae; genus Thalassia; species Thalassia testudinum. The sequence continues at coordinate 22,800,559 of JAZHRO010000026.1, read as the reverse complement.
GCACTCCACACACACCTTCTTCGACCTTGCTCTGCCCGCACACACTATGCCACACCACACAACCACCGCCGTTGACTTCGCCTCACCAAGGCGAAGCTCCTGAATGTACTGATTGGGGCACTTATCCCATATTCATCTTTTCAGGTCTCGAGCCCACAACACCATTAATGGAGGAGCTTCAAGCAAGCTCAAAGCTTCATCTTCAGTTGCCAGCTCTAGGTCTTATGATCAGGCAAAGCAGACTTGGGTCAAGATCGCACGTAGTCAGTCAATTGAGGCTGTTGACCGTATCTTTTGCCCCAATTCGATGAATCAACCCTCTAGTAGCTCACGACCATGTGAGAAGAGGAGAGTTTGTGAAATAGTCCCACCTCGTGAGTTGCAGAAGCCGCGACCGCACAAATAGAATTTGTGCCTTTGCCCGATTGCCTTCGAGAGCACCGGGTGAGGTCCTGCTCATGCACACACTCGCCCGCGATTCACGCCATGCGGATCTAGAACTTGGTCTGTTTACTTGATTACCTGGGTCTGGTCTAGTTTGCCCGATCCTGAGAAGAGAAAGAAGAAGAGGAAAGAGAGAGAGGGGGGTTTGCCCTTTGCTACTCTCTACACTTAGCGAAAAAAGAGGCCTTCACCTTTGTTGGTGCTGTGCTGTGCTTATGCCTCTCCCTGAGGCCTGAAGGAAAAGGAGAGGCCTTTGCCTCTTTTGCTGGTTCTGAGTCATTGTTGAACTATTGAGACATTTAAGTTGACGTGGCATTTGGTTGATTAATATTGTAGCATTATTTGAGTATAATTGTAATAGGGTAATTTGGTGATTCAAATCACAATTTTACCCTAATCTTTTTGCCACATTGACTCTTGAATTTATATTTACATCATTTGTGCTTGAAATTGCTATTACATTGTTATATTCTTGCTTACAATTGTGATATTAAGATAAATTGCCATATTGCTCCCTACATTCGACCTCGGATTTTTTCGAGCTATAAATTTTAAGTGTTCTATGCGATTTATCAGCTATACTACAACTCATTACTTTTAAAACATCGATTAAGCATGAAAACATTTTGGGGATCCATGGGTATCTCCCTATGTCTTGGGTATTGGTGGACCTTTTGGAGAGCTTGTTAATTATGGTTAGTTAATCACGTTGTAGTATAATCTGAATCCAAATGGTTGTCATTTTATTTATATATAATTTTTACTGGTTTTATTCCAAGCCATTCGCTGGAAGGTAGTTATTGGAATACATCACTCTCTATTATCTAAAAATTACCTTTTATTCCAAAAATGTTAAGTTTATTTACAAATGAATGGAAGAATCAAAGAATGAATTAATTTAAGTCAATTATGTACAAGAATGAATTAATTAGTGTTAATGACAATACCTAAAAGATATAAACAGGTATATGTTGGTGCAGGGGCATCACGATCGTTAATTTTGATGATAACAAAACACTTGTTGTTTAACATTTGCATTTGAGTCCAAGATTTCAGGTCAATTGCAAATGGATACAAGTGTGAAGGACCTTAAGCTTGTGTCCATGGTAGATTGGAGTCGCTCGTTGGAGGAGAAGGAGCTTCGCTTGAAGCGAGAGCTTGAAGATGGACATGAAGAATAGGATAGATGTTTATTCTATTCATGTACTATATTTTTTTGTCTTTACTTTCTATTTCATAGATCATATGTTAAAGAGCCTTAAAGTATCCTACCTTAAGCCCTAGGATGGCTCGACTCTGCGCCTGAAGAGTCAGCCTCCGATGAATCGGTGATGAGTACTGATGAGGACGAAGTAATTTCTGACGAGGATTTCAGTGACCTCCCCACTGATCTTCTACTTTCATGGATACCCCCATATGATCTAGAGCCTGGAGAGGGCATAATCTTTGATGTCAATTATCGTTATGAGGATCCCTATGATTCAGATTTTGGTTCTGAGATACATGTTGATCTACTCCCTTAGCAACTTCCTGCTGAATTATGGGACATGATAAATTAGCTAAATCAACATCATGAGCCCCCCTCTAATTATCCTCTATTTTCCACCACCACTCCACACTTTCTTATAGATAGACTTTTTGGAGTAGCGATGCACAATCAGTTGGTTCGCATCTCCAGACCACTGATTCTGGGAGCATACGAGCACATTCTTTTCTTAATCTTGACCGGCTCCTATGCTAGAACTGATACATCTGATTGAGTTTTCGCCCAGTTGGAGGCGTTAAACTCGGCATCTACCTCACATTCTACCATCATCTATACATAACCATTTTTATACATAACATATTTTTCTTTTAAGCATATTTCTTTTGCATATTGCATATTGTCAGGTTGGCCGATGCTGAAGGTTAAAATTTCAGGAGCAATTCTAGGTGATTTCTACCCATTTACTCCCAGCTGTACTTATGTTCTTTTATATTCATGCATGAGGACATGCAAGAACTTAGGCATGGGGGGGTAGATACAACAAAACTGAAAATTTTTATGCCAACATTTAGGAAATCCTCAGAGCTGCATGTCAAACGTACTTTAGGACCCTAAATAAAAGAACAACTAACTCCACCTCCAATGCTTGCATTGGAGCTAAAAATCGTCTGCAACAGCCACTTCTGACTTATCCGGTCACCTTTTGTTCTAAATTTAGGGCCAAGCTGAATGTAACCTGAAAGGGAAAATTTCATGAAGTATGAATATAAGAGGTTACTTGTTTATAACATATATGCATAGTGCATCCATGAATAAGATTATTTTATTAAGAGAATGCATTAGGGATTTTATCCTCTAGTTGATTCCTGTAATCTGGAATCCAGTACAAATTTTCACACACATGGAATTTGCAATGGATTCACAATGAAGGTTGATAAATGTCTTCAGTTTGTCGAGAAGCAGTGCTTCTTCTCCTGAACCCCTGGACAATGTTTTGGGAGCTAGGCAGATTTTCTTCCAAAAATCCACCAAATAGTGTAAGATGAGAATAGAGAGTACTGGTGCTCTAAGATTAGTGCAAGAAATCCAGAATCCTAGATAATTAGGTGATGATACTTAGAGATATGGCATAGTTTTCGCTCTCGGTTCCTGCGTATACATTTTTGTGTGAATTTTGAGAGTTACCAATAAGGCAAATATGCGGAGAGCGAGTTTTCATAAAACTAGGGCTAAGGTAGATGGTTACGATCATTCTTTACGGAATCCTCGACTGAAGGAGGGTATTGATGTCAAGGACAGAAATACACCATCTTATCTGTCTTTCCCGGTGCCATGAGTAGGCACTTCCACCAAATAAGCCACCCAATGTCTGTTAAGTACCACCAATCCCAAATAATGCCTCTTCAATAAAGTTCATGGATGTGTGCTAGTTGTGCTGTGTTGAAAAAAAAAAAAGAGAAAAAAGGGGAAAAAAAAGAAAGACAAAAAAGAAGAAGAAAAAAATTAGAAGAAAAAGCAAAGAAAAAGAGTATGTGAATAGTTAGTGTTTATTTCAGTTGCATTGAGGCAATACCACCAAAAAAAAATTGAGATCCACCAAATATGGCCTTAACCTATTTTTCTGTGCTTTTGATCGCCTGTATACTGGCTGAGGAATTCCGACTTAGTGTTAGGGTTATGAAAACTCAATTAAAGTAGTAATGCCATGTGAGACCACCAAATATGGAATGCATGTGTAAATCTAGTGAGATTGTGAGCTCAATATATAAAAAAAAAGAGAAAAAAAAAGAAAAGAAAAGAGAGAAAGAGAGAATGAATACGAAGGAACCAAAGAGAGCATAGTCTTTCTCATCTTTCTCTGAGTTGAGATAGTAATCTGGATATCTAGATTCTATAGTACTAATCTCTATGTCGCACCAAGTGAGAGTGAGCCACCAAATATATAATCTTTTCCCTCTAAGATTCTCTACCTAAGCTTAAAGCTGGGTGGAATTTATAGAATATCTTGAATACCTCGAGGTAAGAAGTCCACCTATCCCACTAGAATTTTTACTAGGGGTCAAGTATAGGCTTTAGAGGTGAATTAGTTTTTCACTCGAATCCGTTGCAAAAGCTACATATCTACACTTTCACGATTCTCTAGATTTCTAGAACATAGGATGAAAATAAAAAGGAAAAAAATCTCTAGGCATACACTTGATAAAATAATCAATCCCTTAGGGACCCTTTTGTGAATAATTTAGTCTTGCATTTGCTAGGGACTAGCAAGATTTAGGCATGGGGGTATGATTGCGCAGCAATCATAGGTCTTAATTAACCTAAATTAGGCTAGGACTTAGCATAAGTTAGGGTAGTTCATGCATGCATAAGAATTATTTGCATATTTACTATTCCTCCTATAGCTATGCATAGAATAATGCTATAATATATTAATTAGGTGCATTATATAAATTGCAGGAAATAAGAAGCTCAGGAGCTGGATCTGAGACTGGATTTGAAGCTGGACCTGAAGCCAGAGTTGCAGCAGAGCTGGAGCAGAAGACCTAGAATAAGATGTAGTAGACAATAATGTAAGGGGTTGAGGTATTCTATTCTATTTAAGTAGGAATAAAATAGTAAATTATGAACTTAGGACCATCCTAGCCCTAGGATAGCCTAGAAGCTTCCCCAAGCCTTAGCCACCCTTAGATTAGGTCACCACATCATAGGAAACCTTAAAATCCTAATTCTAGCCTCTATCTGGATGTCCAGATAAGTTATAGGACATCCAGAACCCTTAGCCAACTCCCGCACACCTTAAACCCACTTTTGCAGTGTTATTGGACGTCTAGACACTTGGTCAGACGTCCAATTTCTGTAGAATAGGCAAGACAGAACCTAAAATCCCTCTTGACTCTGATCGGACATTTAGACAACAAGTCTAGACTTCTGATTTTTCACTATAAGATGTCTAACACTATTATTAGACGTCCAGAACTGTCCTCCAGACCCTATTTTGAGATTCAAGCCTTGATTTAGGATCTCTAGCTCCTAAACCCAATTCTAACCCCCTAGGAACCTAAATGAAGGTTCCCTAACCCTAGTACATCACCTCTAGACCTCCCTAAGGACCTAATTAGGTCCTCACTAAACCTAATTGACTTGGATCATGGTCAATCTCTTCAGTCTATTCAATTGGACTCAATGAGTCCAATTGAATAGACTGAAGAGATTGACCATGATCCAAGTCAATTAGGTTTAGTGAGGACCTAATTAGTTCAATTGAGCCCTGATCTCAGCACACATTGTCCAATTGGACTCAGTGAGAGTCCAATTGACCTAGACCTAACTTAATTGAGTTATTTTACTCTCAATTAAGTTTTCACGCACCCAATGAAACTTGTATCAAGTTTAATTGCTCTTTACCTTAGTGAATTAGGGTTTACAACCCTAATTTGAGACCTACCTTGACCTAAACACACTAGAACCCAACCTAATCAACCTAGCCACCTAAGTTTCGACCCACACGCACCCACACACACCCACACACACCATACACATGAAAATACCTAGCCTAGAGTTCTCTAGAACTCTCTACCATGTGATGTTTCCTTGGTTGCTAAAATTAGCAACCAAGAGCCATTCAATTTTTAGATCCACATTTGGTGGATCTAAAAACTAGCATCCATCCTCTCTCTCTCACTCTCCCACGAGCTCCCACCATAGGCCTCTCTAGAGAATTCCATAATTCTCTAGAGAGCTTCCCTTAGGTCTATGAAAAGACCTAAGGGGTGGCCATTTTCACCCATCCACTCTTGGTTCCATTTAGCTTAGTTTCATTCCACATCCACTCCACCTCCATGCCCATGAGTAGCTTCACCATGGCATCCACCACCTCCACGCGAAGATGCTGGATCACCTCTCCAACCTCTCTCCAAGGGTCGGCCTAAGCACCATTGGCTGCCCCTCCTTCTCCTCTCAACCAACTCAAAGGCCATCGGAGCCCACCTCTGAATGCCCTTATTTTTGCTAGATTAGTAGCTTAGTTATTCATAGTTTTACTACTTTTATTACTTCTTAGTAGTGTAGCTCCTTACTTCTCCCCCAATGATGCATGCATAATCCTCCTTTAGATTTTTGTCTGCAATCGTTTTCTGTTAGTTAGATTTATGTTTTCAAGATTTCCTCTATAAGCTTTCCACGAGTTCTATGTTGCAAACACCATGATGAATTAATGAAAGATCTTTCTTTTCTATATATATCTATGTGTTGAGAATCACCATGAGCTTATTGCAATATATTTTGTGTGATTAAAGTTGCTTGCTTTTAATTTCTGATATTCTGGCAACTAAGCATGTCGTGCATAAATACGTAATAACCATAAACCGACATGCGATTTTAAGCAAGTAGAGCGAAAGAGATTGATTTCAAATCTGCATTTCCATAAATGCCTCCCAAAGACGAATGACAGGGACTCAAGTCTCGTTATCTTTATAAATATTTTTGATGAGCATTTTCGCATGCTATACTACAACGAGATTTCTATTTTCAAAACACGCGTGAGAATCTCCCTCTATCAACTTCCATCTAAGGGAAGTTCTTCTTTGCTTATAGAAGCTAGTTTTATTCACTTTACTTTGTGGCTCTAAAGGATATTTGTATTTGTTTTTGTTCGGGTATTCGCTTTGCGAATTCCAATCTCCTTCTTGAGACAAAAACCTTCTCGTGAAGAGAAGGGGTTTGATGCATGCTACCCTCATTCAAAGTAGCGTCAGTTGTAAGAGGTTGAACTACCCTCGTTCAAGTAGTTTGGTTAGTGGAATTGATCGACTCGGTCGATCGGGAAATCCTAAGTCAAGAGACTTAGGTGGTGGTTTTTACCTGGGTTTGGATTTCCACCTAAAAATACTTGTGTACTTGTGATTGCAGGCTTTTTGTGAGATTGTCTATTACATTTTCCACATCATCTATCTTTTCGCAAATCTCACCCCCTCCCGTAGGGAATTTACATTTGGTATCAAAGTAGGTCTTGCGAATCAGTGTAACAACCCGACAAGAGATCATAAAGGGGAGCAATTCCATGATGAGGATATCCTAGGGGCAGTCTACTACCTGTCCACCATTTTTCGATGGGAGCAACTACCCGTACTGGAAGCTCAGAATGAATATGTGGCTTCAAGCCAACGACTTCACCATTTGGGCCAGGTGCGAGACGCCTTTTAACATCTTGGAGAGACTTGCCGCAGGCTACTCGCAGCAGTAGATTCAGGAGCTCGCTCTCAAAGCAAAGACAATGAACGCATTATATTACGCATTGAGCCTAGAAGAATTTAACCACATCTCGCAATGTGCCACTGCATACGAGATTTGGCACACTCTAGAGGTAAGACACGAAGGTACGTCTAAGGTAAGAGCCTCTAAAATTAATATTTTATCTCAAGAATTTGAGTCATTTTCTATGAAATCTAATGAGTATTTAAGTGAAATTAACACTAGGTTCACTCTCATTGTTAATAGTTTGAAAGCCTTAGGTAAGATCTTCATCAAGGGGGAGCTTCATGGAAAGCTACTTCATTCCCTTGGACCAGAATGAGAATAGAAGGTCACCGCCATTGAAGAGGTGAACAACATAAAAGAGCTCAACACGGAGGATCTCTTAGGAAATCTCATGGCCTATGAGACAAAGATGAAGCAGAAGGACACACCAGAGCCGAAGTCAAGGAAGACTCTAGCCTTCAAAGTTGCATCAGATAGCGAGGTAAGTTCCGATGCCAAGGATCTCAAAATTTTACTTAAGAAAATTTCCAAGTTTTGTAGGGATTCTAAGAGAGAAAAGAAAGAGAAGAAGGAAAAGGAGCAAGGTAGCTCGAGATGTTGCTACCATTGCAACAAAAAAGGGCATCTTCGACCCAAGTGCCCTCTTCTCAAGAAGGAGAAGAAGGAGAAGGAAAAGAAGTACAAGAAGAAAGCATTCCAAGCTATGTGGGACGATTCAAGCTCGGAGGAAGAATAGGAAGATCCTGAAAAGAAGGACGAAGTTTCTTGCATGGGATTCATGGCCATGGCAAGTGATAACGATAGCAACGACAACGACAATGAGGTAAACTTTAGACTACAAGATGCTTTTGATGAACTTTATGAGCTTAGTAAGACATTAAAAGTAGAAAATAAAAGCATGAAAAGGAATCTTAGCTTTCTAAAATCTAAAAATGAAAGGTTAGAAATTCAACTTAAGAATTTAGAAGCTAGTTCTAGTCCTAACATTTCTGAAAATGATAATTTATTACTAGAAAATCATAACATAATCAATGAAAATAGTAGATTGATTAAGGAGATTACTAGCTTAAAAACCGAAATTTCTAGTCTAAAAACTAAGATGTATGTTGTAGAAAAAGAATTTGCATGTCTTAGGGAAGATTCCAATAACTTGAAGAATAAATTAGAAAATTTCTCTAAAGTTAGCACTTGTCATAAAGGTGAGAAAGGATCTCCTTCAAGGAGACTCCCTAACAAATATGGATCCAAATTGACTTGGATACCGAAGAAAGAATTGGAGTCTTATTTTGTAGATTTCAAGGGAGATTACAATTTGAAGGATTGGACCTACAAGATGGAGAATGGTCTACTCAAGCTAGGTGGACCAACATCAAGACCAAGGAGGAAGACTAGAAGATCGATGAGAAGACCGGCGGGTAATCAAATCGCCACTCGTCGACTGCTTGATTGGAGACTAGCGTCGATGCTCAGACCTCCAAACTTCAGATGGGAGCCCCATCCAATTTGGCATCAACCTTCATTTAGGCCATTCTATTGGCCATGGTAAGTGAGGTACACCCTTAACCCTATCTTTTCATTTATAGCATCTAGATAGGAGGAGTTTAAAATTGATGAGCTAATTGTCCATCTTTAAGGGGGAGGTTTAAAAATAACATAGCTATATTGCCTTTAGAAATTAGGAGATAATAACATAGCTATCTTGTTTTATGAAAAAGATGAAATTAGAAGAGCATGTCTTAAGGGGGAGTATAGGATAAATGACTAAAAGTTATTAAACCTTTTTGATAATGTTAAAAAGGGGGAGAATTTTTTGGATTATCACTTATAGTTTTGTCATCATCAAAAAGGGGGAGATTGTTCATGCAAGGGCATCACGATTGTTAATTTTGATGATAACAAAATACTTGTTGTTTAACATTTGCATTTGAGTCCAAGATTTCAGGTCAATTGCAAATGGATACACAAGTGTGAAGGACCTCAAGCTCGCGTCCATGGTGGACTGGAGAAGCTCGTTGGAGGAAAAGGAGCTTCGCTTGGAGCGAGAGCTTGAAGATAGACATGAAGAATAGGATAGATGTTTATTCTATTCATGTACTCTATTTTTGTTCTTTGATTTCTATTTCTTAGATCATATGTTAAAGAACCTCAAAGTATCCTACCTTAAGCCCTAGGATCTCCTACTAAATCCTAGGTGTTACGAACGCGTGCCCCGGACGTATTTTAAGACGTCTGGGAGGTGGCCCAGACATCTGACAAGACGTCTGGTATGGTTTACAGACGTCTAAAAAATCATTATCTTCCACACGTGTGAGTCGTCTGCGTGCCTGAGCGCGCAGACCGCATATTCGTTATTCCCTCTTTTTCTTTTGCGGATGTAGACGCCTGCCGCGCCCTCTCTCCTCCTCGTGCGGCCTTAAAAGGCCACGCCTCCCCTCACTCCGTCACCACCGTCTCCTTCCCCTTCTCCTTCAGCCAGTGTGCGAGAGTGAGCGCGAGAGTGAGCACGAGGGCGGCAGCGGCGGCCGCAGTGAGCGCGGAGGAGGTGCTGCGTGCGAGAGCGGAGCTCTGCCGTGCGGGCGAGCTCGCCGGGGCTGCTAGGGCCGGCCGGCGGAGGGCGCAGGGGGGGCGCGGAACGGCGCGGGAGGGACTGCTGCGGTCTGAGCAGCAGGCGCGCGAGGTGCGACGCGGGCAGCGTCGCGAGCGGAGGCCGAGTGGCGCCTTGATTCTGGAAAAATTTCCAGAATCAGACGTCTGGGTAGATAGACAGACGGCGAGAGAGACATCTGGAGGACCATAAAGACGTCTGAAAGGTGAGTATTCCGCTTTCTTCTTCCTTCCTGTCGACTGACCGTACTGAGGGAGGGAGTTGGCTGTGCGCAGGCCCGCTGATTCGCCATCCTTTGCGAATCAGACGTCTGGAAGTTATACCAGACGGCGGGAGTGACTTCCAGACGTCCGGGGTGACCATCGGACGTCTGGGAGCTAGGCCAGACGTCCCCGCAGACTTCTGAACGTCTGGGAAACCACTCTGAACAGCTAATTCTCTGATCCACTTTTTAAGACGTCTGGAAGAAGTTCCAGACGTCTGATTTTGCACAGTATTGTCTTTTTCGACCCGTTTAGGGCCCGTTCGAGCTCCGTTTTCCGTGATTCGAGTTGCGTTCTTTTCAGAATTAATTCCTCTACCTGTCTACAGTAACTATACACTGTTTTGAGACACTCCTTGTGTTTGATCCTTGTGATAGGACCTCGTTCAGTTGCAGTCTTGGGAGTCGCAGAGGCACACTGGATTCCCGATCACGCCCCCATTACTCCCTTTGTACCTGGTAGAGTGGCTTAAGTTTATTTCTAAAATCTGTTAAAGTATGGAACCATAACTAGAATCTAGGACATTGCATGAATCCTAGGAATGAGAAATGTATGGAATGATAGCTCCTAGGTGATGCATGAATCCTAGGGCTGGAAAACTAGTTGTATGCTAGATCCTAGGATGTGGCATGAATCTTAGGATGGAAAAACTAGTGGAATGTATAATACTGCAGTCTTGGAAAAATGGAAAGAAATATAAAGCTGCCTGTAAATTCAATTAACAGCTGCCTGTTATGAATAAAGAAACATGATTGAGATCATGGATTGTGAGAACGTGAAACTAGAAAGTGAAACATATGATGTTCTGAGATAAAGAGCTGGAACCCTATGGGGAATTAGGAGTGGAACTCCTGGAAAGAAAAAGGAATGGAACTGAGATGTAGTTGTACTGTCTCTTGGGTACACAGTACCAAGGGAAGTACCTGTTCCTGTTTAGTGCAGAGTGGGGCCAGTCGCCCCAGGGACCCGAGGTTAGGATTGGCCGCTCTGTGCCGACTTGTTGGCCCTCGTGTACATAGTACCGAGGAGAGCTACTAGTGTTAGGAGAGTACTAGCTACCCCACGGGCCCCGGGGTTCTGCTAGCCTCCTTCACCGACTTGTTAGGCCCACTAAGGCAAACCAGGGTAGTCAGGCGAGGGTGCGTGGACTGTGGAGGGGCAAGGCCCCGGTTTGGTTACTGTGGAGGGGTTGGACCCCTGTTACTGAGAGGGCTCTGCCCTGGTTCCGTGCTGTGCTTTGGGCGCACCCGTTAACGGAAACGACTGACCGCGTGCCAGTGCGGGCTAGCTACCTGTGCGTTTATCGCGCGTGCCGTAGTCACCGTTACGTCTGTCAGTGACCTTGGGGTTGTTGACTGAGGGTAGGATCACCATGGGGGACTCTCCCGGCTAGGAGAGCACCACGTGCTACTTCTACTTTTGGAAAAGACTGCAATCAAGATCGTTCCCACGAGGACATTCGAGATCAAGTAAAGGATCTAAGAAATAAATGAAATAGTGAAAAAATTGAAAGATGTGAATAAAGGAAGTAATAGAACATAACAGCTACTGTACACTCTACTGTTGTCCTTAGTTTGCCACTCTACTCAGCGTTTTGCTGACGTGTTACACTCGTTACCATTTTCAGGACCAGGTGTTGAGCAGCCAGGGTCAGCGGCTGCAGAGGACGCTGGGCCGAGTAGGGTCCAGTAGAGTTACCACCGTCTTTTGTACCTCTTTTCTTTCTGTTATAGTGAGTAGTTCTTGTTTCCGCTGTACTTTCTTTACCTACAATTCATGTTATATGATAAATGTTGATCTACTGTTGTGGTGGTATCTACTGTAGTAGTTTTTTTCCTTACTGCTGTACTTCCTTACTGTTAGTTATATTCATGCTGAATGTGGTTTATTTTACTGCTCTTTTGGTTACTTCCTCGTTGGACGACTAGGTCTTGGGATTAGTCGAGTCGGTTCGGTTCTCGCGTCTCGTAGGGACTCGGGAACCGGGTCGTTACAAGATGGTATCAGAGCAAGGTCGTCCCGAGAAGTGAATCAACTGACTGGAAAATAACCAATTCACATGTCTATAGCTAGAGTAGACACCACAACTTATCTTTTGACATGAGTTCCTCAACGTCTTTCGTTGGATATCGTTCCGTATTGACGTATTTCCGTTTATTTCGCATCTCCTTGCAGGAGATCCCTCATCGCGGGACTGGTGAGGCGGGCCGCAGGCGCGGCCGAGGACGAGGTCGGCGAGGTGGGCGTGTCGTTACCGACGCCTCAGTGGACCAGCCACTACTTCCGGGCATTCAGGCCCAGGACCTCGCCCGGCTTATACGGGACATTGTACGAGAGGAGCTCCACCCACCGCCCCGAGTGCCTCCTCCTGGGGCTGCAGAGGGGGATTCCTCTGTGGGACCATGCGATGGACACGGCGCTGGACATGAGGGAGGGGATGGGCCCCTTCTGCCCCCACCTTCTTCCGACACTTCTATACACGTGGCACCTTCGCCTGGAGATGCACCAACACCTCCCCTACAGCGCCACTTCGAGCTTTTCGAACAGTTCCGGAAGTTGAAGCCCCCCTCCTTCAAGGGGGATGAGGACCCGACCGAGGCAGAGGACTGGCTTGAGCAGTTGGAGAAGATCTTCGACACCCTTCGTCCCCCGGTGGAGTGCCGCGTGGCCTTTGCCACGTACCAGCTGGAGGGTGCGGCACACAGGTGGTGGAGGGCGGTCCGGGGACAGGAGAGGGATGAGCCGACGTGGGACCAGTTCGTCACCCTCTTCTGTGAGCAGTACTTTCCCCAGACGTGGCAGGACCAGAGGAGGCGGGAGTTCCACACTCTCCGCCAAGGGATGATGACTGTGAGCGCGTACCACACACGTTTCTTGGAGTTGTCCCACTTTGCAACGACAGCGGTAGCCACTGAGGAGGAGCGCCTTTGGAGGTTCACCGAGGGGCTCCGGCCTGCGATCCGGGGGTATGTCAAACCCCTGAAGCTGCCTACGTTTTCGAGGGTGGTAGAGGCAGCTATGACTTACGAGGAGACCAACCCGTCCGCGCGAGGCACCGACGGCGGGCGGAAGAGGCCCTTTCAGCTAGACTTCTCACAGGGCCGGCGAGAACGGAGACACGTGGCGTCCGCAGGAGAGCCGTCACGTTGTGCAGGGCCATCAGTGGCCTTTGGGGGCCCTCGACAGGGGCCAGTCGCCAGCACCGGATCCTCGCCTAGTCGACAGCAGGGACCCACTGAGGGCGGGAGTCGGGTTCCCCTCTGCTACCAGTGTGGCCAGTCGGGCCACGTCAGGAGGGACTGGACATCTAGGGCAGGAGGTCAGCAGATACTCCCCGCGCAGAGCACTGGAGGGCGCGTAGGAGGCCGCGGTTTCCAGGCGCGAGGAGGAGGACAACAGTCGCGAGGAGGGTACCGGCCAGCACCTACCTGTCCGATGCAGAGTGTGGCTGCTTCGTCCGCACCTAGAGCTGAGGGGCGTATCAACGCCCTAACACACAGGGACGCCAGAGCTTCGGGATCAGTGGTAGCAGGTATGGTTTCAGTTTCCGGTAGACTCGTTTACACGCTTTTCGATTCCGACGCTACGCACTCGTTTGTCGCAGCCAGTTTCGCAGTTAGTTTGGACCAGGATTATACACTGTTAGAGAATCCGTTCGTAATCAGATGTCCAAGTGGTCAGCTGTTTGTAGCTGAAGAGGTGTACACGGATTGCGAGGTCAGTGTCGGGGGACATAGCCTGCCAGCTGACCTGATTATGATACAGATGGAGGACTTTGGAGTGATTTTGGGGATGGATTGGCTGTCCGCTTACCACGCCTTGGTGGACTGTTTTGAGAGGAAGATCGTCTTCTCCATTCCAGAGTTGCCTTCTTTCGAGTTTCACGGACAGCCAGTGGACGGAGGTTTCAGGTGCATCTCAGCACTTCGGGCGGCGAGACTTTTGAGCCAGGGGTGTGAGGGCTTCCTAGCTTGTGTGGTGGCAGAGCCCAGCCCTGTGGCAGACTTCCAGAGCATCCCGGTGGTCAGAGAGTACCCTGACGTGTTTCCAGACGAGTTACCAGGACTACCGCCCGAGCGTGAGATCGAGTTTTAGATCTCACTAGTACCAGGGACCAACCCCATCTCCACCGCGCCATACAGGATGGCACCGCTTGAGCTGCGAGAGCTCAAGTCCCAGTTGCAGGACCTTTTGGAGAAAGGTTTCGTGAGGCCCAGTGCATCTCCCTGGGGAGCCCCGGTACTGTTTGTGAAGAAGAAGGATGGGACTTTACGCCTTTGTGTGGACTACCGACAGCTGAATAGGGTCACCATCAAGAACAGATATCCGCTGCCGAGGATCGACGACTTGTTTGACCAGTTGCGGGGTGCCACGGTGTTTTCCAAGATCGACTTGAGGTCTGGATACCACCAGTTGAGGATCAAGGAGATTGACGTCTCCAAGACAGCTTTCCGCACCCGATATGGACACTACGAGTTTTTGGTCATGCCATTTGGGCTGACCAATGCCCCCGCTGCTTTCATGGACCTGATGAACCAGGTGTTTAGACCATACTTGGACCAGTTCGTGGTGGTTTTCACAGATGATGTACTCATCTATTCTAGAGATCAGACGTAGCACGGACATCACTTGCGGATGGTTCTGGAAACTCTGAGACGGCGCAGGCTGTACGCCAAATACAGCAAGTGCGAGTTCTGGTTGAGGGAGGTGACCTTCTTAGGTCATGTGATCTCTGGAGATGGCTTGGCGGTGGACCCAGCCAAGGTCTAGGCAGTGCTCAGGTGGGAGAGACCGCGTTCAGTCACTGAGATCTGCAGTTTCCTGGGACTAGCTGGCTACTATAGACGGTTCATCAGAGGATTTTCGTAGATTGCGCGTCCTATGACACAGTTGACCCGGAAGGACGTGCCTTTCGCTTGGACAGACGCCTGTGAGGCGTGTTTTCTGGAGCTGAAGGAGAGGTTGACCTCGGCTCCTGTGCTCACCATCCCTGACAGTAGTGGCGGGTTCGTTGTGTACACGAACGCTTCCTTGCAGGGGTTAGGAGGTGTGCTCATGCAGAGGGGTCACGTTGTCGCTTACGCTTCGCGGCAACTGAAGCCCCATGAGCATACCTACCCTACCCACGACCTAGAGTTGGCAGCTGTTGTCTTCGCGCTGAAGACCTGGAGGCACTACTTGTACGGTGAGATCTTCGAAATTTTTACAGATCACAAGAGCCTCAAATATCTTTTTGACCAGAAGGAGCTCAACATGAGACAGAGACGTTGGTTGGAGCTCCTAGAGGATTACGACTGCAGCATCTCCTACCACCCGGGAAAGGCCAATGTGGTGGCTGACGCCTTGAGCCGTAAGGCGCTCGCACGCTTGGCCAGTCTACAGTTACAGAGTTGGAGCCTTTTGGAGGAGGTGGGCAGTTGGCGACCTCTAGATTTACTAGGGTACTGTGGGGCAGTGACGGTGATGCGGCAGACCAGGCCAGAGCTGATAGACCGCATCATCACAGGGCAGATGGCCGATCCGTACTTGCAGTCTTTGCGCGACAGAGTACTGTCAGGAGACCCTGGGGACTTCTCTTTCACAAACCAGGTGCTACGCTTGAGGGGACGATTGTGCGTTCCCAGGGACGAGGAGCTGTTGAGAGAGCTCCTGATTGAGGCACACGGTTCTAGATTCACCATACATCCCGGAAACACGAAGATGTACCATGACTTGAGATGCGAGTTTTGGTGGAGGGGGATGAAGCGGGATGTGGGTGAATTCATGCAGCAGTGCTTAGTGTGCCAGCAGGTGAAAGCCGAGCATCAGAGGCCTGCAGGGCCGCTTCAGCTGCTTCCAGTGCCAGAGTGGAAGTGGGAGAGCATCACCATGGACTTGGTGGTGGGCTTGCCTGTTACCCAGCAGGGACACGACACAGTCTGGGTAATAGTGGATAGATTGATGAAGACGGCGCGGTTCTTGCCGATCCGAGTCACTTTGGGACCAGCACAGTTGGCAGAGAGGTATATCCGTTATGTGGTACGACTACACGGAGTTCCGCGGGAGATCGTATCCGACCGGGATACCCGCTTTACGTCCCAGTTTTGGGCTGAGTTTCAGCAGGCCTTGGGGACGAGGTTGAGGTTTAGCACAGCTTACCACCCCCAGACGGATGGACAGTCTGAGCGCACGATACAAACACTCGAGGACCTTTTGCATGCCTGTGTACTGGACTGGAGGGGCTCTTGGGAGGAGCACCTGCCCCTAGCGGAGTTTGCATACAACAACAGTTATCACTCGAGCATCGGCATGGCTCCCTACGAGGTTTTGTACGGACGGAGGTGTACGGCACCCTTGAGTTGGGTTGAGGTGGGGACCAAGTGGGAGGTTGGCCCCAGGTTGATCCGGCAGAGTCAGGAGGTAGTTGAGCAGATCCACAGACGACTCCGCACTGTCAGGAGCAGACAGAAGAGCTACGCGGATCGGAGATGCAGAGAGGTACAGTTTGAGGTTGGGGACCACGTCTTTCTTCATGTTTCGCCCATGAAGGGCCGCAGCGGTTTGGGGTGAGAGGGAAGCTCGCACCGAGGTTCGTGGGGCCCTTTGAGGTCCTGGAGCGGGTTGGACCCGTTGCTTACCGACTTGCCCTCCCCCGGCAGTTTTCTGGTGTGCACGACGTGTTCCACGTGTCCAACCTCAGGAAGTACGTAGCCGATCCCAGCCACGTACTGAGTCACGAGAGCGTCGAGGTGGGCGACGACCTGACCTACCCCAAGCAGCCAGTGCAGATTCTAGACCGAGCCGTCCGTAGTCTGAGAAGAAAGCAAGTACCCCTGGTAAAGGTTTTGTGGAGGAGCCAGCGGTATGAGGAGGCTACCTGGGAGCCTGAGGCGGCAATGCGGGAGCGGTACCCGGAGCTTTTAGCGGGTACGTCTTCCGGACCGGCTTCGGTCCTCTTTGAGTTTGTTATGGTTATTTGGACGTCTTTTCCCGCACCCTAGTTGGCGCAAGTTTCGGGGACGAAACTTCCTTTGAGTTTGTTATATTGTTACGAACGCGTGCCCCGGACGTATTTTAAGACGTTTGGGAGGTGGCCCAGACGTCTGGGATCACATCCAGACGTCTTGCCAGACGTCTGGGATGGTTTACAGACGTCTGAAAAACCGTTATCTTCCACACGCGCGAGTCGTCTGCGCGCCTGAGCGCGCAGACCGCATATTCGTTATTCCCTCTTTTTCTTCTGCGGCTGCAGACGCCTGTTGCGCCCTCTCTCCTCCTCGCGCGGCCTTAAAAGGCCACGCCTCCACTCACTCCGTCACCACCGTCTCCTTCCCCTTCTCCTTCAGCCAGTGCGCGAGAGTGAGCGCGAGAGTGAGCGCGAGGGCGGCAGCGGCGGCCGCAGTGAGTGCGGAGGAGGTCTGCGTGCGAGAGCGGAGCTTTGCCGTGCGGGCGAGCTCGCCGGGGCTGCTAGGGCCGGCCGGCGGAGGGCGCAGGGGGGCGCGGAATGGCATGGGAGGGACTGCTGCGATCTGAGCAGCAGGCGCGCGAGGTGCGACACGGGCAGCGTCGCGAGCGGAGGCTGAGTGGCGCCCTGATTCTGGAAAAATTTCCAGAATCAGACGTCTGGGTAGATAGACAGACGGTGAGAGAGACGTCTGGAGGACCATAAAGACGTCTGAAAGGTGAGTATTCCGCTTTCTTCTTCCTTCCTGTCGACTGACCGTTCTGAGGGAGGGAGTTGGCTGTGCGCAAGCCCGCTGATTCGCCATCCTTTGCGAATCAGACGTCTGGAAGTTGTACCAGACGGCGGGAGTGACTTCTAGACGTCCGGGGTGACCATCGGACGTCTGGGAGCTAGGCCAGACGTCCCCGCAGACTTCTGGACGTCTGGTAAACCACGCTGAACAGGTAATTCTCTGATCCACTTTTTAAGACGTCTGGAAGAAGTTCCAGACGTCTGATTTTGCACAGTATTGTCTTTTTCGACCGGTTTAGGGCCCGTTCGAGCTCCGTTTTCCGCGATTCGAGTTGCGTTCTTTTCAGAATTAATTCCTCTACCCGTCTACAGTAACTATACATTGTTTTGAGACACCCCTTGTGTTTGATCCTTGTGATAGGACCTCGTTCAGTTGCAGTCTTGGGAGTCGCAGAGGCACGCGGGATTCCCGATCACGCCCCCATTACTCCCTTTGTACCTGGTAGAGTGGCTTAAGTTTATTTTTAAAATCTGTTAAAGTATGGAACCATAACTAGAATCTAGGACATTGCATGAATCCTAGGAATGAGAAATGTATGGAATGATAGCTCCTAGGTGATGCATGAATCCTAGGGCTGGAAAACTAGTTGTATGCTAGATCCTAGGATGTGGCATGAATCTTAGGATGGAAAAACTAGTGGAATGTATAATACTGCAGTCTTGGAAAAATGGAAAGGAATATAAAGCTGCCTGTAAATTGAATTAACAGCTGCCTGTCATGAATAAAGAAACATGATTGAGATCATGGATTGTGAGAACGTGAAACTGGAAAGTGAAACATATGATGTTCTGAGATAAAGAGCTGGAACCCTACAGGGAATTAGGAGTGGAACTCCTGGAAAGAAAAAGGAATGGAACTGAGATGTAGTTGTACTGTCTCTTGGGTACGCAGTACCAAGGGAAGTACCTGTACCTGTTTAGTGTAGAGTGGGGCCAGCTGCCCCAGGGACCCGGGGTTAGGATTGGCCGCTCTGTACCGACTTGTTGGCCCTCGTGTACGTAGTACCGAGGAGAGCTACTAGTGTTAGGAGAGTACTAGCTACCCCACGGGCCCTGGGGTTCTGCTTGCCTCCTTCACCGACTTGTTAGGCCCACTAGGGCAAACCAGGGTAGTCAGGCGAGGGTGCGTGGACTGTGGAGGGGCAAGGCCTCGGTTTGGTTACTGTGGAGGGGTTGGACCCCTGTTACTGAGAGGGCTCTGCCCTAGTTCCGTGCTGTGCTTTGGGCGCACCCGTTAATGGAAACGACTGACCGCGTGCCAGTGTGGGCTAGCTACCTGTGCGTTTATCGCGCGTGCCGTAGTCACCGTTACGTCTGTCAGTGACCTTGGGGTGGTTGACTGAGGGTAGGATCACCATGGGGGACTCTCCCGGCCAGGAGAGCACCACGTGCTACTTCTACTTTTGGAAAAGACTGCAATCAAGATCGTTCCCACGAGGACATTCGAGATCAAGTAAAGGATTTGAGAAATAAATGAAATAGTGAAAAAATTGAAAGATGTGAATAAAGGAAGTAATAGAACATGACAGCTACTGTACACTCTACTGTTGTACTTAGTTAGTTTGCCACTCTACTCAGTGTTTTGCTGACGTGTTACACTCGTTACCTTTTTCAGGACCAGGTGTTGAGCAGCCAGGGTCAGCGGCTGCAGAGGACGCTCGGCCGAGTAGGGTCCAGTAGAGTTACCACAGTCTTTTGTACCTCTTTTGTTTCTGTTATAGTGAGTAGTTCTTGTTTCCGCTGTACTTTCTTTACCTGCAATTCATGTTATATGATAAATGTTGATCTACTGTTGTGGTGGTATCTACTGTAGTAGTTTCTTTCCTTACTGCTGTACTTCCTTACTGTTAGTTATATTCATGCTGAATGTGGTTTATTTTACTGCTCTTTTGGTTACTTCCTCGTTGGACGACTAGGTCTTGGGATTAGTCGAGTCGGTCCGGTTCTCGCATCTCGTAGGGACTCGGGAACCGGGTCGTTACAAGATGGTATCAGAGCAAGGTCGTCCCGAGAAGTGAATCAACTGACTGGAAAATAACCAATTCACATGTCTATAGCTAGAGTAGACACCACAACTTATCTTTTGACATGAGTTCCTCAACGTCTTTCGTTGGATATCGTTCCGTATTGACGTATTTCCGTTTATTTCGCGTCTCCTTGCAGGAGATGCCTCATCGCGGGATTGGTGAGGCGGGCCGCAGGCACGGCCGAGGACGAGGTCGGCGAGGTGGGCGTGTTGTTGCCGACGCCTCAGTGGACCAGCCACTACTTCCGGGCATTCAGGCCCAGGACCTCGCCCGGCTGATACGGGACATTCGGGAACCGGGTCGTTACACTAGGACACTTAGACAACTCTTAGAGAACTTAGAAAACCAAAGTAGGCATCAGATAGCCTGATCAGATGTCCAATCTGGAAATCAGATGTCTCATCCTTGACTTTAAGATGTCTGACTGTTTGATCAGACGTCTAAAAACACTTAGGTAGGAAACCACTCTCTGTCTACCATGTTTAGAGGTCCAACCCTTAGTGCAGACGTCTGATGACTTTGCCAGACGTCCAATTAATGGAACATTGGCTTAGAAATATAATCATTGAGGATTGACCTTTAATCTTCTATCAGACGTATGATAAATAGACATTAGCCCTCGATCAAGCCAAAATCACCTTTCATAGTAATCTAGCCATTTGTGCCTCGGGAAATCCATTCCCACAGGTATCTAGGTTTCCTAACGTCCAGACCTAGTGCTAGATGTCCGACAAATCGTCTGACCAACTTACTCATGAACCCTGTTTAGGTCTGACTCAAGCTAGTATGGAAACTCATCTAGGGTTAGACGTCTCATTTAGTTTCCAAACATCTTAAAAGTGATTTCCAGACGTCTGATACTTTTCTTAGACTTGTGATAACACTGTCAGAATCATTTATGACCCTGATTCCGCCCGAATCTGCCTTGGGTTTGCTCCCAATGGCTACCTAAGGCTTTCACAGCCTTCCTAAGGGTTCCTAAGCCATCTATAAATAGAGTAGGACCCTTCCTTTGTTAGACACACCAAGAAATACCATTTCCACATCCATTTGTGTCATAGAGAAGCTATTCTCAAGAAGAGAAGTGATCTTGCTCTCCAAAGCCCCATTCGTCAAATCTGAGAGCTTCGATACTCTGCCGAGATCATGCCTACACACTTCCATCTAAGGGAAGTTCTTTTCCTATAGAAGCTAGTTTTATTCACTTTACTTTGTGGCTCTATAGGATATTTGTATTTGTTTTTGTTCGGGTATTCGCTTTGCAAATTCCTATCTCCTTCGCGAGACAAAAACCTTCTCGTGAAGAGAGGCTTTAAAGCACGCTACCTTCATTCAAAGTAGTGTCGGTTGTAAGAGGTTGAACTACCCTCATTCAAGTAGTTCAGTTAGAGGATTTGATTGACTCGGTCGATCGAGAAATCCTAAGTCAAGAGACTTAGGTGACAGTTTTTACCCGGGTTTGGGTTTCCACCTAAAAATATTTGTGTACTTGTGATTGCATGCTTGTTGTGAGATTGTCAATTATATCTTTCGCATCATCTAACTTTTCGTAAATCTCACCCCCTCCCGTAGGGAATTACAATATAAAGGTATTAGAAACCAATTTAAAGTAATCTAGGTTAGTTATGTACAGCAATATATATGTAATGTCTCAATATAGGAACAAAAAGAATATATGTACAATATATCATATGCTATACTAACATATATAACTATATACACTGACGTCTATAAATGTCACTAAAGACTTATATACTAATATAACACACACTTAATACAAACATACATACGCTCACTATCATACCTAAACTAACTAACACAACACTTGACACACACAACACACATAACCAACACTTAACCAAATTTCACCTTAACTTAACCATAGTTAGATTCTACACCAAAATTTATTTAATTTGAGGGCCCAACCCTTTGCAAGATCAATAGTCCATAGGGGCCGAATGAACCACTACTAAACTTGGACCTTAGTGCTTATTAGGTACATTTTGCATAGTTGTGGGCCCATATAGGCCCACATTCAGTTTGCTCACATAGCCCATCTAGGCCCACGGGCTCTTAAGCCCACCAATATGCGCACACACACACCCAAACCCATATGCTCATATGTGTTCCCAATGCTGACAACCAGGAAAGTCTTACGTGCGTTTACTTATATACAGTGGTGAGAGGTTTGTAATCCATGATGTGGCACTAATGTGTGCCAAAGTGGCATGCCAGGCCGTGACTCATTTCAATCCTTAGGGGTTAAATTAGGTGTTAAATAATTGATTAATTTCCAATCAAATTATATGTACATGTATCCAATACATAGAGCTACTTATTGGTATAATTTCTTCTCAGTAATTAAATTTATAAATATATTTAAAAATTCATGAAATTTAGATAAAAATACACATTAATTTTAGGTTTAATTCATTAATTAGAGTATAAATTAATAAATTAATTGTTCAATTGACTTATAAATTATTTAATAGACATTGTTAACTTATTATTACAAAATTTTAATTTATTTTTATTGATTTATTTTAATTTTTACACATTTAAATACACGATTTACATAGATATACGTATATCAATAGATTAAATACTATTTTACTATATAAATAAGTTATAAATATATTGAAGTACTTTAAACTACTGTATAAAAGTATACAACATAAGTTATTTCAATAATGCATTAATTTTCTAATTTAAATTGTATTAACTTACTAATATACATAATTAAATTATAAACCTAATAATTTACGATATATAGATAAATAAATAAATAAATACAAGGATACATTACTGCGCATTATAATTACCTTATGTTATATATACAATTATAATTACAATTATAAACATATACATAGTCATTTACAAATATACATGGATTATATACATATAATATAAATAAATAAATATATAATTATCTGATTATAATACATGCTGAATAACTTAACATAAATACTTACTTAAGTAAATAGAATAGATATATAAGTTAGTTATACACTTTATATACGTATAGGTTGTTATATACAATTAACTTAAGCTTATATATAAGTATAAATACTATATACAGCTGTATGTTTATGGATTTTTGAATTTTTATTTTCTTTTTATGCTTAATAGAGAAAAGGGAAGAGGGAGGAAAGGTGAGAAGAAGAGAAGAAGACTCTTTTCAATGTTTCTGTATGTTTTGCTTCATCTCAAAACCACAGAAGAATAGAACTTATACCGATATGTTCTACTATTTACAGGACTCGAAACCTAATCTAACTTCACATACACCTAAAACAAAACCTATTCTAACTCAAGACACATTTATTTTATTTATTTACAATTATTTTTTATCTTTTTCTATATTTACAAATTGAGTAAAACAAGTCTTAAAGGATGTAAGACATGAATTCAAGCCATTAAAAATCCATTTAAAGTGCTAGAAAAAGAAGATATAAGCATGGGTAACTTCCAGACATTCATTCAAGTCAGAATCAATTTAGAAGCTTGTTTTAATCATTGAATTAAACAAAATGATGCAATTTGGACAGATATTAACTCATATCTAGCTGACAGAGAACTGAAATAAATATTTCAAACTTTTAATGTCAAATTTAAGTAAAAGATTATACATGAATGCTTCTTATGTTAAGTTTTATCATTACATCCTCTTGACAACTCATCTTGAACTTCAAATATGTTTGGAAGTTCTTAAAACTTGAGTTAAGAAAAACCTATCCTTTATCAAAACAAAAAAAGTTGTCCAGTTATGATAGTTAACCCATTGCTACTGTCCAAGTCCAATTCAGACTAAACTGAGGTTGTTTCTAAGATTCAAGACTTGTTCAAGCATCAAAAAGAATGTTTATACAATGTTTATGTCAGAAAATCCATACTGATCATAATATCATTCAAACCTCATTTGAAATCCATACTTAAATCCATTCCAAATTCCATTCTGAAAAACCTACAAAGACCAATTAAATTAGAATGATCACTTAAACACTTTTGAGATCAAACTAATAAATTGTATAAACATCTAGAACTTTATGAAGACTTCCACACTCATCAGAACTGAATAAAAACCCTCAACTCCCATATAGACATGGGACTAGAGATATGACTTGAGAGTCCTAGATCTGAGTTTGAAGCATTAAAATCTCATGTCCAATTGTTGCAAATACTCTTTAAATGATTTAAAACCCAATACAGGCCAGATTACAAGTTCCGTAAATCTTAGAAACCCTAGTTGAATCCTTCCCTATACCATAGATAGTATGAAGAGAAGGGACCAACTAGGTATTAAACTAAACTGAAATCCATTAAAAAACCTTCATCAATGTTTTTCAAACCTCAAACAGCCTCCAAATGATGGATCAAAACTTATTTGGATTAAATCAAAGTTGTCGCTCAGGTGTCTTTTAATATGAGATCGTTCAAGTGATCTGATCACTTTAGATCCCTACATACCATTGATTGATGCTCAGGGGTCTATTGTGATCCTTTGAAAATAATTAGGTTATTGCCATGGCCTATAATAGTGTCACTGATTTCATAGGCCTCAACTACCTTAGAAAATAGTATCTGAGATGGAAGTTGGGCGCAGAAAATCCAAGCAATAAAGATATGATCAAATGAGTTTGAAGCGATTGTAATACATTTAATAGAACATAGATAAACCCAATTTCATCCATTAAATCCAAATTGACTACAATTGCTCCAAAATCGTTCAATCAGCCATCAAAACCAAATCTAAAATAATCATTCAAATCCAATCAATTCAAACTAGGGGGAGGGCATTGGTGATTGTTTGGGCTTAATGGGATGCCCTCGGATTGATTTTGAGTGCTCCAACAGATCTGAAAGCTAATAAGCTTCAGATCCATTGAATGCTCCGATGAATGGAATGATCAATGATTAAAACATCGAGGGAAGAAGATGAACATGATTGTGAGGTGAGGGGGGAGGAAAAGGGATCAAAATGGATGGGTGAATCATCCTCTCTGATCGAAATTGATCAGAGAGGGGGAATCGAGGACTCACTACAATTATACTACTATACTCCTAAACTAACCAATCCAATGAATGAATTATTATCTAATCTATCTAAACTACACTAGAAATAACATAAATCTAACTAGAAAGTAGTAAAACTAATCTACGAAAGTAATTAAAATCCTAAACTAAATAGAAGAATGGGATTCTTGGGATCTACAGCCGACGGCTAAAGAGGGCGAAAGGGGAGCATCTCCATTGAAGGAAAAGCTTGTTAGTGAATCTTTAGGGTTGCCCTATGGCATATGTCATCCTTAGCGGCAAGGTGGAATTGTGGTAAAGCAATGCCACCACTATCATTGGTGGCACGAGTGAAATGGGAAGAAGGCACTGGAGAGGACGAATGATTGACCCAAAAGGTGTAGGAGGGGAGTTGATAGGGGTCGTAGGGCGAGTGTGGTGGTCCTTATATAGGTTCAAGGTGAATTAGGTGATTGGGTATAGTGGGCCAAAGATGTTTGGTATCAATGGTGGATGTAGTGAGGTGGGTGCATGGGAACTTTTTGTAATGAATGAGGATCGTGGGATGTGATCTAGGTGAGGGCATGAAGGTGCTCGCATCAGCAATTTGAGGTTTAATCAAGATCCACCATTGGATCAACGGCGGAGAGAATGGATGGCTAATGCTACGTGAGTTCTTCCCATGAACTGTGGAAAGAGGTGAGCTGCTGCAGGTATGTTGGTGATTTTGCATTAGACCAAGAGGTGAACTGGTATAAAAATTGCACAGCAGCCCATTAGTGAAAGAAACTAATGCAGAGTAGTCCTCAGCGCATTTCAAATAGGTCTCTAGCTAGTTTTAAGTGAATAAAATGTGAATGCATGAAAACCTAAGTGTAATGTAGTGATTTCAAGGTCCAAATGATGTCCAAATGAAATGAGATTTTTATGGCTACTTAATTGAACATATTAGAATATAATCGCATAGTTGATTTGTGAATTTGTGCTCATTTAGTGTTCAATTTGGCATTTGGATCATCTGTTTACATAGATAATCTCTCAAAATTGACCTATCATTTTTAGCACAAATTTGATGTTTTAGGTCATTTTCCATAATTCCCACAATTAACCCATTTATCATGTTAATAAGATAGTGTTTAACCTAGTTTCTAGTTTAACTTGGGCATTTTAGCTATGGTGAGCCACACCTCATTAGGGGTTTACCTACAAAGTTGTGCTTCGAGTGTAGTTTGAGGGGTCTAACAATAAATATCCTTCATGTTAAGGAGTAGGATGAAAAATACACACCCCTAGTTCTGTCAAAATGAACCTTTATCAAGGAACCCCAAAACCATAGGTGAAAACTTAAAATATTTCTGGCCCCACCCTTAAAACTCTAAAGTCACAACGTTAGCTTTTAAAACCCTCCCTCTCCTTGTTGTTACTCATGCCCTCCACCCCACCTCAGCATCGCACCCTCACTGTCACGCCCTGATAACCCTCCCTATGGATTGAGAATGAATCACCAGGTGTGCAGGTGCTAGGGTCCCAGCTACCAGGAGGCCCAGGTTATATTTCGTAGTACTATCAATTGGTACGTCTTAGGAAAGTTGATTTTAAATTAATTGTAAGGTCGAAACCTGCCGAAAATTTGATAGAGTTTCCCCTATTTATTTGATGTATTCCTTAAATCCGTACTTGCACCCTACGCCTGTGCATGCACACCACAAGTTTATAATGGTAGGCATTCCCTATCGCTACACCACAAAGCCATAATAAAAGCAATAAAACAAAAGCAGGCACACCCCACATGTGAAAGTGGTGAAACAAAGAAAAATGACAAGAAAACGAAGTGGAATTTTCGCTTACACATCACCACAACATAAGCATTTACTTCATTTCCATACATTTACAATCTGTCATCATAACATATACAAAGCCCCACAATTCAGAACGTACAAGTCTTACCACATCAAAAGCTATCTAATTACAAAGCTAAATAGAGGAAGCTTAGTTAAAACATTTATATCGAATACTAGAGGCCAACTCAGAATGAAGGCACAAAATCACAGTCTAATAATCTTCTAGGTCCTCCTGGGCCTTAATCTAACTTGACTCATCGTTTGCTTCATGGTAACGGAACCTGAAATGAGGCATAAAGTAGGGATGAGCCAAATGGCTTAGTAGGGACAAAACCACATGTAACATTCAAAGTAGAGAAAGTGTATGAGTTTTTGTACTATAGGCCAACCACAAGCCGTTTTTCTCATTCAAATATGTCTTAGCTACTTAACAGGCTAACTACAACTTTCTCCTCATTCCCATACTGGACCCAGGTTTCCTTAGCACAATAGGCTAGAAGTGAGCCTTTTACCTCCTCTACTATGATTTATTCATGCCGTTATTCAATTTTTTTATTTCATGATTTTTTCCCTTCTTGCCTCAAAAGTCAAATTCTGGGAATCAACCCACTCTAGAAGAGGAGATTGAGAGGCATCCTTCCCCTCGAGTCCCATCTTGGTAGGTTCCCCCTGGCTAGGGGAGAAGCTAGCAGGGTTGGCAACCCTCGCAAAAAGGTGTACCTATTCTCGACATATCGAGAATGTTATTGACCACAGTCAAAGGAGTCAGGCCTCTTAGGAGCTACCCAGGCCAAAGCCTCAAGATTATAAAGAGCAGCTTAGCTTGTATTCGACGAGGTGTAGTCATGATTATTTGTATTTAGTTGTGGCGGGGTAGGTTGGATGTTTAATGGGCCACACCAGTGACTCTCGCTAGGAGCACATGTCTCTAGGTGTGCCCTCTCAGCTGGCCATCTGACTGAGGCTACAACTTGTACCCATCTCAAGTAGTGTTGTCTAGATGTTTAACGGGTAGCACCATTGTACCCTCGTGGAACACGATCTTCTAGGGCTATGACCAAATCCCACATCCCACACATGTCATAAGGCATTAATTAAATTCGGATACCCCTTGGTACCTACACTTGACTACAGCCTTAGTGATGTAGACACATCTATTTAGGTTAAAATGCCTAATCATGCATGTTCCTAGGCTTAGATTTGCATTTCATGTTATAAATATTGCATAGCATGCATTATTCTGCATTTAGAGTAGTTGTATATATTTTAGGTTAATTAGGTCCTTTTTATGGTCAGGAGAGAAGATGATTTATTTAGGGCCTCGGATGGACAATCGGATCGTACGGATCTGATTAGGACGACGATCAGAGGCTAATGCCTTCGAAATTGTCTAGGTCAGAATCCCGTATCATCTTATGAAGTCCGAGGAAGTTCAACAACAAGGGGGCAATGCGACATCCATACGGGTTTCGGATGAAGAATCTGACTGCATGGATAGATCCTAAGCAACGATCGTAGTCAGCAACATGGGAATCATCTCGATCTGAGCATTGTGCCACCCTCTGCAACAGAATGAAGATGGATAGCCCAGATGGTGCCACGTGGTGCCATCTGAACCACCCTTGGGAGTCTGTAGAACTTTTTCTTCCTCCGAGCGAGTGATCTCCACCATTGGATTTGCATCCAATGGTTGAAGCGATTGAGCCTCAAAGCGTAGCCGTGACCATCTGACTCCTGTAGCGCATTGGTGAAGCACTCACCACACACCAGCTGTCAAGGGGTGGAGTCCCACTGAAGCTTCCAATCCAGCCCAGCGACCGCGCCTTCAAAAGGCGTAATCAGTGGGTGCACCTAAGCCATTGATCAAGCATAAGATAGCCACGCCTCCTCCAATAGACGCCAGCGGGGGTGTGCGCGGATTTGCTGCTATAGTTGTGCGGGCCTTTAGTGACACTTGCAGCTATCATTAATGGTCTGTGCATGCCAGCAAAGGAATTGAAGGTGCGGATCTTCAGCAACAGAAAGGGTAGATCTATAGCAACGTTTATGGATGTCAGTAATGACCCAGATGTGAATTTGTTCTTCCTCCTCCACTACAAAAGGACCTACCCACCACCATTCCAAATCATCTCTTCCTTTCTTCCTCTCACCACCTCTAAGGCTCGAGAGAGAGGTTGTCCCAAGCCCGGGATGCTCCTCTAGAGTAGAAAAGAAAATAGTTTTCCTACCTCTCATCCCCATTTGTGGAGCATCCCGTGGCCGTCCTCTCACCGCCCTTCGGGAAGAAGATCCTCGCCACGACGTCGTCCTGCCTTGCCCTCCTCCTCGTTCGTCCCACTCCTCACCACCTTCCTCTAGGCATTGCCAGAGCGAGTCATCCTCTAAGAGACCGTCGAGGGGGATTTCCCTTACCTCATTCTATCTTTTTACACTTTCATAGTGTAGATTTTCCACTTTCATAGTGTAACAAACATTCGTTTATAAATAGATGATTGTTTCTCTCTCTTTCTCTCTCTCTCTCTTATATTGTTGCAAGTAGATTAGCAAAGAAGTCATCGACCTGATCTCTTGCCCTATTAAAAATACCAAAAAAATTAGAAAAGATCAAAATGACAAAAATAAATAAAAGTGAAATGCAGATTTTTATAAAACCAAACATTCGCCTCCCCATGTTCGACCTGGGACTCACTTTTTGGAGTTTTGGTTATAAATTTTATTTGATAGACATGTTTTGTGAGCTACGACGACGGATCCTCCAAACCCCGATTTTTAATTCACGAAACACGCTGCATCATTTTTGCACTGTTGCTGGGGTTCGAACTTGGGCCGTCCATCATTTTGGTTCCATTACCGAGGAGGCAACTGATTAGCCCATAGTTGTGGGCTATTTAAGTATTTAAGTGCCTGTACATTAGATTAATTCTAACATTTATTTAGTATAAATTAGGATGTAAATAGATTAATTCATAGTTTTAATCTAATTACATAATCCATACATTGCATTCATATCTTAAGTGCATTTAGAATTAGCTTAGAATAGCATTCATCTAATTAGATAACCAATTAGGTATATTGTTTTTATTAACATAGAAGTTGAGGGTCTATACATAAATAACCCTAATATTTTAATAATATTTTCTTTATTCTTCTTCTTTTAGAATGGCTGGCTGCCGCTCCAACGCCCGGCTGATGCAGTGAAGAAGCCATTCAAGGGGGAGCGGATGTGGTGGATCTAGTCGGCGGCTGATTTCAAATTTGTTCAGGCCACTACAAAAGGAGCAGGGAGGCAGCCGAGCTCAGGAGGCCTCCGCCACCGACCAACCACTGTGCAGAGAGAACCTCTCTCTTCCACTCCACACTGCCGGCCTCTACCGTGGCGGCGAGTCTCCACCACCGTAGGCGTGTGGTGTGACAGGCCACACTGCCATCCGGAGCTCGCCCTCATTACCGTGAGCACCTTAGCGTGCAACTCCCTCGCCGTCGTCACCAACCACCACCGCCGCAACCACCGTCACTGAAATCACCTTCTCATTCACTTAAGACGTCTGGAAAATTTCCCGGACGTCTGAAGCTACCCGCTCACCTGCGATCACCCGCTTGCGTACCCGTCTAAACTCCACCCGCATCTGCACAGCCACATCCACCCATCTCACCGTTCACACCCGCACCACCATCCCCGCGCCTGCGCCTTCATCTGTGCGCGCCCACGCCTGCAGCGTCACCCACCAGCCTCCAGCGCAACCGCGCCCACCATCAGCCTTCGCCATCTCCACGCCCTCTAGACCGCGCACACACTCCTCAGCCTGCAGCACCCACCTCCCACTCCTGCAGCAGCAACCGCGCCTGCAGAACTCCAACAGCGCCTGCAATCCACGCTGTTCACCCCCGTGCCTGCAGAACCACCAGCAGTGCCCTCTTCCCCGCGCCTGCAGAACCGCCACCAGCAGCGCCCTCTTCCCCGCGCCTACAGTCCAGCACTCACCACGCCAGCCGCAGCAGCGCCCACGGCAGCGACAGCAGCCACCCCCGCAGCAACAGTAGGCGGCGGACTTCACGCCAACAGGCTGCGCAAGCTGCCGGCTGCAGCACCTCCGCCGGAGTTCGTCCGGCCACCTCTGACCGTCGCGCGACTCGCCGCCACCACCGATTCGAAGCCCTTGATCCAAGGGACCTCCTCCGAGCTTCCTACGCCCGGCCATCGGCTCCTCGTCGCGCAAGACAACGGGGAAAAATTCCCCTGTTTTGCTACAGTAAAACGTTAATTAAAATTTACATTTTCTGCCATTGCCACATTTTAATCATATTCTATTGACTCTACATTGCGGAAAATATCCTGTAGTTTCTCATAATTGCCATTTCAGCATTGTTTCTTGCTTAAACCTTAATCTAAAGGCAATCTTGGCTTGGTTCTTGTCTAAATTGACT
Source organism: Thalassia testudinum (assembly GCA_037157565.1). Lineage (NCBI taxonomy): Eukaryota > Viridiplantae > Streptophyta > Magnoliopsida > Alismatales > Hydrocharitaceae > Thalassia > Thalassia testudinum. The sequence goes on along the minus strand of JAZHRO010000026.1, from coordinate 22,769,464 downwards.
ACGAAGAAACATTTTTAAGTGGTGTGAATTTTAATACGTTATTGCCTCCCTGTGGATACGACCTGCTCCTCTGCGAGTGGTTATTTCTTGTTAAAAATTGATTAGTCGATTTTTCCACCACATTAAACTACAAACGACTTAAAAGCGAAAGATCGATTAGTCAGCAACACTCTTTGGTTTTTTTTCCATGTTTTTCTACCTTACCTAACTTTCATCTCATTTTTTCTCTCATCTTACTGTGATTGCAGGTACTCATCTGAGGCAGGCCAGAGCGGTTAAATCGAAGAAAAGTGTGGATGAAGGTTTTGTAAGTTTATCCCCACTGCCCCCACCCTAGTTTTCATTCCATAACCTAATAACTCAAACCTAAATCAACTTAGGTGCTTGCATAAACCCTAGGGTAGATTTTAGTTGTTTGATTGTCACTCTGCTCACCTCACTCACTTGCATATATAAAAAAATAAAAAAATATTTTTCTCTTGTGGGATTTAATTGAAAGCTACACACTAAACACCCACGACTTCTCATCCTAAGGCGCACAATCTCATCGATTCTACCACTTAACCGGAATTTGACTTGTGGATCTGGGACACCTTACCTCAACACATAAATAAGTGAGTAGAAATCTGAATAGGTTGAACATTCTTGTGTGCCTTAACTAAGTGGTGCAACAGGCCAATTGATTAAGCTATTTGGGTTGCACCACTCAATTTAAAACTGATCCATTAACTAGCTTTCCTCTTAGGGTTGATTTTTAGGGTTGAACTAGGCACTCCACATTTTTTCTGATTTTTAAAGGAATATATCATCACCAGTGCTTTCAAAACTTGGAGTGCTCTACTGAACCTTGATTGAATATACCTAAAGATTAAACCCTAAAAGCTACTAAACAAGGTTGAACCCTAAAAGACACATCATCAAATAACCTTGTTTGCAAACCCTGGTTGTGCACGCACACACATTTGAATTTATCATTAAGGGCACAACCCATCTAAAGGGCCCATCACATTCCAAGAGTACAATCATCCCAAGCCTAATTAAAACTGAGTAGACGTTGGCCTTAAGGATTGATTCGCTCTTCGGGGCTTAGACTGAGATGTTTTTCAATTAATCTTCTTTTGCTGGTCCATCTGATGTCTAGCAGGGGGTAGCATCAAACGACCGCGACTAGGGGGTACATTAGGAATCGGAGGTGTAAGCCAAAGGAAGAACCTTCTCCCTAGTCCCTCCTAACTGGTTGGATTGACTAGATAAAAGTAAACCAAATCGTTTATAATCTCAAGACGAGTCCTGGGAGTCTGTAGATCTTTAGGCTAACCCACCTAAGGACAGGGTTGATTGCTTGTATTGTAGGCGTCTTTTCTCTCTTTTGATTTCCCTCCTACTCCATAATCTATCCTTCCACATCTTTCACACATTTCCAATCCTACCCTCCTACCAACATTATCCTCAAGATGATTACTATCCTGACTCGACTTATGATTACCCATCCACTAGCTGGAATAACTTTGATTTGGGGTATGAATCTAGACCTCAGTGTCCAGGGCCTAACCCTGGACAACAAGACTACGATTACTATCCTTCCGAGAGCTATAATGATTATAGATTTTCATCCTTTGATCACCAAACCAACGCGATCTACAGTCAGGAAGGATATAATGATTATAACACCTACTCTCCCCAGTATTCCACTGAATATACGTTGCCACCATACTTTAAACAACCTAAAATGACCCACTATCAGGGAGGGACCCGAGAACCTCAATATCTTGACTCCCCTAGATTTAACTCAAACCCACCCAAACCTAAACTGAACCATTCGGTTCAGGTGAACTAGATCCAAGGTAACGTGTTGGCTAACTTGAGGAACACTATACAATCTTTAGAAGCTTAGCTAACACCATGCACTGAAGCATTGGAGCCTATGATCAAAATGATTGATGAACTTAATAGTTCTCTATGGGATTTGCTCCAAAATGTTAGGGATAAGGACCTGGGTTAGTTTCTTCTTGGGAAATTATCAAGGTTGAGGATGAAATTTGTGGTTGCCCTAGTCAAATCTTGGGATGATTCTCAAGAGGAACCCCCTTCAGGAGAGCCAATGTCTGAACCAGCTTAGGCACCCTTAGGGGGGATACATTTTTTGAGACTGGGGATGACCAGGTCGGGCTAGAGCAACCCATTGAGGATGAACCGATTGATTCACTCGAGATCCCCGAGCCAGGGAGCGAGGAAAAATGTCTCTTTAAACTAGGAAATGACAATTGATTTTGAGGCATATATAAATGAGGATAATGAATTCTTTGACTCTGAGGGTGAAGAATCTCTTAGTGAAGTCTCACTTGAGTGTAAGGAAGATGATCTTAGTGAGACAAACGGGCTTGAGGAATCTGATGAACCATTTGATAGCCCGTTCATTGAAGATTTGCATTAGATTGGGGCTGACATGGAGGATACTGATCCTAATATAATAGATGATCCAATCGATAGCCCTAACCTTCAACCACACCCTAAAGAATTGAATGATGATATTTTTTAGATCACCAGACCCAAGTCAATCCTGATTCAACCACAATTGTTGGACTTGGGTACTTTAGATGGGGTGTATAATGATTTGGAGGTCTCGAAAACATTGATTTTAGAAGGTAGAAATGTGGAAATGAAAATCTGGGAGGTTAATTTTGAGGGAACTACGATTTTGGATCTAAGGGTTCCTGTTGACCTGAAACCACCTAATTTCTACCAGGACCCTTACGATATCTTTCACGTGCAACCTAAGCTCGGAATTATTGACTATCTTTCTGAGCTGAATTTTATGTGGACATCTGAACCTTGTAAATCAAATCTACCTTTTGTTCGACACTTTAGTCTTGGATTGCACACCACAAAATCGTAGGCCCAGCCCCACAAGCTTAACAACCTTCAATTTTGGGTGATTTTCATCCAGAACCACTCGACCCTGGGGCATGGGTTTGCACCATGATCTGGTTCATGTCTATGGACATCTCCTGCTGACGGGTTTAAGGATCAATCTTTTAATTCTGATTCTAACCCGTACCTGTGAATTCTTAACCTCTTCTTTGTTTGTATTTATGCCTAGCTAAAGGCATTAAATTTAGCACGTGTTTATATTTCACTTTCTCTACAGAGCTGACTGGATTTTCATGTTATTCAGGTGATATTCTGTTTACTCTGTCTTTTCATGTCTTTATTTTTACAATGGGGACATTGCATCATTTAGGCATGGGGGGTTGGATACTTTATCCTGAAATTATTTTGTTAACTCCGTAGAATTTCTTTTAGTTTCCCTTAAAAAAAATGAAAATTCAAAAAGATAAGAAAAAGAAGAATTAAGAGAAGAGAACTTAGGCATTTGGAAGTTATTAACTTTAGGAAATGATATGATAGGACCTAGACACTTAGACTCTTCAGGTCTTTGGGCTTAATTAGCCCGAGTGTCCATTCGAATGTGGATTTAGTCTCGAGTCCTCGCCAAGTAATTCTAGTTTAAATTGGTTAATAAATTAAGGTGATAAGTATACGACTTATCAACCTACCCTCTGATTTGAGGGGACTTTAAACCTAGGCATCAACACACTTTCTACACTGACTCACTTTTTGGTGGTTTCTTCGGAAATTGGGTAGCTAATGAACTATCTAGGGTGATATGGCTGGCAAGTTGTCGGTGGTAACAGCTCATCGGTCGGTTGTCCAGAGCCCAGCCTCAAGACCATTTTTGTCGTACTGCCTTTAGGTAAATCTTAGATCATGAAAGCCACTTAAGAAAAAAAGAAAAGAAAAGGAAAAAAAGAAAAAAAAAAGAAAAAGGAGAAAATAAAAAATAAACAAAACCACACTTCACCACACAAGTATGGTGGCAAGTTGCTGTGGGTAGCAGCCCATTAGCCAGTTGTCTAGAGCCCAGCTCACAAAAATGCACAATAATTCCTAAAACACTTAGGGAAGAAGTGGGGAAGTAGAATAAACTGGGGAGATATACATTGGGTTCACCCTTGTGTTGACCCCATAAATAAAAGTAGGGAGAAAGCTACCGCTCGAAAGGATAAACCTTTAGGCAAGGTCACCTAGGGTCGTAGAAACCTGAAGTCCATTTTAACTGCCACCTAGTGAGTCTTTCACTCTATTCACTAGATGCTTAGCTCTTAGAGTCCTTTTTGAGTCTTGCGCGGGTTGAGTAGCCGTAAAAAGTTATCCCAAAACTCTCAAACTCTAAAAGACCAAAAAAAAGGAAAGAAGAACAAAAAAAAATTATGTATCTTCTCTTTTCAAATAAGGTGAGGGCTTGGGCGGTTCGCATTCTAGTAGACACCCGGATACTGTTGAGTCATCGTAGTTTTGGACTTTAGTTGATAATTTCTATTATTAATAACCAACATAGGCCTAAGTGGTCGAATCCTAACTCTATTTTTATACATAGCATGTAGTTTAATTTTGCTAGGGACTAGCAAAAGATTGGCATGGCGGTATGATATAAAGACATCTATTTAGGTTAAAATGCCTAATCATGCATGTTCCTAGGCTTAGATTTGCATTTCATGTTATAAATATTGCATAGCATGCATCATTTTGCATTTAGAGTAATTATATATATTTTAGGTTAATTAGGTCCTTTTTATGGTCAGGAGAGAAGAGGATTTATTTCAGGGCCTCGGATGGACGATTGGAGGCTAAAGCCTCCGAAATCATCTAGATCAGAATCCCGTATCATGATATGAAGTCTAAGGAAGATCAATGTTAAGGGGGGCAATGAGACATCCATATGGGTTTCGGATGAAGAATCTGATCATACGGATGGATCTAGAGTGACAATCGCAGTCCAACAACATGGGAATCATCTCGATCTGAGCACCGTGGCACCCTCTGCAACATAATGAAGATGGACGGCCCAAATGGTGCCATGTGGTGCCATCTGAACCACTCTGGGCATCCGCAGAACTTCCTCTTCCTCCGAGCGAGCGATCTCCATCGTTGGATTTGCATGCAATGGTTGAAGCAGTTGAGCCTCAAAACGTAGCCGGGACCATCTGACTTTTGTAGCGCATTGGTGAAGGGCTCACCGCACACCAGCTATCGTGGGGTCGAGTCCCACTGAAGCTTCCAATCCAGCCCAGCGGGTGCACCTTCAAAAGGCGCAATCAGCTGGTATGCCTAAGCCATTGATCAAGCATCAGACAGCCACGCCTCCTCCAGCAGACGCCAGTGGGGGTATGCGTGGATTTGGTACGACAGTTGTGCGGGCCTTTAGTGACACTTGCAGTTGTCACTAATGGCCCATGCGCACTAACAAAGGAATTGAAGGCACGAATCTTCAGCGACAGAAAGGGCGGATCTGTAGCGACGTTTACGGACATCAATAATGACCCAGATGCGAATTTGTTCTTCCTCCACTATAAAAGGACCTACCTACCACCATTCCAAACCGTCTCTTCCTTTCTTCCTTTAACCACCTCCAAGGCTCTAGAGAGAGCTTGTCCCATGCCCGAGATGCTCCTCTAGAGTATAAAAGAAAATAGTTTTGCTACCTCTCATCCCATTCGTGGAGCATCCCATGGCTGTCCTCTCATCACCCTTCTGGAAGAAGATCCTCACTATGACGCCATCCTGCCCCGCCCTTTGTCCTCCAGCTCCATCCTCGTTCGTCTCACTCCTCACCACCTTCCTCCAGGCAATGTCAGAGCGAATCGTCCTCTAAGCGACCGTCGAGGGGGATTTCTCTTACCTCATTCTATCTTTTTTCTCTTTCGTAATGTAGATTTTCCGCTTTCATAGTGTAACAAACATTTGTTTATAAATAGATGATTATTTCTCTCTCTTTCTCTCTCTCTCTCTTATATATTATTGCAAGTAGATTAACTGGAAGTCATCGACCTGATCTCTTGCCCTATTAAAAATACCAAAAAAATTAGAAAAGATCAAAACAACAAAAATAAATAAAAGTGAAATGCAGATTTTTATAAAACCAAACGTTTGCCTCCCTGTGTTCGACCCGGGACTCACTTTTTGGAGTTTTAGTTATAAATTTTCTTTGATAGACACGTTTTGCAAGCTACGACGATAGGTCCTCCAAACTCTAATTTTTAATTCGCGAAACACGTCCATCACCTAGCATGTCATCGTGACCGACAGTCTTCTAAATCTAAGGGCCAATTGCAAGTAGCCACTAGCTACTTCGACCCTTCTGATCTCCAACCCGAAATAGTGAACTTTCGGTTCACAAGGTGAATGGTCCAGCCTTACGAGCTCACCAAATAGACTTATTCGTCTTTTAATTCATTTTGGTTCCTGTACAAGAAATGAAGTCCTAGGGACTTACTAGATCACCTGGGGTTTGACTTCAGACCTTAGGATCCAAGTTCCCTTTTTGTACTCATAACAGAGTCGCCAAGATTCAATATTCTGTGTTTCACCTTAGGTTTAGCTGGTTACTCTTTGGCTTTCAATCCATTTCCTTAGGGGTTTCTATACCCATCACATAGTTGGCCATCATATGTACGAATGGCATTTACATCTCCATGCTCTCAACACCCTTATTAGATTAGGTTTTTCCTCTCATTAATACCCGATTTCTCTCCATAGATTTAGGTAGGGTTCAATAATTGCATCATCAATTTTGAGGTACTAGTGAGGTGCTGGTGTTCAGTACCGACCCTGGGTATCCACTGGCCACTACCACTAGGTAGTGCCAATATCGGTATTGATTCTCAGGACTGGTACTGGGCACCCCCAGATCATCATTTATACACCGTTTAGGTCTGAAAATATGGCCAGTACTAGTACTAATCCATTCACACTGGTGAGGGGCACTCATAACTCATTGTCTTATAAACCTTTCAAGCTGGGGATTGGGATCCTATATCTACACTAATAAATTAGTGTCGGCACAGGGCACTTGCTGCCCCCAGTCTACAACCCACATTGGCTTGGAAAACCTATCCAATACCGTAATGGATGTTTAGTAGCGGTAAAAAGGGCATTTCCAACACCTAACTTTGCATGAAAATAAGGTTACACCCCCTACATAAACCTTCCCCTTGACCCCAAGGGCTTGAATTCATCATTCACCCATTATAAGCCATAAAAGGATGGCTTTCTCAACCATGAAACCTCCAATAATGGAACAAGCACGACACTACTCTACCATTTTTCAGAACCCATCCCCGATGTTCTTTAACCTTCATAGCTAATTAGTATTTATACTAAGGGCATTTATAGCCATAAAACCTCGTTGGACCCATTAACTTTGGACCTGACATAAGTCATCACTAAGACACATCCATGAGTTGTCATGAACAAATATAACCCACATTTCATCTTGGATCACAGCATGCGATAGCAAAATCGCATACATGTACCCACATCCAACATGATATAATCACGATGTTGTCCACCTTGTGAGTTCCACATCCATGCATGCACGCCCTAGCCCTAACGTGGCTCAAATCTTTCTCGTTTACCATTCTTCAGAGACTCTAAACTAGACTTGTGAAGTATAAAAATTTCAAATCTAAAATTGCATGATTCTAGATCTATCGGCATTTAAGAAATAGAATTAAAAGAGGGAAAAGCCTAAATCCCTACCTTGCCTTTAGCTCATTCTTTTCACGTGGTGGCCACCTCCTTCCAAAATTTTTTTACCTTGCACCAAGCTCAAACGGTAACACATCATCATCTTATATACCTACCAATCAATCTTTAATACATCAAAAAGTCCATAATCCCCATGGTTAGATGATGTGCATACATCTAATTAGCCTAAAATGTCTATTTATGTATGTTCCTAGTGTCATAGAAGCATCATGCATTATAAATATTGCATAACATGCATCATCATGCATTTAGGTTAATTTGTATAAATTATATAGTAATTTACTCCTTTTATATCTATGGAACAGGGCGATATCATTTCAGGGCCTCAGATTTAAGATCCAACCATACAGATCTGATTAGGGTGACAATCGGATCCAATGCCTCTGAGATCGCCCTGATCGGACCTTCGTAGCATCAGATGTAGTTTGAGAAAGATTAGAGGCCAAGGGTCAAGGTGGTGTAAAATCCATCCTTAGATGACAAATTCAACCACACAGATGGGCTCGGATCGACTATTGTAGCCTAACGACATGAAAATCGACTCAATTCGACATCTGTGGCACCTCCTATGAGCAAACAAAAATGGATGGCCCAGATGGCGCCATGTGGCACCATCCAAGCCTCCCATGGTAACCGCAGCCTCCTCCTTCATCAACATCAGCTCAATCTCCACTGTCGGGTCATCATCCAATGGTGGAGAGCGTCTGCGCATAAATTGAAGATCTCGACCATCCGCGCCGGCAGCGCGGTGGTCGAGTGCCTTATCAGAGTGTGAAAGTCTAGCATTCGAATGCTCGTGTGACTCAAATCAAGCGTGCGAGCGGGTGCGGCTAAATTCAATCGTCGATGCATGATAGAGTGGCTATGGAGGTAAGAAGTGGCAGCACTGGATGCTAAAGTGAGCACATGCGTGTGATGACACGGGCGTCCATGTGCAATCTGACGCACGAGCAGAGGTTAAGATGTCTGGATGGATTCTCCGCCATTTGATGGAGATTTAAGTGCGTGATTTGAAGGTGCAAAGAGGATGGATCAGAGCCGTCCGATGTTGACCAAGCGGCTGAGAGCATGCAACCCTTCATGCATGAGAAACGGCTGAAGGAGAGAAGATGCATGACATGACCGCACGAGGACTCTTGGATCTTCATCACACGGTTGAAGATGAACATGTGGCTTCAGCAATGTGCGTCTACAGTAACGCACGTATCTGTCACTAAAGGCAGCAGAGTTAATTTCTAAAAGATAAAATGTCCCTTTTGCCCCCATGTATACAACTATATAAAGGCCCTATGCCTTCCACTTCTTCATCCCTTCCATCATCTCTCTCTCTCTCTAAGAGCTAAGAACTCAAGTTCTAAAGCTTACTCTAGTGCTCCTAAGCTACGGGAAGCTCCGCTAGAGTTAAAAATAAAATTTTCCACCTCTCACTCCACTTTTGGAGCCTTCGTCAGCTGTCTTCTCACCCTCATTCCGGAAGTGGATCCCGCGATGTCGACGCCTTCTCTTATCCCCGGTTCTTCGCAATTTGCCCTCCGTCCTCCGTCTTCGCTCTTCTTCTTCCAGGCGTTGTCTGTCCGGCTCTTTATCACTTTCTAGTTTAGATTTCCCGCTTTCTAGTTGTAGCTGTAATGACATTACTCTTATTATAAAAGTTGTTTCTCTCTCTCTCTCTTCCTCTCTCTCTCTAGTTTTATTGTTTATATTGCAAGTAGGATAGCATCATTGTGAATGTCTCTTTTATAAACAAAAATTATAAAAAAAAAATTACGGATTTAGAAATGACGTAGCCTCCCTGTGTTCGACCTGGGACTCATTCTAAGTTTCGATAAAAATTATATGATTGACGGATTTTCTTGTGAATCGCACTATGATGACATGGGTTTTCTAAACTCAAATATTTTCGTTGCGAAATTTTGACTTATCATTAGAGTAACCCAAGGCTAAGGATCATAGAAGAGGGATGAATGGGAAGTGCTCACCTTGTACGAGGCCTTGATGGGTTGTAATCCTCTCCGTCGGCCACTATTCAACCACTTAACCCACAACAACCACGGTCGCGGCTACGCCTATAGCAGCCACAAGTGTTGCGATACTTTGATCTCAACAACCACGATGGCAAAAGTGGGTGTTGCTGTGGTCCCCCAAATTAGCCACTAGGAACCTTCTTGCCACCAACTGTAGCCATACCCTTCTCCAATCAAGTAGTAGGAGCCACACGAGGTAGGGGGAGGAACTAGGTGGGTTGTAGAGAGAGGCAGCAATAGCGATAGCCTGCACATGCGTGCACGAGGGTGACAGCGACACGGGGTGGCGGCGGCTAGCGGGCGAAGCAAGGAGAAGGGTTGATTCATTTTGGGGAGTGAAGGAGAGGGGAGGATTCGATGATGGGAAGGAAGGGGCAGGGCCGTCGGTGATTAAGGTGGTGCCTCCCTTCCATTTCTTCCTTCTTCTCCTTACGACGCACTACAGTAGCATCGATCGCCAGAGAGGAAGAAGGGTCAACAAATGTGGCTACTCTCTCTTCTTCTCCTTCTCATTCAACAGTGGAAATAAGGGGGGGGGGGGATTGGCTTCCTTTGCAAGCCAAAGGTCTTTCATATGAGTGGACCTTTTTACACCATAAGCCCTTCCTACGAGACTTGAGCAATAGAAGGTCCACCAATAAAAATCCTCTATCAAGAACCCCTCATCAAAAAGTTGCTAAGGCCAAGAATAGAGCTAGATGCAGGAGAAATTCCTATTTCTTAATTCTTGGGAAATTAGTGGGATCACCTAATTATCAAAAGTAATATATAGTAATAAAAAAAAGAATTCCCAAGTCGTTACACTCGTCACTGGAGGGGGCAGAGAGAGTAGCTACTGAGTGAGAGTGAGAGGGAGAGAGAGAGAGAGAAGGAAGAAAGAATGCCCAGGGGAGTGGCACGTGCCTCACGTTTTCCTGCCTGAAACACAAAAGGGGAGGTGGGAGCATGACCCAAAGCAAGCGCACGTAGTGTAGAGAGTCGGCTCACATAGCGTAAGGAGGGTAGGCGCATGCTGCGTGAGAGAAACACGCATGCATCCCGAGGGTGGGCACGATCCAACAGCATGGAGAGGGAGCGGTTGGGGCGATCTGTGGGGAGGTGTGGGCGCAACCCATAGCGTGCCATGTGGCTTCGGGAGGGCTTCTCGAGATCAATTTGACTAGACCAATTGAGGCCAAGCTGGTCCAGCATGGTTCAAGCGAACCAGACCACTTTCCCAGATCGATTCATGGCTCTTTTGGCCTCCAAATCAGGTAAACAAGGTATCGATGGAAAGCTAACGAATTTCCCTACATTTTGAGACCATTTTTAGCTCTATTTGCGCACATTTTCAGCGCTAAAAATCTAGTGAAAGCACCTAACCCTTGGTTTGGCATAGGTATACCCCTCAAGGATGGCTCGATGCCCACCAGAGTTGCGGGCACGCCACCCATGCCTCGTTTACACCCTAATATCCCCAGGTAGAGTGGTGCCTCTATGGTTTTCTTCTATTAAGATTCATTTTCCCCATAGACACCCTATGCTGGTTAAGCCCGATCTACCGACCATGAATGTTTAGCCAGGTGTAGCGAGGTCTAATCTTTTCCTTTGTATTGGGCATGTATACCACTTGCATTTATTTTTTTTCCATATTCGCATGTTTGTTCCTATGCATGATTGGTGACTCTAAATACATTTAGCATTAATTACATGCCTCACTTGGTTAGAGTTTGGGGGTGGATGGCGGGTTTCTATATGTATTGCTTCGTAAATGGTTATCTAAATTAATTGCCTTGCATGAACACGCTCTAGCAATAAGATGAGGAATTCTTCTAAACCCCAAGGGAGAACTAAATGTGGAATTTGTAAAGTACCAGGGTCTAACATTGTGCTTGCTAGAAACAAAATTAGGAGTACTCATGAACACTAAGGAAGGCATTAGATGCCTTTGTGAAATTGAAACTTGATAGTGTGGTGCTCGAATCAATTAGCAATAAGGTAGGGATCAATTGAACTCTAAGGTAAACTAGAGAAGACATATGGTAGTGCATGAAAGTCTTTAGAGTTGGAATGAAAGGATAGTAAGGATGTGGGGCCTAAATGGCCGAGTGTTGGTTTTGCTGTGGGGATCAGCTGGTGAAATAATCGACATAACTAATCGTAATAAAGCACTATTGAAATGTTTTTGTCCCTGACAATGGCATCAAAAATTGATCAACGACAAATTGTGTTACAATAAAAATGGTGTTGTAAATGTCGTTATTGTAGTAGAATTGTCACAATGCAAACATATGTCGCGTCATTTTATTTATTTACTTAATTTTTATTGATTTTTCCAAGGTCATTCACTGGGAGGAAATTATTGATATACATCACTCTCTCTATTCCAAAAATGTTCTTTTATTCCAAAAATGTCAATTTTATTTACAACATTAATCAATGAATCAATTAATGAATGAATTGGTTAATTATGTACAAAAGAATCAATTAATTCTAACTACAATGCCTTAAACATATTTACAACTAACAAGCATCAAAAACTAAGTGTGATTACTCTATGTTAGTTATGCACAACTATTCTAATTAGTACCTAAGTATATGTATAAAAATTACCACTAATATACATTGGAGTAAATATACTAACATATAATATTAGCTTTAATAACATATATTATATATACAGTAACATAAATATGTGTCGCTATACTTTAATAAAAATATGTACAAAACATAAGGCAAAAGAATACATTTACTGACATTTATACATATCTACAGTGACGAATATAGATGTCATTAAAGCCTTAGAGTTTATTTATATATATATATAAGGCTTAAACAGGCATATACTTCTCTAATTATATATATATATACATATGTATACATATGCATCATATATACATATTTTATTTACATTATTTATATACATATATTATCTACTTATACTATATACATATATGTGCACATATGTTTACACATACACTCACATCACAGCTTCACATACTTACACATACCTTCACACTTAGAATTCATCCAACACCTAGAAATTTTTGCCCACACTCTTCTTTTAGCACAACTATTTATTCTTTCTACACTTAGCCAATTTTTCAAGTTCCCTCTCTCGCTAGAGCTTAAATCACTGTTTACTTAGTCAAAAAATAGGTTTTGTGATGGGCGGGTCGACCTTTCGTGGGATACACAGCACCCAAGAGGGTGGGACCATACCATTACTAAGCCGACCCTAGTTCATTTAGGATACATTTTATTTCAATTCATTTCAAGCCCATAACAGGCCCAATATCAGGCCTAGCACTATTCTCAATACATGCTCATTCATATGTCAAGAGAGGGAGGGTAAAGGGTAGATATGCTTGTTATACTCATTTTAGCGTGTTAGGCCTTGGACGTGATTCCTTTTATGCTACTTCAGCAGTTTTATGCCACACGATGTGGCCGTAATAGCATAGTTGATTAAGTGATGAGTAGTGCTAAGTTCAATTCTGATTATGTGATTTTGGCCCTTGATTCGAGGGCCATAATTAATTCTAAAATATAAATAAATTATACATTTATAAAGCCCTTGTATAGGTCTACATAATTGTATGATTAATTTAGATAAATAAGTTATTTAAATATATATATATAAATTAGTTAAAGTTAGGGGTTTATACATGTTAAATTAATGTTTAATTTCTTAATTAATGTACAAATTGATAAATTAATCATATAGTTGACCTTATAAATAGTTAATTTATATAATAAATTATTTATCATACATTTTTAATTTATTTTGGAATCATTATTTTAATTTATTTACATTTAATTACATGTTTTAAATAGGTATATACATATTTAAGTTATAAATATTGTAATATAATACAAATACAGAATAAATAGGTTGAAAATTTTTAAAATTAATATATATACATGTACAATATAGATTACTTTAGTAATAACTTAATGTACTAATTTATTTTATTTTAAGTTAATAACTTACCTAATTAACTTAATAACTTAATTATGTACAAAAAATACATAATTAAATTAATTTACAGGTATGGCACAGTATATAATAATTAGTTCAATACGTATGCATAGTATTTTATAAGATTATAGGCATATACATAAGTATTTATAATTATTTAGGATTATACACATTTAAGTTTATATAAATTAATATATAATTATACAATAAAGTTATCTATGCAGTAAATCATTTTAAATGCTTAATTAAATATGTAGAATACAATTATAAGTTGGTTGTGTTCATTACGTACAAATTTTACAATATATACAAATAGCTTAATATTAAATTATATTCACAAGTATAAATACACTATACACGGTATTTTTGAGTATTTTTGGGTGTTTTATAATTTTTATGGTTTTTATATGTATAATAGAGATAGGAGATGAGAGAGAAAGAATGAGATGAGAGAGAGAAGAACTCTTTTTGGTGCTTTTGAATTGATTTCTTTTATTTAGTTTCAAAGTGTACTGAACCATCTATTGGTATGTTCTACCAGCTAGAGGGTTAAAAATACTTTGTAACTATGCATACACTTAGAAAAATACCTAATCTTACTCAGGATAGGTTTATTTATTTTTTTATGATTTTTATTTATGTACAAGTTCACCCAAAGAAGGCCTTGAAAGAATTGTTGGAAGTGAACCAAGGCACTAAAATGGGTTTGAAGGGTTGGAATTTAGTTGTAAACCATTAGAACTGTCCAACACTTCATCTAACAGGTATTCAAACATTCAAACATAATTTCCAATTCCATTTCATTCAAATTCATAGATAGAACAATCAGACACTTAAACATGTAGCTTGATAAACGAGTTTTGGTGAACAAAAATCAGGGTTTCGAGAACCTGTCATCATAGTTCACAAAACACGTTATCAAATACAATTTTTAACCAAAACTCAAAAAGTGAGACCCGGATCGAACACAGGGAGGCGAACATTTGGTTTTGAAAGATCTATGTTTCACTTTTTATTTTTTTTTCATTTTATCTTTTGTTATTATTTTTTATTTTAATAGGATAAGAGATCAGGTCAATGAATTCTAGCTAATCTACTTGCAAAATAAAAGGAGAGAGATAGAGAAAGAGAGAGAAACAATCATGTATTTTTATAATCAAATGTTTATTACAACTAGGAAAGTGGGAAAACTATACTATGAAAGCAATAAAGATAGAGATAGGTGAGAAAAATCCCCCTCAACGGTCGCTTGGAGGATAGAGGGCGGGGTAGGACAGTGTCGCGGCGAGGATCTACTTCCCAAAGTAGGTGAGAAGATGATTGTGGGATGCTCCATGAATGGGGATAAGGGGAGGGGAAAATATTTGACTCTACTCTAGAGGAGCATCCTAGGCTTGAGACAAGCTCTCTCTAAAGACTTAGAGGTGGTGAGGAGAAGAAAGGAAGAGATGAAGAGGAAGGGGAGGTGTAGGGTTCCTTTTATAGTGAAGGGAAGAGGACGAAATTCGTCTACGGGAAATAGTGACATCAAATTAGTCTCTATAGATCTGCGCCAACCACATCCCTAAATGTCGCTAAAGGGCTGCCTGGAGTTCCCGCATGCACACCTTCCGCATGCACAGCTGTTGCGAGGTTGAAGCGTTGAGGACCATCCGATCTAAATCTGATGGCTGACAATCGCGTGGAGCTCGCGCTTGAAATCGCGCTGAGCGGGCCCTTAAGGTTTGAATGGGTGTGGGCGAGACGATCGTGGCCGTTGGATGAGAGATGAGAGGCTAAGATCGCTCGAGGACTAGTGCTGCGGATCACGGGTGTGTGATCGTGAGTTATTGCGTGATCTAGCACATGCACGCATCACGCAAATCTGATTTTGCCACGTTGTTGCACTCTCCGTTGCTTGATGATCATCCAACGGATGCAATTCGATTGCGCCCACGCTCCATAAATCAGGCATTGTGATGGGGTTCGAATGGTGGTCCTTGCATCACGGGCTAGTGCGCTACCCAACACGCTACCGGCATGGGTTATCGAGAAGATGAAAGCATGCACACCCTCTCTTGACCGTTGGATCTCGATCCAATGGTTGAGATTTTGTCCTCGCGTTCTTCTTTGGAGTAGAGCGGCGTGCTGAGGTGATTCTCAGCTGTTGGATTACAATCCAACAGCTAGGATCGAGTGATGATATGCTTGCGAGATGGAGTGGTGAGGCTTGGATGGGTTTGCTCTACCTATAGTGTTGGAGCAAGAACTTGAGTTTGCTTGGAGTGCCTCTTTACACCGCATTGTGTTTTAGGGTTGTGAGCTCCTGGGTGGTGTCATGGATAGTGCTATCTTGAAGTATTGGCGCCAGAGCCCCCTCGAGGAGAGGTAATGGGAATAATGATCCCGACATATCTGTTGCAAGACTAAGCTAAAAATAAGCATGGGGGAAAGGAAAGAAAAGTTTTAAACCAAAAACATGTCCTTATAGATGTTGGCTTTGCACAAGTTTTAAACCAAAAACATGTCCTATTGCAAGATGCGAATCAGATTCAAGAGCCAGAAAAATCCTAAATACAAAATTTTCAAGTCATTTGAATTAACATAAGGGTTAATGTATGAACTTTTTGGAGGATATATTGATCCTAATTTGCCTAATTTTTGGATTTGAAAATAAATCCTGATGTTTATCTCTAACAAATCCCATACCTCATGTGTTAGGATCAACCGTCCTGTAATCTTTTTCTCCTGAAAAATTAAAAAAATAGATTTCCCCAAAATTTCATTTTGTAGAAATTAAAGTTTTGTTAAGAGACTAGCAAAAAATAAGCATGGGTGTGATAATCATCCGTTTATCATAATTCTTATGTGTTAAAACAAACCTAGCTCTTAGGATTTTGCTTCACAAATGGGTTTTTTGGGTTGCATTTAGGCATAAATTAGGTTAGGCATGCATTTTACTTTTTATTGTCTTTTTGATTTGTTTTTGTGCGTGTTAGGGAAATACAGATTGACAGATCCCTAAAATCCTAACACTCAAGAAGGAAATTGGAGAAAGAGAAGCCCAAACCAGCTGGAACTCAGCTTTATCCAACTCACCATAACTGGAATTTAGCTCACTTGAACTAGAGCTAGCTCATCCTAACTCCATTCAGCTCATCTCAGCTGAATGGCAGCTTAAGAGAGCTCATCTTAGCTCACCTTAGCTCAAGTCAGCAAAGATCCAGCTCAACTTAGCTGAGTCTAGCTTATCTCAGCTCCCATCAGTTCATTGGGAGCTCTAGCTAGCTCAGTTGAGTTCACTTGAGTTCACCTCATCTCAGGACCAGCTACATCCAGCTCCACTCAACTCCAGCCAGTTGAAGATGACTTCATCTTAGCTTAGGAAGCTCAAGTCCAGCTCCCAGGGACTCAGCTTAGCTCAACTTAGTTGAGCTAAGCTACCTTAGCTACCTCAACCAGCTAGGTCCTCCTCGGGAGCATCAGACCCAGCTCACCTCATCTCCTTTCAGCAAAAGCTAGCTTGCTTTAGCTTAGCTTAGCAGCTAGCAAAGAACTAGCAAGCTAAGCTAGCTAAAGTAGCTCCATGCCACCCTCTTCAGCAGCTGCCAGCTCCAGTTCAGCTCCAGACTTCTTCTATCCAGCTCCTCCCCTCAAACCTTAGCTCCAATTACCTCCTCCTCTACTCTATTACTAGCTAAGCTAGCCTAGCTAACTTAGCTTAGCTATGCTCCAGCTCCCTTGGCCATCCACCACCCTAAAACCCTATGTAACTAGCTCCACCAAGTAACCCAACCTAAGTCCACCTAAGCTCTACCTAGTCCACCCTTAAGTTGGTGCCAACATAGCCAGCTCTTCACCCCTCAACCACCACCAAAGGGCACCAAAAGTTGGCGCCAAAAATACCCATAACCACCCCCTCTTTGGCACTAACTTTTCCCTCCAAAAATACCCTCATCTCAACCCTTCACCTATTCCCTCAACCCATCTCCACCATCCACCTAACCCCCCTTCTAGAAACCCTAGGTTGGCACCAATTTGGTGGTGTCTCTCCACCACCAAGAGCCACCAACACCACCATAATTACCGCCCCATGTGACCCTTAAGTTGGCTCCAACCTCTCCTAGCCCTAGGATCCATAACCACCTCCCAAAACCTAATCCTAGCCTTCCATCATCTCCACGCCAACCATTACCTTCCCTTCCTATAAATACACCATTAACTACCCACATTTCTCCATCCTCCATTTAGTTTAATTCCACCCTACATCCACCTTAACCTATAGCCAAGGAAGGAGAAGAAGAGAAGATTAAGGGGGCATCCTACTCGCCCCCTTGGTGCCTTCTTCCCCTTCTTTCTTCTTCCTTGTGCCACGCCAAGGTGGTGACTCTCTTCACATTGGAGGATGGCCAAGCATTGTAGGAGAATGGAAGGTGGAATCATCCACCTTGTAGAGCATAGGGCACACCCCCTTTGAGGGCTTGTCTTGGAGGTCTTCACCTTGAAGGAGCTTTACAAGGAAGGAGTTGGAGGACTTCTTTTCAAGACTGGGAGCTACTAGGCTTAGAGCAAGAAGCCTCTATCTCTTCTTCACCATCATCATCATCAAGAGGACTAGTGTTTTTACATTTTGTATTTTTGATTTCTAGTAGTAGAAGCATTCCTCTACTAGGGTTTTGTAAAACATTTTGCTCCTCTAGTAAAGTTGCCTTTTCTTAATTGTTTTTCTCGCAATTTACTTTTACCTTAGTGTAATCACCCCCTCTCTCTAATTACTCTAGGTTTCAACCTACCTAAGGTGAGTTTAGAGAGAGGAATTACTTGTCACTTAGGTTTTAGTTTAGTAATTTTAGGTGTTAGTCATCTTCTTGCCATCAAATTCGCATTGCTTTAGTTATTTCAAACTATAAAAACAACAAAAAGAGTTGATACTTCCCTAAAGAAAGTTGCTTTCCATTTTGAAGCAAGAGATTTGATTTCGCAAAAAGTTGCCTCCTTGGAAGACCATAGATACTTCCCTATCTAGGTTTTATAAATTTAAGAGTTTATCAATTTTACGCATTACAACAGCGTATTTTACAATCCACGTAAAATCTGTTTCAATGTCCACAGATGTGGACCAGATTATGGTGCAGACCCATGCCCCAGGGTTGAGTGGTTCTAAGGTTCTAGATGAAAATCATCTAGAACCTAAGATTGTTGTATTTGCGGGGTCGGGCCTACGGTTTGGTGGTGTGCAACCCAAGACTAATGTGGCGGACAATGGGTAGATCTGATTCACTCAACTTAGGTGTCCACTTAGAGTTCATCTCAAGAAAATAGTCAATTATTCTAAGCTTGGGTTGCACATCAATGATATCGTAGGGTCCTGGTAGAAAGTAGGTGGTTTTGGGTCAACAAGAACCCTTAAAATCCAAACTTTTGCTTTCCCTGAAGTTAACTTCCCAGATCCTCACTTCCAAACTCCTATCCTCCAACATCAAGTGTTTGGGCTCTGGACCTCTAGCATATCATTCGCCCCATATGATTTACCCAAGTCTAGAAATCATGGCCGAATCACAATTGACTTGGGCACAATGATCTCAAAAGTATGATCATTCAGCTCTTTGGGGTGTGGTTGAAGAATAGGGCTATTGATTGAATCTTCTAGTAAATGACGATTCGGATCCTCCAAGTTAGCCCCAGCCAGATCACAATCTTCAAAAATCAGGCTATCAAATTGTTCATCAGATTCCTCAGGCCTGTTTGTCTCAGTAAAATCATCTTCCTTAAGCTCAAGTGAGACTTCACCTAAAGATTCCTCACCCTTAGAATTCTTTATCCTCATTTATATATGTCTCAAAATCATATGTCATTTCCTGGTCCATAGAGACATTTTTCCTCATTCTCTGGCTCTGGAATCTTGGTTGAGGAAATCAATTCATCCTCAATTGGTTGCTTTAACCCAACTTGGTCATCCCCCATCTCAGAAAATGTATCCCCCCCAACAGGCCCCTGAGAGGGTTTAGACATTGGCTTTCCTGAAGGGGGTTCATCTTGAGAATCATCCTAAGATTAGACTAGGGCAACTAAAAATTTCATCCTCAATCTCAACAATTTCCCAAGTAGAAACTCACCCAAGCCCCTATCCCTAACATTTTGGAGCAAATCCAATAAAGAGCTATTAAGCTCATTAATCATTTTTATCATAGGCTCCAATGCTTCAGTGCATGGAGTTGGCTGAGCTTCTAAAGATTGTATGGTGTTCCTTAAGTTAGCTAACACCCTGTCTTGAATCTGGTTCACCTAAACCGAATGGTTCGGTTTAGGGTTGGGTGGGTTTGGGTTTATTCTAGGGGAGTCAAGATATTGAGGTTCTTGGGCCCCTCCCTGATAGTAGGTCATCTAGGGTTGTTCAAAGAATGAATGTGACCTATTGATGGAGAGATTCTTGCTTATTTATGATAGCAATAGAAGGATATGTCGTTGTAATTAATGTGGTGGAAATCTCTCAACCAAAGATTAACATAGATATGAATTTAAACCACGAAAAGGATGTCGTATCAACAGGGAGGAACAGATTAATAAGTTCACAAAATATATTTTTTTTCTTTGTACTTATTCAATCACGTGCGCAATCTATGTTCAAATCTGATGCGAAATAAGGCGAAAAGAAGGAACACGTAATTATTTAGAAATGCAGGGATATGGATGTAATTTTCCTTTCATGAAATAACTTGTAATGGCATGTAACATAGTTGTATTTGAAAACATGGGGCTTTCTCTTTTAGGTCATGTGAGTGTATGGATGAGATCTTATGCATTTATCACATCACCATTTAAAAGTTAAGTGCATGAAAGAAATACTATAATATGTAAGGGCATGCATGCAATTTCACTCAAATATAATAATCAGCTAAATATTGCAATAGGGTTTTTGGCAATGGCACAAATGGTAATTTTTAATATCACCAAATACAGAGGAAATTTCTTCTCTCCTCTTTGCATGCGTGGAAGGTTGGTGGCCGGCTGACCAAGGCTCGCCGGCGGGGGAAGCACGGTCAGAGGTGGCGTGTGGCGGTCAGCTGGAGAGCTTGACGCCGGCTGAGCTTGTTGCACGGGGCTGTCGCCACTGCTGCTGTCACACGGGTGCACAAGGGCACTGGAGGGGGCGCACAAGGGCACTGGTGAGGGCACGCAAGAGTGCTGTGGCTTCTGCGATCACCTGTGGGTGGCTGCGGTGTGACGCCTGCGGGCGCGGGCGTTGGTGCTGCTGAAGGTTGGCGTGCGAGGGCGTTGGAGGGGGCACAGTGAGAGCACGGGAGGAGTGCCTGCAGGTAGTGCGGGCGCGGTGGGCCTTTGAGGTGGAAGGCGATGGTAGGATGGGGTAGGGCACTTGCAAGTAGTGCGGAGAAGGGGATGGCGTGGCTTGCTGCTGCCTGCGGGCGCTGGTGCAGCGCGGGGCACCTGCAGGGGGGCTTGTAGGGCACGGTGGGGGGTGATGCAGCGGCTGTAGAAGGCGCAAGTGCGGGCAGGCGAGGGCTTCGTGCAGGTTGGCCTGGGCAGGCGTGGGTGGTGGGTGTGGTGTTGGTGCACAGTGCAAGCAGTCTTCACGGTTCCCTCCTCCCAATCCCCTCTGCCTCTCCTCTATATCTCCTCTCTTCCGCCTCCCAAGGGATTTTCAAAATCCTTTTCTAAATATAGCCAGCGTCGTTTTCATTAGTTGAGGGAGGTGTTGAGCCCGGCCGGAGGATGAGGAAGGGATTGAGCCTGCCATTTGTTGGGGAAATTGAGCCCCCCTTTTTGTTCTTTTCCAATATCATTTCTGCAACAAAACATGAAATAATTACATACTAAGTTATAAAGTGCGATAAAATAGATAAAAACTCAAGTAATGATACATGCGCTTATTTAATGACCTAATGTGATTATTAACAAACATACTATGTTAGAATTGAAGTACTTTGGCATAACAATAGTCTATTAAAATGGACTCATCAAATACCCCCATGCCTAAGATTTGCTAGTCCCTAGCAAAAATGAAAAATAATAGAAGTAATCAGAAGATTTCTTTTCTTATTTCAAAACTTTAGAGATCCAGACAAATGTGAAGTGATGATAGCCTAGGTAACAGATCCACGTGAAAAGCCAATTCACATTGGGAGTTCGTACTTCACCCTTAGTAAATATTTTTGTTGGGATAGGCAACTACTTCCCTCAGGGATAAAGTAGAAGATAATCTGTAATTTGACCTCAGCTTTTGGTTTAGGTAGGAGATATCGAGTTGAATGGATTTGTATTTGGTGGCACACACTCATCTGGTGCTACATGTAATCTAATACTACAGACTCTAGATCTTTAGACTATTAGACAAGTCAACTCGGAGAGAGGCTAAACAACTGTGCTCTCTTGATGTTCTTAGGCATTCACTCTTTTCTTTCTTTTCTTTTTGAGATCACAAATCTCACCAGATTTAGTAATTGTACTCACTGTTTGGTGGCCTCACATGGCATCCACACTTCAATTAAAGTCCTAATAACTCTACAACTAAGTTAGAGTCCTCAACTAGTATTTGGGCAATCAGAAATACTGAAAGGTAGGTATGGCTCATATTTGGTGGAACGCAATAGGTGTTTTGTTGCCTCAGAAACAATATTGCAATGATAAAATTATAACCCTGGACTCTTTTTCTTTTCTCTCTTTTTTTTTGTAATATAACTGTTTCTTCTTTTTCTTC
The DNA here is from genome assembly GCA_037157565.1 of Thalassia testudinum. Classification (NCBI taxonomy): domain Eukaryota; kingdom Viridiplantae; phylum Streptophyta; class Magnoliopsida; order Alismatales; family Hydrocharitaceae; genus Thalassia; species Thalassia testudinum. The sequence continues at coordinate 22,747,176 of JAZHRO010000026.1, read as the reverse complement.
TCTATTTTTTTTCTTTCTTTATTAATCAACACAACACGATACATACTTTTATTTATGAGACATTATTTGGGATGATGATGGTCAAGAGGATATTGTGGCTTATTTGGTGGAAGTGCCTATTCTCGACACCGAGAAGGAATGGATAAGACATGCTTATTTCTGACCTTTGACACTATTACCCTCCATCAGCCGAGGACTTTATGGAGGACAGTCATAACCATCCACCATAGTCATAGCTTTATCAAGACTCAATCTCTGTGTATCTGCCTCATTTGGTGACTCTCAGGAATTCACACAAAGTACGCACACAGGAACAGAGAGTTAAAACTATGCCCAACTCTGAAGTATCATCATCTAATTATCCAAAACTTAAGAGTCCTTGCACTAGACTTAGTGCACCAACAATCTCTCTACTTTCATCTCACAAATATGGGGTGGATCTACTAGAAGATAGTATGCCTGACTCCCTATTAACTGTCCAAGGGCTCAGTAGACTACAAATGTTTATTGGTTTTCTTCAAAGATCCATTATCCAGTTTATGTGCATGTGAAATAAATGTACTGGATTCTAAACTTAAGAAATAATTCAAGAAGAAAAACCTCCAATGACAAAGGTATTTTGCTAGGGACTAACCCACTCAGCTCATGAAAATAAGAGTTTTTTTTTATAATATATATATAAATATATATGTATGCAAATATTTATAAATGCTATAAACATTCTCAGGTTATAACCCCCCATGCCTTAAGACTGATAATGTCCTCATTGGAAAAATGCAGACATAGAAGAATATCACCTGAGGAGAGTGGGAGGAGCTAAGGCTCCTCAAGCCGAAGTGCGTCCAAAACTTGGCCATCTGAAAGAGTAATATAAGGTTTAAGTCGCTGACCATTTACCTTAAAGCTCGCACCTGAAGTAGGATTCCAAATTTCTATAGCTCCATGAGGGAAAGTATTGATAACAATGTATGACCCATCCCAGTGGGACTTAAGCTTTCCAGGAAATAATTTAAGTCTAGAATTGAAAAGCCAGACCCACTGGTTGGGCTCAAAAGTCTTTCTAATGATGTGCTTATAATGGAAGACTTTTGTACGTTGCTTGTAAGCTTGAGAAGTTTCATAGGCTTCATTACGAAGCTCCTCAAGCTCACTTAATTCTAACATACGTGCCTTTCCTGCTTTATCCAGATTCAAGTTAACATTTTTAATAGCCCAATAAGCTTTATGTTGGATTTCAACGGGAAGGTGGCACGCTTTTTTGTAGACAAGATGGAAAGGAGACATGCCCAAGGGAGTCTTATACGCAGTTCTGTAGGCCCAAAGAGCATCATTTAGTTTTTTAGATCAATCCTTTCGATCAGGCCTGACAGTTTTTTCTAAAATTCGCTTAATCTCCCTATTAGACACTTCAACTTGCCTACTCATTTGGGGATGGTAAGGTGTGGCTATCATGTGGTTGACTTCCAAATTTTGGAGTAGTCTTGTGAAGTGTAAGTTCTTGAAGTGAGGTCCTCCATCACTTATGATTGTCCTTGGGCACCCGTACCGAGAAATGATATTAGCCTTAACAAAGCCCAAGACCACAGAATGGTTATTGGTTCGCGTGGGTATGGCTTCTATTAATTTCGATACATAGTCTACAGCCACCAGGATGTATTCATATCCGAAGGACACAGGAAAGGGACCCATGAAGTCAATGCCCCAAATATCAAAGATCTCAATAGGGAGGATAGGTTGTTGGGGCAACTCATCCCTTTTTCCAATGGTTCCCGTCTGCTGGCAATGTAGACATGCGCCCACATACGTATGTGCATCTCGAAATAATGTGGGCCACCAAAAGCCAGACTGAAGAAACTTATGGGCAGTCTTCTTCCCACTAAAATGTCCCCCATAATGGAGGTCATGACAGAAACTCAGAACACTTCTTTGTTCTTCATTAGGGATGCAACGGCGAAAAAGCTAGTCAGGGCCTACTCTAAAAAGTTTGGGTTCCTCCCAGTGATAAATTTAGCATTGGCGAGAAGCTTGTCTCGCTTCTGCTTGTCCCAAGTACTGGGGGTAATGCCCGTGACTAGATAGTTCACTATGTCAGCGAACCAAGGAGTTTTAGCTTCCACAGCCATCAGAGACTCATCAGGGAAAGTCTCTTGAATACCGCCAGCAGGGTTTGATGCCTCAATAGGGATCCTAGACAGATGATCTGCTACCACATTCTCAACTCCTTTCTTGTCTTTAATTTCCAGGTCAAATTCTTGGAGTAGCAGAATCCAACGAATTAGGCGAGGTTTGGTGTCCTTTTTAGCAAGAAGATGCTTTAGGGTAGAATGATCAGTGAACACCACAACCTTGGATTCCAAAAGATAAGACTGAAACTTTTCCAAAGTAAATACTACAACAAGTAGTTCCTTTTCAGTGACCGTGTAGTTTTGTTGAGGATCTGTAAGGGTCTTGCTAGCATAATGCAGCACATGAGGTTTGCCATCAACCCTTTGACCTAAGACCGCTCCCACTGCAAAATTAGAAGCATCGCACATAAGCTCAAATGGGAGGGTCCAATCTGGTGCTTGGAGAATCGGCACGGTAATAAGGGCTTTCTTCAAAACTTGGAAATACTCGCCACATCTATCATCAAAATCGAAGGAGACATCCTTCGCTAATAGGTCGCACAGTGGTTTAGAGATTTTACTGAAATCTCTAATGAAGCGCCTATAAAATCCAGCATGGCCAAGGAAAGATCTAACCTGACGAACATTGGCAGGCAATGGAAGCTTAGAGATAGAATCTATTTTTATGATGTCCACCTCTAATCCTCTCTTGGAAACTATATGCCCTAACACAATGCCCTGCTGGACCATAAAGTGGCTTTTCTCCCAACTAAGCACCAGCTTTGCCTCTTCATAACGGGTTAAGACTTTATCAAGGTGCGAAAGGCATAGGTCAAATGACAAGCCATAAATGGAGAAGTCATACATGAAAATTTCAACGAACTCGTCGATCATATCAGAAAAGATAGCCATCATACAACGTTGGAAAGTGGCTGGAGCATTACATAACCCGAATGCCATTCAGCGGAACGTAAATGTGCCATATGGACTCGTGAAGGTGGTACGCTCCTGATTGTCAGGAAAAATGGCTATCTGATTATACCTAGAGTACTCGTCAAGAAAACAAAAGTACTTGTTCCCCGCCAATCGTTCCAAAATTTGATCGATAAACGGTAAGGGGAAATGGTCTTTCTGGGTAGCCGTGTTCAAACGGCGGTAATCAATGCAGAACCTCCAACCAGTTGAGGGTCTAGTGGTCACCAGCTCTCCTTCGTCATTCTCCTCCATAGTGATTCCTGCCTTTTTGGGAACTACATGTATAGGACTGACCCATTTACCATCTGAAATGGGATAGATAATCCTTGCATCCAGCCATTTCAGAATCTCCTTTTTACCAACCTCGCGCATATTTGGATTGAGCCTTCTCTGCATGTCTCGGAAAGGCTTCACAGACTCGTCCGTGTATATATGATGCATGCAAAGAGAGGGAACAACACCCTTAATATCAGTAGTTGACCAGGCAATTGCTTCCTTGTGCCTTTGTAAACACTCAAGCAAAGCTCCTTCCTACAATTCAGATAATGTAGACGAGATAATAACGGGGAGCGTGTTATTAGGGCTGAGGAAAGCATATTTCAATGTGCTCGGGAGGGGTTTCAACTCCAATTCAGGAGCCTTTTGGATTAAGGGTTTTAGTTGAGATGTCCCCACCTCAGGTAGCGGATCTACCTTCACAGTCTAGGGTGGGGATAGAGACTCAGTGTGTATCCCCAGCAGCTCTTCTTATTTGGGCATTTCCCTTTTAGATTCTTTAATAATCGAGGGATGGTCCTTAGATATGACCTTCTGAAGGGGATCTTTACATAAGAGTGCTAGAGTAGTCTCTTCAATTATTTCATCAACGACCTCAATCTGAGAACAATCTTCAAATCCAGATTGCTTGTAAGTATCAAAAATATTCAACCAGATCTTCTTGTTCCCAAAGCCCATTTTAAGTGCCCTATATCTACAATTTATAAAGGCATTGGCTGTGGCCAAGAAGGGGCATCCCAGAATAATGGACGGCTTTGTGGGCTTATTTGATGGGTCAGTATCAAGCACCAGAAAGTCAACAGGGAAGAAGAAATCCTCCACTTTCATAAGGACATCTTCCAACAATCCCCGTGGTGTCTTAAGTGACCTGTCTGCAACCTGGAGGATTACTGGACTAGGCTTTAGCTTGCCTCCTCCCAAAAGGTCATAGACAGAGCTCGGTAGAATGTTCACCCCCGCACCCAGATCGAGCAGAGCCTCGTCAATGTGTTGGTTACCTATAACCACTAAAATATACGGGGCCCCTGGGTCTTTCATTTTGGGGGTTGTTCCATGCTGGAGAACCGAGCTAACATGGTCAGGCAGGACGACCTTGGTTTGGACTTGTTTCTTAGATCGGCGCTTCTGGGTGCACAGGTCCTTCAGAAACTTGGCATAGGACAGGATCTATTTAATATCTTCCGACAGAGTCAAGTTAATATGGACTTGCCTAAAAGTATCCATAATCTCTTCCATCCTATCCTTGGCTCCAGACAAGTCAACAGAAGATTCCTCAGGAGTAGATAGACACTCTGGATAGGGCTCCCTCAGCTTCTGAGTAGAGGGGTCGTCATGGTGGGAAAGGGGTGGTGGAAGGATGACATCCTCATTGTGGGTGATTTTGTGCGAGGGAGAGTAGTGTGGTTCTTCCTCGATGGAGATGGAAGTCGGGTCAGGTGTGGAAGGGGAATTCTGAGACGTAACCGTAGGATTGTTATCAGGCTTATCAATCTTTTTTCCACTCCTCAACATGGTCACTGCTTCGGCATGCTCCCTGAATACAACCCCCTTACCCTTAGGGTTCTCCTCAGAAGAGCTAGGTAGCTTCCTCGGATCACGTTGCTTAACTGCCTCAGTAAGATGACCAATTTGGGATTGCATATCAATAATCATCTTATTCTGAGATTGGATGACCATATTCTAATGCTCTTGCATTGCTTTCATCATGGCTTCAGTTCATCCATCTCAGAGGTCTTATTCTGAGGAGGGTTTTCATAAGATGGTTGGTAAATGGGTTGGGGAGGTAAGGGTCATGTATTCCCTGAGTTAGAAGCATCACCTTGCTTCCAAGAGAAGTTTGGATGGTTCTGCCACCCTAGATTATAGGTATTAGAATAAGGGTTATTGCGAGGGGGCGAAAACCTTGGGCCGCGTTCAAGTCAGTCTGAATCAACTCAAGGAATTGATTTTCCTGATGGCACTCCACAGTGGCATGCGTTGTGCTTTGGCAAATGGAGCATTCTCTTGAAGCCTGAAAGATAGAGGCTACTTGCAAGTTCATGCGGGGGTTTGCTAAAAGCCTATCAAAATTTTTATTCAATAGTTGAATCTGATAAGCCAAATCCTGAGAAGCCCCAGCTTCATGGGCCTCTATCTTCCTCTGCAAGATTGATGATTTTCTTTCTTGATAGACAGAGGACAAATGTATGGAGTTGTCGCTTAATGTTTCAAATAATGCCCAGGATTCATCCTCAGTTCTGGTCATGAAGGTTCCTGCACAGGTTGCATCGATGGTTTGCCTATGCCTTTCAGACAATCCATTATAGAACCTTTCGACCAACTGCCATCTTGGCACCTGATGGTGGGGGCATAACCTAAGAAGGTCATTAAAGCGCTCCCAAGTCTCATGAAATTTCTCGCCTTCCTGTTGAGTAAAACCCATAATCTCTCTTCTGTAATGGTTGGTTTTACTCATAGGAAAATACTTTTTCAAAAATTCTCCCTTAAGGGTGGCCCAATCATTTACCCTTGCATTGGGGGTATGATACCAGTGCTTGGCCTTATCCTTTAGGGAGAAAGGAAATAGAGTCCTCATTAGGGCTTCATCAGTAAGGCCCTGGAGCATCACCATGGAACAGACCTTGGTGAATTCCTCCAAATGCCGGTAGGGGTCCTCCCTAGTAGTACCATAAATGGAGGGCAATAAAGATATGGTATTGCTCTTGATCTCATATGAATTATCCCCTGTCGGTCGTCTTAGTGCTTGTGCGAGTTGGTTAGTTGGAATAAAATAGTCCCTTAGGTTCCTTTGTTGATTTGCTCTTTGATCAGCCATTCCTTCCCTTTTCTCTCCTAGGTGAGCTCTCCTAAGAATTCTCTCGGGCTCAGGATCAAACACTAGACTACCCTCAAGAGAGCGTCTACCAAACATACAATATCAAACACAATTCAGGTTCTTATTAAGTAAGTGAAACCTCCACTCCAAAGATAAGTCAAAAGGTCAAGGCTTATCCCTCCGTTCCCATGTAAGTGGTATAAGAGGGGTGTTGACTTGAGGTCTTAACCTTCTTTGTTGCGGAGGTCAAATTAGTTGATATAAATGGCCAAACAAGTTTTTCATTACAATTACGTGCCTTAATTCAACATTCGAGTGCCCTAGGACCTATCTTTTCTTGGATGATACTCCCAGGTGATCAAGTGAGAAGTTACTCCAAGGACAAACAAAGGGATGCAAGTAGGGGTAACCCTTCCTTTGAGCCGATGCATATGCGGTGCCCCTTAACTACCCTTTTGTTCCTTTAAGGGGTGTCCCCCTCCGTGAAGTATCAAAACACTTGTTCAAAAGATAGTATCACCACCACCACAAAGTACAATAGGAGGGTTTGCATCGATAAAGAGATCGGTGCCAATAGCCTTAAGGGATCGAGCCTTAGTGCGGTGCCTAATGTGCGTGCTCAGTGTCAGAAGTGTGCAACACACCGTAAATCTTTGTAATTTTTTTTTTGAAATCACAGAAAAGTCCCTTAAAATCAGATCAAATGTGAATTGATTTTAGGGTTGAATCTGATTATCAGTCCTACTTGTATTTATGTGACCATTGAATTAGTAAATTCAAACAACTTGGTGGTCTTGAATTTTAATTTGATTGCAAATGCATGAACAGGAGTTGGATGCAAAAGTTAGAAAGGTGTACCTGTCTCTAGCAATCTTAGTGCTAATATGCTTGCAATGTAATAATAAGATATAATGTGCTGCTCAATCACCCCTAAATGCGCGCACCTAAGGGTATGCAACTTCTAAATAGGCAGCTTGATATTTTCCTTGGTTGGTTTTAAAGGCAAGCAAGCAAAAATAGAATCACGCATGCAAAAAAATGTAAACCCTAGTAGCTAAAGAATGTGGGGACAGGCCCCCAAAAATTCAGCCCCAATTACTACAAGGGCGAAAAGACAGAAGTAAATTTTGTGACGATGGAGAATCCCTTGTGAAATCAGGATCCAGGTCTCCTACGTCTTTTCCTTGTGTGGCTTAGCTCATGATTGATGTTGCTGCTCTGTTGCGCCTCGTTGCCTCATCAGATTCCTCGCATAATAATAAAAAAAATGATTAGATGATTGCACAACTTAGAATATTAAAAACAAATAATAACGTGAATCTATTGCGTCTGTTGCCTCCCCGGCAATGGCGCCAATTTGATGGAGAGATTCTTGCTTATTTATGATAGCAATAGAAGGATATGTCGTTGTAATTAATGTGGTGGAAATCTCTCAATCAAAGATTAACATAGATATGAATTTAAACCACTAAAAGGATGTCGTATCCACAGGGAGGAACAGATTAATAAGTTCACAAAATATTTTTTTTTTCCTTTGTACTTATTCAATCACGTGAGCAATCCGTGTTCAAATCTGATGCGAAACAAGGAAAAAAGAAGGAACATGTAATTATTTAGAAATGAAGGGATATGGATGCAATTTTCCTTTCATGAAATAACTTGTAATTGCATGTAACATTGTTGTATTTGAAAACATGGGGCTTTCTCTTTTAGGTCATGTGAGTGTATGGATGAGATCTTATGCATTTATCACATCACCATTTAAAAGTTAGGTGCATGAAAGAAATCCTATAACATGTAAGGGCATGCATGCAATTTCACTCAAATATAATAATCAACTAAATATTGCAATAGGGTTTTTGGAAATGGCACAAATGGTAATTTTTAATATCACCAAAAATAGAGGAAATTTCCTCTCTCCTCTTTGCACGTGTGGAAGCTTGGTGGCTGGCCGACCAAGGCCCGTCGGCGGTGTGCAGGAGAGTGGTGATCGTGACGGTAGGGGAAGCACGATCGGAGGTGGCGTGTGGCGATCAGCCGAAGAGCTTGACACTGGCTGAGCTTGCTGTAGGGGGCTCTCACCACTATTACTGTTGCGCACACGCGCAAGGGCGCTGGAGGGTGCTCGCAAGGGTGCTAGTGAGGGTGTGCGACGGTGCTGGTGAGGGTGTGCGAGAGCGCTGTGGCTTCTGCGGTCACCTGCGGGTGGCTGCGGTGTGGCGCCTGCGGGTGCGGGCGCGGGCGCTGGTGTTGCTGAAGGTTGGTGTGCAAGGGCGCTGGAGGGTGCAGGGTGAGAGCACGAGAGGAGTGCCTATAGGCAGTGTGGGCATGGTGGACTTGCGCTTGCAGAGGGCACGCAAGGGCGCGATAGGCCTTTGAGGTGGAAGGCGATGGCAGGATGGGGTAGGGTGCCAGCAGGCAGTGTGGAGAAGGGTGATGGCGTGACTTGCTGCTACCTATAGGTGCTGGTGCAGCGCGGGGGCACCTGTAGGCGGGGTTTGCAGGGCACGGTGGGGGGTGAAGCAGCGCCTGTAGAAGGCACAAGTGCGGGTAGGCGAGGGCTTGGTGCAGGTTGGCCTATGCGGGTGCGGGCGGTGGGTGCGACGTTAGTGCACTGTGCAAGCAGTCTTCGCGGTTCCCTCCTCCCAATCCCCTTCGCCTCTCCTCTATATCTCCTCTCTTCCGCTTCCCAAGGGATTTTCAAAATCATTTTCTAAATACGGCCAGCGCCGTTTCCATTTGTTGAGGGAGGTGTTGAGCTCAGCTGGAGGATGAGGAAGGGATTGAGCCAGCCGTTTGTTGGGGAAATTTATCCCCCCCTCCTTGTTCTTTTTCAATATCATTCCTACAACAAGACATAAAATAATTACATACTAAGTTATAAAATGCGATAAAATAGATAAAAACTCAAGTAATGATACATGAACTTATTTAATGACCTAATGTGATTATTAACAAACATACTATGTTAGAATTAAATTACTTAGGCGTAACAATAGTCATTACAATGGACTCATCACCTATATTCAGTGGAATGCTGGGGAGGGTAGATGTTATAATCATCATATCCTTCCTGATTGTATATCAAGTTGGTTTAATCATCAAAGGATGGAGATCTATAATCATTGTAGCTCTGGGAAGGATAGTAATCATAGTCTTGTTGTCCAGGGTTAGGCCCTGGACACTGAGGTCCAGTATCGTATCCTCAATTAAAGTTATCCCAACTAGGGGATGGGTAATCATAAGTCGAGTCGGGATAGTAATCATCTTAAGGATACTTGTTGTTAGGAGGGTAGGATGGGAAATGTGTGAAAGATGTGGAAGGATACATAATAGAGTAGGAGGGAAAATAGAAGAGAGAAAGGTGCCCTGTAGTACAATCAACCAAACCTATCCTTATGTGGGTAGCCTAAAGACCTACAGACTCCCAGGACCCATCTTGAGATGATAGAAATGATTTGGTCTACTTCTATCTGGCTAATCCAACCAGCTAGAGGGAGGGGTTGGGGAGACAGTTCTTCCTTTGGCTTGTGCCTCCGATTCCTAGTGTAACCCCCAGCCATGGTCGTTTCATGCTACTCCCCTAGCTAGACATCAGATGGACTAGTAGAAGCAGATTAATTTAAAAAAATCTCAATCTGAGCCCCAATGATCAAATCAATCCTTAAGGCCAACATCTACTAAGCTTTAGTTAGGCTTGGGATGATCGTGCTCTTGGAATGTGATGGGCCCTTTAGATGGGTTGTGCCCTTAATGATCAATTCAAATGTGTGTGCATGCACAATGAGGGTTTGCAAACAAGGTTATTTGATGATGTGTCTTTTAGGGTTTAACCTTGTTTAGTAGCTTTTAGGGTTCAATCTTTAGGTTCGTTCAATCAGGTTTAGTACAACACTCCAAGTTTTGAAAGCACTAGTGATGATATATTCCTTTAGAAATCAATAACTAATGTGAAGTGCCTGGTTCAGCCCTAAAGTTCAACCCTAAGTGGCCAGCTACTTGATGGATCACTTTTACCCTAAGTAGTGCGGCCCAAACAGCTCAATCAATCGGCCTGTTGCACCATTTGATTAAGGCACACAAAAAGTCTTAACCTAATCAGATTTCTACTCACTTATGTGTGTATTGAATTAAGGTGTACCGAATCCACAAGTCAGATCTCGGTTAAGTGGTAGAATCAAAGTGATTGTGCACCTTAGGATGAGAGTTGTGGGTAATATGTGTATAGCTTTCTGATAAATCCCACAAGAGAAGAATATTATTTTTTTATTCTTTTTCATATATGCAGAAGGGTGAGATGAGGTGAAGTGACAAACAAGACCAACAATTTCTATCCTAGGGTTCGTGAAAACACCTGAGTAGATTAGGTCTTGATTATTAAGGTGGCGAAATGATATAGTGGGTGGGGAAGTGGGGCAAAACTTACAAATGTCTCTACCTGCACTTTTCTCCAATCTACCTCCTTCGGCTCCTCGATTGGGTTCTTGCAAGACAATAAATTGAAGAAGAAAGATAAGTTAGAAAAATATGTAAGTAATGCGGGAAAATGCGAGAAAAACCAAAGAGTGTTGCCTCCTCGGTAACAGCGCCAAAATGATGAATGGGTTTTGGGGAAGAAAAATCAGGGTTTCGAGAACCCGTCGTCATAGTTTGCAAAATGCGTTATCAAATACAATTTTTAACCGAAACTCGAAAAGTGAGCCTCGGATCGAACACGAGGGGGTGAACGTTTGGTTTTGAAAAATCTGCATTTTGCTTTTTATTTGTTTTTGTCGTTTTTATCTTTTGTTATTTTTTTGGTATTTTAATAGGGCAGGAGATCAGGTCGATGAATTCTAGCTAATTTACTTATAAAATAAAAAGAGAGAGACAGAGAGAGAGCGAGAACAACAATCATGTATTTTTGTAATCAAATGTATATTACAACTAGGAAAGCAGGAAAACTATACTACGAAAGCAATAAAGATAGAGATAGATGAGAGAAATCTCCCTCGACTTTTTCTTGGAAGACGACTCACTCTGACGTCGCCTGGAGGAAGGTGGTGAGGAGTGGGATGAACGAGGAAGGAGCTGAAGGATGGAGGGCAGGGCAGGACGGCATCATGGCGAGGATCTACTTCCCGAAGTAGGTGAGAAGATGGCCACGGGATGCTCCACGAATGGGGATGAGGGGAGGGAAAAATATTTGATTCTACTCTAGAGGAGCATCCCATGCTTGGGACAAGCTCTCTCTAGAGCTTTGGAGGTAGTGAGGAGAAGAAAGGAAGAGATGAAGAGGAAGGGGAGGTGTAGGGGTCCTTTTATAGTGAAGGGAAGAGGACGAAACTCATCCACAGGCTATAGTGACATCAAATGTGTGGCTGAAGATTTGTGCCAACCATGTCCCCAAATGTTACTAAAGGGCTACCTGGCACTTGCGCATGCTCGCCTTCTGCATGCACAGCTGCTGTGAGGTTGAAGCGTTAAGTACCGTTCGATCTAAATCTAATGGCTGACGATCGTGTGGAGCTCGCGCTTGAAATTGTGCTAAGCGTGCCCTTAAGGTTTGAACAGGCACGGGCGAGAGGATCATGGCCATTGGATGAGCGATGAAAAACTACGATCGCTCGAGGACAAGCATCGTGGATCACGTGTGTGTGATCGAGTGTGAGTTATTGCGTGATCTAGTACATTACACATCATGCGAATCTGATCTCACCATGTCACTGCACTCTTCGCTACTTGATGATCATCCAATGGATGCAATTCGATTGCGCTCGCGCTCCACAAGATCAGGCGTTGCGGTGGGGTTTGAACGGTGGTCCTTGCATCGCGAGCGAGGGCGCTACGCAACACGCTACCAATGCGGATTGTCGAGAAGATGAAAGTGTGCGCACACTCTCTTGATCATTGGATCTCGATCCAACGGTCGGGATTTCATCACCGCATTCTTTGGACTAGAGCGGTGTGCTGAGGTGATTCTCAACCATTGGATTACATTTAAACAACTAGGATTGCATGATGATACGCTTGCGAGATGGAGCGGTGAGACTTGGATGGGTTTGGGCGGCTATGATGGCACCATTGTTGCCATCCATTTTCTTCGCTTTGTAGGTGGCACCACGAATGTCGGATTGGGTCGATTCTCATGTCGTTGGGCTGCAATCGTCAAGTCGGATCCATCCATGCTATCGGATTTGGCATTTGAAGCTCCGAATTATGTCACCTAGTCCCTCGACCATTGATCTTCCTTGGACTGCATATGGTGCTCCAGGACTTCGATCAAGGTGATCTCAGAGGTGTTGGACTCTGATCGTCATCTTGATCAGATCCATAGGATCAGATCGTCAATCTGAGGCCCAAAAAAAAATCTCCTTCCCTCCTGGCCATGGAAAGGACACAATTAACCTAAAATATACACAAACTACTCTAAATATGCAATATTTATAATATGAAATGCATATTTAATCCTAGGAACATGCATAAATAGGCATTTTAACCTAAATGGATGTGTCTACATCATAGCTGAAAGTGAATTTAAATAAGATTACAAGCAATTAAGAATCGATCCAAATGCATGAATGCTTGTTCGAAATTCCAACAGTATACACAATTCAGCTTCCCATTGCAACTCAAATCCTAGCTCAAAATTGTCTTAAGGTAGGACATAGCAGCTACTAGTGCTGCTGCTGTCAAAATGGCAGCAATTTCTGTCAATTCCAGTAGCTAAGAGCTACTACAACTGTTGTTGATTCAGTAGCCAAGTCAGTGGCAAAATCAAGCTTTGAAATCTGATCAGCTGCTCTACATCATCTACTGAGAAATTCTTTTGAAATTAATAGTTAAGTAAACTGCAAAACCACTTGAATGCTTGAAAATTCTTCCTTCAAATCAATGTTGGATTGATACAAATTAGATCAGTCCCTTTTGATTTATCCATCTATAAATTCAGATTTGTTTAAATCCATTCATCAAAACCATGAATAACATTAAACTCTGAAAATTTGGAAATCTCATTTTTAAGAATAAACATCTCTAGATAAAGATAAAGTATGGTAAATCCATTTCAATCATTCCAAACAATCATAGAGATGCATTAGAATCTATCAAACTTAGATTGAGTCTTGAGAACACCTTTACAAATCCAACTCAACTCTCCAAATGTCAGATCTAAATCCTTGTTAGAACCTCAAATCAGTGCAACTGATTTTCTTTGGCTTTAACTTTCAATCAAGAACCACAATTTAGAAATTGAAATAGAAATTGGGCGTTTAAAACTCACAACACAAATCTAACCAAATGATTGTAAAGTAATCACACTATATCCAATTCAACTCAAATTCACTCGATTTACACAATCAAATCCAAATTGAATGTAACTGCCTTAAAAATCACTTGATCAACCATTAAAACCAAATCAGATAAAATCATCAATTAAGATCAATTTGAAATCATGACAGGGTCAATTATGACCAAGTGGAATGAATGAAATGACCCTCAAATGGATTTGAGCGCATATCCAAATCTAAGAGCTAGAATGCTTCCAGATTTGAATTCAGCCTTAATGGAAGAGTGAAACACGATTTAAAACGTCAAGGGAAGAATATGACAGTGATACTGAGTGGTAAGGGAGCTATATGAATAGTGCGAAGTGGGTGGAAACACCTCTTTGATCTAAATTGATCAATAAGGGTGAGATTGATCCTAAGTTAAACTACTCTTAATCTACACTAATCCATCACTAAATTCTGATCTATGCTAACTAACACTACTTCTAACTATTCTAGAAAACATTCAAACTAGTTAGAAAGCAGGAAATCTATCTACGAAAGTGATAAATCTATCTAACAGACGAAGGTGATGTCCAAGGTCCATCGGTTGGTGGCCGATGGTGATGAAAGGGAGGATACCCTCAGCTAAAGAAGGATGAGTCCACGAACCTAGAGCCGACGACTAGAGGCGATTAGAGGGAGGGGACGTGCTCTGTCTCGCAGGTGAGGAAATGAGGGAAGAGAGCTCAGGGAATAGATTGAAAGGACCACTCAAGGGGAGGGAGCTGGTCATCGCTCACAGGGATCTGAGCAAGTGCTTAAGTAGCCACTCAAGGTGATCTGAGCACTGTGGGTTGTGGTTAGGCTAGATTAGGTCTAACGGTGGGGATGGGAAGGATGATGTGCGAGAAGCATTTGGATAAAATCTAGCTGTAGGATCAAATCTTGGGGAGGTGAGGAATAATAGCATAAAGGCGCAGGAAATTTGGATCAACATTCACCATCAGATGGGTGGCGGAGAGAATCAATGGCTATTGTGCTTTGAGTTCATCGCGTGAATGGTGGACCAGGTGCGTTATAGGTGTGTTGGACATTTTTCCAGAAAGCCCACGATGTATGAAGGGGCAGAACATTTGTAAGGGAATCCATAAGTGATAAGATGTATAACAGCGCAGTCCAAAAGTCTTGCACATAGGTCCCTGGCAACTTTTCAAACAGGTCCTTGAGGTTTTATACAAGAATAAAATGCTGTGCATGAGGACCAAAATGCAATCTAATGAATATGGGGTCCTATTGATGTCCAAATGCCAGGAAATTTTTATTGAAGTTTAATTAAACATTGGAGAACATGATTTCAATCTTGATTTAAACTTTTGAACTCAAACAAGTGTTTAATTTACAATTGGATTATCATTTTGCATTTATTAATAGAATATCTCATTAATTGACCTAATTGTGCATTTTTAACACAAATAGGATGTTTTAGGTCATTTTCCTTAATTCTCACACTTAATGCATTTCTTGTGTTAATTGATGTGTTTAACCTAATTTTTAACTTAACTTAGGTATTTTAGCTATGATGAGCCACATCTCATCATACCGCTATGCTTAGGTTTTGCTAGTCCCTAATAGTAACACCATCATTAGCCATAAATAACTTTAATTAGTCAAAATCAAGAGACAAAAGCTCCTACATAATTACCTGAGAGCCGTAATTCCATGCAAATCCATTTAAGAAGAAAACATTAAAATAGAGTTAATTCTGTAGTTTTAACATCACATCATGAAAGCAGAGTAACCATGGGGTTTTTCCAGGGGTTAATTGAAGGTCAATTGAGCATTAAAGTCCTAAGATTGAGTCCACACAGATAAAGGCAAGGTTTCATGCATTTTGAGAACCGCGACAGCACGCAAAACCCTAATTTCAGACTCGCTTAAATTAAAGAGGTTATAGTCAAAATAAAATTCATCTCAACCTCCTAAAAATCATAGAAAAATATTCTGAGAGGTTTGGTACCCTTGGTTTGACCATCTGAACCTATTTTGAACTTGAATAAAGTCGCAACTGGGATTTTACCCTAATTTGGGCTTCTATGCAAATTGCCTAATCAAACGTGGTCAAAACTCAAATCCAACTTTACTATCAGATTCCTTGGCTCTAAATTACATTTTAAACAAAATTTAGGCTCATTCAAAGTCCATCTTAACCTAGTTTGTAATTTATCCCTTTAAAACTCTATCTCTTACATTTAGCCCCTCAGGTTTCGAGTTATTTGCAAAAAGGCCCCTAACTTCTCTTTATTTTCTTCAAAAGGTCCTTTCCGCCATGATTAGGTCCGAACAGGTATGAACCCAAATTGTGCGAACTCAATCTTGGTTTTCTCTTTGATTTTTTGATTAAATCCCTCCAAATTTGGAGGGATTGATCAGGAAATTAATCTCTTTCCAACGAAGTTGATCTCAGAACCTAACTCACACCATGGACTCCTTACGAGCTTCGAGAATCATGGAATCAAGGATGACTATCTAACAAATGCAATTAGTGAATTCTTCCAAATTGAGCTCACTAATGAGCTCTATATAAGCTCAACGAACTCCCCAGCATCTCCTTAGCTAGGTTTTGAAGGCCAAATCCTTCTTCTCATTCTGACCTGCTCTGACCAACTCCGACGAGCTTCCTTCTCTGTCTTCCTACGACCTCCAAATGGCTAAATTGGGAATGCCACAAACTTCCCCAACTTCGTTCGCTCCTCAACGGTCAACTCAGGAGCTGCCTCGACCCCTTCTTCCTCGCCATTCCCCCTCCAGAGCAACCTTTGTCTCCGGTGTCGGCCAATCATAGACGATGCCAAATTCTCCCCCTTTCATCCAGTAGATTAGGCCAAACTCTCTTTCTCTTTCTTTAGGTTAGAATCACTCCTTCCCCACTTCAAATCAACCGCTGATCGCCACTCTCCCCCTCCATCTTCCCCGACTCCAGCCATGACTCCGACATGGTCGCGCGACCACATTCGACCACCAAACTACCCCACAACACTCCCAAAAGCTCTGCCTTACGCCTCTGACCAAAAGCCCTCTTTATTTCGCCTTTCATGCACTCAACACTTCCACTGAACTCATCCTCCTCCGTTCACCCCCTCCGACTCTGTCAGACCTCCACATGAACGCACTCACCAAACAAACACCACTACTACACTCCTCACACACTGACGATGCTTGTAAGCTCTCTAATTGGAACATTTAGCCCATATTTTAGCTTTTAGGTGTCATCGAACTTCTGCGTTCCTCAACCACCATTCGCTATTGCCCATGCACCATCGACCTCGTTTTCACCTCCAAGTGCTGCGGAACTCACCACGACTTCAGTTGCACCTCCAATTGAAGGAAGATTCTCACAGTAGCTGTAATTGTCGAACGAAGCATCATTGCAGCTCGCGAAGATGCCCCAGTGTTTAGTCCCACATTGTGCGGGGAAGAGCCACCAACAGTAGATATATTGATTTCATCACATTGTCTTGCTGCCTCCAAGATCACGGAGGTAAGGTCCCCATACACGCCCATATGCATGTGCGCTCACACACTCCCGCTCACGCGCCCTCACCTGTTCGTCTAGGCTGAGCTCTATTTACCTGGCTACCCAGGTTCGACATGGTTCTTAGAGGAGAAATTCTGATGAGGGTACGGGTAGGTTTTGTTACCTTGGGATCCGTGCCCTCCTTTCTCAACACTTAGCCTGTGAGACCTTTGTGTCTCTTCTGTGGTGCTTTGCCTTGGTTCTTTGAGGGTTGGTGACTTTAAGTTGTCTGATGATTGTGGCCGATGTCTGACTTGGCCTTGGTTGACATATTGTGGACATATTTGGTGGCATGGAATTGAGGCATTAGTGGTTGAGATCACCGTTAGATTATTTGAGTAATTTGATACTTGGGATATGTGCTTTGATTGAAGGGAATAATTGGTGGTTCAAATCACCATTATTTTGAGTTTCTATTCTTTTTATCCCATGATATCTTGAGATACAATTTGGTTGATATTGAATATATTTTTATTGATTCATTATATATTATTGTGCTCATTGTTTATATCATTGATTAGTGCTATGAATTCCATTTGCTTCCTGCGAATGACCTCGGACTCACATTGTTTTTGAGCTGTATAAATTTAAGTGTTTGTCACATTTTTTTGTCAACTGTACAACAACGCAAATACATTTCTTAAGAGATGACTCAAACATGTTCAACATTTTGGCGCTTGACGTCGTTGAAATGTGTTAAGTTAAATCCGTCGTTATAGCATGTGTTTGCGACATTAATTTTAAATGAAGATATGGATTAGGCGAGTCCAAGTGTCGAACATGAGGAGGCATGAAATCGGATTAGTTTGTCGCCTTAGGGTGTCACAACAAAGTTTGTTTTGTTTGCTTGCAAGAAAACAAGAGAGAGAGTAGGGTTAGAGACTTGAGATTATAGCATGGTGATTACTTGTACTTGCATGAAACATGATATGATGAAACAAATGGAAATATATTGCATAAGTAAAGTTGCATCACAAGTACAATGCTAGAGGAAAACTTTAAAACACATAAACATTAAACTAGGGTAAAGATTTGTGAAATGGAGAGGTGAGGCAGTCACGGCAGTGGATGGGCTTCCGTCGATGGCTCTGCAACTCTGGGAGAGTGTGAAGGGTGTGCTAAGTAGAGCTAAGGAGAAGCTAGGAAGGGATGATCATAAATGGAGTGGGTGTGGGGGTTTTTCTAGAGAAGGAAGGGTTTCTAAATTAGGTAGGGGTTTTAGCGACGTCCAGGACATCGCTAAACCCATTCCAAAAGTGTCGGTGAAGGCCTCCTCCTGCCCGTCCATCACGTGCGTGCATGCTTCTTCCCTCGCGCAATCCGTGTGCGCTGGCTCAAGCCGTTCGATCCACAATCGACGGTCTAGATCGCACGTGAATGCGTGCTCAGATCGCACCTCAAGTCCGTGTGTGATCGGGCATTGACGCGGTGTTAGTGCACACATGGAAGCATCTGTGCTAGAGGGGGGCCCTGCATAGCACTATCTGGACCGCTCGATGGCAATCGGGCGTCCAATTTGGACATGTTCTTGATCTCCACGGATTAGGTGCAGTAAGAATCTCGAACCCATGCCTTCTACTCTTGAAGTGGAGGCATGACCATCATGCTATACTCAGGAAAAGGTCGCGTTTCTTGCAGTCCCTTAACCGTCCAATTGAAGATCGGACGGTCATGATCTTCCTACGCGTGATGAAGAGGAGCGAGCACGTAATGGAGGTTGGTGTGGGCACCACGTGGCACAACGAGGGTCATTGATCATCAGATCAATGGTCAGGACTTCTTGGACTTGTTGTGAGAGCTACGGTGGTCGGATTGAGGTGATTTTGAGTCTACTGGACTCCATTCATTGATTCGGATCTATCCATATGGTCTGATTGCTCATCTGAGACCTGTTTCAATGTGCACTTGCACACATGGTCGTTAAACATTAATTACAAGCAATCTTAGCACAATATGCATGTATTGCTCCCAAGCCCATTATGATATGTCATTAATGCACATGTGCCCTCAAAATTGATTCTAATTGATATAATTAACACTAACAATTGTAGAGTCATCATTAAGGTGGGTTGTTACCCATGACAACTTGCCAGCCATACTTGGCGGTGAAGTGTGGCTTGTTTTGTTTTCTTCTTTTTCTATTTTTCTTTATTTTTATTTTTATTTTTATTTTTTTTCTTGAGTAGGTGGCTTTCCTGATCTAAGATTTACCTAAAGGTAGTAGTAAAAGAGAATGGTCCTTTGGCTGGGTTCTAGACAATCGGCCAATGGACTGTTACCCAAGACAACTTGCTAACCATACCACCCTAGAAGGTTCATTAGCTACCCAATTTCTGTTAGAATCGCTGAGGAGTGAGTCAGTGCAAAATGTGTGTAGATGCTTAGACTAAAAGTCCCCCCGAATCAAAGGGCGGGTTGATAAGTCGTATACTTATCACCCTACCTTATTGATCAGATTAATATACATTAAGGTGGCAAGGACTCAAGGTCAAATCCATATTCTAGTGGACACCTGGGCTAGTTAAGCTTGATGACCTGAAGAGTCTAAGTGTTCAGGTCCTTAACATATTATTTCCTATAGTTGACAAGCTTCTAATGCCTAAGTTTTCTTTTCCCAATTCTCTTTATTTTTTTATCACACTATAATTCAAAAATTCAAGCTGATGGTATGAACGCAGAGAATACGAATTTACCACCTCCCCATGCTTAAGTTGGACAATGTCCTCTTTGGAAGATAAATGTATGCAAGGGAGTAAAGAAAGAAATCACCTGAGTTTAGCTATGTGTCCGGTCATCATGAATCTTCTCGGTTGCCTCCCAGGAAGCGTTGAGTTTATTGCCTCCAGCTGGGTGCAGCTCCGGTTTAACCCTCAATGAGGGTTACAACTTCCTTTGGGGGAACCTGGGCAAGAAAGTATTTTAATCGTTGGACATTTACCGTGAAGGTTTTCCTAGTCTTAGGATCAACAATTTCTACTGCCCCATTTGAGAATGGTCAGACCACTTTGTAAGGTCTCATCCACTTATTTCTTAATTTCCCTGGGAAGAGTTTGAGTCGCGCATCAAAGAGATAGACTTGTTGATTTGGCTTGAAGGTTTTCCTAGTGATATGCCAATCATGGACGGCTTTCATCTTCTCCTTGTAAAGTCAACTATTCTCATAAGCGTCTTGACGAATTTCTTCAAGCTCAGAGAGTTGGAGCTTTCTTTGAGCTCCGGCCAAATGGGAATTCATATTGCATTATTTGACAACCTAGTATGCCCAGTGTTCTAACTCAACTAGAAGGTGGCAAGCTTTGCCAAAGACCAATCGGTATGGTGACATGCCAATCGGGGTCTTAAAAGTGGTCCTATATGGCCATAGGGCATCATCCAATCGTGTGTACCAATCCTTCCGATCAGGTTTCACAGCCTTTTGCAAAATATTCTTGATTTGTCTATTTGAGACCTCAGTTTTCCCATTCGTTTGTAGGTGATACTGACAGAAACCCATTTTCGTGCATTTGAAAGTCGTCGGAAATCATAGTATAGTCGTACAAAAACGTTTGTCAAAAATTGATTTCTAAAGATAATGAGACTTGAGTCCCGGTCGTTCGTCTCTGGGAGGCATTGCTTTTACTTTTGAAATTGATCTTTTTGCCGCTCTACTTTGTTTAGAATCGCATGCCGGTTCATGATTATTACGTATTTACGTACGACATACTTAGTTGCAAGAATATTAAGAGTTAGAAACAGGCAACATTAATCACGCAAAAGATAATAGCAATCATTAAGCTCATGGTGATTTCAAACAGATATATATATATAAATGTGTTTTCATTCATTCATTTGGGAGTTGTTGCACAAGGAATCTAGAGGAAAGCTTGTACATAGATGCTTGAAAATTAAATCTAGCTACCAGAAAATGATCGCATACAAGAATCAATGGGGGGATTTCACATGCATCATTGGGGGAGAAGTAAGACTACGCTACTAAGCAGTAAATAAATGTAGTAAATATACGAAGAGCATAATCTAAATCTAGCAGAATGGAAGGGCATTCAGGGGTGGTCCCCGATAGCCTTTGAATGGTTGAGAGGAGGGGGCGGCCAATGGAACTTAGGCCGGCCATTTGAGAGAGGTTGGGGAGCTGATCCAGCTTCCTGGCGTGGAGATGGTGGCCTCCATGGTGGTGCTCAACTCGTGGAGGTGGAGTGGAGATGGAAGTGGCTATTCTAAGTGGAATGGATGCCAAGGAAGTGAATGGGTGCAAATGGCCACCCAAGGGGTCTTTTTATAGACCTAAGGGAAGCTCTCTAGAGAATTATGGAATTCTCTAGAGAGGCCTATGGTGGGAGCTAGTGGGAGAGTGAGAGAGAGAGGGTGGATGGTGGTTTTTAGATCCACCAAATGTGGATCTAAAAATTGAATGTCTCTTGGTTGCTATTTTTGGCAACCAAGGCAACCACACATGGTAGAGAGTTCTAGAGAACTCTAGGCTAGATATTTTCATGTGGATGGTGTGTGTGGGTCAAAACTTAGGTGGCTAGGTTGATTAGGTTGGGTTCTAGTGGGTTTAGGTCAAGCTAGGTCTCAAATTAGGGTTATAAACCCTAATTCACTAAGGTAAAGTGCAATTAAACTTAATACAAGTTTAATTGGGTGTGTGGAAACTTAATTGAGAGTAAAATAACTCAATTAAGTCAAGTCTAGGTCAATTGGACTCTCACTGAGTCCAATTGGACAGTGTGTGCTGAGATCAGGGCTCAAGTCCAATTGAATAGGCTGATGGAATTGACTAAGATCCAAGTCAATTAGGTTTAGTGAGGACCTAATTAGGTCCTTATGGAGGTCTAGAGGTGGTGTACTAGGGTTAGGGCATCTTAATTTAGGTTCCTATGGGGTTGGAATTGGGTTTAGGGACCTAGAGATCCAAGATCAAGGCTTAAATCTCAAAACAGGAATTGGAGAGTAGAATCAGACGTCTAATAATAGAATCATACATCTTATACTCAAAAATCAGAAGCCCAGAATTGTTGTCTGGACGTCCAATCAGAGTCAGGAAGGATTTCGGGTTCAGTTTTGGGTATTCTGCAGAAATTAGACATCTGACAAAGTGTCTGGACATCCAATAACACTGCAGAAGTAGGTTTGAAGTGTGTGGGAGTTGTCTAAGAGTCCTAGACGTCTTAAAACTTATCTGGATGTCCATAGAATGGTTGGAACTGGGGTTTTAGGGCTTCCTAGGGTGTTGTGACCTAATCTAAGGGTGGCTAAGGCTTGGGGAAGTCTCTAGGCTATCCTAGGGCTAGGATGGACCTAAGCTCTTCACATTTTATTGCATTATTATTACTTAATAGAATAGCAAACCTTTAACTCCCTTACATCATTATTCCTACATCTAAGCTAAGCCTTTTGCTCCAACTCTGTTGCAACTCCTGTTATTCTTGATCCAGCTTCAGATCCAGCTCCTGATTAGCTTATTCCCTGCAATCGACATAATGCACTTAATTAGCACATTATTGTTGTTGCTAGAGCACCACGATCATTTGTTTTGATGATAACAAAACACGTGTTATTTAACATTTGCAATTTGAGTCCTAGATTTCAGGTCAATTGCAAATGTGGACGTGTTTAGACGGAACTCGAGCTCGCATCCAGGACGGATTGGAGGAGCTTGACGGAAAACAGAGGAGGTTCGCGTGGAGCGATAGATTGAAGATAGAAGACAAGAAGAATTGGATAGATTCTTTTTAATCCTTTCTTGTATCTCTTGTCTTTATTTTCTTGCTCTTATTTTCCTTAGAATATTATGTTAAAGAGCCTCAAAGTACCCTAACAGTAGTCCTAGGAACACCGGCACAACCCTAGGATACTTAGGTTTTCTGTAGAATACTTAGAAAACCAATATAGGGTTCAAACAACACTTCCAGACATCTAATTCCCAAATCAGACGTCTGATAAAGTATTTTAAGACGTCTGACTGTTGTCTCAGACGTCTGATAACTGTTAGGCTGGAGTTAGTATTCTGTCTGATGAAATCAGACGTCCAGACCTTAGTACAGACGTCTTAGGAGACGTCTGATGGATTTGCCAGACGTCCAATTAGTAGACCGTTGGCTGGCTTAGAAAACACTCAAGAATATGACCGTTAGAGCCTTATCAGACGTCCATAGGACTTACCAGACGTCTGATAATTGACCATTTTTCTCGGCTGACCCAAAATCTCTTCTCAGAGATTTTCTAGCCGTTGCAACGTTTGGAAATCAATTCCCACAGTAAAAGTAGGTTTCCAGACGTCCAGACATAGTGCCAGACGTCCTGCATGTCGTCTGATGGATTTGCACAAAAACCTGTTTAGATCTGATTCAAGTCAGGAGGAAACCCACATAGAATCAGATGTCTGACCTTGAGATCAGACGTCTTAAAGTGGCCTTACAGACATCTGATGCCAGAGTTAGACGTCTGATTACCCTGTCAAATGTAATCATTGTCCTGATTTCGACCTGATTCTCTTGGGCTTTGTTCCCAATGGCTATAGAACCTTTCCTAAGCCTTCCAAAGCCTTCCTAAGGCCTCTATAAATAGAGGGGAGCCTTTACACACCAAGACACACCAAGAGAAACACAAGACACACACTTGGATACACTTAAGCAACATAGTTCCACTCTCTTGTGTCCTAGATAGCTCTTGCTCTCTAAGCTCAAGCTCCATTCTCTTGAGAGCATCAAGCTTCGCGCACCCGCTCTCCCGCCGTTGTCTACGAGAGCGACATTGCGCCGTTGCGTGGCTCACGCACCCACGTCACCCTCGACGCACTCCTTGCAAAGGGGAGTTTCCTTATTCCTATAGAAGCTAGGTTCATAATTACTTTGTTGGCTCTATAGGACTTGTTTATTTTATCTTTGTTATTTGGTTGGGTATTCGCTTTGTGAATTCCCGTCTCCTTCGTGGGACAAAATCCTTCTCATGGAGAGAAGGGGTTGAGGAACGCTACCCTCGTACTTGTAGCGTGGTTGTACTGAGGTTGAATCACCCTCATTTTAAAGTGATTCGTTTAGTGGATTTGATCAACTAGGTTGATTGGAAAATCCTAACTCGAGAGGGTTAGGTGGTGGTTTTCACCCGGTTTGGGTTTCCACCTATAAATACTTTGTGTACTTTGTGTGATTGACTATTTGTGAGATTGCTTTATATTTCGATTACGCATTTATTACGTCACCCCTCTGAGTAGGGAAACTTTCAATTATAACATTATTTTATGCATAGCTAAAGGAAAGCAGTAAAGATGCAGATAATATGTATGCATGCATGAATAACCCTTACTTATGCTAAGTCCTAGCCTAATTTAGGTCAATTAAGTCCTATGATTGCTACGCAATCATACCCCCATGCCTAAATCTTGCTTGTCCCTAGCAAATGCAAGACTAAATTATTTACAGCAAGGGTCCCTAAGGGAATGGTTATTTTGTCAAGTGTTTGCATAGAGATTTTTCTCCTTTTTGTTTTCATCCTATGCTCTAGAAATCCAGACAATCGTGAAGGCCCAGCTCTGTAGCTTTTGCAACGGATTTTAGTGAAAACTAATACACCTCTAAAGCCTGTACTTGACCCCTAATAAAAATTCTAGCAGGATAGGCAGATTTCTTCCCTCGGGGTATTCAAGATATTCTATGAATTTCACCTCAGCTTTGGGCTTAGGTAGAGAATCTTTGAGGGAAAGGATTATATATTTGGTGGCTCATTCTCACTTGGTGCTACATAGAGACTAGTACTACAGAATCTTGATTCCAGAATTACTAAGTAACTTAACTTAGAGAAAGACGAGAAAAACTATGCTCTCTTTGATTCCTTTGTATTCATTCTCTCTTGCTCTTTTTCTTTCTTTTTCTTAGAGCTCACAACCTCACCAGATTCACACGTATGTTCTGTATTTAGTGGTCTTACTAGGCATTAACACTTTAATTGAGTTCTCATAACCCTAGCACTAAGTCGGAATTCCTCAGCCATTATTCAGGCAGTCAGAAACACAAGAAAAATAGGTTAAGGCCATATTTGGTGGAGCTCAATTTTATTTGGTGGTATTGCCTCGATGAAATAAACACTAAATATTAATTCTTTTCTTTGCTTTTTCTTCTTTTTCTCTTTTTTTTTCAGTTTGTTTTTCTTTTCAGTTTTTCTTTCTTTTCATCATTCTTTTTCTTTTTCTTTTTCTTTTTCTCATTTTTTTTTAAATTTTTTTTTCAGCATAACACAGCTGGCATACATCCATGAACTTTATTAAGGAGGCATTATTGGGGATTGGTGGTACTCAAGAGACATTGGGTGGCTTATTTGGTGGAAGTGCCTAGTCATGGCACCGGGAGAGATGGATAGGGCGGTGTATTTCTGACCTTGACATCAATACCCTCCTTCAGCTAAGGATTCCGTAAAGAATGGTTGTAACCATCCACCTTAGCCCTAGTTTTATGAAAACTCGCTCTCCGCGTATTTGCCTTATTCGGTGACTCTCACAATTTCGCACAAAAATGTATACGTAGGAACCGAGAGCGAAAACTATGTCTAATCTCAGAGTATCATTACCTAATTATCTAGGATTCCAGATTCCTTGCACTAATCTTAGAGCACCAATACACTCTACTCTCTCACACTATTTGGTGGATTTTTGGAAGAAAATCAGCCTGACTCCCAAAACACTGTCTAGGGGTTCAGGAGAAGAAGCACTGCTTCTTCTCGATAGACTGAAGACGTTTATCAGCCTTCACCGTGAATCCATTGCAAATTCTACGTGTGTGTGAAAAGTTGTACTGGATTCCAGATTGCAAGAATCAACTAAAGGATAAAATCCCTAATGCATTCTCTTAATAAAATAATCTTATTCATGAATGCAATATCTATATATGCTATAAACATGTAACCTCATATAATTTATACTTCGTGAAATCCCCGTATCGTGTTACAATCAGCTTGACCCTAAATTTAGAACAAAAGGTGGGCAGGTGAGTCGGAATTGGTTGTTGCGAACGATTTCTAGCTCCAATGAGAGCACTGGAGGTGGAGTCAGTTGTTCTTTTATTTAAGGTCCTAAAGTATGTTTTGCATGCAGCTCCAAGGTTTTCCTAAGTGTTGGCATAAAATTTTTTCAGTTTTTTCTGTATCTACCCCCCCATGCCTTAGTTCTTGCATGTCCTCATGCATGAATGTAAAAGAAAATAAATGCTGCAGGGAGAGAATGGGTAGAAATCACCTGTAATTGCTCCTGAAATTATATTCAACACCGGCCAACCTGTTAATATGCAATATAAAAGGGAAATATGCTAAAACAAAAATATGCTATGTATAAAAATGGTTATATATAAATGATGGTGGAATGTGGGGTGAATGGTATCTATATGTGCTGAGTTTAACGCCTCTAGCTGGGTGAGCACTCAATCATATGTATCATTTCTAGCATAGGAGCCGGCTAAGATTAAGAGAAAGATATGCTCGTATGCTCCCAGAATCAGTGGTTCGGAGATGTGAACCAACTGATTGTGCACCCCTACTCCAAAAAGTCTAGCTATAAGAAAGTGTGTAGTGGTAGTGGAAAATAGAGGATAATCAGAGGTGGGATCATGATGTTGATTCAGCTGATTTA
This sequence comes from Thalassia testudinum, assembly GCA_037157565.1. Taxonomy (NCBI): domain Eukaryota; kingdom Viridiplantae; phylum Streptophyta; class Magnoliopsida; order Alismatales; family Hydrocharitaceae; genus Thalassia; species Thalassia testudinum. The sequence continues at coordinate 22,720,565 of JAZHRO010000026.1, read as the reverse complement.
TCATGTCCCACAATTCAGCAGGAAGTTGCTGAGGGAGTAGATCAAAATGTACCTCAGAACTAGAATCTGAGTCATAGGGATCCTCATAATGATAATTGACATAAAAGATCATTCCCTTTCCAGGCTCTGGGTCATACGGGGGTATTTGTGAAAGTAGAAAATCTGTGGGGAGGTCACTGAAATCCTCATCAGAAATTACTTCGTCCTCATCAGTACCCATCTCTGATTCATCAGAGGCTGTCTCCTCAGGCTCAAAATCGAGCCATCTACTAGGATGATAGGTGCATCCCTAGCTCCTTCTACTAAAAGCTTCACCCTCATATGCATTGGGTTCCTCAGTAATTCCTACCTCAGGTAGCATAGTTATTTCTTCAGTTAAGTCATCCAGAGCTACTTCTGGTTTTCGGATGTCAGGATCAGGGATAGAAAGTGTCATCTCAGAATTTCTAACATACGAATTAGGGATGTTGGTGAAAGAAGAAGAGTGCAGATCAGAAGATGTTGGCTCTAGCACAAGTTCACCTACAATGGGAAGTGGCCTAGATTGATCAGTAGTGTCGCATGTAATGCTTGCCTCAAGATCCATATCCTTAATTGGATCTACTTCCCTTGTCTCGATTGGGTTATCTAACCCAAGAGGTGTCTCCCAGGATTCAGGATAATCTAATTGCGGCTCAGTCCTGGAGATATCAGTCCTTTCCTCCTCAATTTTAGATGAACCCATTCGGCATACTTCCTGCTCCTGTCTCATATCCACAATAGATTCTTTTTCCCCTGAGTGATCTTCGGGCATCTGCTCTCGAGAATCTTCTGTGTGTTCTTCCGGCGTAGTTGTTTCAGATTCTTCAAGGTCTTCAATGCTATTTTCCACTTGATATCTCAAAAGCAATAGTTCTTGAGTTTCCTGATTTTGTCCCATTCACCTTGTTATCTCTGCTATTTCCTGAAGGAGCTCCATCACAGCTTGTCGATGTGGAATCCGACTTTGTCTTTGGTTCGGCTTAATGATAGCCTGGATTTTGCGTAGATAGGATGCGGCCTTTTCCTTAGCACTTGCTATAGTTCTCTGTATTCTATAATGTGGCTGCATATGTATTGGTAGCTCTTCAGGGGTTCCAGGGGGTGAATCAGGTCTACCCATGTTCCATGGGTGAGAAGTAGGAGTATGAAATCCATATCTTGGGTTATAAGATGCGATCCTTTGAGGGACTGACTGGTATGGGTCATAATATCCAGGGTTAGGATATGGGTTAACCATTTCAGTAACCTGAGGAGAAGGATCAGGCAAAGCGAAAAGTCGTCTTCGCCACCTTGGGTTCTGATCCCAAGGTTGAGCTGATTCAGTGACTCGAGCTCTCAGATAAGCTCATGGGTCTAGCTCTTCTAGATCCTGATGAGGTCCAGATCCAATGTTAGCCATCGCGGCTCAGCAGATAGAAGAAGTGACTCGCCTCCTTAGGAGCGGCTCCCAAGGTCCAACCAAGTGAGGTCGAAGTGACCTCCTTCCGTGCATACACCGCCCAACCCCTGGGTTGGTGTAGCCATGCAGGACAAGGCTAAGGCCCTGTTAATCAAATGGTCCTTATAGATCAGGTGACCAAATTTTTCGTTGGGGATTTGAATTCTTGAAGATAAGTTCGTCGTACAACCGACTGAAAGTGAATCCCACCTCTCAAGCTAACCCAGCCAGTCTGGTTACGAGGGGACTAAGGGGAAGGTTCTTCCTTTGGCTTACACCTCCAGTTCTGTTGACCCCCAGCTGTGGTCGTTTGACACTACCCCGCAGACTTAGTCACCAGGTTTGGCAAGAGAGATTAAACTCATCCAGTAGTACGACAACGAACTCGGGTTGATTTCGTATTTTAAAATTAGTTTTTAACCCTTTTTCTTCAGTGGGGTTTGTGGTGAGTGGCCCACAGGGTGACCAAGCTCACTGGCTAACTAGACTTGATTAAGTCTAGGTTAGCCAAAAGTGTGGTCTCTATTTGTGACCCTAATGGTTCAACCTAAGTTGCATGCACTTCTAGATTTTTTTCTATTTCAACAGACCACAGAAATAATGTTGATTCTCTAATAATAATTGGAATCCAATTAATTTGAAATTTTGCGAGTAGATTCCTTTTTCAATTAGATTTTCAGAGAATATTTTTTTGGAATTTTTTACAGTTTCAACCGAATTTTTAGGGAATTTTAAATATCAAAAGGTCAGATTTGGAACTTTGACCCCTGGATGGTTTTTCGCTTTGAAACAGTATCAAATGATCTTCAAAAATTTGGGAAAAATATGGAAAATAAATCTAATTAGATCAGCTTTCAAACTACACCATTTTTAGTCAAAACAGATTCGCATATTGCTCGGAATCGCTTTTGGAAATTTGAAAATTTTTGAATCTGGGTCAATCTGACCCCCGTGCACTTCACGAATTTTTAAAAATTTTATACTCAGAGTTTTCTAAAGTAACGGTGGCATTTGAAAGATGGTTTGAAAATGAAAGTTCAGCCCGAATTTTCGAATTTTTCGCTAACGATTTTTTCGGCAATCGAATTTTTAAGTGAGATTTGAAATCTGGCCGAAAATCAGAAGGTGGTGGAAAAGCTTTTAAAGAGGTTTGAACTTGAAATTCAAGCCTTCCACCAAAAAATGCTTTTTTTTTCTTTTTAATCTTTTGCACTCTTTTTTTTTTCAAAAAGAATTTTTTCAAAAGATTCAACGAAAATATCTCTTTTTTTTTTCTTTTTTAACCTAGATTCAAAAGGAACCTACTGTAGATTTTTTTTCGAAATTTTTCTCCATTTTTTTTATATATTTTTTTTTACGAAAATGAGAAAAATCTCCCTTTTTTTTTCAAAAGAAATTGCAGGAAGTAGATCTAGTCCTAGGGTTCAGAAAATAAACCTAATATAAGAGAATGTGATGTGCACCTGATTTCTTTTCCACGCTCGTTGTGTGCGTAGATCCTGTTCTTTTTCGTTTTTCCTACACATCAAAAAAAAAAACAAAGCAGAGAGAGATTTTTCAGTGATAGTTTCAAGATCGAAATCATAGAAAATGATGCTGCCTCCCCGGCAACGGTGCCATTTGACAGAAACCCATTTTCGCGCATTTGAAAGTCGTCAGAAATCGTATTATAGTCATGCAAAAATGTTCGTCAAAAATTGATTTCTAAAGATAACGAGACTTGAGTCCCGGTCGTTCGTCTCTGGGAGGCGTTGCTTTTACTTTTGAAATTGATCTTTTTGCCGCTCTACTTTGTTTAGAATCTGAAAGAGAGATAACCGAGTTTTATTGTTATAGCGTTGTAGTATAGCCAGTTATTGCCATCATTTCAAATATATAATTTTTTACTCGGAAAATAAAAGAGTTCCCGAGGTCGAACTCAGGGAGCAAGTTGTATTCTAGGGGTACAAGTTTCTTTTACAAAAATAAAGAAAGAGAGAGAAAGAATTTGTTGTCTTTTCTTCTTTTCTCTTTGCTCTTCCTCATCTCAGATCTTCTGTTATCTTCTTCTTCTTTATCTGCAGTGGTGATGTTCTTCTTCTTCTTTCAGTTGTTCCTGCTCTTCCTTTTTCTTCTGCAGAGCGGTCCTGTTCTTCTTCTTTTCCTTTCTTTCTTCTTTTCCTTTCTTCAGATCTTCTTCTCGTGCTCTTCTTCTTTCAGTTCTTCCCTTGTTCTTTTGTGTTCTCCTCTGCCTCGCCTTCTTCTGTTGTTCTTCAGATCTCCTTCTTTCTTCTTTTCCCTTCAGGACGTCGTCTGATTTTCCAATCAGACGACTTAAACCGCTTGTTGCTACAGTGTCTCCCTCAGCTTCCTTCTTCTTCCGCGGTCCTTCTTCTTCACCTGTGCCTGCACACTTCAGAGGACAAAACCTACACTACCCTCCCCCCCGCTTCTCTCTCTCTCACAGAAGCCACTCTTGGGAAAGCTCTCCCAGAGCTGCCGGGTAGTCGGGTACGGGTCGCGCCCGGGTCCAGGCCCACCGGCGTGCGTGGTGGGCGAGGAGTGCAGGTCAGTCTAAGTCGGGTCGGGTCAGGTCCGCGGGGCGTGAGCGCGGACGAGACCGGGTAACCGGGAGGGTGAAGGGGACCTCACCCCGTGTGCTGAGGCAGTAAGGCTTATTCACAAAAACAATTTAAACGGTGAAAGAGTTGTGAGGCTTACCGATGTGGGACTAAATGGAGGCCTCTCCTCGCGCGCGCCTGCTGGAAGACCGCGGCCTTGCTTCTGCAGCTGCAGCTCGATTTGCGTCGGTTGCTGGCTGGTTGCCTTCGCAGGAGTCTCCGTAATCCGCAGCAGCTGGAGACCTGGAGTCCTCAAGCCTGGAGCGTGGGAGAAGCTGCTTCAATGTGGCGTTAATGGCGGTCGAGCCTCAGAACCTGTCGGACACGAATATGGCCTCTCGGCCTGATCAAACTACTGGGGAACCTTCGCCGTGGCACGGCGAAGGTGTGGAGCTGTGCGGCAAGCCGCAAGGTGGTGTCTGGCGGCAGCCCTAGGTTGGACTGCAACCGGAGAAATGGGTTTGTTTGGGGGAGCATTACGGAGGTGTGGAGTGGCAGTGGAGGGGTGGGGGGTGCTCAGTGTGATGAGGCGGAAGTTCGGTGAGGGTCGGCGAGGCGTGTGAGTTGCTGGGGTGATGGGAGGGCTCGCCGGAGGATGGCCGGAGGCGGAGAAGGTGACGGTGGACAGGAGCGGTCGAGGGTTTAATCAAATAAAAGACAGTGAGGAAAAGAAAGAGGGGGAGATGGGGAGGAGTTCTGACCTAGCTACGGAGACGAAAGGGGCCGGAGCAGGGCGACAGTCGTATCGACTGTCGCCGGAGAAGAAGATGCCCGGGGGAAGGGGCGGCGGCGAGCAGAGGGCTAGAGAGGCGCCAGCTGGGTACGGCGTGGCGCGGGAAGAGCAGGGGAGGAAGTCTCTGCTGCTGGTATTGCGGCAGAGCGAAGAGGAGGAGGAGGAGGAACCGCCAGAGCTGGTGGGCGTCTGCCGGAGTGAGAGGAGAGGAAAGTTGGGGATTTTCTCCGTCAGATCCGAGCTGCCCGGTTGGTGGAGCAACGGGGGGTATTTATAGGGATCAAGACAGGGAGGAAGGCGGAGGGAGACGACGTGTCTCCCTTGCCGAAGGATGGCCGGAAACAAAAACCCATACTGTCCGTGCGTTCGCACGGCCGGTATGGTGGGCTACAGCGACCAGGGGGTGTCCCTGCGACGGCTGACGATGCAGGGCACCCCCGGTTTACTTGCCAGGCTTCCTTCCTCACCCTGCGTGGCGCCATGCTCCGCGCAAGGTCGCCGGAGCATGGTGCTGGCAGGTTTTGCAGGGGGGACCTGAATGCGAAGAACGAAGGAGAGTTAGGGGCCAAAATGCAATGGTTCAAAAGTTGAGGGCCAAAAAGTAAATATATGAGGACCAAAGTGTGAAGTCGGTCAAGGAGGTTTCTTCTCAGGCCCAAGTTTTTATACATGATTAATTAGGACCTAAGGATTCTGATGGTGAATTTCATTTCTATATTAAACCTTGTTTGACCGGTCAATTTATGTAAAAACCCAAATTAAGTTATTAATTGGGCATGGTTCTCAATGTCGGTCAAAATGGGTTCTGAAGGCCAAATTGAAGGTTCTAAACCCTAGAGATTATTTTTCTGTGAATTTTAGAGGGTTTATTCTATTTTTACTTTGCCTCGAACCTCGTGAATTGAAATGGGTTGTTTTAGGGTTACAGATTATCATTTAGTTTCTTGGAAGTGCTGTAGCCCTTGCTAGATCATCTCATCCCACTTTTATTCTTATTAAGCTGCTTTGACCTATGTTTGGGCCCTGAATTAACCTGTATGCAGATTATACTGGTAAAATTGCATTTTTACCCCTTATGACTTGTTTTCTTCTCAAACTCAGAATTCTCTGAGTTAAGCCTTTCCTTGAGATATGTAGGAGCTTTTATCCTTTGTATTAGGTCAAAATGAGCTAGTTATGGCTCATGATGAGGTTCTCATCATACCCCCATGCCTAGCTTTTGCTAGTCCCTTAGCAAAAACTTAAGGTTTCAACCCTTGTTCTAGACCATGAAGTTTTTAATAGTTTTAGATAAGTGCCTTTTTTATTTGAGCATAGATTAGGTTAGAATGCTGACCATAGGCCTAAAAGGCACTCTAGTACCAATCAAGATCCAAATCTGTCTAGCCTTAGCCTCAGTCTTTTAGCAAAGGTTTTTAAGGCCCACAAGAACTAACCTAAGGTTTATTGGACTTCGTGGTTAAAGCACCCGTGCTTGAAATGATTTTAGCCCTAGCTCAGTTCGCAGTGCGTTTTGTAAGAGAGAGATAGAAAGTTTTTCTGTTTGGAGAGTTTTCTCTCTCTTTTTCTTTTTAGTTCTAGCCTAGGATTGGCTTTTCAACACGGTCTGTATCAGATTCCTTGCTCCCATCATCAATCCTCAAGGGTTCCTGGCGATCGATGCTTCGAGATAGCACCGCCCATGGCAACCCCCGGAACCCTGGCTATTGAGATTTCGAGATAATCCCATCCATGGTGTTCCGTGGCCGAATCCAGACCCTGGCAATTGACACTTCGAGATAATGCCATCCATGGAATCTGAACCAGCAGAGTGCTTACATGCCCCCAGTAGGATATGTAAATATCCTAAGAGACAAGCACCGAGGAGATGATATTTTGTTACGCATCTTCGAGGGGATTTCCCGCCTCTCCGCGCTGAGAACTCGTCCAAATCAACTTGTGTTGATCGGCCGCTCCTATTCTAGGTGTTCTTTTCAGAATTTTGCGACGCTTCTGCGTGATTCTGATTTTTACGCTTACTGAACCAGGCTGTGTGTGAGGTTAGGGTGCTTAGGTTACTGAGTCCCGTAAACCAAAAATTAGTTAACGAGGCCGAATACTCCCTAAGCCTTAGACCTAATACTTCAGCTTTTCATTTTCCTCAACCTCTTGAGGAGTGTCCAGATCTTAATGGGTACTAAGAGTCTATTCAAGAATGCCTAAGGTTTGCATTCTTTACTAATCTCTTTGTGCACTTTTCTTGAATGAGGTCTAGAACTTAGGTTAATTCCTTAGTTCCTTACTAATGAATATCACTTTTTCTCATAATTTTGTGCTCCTTTTTCATTTTGTTTCTTTTCTCCTTCACAAAATTTCCTTCTCCTCTTTTCCTCTTATTCTTTTTCGAAAATTTTTTAATTTTTATGGTGTTTTTTTTTTTTTTGGCATATGTGAATTTTTTTGTTTGAAACCTTTTCTTACAAGTTTTGCACTTTCATACCCCCCCATGCCTAAGATTTGCAATGTCCTCATTGTAACCTAGGGGGTCTTAGTTCATTCCTTAAGACAGAAATTTGGATGAGTGGATGGGTCAGGTTGAATTTTTGCGGACGATTTCAAATCCTAGATGCGAGCATCTGAGTTGGAGTCGGCTGTCTTAAAGTGTGAGCTTCAAGTGCAAAAAGGTGTCAGAACAAGTTTCAGGTTTTCAAAGAGAATGACGGGCTGCCTCCCGTTAAGCGCTGAGTTTGATGCCTTCAGCCAAGCGGGAAATGCGATGGAGAGGGGATGGTCAAATCAGCGGAGTTTTGTAAGACAAGCACCTTGATTAAGAGCCTGGTTGGTCCAACCAGGTTCTTGTTCAGATCAACAGGCTGATGATGCAGCCCAAACCCAATCAATCTGGTGGGTTGATAGATGTGGATAAAAAGGTGTGGAACCCACCATAAACTATGAAGCTCAGATGGATGTGGAAGTGTAAACGCAGGGTTTGGCTGAGTCGAATCAGCCTGGTCAGAGTAGGGACCCGTAGAATAATCAATGAATGACGCGGAAACCCTACGGGGGTGATCAGAGAATGATAGAGCATGGTATGTAGTCTGATCAATGTTCGAAACCCGATGTGGAAATGCAATCGGCTCGGTGAGAGGTGAATCTGAATAGAAATTGAGTCCGGTTGCGGGTCGGGGTTTGGGAGAGGTTTTGATCCGTTCTATGTGTGCGGAAGAGGTGGCCATTGTGTACGAGGGCTCTTCTAGAAACAGATGATAGGTGGTTTTCTGTAGAGAGTCCTCTGGGTAACTATCAAATGCTGGAAGAGTGTCTGTAGGATGAAAGGAATCAGATTCGAGAAAAAATTTGGATTCTTGGTTGTAATCACTCTTGGCATTTTCTGTTTTTGGTTCCTGAGGATCGAAAAGGAATGATTCTGTGTTATCAGTGATCTCGGGAATCAGGACCTCAGAGTCGGAGTCAGAGTCATGTGAACTGAGGTCGTAGATAGACCTGGCATGTTCAGGAAGGGGAATCTCTCCGCAATTATAGTCAAATATGAAATTGTCGGAGAGTTGGCGAAAATGAGATTGATGATCATGAATTCCACCACAGCAAAGATCATCAGATGTGGAATCAACAGCCTGACTGGGTTCTAGCCTATATGTCAATTCTGGGCTCAAAAAGATGTTCTGTTCAAGCTCTAAGCTGGTAGGATAGACCCCATTAAAACCTTGCTCATCCAACTCCTCAGTTTCTGTATCGTAAATTGGTATATCTTCTGAAAAATCAATCAGATTTCCTGAGGATGTTGGAGAAGGACATTCATCAAATAGAGGCCCAGAATCATGTTCTTCTTTAGAAATTTTATCTTTCTCATATGGAGCCTCATAATCTTCCCAATAAGTTTCAAATCTAGATTCTAGGTTTAGGATGTGGGTAGGATTACTAGAATCGAAGTCCGAATGACCTTCGAGGGTTACCTTATCAAAACAAGGGGCGGAATTTATACCCTCCAGAGGTTCAATTCTAATCTTGTTATTGCAGGAGTCTTGGAGTTCTAAGCTTGGTGATTTATGGCCTAGGGTTGGCTCAGCATTGTGTTCTCCTGCAACTTCCCAACCTATTTTAATGCTATCTTCTATTTGGGTTGGGAGTCGACAACCACCTTGTGTCTCAGTCCCGAGGTCTGGGAAACTGGATTGATTTTTAGTACTGTTCCAAGATGACTCATCCTCTATTTCTAGTGTATACGGGTATTTTTGGTTGATAATTTTTTCTAAAAGTCTCATCATCTCTACCCGTTTTTCAAGAGCATCTTGGTTTTGTTCCCAAAGTACAGGATTTGTCAAGCATTGAAGGTATTCAGATTTGTGTAATTTGTCTATCTCAATGTATCCTGTCATGAGCATATCTCGGGTTGATCCTTTTGAAATTTCAGTCAATAGGATTTGGGCACAGTTTATGATGAAAGCTGTGGTTGTTGGGACATCAACCTGAATGTTTTCTACTGGTGTTGAGGGTTCGATTTCATAGATTTTAAGGGCATCCTCAATCATCTTATCTTTCATGGATCTCATATATTCAGGTTTTTTGAATGGTAGTCTTGCTAGGTAATTAGGCTGCATAATTGGATCAGGTGGTGGAATCAAGATATAGAATCAAAGTTTGAATCAAGATGGAAGAAGGGGATTTTGTTCAGAATCAGAGGAAAGAGGGGCTATGTGAATGATTTCTGCAAAAACAAAGGAGCCGAGGCTTAGCCTCGGGGAGAGTGAATTTCTATAGGAGGTTTCAAGGACCTCCTGAAAAATACTGAAGGGCTGGATGAGATAAGCAGGTGCTGGACCCAATCAAGACACCCAAAAATTGTTGGGTGACTGTAGAGGTTCGGGGCAGATGGACCCCTTGATCAGAAAGATCGTCCACCTGAGAATTACCTGGGCAGCCAGAGAGGGAGAGTCCCGCGAAGACCCCTACACGGTAGAGCGTCCCCACGGGTTACAGGGTTTCCCCCACCCGACCTCTCTTCTCACTGTGGTTCCAGGTAGACCAGAATGGGGATCTTGACCTCTTAAGTCTACCAATTTTAAGATCAGGGTGCTTAAGGTTTCACTTGAACTTTAGTCTTTTAAGTGCAAAGAGTGACCTAATTTAAGGTTGGTTGACCCAAGGGGTCAACTTTACCTCTTGTTTTCTTTGAGAGCTTTTAGGTCTTGTCTTTTAGGGTTCAAGTGTTTAGAGAGCCAATTGTTTTAGGTTTTCTTTTGAATAGGTATTTTCAATCAATGGTTTAGGCACACTTCTTTTGGATTTTCTCCATTCTTGATTTAAGTAGTGTGTCTCTAAAACCCTAATGTTGAATCTTATGTTGGCTCTACTTGGTCCAGTTAGTTCTTTGTTGGGTAATTAGGGCTCAAGCAAGAATGTGTTATCCCTTAAATACCCTTAATAGTGTGCAGGACTAATGAGTTGAAAACATGCAACTCTTTATGGTTACTAAGTATGGAAGACAGGTTAGCCCTATATTGCTTGTTCTTTTCTTTTCTTCCTCTTTAGAGTTTAGGGGTTAATAGCGGGAGGAAAAATTTACCTGTCCTCGGAGTGGTTGTCGTGCGGTTGCTTGTCTTCTTGATTTCCTGTAGTTTTCTGCACAAAAGAGAGGAGATTATCAGAAATTAAAAAGAAGCAGGAATGTTTACCACTAGAATAGCCGTTGCTCCCTGGCAACGGCGCCAAAAATGAAAGAGAGATAACCGGGTTTTATTGTTATAGCGTTGTAGTATAGCCAGTTATTGCCATCATTTCAAATATATAATTTTTTACTCGGAAAATAAAAGAGTTCCCGAGGTCGAACTCAGGGAGCAAGTTGTATTCTAGGGGTACAAGTTTCTTTTACAAAAATAAAGAAAGAGAGAGAAAGAATTTGTTGTCTTTTCTTCTTTTCTCTTTGCTTCTCCTCGTCTCAGATCTTCCGTTATCTTCTTCTTCTTTATCTGCAGTGGTGATGTTCTTCTTCTTCTTTCAGCTGTTCCTGCTCTTCCTTTTTCTTCTGCAGAGCGGTCCTGTTCTTCTTCTTTTCCTTTCTTTCTTCTTTTCCTTTCTTCAGATCTTCTTCTCGTGCTCTTCTTCTTTCAGTTCTTCCCTTGTTCTTTTGTGTTCTCCTCTGCCTCGCCTTCTTCTGTTGTTCTTCAGATCTCCTTCTTTCTTCTTTTCCCTTCAGGACGTCGTCTGATTTTCCAATCAGACGACTTAAACCGCTTGTTGCTACAGTGTCTCCCTCAGCTTCCTTCTTCTTCCGCGGTCCTTCTTCTTCACCTGTGCCTGCACACTTCAGAGGACAAAACCTACACTACCCTCCCCCCCGCTTCTCTCTCTCTCACAGAAGCCACTCTTGGGAAAGCTCTCCCAGAGCTGCCGGGTAGTCGGGTACGGGTCGCGCCCGGGTCCAGGCCCACCGGCGTGCGTGGTGGGCGAGGAGTGCAGGTCAGCCTAAGTCGGGTCGGGTCAGGTCCGCGGGGCGTGAGCGCGGACGAGACCGGGTAACCGGGCGGGTGAAGGGGACCTCACCCCGTGTGCTGAGGCAGTAAGGCTTATTCACAAAAACAATTTAAACGGTGAAAGAGTTGTGAGGCTTACCGATGTGGGACTAAACGGAGGCCTCTCCTCGCGTGCGCCTGCTGGAAGACCGCGGCCTTGCTTCTGCAGCTGCAGCTTTGATTTGCGTCTGTTGCTGGCTGGCTGCCTTCGCAGGAGTCTCCGTAATCCGCAGCAGCTGGAGACCTGGAGTCCTCAAGCCTGGAGCGCGGGAGAAGCTGCTTCAATGTGGCGTTAATGGCGGTCGAGCCTCAGAACCTGTCGGACACGAATATGCCCTCTCGGCCTAATCAAACTACTGGGGAACCTTCGCCGTGGCACGGCGAAGGTGTGGAGCTGTGCGGCAAGCCGCAAGGTGGTGTCTGGCGGTAGCCCTAGGTTGGACTGCAACCGGAGAAATGGGTTTGTTTGGGGGAGCGTTACGCAGGTGTGGAGTGGCAGTGGAGGGGTGGGGGGTGCTCAGTGTGATGAGGCGGAGGTTCGGTGAGGGTCGGCGAGGCGTGTGAGTTGCTGGGGTGATGGGAGCGGCTCGCCGGAGGATGGCTGGAGGCGGAGAAGGTGACGGTGGACAGGAGCGGTCGAGGGTTTAATCAAATAAAAGACAGTGAGGAAAAGAAAGAGGGGGATATGGGGAGGAGTTCTGACCTAGCTACGAAGACGAAAGGGGCCGGAGCAGGGCGACAGTCGTATCTACTGTCGCTGGAGAAGAAGATGCCCGGGGGAAGGGGCGGTGGCGAGCAGAGGGCTTGAGAGGCGCCAGCTGGGTACGGCGTAGCGCGGGAAGAGCAGGGGACGAAGTCCCTGCTGCTGGTATTGCGGCAGAGCGAAGAGGAGGAGGAACCGCCGGAGCTGGTGGGCGTCTGCCGGAGTGAGAGGAGAGGAAAGTTGGGGGTTTTCTCCGTCAGATCCGAGCTGCCCGGTTGGTGGAGCAATGGGGGGTATTTATAGGGATCAAGACAGGGAGGAAGGCGGAGGGAGACGACGTGTCTCCCTCGCCGGAGGATGGCCGGAAACAAAAACGCATACCGTCCGTGCGTTCGCACGGCCGGTATGGTGGGCTACAGCGACCAGGGGGGTGTCCCTGCGACGGCTGACGACGCAGGGCACCCCCGGTTTACTTGCCAGGCTTCCCCCCTCACCCTGCGCGGCGCCATGCTCCGCGCAAGGTCGCCGGAGCATGGTGCTGGCAGGTTTTGCAGGGGGGACCTGAATGCGAAGAACGAAGGAGAGTTAGGGGCCAAAATGCGATGGTTCAAAAGTTGAGGGCCAAAAAGTAAATATACGAGGACCAAAGTGTGAAGTCGGTCAAGGAGGTTTCTTCTCAGGCCCAAGTTTTTATACATGATTAATTAGGACCTAAGGAATCTGATGGTGAATTTCATTTCTATATTAAACCTTGTTTGACCGGTCAATTTATGCAAAAACCCAAATTAAGTTATTAATTGGGCATGGTTCTCAATGTAGGTCAAAATGGGTTCTGAAGGCCAAATTGAAGGTTCTAAACCCTAGAGATTATTTTTCTGTGAATTTTAGAGGGTTTATTCTATTTTTACTTTGCCTCGAACCTCGTGAATTGAAGTGGGTTGTTTTAGGGTTACAGATTATCATTTAGTTTCTTGGAATTGCTGTAGCCCTTGCTAGATCATCTCATCCCACTTTTATTCTTATTAAGCTTCTTTGACCTATGTTTGGGCCCTGAATTACCCTGTATGCAGATTATACTGGTAAAATTGCATTTTTACCCCTTATGACTTATTTTCTTCTCAAACTCAGAATTCTCTGAGTTAAGCCTTTCCTTGAGATATGTAGGAGCTTTTATCCTTTGTATTAGGTCAAAATGAGCTAGTTATGGCTCATGATGAGGTTCTCATCAGAATCGCATGCCGGTTCATGATTATTACGTATTTACGTACGACATACTTAGTTGCAAGAATATTAAGAGTTAGAAACAGGCAACATTAATCACGCAAAAGATAATAGCAATCATTAAGCTCATGGTGATTTCAAACAGATATATATATATAAATGTGTTTTCATTCATTCATTTGGGAGTTGTTGCACAAGGAATCTAGAGGAAAGCTTGTACATAGATGCTTGAAAATTAAATCTAGCTACCAGAAAATGATCGCATACAAGAATCAATGGGGGGATTTCACATGCATCATTGGGGGAGAAGTAAGACTACGCTACTAAGCAGTAAATAAATGTAGTAAATATACGAAGAGCATAATCTAAATCTAGCAGAATGGAAGGGCATTCAGGGGTGGTCCCCGATAGCCTTTGAATGGTTGAGAGAAGGAGGGGGCGGCCAATGGAACTTAGGCCGGCCATTTGAGAGAGGTTGGGGAGCTGATCCAGCTTCCTGGCGTGGAGATGGTGGCCTCCATGGTGGTGCTCAACTCGTGGAGGTGGAGTGGAGATGGAAGTGGCTATTCTAAGTGGAATGGATGCCAAGGAAGTGAATGGGTTCAAATGGCCACCCAAGGGGTCTTTTTATAGACCTAAGGGAAGCTCTCTAGAGAATTATGGAATTCTCTAGAGAGGCCTATGGTGGGAGCTAGTGGGAGAGTGAGAGAGAGAGGGTGGATGGTGGTTTTTAAATCCACCAAATGTGGATCTAAAAATTGAATGTCTCTTGGTTGCTATTTTTGGCAACCAAGGCAACCACACATGGTAGAGAGTTCTAGAGAACTCTAGGCTAGATATTTTCATGTGGATGGTGTGTGTGGGTCAAAACTTAGGTGGCTACGTTGATTAGGCTGGGTTCTAGTGGGTTTAGGTCAAGCTAGGTCTCAAATTAGGGTTATAAACCCTAATTCACTAAGATAAATTGCAATTAAACTTAATACAAGTTTAATTGTGTGTGTGAAAACTTAATTGAGAGTAAAAAAACTCAATTAAGTCAGGTCTAGGTCAATTGGACTCTCACTGAGTCCAATTAGATAGTGTGTGCTGAGATCAGGGCTCAATTGGACTCAATGAGTCCAATTGAATAGGCTGATGGAATTGACTAAGATCAAAGTCAATTAGGTTTAGTGAGGACCTAATTAGGTCCTTAGGGAGGTATAGAGGTGGTGCACTAGGGTTAGGGCACCTTAATTTAGGTTCCTAGGGGGTTGGAATTGGGTTTAAGGACCTAGAGATCCAAGATCAATGCTTAAATCTCAAAATAGGAATTGGAGAGCAGTATCAGATGTCTAATAATAGAATCAAACATATTACACTCAAAAATCAGAAGTCCAGACTTGTTGTCTTGACGTCTAATCAGAGTCAGGAAGGATTTCTTGTTCAATTTTGGGTATTCTGTAGAAATTAGACGTCTGACAAAGTGTTTGGACGTCCAATAATGCTGTAGAAGTAGGTTTGAAGTGTGTGGGAGTTGGCTAAGGGTCCTAGACGTCTTAAAACTTATCTGGACGTCCAGAGAAGGGTTGGAACTAGGGTTTTAGGGCTTCCTAGGGTGTTGTGACCTAATCTAAGGGTGGCTAAGGCTTGGGGAAGTCTCTAGGCTATCCTAGGGCTAGGATGGACCTAAGCTCTTCACATTTTATTGCGTTATTACTACTTAATAGAATAGAAAACCTTTAACTCCCTTACATCATTATTCCTACATCTAATCTAAGCCTTCTGCTCCAGCTCTGCTGCAGCTCCTGTTATTCTTGATCCAGCTTCAGATCCAGCTCTTGATCAGCTTATTCCCTGCAATCGACGTAATGCACTTAATCAGCACATTATAACATTATTTTATGCATAGCTAAAGGAAAGCAGTAAAGATGCAGATAATGCATATGCATGCATGAATAACCCTAACTTATGCTAAGTCTTAGCCTAATTTAGGTCAATTAGGACCTTTGATTGCTTCGCAATCAGATACAGAGTAGCAATGAGGTGAGTAACCCCATATTTCTTGAGTAAAGAACGAAACTAGGCATTGATAAAGTGTCTCCCACCATCACTGATCATGGCCTTGGGTATCCCAAATCGAGAAAAGATGTTCTTCTTCACAAAGTCCATGATGGCCTTATGATCACATTTTCGGGTAGGTACAGTTTCGATCCATTTCGAGACGTAGTCAACTGAGACCCGTATATATTTGAAGCTGTTTGATGGTGGGAAGGGACCCATGAAATTAATGCCCCAAAAATTGAATATTTCGATGACAAGAAGGGGTTGTAGAGGCATCATATCGTTTCTGGTCATGGTCCCTAAGGTCTAGCATCTATCACAGGTTTTAGCAAAGCTATGTGCATCCTTGAATAGTGATGGCCAGTAAAAACCAGATTGCAAAACCTTTGCAGCCGTCTGATTCCCAGAGAAGTGGCCACCACAAGTTTGGTCATGATAGAAGGACAACACACTTTGGACCTCCTCCTCAGGTATGCATCTCCTAATGATCTGATTAGAATAGAGTCTAAACAGCAAGGGGTCATCCCAAAGATAGTGTTTAGCCTCAGCCAAGAACTTATCTTGTTGCTATCTTGACCAGCCATGCGGAATGTGCCCTACCACTAGGTAATTAACCAAGTCGACATACCAGGGGAGACTTTTGGCTTGCATAGCCAGGATTTGCTCATCGGGAAATGTATCAGTCAAAGGTAGTGAAGGTTCAATGTGTTCCGGGTGAAGTCGAGATAAGTGGTCGGCTACAACATTCTTGGATCCGACCTTGTCACGTATTTCCAGGTTAAATTCCTGTCGGAGTAGGATCCATCTGATTAGCCTGGGTTTAGAATCCTTTTTGGCTAACAAGTGCTGGATAGCCGAGTGGTCAGTATAAATGATGACGTGGGATCCCAACAGGTATGATATGAACTTTTCTAGTCCAAAAGCTATGGAGAGTTGATCCTTCTCCGTTACAGTGTAGTTCCGTTGAAAGTCATCCATGGTTTTGCTCGCGTAGTAGATCACTATGGGTTTCTTTTCCTGCCTCTGTCCTAGGACGGCCCCAACGGCAAAGTCTGATGCATCACACATTATCTCAAAATCTTAGGACCAATCTGGGGGTTGTAAGATAGGTGCAGTCGAGACAGTGTCCCTTAGAGTGGTGTAGGCTTTGATGCACTCAAGTGTCATGTCAAAGTGCACATTGTTGGCCAGAAGGTCAGTTAAGGGCTTAGATACCTTGGAGAAGTCTTTTATGACCTTCTGTAGAAGCCAACATGTCCTAGGAACGATCTGATTTGTTTAACCGAGCTCGGTGGTGGAAGTTTGTAGATTAAGTCAACTTTAGCTTGGTCAACTTCTATGCCCGATGCAAGATGATGTGACCGAGGACAATTTCTTCTTGAACCATAAAATGGCTCTTTTCCTAACTTAAAACAAGGTTGACCTCGATACATCGCTTCAGGATCTTCTCCATGTTGCTAAGGTAATGGTTGAATGAGTCTCCAAAAATGGAGAAATCATCCATAAACACCTCTAAATATTCACCCACCATCTCTAAAAAGATAGCCAACATGCAACGCTAAAAGGTAGCGGGTGCTTTACATAACCCGAATGTCATACGGCGGAATGCAAACATGCCATACGAGTAGGTGAACGTGGTCTTCTCTTGGTCCTCGGGTGCAATAGCAACCTGGTTATATCTTGAATATCCATCTAGGAAGCAGAAGTATTTCTTCCCTACCAACCATTCGAGAATTTGGTCAATGAATGGCAGAGGGAAATGATCCTTCTTGGTAGCTTCATTGAGTTTCCTATAGTATATGCATACCCGTCATGCGGTGGTGGTGCGGGTAGGGATGGATTCACCATGGTCATTTGTGATAACGGTGAGCCCAACCTTCTTTGGTACCACTTGAGTAGGGCTCACCCAGGGGCTGTTGGAAATCGGGTAGAAAATCCTCGCATCAAGCCATTTGATGATCTCATTTTTAGTGACCTCCCTCATGGTTGGATTTAGTCGCCTTTGCATCTGGTGAGAAGGTCAAGCCCTGTCTTGCACATAGATTTTATGTGTGCAATAGCTAGGGCTAATGCCTCTTAGGTCAGAAATTGTCCACCCAATTGCTAGTCGATATTCAGAAAGAGTTGTAGTCAACCTAAGCTCTTGGTCCCTAGTCAGGTGCGCATTGATAATCACAAGGAAGGTGTGATCAGGTCCTATGAAGACAAACTTGAGGTTGTTGGCAGAGGTTTCAATTCAGGTGCAGGTGGTACAATATTTGATGGGTAAGGGAAAGGAGGGAGTTGAGTGACATCAATCACCTCAAATGGGGGTTGTTGGTGGAAATTGGTTCGGCAAAGTTCTGCAACCTCCAGAGATTGGGGTGGGTCTGGGTAGTATAAAGTTGGTTGAGTTAGATGATCCCCTAAAGAGCTTGCTATCAAGCATTCTTCGACCAGAGTTTCCACGGGATCACATTCCTCGACCCAACCACAATCAAAAGACTTTGTTGCCTTGAAGATATCCAATTACATCTTCCTATCTCCAAAGGCAATCTCCATACATCCCGTGTCGCAATCGATGTTAGCCTTGGTCGTAGCCAAAAAAGGTCTACCTAGGATGATGGGTGTGTTTTGTAACTGTTCGGGGACCTCCATGTCAAGGACTAAGCAGTCAACTGATAAGTAGAAGTCCTTAACTCGAACAATCACATCCTCAACTACCCCTTTCGGGGTTTTCACAGATTGGTTGGCCAATTGGATAGTCACGAGTGTAGGTTTTAGTTCTCCAAATCCAAACTAGTGGTAAAGGGTAGTCTGGATTAGGTTTATCGAAGCACCTAGATCCAGGAGTGCTCGATCAAAAGTTAAATCCCCAATATTACATGAGATCAAAGGTGCTCTAGGGTCAGTCCTTTTTGGAGGTAGGCTACTCAATAACACCGAACTAGCCAGCTCAGATAGCACTACCTTCCTAGGTGCTTGGGTTCTTGGTTTACGCTTGGGTGTGAAAACATCCTTCAGAAACTTTGCGTAAGCCTAGATATGTTTGATTGCACCGAGGAGGGGTATATTAATCTGTACTTATTTGAATATTTCTAGCAATTCCTCATTCTCAGCCATGTTTCTTTTCTTCTTGGCCTTATCCAAGGCTTTAGGGTATGGGATTTGGATTTGAACTGGGTTAAGTTCCTGATCCTTAGGTTCCTCCCGCTTGTCTTCTGAATCAACTATCTCGGGTAGTGTAGTCATGGGGGGAGCTGGTCATTTGGGATCTTGGGTTTGGGTGCCACTTCTCAAGGTAACTACATTGGTTGAGGCATTGGGACCAGAGTTAGGTCCTTGAGAAGAATAAGAAGCAGCAAACCCAGGGGGTGTCTGTGGGGCTTGTAGAATCACATGGGCTTGCCCCTGATTTTGTTGGAACCCTTGAGGATAATGGCCTCTGTTCATGACATTCCTCGGGTTTGGTTGTGGTTGAGATGGAAGGGATCCCTGTTATTTGTTATCCAGCAGCTTACTCAATTGTACATTCACTAAAGCCATCTCCTCTTGATGTTTCTGATTCATATCAGCCATCATCTTGATCATGGTGTCCAGTTGGTTTTGTTGCGTAGGAGTCACCCTATTCTGGTTGTAGGGTGGTCTAGTAGGTGGACCTTGCTGATAGGAGGGAGAGTTTGGCCTAAGTTGGTTCTAGAATTGGTTCGATGTTTGGTTTGTCCAGGAAAAATTTGGGTGATTGCGCCATCTGACATTGTAAGTGTTAGAGAAAGGGTTAGGTTTGGAGCAACCTTTGGATAGCATTGGCATCTTCCAAGGTGGGAGGTGCCGAAGGGGAGGGGAAAGAATAGTCAGGGTATGAGGGAGCAAAGGTCCCTCCTTGGAACATAGGTAGGAGTTGTTCTAGGTATGTTTGGTTCATAGACTGAACCAGGTCAACATTGTGAGCTCCCTTTGCTAGGGAGAAGGTTTGCAAGGGTGTTCGAGATTGATTTAGAAGCTCATTAATTTTCTTGTCTACCATCTCAACTCAATCCAACTTCTTTGCTATGATGTCCATGTCAACTGTCCCTGAATTAGTTTGCACTTCATAAATCCCACCATGGGGTTGATTGGACTTGTTGAATTGGGTCATGGAGGCATTATTAAGTGAATTCTCACTCATGGACTCAAAGAGTTCGAACGTGCTTTCCTCATCTTTGTTCAGAAAATTTCCTCCACATGAGGCATCAACAAATTCCTAAGGTTGTTGTCTAGACCATGGTAGAAGATCTGGGTCAATTGACACCTTGGAACCTCATGGTGTGGGCATTTCCTCAGTAATTTGTTAAATCATTCCCACGCCTCATGAAATTGTTCCCCACCTTGTAGTGTGAATGTGGTAATGGCTCTTCTGAGGGTATTGATTTTACCTATGGGGAAAAATTTCTTCAAGAAGGCATGCCTCAGTTCCTCCCAAGTGGAGATGGGTCTCCCTAAGGTTTTAAGCCAGTGAGAAGCTTTGTCTTTTAGAGAGAAAGGGAACATCTTAATTAAAACAATATCTAAGCTGATGTTCCTTGGTTTCACAGTCTAGGCGATCCTGTCTAGGTCCTCTAGGTGTTCGAAGGGGTCCTCATTTGAGCTCCAATGAAAGTGGCTTTGAATTAAGCTAAGGACATTAGGTTTTAGCTCAAAATCATCTCCCCCTTTGGGGACCCTAAGATGTAGCTCGATCCGGATAGTATACGGATTGTAAAAATCATGGAGAGGCCGTGGTTGGCCCTCGGGAGGTTGTGGTGGGTTAGGTGGGTTCAGTGGGGGTTGCCCTTGAGGGTTCTGCAATCGGTCTATGGCTTGCATGATGGTTTGGATTTGCTATTGTTGGAGTTGGTGGTTGGCAGAGATTTGAGCCTGAATGTGGCCATAGCATCGGGTTGAGGTTGGCCCTCAATCTCCTCAATTCTTGGGTCAGCCATTTCCTCAATCCTATCCTTTGAATAATCAAGTCTCCCACTGATGTCCCTTTTTAAAACAAACAACTCAGGATGAAGCTATCATCTTCGATGCATACACTAGAGAAGAATAGGGAGGGGTGCGGAGAGTGACAGGTGCGAGAAAAGTGTGTGCACGATCAAGCAAACAAGTCTAGTCCCTATAGTGTATACCTAGGTGACATACAAGTCTTGGAAAGAGTAATCAAATTTGCAAGCACTTAAACTTTCCTTCTCAAAGTTAATCCAGCTAAGTTGATTATGAGGGGATTAAGGGGAAGGTTCTTCCTTTGGCTCACGCTACCGGTTCCTTTGTACCCCACAACCGCGGTTGTTTAACACTTCCCTGCAACCTAGACACCAGATTTCATGATGGGAATTAAGGCCAAGCACTTGACAAACCCAATCACTCTTCTAGGACATAGATCAGTCCTACATAAGGCATGTCTACTCCATTTTAATATGGGGCTAGGTCAGTGCTTGTGCTTAAGATATGTGATGAGGCGTTGTTGGGGTTTGTGCCTCTTAGTTAATTCAATTGAGCATGTGTGTGCACTCAACAAAACATGGTTTCAAGCAAGGCTTTTAGGATGTGGTGTCTTTTAATGATTTGTCCTTGCTTTAGTGATTTTTAGGGTTGAAATTTCTCAATGGATTTAGACAATGTTTTGCACACAACGGATGATAGTCGATTTCTTTTTGAGAGAATGATGTGGCCCTAGAAAAATGACCCTAATGTATTCACCCTAAAGTTCATGCAATTCTACCAGGTGACTTGATTTTAGTTGAAGTGGTGTAGCTAAGTACAAAGCACGGATGGCTTCACAAACTCCACTTGAAAAGAAAAGATCACTCAAAAAAGATTTTCTTCAAGAACATTAGAGTATTTTTTTTTGTTTGGGTGATGGATTTGAGATGTGGGTCAAGTACTCATTCACCACGCCATTTTTTGAATTTATAATTTTTTTGGATTTTTAAGCAAGCAAACAATTAACTAACCTTGGGTTTATGCATGAACCTAGATGAAAATTTTTTCTTTTTGTTTTTAGATAATGGAGGGATGAGACTACACTAGGTCAAGTGATACTCACAAAAGTTCTTTACCGCACTTTGCTCCGACTCTATCAATGTGGATCGCTCTCCTCTTATTGCCGATGCACCGAGTTCCTGCGACCAAAGAAAGAGAGAGAAAAGAGGGTTAGAAAATGTGAATACCAATGCAAGGATAAAAGCGACAAAAAGATTCGTTGCCTCCCTGGCAATGATGCCAAAAACTAACGTCGTCAAAACACGTTAAGTTAAATCCGTCATTATAGCATGCATTTACGACATCAATTTTAAATGAAAATATGGATTAGGTGAGTCCAAGTGTCAAACATGAGGAGGCATGAAATCGGATCAGTTTTTCACCTCTCTTTTTCTCTTTGGGTCACTCTCTCCCAGAGCCTCCAACAGTACCAGGTTATCGGGTATTCAGACCTAAAGTGCACCTGGGTCTAGGGTTGCAAGCGTGGGTCGCAGCCGAGGAGTGTACAAGGCTTAGGTGGGTAGTCAAACCAGGCCAGATCCGCAGGGTCAGTGTCGTGGATGAGGCCAAGTGACGGTGCAGGGGACCTCACCCCCCAAGTGATTTGAGGCAATATGCCTCTATCACTTTTTCCTCTTATGTGGTAGCAATCACTCCAAATCTTATGAGGTGGGACTATGTTGTCCACCTTCTCTTCGTGAGCAATTACAGTGGAACTCTTCCTCAATTGGGTCAGCTGCTGAGGGTATCTCCCTCAATTGGAGACTTGGGCGTGTGCGTGTTACGAGTTCGAGCGACCTGGAGCTAAGTCTGAAGTGATGGTGCTCTGGAGCAAGCTTGAAGCTTACTCGAAGCTCGGCTTTAATGGTGGAGGGGAGATGGTACCTGAAATCACAAATATGGCCCTTCGACCAAGTCAAAATGTTCAGGAACGATCATCGAAGCAAGGCAAACTTGCTGAGGGGGTCGACGTGGCATGGCCATGAGTGATGAGGCCTGTCGACCTTGCGGAGGGTGGCCAGATGTGGGTTTGTTCGGTGAGGCATTTGGAGGGGTAATCATCGTAACAAAGTTAGAGCTTTTGCTCCTGAGGTCGAGGAGGAGGTGTGGGAGTGCGGGAGCAGCCGGGTTGGTGGTGTGTGGAAGCCGCTAGGGCTCGTCGAAGTTCTACAGGAGAGATGGAAGATGGAGTCGTGGATGGTTGTGCAAGGGTCGGAGTGGTGTGTTGGAGATGCTGGCATGATGAGGAGAAGTTGAGGAGTTGGTTGAGAGAGGTAGCATATGAAGGAGAGCAGAGACAACGCCGGTTGCAGTATGGCCGACGCTGGAGAAGGTGCTCCGATGGATAGGAAACGGCGAGGAAGATAGCGAAGGGGGTGTCGGCTGGTATGGCTCAACGTGGAGGAAGATGGGGTAGATAGCTCCACCACTGATATTGCGAACAGAGGAAGAACGGAGGATGGGAGGGTCGCCAGATGTCGAGGAGCAATTCGACCAAGAAAGAGGAGAGGAATTGGAGGTGTTCAAGGCCGAATTCGAGCGTGGGAAGAACGACCTGATTTGGAGGTCCTTTTAGAGGCCATCAGAGCACGATTAGAGCTTGGGAAGCAAGCTTCCCAAGCATAGAAGGTCGCCAGAGTTGGAAACCCAAATTTCAAATGATTCACATTAAGATTTGGGCAAGACTTGGAGCCTAAGATGTGGCTCAAATGGAAGGCAACTTCATCAGGAATTTGGGTGTCTATTTTGGGACTGATTGATTGAGAATCGAGCAAGAAATCCTCACTCAATCTCAACGGTGAAGCTCAAAGTTGCCTTTAATGGCACCAGGGACCTATATGCAAATATGATGGCAAAATTAGGGGCCTTTTTGTAATAATTTTGGAAGTTAAGGGAATATGTGTGATTAGATAGGACCAAGTTGTAAACTAGGTCAAGATAATCTCGGATTGGAGACAAATTTTGGTAGAAACCTAATTTAGACCTAAGAAATTAAATGGTGAAGTTGGATTTTGGTTTCAACCACGTTTGACTGGGTAATTTATGCAGAAACCCAAATTAGGGCAAATGTCTATTTAAGACTCTATTTTGGGTCAAGATGGGTTTTGATGGTCAAATTGAAGGTACCAAACCATAGAGAATATTTTTATATGGATTTTAGAGGGTTTAGGTGAATTTTATCCTGACCAAAACCTCAATTAATTAAGCGGGTCTATTTTTATGGTTTCAAAAGTCATTAATTATCAGAACACGTGAAAATCCTTTTTTGTCTGTTCTAACCCACTTGTTAGCCTTTTAGGACCATTTAACCCTTAATTAACCCCTGAGAAAACCCGTGGTTGTACTGCATTCATGATATGATGGTAAAATTACAGTTTTAACCCTGATTTCTTATCTTTCCCTCAGAAAGATTATGCAATGAATTACAGTCCTCTAGCAGCTATATAGGAGCATTTAAAGACTTAATCAGCTCAAATTGTGCTAGTTATGGTTCATGATGGTGTTCCCATCAAACCCCCATGCCTAGCTTTTTCTAGTCCCTTAGCAAAATCTCAAGGAATTTAACTCAAATTCTAGACCACATGCCTTTTTATGCTTAGAATTTTGATGTGTGCTTTCTTTTGTAGATTAGGTCAGAATGCCGATAGTAGGCCTAGAGGTACTTAAGTACCAGCCAAGATCCGAACCTGACTAGCTTTAGCCTTAGTCTGCCATGAAGGTTTCTAAGGCCCATAGGAACTAACCTAAGGTTTGTTGAACTCCGCGGTTAAAGCACCCGTGCTTGTAACATGTTTTAGCCCAGGTTCAGTTTGTAGTGCATTTTTATAAGAGAGAGCCAGAAAAATTTTTCTTTATTTTTGGAGAGTTTTCTCTCTCTTTTCCTTTTTATTTCTAACTTCGGATTGGCTTTACAATACGGTCTGTATCTGATTCCTAGTTCCCACCATCAATCCTCGCAGGGTCCCTGGCAATCGACACTTCTAGATAGCACTGCCCATGGCAAACCCTAGAACCCTGGCTTCAAGATTTCGAGATAATCCCACCCATGGCGTTCTGTAGCTAAATCCAGACCTTGGCAATTGACATTTCATGATAATGCCACCCATGGCATCTAAACCAGCATAAGGTGCTTACATGCCCCCGATAGGATATTTAGATATACTAGGAGACAAGCATCGAGGAGAGGATATGTTATTGTGCATCTTCGAGGGGAATTTCCTACCTCTCCGCGTCGAGAACTCATCCAAAGCAACTTGTGTTGATTAGTCGCTCCTGGTCTAGGTAACTTTTTTAGAACATATTTAACTCCTTTGTGTGATTTTGATAATTAAGTGCACTAAATTAGACTGTGTGTGTATTGGGGTGCTTAGGTTACCGAGTCTCGCAAACCAAAGGTCAGTTAACGAGGCCAAATAATCCCTAAGCCTTAGACATAATACTTAAGCTTCGCATTTTCCCCAACCTCTTGAGGACTATCCAGATCTTAGCGGATACTTGAATTTTTAAGCCTAAAGTCACAGACCAAGAGGTCTAAGATCAGCATTCATACTAATCTTTTTTTGTCTCTTAGCACTGTTTGTCTTTCATTTTCTTTCTTTTTGATTTGATCTAGAACTAATTCGATTCCTTAATCTTTTACTATTGACTATCTCTTTTTTCTTTTTTTTTTAAATTGTGCTCTTTTTTGACATTTTTATCATCTCCCTTTTTCTCCTAAAAAATGATATGCCATTGATTCATTCAAAATTTCCTCCCTTCTCCATTTTTTTTCTTTTTCAATTTTTTATTTTTTTGGCTTTTGGAATATGTGACATTTTCGGTGAAACCCTTTCTTGTGAAGTGATTCTCACAGCATCGGGGTGACTATTGCAGATGATTTCAAGCTCGGGTACGGGCACCAGAGGTGAAGTCGACTGTTCTAATGGATGAACCCTAAAGTGCAATATGAATTCAGCATAAGATGTGTCAAGAAGGGTTTCTGGTTTTTCAAAAGGATGATGGGTTGCCTCCCGTTAAGCACTGAGTTTAACGCCATTAGCCGGGAGTAATGAGCTCGGGGAGAATGGAGATCAAAAGATACCTTAACCTTGTTTGTATCGATGTGTTCAATGAATGGCTTAAGCCGCTGATCGTTCACGACAAAGGGTTCTGAATCAACGCTGGGTTGGTTGATTTCAACGGTTCCATTTCCAAAGATTCATCTAATAAGATATGGTCCAATCCATTTTGATCTGAGTTTTCTATGAATAGTTTGAGTTTGGCATCAAAGAGTAGGACTTTCTGACCAGGGTGAAAGATCTTTCTGGATATGTTCTTGTCGTGAAAGGCCTTAACCCACTCTTTGTAAATTCGCGAGTTCTCATACACATCATTGTGTAATTCATCAATCTCGCTCATTTGAAGCTCCTTAGAAAGATCTAGATTACACTTCCGTATAGCCCAATAGGCTTTGTGCTCCAACTCGACGGGGAGGTGACATGCCTTCCCATACACCAATCTGAAAGGAGACATGCCCAATTGGGTTTTGTGGGCGGTCCTATAGGCCCACAAGGCTTCCGTAAGTTGGGACAACCAATCTTTCCTGTCAGGTCGGATAGTGACCTGAAGGATTTTCTTGATCTCCCAATTCGATAGCTCAGCTAGACCATTGGTTTGGGGGTGATAGGGAGTAGAGATTCGGTGTGACACCCCGTATTTGGTCATCAGTGATCTGAACTGAGCATTTATGAAATGGGTCCCTCCATCAGAGATAATGGCACGTGGAATCCCGAACCGAGAAAAGATGTTCTGATGAATGAATTTGATTACCACCTTATGATCGTTGGTTTGGGTCAGAATGGCTTCGATCCATTTAGACATGTAGTCAACAGCGAGAAGAATGTATTCGAAGACACCCAAAATAGGGAAGGGTCCCATGAAATCAATCCCCCAGATGTCGAAGATTTCGCATACGAGAATTGGTTATAAAGGCATCATATCGCGGTGGCTTATGTTGCCCAAGGTCTGGCAATGAGTGCATGCCCTACAGTGATCGTATGAGTCTTTGAAAATCGTGGGCCAATAAAAGCTGCACTGGAGGACTTTTGCTATAGTTTTATGTATGGAAACATGTCCGCTGCAGGCTTGGTCATAGAAAAAGGATAAAATGTCCTGAATTTCGGCTTTTGGGATGCACTGTCTGATGATCTGATTAGCACTAATGCGGAAAAGGTACGGGTCTTCCTAGATGTAGTACTTGGCATTGAAAAGCAATTTGTTTTTCTTGGCCTTCGATCAATCGGATGGGATCTGATGTGATGCTAAGTAGTTTACTAAATCAGCAAACCAAGGAAGTCCCGTACTAATAGTCAGGAGGTGCTCATCGGGAAAGTGTTTTGTGATGGGTCCGGAAGGGTCGATACTATCAGAAGGAAGGTGGGATAAGTGGTCAGCTAGCACGTTCTGCTTTCCCGATTTATTGCAAATCTCTAGATCAAATTCTTGCAACAGTAAGACTCAATGGATTAGTTGAGGTTTCATGTCCTTCTTGCAAGGAGGTTCCTCACTATAGTGTGATCTAAGTATATGATAACATGGGAACCCAAAAGATATGATCTAAATTTTCCATGGAAAATACTAGGCTAGCAGCTCTTTCTCAGTAACTGTGTAGTTACGTTGAGCCTCGTTAAGTGTCTTGCTAGCGTAGCAGATGACCACGGGTTTCTCGTCTATTTTCTACCCAAGTATTGCACCTACAGCATAATCAGATGCATCGCACATGATCTCAAAGGGTTGAGACCAATCAGGGGACTGCTAGATAGGTGCTTGGGTAACCTGATCACGTAGGATCTCAAATGCTTGAGTGCACTCCTTGGAGATCACAAAAGGGACATCCTTAGATAGAAGATTAGTTAGGGGGTACAATTTTCAAAAAATTGGGAATGAATCGATGGTAAAAATCGACGTACCCAAGAAAGGATCTGATGTCTTTAACTGAGCTAGGCATAGGGAGTTTGGAAATCAGATTCACATTGGCTCTATGAACCTGGATGCCTTTTTCAGAGATGAGATGTCCCAGGACAATTCCCTCAGGTACCATTAAGTGGCTCTTTTCCCAGGAAAGAACCAAGTTCACATTGATGCATCGCCTGAGGATTTGGACCAAGTGCAGGAGGCAATCATCAAATGATTCTCCAAATAGTGAGAAGTCGTCCATGAAGACTTCAAGGTATTCACCTACCATTTCTGAGAATATGGCAAGCATGCACCGCTGAAAAGTAGCAGGTGCATTGTAGAGATCGAACAACATTCTTTGGAATGCATATGTTCCGAAGGGGTAGGTGAAAGTGGTCTTCTCTTAGTCCTCAGGATGGATTGCAACCTGATTATAATAGGAGTACCCATCCAAAAATTAGAAGAATCAATTTCCCACTAGTTTCTTGAGAATTTGATCAATGAACGGTAGTGAGAAATGATCCTTCTTCATGAAGGAATTGAGTCTTCTGTAATCAATGTAGACTCTCCACGAGTTGGCTATAAGGGTTGGTATGGTTTCTTCGATTTCAGTTGTGATGACAGTGAGCCCTACCTTCTTAGGCACAACTTGGATTGGGCTCACCCACCGACTGTCGGAGATCAGGTAGATGATCCCTACATCTAACCACTTGATGATCTCCCTTTTCATGACATCCTGCAAATTTGGATTTAGGCATCTCTGTATTTCACAGGATGGTCATGAGCCCTCCTCAGTGTAGATGTGATGTGTGCAGTATGAAGGGCTGATACCAGTCAGATCATTGAGAGTCCATCCAATGTCTCTCTGATGCTATTGGAGAATAGAAATCAGGTGTGTTTCCTGATCAGGTGTGAGTTGGGAGTTGATAATCACAGGAAATGTCTGATTGGAACCCAAAAAGATGTATTTGAGATGGTTGGGAAGGGGCTTTAATTCCATAACGGGGTTGTCAGTAGCAGCAGGTGGTTCAGGGTGGATGTCAGGAGTAAAGGAAGGAGCTATGGGTGTGTCTAGGTTGGGTTCAGACTCTTCTAATTGTAGGTTTTGAACTTCTTGTGGTTGATCAGAAATATTTATGTTTCCTCAATACATAGGTCTTCAACCACAGCCTCGATATAGCAAATTTGTTATATAACTCCGCAATTAATTCCTTGTTGGGCCTTGAAGATGTTGATCTTTAGTGTCTTGCTCCTAAATTTTAATTCAATTTGGCCCTCCTCACAATTTATATTGGCCCTAGCAGTGGCCAGAAAGGGTCTCCCTAGTATGATCGATGTATTCTTCACATTCTCAGGAGCATCCATGTCTAAGGCAATAAAATCAACTGGAAAATAGGAATCATGTACCCTAACTATGACATCCTTGAGAATTCCTTCTGGTGACTTAATTGATCGATCAGTTAATTGCAAGGTCATTTCTGTTGGTTTAAGTTCAGATTCTTGGAAGTAGTCTAGTAGGGTTGTAGGTATCAAATTTATGGAGGCTCTTAAGTCCAATAAAGCTTGGTTAATTATATATCACCGATTGCACAGGAGATCAGAGGGGTGCCTGGGTCTTTTGCCTTAGGCAGGAGTTTGCTCAAAATGACGGAGTTGGCTTGCTCTGACAGCATGAACGGGTTCCCGCCTTTGGTTTGCGACTTATGCTTAGGTGTACATACGTCTTTTAGAAATCGTGTGGTGGTCGGACCCGGTTAGGTTGTTAATATGGTGATTTTATCATTGAAGTGTGTATAGTGGTTAACCTAAATCAAACCTAACCATCTCTTTACAAAATTTTTTTAACCTGGCCTGCTTGATTTTATCTTGGTCACTTTTAGGCCTAGGGTCAAACTCAGGGAAGTGGGGTTACAAGTCTAGTTTCTACGCCTTTCCTACAACGAATCTCTTCCATTCGTTTATTGTGTTTTTAGTGTTTTTCTCTTTAGATTTTTTTTTTATAATCTTTGTCCTTGAGGCACACCCTCAAAATTAAGTTCTTGGCTTTGAGCCAAATCAGGGTTTCAAAATGGGTCTTGCTATTTGCAAGACATAGTACTTGCAAGTCAAAGATTATCTTTTCTCTTTTATATATTTTTTATCTTTTTATTGGCATGCAAGAGAAATAAAGTAAATATAGTATAGATATATATGTATATACTATATATATATAAAGGGGTAGGGGTGGAGGCAGAGATGAAGTGTAGCACGATGTCGAGTCGGTCGTCATCTAGAAAGACGCAACTAACAGGGCGAGGTGTCGCGTGGAGTGTAGGATAGATGGTGGAAGATGTGTGTGACCACGCTTTTTGTACGCGTGTATTGGGGAATATCAGCAACTGGTGCAGATATTCCCACGATACCACGTATGGTAAATAATGTGAAAAAAAATATATATGTATATATGTAAATATATCTATATATATATGGTTATAAATATATAGGTATATATATGTAGTTATATATGTATATATGTATATGTATATATATATAGGTATGTAAATATATATATATAAGTATATGTATAGATAGATATATGTATAGATCTATATATATATATATGTATGTATATATAGATATATGTAGATAAGTGTATATATATATATAAGTATATGTGTATATATATGTATATATATATGTACATGTATATAAGTATATGTATATATGTAGATATATATATGTATGTATATAAATTTATATAAGTATATATATATATATGTATGTATGTATATGTATATAAATATATATGGATATAAATATATACATGTATATATATATAAGTATATAATACTGTATAGGTGTGTGTGTGTATGTGTATTTGCAGAGAGAGAGGGAGAGTGTGTTGTGTGTGTGTGTGAGAGAGAGAGAAAGAATGCTGCTGGAGTGAAGACTGGGCGTTTAAGTCGTCTGCAGCCTCAGGCCCGACGTCTGGAGTCCACGCGCAGGCGCGTCTGCTCGCAGAGATGAGCACGTTGGGGGGATTGGGCGCGGAGAGAAGACCGTAGTGCACAGCATTGCGTGGAGAGCTAGAGCAGGCACACGCAGAGGCACGCGGGCGAAGGGAGCGGCCGAAGCGAGTGGGCGCTGGCAGAGGACTGCACGCAGACGTGCTGGTGGGCGTTGGAGCAGGCCCGGTGTGAGACGCGCGAGCAGGCGACGGCCGGTTGCAGCACACCGGGTGACCGAATAAGTGAGAAGCTTATTGGTCACCCCACTGTAGCCATAGTGTTCCGCAGACTGGCGTGAACAGTGGCTACAGTGTATGGCCGAGCTGCGCGACCGAGTGCTGCAAGTACTGTGAGTGCGGACGACTTGGCGTGCGCGTGGAAGAGTGGCTCCGGCTGCTAGCTTGCGGGCAGAATGTCACGACAGAGCACGCGGAGAGGGTTGCTGGCGTGTGTGGTGGAGGGTGAGGGTGACCTGTTGCTTTTGCGATGCTTGCGGGTATTGGCTGGAGGGTGCGTTGAAGCTTGGTCAGCCGTTGCAGGGGCGTGCGGTGGTTCGTTGCGGGTAGACAGGCGAGTGCAGTGCAAAGAAGCCGGAGGCGAGGGCACCTAAAAGCACGTGCTAGAAGCGAGGGCGGCCTGCATGTGTGCGTGGAAAGGGCTGGGTGGTTGCTGCTACGTGCGGAGCTTTGGGCTTCAAAGCTTGAAGCTCCCGCTCCAATGGCTGGAATGGCTGGAAAGTGAAACAGGGAAGAAGGCCACCACGCCCACCGGCTCTTGATGAGCTGGGCGGTGGTGGTTTCACGGTGGTGGGTGTGCACCACAGTGAAGACTCCTGCTCGTAGAGTGGCTCCTCTGAGGAGGAGGTCCTGCGTATGGAGGGAGAGGGAGGAGATGGTGGCCTGGAGAAGAGCTGCTGTGTGTTTCTTTGGTGGAGGACTAGGCCCTTTGCAAAGGAAGAAGCCACCCTCCTTTTAAAGAAGAGGAAGCCATGCACAGCCATGCCCATTCCTTGCTCAGCCATTCCCTGCTCGCACTCCCTGCAGCTGCATGCAGCCATTCCCTGCCATGCATAAGCCATGCACAGCCATGCCCTGGCTGTGCATGGCTTATGCATGGCAGGGAATGGCTGCATGCAGCTGCAGGGAGTGCGAGCAGGGAATGGCTGAGCAAGGAATGGCACTAGGAAGAAGAGGTTGACATGTAGCCATGGGAAGAGATTTCAAAATCAAGTAAAATAAAAAGATGGTGAATTTTGCAAAGATGCACTTAAGGAAAAAATGTTAATTGCAAGGCCATTTATTTCACTCTCCTCCACTCTCAATTAAATGCATGCATGCATGTATTTTTACAAATGTGACTATGGAAACCTAATATGCACTGGTAATGCTAGGAAATAGCACAAGACGGCACAATTGCAGGTGTATTTTTGCGGTGCAATCATCGCGCATAAGTCGGTACATGGCATATCCCATCCATCATGGGGATGTTTATATGGACCTGCTCAAAGAGCTTAACCAGGTCCTCCTTAGGTGCCACGGGTTTGGTTGTCCTTTTTCCTTTGGTCAAGGCCTTGGGAAATGGAACTTTTGCAGGTTCCTTTAGAATGGGTCCAGGTTCTTGATCTGGGATAGGGATATCCTAGATGACTATCCTAGGGTTTGAGTTTGCATTACCAGGTTGGGAGTGGTTTGAATAAGGTGGGTCATGTGTTGCTTTGCCACTACGGGTAGTAACAGAATTCAGTCCTGCTTGGTTCTGGTTTGGTGTGGGAAAAAGAGGTGATTGTTGCTGATAACTCGCATATGATGTCGAAACCTCCATCCCTTCGGGTGGTGGAGTAGAAGGGGCCTAATAAACAAAGTGAGCTTGGCCCTGATTTGGGTTCATAACGTGCCTCTGGTTCAGCACGTTATTCGGATTAGGTAGAGGTTGTCAAAGGAGTGTACCAGGTTGGCGGGGATTTGCCATCTGGGCGAGTTGATTGTGAACCTCTATGATCTCATCTTTGTGCTATCTTTATATAGCTGCATTCGTCTTCTGAATGTCAGCCAGAGTCTGAAGGATAAGAGTCATTTAATCTGCGTGAGTCAGCCTAGATTGATAAGTTGGGTTAGGCCGAGGCTGAGGCAGCTGATATGGACAAGGAGCTTGTGGTCGGGGCAGATATTGAGGTCTCTACTTCTGATTGTTCCCTGACCACATGAAATTAGGATGATTACACCATCCATTGTTGTAGGTGTTTGAGAATGGATCATTCTGAATGGCATTAAGGTCCTCACAGGTCTGAGGAGCCTCGGAAAAGTCATAATACGAGGGTTCAGAGTTCCCCCAACTAGAATAGGTGGGTCTAGAGTTTCCTCTGAAACTAGAATCAAGCGAGGGTGGATACGAGTCCATCCCCTGAGAAGATTGATGATAGATGTTATGCATAGCCTCCTTGCCAGAGGGCAGTTGTACGAACGAGTTTTACGTAGAGGTGGCTCGCTGCAAGTGTCGAGTTAGCTCATCCACCTTCTTCTCAATAATAGAGACCTTGTCTAGGTGACTGGCCATCAGTTCCAAGTCGATGGAAGAAGACAAGCCCTGCGTCTCATGTGCTCCCTTTGGATTCGTCAATGCACAGGCATTAGTTTGGTCAAACATGCCCATGAATTCATTATTGATGGAGTTCTCACACATATTCTCGAGAATCTCCCACACGGTGTCTTCATGTTGACCCATGATGTTTCCTCCGCAGGTCGCATTGACGAAAAATAGAATATCCTCACGGAGTCCTTGGTAAAAAGACTGGACTTTTTCCCAGTTAGGAACTCCGTGGTGGGGGCGCTTTCGCATGAGATCCAGAAAATGATCCCATGCCTCATGAAGCGATTCTTCTGCTTGCTGCGTGAAATGTGTCATCTGGTGCCATAAAGCATTTGTCCGACCAATAGGGAAGAATTTTCTCAGAAACTCAGATTGAAGTTCCACCCAGGTGTTGATTGGATGCATTTGGGTTTGGTACCAGTGAGCAGCCTTATCCATGGAAGAGAAGGAGAACATTTTCATTAGCAAGACATCTCGATTTTGAGCTTCTGACCCGAAGGTCTGGAACAGATGCTTGAGTTGCTTGATATGCTGGAAAGGATCCTTGGAATTATGCCCATGGAATTTGGGAATGGCATGAATCATGTTGTCTTGAGTTCGGTATCAGGACCTCTAGCTGGGATTTGTACTCGAGGTTCGATTGCCACTGCAGCGGGATTATCGTAATCTAGCATCATAGGACGCTGCGGTGGGTTTACAAAGGCTTGGAATAGATCATTGAGGCACTGAAGCTGATTTTCAAGATTGTTTTCTTCTACTGGTTGCTCCATGATGATGGATGAAGGAGAATTAGGTTCAGATGAATTAGAAGAGATATCGATCGGATTGGGTTGTTGCACAAATAAGGAGGTCGAGGCTTGGCCTCGACGGGAATGAGTAGCTAATGGAGGCCTCAAGGATGGTCTTAGAGACCTCCTCCCGAACATGCATCGGTGAAGTAGATGAGAGGTAGAATGTGATGGAACCAATCAAGACACCTAAAAAGAATTTTGGATTACTATAAAGGTTTGGGGCGGATGATACCACTTAGTCAGAAAGTCGTCCACCTGAGAATTTACTGGGTAGCCAGAGAGGGAGAGTCCTGCAAAGACCCCTACAAAATAGAGCACCCCTACGAGTTACAGGGTTTTCCCCACCTGACCTCTCTTGTCACTAATGATCCAGGTAGACCAGAATGGGGACTTGACCTCTTAAGTCTACCAGTTTTAATTAAGAGCAAGGGTGCTTATGATTTCACTTGAACTTTTAAGATGTTTTTGTGCAAAGTGACCTAATTTGAATATTTGTTAACCCAACAAGGTGGGTCAACTTCACGTGTATTGTCCTTTTGAGAAATTTAGGTCCCTCTTTTAGTGTTCAAATGAATTTAAGAGCCTGATTTTAGGGTTTTCTTGTATAGATCAATTCAATCAAGGCTTAGGCACACATTGTTTGGAAAGATCAATTCTTGATTAAGCAAGTGTGTCTCTAAAAGCCTAAGCTGCAATCCTTAATTGGCTTTGATTTGGTCCAATTTAATTTGTCCAAATGTGGTACCTAGGGCTCAAACAAGAAGGTGATAGCCCTAGATATTTTAAGCTTCAAGTAGGCACACAAATTAGGGTTGAGATGTTGTCTAAATAGAATGTATCAAATCAGGCAACTTGATGATTAATCTAAGAATATAATGCAAGTATCCCTAACTAATTTTTCCTTTTTTACTTTTTTAGAATCAGGGGTTTAGAAGAAGGCAGATGGAGTTTACCTACCCTTGGAGTGGTTGATGTGCAGCTGATCTTCTTTTAATGAGTCCCCTTGAAACAGATCACAATCAAAAAGGATGTAGCAAGTTAGGACCCAATCTGATATTGCAATCAAGAGATCTGAATTGCACGTTACTCCCCGGCAATGGCACCAAAATGGCATTCGCTCAAGATCATGTTTTAAATTGTTGCGTTGCAGTATAGTCGAAATCTCACGAAAAATAAATAAAATTTATACTCGAAAAAGTCTGAGGTCGTTCGCTGGGAGCAAATAGGAATTCAATTCTTAAGATTGCAATTTAAACAATAGAGATAAGAAATTATGATAAAAAATTGACTCAGAATAATGTAGCAATAATATCAAGTGTCAGTTTGCAAAAAGAATGGAGTAAAATGGTGATTTGAATCACCAATTACTCCTTACAATAATGGAAAGTGGAACTCAATAGTTATATATGAAATAAACTCAAGCCAGCTATCTGATGGTAGGATCAGACGTCTTAAATGTCTAATTCTACAATGCTCTGATTCTTCTTTTCTTCTTTCGCTTCTCTCCTTCTTCTTCTTTCTCTATTCTTGTGCGGCTCTTCTTCTTTTCCTCTTCTTTCTCTTTCTGCTTCTCATTCTCTGCTTTCTCTCTTCTTCTTTCTCTGCTCTTCTTCTTCTTCTGCTTCCTTTCAAGCATAGGGAAAGGGTTTTTTGATTTGGCTATGTGTTAGCCAACTTCCTAAAGTGCAAAACCCCCCCTACCTCATGCAAACTATCCTCTCTTTTTCTCTTTGGGTCACTCTCTCCCAAAGCCTCCAACAGTACTGGGTTATCGGGTATTCAGACCTAGAGTGCACCCAGGTCCAGAGCAGCGAGCGTGGGTTGCAGCCGAGGAGTGTACAGGGCATAGGCGGGTAGTTAGACCAGGCCAGATTTGCAGGGTTAGTGTCGCAGGCGAGGCTGAGTGAGGGTGTGGGGGACCTTACCCCCTAAGTGATTTGAGGTGATAAGCCTCTATACCTTTTCCTCTTATGTGGTAGCGGTTGCTCCAAATCTTCTGAGGTGGGACTATGTTGTCCCCCTTCTCTTCAAGTGCAATTGTGTTGAACTCTTCCTCAATTGGGTCAGTAATGGATACGTTGGCAACGAGAGATAACCGGGTTTTATTGTTATAGCGTTGTAGTATAGCCAGTTATTGCCAACATTTCAAATATAATTTTTTTTACTCGGAAAATAAAAGAGTTCCCGAGGTCAAACTCAGGGAGCAAGTTGTATTCTAGAGATATACATGTTTCTTTTACAAAAAATAAAGAAAGAGAGAGGGAAAGAATTTGTTGTTCTCTTTGTTTTCTCCTCGTGATGTTCTTCTTTCTTTCTTTCTTCAGATCTCCTTCTTCTTCTTTGTTCTACAGAGGTGATGCTCTTCTTTCTTTCTTCAGATCTCCTTCTCCTTCTTTGTTCTGCAGAGGTGATGCTCTTCTTTCTTTCTTCAGATCTCCTTCTTTCTTTCTTCAGATCTCCTTCTTTCAGATCTTCCCTTGTTCTTTTGTGTTCTCCTCTGCCTCGCCTTCTTCTGATGTTCTTCAGTCAGGGACGTCGCCCCTCCTTGTTTCTTCTTTTCCCTTCAGGCCGTCGTCTGATTTCCAAATCAGACGACTTAAACTGCCTGTTGCTACAGTGTCTCCCTCAGCTTCCTTCTTCTTCCGCGGTTCTTCTTCTTCCCTGTTCCTGCACACTTCAGAGCTTACGTCAGAGGACAAAACCTACTCTACCCTCTCCCCCGCGTCTCTCTCTCTCTGAAACCACTCTTGGGAAAGCTCTCCCAGAGCTGCCGGGTAATCGGGTACGGGTCGTGCCCGGGTCCAGGCCCACCGGCGTGCGTGGTGGGCGAGGAGTGCAGGTCAGTCTAAGTCGGGTCGGGTCAAGTCCGCGGGGCGTGAGCGCGGACGAGACCGGGTAACCGGGCGGGTGAAAGGGGACCTCACCCCGTGTGCTGAGGCAATAAGGCTAGTGCACAAAATCAATTTAAACAGTGGAAAGGTTGTGAGGCTTACCGATGTGGGACTAAACGCAGACCTTTCCTCGCGTGCGCCTGCTGGGAGACTGCGGCCTGGCTTCTGCAGCTGTGGCTTCGACTTGCGTAGGTTGCTGGCTGGCTGCCTTCGCAAGACTCCCCGTACTCCGCAGCAGCTGGAGACCTGGAGTCCTCAAGCCTGGAGCGCGGGAGAAGCTGCTTCAATGTGCGTTAATGGCGGTCGAACCTTAAAACCTGTCGGACACGAATATGGCCTCTCGGCCTGATCAAACCACTGGGGAACCTTCGCCGTGGCACGGCGAAGGTGAGGAGCTGCACGGCAGGCCGCAAGGTGGTGTCTGGCGGCAGCCCTAGGTTGGACTGCAACCGGAGGAATGGGTTTGTTCGGGGGAGCGTTACGGAGGTGTGGAGTGGCAGTGAAGGGGTGGGGGGTGCTCAGTGTGATGAGGTGGAGGTTCGGTGAGGGTCGGCGAGGTGTGTGAGGCTGTGGAGCGATGGGAGCATCTCGCCGGAGGGTGGCCGGAGACGAAGGGGGTGACGATGGTCAGGGTCGGTCGAAGGCTTAATTGAATAAATTGAAAGCGGGGAAAGAAAGAGGAGAAGAAGGGGAGTAGTTCTAGCTTACTTGCAGGGACGAAGGGGGAGGAACAGGGCGACAGTCGTATCGACTGTCGCCGGAGAAGACGATGCTCAGGGAAAGGGGCGGCGGCGAGCAGAGAGCCGGAGAGGCGCCAGCTGGGTGCGGCGTGGCGCGGGAAGAGCAGGGGAGGAAGTCTCTGCTGCTGGTATTGCGGCAGAGAGAAGAGGTGGAGGGGGAGGAACAGGGCGACAGTCGTATCGACTGTCACCGGAGAAGACGATGCTCAGGGAAAAGGGCGGCGGCGAGTAGAGAGCCGGAGAGGCGCCAACTGGGTGCGGCGTGGCGCGGGAAGAGCAGGGGAGGAAGTCTCTGCTGCTGGTATTGCGGCAGAGCGAAGAGGTGGAGGGGGAGGAACCACCGGAGCTGGTGAGCGTCTGCCGGAGAGAGAAGAGAGGAAAGTTGGGGATTTTCTCCGTCAGATCCAAGCTGCTGCGATCGGTGGAGCAACGGGGGGTATTTATAGGGATCAAACAGGGAGGAAGGCGGAGGGAGACGACGTGTCTCCCTTGCCGGAGGATGGCCGGAAACAAGAACCCATACCGTCCGTGCGTTCGCACGGCCGGTATGGTGGGTTATAACGACCAGGGGGGTGTCCCTGCGCCGGCTGACGACGCAGGGCACCCCCGGTTTACTTGCTAGGTCCCCCCCCTCACCCTGCGCGGCGCCATGCTCCGCGCAAGGTCGCCGGAGCATGGTGGTGGCAGGTTTTGCAGGGGGGACCTGATCGCAAAGAACGAAGGAGAGTTAGGGGCCAAAATGCGAGGGTTCAAAAGTTGAGGGCCAAAAAGTAAATATATGAGGACCAAAGTGTAAAGTTGGTCAAGGAGGTTTCTTCTTAGGCTCAAGTTTTTATACATGACTGATTAGGACCTAAGGAATCTGATGGTGAATTTCATTTCTATATTAAACCTTGTTTGACCGGTCAATTTATGCGAGAACCAAAATTAAGTTATTAATTGGGCATGGTTCTCAATGTTGGTCAAAATGGGTTCTGAAGGCCAAATTGAAGGTTCTAAACCCTAGAGATTATTTTTCTATGAATTTTAGAGGGTTTATTCTATTTTTACTTTGCCTCGAACCTTGTGAATTGAAGTGGGTTGTTTTAGGGTTACAGATTATCATTTAGTTTCTTGGAATTGCTGTAGCCCTTGCTAGATCATTTCATCCCACTTTTATTCTTATTAAGTTGCTTTGACCTGTGTTTGGGCCCTGAATTACCCTGTATGCAGATTATATTGGTAAAATTGCATTTTTACCCCTTATGACTTGTTTTCTTCTCAAACTCAGAATTCTCTGAGTTAAGCCTTTCCTTGAGATATGTAGGAGCTTTTATCCTTTGTATTAGGTCAAAATGAGCTAGTTATGGCTCATGATGAGGTTCTCATCATACCCCCATGCCTAGCTTTTGCTAGTCCCTTAGCAAAAACTTAAGGTTTCAACCCTTGTTCTAGACCATGAATTTTTTAATAGTTTTAGATAAGTGCCTTTTTTATTTGAGCATAGATTAGGTTAGAATGCTGACCATAGGCCTAAAAAGGTACTCTAGTACCAATCAAGATCCAAATCTGTCTAGCCTTAGCCTCAGTCTTTTAGCAAAGGTTTTTAAGGTCCACAAGAACTAACCTAAGGTTTATTGGACTTCGTGGTTAAAGCACCCGTGCTTGAAATGATTTTAGCCCTGGCTCAGTTCGCAGTGCGTTTTGTAAGAGAGAGATAGAAAGTTTTTCTGTTTGGAGAGTTTTCTCTCTCTTTTTCTTTTTAGTTCTAGCCTTGGATTGGCTTTTCAACACGGTCTGTATCAGATTCCTTGCTCCCATCATCAATCCTCAAGGGTTCCTGGCGATCGATGTTTCGAGATAGCACCGCCCATGGCAACCCCCGGAACCCTGGCTATTGAGATTTCGAGATAATCCCATCCATGGTGTTCCGTGGCCGAATCCAGACCCTGGCAATTGACACTTCGAGATAATGCCATCCATGGAATCTGAACCAGCAGAGTGCTTACATGCCCCCAGTAGGATATGTAAATATCCTAAGAGACAAGCACCGAGGAGATGATATTTTGTTACGCATCTTCGAGGGGATTTCCCGCCTCTCTGCGCTGGGAACTCGTCCAAATCAACTTGTGTTGATCGGCCGCTCCTATTCTAGGTGTTCTTTTCAGAATTTTGCGACGCTTCTGCGTGATTCTGATTTTTACGCTTACTGAACCAGGCTGTGTGTGAGGTTAGGGTGCTTAGGTTACTGAGTCCCGTAAACCAAAAATTAGTTAACGAGGCCAAATACTCCCTAAGCCTTAGACCTAATACTTCAGCTTTTCATTTTCCTCAACCTCTTGAGGAGTGTCCAGATCTTAATGGGTACTAAGAGTCTATTCAAGAATGCCTAAGGTTTGCATTCTTTACTAATCTCTTTGTGCACTTTTCTTGAATGAGGTCTAGAACTTAGGTTAATTCCTTAGTTCCTTACTAATGACTATCACTTTTTCTCATAATTTTGTGCTCCTTTTTCATTTTGTTTCTTTTCTCCTTCACAAAATTTCCTTCTCCTCTTTTCCTCTTATTCTTTTTCGTAATTTTTTTTTTTTTTTTTATGGTGTTTTTGGCATATGTGAATTTTTTTTTTTGTTTGAAACCTTTTCTTACAAGTTTTGCACTTTCATACCCCCCCATGCCTAAGATTTGCAATGTCCTCATTGTAACCTAGGGGGTCTTAGTTCATTCCTTAAGACAGAAATTTGGATGAGTGGATGGGTCGGGTTGAATTTTTGCGGACGATTTCAAATCCTAGATGCAAGCATCTGAGTTGGGGTCGGCTGTCTACAAGGGTGAACTTCGAGTGCTAAAAGGTGTCAGAACAAGTTTCAGGTTTTTAAAGAGAATGACGGGCTGCCTCCCGTTAAGCGCTGAGTTTTACGCCATCGGCTGGGCGCAATAAGCTCAAGGGGAAAGGAGGATATAAGATGCCTCAGCCAAATCAATAGAAGTTACATCGATGAACGGCTTGAGTCTCTGACCGTTCACGATGAAAGGTTCAGAATCGTGGCTGAGTGGACTGATTTCGATTGCTCCATTTCCAAAAACCTGTCGGACCAAATATGGTCCGACCCACTTAGATCTCAGTTTTCCTGGGAAGAGTTTGAGTCGGGCATCAAAGAGTAGGACCTTTTGACCAGGATGAAAGATCTTTCTCGAGATGTGTTTGTCGTGGAAGGCTTTAACCCGCTCCTTGTAGATTTGCGAGTTCTCGTACGCGTCTAGGCGTAATTCATCGATCTCGCTGATTTGGAGTTTTCTGTGGGTCCCAGCCTTGGAAAGATCGAGATTACAGTTCCGTACTGCCCAATAGGCTTTATGCTCCAGTTCTATGGGAAGGTGGCATGCCTTTCCGTACACCAGTCTAAAGGGAGACATGCCCAATTGGGTCTTGTGGGCGGTCCTATAGGCCCACAATGCTTCCGGAAGTCGGGACGACCAGTCCTTCCTGTCAGGTCGAACAGTGACTTGCAGGATTTTCTTGAT
Source organism: Thalassia testudinum (assembly GCA_037157565.1). Taxonomy (NCBI): domain Eukaryota; kingdom Viridiplantae; phylum Streptophyta; class Magnoliopsida; order Alismatales; family Hydrocharitaceae; genus Thalassia; species Thalassia testudinum. The sequence goes on along the minus strand of JAZHRO010000026.1, from coordinate 22,679,885 downwards.
CTCCCGATTAGATAGCTCAGCTAGACCATTAGTTTGGGGGTGGTAAGGAGTAGAGATTCGGTGAGACACCCCGTATTTGGTCATCAGTGACCTAAACTGAGCATTTGTGAAATGGGTCCCTCCATCAGAGATTATTGCACGAGGAATCCCGAACCTTGAGAAAATGTGTTGATGAATGAATTTGAGAACGATTTTGTGATCACAGGTTCGGGTCGGTATGGCTTCGATCCATTTGGACACGTAGTCCCAATCAGAAACGCGGAGGACCTTCACCGTGGCACGGCGAAGGTGGTCGGGGGGTGTGCAGGCGGCGGGGCGGAGCCTAAGAGCTGCCCTAGGTCGGACTGTGGGTCGGGAGATGGGTTTGTTCGGTGTATTTGCAGAGGGTGATTTGGGGGAAGTGGAAGGGCGGAGGTTGATCAGAGTGAGGAGGCGGAGGTTCTGCGGTGGTCGGAGAGCCGTGTGGGTTGCTGGAGTGATGGGAGCGGGTCGCCGGAGCAGGAGCCGGAGATGGAGAAGGTGAGGGCGATTGGTCGGATCGGGGTAACAGTAAAGATGTAAAATGAGGAAAAGGAAGAGGGGAGAAAGAGGAGGAGTTCTACCTACTTAGCAGGACGAGGAGGGGCCGGAGCGGGCGACAGTCGTATCGACTGTCGCCGGAGAAGAAGATGCCCGGGGGAAGGGGCGGCGGCGAGGAGAGGGCCGGAGAGGCGCCAGCTGGGTGCGGCGTGGCGCGGGAAGAGCGAGGGAGGGCAACCCTGCAGCTGATAGTGCGGCAGAGCGACGAGGAGGAAGAGGGGAGACCGCCGGAGCTGGAGAGCTTCCTGTCGGAGTGGGAAGAGAGGAAGTGGGGGTCTTTCTCCGTCAGGACCGAGCTCCTCAAAACGGCGGAGCGACGGGGGTATTTATAGAGGCGGAATCAGAGAGGAGGGCGGAGGGAGACGACGTGTCTCCCTCGCCGGAGGACGCTGGAGATGGAAACCAATACCGTCCGTGCGTTCGCACGGCCGGTATGTTGGGTTGCAGCGACCAGGGGGTGTTCCTGCCAGACCCTCCCCCTTACCCTGAGCGGCGCCATACTCCGCGCAAGGTCGCTGGAGCATGGTGCTGGTCAGGTTTTGGCAGGAGGGACCTGAATGCAAAGAACGAAGGAGAGTTAGGGGTAGAAATGCGAGGGTTCAAAAGTTGAGGGCCAAAAAGTAAATATATGAGGACCAAAGTGTAAAGTTGGTCAAGAAGGTTTCTTCTTAGGCTCAAGTTTTTATACATGACTAATTAGGACCTAAGGAATCTGATGGTGAATTTTATTTCTAGATTAAATCTTGTTTGACTAGTCAATTTATGCAAAAACCCAAATTAAGTTATTAATTGGGTATGGTTCTCAATGTAGGTCAAAATGGGTTCTGAAGGCCAAATTGAAGGTTCTAAACCCTAGATATTATTTTTATATGAATTTTAGAGGGTTTATTATATTTTTAATTTGCCTCGAACCTCGTGAATTGAAGTGGGTTTGTTTTAGGGTTACAATTATCATTTAGTTCCTTGGAAATGCTGTAGCCCTTATCAGATCATCCCACTTTCCTTCTTATTTGGTTTGTTTGACCTATGTTTGGACCCTGAATTACCCTGTATGCAGATTATACTGGTAAAATTGCATTTTTACCCCTTATGACTTGTTTTCTCCTTAAACTCAGAATTCTCTGACTTAAGCCTTTCCTTGAGTTATGTAGGAGCTTTTATACTTTGTATTAGGTCAAAATGAGCTAGTTATGGCTCATGATGAGGTTCTCATCATACCCCCATGCCTAGCTTTTGCTAGTCCCTTAGCAAAAACTTAAGGTTTCAACCCTTGTTCTAGACCATGAAGTTCTTAATAGCTTCAGATAAGTGCTTTTTCATTTGAGCTTAGATTAGGTTAGAATGCTGACCATAGGCCCAAAAGGTACTCTAGTACCAATTAAGATCCAAATCTGTCTAGCCTTAGCCTCAGTTTTTAGCAAAGGTTTTTAAGGCCCACAAGAACTAACCTAAGGTTTATTGGACTTTGTGGTTAAAGCACCCGTGCTTGAAATGATTTTAGCCCTGGCTCAGTTCGCAGTGCGTTTTATAAGAGAGAGATAGAAAGTTTTTCTGTTTGGAGAGTTTTCTCTCTCTTTTTATTTTTAGTTCTAGCCTAGGATTGGCTTTTCAACACGGTCTGTATCAGATTCCTTGCTCCCATCATCAATCCTCAAGGGTTCCTGGCGATCGATGCTTCGAGATAGCACCGCCCATGGCAACCCCCGGAACCCTGGCTATTGAGATTTCGAGATAATCCCATCCATGGTGTTCCGTGGCCGAATCCAGACCCTGGCAGTTGAGATTTCAAGATAATCCCATCCATGGTGTCTGAACCAGCAGAGTGCTTACATGCCCCCAGTAGGATATGTGAATATCCTAAGGGACAAGCACCGAGGAGATGATATTTTGTTACGCATCTTCGAGGGGATTTCCCGCCTCTCCGCGCTGGGAACTCGTCTAAATCAACTTGTGTTGGTCGGCCGCTCCTACTCTAGGTGTTCTTTTCAGAATTTTGCGACGCTTCTGCGTGATTTTGATTTTTACGCTTACTGAACAAGACTGTGTGTGAGGTTAGGGTGCTTAGGTTACTAAGTCCCGTAAACCAAAAATTAGTTAACGAGGCCAAATACTCCCTAAGCCTTGGACCTAGTACTGAAGCTTTTCATTTTCCTCAACCTCTTGAGGATTGTCTGGATCTTAATGGGTACTAAGAGTCTATTCAAGAATGCCTAAGGTTTGCGTTCTTACTAATCTCATTATGCACTTTTCAGTTATTTTCTTGAATGAGGTCTAGAACTTAGGTTAATTCCTTAGTTCCTTACTAATGACTATCACCTTTTCTCATAATTTTGTGCTCCTTTTTCATTTTGTTTCTTTTCTCCTCCTTCACAAAATTTCCTTCTCCTCTTTTCCTCTTATTCTTTTTCAAAAATTTTTAATTTTTATGGTGTTTTTGGCATATGTGAATTTTTTTGTTTGAAACCTTTTCTTACAAGTTTTGCACTTTCATACCCCCCCATGCCTAAGATTTGCAATGTCCTCATTGTAACCTAGGGGTCTTATTCAACTAAGTTCATACATTAGGACAGCTGTTTTGATGAGTGAATGGGTCGGGGTGACTGTTGCGAACGATTTCTAATCTCAGATGCAAGCACCTGAGGTGGAGTTGGCTGTCCTAAAGTGTGAACTTCAAGTGCAAAAAGGTGTCAGAACAAGTTTCAGGTTTTCAAAGAGAATGACGGGCTGCATCCCGTTAAGCGCTGAGTTTTACGCCATCGGCTGGGCGCAATAAGCTCAAGGGGAATGGAGGATATTAGATGCTTCAGCCAAATCAGTAGAAGTTACATCAATGAACGGCTTGAGTCTCTGACCGTTCACGATGAAAGGTTCAGAATCGTGGCTGAGTGGACTGATTTCGATTACTCCATTTCCAAAAACCTGTCGGATCAAATATGGTCCGACCCACTTGGATCTCAGTTTTCCTGGGAAGAGTTTTAGTCGGGCGTCAAATAGTAGGACCTTTTGACCAGGATGAAAGATCTTTCTCGAGATGTGTTGTCGTGGAAGGCTTTAACCCGCTCCTTGTAGATTTGCGAGTTCTCGTACGCGTCTAGGCGTAATTCATCGATCTCGCTGATTTGGAGTTTTCTGTGGGTCCCAGCCTTGGAAAGATCTAGATTACAGTTCCGTACTGCCCAATAGGCTTTATGCTCCAGTTCTACGGGAAGGTGGCATGCCTTTCCGTACACCAATCTAAAGGGAGACATGCCCAATTGGGTCTTGTGGGCGATCCTATAGGCCCACAATGCTTCCGGAAGTCGGGACGACCAGTCCTTCCTATCAGGTCGAACAGTGACTTGCAGGATTTTCTTGATCTCCCGATTAGACAGCTCAGCTAGACCATTAGTTTGGGGGTGGTAAGGAGTAGAGATTCGGTGAGACACCCCGTATTTGGTCATCAGTGACCTAAACTGAGCATTTGTGAAATGGGTCCCCCCATCAGAGATTATTGCACGAGGAATCCCGAACCTTGAGAAAATGTTTTGATGAATGAATTTGAGAACGATTTTGTGATCACAGGTTCGGGTCGGTATGGCTTCGATCCATTTGGACACGTAGTCCACAGCCAACAGAATGTATTCGAAACCATCCGAAATAGGAAAGGGGCCCATAAAATCAATCCCCCAAACATCAAAGATTTCGCATACTAGAATCGGTTGCATAGGCATCATGTCGCGATGGCTCATGTTGCCCAAAATCTGGCAACGACTGCATGTCTTGCGGTGATTGTATGCGTCTTTGAACAGTGTGGGCCAGTAAAAGCCGCACTGGAGGACTTTTGATGCGGTTTTATGCCCGGCAAAATGGCCACCGCATGCCTGGTCATGGCAGAAAGAGAGGATACTGTTGAATTCCCCTTCCGGGACACATCTCCGGATGATCTGATCGGCACCTATGCGGAAGAGGTACGGGTCTTCCCAAATGTAATACTTGGCATCGGAGCGTAATTTGTCTTTCTTGGCCTTCGGCCAATCGGACGGGGTCTGATGAGATGCCAAGTAATTTACTATATTAGCAAACCATGGAAGGCTAGTACCAATAGTCAGCAGGTGCTCATCGGGAAAATGCTCAGTGATGGGTCCGGAAGGGTCAATTATTTCAGAAGGAAGACGGGACAAGTGATCAGCTACCACGTTTTGCTTTCCTGCTTTGTCGCGAATCTCAAGGTCAAATTCTTGCAACAGCAAGATCCATCGGATTAATCGAGGTTTCGCGTCCTTCTTTGCAAGGAGATGCCTCACAGCTGTGTGATCCGAGTATATGATGACACGGGAACCCAGAAGGTATGATCTGAACTTTTCTAGGGCAAATACTACAGCTAGCAGCTCTTTCTCAGTAACCGTATAGTTACGCTGAGCCTCATCGAGTGTTTTGCTGGCGTAGTAAATGACCACAGGTTTCTTGTCATTTTTCTGTCCCAAAACCGCTCCTACAGCGAAGTCGGATGCATCACACATGATCTCAAAGGGTTGAGACCAATCAGGGGACTGTAGGATCGGGGCTTGGGTGACTCGGTCACGCAGGATTTCAAATGCTTGAGTGCATTCCTTGGAGATTTCGAAGGGAACATCCTTGGAGAGAAGAGTGGTCAGGGGGCGTGCGATTTTTGAAAAATCAGGGATAAATCGTCGATAAAAACCGACATGCCCTAAAAAGGATCGGATGTCCCTGATCGAGCTAGGCATAGGAAGGTGAGAAATCAGATTAACCTTAGCTCGATCCACTTGGATACCTTTCTCCGAAATTGAGTGTCCCAGGACAATTCCCTCAGGCACCATGAAATGGCTCTTTTCCCAGGAAAGAACCAAATTCACATCGATGCACCGCCTGAGTATCTGGACCAAGTGTTGGAGGCAATCGTCGAATGATGCTCCGAAAACTGAAAAGTCATCCATGAAGACTTCCAGATAATCACCTACCATATCTGAGAATATGGCAAGCATGCATCGCTGAAAAGTAGCGGGTGCATTGCAAAGACCGAAAGGCATCCTTCGGAAAGCGTATGTTCCGAAGGGGCAGGTGAACGTGGTCTTTTCTTGGTCCTCAGGATGGATTGCCACCTGGTTATAACCGGAGTACCCGTCAAGAAAGCAGAAGAACCTATTTCCCGCTAGTTTTTCGAGAATTTGATCAATGAAGGGTAGTGGGAAATGATCCTTCTTCGTGGAGGAATTGAGTCGACGGTAATCTATACAGACTCTCCACGAGTTGGCTAATCGGGTAGGAATGATTTCTCCGGTCTCAGTCGTTATAGTGGTGAGTCCTGCCTTCTTGGGCACGACCTGAATTGGGCTCACCCAACGACTATCGGAGATCGGGTAGATGATCCCGGCATCTAACCACTTGATGATCTCCTTTTTCACGACCTCCTGCAGATTGGGGTTTAAGCGTCTCTGCATTTCACGAGAAGGTCGTGTGCCCTCTTCGAAATAGATATGATGAGTACAATAAGAGGGACTTATTCCAGTCAAATCATCGAGAGTCCATCCGATGGCTCTGCGATGTTGCTGGAGGACAACAATCAGACGGGATTCCTGTTCAGGACTGAGGTTGGAATTGATAATCACAGGAAGGGTCTGATTAGAACCCAAAAAGACGTATTTCAAGTGAGTAGGAAGGGGTTTCAGTTCGAGGATGGGATTTTCAGCAGCAGCGGGTGGTTCAGTATAGATGTGAGGTTCAAGGGTGGGAGTTACTGGGTTGTTCATATCTGGATTCGACTCCTCTGTTTGCGGGTCAAGATCCTTCTGTGGTTGATGAGGCATAATCGAGTCATTCTGGAGGTGTGATTCATCAACCAAAGTCTTGATGTCACAAATTTGTTCGATGACGCCGCAATTAATTCCTTGTTGGGCCTTAAATATATCAATTTTTAGTGTTTGATCCCCAAACTTAAGCTCTATTTGGCCCTCCTCACAGCTGATGTTGGCTCTAGCAGTAGCCAAGAAAGGTCTCCCTAGAATGATTGGTGTATCCCTAGGGTTCTCAGGTGCATCCATATCTAAGACTATAAAGTCCACTGGAAAATAGAAATCCCGTACTCTCACGATAACATCCTCGAGAATCCCTTTTGGTGACTTTATAGATCGATCTGCTAATTGTAATGTCACCTCGGTTGGTTTCAGCTCAGATTCTTCTAGATGGTCAAGTAAGGATGTGGGTATCAGGTTTATGGATGCACCCAAGTCTAACAATGCTCTATCAAATTGGGTATCACCTATCTTACAGGAAATCAGGGGAGTCCCAGGATCTTTTGCCTTGGGTGGGAGTCTACTAAGGATTACAGAGCTGGCTTGCTCTGACAGAACAATTGGGCTCCCTCCCTTGGTTCGCGGCTTACGCTGGGGTGTACATATATTCTTTAGAAATCGTGCGTAAGCTGGCACGTGGCGGATTGCATCCATCAAGGGGATGTTTATGTGGACCTGCTCAAAGAGCTTGACCAGGTCCTCCTCAGGGGCCACGGGTTTGGTGGTCTTCTTTCCCTTGGTCAAGGCTTCGGGAAACGGGATCTTGGTTGGTTCTTCTAGGATAGGTCCAGGTTGTGGATCCGGAACAGCGGTATCTTGGATAACTATCCTAGGGTCATGGTTATCAGGCTTGGAGTGGTTTGGATAATGCTGGTCTTGAGTTGTTTTACCACTACGTGTTGTTACAGAATTTAATCCGGCCTGATTCTGGTTTGGGTTTGGTAAGAGGGGTGGCTGCTGCTGAAATCCCGCATAAGAAGTTGAGGCTTCCATCTCGTCTGGAGATGGAGCAGAAGGAGCCTGATAAATCCATTGGGCGTGGCCTAAATTTGGATTCATAACGCGCTTCTGGGTTGGCACGTTATTTGGGTTAGGAAGAGGTTGGGAAGGGAGTGTGCCTGGTTGGCGAGAATTTGCCAACTGGGCCAGTTGAGTTTTAACTTCAGTAAGCTCGTCCTTGTGCTGTTTTTGAATAGCCGCATTCGTTTTTTGAATGTCAGCCAGAGTCTGAAGGATTAGGGACATTTGATCCTGATTTGGCCCTGATGGATAAGTAGGGTTGGGCCGAGGCTGAGGCGGCTGGTAATGAAGAGGGGGCTGTGGGCGGGACTGAAAAGGTGGTCTTTGAGTTTGGGAATTTCCTGCCCACTGAAAATTGGGATGGTTTCGCCATCCAGGGTTGTAAGTGTTGGAGAATGGGTCGTTCTGGATGGCGTTGAGGTCCTTGCAGGTCTGAGGAACCTCCTGAGAGTCAGGGAAAGGAGGAATGGAGTTCCCCCGGCTGGTGTAGAAAGGATCGGATGATCTTCCAGTCCAAGAATCAGATGGGGATGGATATGGATCCATCCCAGGGGAAGATCGGTGGAGGATGTTTTGCACAGTCTCCTGTGTGGAAGGAGGTTGTGCAAAGGAGTTACGCGCAGAGGTGGCTCGCTGCAAGTGCTGAGTCAGCTCATCCACCTTCTTTTCGATGATTGAGACCTTGTCCAATCGACTGGCCATTAATTCCAGGTCGACTGATGCGGACAGGCCCTACGTCTCATGTGCTCCCTTAAGATTCGTCGCTGCGCGGGTATTCGTCCTGTCGAATAGTCCCATGGAGTCATTGTTGATGGAGTTCTCGCACATGTTTTCGAGAATCTCCCATACGGTGTCTTCATGTTGACCCATGATGTTTCCTCCGCAAGTTGCATTGACGAAAAGGTGGATGTCCTCACGGAGTCCCTGGTAAAAAGATTGGACTTGTTCCCATTTAGGAACTCCGTGATGGGGGCACTTCCTCATGAGATCCTGAAAACGATCCCATGCCTCATGGAGAGGTTCTCCTGATTGTTGAGTGAAGTGTGTAACTGATGGCACAAGGCGTTGGTCCGACCCACGGGAAAAAACTTTTTCAAAAATTCGGATTGAAGTTCTTCCCAAGTGTTGATCGGCCGGGTCTGAGTTTGGTACCAATGGGCGGCCTTGTCCATAAGAGAAAAGGAGAACATCTTCATGAGAAGAATATCCCGATTTTGCGCATCTGATCCAAAAGTGTGGGCCAGATGCTTTAGCTGTTTGATGTGCTGGAAGGGATCTTCAGAATTAAGCCCATGGAATTTAGGTATAGCATGAATCATGTTGGGCTTTAATTCGGAATCAGGTCCTCCAGTCGGGATTCTGACTCGAGGCTCAATGGCCACCGCAGCAGGATTGTAGTGGTCCCGCATCATAGGACGCTGTGGTGGGTGCACGAAGTTTTGGAAGAGGTCATTGAGTCGCTGGAGCTGGTGTTCTAGATTATTTTCTTCCTCAACTGGCTGAGCCATGATGGGGGAAGAAGAAGAACTTGGTTCTGAATCAGAAGAGAGAATAATGTGAGGGTGTTGCTGCACAAACACGGGCGTCGAGGCTTGGCCTTGACGAGAGCGAATTTCTAAAGGAGGTCTTAAGGGTGGTCTTAGAGACCTCCTTCCGTACATGCACAGTTGGAAGAGGTAAGTTTAGAAGGTGCTGGACCCAATCAAGGCACCCAAAAATGTGTTGGGTGACTATAGGGGTGCGGGGCAGATGGACCCCTTGATCAGAAAGATCGTCCACCTGAGAATTACCTGGGCAGCCAGAGAGGGAGAGTCCCGCGAAGACCCCTACACGGTAGAGCGTCCCCACGGGTTACAGGGTTTCCCCCACCCGACCTCTCTTGTCACTGCGGTTCCAGGTAGACCAGAATGGGGATCTTGACCTCTTAAGTCTACCAATTTTAAGATCAGGGTGCTTAAGGTTTCACTTGAACTTTAGTCTTTTTAAGTGCAAAGAGTGACCTAATTTAAGGTTGGTTGACCCAAAGGGGTCAACTTTACCTTTTGTTTTCTTTGAGAGCTTTCAGGTCTTGTCTTTTAGGATTCAAGTGTTTAGAGAGAGCCAATTGTTTAGGATTTTTCTTGTTAATTATTTTCAATCAATGGCTTGGGCACACCTCTTTTGGATTTCCTCAATTCTTGATTAAGGGGTGTGTCTCTACTGAAATCCTAATGTTTGACCTTATGTTGGCTCTACTTGGTCCATTTAACTCTTTGTTGGGCAATTAGGGCTCAAGCAAGAATGTGTTAGCCCTTAAATACCCTTGATAGTGTGCAGGAGTGATGAGTTGAAAACATGCAACTCTTTATGGTTACTAAGTATGGAAGACAGGTTAGCTCTATATTGCTTGTTCTTTTCTTTTCTTCCTCTTTAGAGTTTAGGGGTTAATAGTGAGAGGAAAAATTTACCTGTCTTCGGAGTGGTTGTCGTGTGGTTGCTTGTCTTCTTGAGTTCCTGTAGCTGCACAAAAGAGAGGAGATTATCAGAAATTTAAAAAAAAGAAACAGGAATGTTTACCTCTAGAATAGTCGTTGCTCCCCGGCAACGGCGCCAAATAATGGATACGTTGGCAACGAGAGATAACCGGGTTTTATTGTTATAGCGTTGTAGTATAGCCAGTTATTGCCAACATTTCAAATATAATTTTTTTTACTCGGAAAATAAAAGAGTTCCCGAGGTCGAACTCAGGGAGCAAGTTGTATTCTAGAGATATACATGTTTCTTTTACAAAAAATAAAGAAAGAGAGAGGGAAAGAATTTGTTGTTCTCTTTGTTTTCTCCTCGTGATGTTCTTCTTTCTTTCTTTCTTCAGATCTCCTTCTTCTTCTTTGTTCTGCAGAGGTGATGCTCTTCTTTCTTTCTTCAGATCTCCTTCTCCTTCTTTGTTCTGCAGAGGTGATGCTCTTCTTTCTTTCTTCAGATCTCCTTCTTTCTTTCTTCAGATCTCCTTCTTTCAGATCTTCCCTTGTTCTTTTGTGTTCTCCTCTGCCTCGCCTTCTTCTGATGTTCTTCAGTCAGGGACGTCGCCCCTCCTTGTTTCTTCTTTTCCCTTCAGGCCGTCGTCTGATTTCCAAATCAGACGACTTAAACTGCCTGTTGCTACAGTGTCTCCCTCAGCTTCCTTCTTCTTCCGCGGTTCTTCTTCTTCCCTGTTCCTGCACACTTCAGAGCTTATGTCAGAGGACAAAACCTACTCTACCCTCTCCCCCGCGTCTCTCTCTCTCTCTGAAACCACTCTTGGGAAAGCTCTCCCAGAGCTGCCGGGTAATCGGGTACGGGTCGTGCCCGGGTCCAGGCCCACCGGCGTGCGTGGTGGGCGAGGAGTGCAGGTCAGTCTAAGTCGGGTCGGGTCAGGTCCGCGGGGCGTGAGCGCGGACGAGACCGGGTAACCGGGCGGGTGAAAGGGGACCTCACCCCGTGTGCTGAGGCAGTGAGGCTAGTGCACAAAATCAATTTAAACAGTGGAAAGGTTGTGAGGCTTACCGATGTGGGACTAAACGCAGACCTTTCCTCGCGGGCGCCTGCTGGGAGACTGCGGCCTGGCTTCTGCAGCTGCGGCTTCGACTTGCGTAGGTTGCTGGCTGGCTGCCTTCGCAAGACTCCCCGTACTCCGCAGCAGCTGGAGACCTGGAGTCCTCAAGCCTGGAGCGCGGGAGAAGCTGCTTCAATGTGCGTTAATGGCGGTCGAACCTTAAAACCTGTCGGACACGAATATGGCCTCTCGGCCTGATCAAACCACTGGGGAACCTTCGCCGTGGCACGGCGAAGGTGAGGAGCTGCACGGCAGGCCGCAAGGTGGTGTCTGGCGGCAGCCCTAGGTTGGACTGCAACCGGAGGAATGGGTTTGTTCGGGGGAGCGTTACGGAGGTGTGGAGTGGCAGTGAAGGGGTGGGGGGTGCTCAGTGTGATGAGGTGGAGGTTCGGTGAGGGTCGGCGAGGTGTGTGAGGCTGTGGAGCGATGGGAGCATCTCGCCGGAGGGTGGCCGGAGACGAAGGGGGTGACGATGGTCAGGGTCGGTCGAAGGCTTAATTGAATAAATTGAAAGCGGGGAAAGAAAGAGCAGAAGAAGGGGAGTAGTTCTAGCTTACTTGCAGGGACGAAGGGGGAGGAACAGGGCGACAGTCGTATCGACTGTCACCGGAGAAGACGATGCTCAGGGAAAGGGGCGGCGGCGAGCAGAGAGCCGGAGAGGCGCCAGCTGGGTGCGGCGTGGCGCGGGAAGAGCAGGGGAGGAAGTCTCTGCTGCTGGTATTGCGGCAGAGCGAAGAGGTGGAGGGGGAGGAACCGCCGGAGCTGGTGAGCATCTGCCGGAGAGAGAAGAGAGGAAAGTTGGGGATTTTCTCCGTCAGATCCAAGCTGCTGCGATCGGTGGAGCAACGGGGGGTATTTATAGGGATCAAACAGGGAGGAAGGCGGAGGGAGACGACGTGTCTCCCTCGCCGGAGGATGGCCGGAAACAAGAACCCATACCGTCCGTGCGTTCGCACGGCCGGCATGGTGGGTTATAACGACCAGGGGGGTGTCCCTGCGCCGGCTGACGACGCAGGGCACCCCCGGTTTACTTGCTAGGTCCCCCCCCCTCACCCTGCGCGGCGCCATGCTCCGCGCAAGGTCGCCGGAGCATGGTGGTGGCAGGTTTTGCAGGGGGGACCTGATCGCAAAGAACGAAGGAGAGTTAGGGGCCAAAATGCGAGGGTTCAAAAGTCGAGGGCCAAAAAGTAAATATATGAGGACCAAAGTGTAAAGTTGGTCAAGGAGGTTTCTTCTTAGGCTCAAGTTTTTATACATGACTGATTAGGACCTAAGGAATCTGATGGTGAATTTCATTTCTATATTAAACCTTGTTTGACCGGTCAATTTATGCGAGAACCCAAATTAAGTTATTAATTGGGCATGGTTCTCAATGTAGGTCAAAATGGGTTCTGAAGGCCAAATTGAAGGTTCTAAACCCTAGAGATTATTTTTCTATGAATTTTAGAGGGTTTATTCTATTTTTACTTTGCCTCGAACCTTGTGAATTGAAGTGGGTTGTTTTAGGGTTACAGATTATCATTTAGTTTCTTGGAATTGCTGTAGCCCTTGCTAGATCATTTCATCCCACTTTTATTCTTATTAAGTTGCTTTGACCTGTGTTTGGGCCCTGAATTACCCTGTATGCAGATTATACTGGTAAAATTTCATTTTTACCCCTTATGACTTGTTTTCTTCTCAAACTCAGAATTCTCTGAGTTAAGCCTTTCCTTGAGATATGTAGGAGCTTTTATCCTTTGTATTAGGTCAAAATGAGCTAGTTATGGCTCATGATGAGGTTCTCATCAGTCAGCTGTTGAGGGTATCTCCCTCAATTGGAGACCTGGGCATGTGTGTGTGACGACTCCGTGCAGCCTGGAGCTAAGGCCTGGAGTGAAGGTTCCCTGGAGCAAGCTTGAAGCTTGCTCGAAGCTCATCTTTAATGGCAGAGGGGGTCTGATACCTAAAATCACAAATAAGGCATTTTGGCCACATCAAAACATTCTAGAACGATTGTCGAAGCATGGTGAACTTGCTGAGGGGGTCGGTGTGGCATGGGTGTGAGTGATGAGGCTTATTAACCTCGCGGAGGGTGGTCGGATGTGGGTTTGTTCAGAGAGGCATTTGGAGGGGCAATCATCCTAACAAAGTTAGGGCTTTTGCTCCTGAGGTCGAGGCGGAGGTGTGGAGTGCAGGAGTGACCGGGTTGGTGGTGTGTGGAAGCTGCTAAGGCTCGTAGGAGTTCTGCCGAAGAGATGGAAGATGGAGTCGCGGACGGTTGTGCGGGGGTCGGAGCGGTGTGTTGGAGATGCTGGCATGATTAGGAGAAGTTGAGGAGTCGGTTGAGAGAGGTAGCGAATGAAGGAAAGCAAAGACGGCGTTAGTTTCGGTATGGCTAGCGCCAGAGAAGGAAGCTGCTCCAGTGGATAGGAAACGGAAAGGAAGACGACGAAGGGGGTGTCGGTTGGTACGGCTCGACATGGAGGAAGAAGAGGGAGATAGATCTACCGCCGGTATTGCGAACAGAGGATGAATGGAGGCAGGGTGGGTTGTCGAACATCGAGGAGCAATTCAGCCAACAAAGAGGAGAGGAATTGGAGGTGTTCAAGGCTGAATTCGAGCGTGGAAAGAACGGCCTGATCTAGAGGTCTTTTTGTAGGCCATTAGAGGGCGATTAGAGCTTGGGAAGCAAGCTTCCCAAGCTTAGAAGGTCATCAAAGTTGGAAACCCAAATTTCAAATGATTTGCATTAGGATTTTGGCAAGACTTGGAGCCCAAGATGTGGCTCAAATGAAAGGCAACTTCGTCAAGAATCTGGGTATCTATTTTGGGATTGATTGATTGAGGATCGAATGAGAAATCCTCATTCGATCTCAACGGTGAAGCTCAAAGTTGCATTTAATGGTGCCAGGGACCTATTTGCCAAGATGATGACAAAATTAGGGGCCTTTTTTTAAGGATTTTGAAAGTTAAGGGTATATGTGTGATTAGACAGTATCAAGTTGCAAACTAGGTCAAGATAATCTCAGATTGAACCCAAATTTTGGTAAAAACCTAATTTGAACCTAAGGAATCCAATGATGAAGTTGGATTTTGGTTTTGACCACGTTTAATGAGGTAATTTATGCAAAAACCCAAATTAGGGCAAATGTCTGTCTGAGACTCTATTTTGGGTCAAGATAGGTTCTGATGGTCAAATTGAAGGTACCAAACCCTAGAGAATATTTTTATATGAATTTTAGATGATTTAAGTGAATTTTATCCTGACCAAAACCTCAGTAAATTAAGCGAGTCTATTTTTAGGGTTTCAAAAGTCATTTAATTCTCAAAACACGTAAAAACCCTTTTTTGATTGTTCTAACACACTTGTTAGCCTTGTAGGTCTATTTGACCCTTAATAACCCATTAGAAAACCCGTGGTTGTACTGCATTCATGATATGATTGTAAAATTATAGTTTTAACCCTGGTTTTTGTCTTTCCCTCAGAATGATTATGCAATGAATTACAGTCCTCTGGCAGTTATCTAGGAGCATCTAAAGACTTAATCAGATCAAATTGAGCTAGTAATGGCTCATGATAGTGTTCCCATAAGCGAGGCAGTCACGGCAGTGGGTTGGCTTCCGTCGATGGCTCTGCAACTCCGGGAGAGTGTGAAGGGTGTGCTAAGTAGAGCTAAGGAGAAGCTAGGAAGGGATGATCATAAATGGAGTGGGTATGGGGGTTTTTATAGAGAAGGAAGGGTTTCTAAATTAGGTAGGGGTTTTAGCGATGTCCAGGACGTTGCTAAACCCATTCCAAAATTGTCGGTGAAGGCCTTCTCCCACTGGTCTATCATGTGAGTGTGTTTTTCTTCCATCACGCGATCCGTGCGTGCTGGCTCAAAGCCGTCCGATCCACAATCGATGGCCCAGATCGCGTGTGAATGTGCACTCAGATCACACCTCAAGCACGTGTGTGATCAGGCATTGACGCGACATTGGTGCGCGTGTGGAAGCATCTGCTCTCGAGGGGGGGCCACACAGCGCTATCTGGATTGCTCGATGGCGATCGAGCGATCCCATTTGGACGTGCACTTGATCTCCATAGATTAGGTGCGGTGAGCATCTCGAACCCGCTCCTTCTGAACATAAAGTAGAGCACGACCATCACGCTATACTCGTTAAAAGGTTGCATTTCTTGTGGTCCCTCAACCATTTGATTGAAGATCGGACTGTCTTGATCTTCCTGTGCATGATGAAGAGGAGCGGGGCACGTGATGGAGGTTGGTGTGGGCGCCACATGGCACAGCGAGGGTTGTTATCATCAAATCAATGGTCAGGACTCCTTGGATTTGTTGCGAGAGCTACGGACGTCGGATCGAGGTGATTTTGAGTCTGTTGGACTCCATTCGTTGATCCGGATCCATCCATATAGTCTGGTTGCTCATCTGAGACCTATTTCAATACGCACTTGCACACATGGTCATTAAACATTAATTACAAGCAATCTTAACACAATATGCATGTAATGCTCCCAAGCCCATTATGATATGTCATTAATGCATATGTGCCCTCAAAATTGACTCTAATTGATATAATTAACACTAACAATTGTAGAGTCATTAGCGTCGTTGTCGTTGCTGAGGAGAAACGCGCAATTCACCACTAGTCATATCTTATTTGATTAAGATGATTACTAACTTACCCTATCTATTTTGCCTGTGATTTGTGAGGTACATCACGAGAAGATCTTTCACGCAATCAACCATTCTAGGGGTAGGTAAAATTTCTCTTCTTCCCTAATCAACCTCGTAATCTCGGGAAGAGAGAAAATGAAACAAATGAATTAGGATCCACTTGCCTTATTTCTAAAGTAATTATCATTCAAAGGCAAAAATTTCCTGATTTGCGAACTTTATTGATATCTGATTGAAGATTGAGATGATTTGTTTAGAGATCCCTATTTTGATTTCCTGAACCTATTAGGGATTTACGCTTAAACTCTCAATATCTTGGACTACTCACATTCTAGTTTAAGACCAAGGTGCCATAATTGAGATTAAATTGAACTTGAAAATAGAGCCAACTAGGATTTCCACTTTAGGGTTTTGAAGTGCTAGTACACACTTGCATGCATTAAAGGAAATTAACTCTCCCGCATTTGTGTGCCACCCAAGCCCTTGGTTGAAAAGATCTATACAAGAAAACCCTAAAATCAGGTTCTAAATTCACTTGAACCCTAAAATTTTGGACCTAATAACCTGAGAGTCAATTCAGAGTGATTTTGGGTCTTGACCCAAATTTCATCCTCCATCTTTATGGTAGGTTAGGTGAATTTGGTCCACTTTGTGGGCCAATCAACCTACAAATTAGGACATAAATTGAATCAACCTCTAATCAAATAAAATTCAAGGCACAAATTAGGATTAAAATTGGTAGACTTAAGATCTCAATTTGCACATTCCGGTCTACTTGGAACTGCAGTGGCAAGGATGGTCGGGTGGGGGAAACCCTGTAACCTGTGGGGACTCTCTACCGTGTAGGGGTTTTTGCGAGCACTCCCTTCTAGGCTACCCAAGTAATTCTTGGGTGTATGGATTTTTGATTCACAGGTATCATTCGCCTCAAAATAGCCTTAGTCATCCAAAAATCTTTAGTTGCCTTGATTGGGTCCAATAAACATCCAATCCCTCATCTATTCTCTAGAGCACATACATACGAAAGGTCCTTAGGTCTGACCTAGAGGCCTCCATTAGAGTTGATCTTCTGTGGGCTTTCTGATCTGATCTGATTGATTCAATTTGAACCTGAATTTGATTCTACATCTTGATCCACCACTTGATTTGAAAATGCAACCCGACAATTTAGGAAGACTGTTTAGGAAACTTGAATCCCAAACAAACATGAAAGAGAAAATGATTGAGGATGCTCTTAGACATCATGATGAGTACTATAAAACCTCGAATCCATTTAACAAAATTCAGGTTAATGTTTCAAAAATAACAACCCACATTATGAATCATATTGCAATGATATTGATACAAATGATACATGGTTCAACCAGGGATGATCTCTTACTAGAATATATTGAGTTGGGGAAATTAAAGAGCAACGAGTATCTACAATGTTGGTCAAATCTCCCACTTTTGGAAAAATACCAAGATCTCATGGAGAAACATGGAAAATTGTTGAATATGGTGTATGAAGCCATCAATAAAAAATACCCATATATCCCCTCAGAAGTTGATGAGACATCTTGGAGCAACATTGAGGATCAATATGATTTCCCAAAGCCCGGGTTAGAAAATAGAGGTTGTTGTAGACCCCCAACCCAAATGCAATCAGATTCAAACTTTGTGCAGAATGACATATGTGATCTTGATGTTGGTTGGGTGGATCCAATTGCAGGTGTTCTTGATTCTGAATCAGCCTTAGAGAGACATGAAGCTGGTCCATCATGTCTTAATTTTTGAAGCACCTGCTATGAATTAGAATCATAACCTCTTGAGGATGTAATTCTTGCACCTTATCCTACTAAGGTAATCCTCGAGAGTAATTCTGACATCCCAATATAACCTAGTCCAGATTCTAGTGACCCAATTCCTAACCCTAACCTAGAATCTAGATTCAAGACTATTTGGGATGATCATGAGGCCCAAAGTGATGAAAATTAGATTTTAGATCAGAATTATGATTCTGGGCCTGTGTTTGATGGTTATACCTCTACAAACTCCTCAGAAGAATGTATTGATTTTTTGCAAGTCACACTAATTTACGATACAGAAATAGAGGAGTTGGAAGAGCTGGGATTTAATTGGGTCTATCCTAGGAGCCAAGAACTCGAGCCTATGACTAATAATGACACCTCTTTGAGCTCAAAATTTGAGATTAGGCTAGATCCAAGTCAAGTTGTTGATTTTATGCATCATGATTTATCCTGTGGTGGAAATCCCGATCTGGAATCAAGTTTTGAAATTGATTTTTGCAGATTCTCTGATGATTTCGAATCATACTCTAATTTCAGAGAACCATTGTATCCTGATGATTACGAGCCAATCTACGACCTCAACATCCATGAGCGGTTCTTTGAATCTGACTCTGAGGTCCCTGATCCCAAGATCATTGATTCAAAATCATGTTCCATTGAGTTGGAATCATTTTGTTATGATCTGTAGGAATCAGAAACAGTAAGTACAAGAGTGTCCACAATCCAGAGTTTGAATCTTTTATTGACTCAGATTTCCATGATCCTATAAACACTCTCCAGGCATTTACATTTGATTTGCATGAGCATCATGAAGACTCTCTAAATGAACCTATCTTTGAATCATTTCTAGAAGAGCTCTCACTACACCCAGGTTTTGAAGAAGCCACATCTTCCATCATAGAGCCAGAGCTTTCCAAAATTCGATCCCAACCCCAACCTACCACTGGAATCAATTTCTATTCTGATTCACCTCTTTCTGATCCGATTGCATATGATTCACCTCCATCTTTTGATTGGGAATCAGACATTGATTAGATTGAGAATCATGTCTCATCCTTTCTGATCTCACCAGTAAGGTTCCTACATCCTCCTCAGATCCATTATCTTTTAAGGACCCCTACTTAGATTAGGCTGAGCTGATTCAACCAAACCCTAGAATCTCATTTCCATATCTTTCTGAGCCACATAGTATCTGGTGGGCTCCATACCTATTGATTCATATCCATCAACCCACTAGACTGATTGGGTTTGGTTTGCATCATCAGCCCGTTGATCTGAACAAGCACCTGGTTGGACCAACCAGGCTACTTGTCAAGGTGCTTGTTCTACAAAATTCCTCTGATTTAACCACCTTCTGCTTGGCTAAATGCATTGAATTTAGTGCTTAACAGGAGGCAACCTGTCATTCTAAAAACCCAACACCCTTCTGATCAACTTCTTGAGCTACACTCCTATTGCACTTGAGAGTTCAACTTTAGAACAACTGTCCACCTTTGTTACTCATATCAAAGCTTGAAATCATCCGTAGCAATCATTCTAGCCCCTTCACCCACCCTTTGACCCTGTTCTAATCCTTGAACCAAGCTGAATTCATACCCTTCTGGTTTATAATGTGAACATTGCAAAACTTAGGCATGGCTGGGTGTTAAAGTGCAAATCAAATGCAAATTCAATTCTCTAGGGGATTCTCACAAAAAAAATACATATAAAAAAAATTGGAGAAAGGGGAGGAATTTTGTGAAATGATTACAAATATTTCTTGAGGAAAAGAGAAGGAAATTCAAAATGCAAAAAGGAGCAAAAATCAAGAAAAAAATTGATAGTCATAGCAATTGATTATGAAATTTACTAGAGTTCTAGACCTAATCAAAAGAAAGACTATGTCCTGAAATACTAGAGACAAGGAGATTAGTAAGAATGCTAATCTTAGGCCTCTTGGGCTTATTTTAGGGCTTAAATGCTCACATATTCATTAGGATCCGGATTAGTCCTCAAGAGGTTGAGGAAAGTGCAAAGCTAATGTAGTAGGTCTAAGGATTAGGGATTATTCGACCCCATTGCCTGTCCTTTGGTTTGTGGGACTTGGTAACCTAAGCACCCAAAATCCACACACTATGTCTGGTTCAGTGCGCTTAATAAAGAAATCATGCCAAAGGTATCTGTTCGAAGAGCTGTCTCGATGATCTACCTTAGGAGTGGCTCGAAGACATAAGTTGATTGGATGAGTTCTTGGCATAGAGAGGTGGGAAATTCCCCTCAAAGATGTGTATTAACATATAGTCTCCTAGATGCTTGTCTCCTAGGATATCTAAATATCCTACTGGGGGGCATGTAAGCACCTTGTGTTGGTTCTGGTGCCATGGGAGAGATTATCCCGAAATGTCGATTGCTAGGGCCTGAAATTAGCTACAGAACCCCATGGGCAGCACCATCTTGAAGTGTCGAAAGCCAAAAGTTCTGGGGGTTGCCATGGGTTGTGCTATCCTGAAGCATCAAAAGCCAGGGACCCTTTGAGGATTGATAATGGGGACAAGGAATCCAATACAGATCGTATTTAAGGCCAATCCGAGGTTGGATCTAGGGAAAAATAAAAAAGAAAAGAGAGAAAACTCTCCAAATGAAAAATCTTTTTCTATCTCTCTCTTACAAAAATGCACTAAAAAATTAAACCTAGACTCAATATGTCTCATGATGGGTACTTTAACCGCTGGGTTCAACGAACCTCTAGGCAGTTTTTGTGGGCCTTAGAAACCTTCATAGTAGACTCAGGTTGAAGCTGGTCAGGTGTGAATCTTGGCTAGTACTTGAGTACCTGTAGGCCTATTGCTGGCATTCTGATCTAATTTCTAGAGAGTGGCACAAATTAGGCATTAATTGCACAACAATTCTGCAACCTAAATCACCTAAATTAAGCTAGATCCAAGCATAACTTAGGATTAATTCATTCATAGGCATCGTAAATTGCACAATAGCTAGTTTACTAGCATAGAGATAATATCATCATTTTATGACCTAAAAGAGAGATGATTTTAATCGCATATGACTCGAAGCTGCGAATGTTAGATCAGACTGGGCAGATCTGATCAAAACGACAATGGGAGTCCAATGCTTCCAAATCATCTCGATCAGACAACCAGGGCACCTTATGCAGTCCATAAAAGAACAGAGATCATAAAGCCAAAGGACAAAGATCCAAGCCTCAGATGAAGAATCTAACTGCATGGATAAATCCAGATCGATGATTACAGTCCAACGGCGCAAAAATCAACTCAATCGGAGGTCTACATCACCAGATACAAGGAAAAGAAGATGAACATCCATGATGGTGCCATGTGGTGACATCATAGTCGCTCCCTCACCACCACTTCATCTAGGAAGGCCGCATTGCACGCTGTGGGTCGTTTGATCTTCATCCAACAGCCATGAGCGCACCATATCGCCCGCCCAGACATGGTAAGCATAAATAGAAATAAAGAAGTATATGTAACAGAAGGTTCGTGTAGCACGTTGGCTCATGTGCATGCACGGAAGCACGTGACGCACGTTTGAGCCATGCATGCTAGGAGAAATTGAAGTGGCGTTAGGTGTGTGGGCGCAGGCAGGTACAATTGCTCGATCAGAGGGTGTAGGTGCACCCATGTGGTAGAATGAGAGCGCGTCACGGGTGGATGCACGATCTCACAAGCATGCTAAAACACAAAGGCAACGACGCTCGTTTTAAGCCGTTCGATTATAAGATCTAACGGCTGAGGCTTAAGGGTGCGTGATTTGAAATTGGAAGTGCGCAGGCATGAATCTGAGCCATTCGATCATACGATCGGATGGTCGAGGATTGGATGCTAAAACGAGGCATGCGGGTGCACATGAAGAAAGCAGAAGTGGGTGAGCACGTGCGAGGAAGTAGCGAAGCCGTGTGATCATCATCCAAACATCCAGAAGCTGCCACGTGTCAGCACTAGAGTGAATCCACGTGATAAGAAGGCTTTGGAAGGAGTTTGAGGCCTAATCAGAATCGTTGATCTCTCAATTGAAGGATCTAATTAGGCAAGAGGTTGTTGCACGAGATAGAGGGCCAAAATACCATTTTTGCCCTGCACAAAAGCTATAAAAGAAGGCCCAGGGCCCTCCCAATAGAAGCATCAATCTCTCTCTTCCATCAACTCCACACATCTTCCACCTTCTCTGCAACACTCTGTCGCTCTGCAACTCCACTCTGACCTTTGTCCCGACGCTCTAGATTAGAGGTGCTGCCACATCTCGCACAAGCATCCCACAAGAGACGTTGTTTCTCTGCCACTTTTCTCTCTCTCTCTCTCTTCCTCTCTCTTTCTATCTATCTACTATCTATCTGTCTCTATTAGATTTTCTATTGTGAAAAACTTTATCTAATCGTAATAAAATTTTGATTCTTTGGATATCTGTTTTATACATATATACATATATATATGTCTAGTTAGAATTAGTTTTATTGAAACGCTTTTGCATAAATTACGATTACCTCCCTGCGAATGACCTGGTACTCACCGGAGTTTTATAAATTTACTTGTTGACATGTTTTCATGCTATACTACAACTAATTAACTTTTAAAATGTGAATTACGCGCCGAACAAGTCGATGCTGTTGCAGGGGAGGCAATGGATATTTTTGAAGCATTTCTTCATAGTGCTTATTAGAGATTTTTAACCTATTCTATTTGCATGTGCAGGAAGCGTAGAAATCTAAGGGAAAGATGCAACAAATGGAGAAATCGTAGGTTCAAATCTCAGATAAGTACTCATAGGTTAGATTAAAAAAAAAAGGTGTTTACTTGAACCTTAGGATTAGTTAGAATTTGCTTAATTATTATAAAAAAAATTCTCTTGATTTTCAGGTTGAAATAAAACTTTATCTTAAAAATTCAATTCGCAGAGATCTGTATATCCAAAAATTCTTACAATTTTACTGAACGTATATTTCAAAGTCAGAAAAAACATATCCAAATTTTACTTAAATCAGAGTTATATAAAAATTTTAAAAATTTATGCATTGATCTGTTATCAATACGGTTATTGTTCCTAATTTGTCATAGTTCAAAATATAATAGAAATTTTTATACAACTTCAATTGACTTGAAATTTGAGGCACTGAATTTTTGAAATAATAAAAAACTTAGGAAAAATATGAAAAAAAATTTTCTTACACTTTTGATTGCATGGATTATCCAATCACCAACTGGGAGTCAAAACTGACTGCAAAACCCCCAATACTCTTTAAATTAGAAAAAAAAGAAACGTACATTAAAAATTCTTGAAAAATATTTTCTGAGTGCCTAGTTAGTGGTGCAATAAGACCAATTGATTTCATTGCTTGGGTTGTGACGAGACGATTTTTGCTTTCGAAAATGATGATTAAGATGATTTGTCATTGTATTTCTAAGTGGTGGAAAATCGACTAATCAAAATAATTAAAATAACCACTCAATTAGGAGTGTGTCGTATCCACAGTGAGGCACTAGCTATTACAAACTAGTAAGGGTCAAAAGTTGATATTCACTATTAATTTCGTTAAGAAATCGAGTCGAAACTGCTTCTCAATTGGGATAATAAGACATGATCATTCTGATTTTGCATTTACATTGAAATTTGAGGGTGTTCTCTTAAATGTGGCATAATATTTAATTAATAAAAAAATCAAAAGCTTGCAATGGCATATGAATGTAATAACTAATGGGTGGTTTATTGTGCAAAAACGGGGGAGGATCTTCGATCAGCTTGCATGCGGAGGGAAGGTGATGGCCGATGGTGATCCTCACCGAAGGTGGGAGAGGCTGGCATGCATCTGTTGGTGGTGGTAGCACGTCTGACGGTGCCCGGAGGCGGTGGTATGGAGGAGAGAAGGGGTGGTAGTAGCTGTTGCTGCTACTTCTATGCGTGGAGGCTCGACGCTGCTGAAGATCAGTATGCACGTGGAGGACGTGCGGGTGCAACCGAAGCTGGTGGAGGACTCGCGGGCGCACTACTGGAGGGCTACACAAGCACATGCTGGAGTACGTAGGCGGAGGACTTGCGTGCGGAGGTCACGTGCAGGCTGCGCGTGTTGCTGCAGCTGCTGCGTGAGTTGGAGGTGCGTGCCGGTGGAGGTTGTGGAGGTGCTATACAAAGATGTTGGTGGTGCACAATAGCTGCAGGTGTGGTGAGCAAGCTGCAGGTGTGCTATTGACCGTGTATGGGGGTGCGCGCAGGCAAGAAGGAGGGTAGTGGTGCACTGTTGTGATTGCTGGTGATGGCGGTGAGGGTGGTTGCTGATGGTCGTTGGTGTTGGGTTTGTTTTTGGTGATGAAAAACAGAGGAAGAAGAGAAGACGGGGGGGGGGGAAGAAGATGAATAGTGACATTGAGTTGGGACTTTAGACGTCCAGGAAACTTCCTAGACGTCTTAACTTGCGTGAATGGCTACTGGCACGTGAGTGCGGTGGTGGTTGCTGGTGATGATGGTTGATAGAGAGAATTTCGCTTTCAAAAAAAAAATTAGTCGTTGTATCACAAAAGGTGGTGGAAAATCTCTCGATCAACACATAAAATATTTTTAACCACTAGGATCAGGTCGTATCCACAGGGAGGAATAGATCCAATAAATTCACGAGTAGAGAGCCATCATGTTCGCAGACACATTCACGAAATCAATTCAATGAATATGCTGCTCTAAATGGAACTTGCAATTTCATGAGAAGTTATGGACTATTTATGTAAATTCTACGACAGAAATCAAGCTCCCAAAAGTATGTAGATGATGCATGTGTAGTGGCATATCATGTAATTTTGAATTGAATGCAAATCTGAATCCAATTTCAATGTTAAATGATGCGCATAACATAAGTTAAGCCAATTCACAAAATTGTAAGTGCACCCATGCAAATTCACCTGAATAAAATAATCCAAATATCAAGTTGACAATGGCAAAAAATGTAAATTTTAATTCACGCTAAAACAGAGGAAACTTCCTCTCTCTTTGCCGCACATTAGAGGAGGCATGGTCGGCAATTTGCCTCGGTGGGGGAGTTCCACCGGAGGAGAGGATCTCATAGACGATGGCGGTGAGGCGGGAGATGGCTGATGGTGGCTGGCTGGATGGCAGGTGGTGGTGGAGAGGAGCGGCAGGGACTACAGCTGCACATGGGTGGTTGCTGCACGAGGAGGTGTTGTGCGTGCACGAGGGTGCGGGTACGCGTGGAGCTACTACTTCATGCGAGGGCGTAGATGCGCACGGGCGTGGCCGCGAGGTGGTTGGCTGCAGGGCTGTGATGGGTTCCTTCAGTTTGGTTGCAAGTGGGTTGAAGGAAGAAAAGGAAGAAGAAGAGAAGGGACCGGCTGTGGAAGGGGGCACGCGCACGAGGGCGTAGCTGCACATCTAACACGTGGTTGCTGCTGGTGCACGTGAAGCGACACAGGCGTGGGGTTGATTGGTGGTTTGCTCTGCGGGTGGAGGAGAAGAAGAGAAGAGGAAGATGAAGATGAACCGTGGATGGTGATGGGTTGTAGATGTGGTTGTAGAGGTGGTGATGCACGCTATCACCGTGCACCACTACAGTGATGGAGGTTGATGGCAGTGGAGAATACCTACGCCACAGTGCTCGCTGGTTCCACGGTGCTCGCCTCCTTCACGATGGAGAAGATGGGAGAGCCTCCATTCAGAGGATGGTTGTGCCTCTTTTTAAACACTTCTTAGTTTGTTTCTTCTGCCGAGATCCTCTCCAATAGTCTTGGCGAAGGGACGATTTGGAGAGATTGCTGTTGCGAGGTTGTGGGATGCACGATCACCTTGGATTGGCACGAGTGCGCTATTGGCCTCTGGTGGGAATGCAAAGAGGCGCGCATGCGATGCATTGAGTCGGGAAGGAGTTGCGCATTCTGCTGGAAGGAAGAAACAAACTAGGTTATTTGTACAATTTATCTCAAATAATGCATGAAATGCATGTTACTATAATGGAATGTATAAATATGCATGCAAGCCCTTATTTATAAACTAATTTATTTATATATTCAAGTATGCTATGTATATGCAAATGTTAATTTAGTAATTAGGCATTTAAGCATTTACTTAGCCCACAATTGTGGTCTCATCAGCAGTGAGGGTGGTGCACGCTAAGGTGCTCACGGTAATGCAAACGAGCTCCAAATGGTGGTGTGGCCTGTCACGCCACACACCCACGGTGGTGGAGGCTCGTCGCCACGGTTGAGGCCGGTGGTGGTGGAGTGAACGAGAGGTCAACTCTCTGCACAATGATGAATCGGGGTGGGGGCTTGCAAAAACATGTTGGTGCTAGAGCACCACGATCATTTGTTTTGATGATAACAAAACACGTGTTATTTAACATTTGCAATTTGAGTCCTAGATTTCAGGTCAATTGCAAATGTGGACGTGTTTAGATGGAATTCGAGCTCGCATCCAGGACAGATTGGAGGAGCTTGACGGAAAACAGAGGAGGTTCGCGTGGAGCGACAGATTGAAGATAGAAGACAAGAAGAATAGGATAGATTCTTTTTAATCCTTTCTTGTATCTCTTGTCTTTATTTTCTTGCTCTTTTTATTTTCCTTAGAATATTGTTAAAGAGCCTCAAAGTACCCTAACAGTAGTCCTAGGAACACCGGCACAACCCTAGGATACTTAGGTTTTCTGTAGAATACTTAGAAAACCAATATAGGGCTCAAACAACACTTCCAGACGTCTAATTCCCAAATCAGACGTCTGATAAAGTATTTTAAGACGTCTGACTGTTGTTTCAGACGTCTGATAACCATTTAGGCTGGACTTAGTTTTCTGTCTGATGAAATCAGACGTCCAGACCTTAGTCCAGACGTCTTAGAAGATGTCTGATGGATTTGCCAGATGTCCAATTAGTGGACCGTTGGCTGGCTTAGCAGACACTCAAGAATATGACCGTTAGAGCCGTATCAGACGTCCTTAGGCCTTTCCAGACGTCTGATAATTGACCGTTTTGTCTCGGCTGACCCAAAATCTCTTCTCAGAGATTTTCTAGCCGTTGCAACGTTTGGAAATCAATTCCCACAGTAAAAGTAGGTTTCCAGACGTCCAGACATAGCTCCAGACGTCCTGTATGTCGTCTGATGGACTTGCGCAAAAATCCTATTTAGATCTGATTCAAGTCAGGAGGAAACCCGCATAGAATCAGATGTCTGACCTTGAAATCAGACGTCTTAAAGTGGCCTTCCAGACGTCTGATGCTAGAATTAGACGTCTGATCACCCTGTCAAATGTAATCATTGTCCTGATTTCGGCCTGATTCTCTTGGGCTTTGCACCCAACGGCTATAGAACCCTCCCTAAGCCTTCCAAAGCCTTCCTAAGGCCTCTATAAATGGAGGGGAACCTTTCCAACACAAATACACACTTAGAGACACAAGATATACACTAAGAGAAACAAGAGACACACCTAAGCAACTTAGTTCCACTCTTTTGTGTCCAAGAGAAGCCCTTGCTCTCCAAGCTCTAGTTTCATTCTCTTGAGAGCATCAAGTCTTCGTGCACCCACTCTCCCGCCGTTGTTCACGAGAGCGACATTGCGCCGTTGCGTGGCTCACGCACCCGCGTCATCCTCGACGTACTCCTTGCAAAGGGGAGTTTCCTTATTCCTATAGAAGCTAGGTTCTTAATTACTTTGTTGGCTCTATAGGACCTGTTGTTTTATTTTATCTTTGTCTTTTGGTTGGGTATTCCCTTTGCGAATTCCCGTCTCCTTCGTGGGACAAAATCCTTCTCGTGGAGAGAAGGGGTTGAGGAACGCTACCCTCGTACTTGTAGTGTGGTTGTATTGAGGTTGAATCACCCTCGTTTTAAAGTGATTCGGTTAGTGGATTTGATCAACTAGGTTGATCGGAAAATCCTAACTCGAGAGGGTTAGGTGGTGGTTTTCACCCGGTTTGGGTTTCCACCTAAAAATACTTTGTGTACTTTGTGTGATTGACTATTTGTGAGATTGCTTTATATTTTGATTACGCATTTATTATGTCACCCCTCTTCGAAGGGAGAACCTACATTTGGTATCAGAGCAGGTTTTCCGCCGACAGGAGTAACATCCGCGGAAAGATCACATGGAGGGAAGCTGTTCCACAAGCAGGATTTCCGATGGGCAGTCCACAACCCGTCCGCCGTTCTTCGACGGGAGCAACTACCCCTACTGGAAGTTGCGGATGAAGATGTGGCTTTAAGCCACCGACTTCACGATCTGGGCCAGATGCGAGACGCCATTTGAGATCCCAGAAAAACCCGCGGGAGGCTACTCGCAGCAGCAGATCCGGGAGCTCTCTCTCAACGCGAAAACAATGAACGCGTTGTATTGCGCGCTCAGCTCGGAAGAGTTCAACAGAATCTCGCAATGCGCCACCGCATACGAGATCTGGCACACACTTGAGGTAACTCACGAAGGTACCTCTAAGGTAAAAACTTCTAAACTCAATTTACTTTCACAAGAATTTGAGGCTTTTTCTATGAAATCTAACGAAACTTTAAGTGAGATGAACACTAGGTTCACTCTCATAGTTAATAATTTAAAAGCTTTAGGGAAGACCTTCATCAAGGGGGAGCTTCAAGGGAAGCTTCTTCGTTCCCTTGGACCGGAGTGGGAACAGAAACTCACCGCCATCGAGGAGGCAAACGAAGTAGAGGAGCTCAACATGGAAGATCTCCTAGGCAATCTAATGGCCTACGAGACAAAGTTGAAGTAGAAGAAGAAGGATACACCGGAGCCCAAATTGAAGAAGACTCTTGCCTTCAGAGCCGCGTCGGATAGCGAGGTAAGTTCCGACGACGAAGACTTTAGAATTTTACTTAAAAATTTTTCCAAGTTTTGTAGGGAATTAAAGAAAGAGAAAAAGGAGAAGAAGGAAAGCCCGAGAAGTTGCTACCACTGCAACGAGAAAAGGCACCTACGACCAGAGTGCCCGCTTCTCAAAAAGGAGAAGAAAAAGGAAAAGGAGAAGAAATCTAAGAAGAAGGCGTTCCAAGCCACTTGGGACGATTCCAGCTCGGAGGAAGAAGAAGAAGAAAAAGAAGAAACCGCTTGCTTTGGTTTCATGGCCAGAGAAAGCAACAGTGGCAGCGAAAGCGGAAGCGACGACTCCGACAACGAGGTAAATTTCGATTTACAAGAAGCTTTTAATGAACTATTTGAGATTAGTAAATCACTAAAAATAGAAAATAAAAGTATTAAAAAGAACCTTAGTTTTCTTAAAAATGAAAATAATAGGTTAGAAAAACAACTTAAGGACATAGAAGCTAGTCCTAGAATTGATAACCTATTATTAGAAAATCAAGACCTCATCAATGAAAATAATAAATTGATTGAGGAAAATGTTAGTCTAAAAATAGAAATTTCTGATTTAAAGACTAAGTTGAATACTATAGAAAAAGAAATTGCATGTCTTAGGGAAAATTCTAACAAATTAATCAACAAAGTTGATAATTTTTATAGCCCTAAGGTTGAGAAAGGATCTCCATCAAGGAGACCCACTAACGGATCCGGATCCAAGCTCACTTGGATACCGAAAAAGGAATTAGAATCTTGTTTTGTAGGGTTCAGGGATAATTACAACACAAAGGACTGGACCTACAAACTCAAAGCTGGTCAACTCAAGTTGGGAGAACCAAGGAGTAGACCAAGGAGGAGAACAAGAAGACCGACGAAACGGCGAACAAACGACGGACCCGCCGCACGTCGACCACCAAATTGGAGACCGGCGCCAATGCCCGGGCCTCCAAGCTACGGATGGGAGCCCCATCCGATGTGGCATCCACCACCACCATTCGGGCCATTTTATTGGCCATGGTAGGTGAGGTAAAAATTCTTAACCCTATCTTTTTATAAGCATTTAGATAGGGGGAGTTAAAAAATGAAAAATTATGAGCTGATTATCAATTTTTAAGGGGAAGATGCAAGTTAGCTAAATTTCCTTTAGTAAGGGGGAGAAAAATAATAGCTATCTTGTTGTTACAAAAAAAAGGAGGAGAATATCACCTTTGCTAAAATAAATTCATAGAAGAGCATGTCTTAAGGTGGAGTTATAGGAATTTTAAAACCAATCAAACCTTTTTGATAATGTCAAAAAGGGGGAGGATTTTTATGCATTATTATTTACAGTTTTGTCATCATCAAAAAGGGGGAGATTGTTGGTGCTAGAGCACCACGATCATTTGTTTTGATGATAACAAAACACGTGTTATTTAACATTTACAATTTGAGTCATAGATTTCAGGTCAATTGCAAATGTGGACGTGTTTAGACGGAATTCGAGCTCGCATCCAGGACAGATTGGAGGAGCTTGACGGAAAACAGAGGAGGTTCGCGTGGAGCGACAGATTGAAGATAGAAGACAAGAAGAATAGGATAGATTCTTTTTAATCCTTTCTTGTATCTCTTGTCTTTATTTTCTTGCTCTTTTTATTTTCCTTAGAATATTGTTAAAGAGCCTCAAAGTACCCTAACAGTAGTCCTAGGAACACCGGCACAACCCTAGGATACTTAGGTTTTCTGTAGAATACTTAGAAAACCAATATAGGGCTCAAACAGCACTTCCAGAAGTCTAATTCCCAAATCAGACGTCTGATAAAGTATTTTAAGACGTCTGACTGTTGTTTCAGACGTCTGATAACCATTTAGGCTGGACTTAGTTTTCTGTCTGATGAAATCAGACGTCCAGTCCTTAGTCCAGACGTCTTAGAAGACGTCTGATGGATTTGCCAGACGTCCAATTAATGGATCGTTGGTTGGCTTAGCAGACACTCAAGAATATGACCGTTAGAGCCTTATCAGACGTCCTTAGGCCTTTCCAGACGTCTGATAATTGACCGTTTTGCCTCGGCTGACCCAAAATCTCTTCTCAGAGATTTTCTAGCCGTTGCAACGTTTGGAAATCAATTCCCACAGTAAAAGTAGGTTTCCAGACGTCCAGACGTAGCTCTAGACGTCCTGTATGTCATCTGATGGACTTGCGCAAAAACCCTGTTTAGATCTGATTCAAGTCAGGAGGAAACCCGCATAGAATCAGACGTCTGACCTTGAAATCAGACGTCTTAAAGTGGCCTTCCAGACGTCTGATGCTAGAATTAGACGTCTGATCACCCTGTCAAATGTAATCATTGTCCTGATTTCGGCCTGATTATCTTGGGCTTTGCACCCAACGGCTATAGAACCCTTCCTAAGCCTTCCAAAGCCTTCCTAAGGCCTCTATAAATGGAGGGGAACCTTTGCAACACAAATACACACTTAGAGACACAAGATATACACTAAGAGAAACAAGAGACACACCTAAGCAACTTAGTTCCACTCTTTTGTGTCCAAGAGAAGCCCTTGCTCTCCAAGCTCTAGTTTCATTCTCTTGAGAGCATCAAGTCTTCGTGCATCCGCTCTCCCGCCGTTGTTCACGAGAGCGACATTGCGCCGTTGCGTGGCTCACGCACCCGCGTCATCCTCGACGCACTCCTTGCAAAGGGGAGTTTCCTTATTCCTATAGAAGCTAGGTTCTTAATTACTTTGTTGGCTCTATAGGACCTGTTGTTTTATTTTATCTTTGTCTTTTGGTTGGGTATTCGCTTTGCGAATTCCCGTCTCCTTCGTGGGACAAAATCCTTCTCGTGGAGAGAAGGGGTTGAGGAACGCTACCCTCGTACTTGTAGTGTGGTTGTACTGAGGTTGAATCACCCTCGTTTTAAAGTGATCGGTTAGTGGATTTGATCAACTAGTTTGATCGGAAAATCCTAACTCGAGAGGGTTAGGTGGTGGTTTTCACCCGGTTTGGGTTTCCACCTAAAAATACTTTGTGTACTTTGTGTGATTGACTATTTGTGAGATTGCTTTATATTTCGATTACGCATTTATTACGTCACCCTTCTTCGAAGGGAGAACCTACAAAACAGTCGTCTCCTCCCCCTTCTTGTAGCTGCAGCCAATACATTTGAAATCACAAGAGGCGAGAGCAGATGCTCGTGAATGCTGGCAGCTATGAGGAATGAATGTGCATAGGAGGAAGAGGCGGAGCGGTTACCTGCAAAAGAATAATAATAATAATAAAATAATTAGGATTATTTATACATAACTTCTTAACTTCTATGTTAGTTAAAACAATGTATGTAATGCACCTAATTGGTTAATTAATCAAATGCATGCAATTCTAAGTTAATTCTAAATGCATTTAGTTATGAATGCCACACATGAATTATGCAATTAAGCTCAAAATATGAATTAATTTATTTAGATCCTAATGTATGCTATCTAAATGTTAAAATTAACTTAATGTTTGGGCACTTAAATACTTAAATAGCCTACAAATATGGGCTAATCAAATACCCCCATGCCTAGTTTTTGCTAGTCCCTAGCAAATTCAAGCATGACTTAACACTCCAAGTTATCCAAGCTAACTCAATTGACTTTTTCATAGAAATTAGGTTGAACCATCTAACCCTAGATCATAAGGTCCCAAATAGTTGTTGAGTTACAGACTAGGTCGGTTAAGGATGAGTTGCAGGCACAAGTTTCCTTGATTTCTAACTCTACCCTAGGATTTATTGGTCCCAGAGATTAAAGCATCCATTCATGTGCATTGGTCTGAGTTATTTGATGTTGGTATGATTGCCAACCTAGAAAGAGAGTAAGAAGGATTTTTTTTTGTAATATATATATCTTTGTTTGATTCCTCTAAGTCTAACCTTAGATTAGCTATTAACACGGTCTGTGTTGGATTCATTATCCCCATCACCGAACCTCGAAGGGTGCTTGGCTTTTGATGCTTCGAGATAGTACAGCCCATAGCGACCTCAAGAACTCCTGGCAATCAACACTTTGAGATAGTATCACCCATGGATTTCTTAAGAGAATTTGAGCCTGTGGCAATCGACACTTCGAGATAAGGCCGCCCATGGTACCTGAACTGTACAATGCGCTTACATGCCCTAGTAGGATGGTCATCCTAAGAGACAAGCACCGAGGAGGTGACATGTTATTATCGCATCCTCAAGGTGAGTATATACTCCACCTCTCCTACGGTAGGCACTCTTCTAATTAAATTGTATTTTCAAGCTTCTCCTAAGTCAAAACTAAAAGAAACAAATTTTCTTTTAAGAAAGGAATTAAGATAATCATTACTTACACAAGACCAAGTGTATGTGAAATGTGGATTCTTAGGTTATGAGGACTTGTAAACCAAAAGGTAGAAAAAGACACCAGGTATTACCCAGCCTTTAGCTCAATCCCCAGCTTTCCTTCCTCAACCTCTTGGGAATGGTCTGTAACTTAACTCCTACTTAAGTTTTTAAGTCCACAAAGGACCCTAAGGGTCTAAAGCTAGTAGCTCAACTTAGCTTCTAAAGTCAGACACCTAGAGTTAACTTAGTCTAACCTAAAGTTTTGGTCTTATGCCTAAGAATGCAAGGTCCAGCCAGTTAAGCTCAATACTAAAAATTTTTTTTATTTTTTTCTCTATTTTTTTTAAATCAATGCAAATGTATGAAATGTAGAATGCTTTAACTAAATGAATGAACGCACTATGTATAAATGCTATGTATATCCCCAAGTACAGCCCCCCATGCCTAAAATATGCAATGTCCCCATTGCATAGAAGGATATTACCTGGGTCAGAGATGGGCTACTGTTATTTTGTTGGCAACCGAGTAACCAAAGAACCTGCAAGTCAGGTTCCAAAACCAAAGAAATAGGCCCTAAAAATGAGCAAAGTAATGCTGGCCTAGAAAACAGGTAACCTAGGATGTTGGTGAGTTGATGATGAATCCTGATAGCAAATGCTCGCCCAACCAGGATGGGAATGAAATCGTCCCAGGTCACTAGAGGTGATTTTAAAGGATATAATGAAATAGCGGCCTCTAAAGTGGTAGGAGGAGGATGACAAGGATCCTCCAAAAGAAATGGGGAAGGAATAGTGTAAAGATATACCCCCAGGGTGATGGACTGACCATAGAAATCATCAACCCATACCTGATACCCCATTACAAGAGATATTGGTCTGTTAAGTCCATCGGTCAAAATAGTAGTGAGCATACCTTTAAGCCAAGGATTGTCTAGGGTGTCTAAGTTTCGAGGTTGCGGGATGGCCATAAGATCTAAGGTGGGTCCAGTCGGCTCAGTGTCCATGCCTAACAACCTTTCTAGTTCTTCAATCGTGTCCCTAGAATCTCTGGTAATATCACAAGTATTTACCTGCTCTTCAGTAGTGATCATTTTTGCACATGGAGTCAAATTTTTGCCTTCAGACATAGGGAAATCAAAGGATGACTCTGAATCAAATGAAGGCAGGTTGGAAACAATAGATTTAGGGATTACTCTATCAATCTTATCCCTGGGTTCTTGTTCTTTACTCAAATCCTCCCTGGAGTATATATGTGAATCCACATAAATCTCAGAAGTTACTTCCACATTTTCCCTTATTTCATCATGAGGGATATCATCAATGGGTGTGCTAAGGAAACCTAATTTGGTCAAATTTGTGACATCCTCAGGGGCTAATTCTTCAAATAAGGTGTAGTCACCCTTAGTGTCACTCCAAATCTTGAATGTCGGTTCCTCATATAATTCATCCTTCTCCTCATCATACGATTCATCATATACCCAAGGTC
Organism: Thalassia testudinum; assembly: GCA_037157565.1. Classification (NCBI taxonomy): domain Eukaryota; kingdom Viridiplantae; phylum Streptophyta; class Magnoliopsida; order Alismatales; family Hydrocharitaceae; genus Thalassia; species Thalassia testudinum. The sequence continues at coordinate 22,645,861 of JAZHRO010000026.1, read as the reverse complement.
TAGAATCATCTAAAATCTCAGCAGATCCCTTATGGCACTCTATCTGGGGTAAATGGTTTACACTGGTAACATCGGACTCCTTAGATAGGTGAATTTCTTTAGGGTTAGGTTCCCTAAGGGTGGGCTTGAGTTCCATCTTGTGATCAGAAGGGAGGGTGGGATTAACAACTTGACTTCGGCCCACTTCATCAAATGTGACGAAAATACTATCATCTGGGTCGAGGTCTTCCAATGGTACCATCATTCCCTTCTTTTGACTCCAATATAATTCAGGTGGATACTCAACCTATTCATCATCTTCCTTGGGTTGCCACCTTCCTTCATCCAAAGCATAGCAACTTTTATATGTATCCTCCTCCTACTTAAGGCGTGGACCTCTCAAAGAAGTATCATCTAGCAGGGAGGTTTCAAAATCAATCCTCGAAAAGTTACTATTTTCCCTTACATAATCCCCAAAATTCCCCTCCAACTTAGGGTGTGGCTCTCCTACAGGAGATGCATCTAGCGTAGAGGGGTGAACTTTGTCCTCAATGGGGTAGATTGGGTGGCTAATTTCTTCTTTTTCTTGTTGGCCTACTCTCGAAGATTCTCCTAACAATTCAATCATTTCATCTTGCATTTTCTGTATTTCCATCTTCAAAGAGGAGAGGTCATCATTACTATCAGGAGAGAAGTCAAGCTCAGGCTTATAGTTCCTAGGAGTTTCTGTCCAACCATTATAATTTTCAGGGAGGGTGGGTTGGGTATTTCTATGGTGTGTGGGATATTGGCCAAGGCAAATCCTGCTCCTAGGTATTGCTCACTGATTTAGGGCTTAACCATGCCAATACTCCTATAATAGGAGTAAAAGGGATCCCAATGATTATCATTTTTTCCATCAAAATATGTACCATCGCGTTGTATGGGATCAAAGATCGCAGAGTGGGGGTAAGGATGTGGGCAAGAGGTGAAAGAATGAAAGTCAACGTGGTCGATTCTAACTCACACCATAATCAGATTCCCCATGCAAACACAAATCAGAGGACTTTTTAGGTCTTTAATCAGTTAGGCTTTTGAGATTTTAAGTCCACTTGTCGATGACAAATCAAGTTATCTAAATAGTTACGCGCATACTTGTCGACCTACGATACACGTAAGAAGACCTAATTGGGACTTAGGTGATCCTCCCTAAAGCCCAAAAAGTTTAGTCACCACCAAACATGGCAAAGAGGGACGCAAGTAGGGTCAAACCCTTCCTTTGAAGCATTGCTTTCACGGTGCTTCTTAACTACCCTCAATCCGCAAGGTTTAGAGGCAACTTCACCTCTGAACTAAAGTTCTAGTCCTAGTGGTTCCAAACCTAAGGAGTGTCTAAATGCATGCCATGGTGCAAGAAATATAAGTGTGCATACACCGCAAAAGATTTTGAATTTTGAATCACACACCAAGTTTGAAAATCAAGTACTTGGTTTTTAAATGTCCCTCCTTTAATAAGTCATTTTTCAAAAAAAAATATAAATAAATGTGACCACTTGTTAGATCTATTCAATACAGATTAGGTGGTCTTGAAATTAATCCAAATGCATTTGCATGACAGGTAGAAATGCAAAGTTAGAAGTATATACCTGATTCTAGCATTCTTCATGCAATATGCAAGATAGGAAATTAGATCTAAATGATGCTCATTCAATCCTAAATGATACGACCTAGGGGCAGGCAACTTGTGTTGTTGCTTTTATATATATATATATCTATTTATGCACAAACAAGGAAAAGGATAAACAACCACAAAATAAAATAAAAACCTAGATCTAAAGAAAAGGGAACAGGCTCTCGAAAATATACCCAACACGGGCCTAAAACAAAATCAGGGAACAAACCCCTAAAAATGTACCCCAGAACAAGGGTTTTCCAAATGAATGTACTAAAATAAAGAGAATAAAGAAAAATAAAAAAACTATCTACAATTAAATGGATGTGATGAAGATGTGGTCCTCTAGATATCTCCTCCAGCGGTGGAAACAATGTCCACCAAGGCATTGTTAAGGCGGGGGTGATGCTCCTTCTCCCAGTGTTGCAACTCCACAGACGATGTCAAGGGTCACCTGATCTTTGAGGCTGGTGTGACAAGACGTCTCCAAATATGCGTACCTCTCACTAAATAGATAATCGAATTGAAATATGCCTCAAATAAAATGTGAACAAATAATTAATAAATGCGAGTCTAACAGGCTCGTTGCCTCCCCGACAACAATGTCATTTGACGAGACGATTTTCACTTTCGAAAATTATGATTAAGATGATTTGTCATTGTATTTCTAAGTGGTGGAAAATTGACTAATCAAAATAATTAAAATAACCACTCAATTAGGAGCGGGTCGTATCCACAGGGAGGCACTAGCTATTAAAAACTGGTAAGGGTCAAAAATCAATGTTCACTATTAATTTCATCAAGAAATTGAGTCAAAATCGCTTTTCAATTGGGATAATAAGACTTGATCAAGCTGATTTTGCATTTATGTTGAAATTTGAGGGTGTTCTCTTAAATGTGCCACAATATTTAATTAATAAAAAGATCAAAAGCTTGCAATGGAATATGAATGTAATAACTAATGGGAGGTTTACTGTGCAAAAACAGTGGAGGATCTTCTAATGGCTTGCACGCGGAGGGAAGGTGATGGCTGGTAGTGAGGTCCTCACTAGAGGTGGGCGAGGCTGGTGCACATCCATCGGTGGTGGAAGCACAACTAATGGTGGATGGAGGCGGCAGTATGTAGGAGAGAAGCGGCAATAGTGGTTGTCGCTGTTGCTTCTGTGCGCCGAGGCATAGCACTACTGAAGAGCCGCACGCGCACAAAGGACGTGCAGGCATGCATGGAGTTAGTGGAGGACTCGCGGGCGCATTGCTGTAGGGCTGCATGGGCATGCGTGGGCAGAGGACTTGCATCCGGAGGTCACGCATAGGCTACGTGCATTGCTGCAGCTGCTGCGTGAGGTGGAGGTTGCGGAGGTGCTGCGCGGAGATGCTGGTGGTGCATAGTACTTGCAGGCGTGGCGAGTGGGCTGCGGGTGTGCTTCTGGCTATGTATGGGGGTGCGTGCAGGCGAGGAGGGTAGTGGCGCGTTGTTGGTGAATGCTGGTCATGGCAGTGAGGGTGGTTGCTGATGGTCATTGGTGTTGGGTTTGTTTTTGGTGATGAAAAACAGAGGAAGAAGAGAAGATGGGGGAGAAGAAGATGAATAGTGGCATTGAGTTGGGACTTCAGTCATTCGGGAAACTTCCCAAATCTCTTAACTTGTGTGAATGGCTATTGGCGTGTGAGTGTGGTGGTGGTTGCTGGTGATGGCGGTGAGGGTGGTGCACGCTGAGGTGCTCACGGTAATGCAAACGAGCTTCAAATGGCGGTGTGGCCTGTCACGCCACACGCCCACGGTGGTGGAGGCCCGTCGCCATGGTTGAGGTCGGTGGTGGTGGAGCGGACAAGAGGTTAACTCTCTGCACAGTGATGAATCGGGGTGGGGGCCTGCCGAAAATAGTCATCTTGCCCCCCCTCTTGTAGCTGTAGCCAATACATTTGAAATCACAAGAGGCAGGAACAGATCCTCGTGAATGCTGGCAGCTGTGAGGAATGAATGGGTGCAAGAGGAGGAGGCGGAGTGGTTACCCGGAGAATAATAATAATAATAATAAAATAATTAGGAATATTTTTACATAACTCCTTAACTTCTATGTTAATTAAAATAATGTATGTAAAGCACCTAATTGGTTAACTAATCAAATGCATGCAATTCTAAGTTAATTCTAAATGCATTTAGATATGAATGCCACACATGAATTAATTTATTTAGATCCTAATGTATGCTATCTAAATGTTAAAATTAACTTAATGTCTAGGCACTTCAATACTTAAATAGTCCACAAATATGGGCTAGTCAAGTCGCACCATTTCTTTGAATTTGACTTAAAAGAACATCTAGAACTATCTGTGCTTAGGGTTCCACATTAATAATATAGAGCACCTGCATTTCCATATTTAAAGGGAATCTATCAAAATATTGGGATTTGCAAAACTCTTGTGTGCCTCATCAAAACCTTGATTGAAAACATTAACTCAACTGAACCCTAAAGCACATTAGCATAAGCGTTCGAATCTTAAAATTCACTTCATCATAAAAAATTGCTTGTGAATCTTGTTTACCTGAGCACTTCACACATTTCAAAATCAATTTTAAGGGAAAACACCCCCTAACGCCCATCACATTCCAAAAGTACATCAAACCCAAGCTTAAAACTGAGTAGATGTGCCCTAGGCAGGACTAATAGACTTGGGGACTTGAAACTAGATTGGGCTAAGGTCAAGGCCTTGTCTACTTAGATCCACTGGTGACAAGAAAGGTCGATGTGGTAACCGCATTAACCTTTAGTGGTGTCCCACCATGTGGGGTGTCCTAAGGGGTCCCACCCTTCTGACCAGCCAAGTAATTCAAGGGTTGATCTAACACAGTCATGTTTTGGGGAGCCAAGATCAGGTCTATTTAGGGTTGACACTCTAAAAACCAATTTGATTGCTTATATTGAAAGGGTGGGGTATTCTCTCATCTGTCTTGTCTCTCTCATCTATTAACTTTCTTTTGGTACATGGATGCTAAAAGGGCTCTAAACCCTGATTTGGTACCACCTTTAGAGAGTAAACTAAGGAAAAGACCTAATTTTTCTGAATACATTCCAATGATTGATTGCCGTGAGGAAGAACTGATAGCGGAGGAAACCATGGACCCATACTCTTTTGCCTCACACTATTCTCCCTATCCCAACCCTTCCCTTACTTCAACTTCTTCAGGATGGGAGAACTCTCCTCAACACCCGAGACTTGATTCCCTTGCCTACATCTCATATTCCCTAGGTATAGCTAGGCCTACCTCAAATTCCACACGAATCGTTGGATATCAAGGATATCTACAACCTCAAAAGACTCCATGCACGACCAACACCTGATTGGCATGACCAACTATCTTGACCGGTTTAGCTAGACTCATCTCTCCCCGGATTAGGGATGTGCCTCAAAATCCCAATACCTAGAATATCAATCCTATCCTCAAAATTGCTTTGCAAATTATCCCAATTCTACCCAAACAACTTCACCTTCTCATTGGGATAACCCTACAACACCAAACCAAGGATATGATTCGTACCCTAGGTATTTATATGATAGATATTCTGATTCAACTAAGGAAAGAAATCTTGGAAATTATTATCCTCAGCCTGATCAAATCCCTGACCATGGTAGTGATCCTGAGATCACCCAATTACTCCAAGTAGTCCAGGGGATGAGAGAAGCTAATAAAAGAAATATAGATAATCTGACAAAACAACTCAATGGAATATGAAAAGCACAAGGTGATAAACCTGGTCCGAGTACGCCACATGTTGGTGGTGAGCCACTCAAGGTTGAGGATTCAACCGTAAGCATGACATCTTATCCAATCCCAATCTCTATATACACCAAGCCCACCCACCAGCCCTGTGATTATGCAAAACAGACCCTTTTTGATATCCCAGAAACTGACTTTGAGGAGGAAGACTCACTTGAAGAAATGCATCTTGATTTAGGCCCTGAATTGCAACCATTCTATTTTTGGGAGCCAATCCATAGTGGTTCAGAGTATAAGTCTTTTATGTTTAAAGACACACAATTAGACTACATAGATTATTTGGGAAAATCATAGCAAGAGCAAGAATATAGAAAGATTAGGGATAGTGACACTCCCAGACAAATATGGTTGGATGGCTTTGATCTATTCTTGTCTGAGGATTACCATGATCAAATGTGCTCGAATGATTCAATATCTGGGTTTGGCAATATTGATCATTCTAAGATATCCAATATAGAAGTCGAATCTACTTTCAATTCTATTTCAGCTAATCCGTACCCTTCTCTTCCCATCCACCAAAATCCTGAGGAAAAACCTAACCCTTATCACTAACATCTCAAGACTGAGCAAAACAGACAATCCCCTTATAAAATAGATGTTCAAGAAATTGTAGAATTACTGATGACTTATGAGGATCTATCTAAGGAAGCAAAGAATTTAGCTGAATCATGGAATTTTAAAGAATTTGACTTGATTGATGAGAAACAACAAGACATTCCCTCAGAAGATATAGTCCAAAAAGAATTTGAGGTGTTGACTAATCCAAACCCCGATCTTACTCCTCCCGAGGAAATGGTTCTAAGGAAAAATGAATTAAAACAAGATTTGGGAGACTCGAATGAGACTTTTGATCGCCCCAAGGATGAGATGGACCACTGGATCATATTTGACTCACTTACTTGACATCCATCCATACCTAACTTGACTTGCGAAGTGGTTCCTATACCATTTCAGACTACACCACTCGGGTTGCTCCTTTCATTTCCCATCACTTTCAGGACCCATATGTTTTATTCCTCACAAACCACCCCGTATCCACCTCATCTGCCTTCCTCAATCATCACATCTTAAGGTTGCCATTATCTACTTTCCACTATGGCACTCGCACTGATATTTCTCTCTTTGTAGCATCTGGCTGCAAATAGTTTCAAGCCTATTCACTTTATTCTTTCGACCTTTTGGGCTTGGTATTCACCATCAGCTAATTCGCATTTGTGGATCACTTATCCTTGCATTACATGATCATAGCTTCATTTTAATCTTGACTCAACCCATTTATTTGAACTATATATTTTTGGGTTTAAGCCTGGCAAATGACGTTAAACTTTCTTATTATACAGGTACTCTATACAGGTAGCTCTGCATCCTCTGCATCCATACTGGCCTGGATTAACAAGCATAGTCAGGTGATATCCCCTCCTCTTTCTTATTATATTTTGATTTTCATACATACATTTCAATGAGGACATTGAAATGAATAGGCATGAGTGGGTGAACATTGCATGTCTTATCTTTATGTCTGAAAAAAAAATGCACTTAGGCATAAAGAATTTTTATTAATGTTTTATTAGGGATTTATTCTTAAGTTGATTCTTGAGTTTAAAATTTAGTATAATTTCATACTTACACTTAGAATTTGCAATGGATCCTTTGTGAAGATTGATAAACGTCATTAGTTTGTCGAGAAGAAGCATTGCTTCTTCTCCTAAACCCTTGGACAGTAATTAGGGAGTCAGGCAAACTATCTTCTAATAGATCCACCAAACAAGTGTGAGGTGAGAGTAGAAAGTCTATTGGTGCTCTAAGGCTAGTATGAGGAATCTTAAACTCTGGATAATGAGATAATGATACTTGGAGTCAGACATAGTTTTTACTCTCAGTTTTTGCGTACATGTTCTTAGTGTGAATCTCTTGAGAGCCACCAAATAAGGAAAATACGCAGAGAGAAGGTTCTGATAAAACTAAGACTGAGGTGGATGGCCACGACCATTTTTTATGGAATCCTTGGCTGAAGGAGGGTATTAATGTCAAGGTCAGAAAAACATTGTCCTATCCATTCTCTTCCTGGTGCCAAGAATAGACACTTCCACCGAATAAGCCACCTGATATCCTCTTGAACACCTATAATCCCGAATAATGCCTTGTAAATAAAAGCTCATATGCTACATTGCGTTAATAGATATTAAAAAAAAGAACAGAGAGAAAAGAAAAGAAATATATATATATAGAAAAAAAGAAAAAGTAGAAAAGAAAAAAAAGAGTTTATAAGTGTTTTTATAATTTATTTCAAGTGTAATGAGACAACAACTGTTGGTGCCAGAGCACCACGATCATTTGTTTTGATGATAACAAAACACGTGTCATTTAACATTTGCACTTGGAGTCTTAGATTTCAGGTCAATTGCAAATGGAGACGTGATTAGACGGAGTTCGAGCTCGCATCTAGGATGGATTGGAGGAGCCTGATGGAGAACAGAGGAGATTCGCGAGGAGCGATGGCTTGAAGAAGGAAGGAGATGAAGAATATGATAGATTTTCTTCTCTTGTACTCCTTGTATTTTTCGTTTCTTTTGTTGCTCTTTATTTTTGTTACTTAGATTCATGTTAAAGAGCCTCAAAGTACCCTAACAGTAGTCCTAGGAATATCAGCACAACCCTAGGATACTTAGGTTTTCTGTAGAAAACCTAGAAACCAATATAGGGTTCAAACAGCCTTTTCATACGTCTAATTCCAAGATCAGACGTCTAATAATGTGTTTTAAGACATCTGACTATTGATTTAGACGTTTGATAACATTTAGGCTGGATTTGTTGTTCTGTCTGATGAAATCAAACGTCAAGACCTTAGTCCAAACGTCTTAGAAGACGTTTGATGACTTTGCCAGACGTCCAATTAGTGGACCGTTGGTTGCCTTAGCAAACACTCAAGGATATGACCGTTAGAGCCTTATCAGACATCCTTAGGCCTTTTCCAGACGTCTGATAAATGACTGTTTTGCCTTGACTGACCCAAAATCTCTTCTCAGAGATTTTCTAGCCGTTGCACTCTCTTAGAAATCCATTCCCACGAAAAAGTAGGTTTCCAGACGTCCAGACATAGTGCCAGATGTCCTGTATGTCGTTTGATGGACTTGCACTAGAACCCTATTTAGATCTAATTCAAGTCAGGAAGAAACCCACCTAAAATCAGATGTCTGACTTTTTTCCCAGACATCTTAAAGTGATCTTCCAGACGTCTGATGCTAGGATTAGACGTCTGATAACCCTGTCAGTGCAATCATTGTTCCTGATTTTGGCCTGATTCTCTTGGGCTTTGCTCCTAACGGCTATGGAAGCTTTCCTAAGACTTCCAAAGCTTTCCTAAGGCCTCTATAAATAGAGAGGAACCTCTTGCACATCAAGATACACTAAGACACACCTCTAGACACACAAGACACATCTAGGTACACAAGAAACACTTTGTAATACACTCTCACACTCTTTTGTGTCCAAGCAAACTCTTGCTCTCCAAGCTCAAGTTCTTCATCTAGAGAGCATCAAGCTATTGCGCACCCGCTCTCCCGCCGTAGTTCATGAGAGCGATGTTGCGCCATCACGTGGCTCACGCACCCGCGTCATCGATTCGACGCACTCCTTGCAAAGGGGAGTTTCCTAATTCCTATAGAAGCTTAGGTTAAAAATTACTTTGTTGGCTCTATAGGATTATTTGTTATTTTATCTTTGTTATTTTGTTGGGTATTCGCTTTGCGAATTCTCGTCTCCTTTGAGGGACAAAATCCTTCTCGTGAAGAGAAGGGGTTGAGGAACACTACCCTCGCACTTGTAGCGTGGTTGTAATTGAGGTTGAATCACCCTCGTTTAAAGTGATTCGTTTAGTGGATTTGATCAACTTGGTTGATCGAAAAATCCTAACTCGAGAGGGTTAGGTGGTGGTTTTCATCCGATTTGGGTTTCCACCTAGAAATAATTGTGTACATTGTGTTTTTGTTTATTTTGTGAGATTGGTATTTTTTTAATTCCACATTTTTTACGTCACGCTGATCTCACCCCCTCCGAGTAGGGAATTACAACAATACCTACCACCCTCACGATCCACCAAATATAGCCTTGACCTACTTTTCTGTATTTCTAGCCGCTTGAATACGGGTTGAAGAATCCTAACATAGTCTTAGAGTTATCGGAACGTAATCAAAGTGTTAATGCCAGGAGAGACCACCAAATATACTAATAAATCTAGTGAGATTCTCAGCTCAAAAAGAAAGAAAAAAAAGAAAAGATAAGAAAAAGAAAGAGAAAGAAAGAGAGAGAATGAGTACAAAGGAACTAAAGAGAGCACAGTTTCTCGCCTCTCTCTGAGTTGAATTATTTAATAGTCTGGAAATCTAGGTTCTAAAATACTAGTCTATATGTAGTACTAGATGAGTGTGAGCCACCAAATACAAATCCACTTGACTCAGTTATCTTCTACCTAAGCCAAAAGCCGGGGCTGAATATATAGATTACCTTATAACCCCGAGGGAAGAAGTTTGCCTATCCCAATAGATTTTTCCCAAGGATCAAGTTTGAACTTTAGATGAGGATTGGCTTTCACTTGGATCTGTTGCATAGGCTATAACAAAACACATTCACGATTACTTGGATTACTAAAGCTTTGGATGAAAACAAAAGACATAAACCTCTAGTCAAACTCTTGATAAAAGTTACTCATGTAGGACCACTTTTCATTTAGTCATGCATTTACTAGGGACTAGCAAGATTTAGACATGGGGGTGTGATTGCACAGCAATCATGCAACCTAAATCACCTGAATTAAGCTAGATCCTAGCACAACCTAGGATTAATGCATTCATAGGCATCGTAATATGCATAATAGCTAGTTTATTAGTCATAGAGATAATATCGTCATTTCATGACCTAAAAGAGAGATGATTTTAATCGTAGATGATTCGAAGCTGTGGATGTCAGATCAAATTGGACAGATTTGATCAGAACGGCGACGGGAGTCCAATGTTTCCGAAATTGTCTCGATCAGACAACTAGGGCACCTTGTGCAGTCCATAAAAGAATGGAGATAATAAAGCCAAAGGACAAAGATCGAAGCCTTAGATTAAGCATCTAACCATGCGGATGAATCCAGATTGATGATTGCAGTCCAACGATGCAAAAATCAACTCAATCGGAGGTCTACATCATCAGGTACGAGGAAAAGAAGATGAACGGCCATGATGGTGCCACGTGGTGCCATCACAGCCACTCCTTCACCACCGCCCCATCTAGGATGGTCGCACCACACGCTATGGGCTGTTGGATCTTCATCCAACGGCCACAAGCGAGCCACGTCGCCCGCCCAGACTAGATAAGCATAAATAGAAACAAACAAGTATATGTAATAGAATGGTTGCATAGCTCATTGGCTCACGTGTGCATGCGGAAGAGCGTGATGCGCATTCGAACTATGCACACTTGGCGAAATTGAAGCGACGTTGGGTGTGCGGGTGTAGGCGGGCGCAATTGCATGATTAAAGGGCGAAGGCGCACCTACGTGGCACAATGAGAGTGCATTGCGGGCAGATGCACGATCTCATGCACTTGCTTCGACACAAAGGTAGCGGTGCTCATTTTAAGCCATCCGATTGTAGGATCGGAAGACTGAGGCTTAAGGGCGCGCGATTTGAAATTGGAAGCGTGCGGGCGTGAATCTGAGTCGTTCGATCATACTATCGAACAGTCGAGGATTGAGTGCTAAAATGAGGCATGCGGGTGCACATGAAGAAAGCAGAAGCGAGCGAGAGTGCGCAAGGAAGCAGCAGAGCCATCCGATCAACATCCAAACGTCCAAAACCTGCCACGTGTTAGTACCAGAGTGAATCTGTGCGATAAGAAGGCTTTTGAAGGAGTTTTGAGGCCTAATCACAGTTGTTGATCTCCCGATCGATGGATCTGATTAGCCAAGAGGTTGTTTCATGAGATAGAGGGCCAAAATACCCTTTTTGCCCTTCACATAAGCTATAAAAGAAGGCCAAGGGCCCCCCAGTAGAAGCATCTATCTCTCTCTTCCATCAACTCCAAACATCTTCCACCTTCTCTGCAACTCTCCGTCCCTCTACAACTCCACTCCGACCTTCGTCTCGGAGCTCTAGATCTGAGGTGCTACCACATCTCGCACAAGCATCCCACAAGTGACGTCGTTTCTCTACCACTTTCTTCTCTCTCTCTCTCTCTCCCTCTCTCTTTCTATCTATCTACTATTTATCTGACTCTATTAGATTTTCTATTTAGAAAAACTTTATCTAATTGCAATAAAATTCTGATTCTCTGGATATCTATTTTATACATATATACACATATATATCTAGTTAGAATTACTTTTATTTAAATGCTTTTGCATAAATTGCGATTACCTCCCTACGAATGATCCAGTACTCACCAGAGTTTTATAAATTTATTTTTCGATGTGTTTTCGCATTGTACCATAACTAATTAACTTTTAAAATGCGAATTACGTGTCGAACAGGCATCTGAACATTAAAGCATGGTCTAGTGATCTAGTTCTTTCCATGAGATTTTGCTAGGGACTAGCAAAATTTAGCCATGGAGGTATGATGGTAACACCATCATTAGCCATAACTTGCTTTAATGAGTCAAAATCAAGAGATAAAATCTCCTACATAATCGCCTGAGAGCCGTAATTCCATACAAATCCATTCTAAGAAGAAAACATTAAAACAGGGTTAATTCTACAATTTTAACATCACATCATGAAAGCAAAGTAACCATGGGGTTTTTCTAAGGGTTAATTGAAGGTCAATTAAGCATTAAAGTCCTAATATTGAATTCACATAGACATAAATAGGGTTTCACGCATTTCGAGAACCGCAACAGCATGCAAAACCCTAATTTCAGACCTACTTAAATTAAAGAGGTTATGATCAGAATATAATTCATCTCAACATCCTAAAAATCATAGAAAAATATTCTAAGAGGTTTGGTACCCTTGGTTTGACCATCTGAACCTATTTTGACCTTGAATAGAGTCACAAACGGGATTTTGCCCTAATTTAGGCTTCTGTGAAAATTTTCCGATCAAATGTGGTCAAAACTCAAAATCCAACTTCACCATTATATTTTTTGGATTTAAATTACATTTGTATCAAAATTTGGGCCCATTCAAAGTCCATCTTGACCAAATTTGCAATTTAGCCCTTTAAAACTCCATTTCTTACATTTAGCCGCTCAGGTTTCGATAATTTGTGAAAAGGCCCCTAACTTCTTGTTATTTTCTTCAAAAAGGTCCTTTCCACCATGATTAGGCCTGAACAGGTGTGAACCCAAACCGTGCGAACTCAATTTTGGATCTCTCTCTAATTTCTTGATCAAATCCCTTTAAATTTGGAGGGATTGATAAGGAAATTGATCTCTTTCTAATGAAGTTGATCTCAGAACCTCACTCACACCATTGAATCCTCACGAGCTCCAAGAATCATGGAATCAAGGATTCCTATTTCATGAATGCAATTCACAAATTCTTCCAAATTGAGCTCACTAATGAGCTCTATATAAGCTCAGTGAACTCCCCAACATCTCCTTAGCTAGGTTTTGAAGGCCAAATCCCTCTTCTTCTTCTCCTTCCAACCTGGTCTGACCAGCTCAGACGAGCTTCCTCTTCCATCTTCCTACGACCTCCAAACGACCAAATTGGGAACACCACAACCTTCCCTGACTTCGTTTGCTCCTCGACAGTCAACTCAGGAGTCGCCTCGACCCCTTCTTCCTCGTCGTTCCCCCTCGACAGTAACCTTCATTTCTAACATCCACCAATCATAGCCGATGCCAAATTCTCGCCATTTCATCACTAGATTAGGCCAAACTCTCTTTCTCTTTCTTGAGGTTAGAATCCCTCCTTCCCCACTTCAAATCAACTGCTGATCGCCACTCTCCCCCTCCGTCTTCCCCGACTCCAGCCACGCCTCCGGCGTGGTCACCTGACCACATCCGACCACCAAACTACCCCACAACACTCCCAAAATCTCCGCCTTACGCCTCTGACCAAAAGCCCTCTCTTTATTTTTCCTTTCACACACTCAACACTTCTACCAAACTCCTCCTCCGTTCACCCTCTCCGACTCCATTAGACCTCCATACGCATGCACTCACCAAACAAACACCACCACTACACTCCTCACACACCGACGGTGCCTGTGAGCTCTCTAATTGGGACGTTTAGCTCGTATTTTGGCTTTTAGGTGATCATCAGACTTTCACATTCCTCCGCCACTGTTCGCCATCACCCATGCACCATCAACCTTGTTTTCACCTCCAGGTGCAACAGAACTATGCCACGACCTCAGCTGCACCTCCAATTGAAGGGAGACATCTCCCAGCAGCTGCAATCGATGAGCGAAGCATCACTATAGCACGCGAAGACACCCTAGTGTCTGTACGAGGAAGAGCCACTAGCAGTGGATATATTGATTTCATCTCATTGGCTTGCTGCCTCTGAGATCATGGGGGTGAGGTCCCCATACACGCCCATATGCACGCGTGCTCACACACACCCTCGCCCACGATCATGCCGCGGGTCTAGGTTGAGGTCTGATTACCCGGTTATCCAGGTTCGACATGGTTTTCAGGGGGGAAATTCTGATGAGGAGGGTAGGGTTAGGTTTTGCTGCCTCTTGATTCATGCCCTCCTCTTTCAACACTTAGCCTGCGAGACCTTTGTGTCTCTTCTGTGGTGCTTTACTTTGGTTCTTTGAGGGATGGCGACTTTAAGTTGTCTGATGATTGTGGCTGATGTCTGACTTGGCCTTGGTTGAGATATTGTAGACATATTTGGTGGCATGGAATTAAGGCATTAGTGGCTGAGACCACCATTGGATTATTTGAGTAATTTGATACTTGGGATATGTGCTTTGATTGAAGGGAATAATTGGTGATTCAAATCACCATTATTTTGAGTTTTTATTCTTTTTATCCCATGATATCTTGAGATACAATTTGGTTGATATTGAATATATTTTTATTGATTCATTATCTATTATTGTGTTCATTGTTTATATCATTGATTAGTGTTATGAATTCCATTTACTCCCTGAGAACGACCTCAGACTCACATTATTTTTTAGCTTTATAAATTTAAGTGTTTGTCGCATTTTTTGTCAACTGTACTACAACACAAATACATTTCTTAATAGATGACTCAAACACGTGAAACAGTCCCTTAGTAAACAACTCATCAAGTGCAAAGCAATTAGCATCAGTAAGGTAAGCGTGATTAGATATCTTTTTTTTTCTTTTCCATATGTTAAGTGTTCAGAGATGATCTTTAAGATGAAATTTTTCATCTAATAAACCAATTGTGTTTATGTTTGGACATTGTGAGAACTAGTTACTTAGGAAGACTAACTAGAACTGAAGACTGATATGACATAAACCATCTCTCAACCAATAAGGACTCTTGGTAATTAAACCTTAAGTGTGATCTCCAAGACTCAAGAGGGTTTTACAAAGCTCGAAAGCTAAGAGGTTATGGTTGTGCTTAGTGAAAGGTTAGGACTAACAAGGTGAACTTTCAACCTCAATCTCGGGGTTTCACTTCTTTTTAAGTCCAGGTTGGTCTTAGCTTCAGCTTATATCTTCGAATTGACTCTAAAAAATGAGGGAAGACTCAAACCCAACTCTTATTGTGTTGTGACTCAAACAATATTTGGTGGAAATAGGGTATTTGTAATGCACGCTAAAAAGTATTTTTGGTGGAAAATATACATAGGAATTTGGGGAACATACTTGACTTATTCAGAAGAATGTCTTTTTCTAGAATTTCTTTTGACTTTTACTGATTTCTTTTTTCAAAATAAATGTCAGTATGTCTCCGACAACTTTATGTGGTAGAGCACACTTATTTGGTGGGTGAGTACTTTGGTGAAAAGAGCTTCTCCTAAACAAAGACTAAAGATTAGGACAAAGTATCTACCTGCACACACAAGTAAGGAGTCCTCTTTCCCTAATGAACACTAGGGTTGAATTTTAAGTTCACAAGGTCTTTCCCGACACTGTGTAGTGTAAACCAAAGTTACTTAGACTTCTAAGCCAAAGCAAACCAGCAAATCCTGTACTGGTGACTTAGGTACAAGAATACGTCCTAAGTTAGGAGAGATCTTGGTCTATCTTGTCAATGCTTAAAGTGTATTAAGTCAAAACCTCAGCAAATCATGCTGCAGTGGCTTGGAAATTCTAACTGACAAAGTTTGAATGTTCATAAATACTTATTCTATTTTCGTTTTTAGCTATAAAATCATAATTAAGTAGTTATAATTTTTTTAATGCTTTCTCTCTCTTTAGAAATTCTGTGGAGTTCTCCCTCAACAATAAGTTCTATAGGTCCCTTATTGTATTTTTTGAATTTTTGTTTTTGACTTTTTTTTTGTATTTTTGACTTTGTAATTTTTTCAAAATTTTTAAAATTTTTCAATTTTTTTGTATTTTTAATAGTACTATACTTTCTACACTATAGATGTGTCTATAATTGCATTTCAGAAAATGATTTTACCATTTACACCTCCATGCTTAAATGATGCAATGTTCTCATTGTATGAATAAGGTGGATGCAAATGAATGATCTGCTTGTCACTAACTTAAACTGGGTGACAGAAGGAAGTCAAAATGAGGAGATAAAAATCTCTGTGCGGATGATTTCAAGTCTGATACAAGATCAGAGAGGGGAGTCAGGCTAAGTAGTGAAATGCATGACATATATGACTATGAATGCATGCTAAAAATGCAAGGATAGACACCTAGCTAAGAAAGAAATGAAAAATAAGAAAGGTGAAAATAGCTATATACTAAAGATAGGTTTACTAAGTTTAATGCCTTCAGCTAGGCGTAAACCCAGTAGAAGTGTCAATAATGTAGGAGACAAAAGGATGGGTAGAGAATTGACAAGTCAAATGAAGCTCAATGAAAGATATAGATCATAATGTAGAAAGGTTGAGAGTTTGTCAATCTCAAAGGTGAAGAATAGCTCCATAGTCAATGTGAATCAGGATGAGAATACTTGGTACAAAGTCCAAGTAAAGAATGGGTATCAAATAAGAGAAACTTGGCTCAAGGTCCAAGTAGACAGAAATAGAATGTCCAGAGAAATCTACAACTTCCACCTCTTCAATCAATGAATGTAGAATTAGGATGAAGAAGATGAATTAAGGTTGGGAAGAAGAGGTGGTTGCTGATCTGAGTAAGGCGTAGATGGTTCGGGATTGTGCAAGGCTTGTCATATGGCATGTGCTTGGCCTTGGGGAATATTAGGTTGAACATACCTCTAGGCAGGTATATTCCTATGGTTGGGTTCTGCTTGAGATGGTAGTGTATGTCCTTGTCGAGGTGTAGCTAAGTGTTCTAGCTGGGCTCTCATCTCAGCTAATGCCGCGTCCTATCCCTACTACATAGGAATGCTCTGTTGCTGCATGTTAGCAAGAGCTTTCATGATATTCCCCAATTGGTCATCTCGTGTAGGCCTAGGTTGAGAGTATTGGGCGGACCTGGGTTGGGGTTGCTGGTAGGCACGTAGTGGATACCCATGTTGTTGTGGAGGTGGTGCTCAGATCGAGTTTTGAAGTGGTGGTGCAGAAGGTTGTTGGAAGTTGGGTCTTTGTGTATTTCCAGACTACAAGAAACTTGGATGATTACGCCATCCAGGGTTGTAGGTTTGTGAAAATGGGTCAATGTGAATGGCGTGGAGCTCCTTTGAAGCTCCGGAAGGTGCAAGGAATTCAGTGTAAGGGGGAACAAAGGTTCCTCCGGCTAATGAAGGATAAGGAAATGAATAGTCTGGTAGAGGTGGTTGTGTCACAGATAAGTTGTTCACAGTTTCCCTCCCTGTAGGAAATAGAGAAGAAGTGTGATGTACAGGTGACTGAGAAGAAGATGATGAAGGTTTGGGTAGTAATTTCCATACTTAATCCATTTTCTTCTCAATTAAACCCACCTTATCCAGCTGACTATCTACAATCTCTAAGTCTCGTGTACTGGATTGGGCTTCATGTACCCCCGAATGTGAATGGCAATGTGAGGACTTTCTATTAAACATACTTATTGAAGCATTGTTAATAGAGTTTTCAACCATGCTTTTGAAGAACTCAGAGGTTGAATCCTCATCCCAACACAAGAAATTGCCACCACATGCGGCATCTAAAAAGTTCCTTGTGTCTTCATGGAGCCCATGGTAAAAGATCTGGACCTGTTGCCAGTGTGGGACACCATGGTAGGGACATTTATGTAGAAGCTCGTGGAAATGCTCCCAAGCCTCATGCATTTGTTCTCCTAAATTTTGGGTGAAAGTGGTTATAGCAAGCCTCAAAGCGTTGGTGTGGCCTGCAGGAAAGTATTTCTTTAGGAACTCATTGATGGTAATACCATCATTCATCATAACTAACTTAATTTAGTTAGAATCAAGAGATAAATGCTCCTAAATGATCGCTTGAGGTCCGTAACTCCACTTTAATATGATTTGATAAGAAGACATGAAAGGTGGATTAATTCTACTTTTTTAACAACACATCAAAAATGCAAATTAACCATGGGGTTGCTTTAGGGTTAATTAAAGGTCAAATGAATGTAAGAGACCAAGAAGTGGACTCACACTGACATAATCAGGGTTTCACACATTTCGAGGATGAAAATAATACTAAAAACCCTAATTGTCAACACCACATAAATTGAAGAGGTCCTAGTCAGGGTAAAATTAATCTAAACCTCCTAAAATTCATAGAAAAATATTCTAAGAGGTTTAGTGTCTTTGGATTGACCATCTGAACCCATTTCGACCTGGAACAGATATTCAGACAGGAATTTACCCTGATTAGGTGGCTTAAAATCCATCTCGCCCGCGCCTTGATCGTGCCTCATCACGCGCCTACGCGCGATCGGGCGTTCAAACATGCATTCAATCCCACGTGCGTGATCCTCGCGCCCAGATTGCATCACATCGTCGCTCCTTGCCTGCACGATTGCCATCCTATGACTGAATTTGGCCACACGCGATTGCCTCTTCAATTTGAGGCGAGGCTTAAACCCATGCCTTCCTCTTCGCGTGAAGGTGCACGACCAACGTGCCAAGGTCGCCACTTTGTCGAGTTTCCATCCAATGCGCGTGTGCCCATGGCTGTTGGATCAAGATCCAACGGCCCAGATCTGATCGCACAATTGAGGAGAGAGAGGGAGTGCACCCCTTTGGTTGGTGTGGATGGCTAAGATGGCACCACGTGGTGCCATCTTGGCCGTCAATATTTTGTGCCTTGTAGATGGTGCCACGGATGTTGAATTAGACCGATTTTTGCATCGTTGGGTTGCGATCGTCGATCCGAATCTATCCATGCCGTTAGATTTGTCGTATGAAAAATGGATTTACACCATCTGGGCCCTTGACCTCTAATCTTTTTCAGACTGCATCTGATGCTATGGAAGTCTGATCTAGGCGATCTTAGTGTCGTTGAACTCCAATCGTCGCCCTGATCAGATCTGTATGATTGGATCTTCAATCTGAGGCCCCGATTAAATATTGCCTGTCCCTAACCATGAAAAAGAGTAAATTACTATATAATTTATACACTTTGACCTAAATGCATGATGATGCATGTTATGTAATGTTTACAATGATGATGCTTCTACGACACTAAGAACATGCATAAATAGACATTTTAGGCTATTCAGATGCATACACATCACACCCCCATGCCTATCGTTTGCCAGTCAGCAAAAACTATATGCTATTTATAAAGGAATTAGGTCGGATTTCTTGGGCAAAAGTTATTCTTTAACACTAGGAGATTTTTACTAAGGACCTGAACTACAAAGACACAACTGTGTTCGGGTGACTGCCAAAATGTAGACTACCTCAAGCCCTCACCTTACTCAAAGGAGCCTTTTCTTCTTTTCTTCTTTTCTATTTTTTTTTTGGATTTTTGAGTTTAAGGTTTCGGAGCAGCTTTCTACAGCCACTCAACCCAACCAAGACTCAAAGAAAACCCTAAGTTCTAAGCATCTTTATATGTGAAATGTGATAGACTCATTGATCGGCGATTAGAACGGACTTCGAGTTTCTACGCCCCTAGGTGACCTTAAAAAGAAATTCTACCTAAAGGTGTATCTATTCGACCAGTAGCTTTCTCCCTACTTGTATTTTTATGGGGTCAACACATGGGCGAACCTAGTGTATATCTCCTTGGCTTATTCTACTTCTCCTCTTCTTCCTAAGTGTTTTGGAATTATACGTGCATTTCTTGAGCTAGGTTCTAGACAACCTACCAATGGGTTGTTATCCACGATAACTTGCCAGCCATACTTGTGTAGTGAAGTGTGGCTTTTTTTTCCTTTTCTTTTTATATATTTTTCTTTTTTTTCTTTTTTTTTCTAAGTAGGTGGTTTCCTTGATCTAAGATTTACCTAAAGGCAGTAGGAAAAAAATGGTCCTGTGACTGGTGATTAGCCCATATTTGTGGGCAATTTAAGCATTTAAATGCCTAGACATTAAGTTAATTTTAACATTTAGATAGCATACATTAGGATATAAATAAATTAATTCATATTTTTAGCTTAATTGCATAATTCATGTGTGGCATTCATATCTAAATGCATTTAAAATTAACTTAGAATTACATGCATTTGATTAGTTAACCAATTAAATGCATTACATACATTGTTTTAATTAACATAGAACTTAAGGAGTTATGTTTAAATAATCATAATTATTTTATTATTATTATTCTTCTTCTTCCGTAGGTAACCGCTTCGCTTCCTCCTCTTATGCCCATTCATTCCTCACAGCTGCTAGCATTCACGAGGATCTGCTCCCGCCTCTTGTGATTTCAAATGTATTGGTTGCAGCACCAAGTGGGGGGAGGAGACGACTGTGTTCGGGAGGCCACCATCCCCTCCCTTACTATGCAGAGAACCTAGCTTCTCATCCGCTCCACTACCACCAATCTCAATCGTGGTGGAGCTTCGCCATCGTGGGCGTGCGAGGTGATAGCCCGCACCGCCATCGTAGAGCTCCGGACTACAAACTCATTGTGCCACCGCCTGACCACCAACACCACATCCCCCACCACCCTCTCCTCTGTTACTCTTCCACCTCAACAGAACCCAACCATCTGCAGCACCACCTTCAGCAACCTCCACCACCTGCAGCACTCCATGCTGCGTCTTGTCCACGCGCACCCAACAGGAATCCCCACCTAGCATGCACAACCCTCTCACGCCGCACGTAGGCACTACCTGTCCATGCAACAATTGTAGTTGTAGCACCACACACGTGGCCACACGTCCTCCAACTGTTGCACCCGCACACGTCCTCTCGCTGCACCTCCGCCTGCGCACATCTCCAACATGCATAGCCCTCCTGCACCATGCGCAGCAACCATCCCACATGTGCGCCAGCCCCCTGTGCCTCCTCGCCTCTAGCCCGTGCTTTGAGCTGCTTCACAGCAATAGCAACCAACCCACTGCCGCTGCCCCTCTCTGCTTCGTCTGGCCGACTTCAGCCATGCCACACCTCGCCACCACCACCACTAGGTACACGTCGGCCTCTCCCACCTCCGGTGAAGACCACACCATCGGTCATCTCCTCCATCGTGCGTGAGAACCCATGAAGGAAATGCTCTGTTTCTTGTGGAATTAGTAATTACATTTCATTGCCATTGCAAGAGTAAGATTTTTGAATTTATAATTAAATATTATGGCTAATTTATGCAAGTGACCTCCCTCTTTCTCATAAATGCCATTTCAGCATGATCTCTTGTTGTTTCCTTAATCTGAAGGCAGATTTGGCTCAATTTCTTGACAAAATTAATAGTGAACATCGATTTTTGACCCTTGTGAGTTTGTAATAGCCAATACCTTTCTATGGATATGACCCGCTGATGAGAGGCTCATCATGGCTTCTAATTACCCCTAATTAACTAGTCTTCCTAGTTAATTAGCTAGGAATATGTAAATATATAGGTTAATTATAAAATAAGGTATAAAATATTAAAGGACCTTAAAATAAGTTTAAAATGTTATATTATTATCCAATTAATATTATTAATAATTTAATTAATAAATGGACTCGAAATATCATCAATAATTTACCTAATTAATGTGTTAACTAACTTAAGTAACTTTACTTAATTAAAAAAATTAAGTTAAAAGGGTCAAAAATGTAAATCCAAGGTTTAAATATAATATTTGTCTCATTTATAATCATATATAAAAGTTGAAAAGGATTTAAAATAAAATAAACCTTGAAAACCTTAGTTTACATTTTAGTCCCTAAGTTTTATTTCATTCAAGTCCTTCTTCTTCACCTAGGTCCTTAGCTTTCATTGTAGACAGGTCCCTGTAAACATCTTCTTCCTCTTCATTCCTTCTTCAGCCTCTTCGACAGCTGACGATTGGAGGTTTCCATACCCGCCAATCACCGTCCATCCGACGTCCACCCTTCCTTTCTAAGCTCCTGGAGCTTGTGCTCACCGTCCTCTTTTCATCCATCGGTCTGGATGAAGCTCAAATCCTATTTAGGGCTTAAAGTTAACCTCACTAGTGTCAAAGAAGATGCCGGTGGTTACTTCACTCTTGGACCTTTTTCCATCCAGATTCACCCTCCTCAGCCGCCGCAACCTATAAATACCCCTCCACCTCTTCGATTTCAAGGAGTTAGCTCCTTTCCCTCCTACTCCCACTAAGCTAGTAGATAGGGTATTCGCTCCAAAATCCGGCGACCTTCCTCCGCTTCCTTCGTCTTCCTCCGTTCATCTTTACTTGCTCCTGATATCCACCGTCGTCTACTGAGTCTTCTGATGTAGTGCTGACGTTGGACTTCCTCCTCTATGCTTCACCTACACCCACCGGACTTCTTCCTTTGTCCCTCTGATTTCCTCCTCTGTTAAGGACCTTCGACGGATACCCTCTACCCCCTTCGTCCAGGTAACAGTAGTTTAATTAGAGTAGTTAGTTAGGCAGGTTAGTTAGGTTTAATGTCAGATTTCCTATCATCATCCTCAGCTCTGGCGAGCTCTTTGAGCTTGACTGGAGCACTCTTTTGTCTTTTAATTTCACCGATCATCTTCCTTAATCCTCCATGATCACTTCTAACACTTTAATTCCCTGATTTAAACACCTAATCGCCTAATCCATCTCCACCTTCACCGACTGCTTCCGCTGTCCATGGTGGAGGTCACCGAGGGTAATTCACCTCCACTAGGGCCCTCCATCACTTAATCATCATCTTAGGGCCCCTATCCTCACTTTAATTGGATTAATAATCACCTACATATAAAACACCTAAAATTCACTCAACCTCTTGAGCTTGCTGTCAATGGCGGCTCAGGAGTGTATCCACTTAATTAATCACATATTCACCTTCTCCATACTCCACTAACATGTTCTCTCCACTCAATTGAGTCAAAGAACATGTTCTGAGTTCTATCGAACTCAGATTTCACTCATTGTGAATTCAATGCTTATCTTTAAGTATAATATTAATTAAAGGAATTATTGAGTTCCTGAGGTTCCTTGTGACCTCATGAAACTTTTCAGATTATCCATGGCATGTTTTGATATTGTTTACACACTTTTAGCCATTTTCTGAACTCACCAGAGCTCCGAGGAGCTCTGGCGAATCAAGATGTACTCTTCAGTGCATAGAACTTTGTGTGAAGCTCCAGATCATTTATTTGAGGCTCATTGATTATTCTGCAACATTTTGTTTGAAGTTTTAAGACCTGGAGCTCCATCTAGACCTTTGTCTTCTCCAACTCTGGCAGAGTTGGAGAACCTATCTAATAGGGATAAGCCTAATTTTAAAGGTCTAGAAGCACCAGATGGATGTCCTGAGATCAAATTTGAAGACCTTTCAATCAGTTAGGCCTCAATTTATTTTGTCAAACAAACTACTTTTAGACTCTAGGCGACAGACCTGAAACCCTAGGTTTCTAGGTCAAAACTTCTTTCTGAGACCCTGAACAAGTTCCTGAGATCAAATGTGATTTAAAGTGTTAATTGCATCTGAGATAACCTAATGATGAAAGTCAAATTTCAAGGTTTAGAGGTTAAAATTAGGTTTGATATGATGATTTAGGTTTCAATTCAAGAAATTAATGAGTTCAAATTACTTCTGGGATGATTTTAGAAAGATTTGATTTGATTTAAATGAGTTTTAATTAAAGTTTTAGAAGAATTCGATTGCTGCTCAGTTGGGGTTCATTTGAACCCAATATTGTCTTCAGTGCCATTCTGATGAATTTCAATTGTGAACACTGCCCAAATAGACTTTTAACAACTTTCAAAGGTTGTTTGATCTGTTGCTGCTGACCTCTATCTTTCTATCGAGTTGATCAGAATTTGAAATGGAGCTCTGAAGCTCCTTATTGAAGCTCTTGAGCTTCTTTGCCTTCCTGAAGCTCCTCAGAGTCCCTTTTCTTCACCAGTAGATGCGGAAACATCTTTTGAACCTATTCAGGACCTCATCTGAGGTCAAAAGTTCTCTTTGCAGGTCTTTAGACCTGAGGTTCACCTCTGCAGGCCAGATTGGCCGTGAAAACATTCAACTCTCACCCTACAAATCGAAGGGTAGATTCTGTATTTAGCATCAAATTGATGCTGTAATTTTGTAGAGCATCTTTAGATCTTTCCAACGAGCCCTTATTTGCTCGATTTGGAGCTCTGTGCTAGCCGGAGTCCAGCTAAAGTTCAGCCTAGAGGGGACTAACATAGTCCCACATCAGTAGAGCATGAGCACGTGCCTTAGGATAAATGGAAAAAGTGCATAAGGATGTTCGGTCATCAGCGCTGGGCGCATAATGAGCATGGGTGTGTGTGGGTGCATGAGATGTGCGTGCCCGGGTGTGTGTGCCTGTGGGCGTGCGAACGTGGGCCCGTGAGCGGGCATGTGCATGTGGGCCTGGGAGGCCAGAGACTATGCATGATGAGAATTGAACTAGCAATAAACCTAATACAAACTAGGCTTGGACCCAGTAGGGTCTGGTCCCACCCTGAAAGGGGAGCTGTGTATCTTCGACCGGTTCGAGCTACTAACCATAAAACCAAATTTTTGGTTCGATTCAAGTTTGGTTCAAATTCGACTCAATTACAGTTCAAGTGCACAGCTGAAAGGTGAAGGAAAAGAAAGAGTTAGGAGAAGAGCTCGTAGAGCTTAACGAAAAAAAACAAAGGAAAGGTAAACATATAGAAAAGATAAGAGGAAAAGAAAGAGAAGAAAAGAGATTAAGAAACTTAAGAGAAATGCTTGAGACAGAGAGGTAAAAGGGGGAAGAGAGAAAGAGAGAAGGTAGATGAAGAAGAGAAGAAGGATTGAGGGTGAAGATTAAAGAAGAAAGAAATGGAATTTCTTTTTGTAATTTTTACTTAAATATAATTTCTTTTTGAGCTTAATTGATGTAATAAGGTATTTGTATTCATTTGAATTTCTTTTCTTTGCCTTAATCTTTTGTATATGAGATGAAATTAGTGAAATTAACATGTTTACTTGCTTGTAATGACAATTCACATGTGTAAATATGTTTTTCTTTATGTAATTTTGCATCATATCATCTAATTGAATATCCTTTATGCAAGATTCATATTCTTAAAGTAATCTAATTATAATTCCAATTGATTAAGTAATTAGTAATTTATGCTTAGGATTAAATGGTGAATTAAATTAAGTTATGCCTCCCAGTGAATGACCTGGACTCAACCAGTTAGAAAAGAATTTAAATCTAAAATGTTAGGTTAGCTTGACCCTATACTACTCAATCGATATCAATTCAAGTTAGCCTAAGTTACTTTCTCTTGCACATAATGAAGCCTAATTAACTTAATTAACTGTGCTGAGAAAATAAACCATCACCTGCTCTTCACTGAATGGTTATTTTAATTACTTTTACTTGTGTTATTCACCACTCAATTTCTAAAAATGCAATGATTTTGATTTACATTTTTGAAAACTAAAATAACGGGGTCAAAAATGGCACCGTTGCCAGGGAGGCAGCAGGCTTAATAAAATTGCATTCATTTATTTGTTCATGCTGATTTAAATTGAGGCATATTTAACCTATTTTATCTGATTTGGTGTGAGGTACGTAACACCGGCCTCAGCAACATCGTGGTGGACCTTATTTCCACCGCTTGGAGAGACTGAGCTTAGCATCTTGGTGGACCTTGACGATACCAACCCAAGGAGAAGAATTTTGAAAAAAAAAAGAAAAGGATATCATCTTTATTCTCTACTTTTGCATTTAGATAAACTTAGACTTTAGGATTTCTTGCATTCATTATTTGGGACCCTTGTTCTGGGGTACATTTTAGGGGTTTGTTCCCCGACTTTCTTTTAGGCCTGTGTTGGGTAATTTTTCCGGGAGTCTGTTCCCATTTATTTAGACTTAGGCTTTTACTTTCTTTTATGGATTGATTTTATTTTTCTTGATTGTGCACAAGTAGCTAAAAACACAAAAACAAAAACATGAGCTGCCTGCCATAGGACGACCATTTAGGTGTGAATGAGCAGTTTCTAGATTTTATTTTGCATTTGCGTGCATTTCATTGCTGATTGCTAGAGGCATGGTACGTTTCCTTTTCCTTGCATTCTATATTGTTCACGCATTTGCATCTGAATTTAATTTCAAGACCACCTAATTGAATTGAAAAGATCTAACAAGTGGCCACATATTTTCTTGAAAAAGGACTTTAAGTTAAGGAGGAACACTAAATACCAAGAACTTTAACTGAAAACTTGTCGTGTGTTTCAAAATTCAAACTTAAATCTTTTACGGTGTATGCACACATGTTTGCTCTTTGCATCAAAGCACGCATTTAGACACTCCTAGGTCTTGGAACTACTAGGACAAGAGCCCTCCTACTATTGGATTCTGAAGTGTTTAGAACTTGAGATCAAAGGTTTTATAACTCTAAAGAGTGGGATACCCTGTCACAGATTTTTGAGGGTAGTTAAGAAGCACTGCAAAAGCATGGCTTCAAAGGAAGGGTTAGGCCTACTTGCATCCCTCGATCTTCCGTCTTTGGAGTTGCTCTACCATTTGAGATTTAGGGAAGAGCACTTAAGTTCAAACTAGGTCTTTTTAGACAATTAAAAGGTCGACAATAGATGCGTAATTGATTGGGCAACTTGCTTTGTCACCTGCAATTTGAATTAAAGTCAAAAGCCTAAATTTGTAAAGACCTAACAAGTCCTTTTGAATTGTAGTGCATGCTTGGTAGGCGATCTCTTAGGAGACAACTTGTGTTTGATCCTGAACCTGAAAGAATCCTAAGAAGGGACCACCCAAGGGAAGAAATGGCTGGTCAAAGGAGCCTTAAGCAATATTTCATTCCGACCAATCAAACTGGCCCTGCACTACGTAGACCTGGAGGGGATAATCCTTATGAGATCAAAAGCAATACCATATCCTTGCTGCTCTCCTTTTATGGTACTACTAGGGAAGACCTTTATAGGCATATAGAGGAATTCACTGAGGTTTGTTCCATGGTGAAGCTGCAGGGCGTTACTGATGATGCCCAAATGCGGACCCTCTTTCCTTTCTCCCTTAAGGACAAGGCCAAGTATTGGTATCATATCCTAGATGATATTAACACTTGGGATGCCTTGAAGGAGTTTCTAAAAATGTACTTCCCCATGAGCAAAATTAATCACTTTAGGAGGGAAATTATGAGTTTTGTTCAAAAGGATGGGGAAGCTTTCCATGATGCATGGGAGCTTTTTAATAACCTTTTGAGACTTTTCCCACATCACCAGGTGCCCAAGTGGCAACTGGTTGAAAGGTTCTACACTGAACTTAATGATTCGCATAGGCAGACTGTGGATGGTGGCTATTCTGGAACCTTTCTATCTAAGACTGAGGATGAAGCTTGGAACCTTTTTGATACTTTGAGTGAGAATTCTATTCACTTGAATTATGCCTACTTGGATAGAAAACCCACTCTCATGCAAAGGAAGTTGGAAGCAAATGAGGCAAGAGACACCCAGAATTTAGCCTATCAGATTCAATTGTTGAAGCAAAATATGGAAAGGCTTATGTCGAGCCCAGGCCAATTCACATCTAATACCTCCACATCCCAAGCTTCAGAATGCTCCATTTGCCAAGGCAATATGCGTGCCATTGTGGATTGCCACTTGGCCTCCCAATTCCCTAAGCTTATACAAGCGGACCTGAATGCCGCTCAAGGGTTTTGTCCCAGACCTCGTAATGACCCTTTTTCCAACACTTATAATGACGGATGGAGGAATCACCCAAACTTTTCCTGGAGACAAGGGAATGTCTCAACTTCAGAGAATTATAAATCACAACCCTTTCAAAATCAACAAATGAACCAACCTCAGACCTTTGCCCAACCAAAGACCTTTGAGATGGATGAATTGATGGCAATGTTGAGAACTATGCAAGAAATTCAAAGTGCCATCATCTAATCTCATGACAAGGCTATACATGAAATGAAATCACAGATAAGACACCTTGTTGAGGTCGTTAAATAAAGGGAAATTGGGAAGCTTCCTAGTGCTGCTGAAAAGAATCCTAAAGGAAAAGGGATTGTCATTAGGGAGCATGCCCAGGCAGTGACTATTCTGAAGAGTGGGAAAGAAATTTCCAAACCCGATGCTCCTATAGTCTCACCTTCTGAAAACCCATCCACCATGACTTTCGCCCCCACCGGAGAAGAATTGCCCAAATCTCCTCCGCTTGAAATCACCTCACCGGAAGAGGTTGCCCCCATTCCACCCCTTACCTGACATGACAACCCTTCCACCTAGAGACCGAGAGTGCCCTTTCCAGAGCACTTATCCACATCTGGGCAGACTTCTACTAGTTCATTTGGAGCCAAAGATAAGACGGATGAGATCATGGAAACTTTCAAGCAAGTGTAGATTAACTTGCCTTTTGTTGAGGCTATCAAGTAAATTATGTCTTATGCCCTCTTCTTAAAGGACCTGCGCACGAAAAAGTGGCAATCTAGAAAACAAGTCCAATCAAAAGTTGTCTTGCCTAATTCTGTTAGCTCAATTGTTCAACATGGCACATCCCCGAAACTTAAGGACCCAGGAGCCCCATACATCTCGGTGGTCATTGGTGACTTACAGATTGATAAGGCTCTACTTGATCTGGGTGTAGGGGTGAACATCCTTCTGAGCTACGTGTATGAACAACTTGGGGGAGGCAATCTGAAGCCTAGCTCGGTAATCCTCCAAGTTGCTGATCGATCACTCAAGACACCTCAGGGAATTCTAGAAGATGTCCTTGTGAGAGTGGACAATTTCTTCTTCCCTGTTGACTTCTTAGTTTTGGACACTGACCCTACCAACAAGCCAACCAAGCCCTCCATCATTTTGGGCTTTCCCTTCCTTGCAACTTCGCATGCTTCAATCAATTGCAATATTGGGGCATTAAAAATGGGCTTTGGGAACAGGAAAATCCAGCTTAATGTGTTTGATGCTTATAAACAAGCCAGGCTTGAGGATTATTACCAAGTTGAGGTGATAGATGACCTGATTAAAGAGACAACCCCTGCAATGTTATGTGATGACCCCCTTTAGCATGTCATGCTAAATGAGCATTCCCATCTCTTAGAGGAATGTGAAGTGGATATACTAGAACTTGAGGAGTTGCTTGGTGTTTCTGCTGAGTCTGTTTCCCTATCATCTATGCCCAAGGTAGATCTGCTACCTGAGATGTGGACATCTATTATGAAACTCTCAACCATATAAGCCCCCAACCTTGAGTTGAAACCCCTCTCGGACACTCTCAAGTACGTCTTCCTAGTTGCCAATGACACACTCCCCGTTATCATTTCAGCTGTGCTATCTAAAGCATAGGAGGGAGCCCTGATTGAATGTTTGTCTAGGCACAAGGAAGCTATTGCTTGGAGCATTGCTGACATTAAGGCTATAGACTCTACACTCAGCATGCACCACATTTATACTGATGATTCCATCAAGCCATATAGGGACAAGCAGAGATGTCTTAACCCTAATATGAAAGAGGTGGTTAAAAAGGAAATTCTGAAGTGGTTGGATGCTGGGATCATATATCCCATTGCAGATAGTAAATGGGTAAGTCCTATTCATGTGGTGCCAAAGAAGGCAGGCTTTACTGTGGAATTTAATGACCAAGGTGAACAAGTTGTGACTAGACCCTTAATTGGATGGAGGGTCTATATTGATTACCTCAAGTTGAATACCGTGTTGGTGCTAGAGCACCACGATCATTTGTTTTGATGATAACAAAACACGTGTTATTTAACATTTGTAATTTACGTCCTAGATTTCAGGTCAATTGCAAATGTAGACGTGTTTAGACGGAACTCGAGCTCGCATCCAGGACGGATTGGAGGAGCTTAATGAAGAACAGAGGAGGTTCGCTTGGAGCGACAGATTGAAGATAGAAGACAAGAAGAATAGGATAGATTCCTTTTTATCCTTTCATGTATCTCTTGTCTTTATTTTCTTGATCTTTTAATTTCCTTAGAATATTATGTTAAAGAGCCTCAAAGAACCCTAAAAGTAGTCCTAGGAACACCTGCACAACCCTAGGATACTTAGGTTTTCTGTAGAATACTTAGAAAACCAATATAGGGCTCAAACACCATTTCCAGACGTCTAATTCCAAAATCAGACGTCTGATGAAGTGTTTTAAGACGTCTGACTGTTGTTTCAGACGTCTGATAACCATTTAGGCTGGACTTAGTTTTCTGTCTGATGAAATCAGACGTCCAGACCTAATACCAGACGTCTTAGGAGACGTCTGATGGATTTTCCAGACGTCCAATTAGTGGACCGTTGGCTGGCTTAGCAGGCACTCAAGAATATGACCGTTAGAGCCTTATCAGACGTCCCTAGGCCTTTCCAGACATCTGATAATTGACCGTTTTGCCTCGGCTGACCCAAAATCTCTTCTCAGAGATTTTCTAGCCGTTGCAACGTTTGGAAATCAATTCCCACAGTAAAAGTAGGTTTCCAGACGTCCAGACATAGTGCCAGACGTCCTGCATGTCGTCTGATGGACTTGCACAAAAACCCTGTTTAGATCTGATTCAAGTCAAGAGGAAACCAGCCTAGAATCAGACGCCTGAACTTCAGATCAGACGTCTTAAAGTGGCCTTCCAGACGTCTGATGCCAGAGTTAGACGTCTGATCACCCTGTCAAATGTAATCATTGTCCTGATTTCGGCCTGATTCTCTTGGGCTTTGTTCCCAACGGCTATGGAAGCTTTTCTATGCCTTCCAAAGCCTTCCTAAGGCCTCTATAAATAGAGGGGAACCCTTGCAACATAGAGACACACACTTGGATACACTTAGCTACACACTTTAACACTCTTCTGTGTCCAGAAAAGATCTTGCTCTCCAAGGTTAAGCTCCATTCCCTTGAGATCATCAAGTCTTCGCGCACCTGCTCTCCCGCCGTTGTTCACGAGAGCGACATTGCGCCGTTGCGTGGCTCACGCACCCGCGTCATCGTCGACGCACTCCTTGCAAAGGGGAGTTTCCTAATTCCTATAGAAGCTTAGGTTTATAACTTTGTTGGCTCTATAGGACCTGTTGTTTTATTTTATCTTTGTCTTTTGGTTGGGTATTCGCTTTGCGAATTCCCGTCTCCTTCGTGGGACAAAATCCTTCTAGTGGAGAGAAGGGGTTGAGGAACGCTACCCTCGTACTTGTAGCATGATTGTACTGAGGTTGAATCACCATCGTTTTAAGGTGATTCGGTTAGTGGATTTGATCAACTAGGTTGATCGGAAAATCCTAACTCGAGAGGGTTAGGTGGTGGTTTTCACCCGATTTGGGTTTCCACCTATAAATCCTTGTGTACTTGTGCGATTGTTTGTTTATTCTGTGATATTGTTTTATTTCCGCATTTTATTACGTCACCCCCTCTTCGAAGGGAGAACTTTCAATTGGTATTAGAGCAGGTCTTGCTGTTTCGGCGTAACAACCAGGCAAGCAGATCATGGAGGGAAGCTGTTCCACAAGTGGGATTTCCGAGGGGCAGTCCACAACCCGTCCGCCGTTCTTCGACGGGAGCAACTACCCCTACTGGAAGTTGCGGATGAAGACCTGGCTTCAAGCCACCGAGTTCACGATCTGGGCCAGATGCGAGACGCCATTTGAGATCCCAGAAAAACCCGCGGGAGGCTACTCGCAGGTGCAGATTCTAGAGCTCTCACTCAACGCAAAGGCCATGAATGCCTTGTATTGCGCACTGAGTCCAAAAGAATTCAAATGAATCCAAGAGTGCACCATCGCCCACGAGATATGGAGGAGGTTGGAAGGCACTCATGAGGAGACGAGCTCGGAAGAAGATCTCGGGGAGAAGGAAACCGCGTGCCTTGGTTTCATGGCAATCGGAGAAAGTGAAAGCGAAAGCAACTCAGACAACGAGGTAAATCTCGATCTACAAGAAGCCTTTAATGAACTTTTTGAAGTTAGTAAATCACTAAAAAGAGAAAATAATAGCATTAAAAAGAACCTTAGTTTTCTTAAAAATGAAAATGATAGGTTAGAAAAATAACTTAAGGACATAGAAGCTAGTCCTAGAATTGATAACCTATTATTAGAAAATCAAGACCTCATCAATGAAAATAATAAATTGATTGAGGAAAATGATAGTCTAAAGTTAGAAATCTCTAATTTAAAGACTAAGATGAGTATTATAGAAAAAGAAATTGCATGTCTTAGGGAAAACTCCAACAAATTAATCAACAAAGTAGATAATTTTTATAGCCCTAAGATTGAGAAAGGATCTCCATCAAGGAGACCCGCTAACAGATCCGGATCCAAGCCCACTTGGATACCGAAAAAAGAATTAGAATCTTGTTTTGTAGGGTTCAGGGATAATTACAACATAAAGGACTGGACCTACAAGCTCAAAGCTGGTCAACTCAAGTTGGGAGAACCAAGGAGTGGACCAAGGAGGAGAACAAGAAAACCGACGAGACGGCGAACAAACGATGGACCCGCCGCACGTCGACCACGAGATTGGAGACCGGCACCAATGCCCGGGCCTCCAAGCTACGGATGGGAGCCCCATCCGATGTGGCATCCACCACCACCTTTCGGGCCATTTTATTGGCCATGGTAGGTGAGGTAAAATTCTTAACCCTATCTTTTTATAAGCGTTTAGATAGGGGGAGTTAAAAGATGATGAGCTAATTGTCAATTTTTATGGGGGAGATGCAAGTTAGCTAAATTTCCTTTAGTAAGGGGGAGGAAAATAGTAGCTATCTTGTTGTTACAAAAAGGGGGAGAATATCACCTTTGTTAAAATAAATTTATAGAAGAGCATGTTTTAAGGGGGAGTTACAGGAAACGTAAAATCAATCAAACTTTTTTGATAATGTCAAAAAGGGGAAGGATTTTATGCATCATTATTTACGATTTTGTCATCATCAAAAAGGGGGAGATTGTGGGTGCTAGAGCACCACGATCATTTGTTTTGATGATAACAAAACACGTGTTATTTAACATTTGCAATTTGAGTCCTAGATTTCAGGTCAATTGCAAATGTAGACGTGTTTAGACGGAACTCAAGCTCGCATCCAGGACGGATTGGAGGAGCTTAACGAAGAACATAGGAGGTTCGCGTGGAGCGACAGATTGAAGATAGAAGACAAGAAGAATAGGATAGATTCTTTTTTATCCTTTCATGTATCTCTTGTCTTTATTTTCTGATCTTTTAATTTCCTTAGAATATTATGTTAAAGAGCCTCAAAGAACCCTAAAAGTAGTCCTAGGAACACCTGCACAACCCTAGGATACTTAGGTTTTCTGTAGAATACTTAGAAAACCAATATAGGGCTCAAACACCATTTCCAGACGTCTAATTCCAAAATCAGACGTCTGATGAAGTGTTTTATGAAGTCTGACTGTTGTTTCAGACGTCTGATAACCATTTAGGCTGGACTTAGTTTTCTGTCTGATGAAATATGACGTCCAGACCTAATACCAGACGTCTTAGGAGACGTCTGATGGATTTGCCAGACGTCCAATTAGTAGACCCTTGGCTGGCTTAGCCGGCACTCAAGAATATGACCGTTAGAGCCTTATCAGACGTCCCTAGGCCTGTCCAGACGTCTGATAATTGACCGTTTTGCCTCGGCTGACCCAAAATCTCTTCTCAGAGATTTTCTAGCCATTGCAACGTTTGGAAGTCAATTCCCACAGTAAAAGTAGGTTTCCAGACGTCCAGACATAGTGCCAGACGTCCTGCATGTCTTCTGATGGACTTGCACAAAAACCCTGTTTAGATCTGATTCAAGTCAGGAGGAAACCAGCCTAGAATCAGACGTCTGACCTTGAGATCAGACGTCTTAAAGTGGCCTTCCAGACGTCTGATGCCAGAGTTAGACGTCTGATCACCCTGTCAAATGTAATCATTGTCCTGACTTCGGCCTGATTCTCTTGGGCTTTGTTCCCAACGGCTATGGAAGCTTTTCTAAGCCTTCCAAAGCCTTCCTAAGGCCTCTATAAATAGAGGGGAACCTTTGCAACATAGAGACACACACTTGGATACACTTAGCTACACACTTTCACACTCTTTTGTGTCCAGAAAAGATCTTGCTCTCCAAGCTTAAGCTCCATTCCCTTGAGAGCATCAAGTCTTCGCGCACCCGCTCTCCCGCCGTTGTTCACGAGAGCGACATTGCGCCATTGCGTGGCTCACGCACCCGCGTCATCGTCGACGCA
Source organism: Thalassia testudinum (assembly GCA_037157565.1). Taxonomy (NCBI): domain Eukaryota; kingdom Viridiplantae; phylum Streptophyta; class Magnoliopsida; order Alismatales; family Hydrocharitaceae; genus Thalassia; species Thalassia testudinum. Next base: position 22,611,727 of record JAZHRO010000026.1, on the reverse strand, counting down.
CTCCTTGCAAAGGGGAGTTTCCTAATTCCTATAGAAGCTTAGGTTTATTACTTTGTTGGCTCTCTAGGACCTGTTGTTTTATTTTATCTTTGTCTTTTGGTTGGGTATTCGCTTTGCGAATTCCCGTCTCCTTCGTGGGACAAAATCCTTCTCGTGGAGAGAAGGGGTTGAGGAACGCTACCCTCGTACTTGTAGCGTGGTTGTACTGAGGTTGAATCACCCTCGTTTTAAAGTGATTCGGTTAGTGGGTTTGATCAACTAGGTTGATCGGAAAATCCTAACTCGAGAGGGTTAGGTGGTGGTTTTCACCCGATTTGGGTTTCCACCTATAAATCCTTGTGTACTTGTGCGATTGTTTGTTTATTCTGTGATATTGTTTTATTTCCGCATTTTATTACGTCACCCCCTCTTCGAAGGGAGAACTTTCAATTGGTATCAGAGCTGGTCTTGCAGTTTCGGCGTAACAACCAGGCAAGAAGATCATGGAGGGAAGCTATTCCAAAAGTGGGATTTCCGAGGGGCAGTCCACAACCCGTCCGCCGTTCTTCGACGGGAGCAACTACCCCTACTGGAAGTTGCGGATGAAGACCTGGTTTCAAGCCACCGACTTCACGATCTGGGCCAGATGCGAGACGCCATTTGAGATCCCAGAAAAACCCGCGGGAGGCTACTCGCAGGTGCAGATTCTAGAGCTCTCACTCAACGCAAAGGCCATGAATGCCTTGTATTGCGCACTGAGTCCAAAAGAATTCGAACGAATCCAAGAGTGCACCACCGCCCACGAGATATGGAGGAGGTTGGAAGGCACTCATGAGGAGACGAGCTCGGAAGAAGATCTCGGGGAGAAGGAAACCGCGTGCCTTGGTTTCATGGCAATCGGAGAAAGTGAAAGCGAAAGCGACTCAGACAACGAGGTAAATCTCGATCTACAAGAAGCTTTTAATGAACTTTTTGAAGTTAGTAAATCACTAAAAAGAGAAAATAATAGCATTAAAAAGAACCTTAGTTTTCTTAAAAATGAAAATGATAGGTTAGAAAAACAACTTAAGGACATAGAAGCTAGTCCTAGAATTAATAAGCTATTATTAGAAGTTCAAGACCTCATCAATGAAAATAATAAATTGATTGAGGAAAATGATAGTCTAAAGTTAGAAATCTCTAATTTAAAGACTAAGATGAGTATTATAGAAAAAGAAATTGCATGTCTTAGGGAAAACTCCAACAAATTAATCAATAAAGTAGATAATATTTATAGCCCTAAGATTGAGAAAGGATCTCCATCAAGGAGACCCGCTAACAGATCTGGATCCAAGCCCACTTGGATACCGAAAAAAGAATTAGAATCTTGTTTTGTAGGGTTCAGGGATAACTACAACATAAAGGACTGGACCTACAAGCTCAAAGCTGGTCAACTCAAGTTGGGAGAACCAAGGAGTGGACCAAGGAGGAGAACAAGAAAACCGACGAGACGGCGAACAAACGACGGACCCGCCGCACGTCGACCACCAGATTGGAGACCGGCACCAATGCCCGGGCCTCCAAGCTACGGATGGGAGCCCCATCCGATGTGGCATCCACCACCACCTTTCGGGCCATTTTATTGGCCATGGTAGGTGAGGTAAAATTCTTAACCCTATCTTTTTATAAGCGTTTAGATAGGGGGAGTTAAAAGATGATGAGCTAATTGTCAATTTTTATGGGGGAGATGAAAGTTAGCTAAATTTCCTTTAGTAAGGGGGAGAAAAATAATAGCTATCTTGTTGTTACAAAAAGGGGGAGAATATCACCTTTGTTAAAATAAATTTATAGAAGAGCATGTTTTAAGGGGGAGTTACAGGAAACGTAAAATCAATCAAACTTTTTTGATAATGTCAAAAAGGGGGAGGATTTTATGCATCATTATTTACGATTTTGTCATCATCAAAAAGGGGTAGATTGTTGGTGCTAGAGCACCACGATCATTTGTTTTGATGATAACAAAACACGTGTTATTTAACATTTGCAATTTGAGTCCTAGATTTCAGGTCAATTGCAAATGTAGACGTGTTTAGACGGAACTCAAGCTCGCATCCAGGATGGATTGGAGGAGCTTAACGAAGAACATAGGAGGTTCGCGTGGAGCAACAGATTGAAGATAGAAGACAAGAAGAATAGTTTAGATTCTTTTTTATCCTTTCATGTATCTCTTGTCTTTATTTTCTGATCTTTTAATTTCCTTAGAATATTATGTTAAAGAGCCTCAAAGAACCCTAAAAGTAGTCCTAGGAACACCTGCACAACCCTAGGATACTTAGGTTTTCTGTAGAATACTTAGAAAACCAATATAGGGCTCAAACACCATTTCCAGACGTCTAATTCCAAAATCAGACGTCTGATGAAGTGTTTTATGACGTCTGACTGTTGTTTCAGACGTCTGATAACCATTTAGGCCGGACTTAGTTTTCTGTCTGATGAAATCAGACGTCCAGACCTAATACCAGACGTCTTAGGAGACGTCTGATGGATTTGCCAGACGTCCAATTAGTGGACCGTTGGCTGGCTTAGCAGGCACTCGAGAATATGACTGTTAGAGCCTTATCAGACGTCCCTAGGCCTTTCCAGACGTCTGATAATTGACCGTTTTGCCTCGGCTGACCCAAAATCTCTTCTCAGAGATTTTCTAGCCATTGCAACGTTTGGAAATCAATTCCCACATTAAAAGTAGGTTTCCAGACGTCCAGACATAGTGCCAGACGTCCTGCATGTCTTCTGATGGACTTGCACAAAAACCCTGTTTAGATCTGATTCAAGTCAGGAGGAAACCAGCCTAGAATCAGACGTCTGACCTTAAGATCAGACGTCTTAAAGTGGCCTTCCAGACGTCTGATGCCAGAGTTAGACGTCTGATCACCCTGTCAAATGTAATCATTGTCCTGATTTCGGCCTGATTCTCTTGTGCTTTGTTCCCAACGGCTATGGAAGCTTTTCTAAGACCTCCAAAGCCTTCCTAAGGCCTCTATAAACAGAGGGGAAACTTTGCAACATAGAGACACACACTTGGATACACTTAGCTACACACTTTCACACTCTTCTGTGTCCAGAAAAGATCTTGCTCTCCAAGCTTAAGGTCCATTCCCTTGAGAGCATCAAGTCTTCGCGCACCCGCTCTCCCGCCGTTGTTCACGAGAGCGACATTGCGCCGTTGCGTGGCTCACGCACCCGCGTCATCGTCGACGCACTCCTTGCAAAGGGGAGTTTCCTAATTCCTATAGAAGCTTAGGTTTATTACTTTGTTGGCTCTATAGGACCTGTTGTTTTATTTTATCTTTGTCTTTTGGTTGGGTATTCGCTTTGCTAATTCCCGTCACCTTCGTGGGACAAAATCCTTCTCGTGGAGAGAAGGGGTTGAGGAACGCTACCCGCGTACTTGTAGCGTGGTTGTTCTGAGGTTGAATCACCCTCGTTTTAAAGTGATTCGGTTAGTGGATTTGATCAACTAGGTTGATCGGAAAATCCTAACTCGAGAGGGTTAGGTGGTGGTTTTCACCCGATTTGGGTTTCCACCCATAAATCCTTGTGTACTTGTGCGATTGTTTGTTTATTCTGTGATATTGCTTTATTTCCGCATTTTATTACGTCACCCCCTCTTCGAAGGGAGAACTTTCAATTGGTATCAGAGCAGGTCTTGCTGTTTCGGCGTAACAACCAGGCAAGAAGATCATGGAGGGAAGCTGTTCCACAAGTGAGATTTCCGAGGGGCAGTCCACAACCCGTCCGCCGTTCTTCGACGGGAGCAACTACCCCTACTGGAAGTTGCGGATGAAGACCTGGCTTCAAGCCACCGAGTTCACGATCTGGGCCAGATGCGAGACGCCATTTGAGATCCCAGAAAAACCCGCGGGAGGCTACTCGCAGGTGCATATTCTAGAGCTCTCACTCAACGCAAAGGCCATGAATGCCTTGTATTGCGCACTGAGTCCAAAAGAATTCGAACGAATCCAAGAGTGCACCACCGCCCACGAGATATGGAGGAGGTTGGAAGGCACTCATGAGGAGACGAGCTCGGAAGAAGATCTCGGGGAGAAGGAAACCGCGTGCCTTGGTTTCATGGCAATCGGAGAAAGTGAAAGCGAAAGCGACTCAGACAACGAGGTAAATCTCGATCTACAAGAAGCTTTTAATGAACTTTTTGAAGTTAGTAAATCACTAAAAAGAGAAAATAATAGCATTAAAAAGAACCTTAGTTTTCTTAAAAATGAAAATGATAGGTTAGAAAAACAACTTAAGGACATAGAAGCTAGTCCTAGAATTGATAACCTATTATTAGAAAATCAAGACCTCATCAATGAAAATAATAAATTGATTGAGGAAAATGATAGTCTAAAGTTAGAAATCTCTAATTTAAAGACTAAGATGAGTATTATAGAAAAAGAAATTGTATGTCTTAGGGAAAACTCCAACAAATTAATCAATAAAGTAGATAATATTTATAGCCCTAAGATTGAGAAAGGATATCCATCAAGGAGACCCGCTAATAGATCCGGATCCAAGACCACTTGGATACCGAAAAAAGAATTAGAATCTTGTTTTGTAGGGTTCAGGGATAATTACAACATAAAGGACTGGACCTACAAGCTCAAAGCTGGTCAACTCAAGTTGGGAGAACCAAGGAGTGGACCAAGGAGGAGAACAAGAAAACCGACGAGACGGCGAACAAACGACGGACCCGCCGCACGTCGACCACCAGATTGGAGACCGGCACCAATGCCCGGGCCTCCAAGCTACGGATGGGAGCCCCATCCGATGTGGCATCCACCACCACCTTTCGGGCCATTTTATTGGCCATGGTAGGTGAGGTAAAATTCTTAACCCTATCTTTTTATAAGCGTTTAGATAGGGGGAGTTAAAAGATGATGAGCTAATTGTCAATTTTTATGGGGGAGATGCAAGTTAGCTAAATTTCCTTTAGTAAGGGGGAGAAAAATAATAGCTATCTTGTTGTTACAAAAAGGGGGAGAATATCACCTTTGTTAAAATAAATTTATAGAAGAGCATGTTTTAAGGGGGAGTTACAGGAAACGTAAAATCAATCAAACTTTTTTGATAATGTCAAAAAGGGGGAGGATTTTATGCATCATTATTTACGATTTTGTCATCATCAAAAAGGGGGAGATTGTTGGTGCTAGAGCACCACGATCATTTGTTTTGATGATAACAAAACACGTGTTATTTAACATTTGCAATTTGAGTCCTAGATTTCAGGTCAATTGCAAATGTAGACGTGTTTAGACGGAACTCAAGCTCGCATCCAGGACGGATTGGAGGAGCTTAACGATGAACAGAGGAGGTTCGCGTGGAGCGACAGATTGAAGATAGAAGACAAGAAGAATAGGAAAGATTCTTTTTTATCCTTTCATGTATCTCTTGTCTTTATTTTCTGATCTTTTAATTTCCTTAGAATATTATGTTAAAGAGCCTCAAAGAACCCTAAAAGTAGTCCTAGGAACACCTGCACAACCCTAGGATACTTAGGTTTTCTGTAGAATACTTAGAAAACCAATATAGGGCTCAAACACCATTTCCAGACATCTAATTCCAAAATCAGACGTCTGATGAAGTGTTTTATGACGTCTGACTGTTGTTTCAGACGTCTGATAACCATTTAGGCCGGACTTAGTTTTCTGTCTGATGAAATCAGACGTCCAGACCTAATACCAGACGTCTTAGGAGACGTCTGATGGATTTGCCAGACGTCCAATTAGTGGACCGTTGGCTGGCTTAGCAGGCACTCAAGAATATGACCGTTAGAGCCTTATCAGACGTCCCTAGGCCTTTCCAGACGTCTGATAATTGACCGTTTTGCCTCGGCTGACCCAAAATCTCTTCTCAGAGATTTTCTAGCCATTGCAACGTTTGGAAATCAATTCCCACAGTAAAAGTAGGTTTCCAGACGTCCAGACATAGTGCCAGACATCCTGCATGTCTTCTGATGGACTTGCACAAAAACCCTATTTAGATCTGATTCATGTCAGGCGGAAACCAGCCTAGAATCAGACGTCTGACCTTGAGATCAGACGTCTTAAAGTGGCCTTCCAGACGTCTGATGCCAGAGTTAGACGTCTGATCACCCTGTCAAATGTAATCATTGTCCTGATTTTGGCCTGATTCTCTTGTGCTTTGTTCCCAACGGCTATGGAAGCTTTTCTAAGACTTCCAAAGCCTTCCTAAGGCCTCTATAAATAGAGGGGAACCTTTGCAACATAGAGACACACACTTGGATACACTTAGCTACACACTTTCACACTCTTTTGTGTCCAGAAAAGATCTTGCTCTCCAAGCTTAAGCTCCATTCCCTTGAGAGCATCAAGTCTTCGCGCACCCGCTCTCCCGCCGTTGTTCACGAGGGCGACATTGCGCCGTTGCGTGGCTCACGCACCCGCGTCATCGTCGACGCACTCCTTGCAAAGGGGAGTTTCCTAATTCCTATAGAAGCTTAGGTTTATTACTTTGTTGGCTCTATAGGACCTGTTGTTTTATTTTATCTTTGTCTTTTGGTTCGGTATTCGCTTTGCGAATTCCCGTCTCCTTAGTGGGACAAAATCCTTCTTGTGGAGAGAAGGGGTTGAGGAACGCTACCCTCATACTTGTAGCGTGGTTGTACTGAGGTTGAATCACCCTCGTTTGAAAGTGATTCGGTTAGTGGATTTGATCAACTAGGTTGATCGGAAAATCCTAACTCGAGAGGGTTAGGTGGTGGTTTTCACCCGATTTGGGTTTCCACCCATAAATCCTTGTGTACTTGTGCGATTGTTTGTTTATTCTGCGATATTGCTTTATTTCCGCATTTTATTACGTCACCCCCTCTTCGAAGGGAGAACTTTCAATTGGTATCAGAGCAGGTCTTGCTTTTTCGGCGTAACAACCAGGCAAGAAGATCATGGAGGGAAGCCGTTCCACAAGTAGGATTTCCGAGGGGCAGTCCACAACCCGTCCGCCGTTCTTCGACGGGAGCAACTACCCCTACTGGAAGTTGCGGATGAAGACCTGGCTTCAAGCCACCGACTTCACGATCTGGGCCAGATGCGAGACGCCATTTGAGATCCCAGAAAAACCTGCGGGAGGCTACTCGCAGGTGCAGATTCTAGAGCTCTCACTCAACGCAAAGGCCATGAATGCCTTGTATTGCGCACTGAGTCCAAAAGAATTCGAACGAATCCAAGAGTGCACCCCCGCCCACGAGATATGGAGGAGGTTGGAAGGCACTCATGAGGAGACGAGCTCGGAAGAAGATCTCGGGGAGAAGGAAACCGCGTGCCTTGGTTTCATGGCAATCGGAGAAAGTGAAAGCGAAAGCGACTCAGACAACGAGGTAAATCTCGATCTACAAGAAGCTTTTAATGAACTTTTTGAAGTTAGTAAATCACTAAAAAGAGAAAATAATAGCATTAAAATGAACCTTAGTTTTCTTAAAAATGAAAATGATAGGTTAGAAAAATAACTTAAGGACATAGAAGCTAGTCCTAGAATTGATAACCTATTATTAGAAAATCAAGACCTCATCAATGAAAATAATAAATTGATTGAGGAAAATGATAGTCTAAAGTTAGAAATCTCTAATTTAAAGACTAAGATGAGTATTATAGAAAAAGAAATTGCATGTCTTAGGGAAAACTCCAACAAATTAATCAATAAAGTAGATAATATTTATAGCCCTAAGATTGAGAAAGGATCTCCATCAAGGAGACCCGCTAACAGATCCGGATCCAAGCCCACTTGGATACCGAAAAAAGAATTAGAATCTTGTTTTGTAGTGTTCAGGGATAATTACAACATAAAGGACTGGACCTACAAGCTCAAAGCTGGTCAACTCAAGTTGGGAGAACCAAGGAGTGGACCAAGGAGGAGAACAAGAAAACCGACGAGACGGCGAACAAACGACGGACACGCCGCACGTCGACCACCAGATTGGAGACCGGCACCAATGCCCGGGCCTCCAAGCTACGGATGGGAGCCCCATCCGATGTGGCATCCACCACCACCTTTCGGGCCATTTTATTGGCCATGGTAGGTGAGGTAAAATTCTTAACCCTATCTTTTTATAAGCGTTTAGATAGGGGGAGTTAAAAGATGATGAGCTAATTGTCAATTTTTATGGGGGAGATGCAAGTTAGCTAAATTTCCTTTAGTAAGGGGGAGAAAAATAATAGCTATCTTGTTGTTACAAAAAGGGGGAGAATATCACCTTTGTTAAAATAAATTTATAGAAGAGCATGTTTTAAGGGGGAGTTACAGGAAACGTAAAATCAATCAAACTTTTTTGATAATGTTAAAAAGGGGGAAGATTTTATGCATCATTATTTACGATTTTGTCATCATCAAAAAGGGGGAGATTGTTGGTGCTAGAGCACCACGATCATTTGTTTTGATGATAACAAAACACGTGTTATTTAACATTTGCAATTTGAGTCCTAGATTTCAGGTCAATTGCAAATGTAGACGTGTTTAGACGGAACTCAAGCTCGCATCCAGGACGGATTGGAGGAGCTTAACGAAGAACATAGGAGGTTCGCGTGGAGCGACAGATTGAAGATAGGAGACAAGAAGAATAGGATAGATTCTTTTTTATCCTTTCATATATCTCTTGTCTTTATTTTCTGATCTTTTAATTTCCTTAGAATATTATGTTAAAGAGCCTCAAAGAACCCTAAAAGTAGTCCTAGGAACACCTGCACAACCCTAGGATACTTAGGTTTTCTGTAGAATACTTAGAAAACCAATATAGGGCTCAAACACCATTTCCAGACGTCTAATTCCAAAATCAGACGTCTGATGAAGTGTTTTATGACGTCTGACTGTTGTTTCAGACGTCTGATAACCATTTAGGCGGGACTTAGTTTTCTGTCTGATGAAATCAGACGTCCAGACCTAATACCAGATGTCTTAGGAGACGTCTGATGGATTTTCTAGACGACCAATTAGTGGACCGTTGGCTGGCTTAGCAGGCACTCAAGAATATGACCGTTAGAGCCTTATCAGACGTCCCTAGGCCTTTCCAGACGTCTGATAATTGACCGTTTTGCCTCGGCTGACCCAAAATCTCTTCTCAGAGATTTTCTAGCCATTGCAACGTTTGGAAATCAATTCCCACAGTAAAAGTAGGTTTCCAGACGTCCAGACATAGTGCCAGACGTCCTGCATGTCTTTTGATGGACTTGCACAAAAACCCTGTTTAGATCTGATTCAAGTCAGGAGGAAACCAGCCTAGAATCAGACGTCTGACCTTGAGATCAGACGTCTTAAAGTGGCCTTCCAGACGTCTGATGCCAGAGTTAGACGTCTGATCACCCTGTCAAATGTAATCATTGTCTTGATTTCGGCCTGATTCTCTTGGGCTTTGTTCCCAACGGCTATGGAAGCTTTTCTAAGCCTTCCAAAGCCCTCCTAAGGCCTCTATAAATAGAGGGGAACCTTTGCAACATAGAGACACACACTCGGATACACTTAGCTACACACTTTCACACTCTTTTGTGTCCAGAAAAGATCTTGCTCTCCAAGCTTAAGCTCCATTCCCTTGAGAGCATCAAGTCTTCGTGCACCCGCTCTCCCGCCGTTGTTCACGAGAGCGACATTGCGCCGTTGATGGCTCACGCACCCGCGTCATCGTCGACGCACTCCTTGCAAAGGGGAGTTTCCTAATTCCTATAGAAGCTTAGGTTTATTACTTTGTTGGCTCTATAGGACCTGTTGTTTTATTTTATCTTTGTCTTTTGGTTGGGTATTCGCTTTGCGAATTCCCGTCTCCTTCGTGGGACAAAATCCTTCTCGTGGAGAGAAGGGGTTGAGGAACGCTACCCTCGTACTTGTAGCGTGGTTGTACTGAGGTTGAATCACCCTCGTTTTAAAGTGATTCAGTTAGTGGATTTGATCAACTAGGTTGATCGGAAAATCCTAACTCGAGAGGGTTAGGTGGTGGTTTTCACCCGATTTGGGTTTCCACCCATAAATCCTTGTGTACTTGTGCGATTGTTTGTTTATTCTGCGATATTGCTTTATTTCCGCATTTTATTACGTCACCCCCTGTTGGAAGGGAGAACTTTCAATTGGTATCGGAGCAGGTCTTGCTGTTTCGGCGTAACAACCAGGCAAGAAGATCATGGAGGGAAGCTGTTCCACAAGTAGGATTTCCGAGGGGCAGTCCACAACCCGTCCACCGTTCTTCGACGGGAGCAACTACCCCTACTGGAAGTTGCGGATGAAGACCTGGCTTCAAGCCACCGACTTCACGATCTGGGCCAGATGCGAGACGCCATTTGAGATCCCAGAAAAACCCGCGGGAGGCTACTCGCAGGTGCAGATTCCAGAGCTCTCACTCAACGCAAAGGCCATGAATGCCTTGTATTGCGCACTGAGTCCAAAAGAATTCGAACGAATCCAAGAGTGCACCACCGCCCACGAGATATGGAGGAGGTTGGAAGGCACTCGTGAGGAGATGAGCTCGGAAGAAGATCTCGGGGAGAAGGAAACCGCGTGCCTTGGTTTCATGGCAATCGGAGAAAGTGAAAGCGAAAGCGACTCAGACAACGAGGTAAATCTCGATCTACAAGAAGCTTTTAATGAACTTTTTGAAGTTAGTAAATCACTAAAAAGAGAAAATAATAGCATTAAAAAGAACCTTGGTTTTCTTAAAAATGAAAATGATTGGTTAGAAAAACAACTTAAGGACATAGAAGCTTGTCCTAGAATTGATAACCTATTATTAGAAAATCAAGACCTCATCAATGAAAATAATAAATTGATTGAGGAAAATGATAGTCTAAAGTTAGAAATCTCTAATTTAAAGACTAAGATGAGTATTATAGAAAAAGAAATTGCATGTCTTAGGGAAAACTCTAACAAATTAATCAATAAAGTAGATAATTTTTATAGCCCTAAGATTGAGAAAGGATCTCCATCAAGGAGACCTGCTAACAGATCCGGATCCAAGCCCACTTGGATACCGAAAAAAGAATTAGAATCTTGTTTTGTAGGGTTCAGGGATAATTACAACATAGAGGACTGGACCTACAAGCTCAAAGCTGGTCAACTCAAGTTGGGAGAACCAAGGAGTGGACCAAGGAGGAGAACAAGAAAACCGACGAGACGGCGAACAAACGACGGACCCGCCGCACGTCGACCACCAGATTGGAGACCGGCACCAATTCCCGGGCCTCCAAGCTACGGATGGGAGCCCCATCCGATGTGGCATCCACCACCACCTTTCGGGCCATTTTATTGGCCATGGTAGGTGAGGTAAAATTCTTAACCCTATCTTTTTATAAGCGTTTAGATAGGGGGAGTTAAAAGATGATGAGCTAATTGTCAATTTTTATGGGGGAGATGCAAGTTAGCTAAATTTCCTTTAGTAAGGGGGAGAAAAATAATAGCTATCTTGTTGTTACAAAAAGGGGGAGAATATCACCTTTGTTAAAATAAATTTATAGAAGAGCATGTTTTAAGGGGGAGTTACAGGAAACGTAAAATCAATCAAACTTTTTTGATAATGTCAAAAAGGGGGAGGATTTTATGCATCATTATTTACGATTTTGTCATCATCAAAAAGGGGGAGATTGTTGGTGCTAGAGCACCACGATCATTTGTTTTGATGATAACAAAACACGTGTTATTTAACATTTGCAATTTGAGTCCTAGATTTCAGGTCAATTGCAAGTGTAGACGTGTTTAGACGAAACTCAAGCTCGCATCCAGGACGGATTGGAGGAGCTTAACGAAGAACAGAGGAGGTTCGCTTGGAGCGACAGATTGAAGATAGAAGACAAGAAGAATAGGAAAGATTCTTTTTTATCCTTTCATGTATCTCTTGTCTTTATTTTCTGATCTTTTAATTTCCTTAGAATATTATGTTAAAGAGCCTCAAAGAACCCTAAAAGTAGTCCTAGGAACACCTGCACAACCCTAGGATACTTAGGTTTTCTGTAGAATACTTAGAAAACCAATATAGGGCTCAAACACCATTTCCAGACGTCTAATTCCAAAATCAGACGTCTGATGAAGTGTTTTATGACGTCTGACTGTTGTTTCAGACGTCTGATAACCATTTAGGCTGGACTTAGTTTTCTGTCTGATGAAATCAGACGTCCAGACCTAATACCAGACATCTTAGGAGACGTCTGATGGATTTGCCAGACGTCCAATTAGTAGACCGTTGGCTGGCTTAGCAGGCACTCAAGAATATGACCGTTAGAGCCTTATCAGACGTCCCTAGGCCTTTCCAGACGTTTGATAATTGACCGTTTTGCCTCGGCTGACCCAAAATCTCTTCTCAGAGATTTTCTAGCCATTGCAACGTTTGGAAATCAATTCCCACAGTAAAAGTAGGTTTCCAGACGTCCAGACATAGTGCCAGACGTCCTGCATGTCTTCTGATGGACTTGCACAAAAACCCTGTTTAGATCTGATTCAAGTCAGGAGGAAACCAGCCTAGAATCAGACGTCTGACCTTGAGATCAGACGTCTGACCTTGAGATCAGACGTCTTAAAGTGGCCTTCCAGACGTCTGATGCCAGAGTTAGACGTCTGATCAACCTGTCAAATGTAATCATTGTCCTGATTTCGGCCTGATTCTCTTGGGCTTTGTTCCCAACGGCTATGGAAGCTTTTCTAAGCCTTCCAAAGCCTTCCTAAGGCCTCTATAAATAGAGGGGAACCTTTGCAACATAGAGACACACACTTGGATACACTTAGCTACACACTTTCACACTCTTTTGTGTCCAGAAAAGATCTTGCTCTCCAAGCTTAAGCTCCATTCCCTTGAGAGCATCAAGTCTTTGCGCACCCGCTCTCCCGCCGTTGTTCACGAGAGCGACATTGCGCCTTGCGTGGCTCACGCACCCGCGTCATCGTCGACGCACTCCTTGCAAAGGGGAGTTTCCTAATTCCTATAGAAGCTTAGGTTTATTACTTTGTTGGCTCTATAGGACCTGTTGTTTTATTTTATCTTTGTCTTTTGGTTGGGTATTCGCTTTGCGAATTCCCGTCTCCTTCGTGGGACAAAATCCTTCTCGTGGAGAGAAGGGGTTGAGGAACGCTACCCTCGTACTTGTAGCGTGGTTGTACTGAGGTTTAATCACCCTCGTTTTAAAGTGATTCGGTTAGTGGATTTGATCAACTAGGTTGATCGAAAAATCCTAACTCGAGAGGGTTAGGTGGTGGTTTTCACCCGATTTGGGTTTCCACCTATAAATCCTTGTGTACTTGTGCGATTGTTTGTTTATTCTGTGATATTGTTTTATTTCCGCATTTTATTACGTCACCCCCTCTTCGAAGGGAGAACTTTCAATTGGTATCAGAGCTGGTCTTGCTGTTTCGGCGTAACAACCAGGCAAGAAGAGCATGGAGGGAAGCTGTTCCACAAGTAGGATTTCCGAGGGGCAGTCCACAACCCGTCCGCCGTTCTTCGACGGGAGTAACTACCCCTACTGGAAGTTGCGGATGAAGACCTGGCTTCAAGCCACCGACTTCACGATCTGGGCCAGATGCGAGACGCCATTTGAGATCCCAGGAAAACCCACGGGAGGCTACTCGCAGGTGCAGATTCTAGAGCTCTCACTCAACGCAAAGGCCATGAATGCCTTGTATTGCGCACTGAGTCCAAAAGAATTCGAACGAATCCAAGAGTGCACCACCGCCCACGAGATATGGAGGAGGTTGGAAGGCACTCATGAGGAGACGAGCTCGGAAGAAGATCTCGGGGAGAAGGAAACCACGTGCCTTGGTTTCATGGCAATCAGAGAAAGTGAAAGCGAAAGCGACTCAGACAACGAGGTAAATCTAGATCTACAAGAAGCTTTTAATGAACTTTTTGAAGTTAGTAAATCACTAAAAAGAGAAAATAATAGCATTAAAAAGAACCTTAGTTTTCTTAAAAATGAAAATGATAGGTTAGAAAAACAACTTAAGGACATAGAAGCTAGTCCTAGAATTGATAACCTATTATTAGAAAATCAAGACCTCATCAATGAAAATAATAAATTGATTGAGGAAAATGATAGTCTAAAGTTAGAAATCTCTAATTTAAAGACTAAGATGAGTATTATAGAAAAAGAAATTGCATGTCTTAGGGAAAACTCCAACAAATTAATCAATAAAGTAGATAATATTTATAGCCCTAAGATTGAGAAAGGATCTCCATCAAGGAGACCCGCTAACAGATCCGGATCCAAGCCCACTTGGATACCGAAAAAAGAATTAGAATCTTGTTTTGTAGGGTTCAGGGATAATTACAACATAAAGGACTGGACCTACAAGCTCAAAGCTGGTCAACTCAAGTTGGGAGAAGCAAGGAGTGGACCAAGGAGGAGAACAAGAAAACCGACGAGACGGCGAACAAACGACGGACCCGCCGCACGTCGACCACCAGATTGGAGACCGGCACCAATGCCCGGGCCTCCAAGCTACGGATGGGAGCCCCATCCGATGTGGCATCCACCACCACCTTTCGGGCCATTTTATTGGCCATGGTAGGTGAGGTAAAATTCTTAACCCTATCTTTTTATAAGCGTTTAGATAGGGGGAGTTAAAAGATGATGAGCTAATTGTCAATTTTTATGGGGGAGATGCAAGTTAGCTAAATTTCCATTAGTAAGGGGGAGAAAAATAATAGCTATCTTGTTGTTACAAAAAGGGGGAGAATATCACCTTTGTTAAAATAAATTTATAGAAGAGCATGTTTTAAGGGGGAGTTACAGGAAACGTAAAATCAATCAAACTTTTTTGATAATGTCAAAAAGGGGGAGGATTTTATGCATCATTATTTACGATTTTGTCGTCATCAAAAAGGGGGAGATTGTTGGTGCTAGAGCACCACGATCATTTGTTTTGATGATAACAAAACACGTGTTATTTAACATTTGCAATTTGAGTCCTAGATTTCAGGTCAATTGCAAATGTAGACGTGTTTAGACGGAACTCAAGCTCGCATCCAGGACGGATTGGAGGAGCTTAACGAAGAACATAGGAGGTTCGCGTGGAGCGACAGATTGAAGATAGGAGACAAGAAGAATAGGATAGATTCTTTTTTATCCTTTCATGTATCTCTTGTCTTTATTTTCTGATCTTTTAATTTCCTTAGAATATTATGTTAAAGAGACTCAAAGAACCCTAAAAGTAGTCCTAGGAACACCTGCACAACCCTAGGATACTTAGGTTTTCTGTAGAATACTTAGAAAACCAATATAGGGCTCAAACACCATTTCCAGACGTCTAATTCCAAAATCAGACGTCTGATGAAGTGTTTTATGACGTCTGACTGTTGTTTCAGACGTCTGATAACCATTTAGGCGGGACTTAGTTTTCTGTCTGATGAAATCAGACGTCCAGACCTAATACCAGATGTCTTAGGAGACGTCTGATGGATTTTCTAGACGACCAATTAGTGGACCGTTGGCTGGCTTAGCAGGCACTCAAGAATATGACCGTTAGAGCTTTATCAGACGTCCCTAGGCCTTTCCAGACGTCTGATAATTGACCGTTTTGCCTCGGCTGACCCAAAATCTCTTCTCAGAGATTTTCTAGCCATTGCAACGTTTGGAAATCAATTCCCACAGTAAAAGTAGGTTTCCAGACGTCCAGACATAGTGCCAGACGTCCTGCATGTCTTCTGATGGACTTGCACAAAAACCCTGTTTAGATCTGATTCAAGTCAGGAGGAAACCAGCCTAGAATCAGACGTCTGACCTTGAGATCAGACGTCTTAAAGTGGCCTTCCAGACGTCTGATGCCAGAGTTAGACGTCTGATCACCCTGTCAAATGTAATCATTGTCTTGATTTCGGCCTGATTCTCTTGGGCTTTGTTCCCAACGGCTATGGAAGCTTTTCTAAGCCTTCCAAAGCCCTCCTAAGGCCTCTATAAATAGAGGGGAACCTTTGCAACATAGAGACACACACTCGGATACACTTAGCTACACACTTTCACACTCTTTTGTGTCCAGAAAAGATCTTGCTCTCCAAGCTTAAGCTCCATTCCCTTGAGAGCATCAAGTCTTCGCGCACCCGCTCTCCCGCCGTTGTTCACGAGAGCGACATTGCGCCGTTGATGGCTAACGCACCCGCGTCATCGTCGACGCACTCCTTGCAAAGGGGAGTTTCCTAATTCCTATAGAAGCTTAGGTTTATTACTTTGTTGGCTCTATAGGACCTGTTGTTTTATTTTATCTTTGTCTTTTGGTTGGGTATTCGCTTTGCGAATTCCCGTCTCCTTCGTGGGACAAAATCCTTCTCGTGGAGAGAAGGGGTTGAGGAACGCTACCCTCGTACTTGTAGCGTGGTTGTACTGAGGTTGAATCACCCTCGTTTTAAAGTGATTCGGTTAGTGGATTTGATCAACTAGGTTGATCGGAAAATCCTAACTCGAGAGGGTTAGGTGGTGGTTTTCACCCGATTTGGGTTTCCACCCATAAATCCTTGTGTACTTGTGCGATTGTTTGTTTATTCTGCGATATTGCTTTATTTCCGCATTTTATTACGTCACCCCCTCTTCGAAGGGAGAACTTTCAATTGGTATCAGAGCAGGTCTTGCTATTTCGGCGTAACAACCAGGCAAGAAGATCATGGAGGGAAGCTGTTCCACAAGTAGGATTTCCGAGGGGCAGTCCACAACCCGTCCGCCGTTCTTCGACGGGAGCAACTACCCCTACTGGAAGTTGCGGATGAAGACCTGGCTTCAAGCCACCGACTTCACGATCTGGGCCAGATGCGAGACGCCATTTGAGATCCCAGAAAAACCCGCGGGAGGCTACTCGCAGGTGCAGATTCTAGAGCTCTCACTCAACGCAAAGGCCATGAATGCCTTGTATTGCGCACTGAGTCCAAAAGAATTCGAACGAATCCAAGAGTGCACCATCGCCCACGAGATATGGAGGAGGTTGGAAGGCACTCATGAGGAGATGAGCTCGGAAGAAGATCTCGGGGAGAAGGAAACCGCGTGCCTTGGTTTCATGGCAATCGGAGAAAGTGAAAGCGAAAGCGACTCAGACAACGAGGTAAATCTCGATCTACAAGAAGCTTTTAATGAACTTTTTGAAGTTAGTAAATCACTAAAAAGAGAAAATAATAGCATTAAGAAGAACCTTGGTTTTCTTAAAAATGAAAATGATTGGTTAGAAAAACAACTTAAGGACATAGAAGCTAGTCCTAGAATTGATAACCTATTATTAGAAAATCAAGACCTCATCAATGAAAATAATAAATTGATTGAGGAAAATGATAGTCTAAAGTTAGAAATCTCTAATTTAAAGACTAAGATGAGTATTATAGAAAAAGAAATTGCATGTCTTAGGGAAAACTCTAACAAATTAATCAATAAAGTAGATAATTTTTATAGCCCTAAGATTGAGAAAGGATCTCCATCAAGGAGACCTGCTAACAGATCCGGATCCAAGCCCACTTGGATACCGAAAAAAGAATTAGAATCTTGTTTTGTAGGGTTCAGGGATAATTACAACATAAAGGACTGGACCTACAAGCTCAAAGCTGGTCAACTCAAGTTGGGAGAACCAAGGAGTGGACCAAGGAGGAGAACAAGAAAACCGACGAGACGGCGAACAAACGACGGACCCGCCGCACGTCGACCACCAGATTGGAGACCGGCACCAATGCCCGGGACTCCAAGCTACGGATGGGAGCCCCATCCGATGTGGCATCCACCACCACCTTTCGGGCCATTTTATTGGCCATGGTAGGTGAGGTAAAATTCTTAACCCTATCTTTTTATAAGCGTTTAGATAGGGGGAGTTAAAAGATGATGAGCTAATTGTCAATTTTTATGGGGGAGATGCAAGTTAGCTAAATTTCCTTTAGTAAGGGGGAGAAAAATAATAGCTATCTTGTTGTTACAAAAAGGGGGAGAATATCACCTTTGTTAAAATAAATTTATAGAAGAGCACGTTTTAAGGGGGAGTTACAGGAAACGTAAAATCAATCAAACTTTTTTGATAATGTCAAAAAGGGGGAGGATTTTATGCATCATTATTTACGATTTTGTCATCATCAAAAAGGGGGAGATTGTTGGTGCTAGAGCACCACGATCATTTGTTTTGATGATAACAAAACACGTGTTATTTAACATTTGCAATTTGAGTCCTAGATTTCAGGTCAATTGCAAGTGTAGACGTGTTTAGACGAAACTCAAGCTCGCATCCAGGACGGATTGGAGGAGCTTAACGAAGAACAGAGGAGGTTCGCGTGGAGCGACAGATTGAAGATAGAAGACAAGAAGAATAGGAAAGATTCTTTTTTATCCTTTCATGTATCTCTTGTCTTTATTTTCTGATCTTTTAATTTCCTTAGAATATTATTTTAGAGAGCCTCAAAGAACCCTAAAAGTAGTCCTAGGAACACCTGCACAACCCTAGGATACTTAGATTTTCTGTAGAATACTTAGAAAACCAATATAGGGCTCAAACACCATTTCCAGACGTCTAATTCCAAAATCAGACGTCTGATGAAGTGTTTTATGACGTCTGACTGTTGTTTCAGACGTCTGATAACCATTTAGGCTGGACTTAGTTTTCTGTCAGATGAAATCAGACGTCCAGACCTAATACCAGACGTCTTAGGAGACGTCTGATGGATTTGCCAGACGTCCAATTTGTGGACCGTTGGCTGGCTTAGCAGGCACTCAAGAATATGACCGTTAGAGCCTTATCAGACGTCCCTAGGCCTTTCCAGACGTCTGATAATTGACCGTTTTGCCTCGGCTGACCCAAAATCTCTTCTCAGAGATTTTCTAGCCATTGCAACGTTTGGAAATCAATTCCCACAGTAAAAGTAGGTTTCCAGACGTCCAGACATAGTGCCAGACGTCCTGCATGTCTTCTGATGGACTTGCACAAAAACCCTGTTTAGATCTGATTCAAGTCAGGAGGAAACCAGCCTAGAATCAGACGTCTGACCTTGAGATCAGACGTCTTAAAGTGGCCTTCCAGACGTCTGATGCCAGAGTTAGACGTCTGATCAACCTGTCAAATGTAATCATTGTCCTGATTTCGGCCTGATTCTCTTGGGCTTTGTTCCCAACGGCTATGGAAGCTTTTCTAAGCCTTCCAAAGCCTTCCTAAGGCCTCTATAAATAGAGGGGAACCTTTGCAACATAGAGACACACACTTGGATACACTTAGCTACACACTTTCACACTCTTTTGTGTCCAGAAAAGATCTTGCTCTCCAAGCTTAAGCTCCATTCCCTTGAGAGCATCAAGTCTTCGCGCACCCGCTCTCCCGCCGTTGTTCACGAGAGCGACATTGCGCCGTTGCGTGGCTCACGCACCCGCGTCATCGTCGACGCACTCCATGCAGAGGGGAGTTTCCTAATTCCTATAGAAGCTTAGGTTTATTACTTTGTTGGCTCTATAGGACCTGTTGTTTTATTTTATCTTTGTCTTTTGGTTGGGTATTCGCTTTGCGAATTCCCGTCTCCTTCGTGGGACAAAATCCTTCTCGTGGAGAGAAGGGGTTGAGGAACGCTACCCTCGTACTTGTAGCGTGGTTGTACTGAGGTTTAATCACCCTCGTTTTAAAGTGATTCGGTTAGTGGATTTGATCAACTAGGTTGATCGGAAAATCCTAACTCGAGAGGGTTAGATGGTGGTTTTCACCCGATTTGGGTTTCCACCTATAAATCCTTGTGTACTTGTGCGATTGTTTGTTTATTCTGTGATATTGTTTTATTTCCGCATTTTATTACGTCACCCCCTCTTCGAAAAGAGAACTTTCAATTGGTATCAGAGCTGGTATTGCTGTTTCGGCGTAACAACCAGGCAAGAAGATCATGGAGGGAAGCTGTTCCACAAGTAGGATTTCCGAGGGGCAGTCCACAACCCGTCCGCCGTTCTTCGACGGGAGTAACTACCCCTACTGGAAGTTGCGGATGAAGACCTGGCTTCAAGCCACCGACTTCACGATCTGGGCCAGATGCGAGACGCCATTTGAGATCCCAGGAAAACCCACGGGAGGCTACTCGCAGGTGCAGATTCTAGAGCTCTCACTCAACGCAAAGGCCATGAATGCCTTGTATTGCGCACTGAGTCCAAAAGAATTCGAACGAATCCAAGAGTGCACCACCGCCCACGAGATATGGAGGAGGTTGGAAGGCACTCATGAGGAGACGAGCTCGGAAGAAGATCTCGGGGAGAAGGAAACCGCGTGCCTTGGTTTCATGGCAATCGGAGAAAGTGAAAGCGAAAGCGACTCAGACAACGAGGTAAATCTCGATCTACAAGAAGCTTTTAATGAACTTTTTGAAGTTAGTAAATCACTAAAAAGAGAAAATAATAGCATTAAAAGGAACCTTAGTTTTCTTAAAAATGAAAATGATAGGTTAGAAAAACAACTTAAGGACATAGAAGCTAGTCCTAGAATTGATAACCTATTATTAGAAAATCAAGACCTCATCAATGAAAATAATAAATTGATTGAGGAAAATGATAGTCTAAAGTTAGAAATCTCTAATTTAAAGACTAAGATGAGTATTATAGAAAAAGAAATTGCATGTCTTAGGGAAAACTCCAACAAATTAATCAATAAAGTAGATATTTTTTATAGCCCTAAGATTGAGAAAGGATCTCCATCAAGGAGACCCGCTAACAGATCCGGATCCAAGCCCACTTGGATACCGAAAAAAGAATTAGAATCTTGTTTTGTAGGGTTCAGGGATAATTACAACATAAAGGACTGGACCTACAAGCTCAAAGCTGGTCAACTCAAGTTGGGAGAACCATGGAGTGGACCAAGGAGGAGAACAAGAAAACCGACGAGACGGCGAACAAACGACAGACCCACCGCACGTCAACCACCAGATTGGAGACCGGCACCAATGCCCGGGCCTCCAAGCTACGGATGGGAGCCCCATCCGATGTGGCATCCACCACCACCTTTCGGGCCATTTTATTGGCCATGGTAGGTGAGGTAAAATTCTTAACCCTATCTTTTTATAAGCATTTAGATAGGGGGAGTTAAAAGATGATGAGCTAATTGTCAATTTTTATGGGGGAGATGCAAGTTAGCTAAATTTCCTTTAGTAAGGGGGAGAAAAATAATAGCTATCTTGTTGTTACAAAAAGGGGGAGAATATCACCTTTGTTAAAATAAATTTATAAAAGAGCATGTTTTAAGGGGGAGTTATAGGAAACGTAAAATCAATCAAACTTTTTTGATAATGTCAAAACGGGGAGGATTTTATGCATCATTATTTACGATTTTGTCATCATCAAAAAGGGGGAGATTGTTGGTGCTAGAGCACCACGATCATTTGTTTTGATGATAACAAAACACGTGTTATTAACATTTGCAATTTGAGTCCTAGATTTCAGGTCAATTGCAAATGTAGACGTGTTTCGACGGAACTCGAGCTCGCATCCAGGACGGATTGGAGGAGCTTAACGAAGAATAGAGGAGGTTCGCGTGGAGCGACAGATTGAAGATAGAAGACAAGAAGAATAGGATAGATTCTTTTTTATCCTTTCATGTATCTCTTGTCTTTATTTTCTGATCTTTTAATTTCCTTAGAATATTATGTTAAAGAGCCTCAAAGAACCCTAAAAGTAGTCCTAGGAACACCTGCACAACCCTAGGATACTTAGGTTTTCTGTAGAATACTTAGAAAACCAATATAGGGCTCAAACACCATTTCCCGACGTCTAATTCCAAAATCAGACGTCTGATGAAGTGTTTTATGACGTCTGACTGTTGTTTCAGACGTCTGATAACCATTTAGGCGGGACTTAGTTTTCTGTCTGATGAAATCAGACGTCCAGACCTAATACCAGACGTCTTAGGAGACGTCTGATGGATTTTCTAGACGACCAATTAGTGGACCGTTGGCTGGCTTAGCAGGCACTCAAGAA
Source organism: Thalassia testudinum (assembly GCA_037157565.1). NCBI lineage: Eukaryota > Viridiplantae > Streptophyta > Magnoliopsida > Alismatales > Hydrocharitaceae > Thalassia > Thalassia testudinum. The sequence goes on along the minus strand of JAZHRO010000026.1, from coordinate 22,589,852 downwards.
TATGACCGTTAGAGCCTTATCAGACGTCCCTAGGCCTTTCCAGACGTCTGATAATTGACCGTTTTGACTCGGCTGACCCAAAATCTCTTCTCAGAGATTTTCTAGCCATTGCAATGTTTGGAAATCAATTCCCACAGTAAAAGTAGGTTTCCAGACGTCCAGACATAGTGCCAGACGTCCTGCATGTCTTCTGATGGACTTGCACAAAAACCCTGTTTAGATCTGATTCAAGTCAGGAGGAAACCAGCCTAGAATCAGACGTCTGACCTTGAGATCAGACGTCTTAAAGTGGCCTTCCAGACGTCTGATGCCAGAGTTAGACGTCTGATCACCCTGTCAAATGTAATCATTGTCTTGATTTCGGCCTGATTCTCTTGGGCTTTGTTCCCAACGGCTATGGAAGCTTTTCTAAGCCTTCCAAAGCCTTCCTAAGGCCTCTATAAATAGAGGGGAACCTTTGCAACATAGAGACACACACTCGGATACACTTAGCTACACACTTTCACACTCTTTTGTGTCCAGAAAAGATCTTGCTCTCCAAGCTTAAGCTCCATTCCCTTGAGAGCATCAAGTCTTCGCGCACCCGCTCTCCCGCCGTTGTTCACGAGAGCGACATTGCGCCGTTGATGGCTCACGCACCCGCGTCATCGTCGACGCACTCCTTGCAAAGGGGAGTTTCCTAATTCCTATAGAAGCTTAGGTTTATTACTTTGTTGGCTCTATAGGACCTGTTGTTTTATTTTATCTTTGTGTTTTGGTTGGGTATTCGCTTTGCGAATTCCCGTCTCCTTCGTGGGACAAAATCCTTCTCGTGGAGAGAAGGGGTTGAGGAACGCTACCCTCGTACTTGTAGCGTGGTTGTACTGAGGTTGAATCACCCTCGTTTTAAAGTGATTCGGTTAGTGGATTTGATCAACTAGGTTGATCGGAAAATCCTAACTCGAGAGGGTTAGGTGGTGGTTTTCACCCGATTTGGGTTTCCACCTATAAATCCTTGTGTACTTGTGCGATTGTTTGTTTATTCTGTGATATTGTTTTATTTCCGCAATTTATTACGTCACCCCCTCTTCGAAGGGAGAACTTTCAATTGGTATCAGAGCAGGTCTTGCTGTTTCGGCGTAACAACCAGGCAAGAAGATCATGGAGGGAAGCTGTTCCACAAGTAGGATTTCCGAGGGGCAGTCCACAACCCGTCCGCCGTTCTTCGACGGGAGCAACTACCCCTACTGGAAGTTGCGGATGAAGACCTGGCTTCAAGCCACCGACTTCACGATCTGGGCCAGATGCGAGACGCCATTTGAGATCCCAGAAAAACCCACGGGAGGCTACTCGCAGGTGCAGATTCTAGAGCTCTCACTCAACGCAAAGGCCATGAATGCCTTGTATTGCGCACTAAGTCCAAAAGAATTCGAACGAATCCAAGAGTGCACCACCGCCCACGAGGTATGGAGGAGGTTGGAAGGCACTCATGAGGAGACGAGCTCGGAAGAAGATCTCGGGGAGAAGGAAACCGCGTGCCTTGGTTTCATGGCAATCGGAGAAAGTGAAAGCGAAAGCGACTCAGACAACGAGGTAAATCTCGATCTACAAGAAGCTTTTAATGAACTTTTTGAAGTTAGTAAATCACTAAAAAGAGAAAATAATAGCATTAAAAAGAACCTTAGTTTTCTTAAAAATGAAAATGATAGGTTAGAAAAACAACTTAAGGACATAGAAGCTAGTCCTAGAATTGATAACCTATTATTAGAAAATCAAGACCTCATCAATGAAAATAATAAATTGATTGAGGAAAATGATAGTCTAAAGTTAGAAATCTCTAATTTAAAGACTAAGATGAGTATTATAGAAAAAGAAATTGCATGTCTTAGGGAAAACTCCAACAAATTAATCAATAAAGTAGATAATTTTTATAGCCCTAAGATTGAGAAAGGATCTCCATCAAGGAGACCCGCTAACAGATCCGGATCCAAGCCCACTTGGATACCGAAAAAAGAATTAGAATCTTGTTTTGTAGGGTTCAGGGATAATTACAACATAAAGGACTGGACCTACAAGCTCAAAGCTGGTCAACTCAAGTTGGGAGAACCAAGGAGTGGACCAAGGAGGAGAACAAGAAAACCGACGAGACGGCGAACAAACGACAGACCCGCCGCACGTCGACCACCAGATTGGAGACCGGCACCAATGCCCGGGCCTCCAAGCTACGGATGGGAGCCCCATCCGATGTGGCATCCACCACCACCTTTCGGGCCATTTTATTGGCCATGGTAGGTGAGGCAAAATTCTTAACCCTATCTTTTTATAAGCGTTTAGATAGGGGGAGTTAAAAGATGATGAGCTAATTGTCAATTTTTATGGGGGAGATGCAAGTTAGGTAAATTTCCTTTAGTAAGGGGGAGAAAAATAATAGCTATCTTGTTGTTACAAAAAGGGGGAGAATATCACCTTTGTTAAAATAAATTTATAGAAGAGCATGTTTTAAGGGGGAGTTATAGGAAACATAAAATCAATCAAACTTTTTTGATAATGTCAAAAAGGGGAGGATTTTATGCATCATTATTTACGATTTTGTCATCATCAAAAAGGGGGAGATTGTTGGTGCTAGAGCACCACGATCATTTGTTTTGATGATAACAAAACACGTGTTATTTAACATTTGCAATTTGAGTCCTAGATTTCAGGTCAATTGCAAATGTAGACGTGTTTAGACGGAACTCGAGCTCGCATCCAGGACGGATTGGAGGAGCTTAACGAAGAACAGAGGAGGTTCGCGTGGAGCGACAGATTGAAGATAGAAGACAAGAAGAATAGGATAGATTCTTTTTTATCCTTTCATGTATCTCTTGTCTTTATTGTCTTGATCTTTTAATTTCCTTAGAATATTATGTTAAAGAGCCTCAATGAACCCTAAAAGTAGTCCTAGGAACACCTTCACAACCCTAGGATACTTAGGTTTTCTGTAGAATACTTAGAAAACCAATATAGGGCTCAAACACCATTTCCAGACGTCTAATTCCAAAATCAGACGTCTGATGAAGTGTTTTATGACGTCTGACTGTTGTTTCAGACGTCTGATAACCATTTAGGCTGGACTTAGTTTTCTGTCTGATGAAATCAGACGTCCAGACCTAATACCAGACGTCTTAGGAGACGTCTGATGGATTTTCCAGACGTCCAATTAGTGGACCGTTGGCTGGCTTAGCAGGCACTCAAGAATATGACCGTTAGAGCCTTATCAGACATCCCTAGGCCTTTCCAGACGTCTGATAATTGACCGTTTTGCCTCGGCTGACCCAAAATCTCTTCTCAGAGATTTTCTAGCCATTGCAACGTTTGGAAATCAATTCCCACAGTAAAAGTAGGTTTCCAGACGTCCAGACATAGTGCCAGACGTCCTGCATGTCTTCTGATGGACTTGCACAAAAACCCTGTTTAGATCTGATTCAAGTCAGGAGGAAACCAGCCTAGAATCAGACGTCTGACCTTGAGATCAGACGTCTTAAAGTGGCCTTCCAGACGTCTGATGCCAGAGTTAGACGTCTGATCACCCTGTCAAATGTAATCATTGTCCTGATTTCGGCCTGATTCTCTTGGGCTTTGTTCCCAACGGCTATGGAAGCTTTTCTAAGCCTTCCAAAGCCTTCCTAAGGCCTCTATAAATAGAGGGGAACCTTTGCAACATAGAGACACACACTTGGATACACTTAGCTACACACTTTCACACTCTTTTGTGTCCAGAAAAGATCTTGCTCTCCAAGCTTAAGCTCCATTCCCTTGAGAGCATCAAGTCTTCGCGCACCCGCTCTCCCGCCGTTGTTCACGAGAGCGACATTGCGCCGTTGATGGCTCACGCACCTGCGTCATCGTCGACGCACTCCTTGCAAAGGGGAGTTTCCTAATTCCTATAGAAGCTTAGGTTTATTACTTTGTTGGCGCTATAGGACCTGTTGTTTTATTTTATCTTTGTCTTTTGGTTGGGTATTCGCTTTGCGAATTCCCGTCTCCTTCGTGGGACAAAATCCTTCTCGTGGAGAGAAGGGGTTGAGGAACGTTACCCTCGTACTTGTAGCGTGGTTGTACTGAGGTTGAATCACCCTCGTTTTAAAGTGATTCGGTTAGTGGATTTGATCAACTAGGTTGATCGTAAAATCCTAACTCGAGAGGGTTAGGTGGTGGTTTTCACCCGAAGCGTCGGCGTTCAGTTATATCGTTGTAGTAAAGCTGGTTGTTACCAACGTTTCATATAAAATTTTTTTACTCGGAAAAAATAAAAGAGTTCCCGAGGTCGAACTCAGGGAGCAAGTTGTATTCTAGAGATATACAAGTTCTATTACAAAAATAAAGAGAGAGAGAGAGATGAAAATTTGGCTTCTTCTTCTTTTCTTCTTTCTTCCTCTTTGTCTTTGGTTCTTCCTGTTCTTCTTCTTCTTCTTCTTCTGCTTTCTTCAGATCTTCCCCTCGTGCTCTTCTTCTTCTGTTCTTCCTTGTTTCTTTTCTTTCTTTTTCTTCAGATCGTCTTCTTCTTTTCTTGCTTCTTGCTTCTCTTCATTCCTTCTTCTTCTTTGTCTTCACCTGCCTTGACCTCTCTTTTTCTTCTTTCGCGATGGCCGTTGCTCTTCCTTCTTCTTCAGCCTGTCTTCTTTCCTGCTCTGGCTGCTGACCTTCCGTCGTCTGCCCCGGTGCTGAGACGACTTAACGATGCCTTCGCTACAGTGCAGCAGCTCCTTCTTCTTCAGCGGGTCTGCTTCTTCTTCTTTGGCCTGCACACTTCAGAGTTTTTTCGTCAAGAGGCAAAAACCTACTCTACCCCCCTCCCCCGCGTATCTCTCTCTCTGAAATCACTCTTCGGAAGCTCTCCCAGAGCGCTACCGGGTAATCGGGTTCGGGTCAGGCCCGGGTCCAGGCCCACCGGCGTGCGTGGTGGGCGAGGAGTGCAGGTCAGTCTAATCGGGTCGGGCCAGGTCCGCGGAGCGTGGTCACGGACGAGGCCGAGTCGGGTCGGGTCGGGTGAGAGGGACCTCACCCCGTGGTAACTGAGGCAAACAGATGGTGGCACTTTTGCAATTTATGTGGGTGTGTGGCTTCAGAAACTCCCGAGGTGGGACTATCCGCGCACCCCATTTCTCTCACGCCTGCAGCAGGGATGGTGCTTCCAATTGCAACAGCTGTTGAGGCGCGCAACTCCAATTGAGGGCCAGGGTGTGTGCGCAAGACTCTTTCGCGCTGGCCGTGGCTCTTCAACCTGGGATATCTAGGCTTGGAGCAACCTCGAGCAAGCTTCGAGCTTCCTCGCCAATGGCGGTCAAGGCCTGGAACCTGAAATCAATAGAACGACCTCTCGGCCAAATCAGACAGGCGGGGAACCTTCGCCGTGGCACGGCGAAGGTGGTCAGGGGGTCTGCAGGGGGCGAGATGGAGCTAACAGGTCGTCCTAGGTCAAACTGTGAGCGAGGGAGTGGGTGTGTTCGGTGGATCTGCAGAGGGTGTTTGGTGGAAAGTGGAGGGGCGGAAGAGGATCAGGGTGAGGAGGCGGAGGTTCTGCGGTGGTCGGCGAGCCGTGTGGGTCGCTGAGGTGATGGGAGCGGCTCGCCGGAGGGTGGTCGGAGGCGGAGAGGATGAGGGTGAACAGGAGCGGTCGAGGGTTTAATTGACTAAATTGAAAGCGGGGAAAGAAAGAGGAGGAGAAGGGGAGTAGGTCTAACTTAACTGCAGGGACGAAGGGGGAGGAACAGGGCGACAGTCTTATCGACTGTCGCCGGAGAAGACGATGCTCAGAGAGAGGGGCGGCGGCGAGCAGAGGGCTGGAGAGGCGCCAGCTGGGTGCGGCGTGGCGCGGGAAGAGCAGGGGAGGAAGTCTCTGCTGCTGGTAGTGCGGCAGAGCGAAGAGGTGGAGGGGGAGGAAGTCGCCGGAGCTGGTGAGCGTCTGCCGGAGGAAGAAGAGAAGAAAGCTGGGGGTTTTCTCCGTCAGATCCAGGCTGCTTTGGTCGGTGGAGCGGCGGGGGGTATTTATAGGGTTGAAGCAGGGAGGAAGGCGGAGGGAGACGACGTGTCTCCCTCGCCGGAGAATGGTCGGAATACGAACCCATACCGTCCGTGCGTTCGCACGGCCGGTATGGTGGCCTACAATGACCATGGGGGTGCTCCTGCGACGGCTGACGACGCAGGGCACCCCCGGTATACATGCCAGGTCCTCCACCTCACCCTGCGCGGCGCCATGCTCCGCGCAAGGTCGCCGGAGCATGGTGCTGGCAGGGTTTTGCAGGAGGGACCTGTTTGCAAAGAACGAAGGAGAGTTAGGGGCCTAAATGCGAGGGTTCAAAAATTGAGGGCCAAAGAGTAAATATATGAGGACCAAAGTGTAAAGTCGGTCAAGGAGGTTTCTTCTTAGGCTCAAGTTTTTATACATGACTAATTAGAACCTAAGGAATCTGATGGTAAATTTCATTTTCATATTAAACCTTGTTTGACCGGTCAATTTGCGTAAAGACCCAAATTAAGTTATTAATTGGGCATGGTTCTCAATGTAGGTCAAAATGGGTTCTAAAGGCCAAATTGAAGGTTCTAAACCCTAGAGATTATTTTTCTATGAATTTTAGAGGGTTTATTCTATTTTTACTTTGCCTCAAACCTTGTGAATTGAAGTGGGTTGTTTTAGGGTTACAGATTATCATTTGGTTCCTTGGAAGTGCTGTAGCCCTTGCTAGATCATCTCATCCCACTTTTATTCTTATTAAGCTGTTTTGACCTGTGTTTGGGCCCTGAATTACCCTGTATGCAGATTATACTGGTAAAATTGCACTTTTACCCCTTATGACTGGTTTTCTTCTCAAACTCAGAATTCTCTGAGTTAAGCCTTTCCTTGAGATATGTAGGAGCTTTTATCCTTTGTATTGGGTCAAAAAGAGCTAGTTATGGCTTATGATGAGGTTCTCATCAGGAACGTTACCCTCGTACTTGTAGCGTGGTTGTACTGAGGTTGAATCACCCTCGTTTTAAAGTGATTCGGTTAGTGGATTTGATCAACTAGGTTGATCGTAAAATCCTAACTCGAGAGGGTTAGGTGGTGGTTTTCACCCGATTTGGGTTTCCACCTATAAATCCTTGTGTACTTGTGCGATTGTTTGTTTATTCTGTGATATTGTTTTATTTCCGCATTTTATTACGTCACCCCCTCTTCGAAGGGAGAACTTTCAATTGGTATCAGAGCAGGTCTTGCTGTTTCGGCGTAACAACCAGGCAAGAAGATCATGGAGGGAAGCTGTTCCACAAGTAGGATTTCCGAGGGGCAGTCCACAACCCGTCCGTCGTTCTTCGACGGGAGCAACTACCCCTACTGGAAGTTGCGGATGAAGACCTGGCTTCAAGCCACCGACTTCACGATCTGGGCCAGATGCGAGACGCCATTTGAGATCCCAGAAAAACCCGCGGGAGGCTACTCGCAGGTGCAGATTCTAGAGCTCTCACTCAACGCAAAGGCCATGAATGCCTTGTATTGCGCACTGAGTCCAAAAGAATTCGAACGAATCCAAGAGTGCACCACCGCCCACGAGATATGGAGGAGGTTGGAAGGCACTCATGAGGAGACGAGCTCGGAAGAAGATCTCAGGGAGAAGGAAACCGCGTGCCTTGGTTTCATGGCAATCGGCGAAAGTGAAAGCGAAAGCGACTCAGACAACGAGGTAAATCTCGATCTACAAGAAGCTTTTAATGAACTTTTTGAAGTTAGTAAATCACTAAAAAGAGAAAATAATAGCATTAAAAAGAACCTTAGTTTTCTTAAAAATGAAAATGATTGGTTAGAAAAACAACTTAAGGACATAGAAGCTAGTCCTAGAATTGATAACCTATTATTAGAAGATCAAGACCTCATCAATGAAAATAATAAATTGATTGAGGAAAATGATAGTCTAAAGTTAGAAATCTCTAATTTAAAGACTAAGATGAGTATTATAGAAAAAGAAATTGCATGTCTTAGGGAAAACTCTAACAAATTAATCAATAAAGTAGATAATTTTTATAGCCCTAAGATTGAGAAAGGATCTCCATCAAGGAGACCCGCTAACAGATCCGGATCCAAGCCCACTTGGATACCGAAAAAAGAATTAGAATCTTGTTTTGTAGGGTTTAGGGATAATTACAACATAAAGGACTGGACCTACAAGCTCAAAGCTGGTCAACTCAAGTTGGGAGAACCAAGGAGTGGACCAAGGAGGAGAACAAGAAAACCGACGAGACGGCGAACAAACGACAGACCCGCCGCACGTCGACCACCAGATTGGAGACCGGCACCAATGCCCGGGCCTCCAAGCTACGGATGGGAGCCCCATCCGATGTGGCATCCACCACCACCTTTCGGGCCATTTTATTGGCCATGGTAGGTGAGGTAAAATTCTTAACCCTATCTTTTTATAAGCGTTTAGATAGGGGGAGTTAAAAGATGATGAGCTAATTGTCAATTTTTATGGGGGAGATGCAAGTTAGCTAAATTTCCTTTAGTAAGGGGGAGAAAAATAATAGCTATCTTGTTGTTACAAAAAGGGGGAGAATATCACCTTTGTTAAAATAAATTTATAGAAGAGCATGTTTTAAGGGGGAGTTATAGGAAACGTAAAATCAATCAAACTTTTTTGATAATGTCAAAAAGGGGAGGATTTTATGCATCATTATTTACGATTTTGTCATCATCAAAAAGGGGGAGATTGTTGGTGCTAGAGCACCACGATCATTTGTTTTGATGATAACAAAACACTTGTTATTTAACATTTGCAATTTGAGTCCTAGATTTCAGGTCAATTGCAAATGTAGACGTGTTTATACGGAACTCGAGCTCGCATCCAGGACGGATTGGAGGAGCTTAACGAAGAACAGAGGAGGTTCGCGTGGAGCGACAGATTGAAGATAGAAGACCAGAAGAATAGGATAGATTCTTTTTTATCCTTTCATGTATCTCTTGTCTTTATTTTCTTGATCTTTTAATTTCCTTAGAATATTATGTTAAAGAGCCTCAAAGAACCCTAAAAGTAGTCCTAGGAACACCTGCACAACCCTAGGATACTTAGGTTTTCTGTAGAATACTTAGAAAACCAATATAGGGCTCAAACACCATTTCCAGACGTCTGATGAAGTGTTTTAAGACGTCTGACTGTTGTTTCAGACATCTGATAACCATTTAGGCTGGACTTAGTTTTCTGTCTGACGAAATCAGACGTCCAGACCTAATACCAGACGTCTTAGGAGACGTCTGATGGATTTGCCAGACGTCCAATTAGTGGACCGTTGGCTGGCTTAGCAGGCACTCAAGAATATGACCGTTAGAGCCTTATCAGACCTCCCTAGGCCTTTCCAGACGTCTGATAATTGATCGTTTTGCCTCGGCTGACCCAAAATCTCTTCTCAGAGATTTTCTAGCCATTGCAACGTTTGGAAATGAATTCCCACAGTAAAAGTAGGTTTCCAGACGTCCAGACATAGTGCCAGACGTCCTGCATGTCGTCTGATGGACTTGCACAAAAAGCCTGTTTAGATCTGATTCAAGTCAGGAGGAAACCCGCCTAGAATCAGACATCTGACCTTGAGATTAGATGTCTTAAAGTGGCCTTCCAGACGTCTGATGCCAGAGTTAGACGTCTGATCACCCTGTCAAATGTAATCATTATCCTGATTTCGGCCTGATTCTCTTGTGCTTTGTTCCCAACGGCTATGGAAGCTTTTCTAAGACTTCCAAAGCCTTCCTAAGGCCTCTATAAATAGAGGGGAACCTTTGCAACATAGAGACACACACTTGGATACACTTAGCTACACACTTTCACACTCTTTTGTGTCCAGAAAAGATCTTGCTCTCCAAGCTTAAGCTCCATTCCCTTGAGAGCATCAAGTCTTCGCGCACCCGCTCTCCCGCCGTTGTTCACGAGAGCGACATTGCACCGTTGCGTGGCTCACGCACCCGCGTCATCGTCGACGCACTCCTTGCAAAGGGGAGTTTCCTAATTCCTATAGAAGCTTAGGTTTATTACTTTGTTGGCTCTATAGGACCTGTTGTTTTATTTTATCTTTGTCTTTTGGTTGGGTATTCGCTTTGCGAATTCCCGTCTCCTTCGTGGGACAAAATCCTTCTCGTGGAGAGAAGGGGTTGAGGAACGCTACCCTCGTACTTGTAGCGTGGTTGTACTGAGGTTGAATCACCCTCATTTTAAAGTGATTCGGTTAGTGGATTTGATCAACTAGGTTGATCGGAAAATCCTAACTCGAGAGGGTTAGGTGGTGGTTTTCACCCGATTTGGGTTTCCACCTATAAATCTTTGTGTACTTGTGCGATTGTTTGTTTATTCTGTGATATTGTTTTATTTCCGCATTTTATTACGTCACCCCCTCTTCGAAGGGAGAACTTTCACACCGCTACCTAGAAGTATCACTTTTCCTTGCCTTTTATTGATCACATTCTCAAAAAATTGGTGGGAATAAGTACTATTGCTTTCTCGATGGATATTATGGGTACAACTAGGTTGCAGTCTTCCCTGATGACTAGGAGAAGATGACTTTCACGAGTCCTTATGGTACCTTTGCATTCAGATGTATGCCATTTGGACTATGTAATGCACTAGCAACCTTCCAGCGATATGATGTCCATTTTCTCGGGCATGATTAACGAGTGTGTTGAAGAGTTTATGGATGACTTCTCCAATTATGGCTCATCTTTCGACTAGTGTCTCTTGCACCTAGAGAATGTGTTGAAGCAATGTAAGTAGATTGGTTAGTCCTCAGCTGGGAGAAAAGCCACTTCATGGTATAGAAAGGAATTGTATTTGAGCATATTGTGTCTGAGTGAGGCTTGGAAGTAGATAAAGCCAAGGTTGATTCTATTTCCAAACTTCCATTGCCCACGAATGTCAAACAAATTAGATCCTGTCTAGGCCATGCCGGCTTTTATAAGCGCTTTATTAGGAATTTCAATAAAATTTCTAGGCCACTTTGTGACCTGTTGGGGAAGGAATTTTCCTTCAATTTTGATTCAAAGTGTGCCAAGGCCTTTCAAACTCTTAAGGAGGCCTTGATCTCTGCACCTATTCTCCGAGCTCCTAATTGGACACTCCCATTTGAGCTGATGTGTGATGCTTCAGATTATGCTATGGAAGCAGTCCTTGGATAAAGGGTTGAGGGAAGACCTCACGTGCTACACTATGCCACAAGACTTTAACCGAACCACAGCAAACTACACCATCACTGAAAAGGAATTACTTGCTGTAGTTTTTGCTCTGGAGAAGTTTAGGTCATATCTTCTTGGGTCTAAGGTGGTTATTTTCATTGATCATGCAGCAGTGAAACATCTCATTGCTAAGAAGGATTCTAAGCCACATCTGATTAGGTGGATCCTACTCCTTCAAGAATTTGACTTGGAGATACGAGAAAAGAAAGGAGTAGAAAATGTTGTGGCTAACCACCTATCTCACCTTCCACTTGATGATTCTCCATCTAGAGACATCTGCGAGACATTTCCTGATAAACCCTTATGGCGATAACACCAACTTCACCTTGGTGTGCTGATATCGTGAATTACTTGGTCACTAGAGAGACTCCTGGCTCTTGGGATGAGCAGAAATGGAAGAGATTCATTTCCCAAGCTAGATACTTTCATTGGGAAGAGTACTAAGACGATGCATGCCTGAAGAGGAGCAACAAAGTGTGTTGAGTTTTTTCCATGAACTTCATTGTGGAGGACACTTTGGTGCTAAGAAAACTTCTTTTAAGGTTCTCCAGTCCAGTTTTTGGTGGCCTTCATTATTTAAGGATTCTCATAATTTTGTTAAGGCCTGTATTAGATGTCAACGGATTGGAATGATCGGAAAGAGGAATTAGATGCCTCAACACCCCATTCAACCTGTTGAAATTTTTGATGTTTGGGAAATTGACTTTATGGGCCCTTCCCTTTGTCCCAAGGTTATGAATATATCTTAGTGGCAATTGACTATGTCTTTTAATGGATAGAGGCCACACGAATAAATGACCACTTCGTGGTATTGAAATTTGTGAAGGCCAATATCATATCCCGAATCGGCTGCCCTAAGACTATTATTAGTGATGGGGGACCTCAGTTCCGGAATCATCACTTCAATCGGCTACTCAAAAATTTAGGGGCTACTCACAAGATTGCTACCCCATACCACCCCCAGACGAGTGGCCAGGTTGAAGTGTCAAATAGGGAGATAAAGAATATTTTAGGAAAGACTGTTAGGCCTGATAGGAAAGACTAATCCCAAAAGCTTGATGATGACTTATGGGCTTATCGAACAGCCTACAAGACTCCTTTAAGTACATCTCCTTTCCATATTGTGTACGGGAAAGTATGCCATTTACCCATCTAGCTGGAACATATGGCACTGTGGGCTATCCGAAGTGTCAACATGGATTTAGAAAAGGCGGGTAAGGCACGACTTCTGGAATTAAGTGAACTTGAGGAATTGAGGAATGATGTTTATGACACCTCTCAAGCTTATAAAGAGAGAATTAAGGTCTTGCATGATAAGTGTATCCTTAGAAAGACCTTTGAGCCCAACCAACAAGTTTGGCTTTTCAATTCTAGACTTAAGCTTTTCCTAGGAAAATTGAAGTCATGTTGGACGGGCCATACATAATCACCAAAGTGTTTCCGCAAGGGGCTATGGAGATCAAGAGCCCTTCCTCTTTAGCAATGCCCTTTACTGTCAATGGCCAACGATTAAAACCACACATTACTATGGATGGCCATCTGGTTGACGAGGTCACTCTTGAGGAGCCTTAGCTCCTGTCATTCTCCACCTCAGGTAATATCTTCCCTTAACTATTTTGTTTCCAATGAGGACATTGTTTGAACCAGGCATGGGGGGATAAGACTTGAGGCATTTGTTTATAGCATGTCTACATTTTGCATTCATGCATGCAATCAAAAAAAAAATGTTATGCTTAATGGTCGCACATGTTTTGCGTGTTAGAAATCGGGGTTAGAAGTAACCCATCGTTGTAGTTACAAAACATGTTGATCAGATAAAATTTATATTGAAACTCCAAGGGAGTCCCAGGTCGAACACAGGGAGGCGACGCTTACTTTAACTGAAAACCGCTCATCGATTTGTTTCTCTTTGGTATTTTAGGGTTTTATTATTTTTTTGTATTTTTGTAAGAAGAAAACACGCAAACGAATCACAAGATAGATGTAACGACTCGATTCCCGAGTCCCTACGAGACACGAGAACCGGACTGACTCGACTAATCCCAAGACCTAGTCGTCCAACGAGGAAGTAACCAAAAGAGCAGTAAAATAAACCACATTCAGCATGAATATAACTAGCAGTAACAAAAATACAGTAGTAAGAAAAGGAACTACTACAGCATGTACCACCACAACAGTAGAACAACATTTATAACATAACATGAACTACAAGTAAAGAAAAGTACAGAGAGTAAAAAGAACTACTCACTACAATGGAACAAAAAGGGCACAAAAGAACAGTGGTAACTCTACTAGACCCTACTCGACCTAGCGTCCTCTGCAGCCGCTGACCCTACCTGCTCAACACCTGGTCCTGAAAAGTAACGAGTGTAACACGTCAGCGAAATGCTGAGTAGAGTGGCAGCTAAACTAAAGAAGTAGTAAAGTGTACAGTAGCTGTTTTATTTTCCTTCTTCCTTTATTTACGTCTTTCTATTGTTTCACAATTTATCTATTTCTCAGATCCTTCACTTGATCTCGAATGTTCCTCGTGAGAACGATCTTGATTGTAGTCTTTTCCGAAGAGTAGAAGTAACACGTGGTGCTCTCCTGGCCGGGAGAGTCCCCCATGGTGATCCTACTCTCAGTCAACCACCCCAAGGTCACTGACAGATGTAACGGTGACTACGGCACGCGCGGTAAACGCACGGGTAGCTACCCCGCACTAGCACGCGGTCAGTCGTTTCCATTAACGGGTGCGCCCAAAGCACAGCACGGAACCAGTATAGGGCAGAGCCCTCTCAGTAACAAGGGTCCAACCCCTCCACAGTAACCAAACAGGGGCCTTCCCCTCCACAGTCTGCACACCCTCGCTTGACTACCCTGGTTTGCCCAGTGGGCCTAACAAGTCGGTGTAGGTTAGCTAGCAGAACCCCGGGGCCCGTGGGGTAGATAGTACTCGCCCTACACTAGTAGCTCTCCTCGGTACTGTGTACACGAGGGCCAACAAGTCGGTACAAAGTGGCCAGACCTAACCCTGGGTCCCTGGGGCGGCTGGCTCCACTCTGCACTAAGCAGGTAACAGGTGCTTCCCCTGGCACTACGTACCCAAGAGACAACACACCTCCACTTCTTTCCTTCTCAGTTCCATTTCATTCTCTTTCCAGGAGTTCTACTCCTAACTCCCCGTAGGGTTCCAGCTCTTTTAACTCAGCACATTCAGGTTTCACCCTTTCAGTTTCACGTTCATACAACCCATATTCTCAATCATGTTCATTTATTCATAATAGGCAGTTGTTAAATCAATTTACGAGCAACTATTATTTACTTTCCACAGTTTCCAAGACTGCAATATCTATATTCATTTCACTAGTTTTCCAGTCCTAGGATTCATGCCGTACCCTAGGATCTATCATTCAATCTAGTTTTCCAACCCTAGGATTCATGCAATACCCTAGGATCTATCATTCAATCTGGTTTCCCATTCCTAGGATTCATGCAATGCCCTAGGTTCTATTAATTGTTCCATAATTATAACAAATTATGTTAATAATTTCTAAAGCCACTCTACCAGCTACAACGGGAGTACTGGGGGCGTGGTCGGAAATCCGGCACGCCTCCGCAACCCCCGAGACTGCAAAGGAATAGGTGTTTGCACCTCAAAACATGCTTATAATAACGCCTTCTTGTGCTACTTTCTAGCATTAACTATGTATATTATAATCATGTAGTTGCATTTGTAAAAACGCTTGCATGCATGCATTTAATCATGAGAGGAGGAGAAATGAATAATGGCTTCGTAATTCACATTTTATCTCAAGTGCCTCCTTGCAAATTCCACCTTTTTATTTTTCCTCTTGATTTCTTCTTTTTTCTCATTCCCGCGGTTGCCTTCTTCTTCTCGCGCCCACATGCACGCCATGCCTCCTGCAGCAGCCATTCCCTGCGACTGCCACTCCCACGCCATCCCCCCTGCTGCAGCCATGCTTGCAGCCACGCTCTCCTCCTCTATTTAAAGCCACAACCTCTTCCTCGCGAACGGGAGGAGACACGCAGTTGCTGCACCAAAACCCACAGTCCACCTCCTTCCTCCACCGTTTTCCCCTCCCATACGTCGGCCCTCCTTCGAGGAGACACCCGACGAGCAGGAGAACCCATGTGGTGCTCACCACCACAGTGGGAACACCACCGCCCAGCTCTGCAACGAGCAGGTGGGCGTGGTGTCTTCTTTTCTTTTCGTTTTCATCTCCACGCCATTGCTGTCGCTTCAAGGTCTGAAGCTTGAAGCAGCAGTAGCAGCAGCCAAACCGCGGTGGCGGCAGCAGCAGCAGCTCCCCTCGCTCCTCCGCGACCTTCCCCGCAGGCGCTCAGCCCTCCGCGCGTGCCTTCAGGGCACTTCTCCGCTCCGTCCTCTGCTCTGTCGCCTCTGCCCTTGCACCTGCGACCGACCGCTGCGCGCACTGTAGTGGCCGGCTAGGCCCTCTCACCGCCCCCTGCCAACCTCTGCAACCCTCCGCGACCGACTGCAGACTCCCCACCGCCCTCTCCGAGCACGCCATCGCCCGCTCTCCTTCCTCGCACTCGGCCTGCAGACGCCTCACCTTCTCCGCGCGAAGACGCGCCTGCATCCGCGACCATCAGACGTCGGCAGCCATCTGCAGACGACGCGGCTCCAGACGTCTGCCGCCATCCACAGACGTCTTAACTCACGCCATCACCAGCTCTCTCGCCCTCTCTCTCTGGCGCGAGTACTCCCGCGCGCGTCCGCCCTCTCTGCCGCCTGCTCTCTCTCTCTCTCTCTCTTTTTTTACTCACAGCAACACACACACATTCACCGACGCACACACACCTATACCAACACATACACACACACTCACACACTTATAGTAACATATATATAAATATATGTATACATACATACATATATATATACATAGTATATCTATATAGCTATGTATACATATATATATATATATATCTACTTATATATACATCTATATACTTATACATATACTTATATATATATATAGAACTTATATATATATATAGACATATACACTTATATACATATATATATATACATATCTATATACATATATATATACATATATATATATCTATATATATATCTATACATATATAACTATACATTTATATATATATATAGATATATTTACTTATATACATACATATGTACATATATTTTCAGATTATTTACTATACGCTGTATCGCGGGAATATCTACACCAGTTGCTGATATTCCCTGATACACGCGTACAAAAAAAGTGTGGTCCCATACATCATCCATCCTCCATCCACATTCCACGCGGCACCTAGTCGTGTTGGTTGCGTCTCTCTAGACGTCGACTGACTCGATATATTGCTACACTCCATCGTCACCTCCACCCCCACCCCTTTATATATATACTACATATAAATATATATCTATAGCTACTATATTTACTTTCTATCTGTTAGCTTCCTTCTTAGTAAAAAGATAAAAAAAGTATAAAAGTGAAAAGATAATATTTGATTTGCAGGTACCTCGTCTTGCAAGTAGTAAGGCGTGTTTTGAAACTCTATTTTGGCTAAAAGCCAAGGACACAATTTTAAGGGTGTGCCTCAAGAACAAGGATTACCAGAAAAAAAACCTAAATAAGAAAAATACCAAAAACACAATAAACGAACGAAAGAGACGCGTTTTAAGGAAAACGTAGAAACTCGACTTGAACCCCACTTCCCTGAGTTCGACCCGGGGCCTAAAAGCGACAAGATAAAATCAATTAGGCCAGGTTAAAAATTTTGTAAAGAGATGGTTAGGTCTGAATTAGGTTAACCACTATACACATTTCAACGATAAAAATATCATATTAACAACCTATTCGGGTCGACTCATCACACTTTTCTGGCGCCGTTGGCGGGGAGGTGCGCTTTTGAGTAAGTCTCTATCCAATTCCTTTAAATTTGTCCCTTCTCTCTTCACGGGTATTTTTGTTTTTGATATGCAGGTGAATCTAGTTGCAAGGAGAAGACAGGCAGATGAAGTCGGGAACGAGAGCGTGAAGACGTCGACACCGCATTGGAGCTTCGCACACGTTGCCGAACAAGTAAGTTTTCCTTTTCTTAGCAAACCAGGATTAACTTGCCACCTCAATAAAAAAAAATTAGAAAAACTTTTTGGGATTTCTTGGGGCAAGTGGATTAAAATTCACTTGTTTGATTGGTTGTCTTCACTCCCACTGCCCCGGGATTTCCCACCTTACTTCGCATAGCGAAAATCCGAGAATCTTGATTCTTAGATTTTTCACCGTGGGAAGTATTCTTTGAGGCAAAGAAAAAGATTGCTTGTATCCCTCTTTTGCCTCACTTATCTTTAATTCAGGATCACATTTTTGGTGGGGAGACTTGGAATTGAGTTGATTCCAACCCCACCACGACTTTTCAAACTTGCCTGTGATTCGATCCTGAATACTTCAACCCCAACAATTTTAGTTTCTTTATCTGTTGGTTGAAGCCTTGTGTGTGGACATCTTTCTGGTGATTGGGAGCACTTTAATTGAAGTGCTTTGGCTCCCTTTTACATTGGTATAAAATTGATTCGCGCATCCACACATAGAAATCTCCATTTAGGGTAGCCCATTGCATTTTAGCATGCATTAACTAACTGATAATTGAAGAAGGGTTTCTTGGGCTTTAGAAAGAAAACCTGTATTTTTGCAAAACCCGGAGATTAGTTGAATTGGTAATTCAGCAAAATCCTAAAATTCATACTACTTAAGGCTGAACTTTAAAAACCATTCACCAATCAAAAACTTCAATTCGGGGAGATTTTCCCGTTGCATGCTTGTTTTACACACTCTGAAAATCAATCACTTGGGCATTACCCGTAAACAACGCCCTTCACATTCCAAAAGCACTTGACCCTAAGCCTCTAATTAAAACTGGTAGTAACTTGACCCTTTTTAAGGATTGGAGGTCTAACTACCTGCGTGTAGCGGCTACGTGCTGGTGAGAGTTCCTGCGTGCTATCAGGTGTCTAAGACTGGGGCAAACAGCCTTTCAATCTGGCCCGATGGTTCCGCGGTGCTCGCATTCGTTTCCGTAGTTCGTGATAGTAGGTAACTTAGATCTTTAGGTCTAAGGGCACACTGTCGAGGTTAAGAACTTGATTGTATTGATTTGAAATCAAGTGTACCTTTGCGGCATCATTTTTCTCATCTCTTTTCCCTACACATCTCCCCAACTCTTCCTCCGGTAGTGCATGTTTGGAGGAGGTCACAAAACCCTGAACTGTTTGAATTGACTGCTAAATCTAGAAAAAGAACCGAATCATCCTCCTCCTCCACAAACATGGCACACACCCCCACCTCACCACTTCGTCACAATTCCAATTCTTTCAACACCAGGCTTATCCCGAGAAACCCTGCAAGACCTTCCTTATCGAGTGTCGCGCCAAGCGACTCGGTAAGTCATGTGGAACTGGTTTCTGCGAGCCAGTATTTCAACACTGAGGACCAAGCCTCCGTGTGCTCGGACACATATGCAGACACGTCTTCTGGCATAGAAGACGCCTGCACCCTGGGGAACAACCCGTTTTCTGCCACGTATAACCTAGGGTGGCACAATCATCCCAATTTTGCATGGTCCAACAACCCGCAGCGCCAAAACCTCGCTGGTGGACCCAATGCGATCGTCCGCACCCGTCATCCCAAGGGCGCAGTCTAATCCTATGGCAAATCTGCCATCAGGCCCTTGTGTACAGAAAACCAAACACGCATCAAAGCGTCTTGATAAATTGATGCGAATGATGACAAAAATGTCAAGGTGCCATAAAGAGAACATGACCTCTCTTCAGCATTTGGCGCAGCAGAATGCTGAGATCAGTCAACTAAGCATGGCGACTCGATCTCAGGGCACTCTTCCCGCCCAACCTGTTCCAAACCCGCAAAACTTCGTACCCTGTGATCCGCAACCACAGGTACAACCTTCTCAGGAACAGGTTCATCAAATTCTGCAAGCTCTGAGTATTCCTCCGGGATTTCAGGTTAATCACACTGCAGCACCGCACTCTCATGCTGATAGCGATTACATCAAGGATGACACGTGTGACGAGGACATGACTGTCAGTACGTGTATCAAACTTATTGGAGCCAATTCAGACTGCTGCGATGTTCCTGACGACTGCCTGTCTAACACAAACTATGACATTCCCCAATCCCTCCCTATTCCTGTACCTTCTCCTGACCAGACTTCTGACGAGGTTTTCTCCGCTTCCCATACCTTGTGGTCTGAGTCATCGCCGGGCTGCTCACCGCCAGTCCACACTATGGAAGACCGGATTGCCCTTTCTTTCCCGCTAAATCAGGCGGATTTGCAAATCCACACTGGGACCTTGAGCCCACATCTTACTCAACGGGGCTATTCCCTTTTGGATCCATCTATCCAAAAAGCCCCTCTTCTTAGCCAATCTAAGGGCCAACTTCGTCTTCCTGATCTATTTTCTGATCCGCTTGGGACACTCTTGTCCCAGAAAATGTCAAATCTCTCACCATCCACCATCACTTTTCACACCTCTATCGCAATCACTTCACTTTTCTCTTCACCACCCACCATCCACCCACCCTTCCACCCTGATCTATACCCTGAACATCAGCTCTTGTTACCCAATCTTCCATCCTTCCTCTGCCTTTCCCTGCATGCATATGAGGACATAGCATTGTTTGGCTTGGGGGGGTGGACAGGCATCCATAGGATCCGAGTATTTTATGGTATTAGACAATTACCACCTATTTATAAATATGCAAGAAAAAGAAAAAAGAAGAAAAAAAAAAAATATATATATATATAATAATAATAAATGGTGTTTAGTAATGATCTAAAAGCTGAAACAAAAAATAAAATAAGTGTTTATGGATATTCAACCTCTGTTTTGAAGAATTTCCAGGCCACAGAAGCTTGATTCGCTCAGGCTCGACTTAATTCACTTAAAGCATTGACGAAATAGATCAAAATCTCTCCTAACTAAGAACGTTTCTTGTACCTGAGACACTAGTACAGGATTCGTTGGTTTGCTTTTTCTTGAGAGCTTAAGTAAATTTGGTTCACACTACACATATCAGGAAAGACCAGGTGAACATAAGATCCAACCCTAGTGTTCATTAGGGAAGGTGGAGTCCTTACCTGTGCGTGCAGGTAGACTTTTTATCCCAGGCTTTAGTCCTGTGTTTAGGAGTGACTCTTTCCACCAAAAAACAACTCTCCCATCAAAAAGAAAAATAAGTGTGCTCCTTCAAAATGTGTTGTAAGAGATATACTGACAGGTGTTTCAAAAAAAAAAAAAAGAAGAAAAAAGAGTTGTCAAAAAAAAAAAAAAAGATGTTGCAAAAGAGTCGGTATATCTCATAAATGTTTGTATACTTTGTTTTCCGGTGAGCCACAAAAAAAAAAAATCAGAAAATGGGAGTTGAGTTTTCCGTAATCATCTTAAGGGTCAATCCGAAAACACAAGCTGAAACTGGGACCAACCTGTACTTAAAAATTCGTGAAACCCTGGGAGTGAGTCTTAAGGTTCATCTGGTCAGTCTTGATCCTTCACTATGCACAAACCATAACCTCTTGAGCTCTCGAGTACGTCAAAACCTCCTGGGTCCTGGAAATCGTACTTAAGGTTTAAATATCAAGAGTCCTGGTTAGTTGAGAGATAATCTTTGTCATGCAAGACTTAAAGTACTGGTAATCTTCTCTACAATTGGTTCTCACAATATCCGATAATAAACACACCGATATCATCTCAGAAGAAAATCTTCAGCTTAAGATCATTTCTAAATACGGTTTTGCTAGGGACTAGCAAAAGATAGGCATGGGGGTATATGTTTGCACCTCAAAACACGCCTATAATAACGCCTTCTTGTGCTATTTTCTAGCATTAACTATGTATATTATAATCCTGTAGTTGCTTTTGTAAAAACGCTTGCATGCATGCATTTAATCATGAGAGGAGGAGAAATGAATAAATGGCTTCGTAATTCACATTTTATCTCAAGTGCCTCCTTGCAAATTCCACCTTTTTATTTTTCCTCTTGATTTCTTCTTTTTTCTCATTCCCGCGGTTGCCTTCTTCTTCTCGCGCCCACATGCATGCCATGCCTCCTGCAGCAGCCATTCCCTACGACTGCCACTCCCACGCCATCCCCCCTGTTGCAGCCATGCTTGCAGCCACGCTCTCCTCCTCTATTTAAAGCCACAACCTCTTCCTCGCGAACGGGAGGAGACACGCAGTTGCTGCACCAAAACCCGCAGTCCACCTCCTTCCTCCACCGTTTTCCCCTCCCATACGTCGGCCCTCCTTCGAGGAGACACCCGACGAGCAGGAGAACCCACTGTGGTGCTCACCACCACAGTGGGAACACCACCGCCCAGCTCTTCAACGAGCAGGTGGGCGTGGTGTCTTCTTTTCTTTTCGTTTTCATCTCCAAGCCATTGCTGCCGCTTCAAGGTCCGAAGCTTGAAGCAGCAGCAGCAGCAGCCAAACCGCGGTGGCGGCAGCAGCAGCAGCTCCCCTCGCTCCTCCGCGACCTTCCCCGCAGGCGCTCAGCCCTCCGCGCGTGCCTGCAGGGCACTTCTCCGCTCCGTCCTCTGCTCTGTCGCCTCTGCCCTTGCACCCGCGATCGGGCCAGGCCCTCTCGCCGTCCCCTGCCAACCTCTGCAACCCTCCGCGACCGACTGCAGACTCCCTGCCACCCTCTCCGAGCACGCCATCTCCCGCTCTCCTTCCTCGCACCCGGCCTGCAGACGCCTCACCTTCTCCGCGCGAAGACGCGCCTGCATCCGCGACCATCAGACGTCGGCAGCCATTTGCAGACGACGCGGCTCCAGACGTCTGCCGCCATCCACAGACGTCTTAACTCACGCCATCACCAGCTCTCTTGCCCTCTCTCTCTCTCTGGCGCGAGTACTCCCGCGCGCGTCCGCCCTCTCTGCCGCCTGCTCTCTCTCTCTCTCTTTTTTTACTCACAGCAACACACACACATTCACTGACGCACACACACCTATACCAACACATACACACACACTCACACACTTATAGTAACATATATATAAATATATATATACATACATATATATATATATATACATAGTATATCTATACAGTTATGTATACATACATATATATATAATATATATATATCTACTTATATATACATCTATATAATTATACATATACTTATATATATATAGAACTTATATATATATAGACATATATACTTATATACATATATATATATACATATCTATATACATATATATATATATATATCTATATAGTAATATATCTATATACTTATATACATATATAAATATCTATATACATATATATATAAACACATATATATCTATATATATATCTATACATATATAACTATACATTTATATATATATATAGATATATTTACTTATATACATACATATGTACATATATTTTCAGATTATTTACTATACGCTGTATCGCGGGAATATCTGCACCAGTTGCTGATATTCCCTGATACACGCGTACAAAAAAAGTGTGGTCCCATACATCATCCATCCTCCATCCACATTCCACGCGGCACCTAGTCGTGTTGGTTGCGTCTCTCTAGACGTCGACTGACTCGATATAGTGCTACACTCCATCGTCACCTCCACCCCCACTCGTTTATATATATACTACATATAAATATATATCTATAGCTACTATATTTACTTTCTGTCTGTTAGCTTCCTTCTTAGTAAAAAGATAAAAAAAGTATAAAAGTGAAAAGATAATCTTTGATTTGCAGGTACCTCGTCTTGCAAGTAGCAAGGCGTGTTTTGAAACTCTGTTTTGGCTAAAAGCCAAGGACACAATTTTAAGGGTGTGCCTCAAGAACAAGGATTACCAGAAAAAAAACCTAAATAAGAAAAATACCAAAAACACAATAAACGAACGAAAGAGATGCGTTTTAAGGAAAATGTAAAAACTCGACTTGAACCCCACTTCCCTGAGTTCGACCCTAGGCCTAAAAGCGACAAGATAAAATCAATTAGGCTAGGTTAAAAATTTTGTAAAGAGATGGTTAGGTCTGAATTAGGTTAACCACTATACACATTTCAACGATAAAAATATCATATTAACAACCTATTCGGGCCGACCCATCAACAGGGTCCTAACACAAAGATCAAACACAAGGAGTTTCTCAGAACAGTATATAATTACTGGAAATGGGTAGAGGATCTTATCCTGAAAAGAACGTAACTCGAAACGTGGAAAACGGACTCCGAACGGGCCCTAAACGGGTCGAAAATGACGAAACAGTCCAAAATCAGACATCTGGAACCTCTTCCAGACGTCTTAAAATGTGGGTCAAATGGTACCTTTGTTCTACGTAGTCTCTCAAACATCTAGAAGCCTGCGGGGGCGTCTGGCCGTGTTCCCAGACGTCTGATGGTCACCCCGGACGTCTGGAAGTCCTTCCCGTTGTCTGGCACTGCGGCCAGATGTCTGATTCGCGTTGGATGGCGAATCTCAGAACCTGCACGTACCCACTCCTTGTTCTCAGTAGGAACGGTCGTAG
This sequence comes from Thalassia testudinum, assembly GCA_037157565.1. Taxonomy (NCBI): domain Eukaryota; kingdom Viridiplantae; phylum Streptophyta; class Magnoliopsida; order Alismatales; family Hydrocharitaceae; genus Thalassia; species Thalassia testudinum. Next base: position 22,566,080 of record JAZHRO010000026.1, on the reverse strand, counting down.
AAAAGGAAGAAGGACGAAAATAACTCACTTGCCAGATGTCTGGACAGTCCTCCAGACGTCTTCACCGTCGTCTGGTTGGAAGCCCAGACGTCTGATTCTGGAAAAATTTCCAGAATCAGAGCTCGACTCGCTCTCTGCTTGCGACGCATGGCCACACCACGCCTCGTCCTCCTGCTACTCGAGCTGCAGCAGCCCTCCAGCGAGGCTCCACGCCCGCGGCTCCCCTGCCGGCCAGCTCTAGCTACCCCGACATGCTCGAGCCCTCACGGTCGGGCGTCTCCTCCCTCGCACAACACCTCCTCCTGCAACTCGCCACCGCTCGCTCGCCCTCGCACTCTCGCACTGGCTGGAAGAAGAAGAAGGAAGCAGAGGAGATGAGAGTGAGGGAGAGGGCAAGGGCCTTATAAGGCCGTGCGGGGAGAGAGAGAGAGCGCAGTCTGCGCCTGCAGGAGGAGAGAGGGAAAAAGAGGGGAGGTGCGGTGGTTGCAGGTCTGCGTGCAAACGTAGCCCCACACACCACAGAGAATAAATCCCAGATGTATGGAAGGGGTTCCAGACGTCTGGTCAGACGTCTGGGCCACCTCCCAGACGTCTTAAAAAAGTTTTCTTGGAATGCGTTCATAACAATATAACAAACTCAAAGGAAGTTTCATCCTCGAAACTTGCGCTAACTAGGGTGCGGGAAAAATTTCATATAAAACATAACAAACTCAAAGAGGACCGAAGCCGGTCTGAAAGACGTACCCGTGAAGAGCTCCGGGTACCGCTCCCGCATTGCCACCTCAGGCTCCCAGGTAGCCTCCTTGTACCGCTGGCTCCTCCACAGAACCTTCACCAGGGGTACTTGCTTTCGTCTCAAACTGCGGACGGCTTGGTCAAGAATTTGCACTGGCCGCTCGGGGTAGGTCAGGTCGTCGCCCACCTTGACGCTCTCGTGACTCAGTACATGACTGGGATCGGCTACGTACTTCCGGAGGTTGGACACGTGGAACACGTCGTGCACACCTGAATGCTGAAGAGGGAGGGCAAGTCTGTAAGCAACGGGTCCAACCCGCTCCACCAAAACTCGCGTCTCAAGTTGTGGTACATCTTCGTGTTTCCAGGATGTATGGTGAATCTGGAACCGTGTGCCTCAGTCAGGAGCTCTCTCAACAGCTCCTCGTCCCTGGGAACGCACAACCGTCCCATCAGGCGTAGCACCTGGTCTGTGAAAGAGAAGTCCCCTGGGTCTCCTGACAGTACTCTATCATGCAAGGACTGCAAGTACGGATCGGCCATCTGTCCTGTGATGATGCGATCTATCAACTCTGGCCTAATCTGTCGTGTCAAAGTCACTGCCCCACAGTGCCCCCGTAACTCCAGGGGTCGCCAACTGCCCACCTCCTCCAAGAGGCTCCAACTCTGCAACTGTAAACTGGCCAAGTGTGCGGGCGCCTTCCGGCTCAAGGTGTCAGCCACCACATTGGCCTTGCCCGGGTGATAGGAAATGCTGCAGTCGTAGCCCTTCAGGAGCTCCAACCAACGTCTCTGTCTCATGTTGAGCTCCTTTTGATCAAAAAGGTATCTGAGGCTCTTGTGATCTGTGAAAATCTCGAAGGTCTCACCGTACAAGTAGTGCCTCCAGGTCTTCAGCGCGAAGACGACAGCTGCCAACTCCAGGTCGTGGGTAGGGTAGGTATGCTCATGGGGCTTCAGTTGCCGCGAAGCGTAAGCAACAACGTGACCCCTCTGCATGAGCACACCTCCTAACCCCTGCAAGGGGGCGTCCATGTACACAACGAACCCACCACTACTGTCAGGGATGGTGAGCACGGAAGCCGAAGTCAACCTCTCCTTCAGCTCCTGAAAACACGCCTCACAGGCATCTGTCCAAATGAAGGGCACATCCTTCCGGGTCAACTGTGTCAAGGGACGCGCAATCTGTGAAAAGCCTTTGATGAATCGTTTGTAGTAGCCTACCAGTCCCAGGAAACTGCGAATCTCAGTGACTGAACGTGGTCTCTCCCACCTGAGCAATGCCTCGACCTTGGCTGGGTCCACTGCCAAGCCGTCTCCAAAGATCGCATGACCTAAGAAGGTCACGTTCCTCAACCAGAACTCGCACTTGCTGTATTTGGCGTACAGCCTACGTCGTCTCAATGTGTCCAGAACCATCCGCAAGTGATGTCCGTGCTGCGTCCGATTTCGAGAATGGATGAGTACATCATCAATGAATACCACCACAAACTGGTCCAAGTACGGTCTAAACACCCGGTTCATCAGGTCCATGAAAGCAGCTGGGGCATTGGTCTGCCCAAACGGCATGACCAAAAACTCGTAGTGTCCGTACCGGGTGCGGAAAGCTGTCTTGGAGACGTCTGCCTCCCTGATCCTCAACTGGTGGTATCCAGACCTCAAGTCGATCTTGGAGAACACCGTGGCACCCCGCAACTGGTCAAACAAGTCGTCGATCCTCGGCAGTGGATATCTGTTCTTGATGGTGACCCTATTCAGCTGTCGGTAGTCCACACAAAGGCGTAGGGTACCATCCTTCTTCTTCACAAATAGTACCGGGGCTCCCTAGGGAGACGCACTGGGCCTCACGAAACCCTTCACCAAAAGGTCCTGCAACTGAGACTTGAGCTCTCGTAGCTCAAGCGGTGCCATCCTGTATGGCGCGGTGGAGATGGGGCTGGTCCCTGGTACTAGTGAGATCTCAAACTTGATCTCACGCTCGGGTGGTAGTTCAGGTAACTCGTCTGGGAACACTTCAGGGTACTCTCTGACCACCGGGATGCTCTGGAAGTCTGCCACAGGGCTGAGCTCTGCCACCACACAAGCTAGGAAGCCCTCACACCCCTGGCTCAAAAGTCTCGTCGCCCGAAGTGCCGAAATGCACCTGAAGCCTCCGTCCACTAGGTGTTCGTGAAACTCGAAAGAAGGCAACTCCGGCATGGAGAAGACAATCTTCCTCTGAAAACAGTCTACCAAGGCGTGGTAAGCGGATAGCCAGTCCATCCCTAGAATTACGCCAAAGTCCTCCATCTGTATCATAATTAGGTCAGCTGGCAGGCTATGTCCCCTGATGCTGACCTCGCAATCCGTGTACACCTCCTCAGCTACAAACAGCTGACCACTCGGACCTCTGATTACTAACGGATTCTCTAACAGCATATAATCCTGGCCCAAACTAACTGCGAAACTGGCTGCGACAAACGAGTGCGTAGCGTCGGAATCGAAAAGTCTGTAAACGAGTCTGTCGGAAACTGAAACTATACCTGCCACCACCGATCCCGAAGCTATGGCATCCCTGTGTGTCAGGGCGTTGATACACCCCTCAGCTCTAGGTACGGACGAAGCAGCCACACTCTGCGTCGGACGGGTAGGTGCTAGCCGGTACCCTCCTCGTGACTGCTGTCCTCCTCCTCGCGCCTGGGAACCACGGCCTCCTACGCGCCCTCCAGTGCTCTGCACAGGAAGTGTCTGCTGACCTCCTGCCCTAGACGGGCAGTCCCTCCTGATGTGGCCCGGCTGGCCACACTGGTAATAGAGGGGAACCCAACTCCCGCCCTCAGTGGGTCCCTGCTGTCGGCTGGGCGGGGGTCCGGTGCTGGTGACTAGCCTCTGTCGAGGGCCCCCAAAGGCCACTGATGGCCCTGCAAAACGTGACGGCTCTCCCGCAGACGCCACGTGCCTCCTCTCTCGCCGGCCCTGTGAAAAGTCTGGCTGAAAGGGCCTCTTCCGCCCGCCGTCAGTGTCTCGCACGGACGGGTTGGTCTCCTCGTAAGTCATGGCTGCCTCCACCACCCTCGAAAACATAGGCAGCTTTAGGGTTTTGACATACCCCCGAATCGTAGGCTGGAGCTCCTCGATGAACCTCCAAAGGAGCTCCTCCTCAGTGGCTACCGCTCTCGCTCCAGGAAACGTGTGCGGTACGCGCTCACGGTCATCGTCCCTTGGCGGAGAGTGTGGAACTCCCGCCTCCTCTGGTCCTGCCACGTCTGGGGAAAGTACTGCTCGCAGAAGAGGGTGACAAACCGGTCCCAGGTCGGCTCGTCCCTATCCTGTCCCTTGATCGCCCTCCACCACCTGTGTGTCGCACTCTCCAGCTGGTACGTGGCAAAGGCCACGCGGCACTCCACCGGGGGGCGAAGGGTGTCGAAAATCTTCTCCAGCAGCTCGAGCCAGTCCTCTGCCTCGGTCGGGTCCTCATCCCCCTTGAAGGAGGGGGGCTTCAGCTTCCGGAACTGCCCAAAGAGCTCGGAGTGGCGCTGCAGTGGGGATGCTGGTGCACATCCAGGCAAAGGTGCCTCGTGCACAGAAGTGTCGGAGGAAGGTGGGGGCGGCGGTGGCCCATCCCCTCCCCCGTGTCCAGCGCCGCGTCCGTCGTGTGGTCCCACAGAGGACTCCCCCTCCGCAGCCCCAGGGGGAGGCACTCGGGGCGGTGGGTGGAGCTCCTCTTGCACAATATCCCGTATCAGCTGGGCAAGGTCCTGGGCCTGGACTCCCGGGAGTAGTGGCTGGTCCACTGAGGAGTTGGCAACGGCACGCCCACCTCACCGACCTCATCCTCGGCCGTGCCCGCGGCCTGCCTCACCAGTCCCGCGACGAGGCATCTCCTTCAAGGAGACGCGAAACAAAATGGAACACGTCAATATGGAACGAGACCTAACGGAAACGTCTAAGAGCTCATGTCAAAAGATATGTTGTGGTGGCTACTCTAGTTATAGACATGTGAATTGTTATTTTCTAGTCAGTTGATTCACTTCTCGGGACGACCTTGCTCTGATACCATCTTGTAACGACCCAATTCCCGAGTCCCTACGAGACACGAGAATCGGAACAACTCGACTAATCCCAAGACCTAGTCGTCCAACGAGGAAGTAAGCAAAAGAGCAGTAAAATAAACCACATTCAGCATGAATATAACTAGCAGAAACAAAAATACAGCAGTAAGAAAAGGAACTACTACAGCATGTACCACCACCATAGTAGAACAACATTTATAACATAACATGAACTACAAGTAAATAAAAGTACAGAGAGTAACAAGAACTACTCACTATAGTGGAACAAAAAGGGCCCAAAAGAACAGTGGAAACTCTACTAGACCCTACTCGGCCCAACGTCCTCTGCAGCCGCTGACCCTGCCTGCTCAACACCTGGTGCTGAAAAGTAATGAGTGTAACACGTCAGCGAAACGCTGAGTAGAGTGGCAGCTAAACTAAAGAAGTAGTAAAGTGTACAATAGCTATTTTATTTTCTTTCTTCCTTTATTTACGTCTTTCTATTGTTTCACAATTTATTTATTTCTCAGATCCTTCACTTGATGTCGAATGTTCCTCGTGGGAACGATCTTGATTGCAGTCTTTTCCGAAGAGTAGAAGTAACATGTGGTGCTCTCCTGGCCGGGAGAGTCCCCCGTGGTGATCCTACTCTCGGTCAACCACCCCAAGGTCACTGACAGACGTAACGGTGACTACGGCATGCGCGGTAAACGCATGGGTAGCTACCCCACACTGGCACCCGGTCAGTCGTTTCCGTTAACGGGTGCGCCCAAAGCACAGCATGGAACCAGTATAGGGCAGAGCCCTCTCAGTAACAAGGGTCCAACCCCTCCACAGTAACCAAACAGGGGCCTTGCCCCTCCACAGTCCGCGCACCCTCGCCTGACTATCCTGGTTTGCCCAGTGGGCTAACAAGTCAGTGTAGGTGAGCTGGCAGAACCCCGGGGCCCGTGGGGTAGCTAGTACTCGCCCTACACTAGTAGCTCTCCACGGTACTGCATACACGAGGGCCAACAAGTCGATACAAAGTGGCCAGACCTAACCTCGGGTCCCTGGGGCGGCTGGCTCCGCTCTGCACTAAGTAGGCAACAGGTGCTTCCCCTAGCACTACGTACCCAAGAGACAACACACCTCCACATCTTTCCTTCTCAGTTCCATTTCATTCTCTTTCCAGGAGTTCTACTCCTAACTCCCCGTAGGGTTCTAGCTCTTTTAACTCAGCACATTCAGGTTTCACCCTTTCAGTTTCACGTTCATACAACCCATATTCTCAATCATGTTCATTTATTCATAACAGGCAACTGTTAAATCAATTTACGGGCAGCTATTATTTCCTTTCCACAGTTCCCAAGACTGCAATATCTATATTCATTTCACTAGTTTTCCAGTCCTAGGATTCATGCCATACCCTAGTATCTATCATTCAATCTAGTTTTCTAGCCCTAAGATTCATGTAATACCCTAGGATCTATCATTCAATCTGGTTTCTCATTCCTAGGATTCATGCAATGCCGTAGGTTCTATTAATTGTTCCATAATTGTAACAAATTATGTTAATAATTTCTAAAGCCACTCTACCAGCTACAACGGGAGTATTGGGGGCGTGGTCGGAAATCCAGCGCGCCTCCGCAACCCTCGAGACTGCAATGGAATGGGGTCCTAACACAAGGATCAAACACAAGGAGTTTCTCAAAATAGTATATAATTACTGGAAACGGGTAGAGGATCTTATTCCGAAAAGAACGCAACTCGAAACGTGGAAAACGGACTCCGAACGGGCCCTAAACGGGTCGAAAACGACGAAACAGTACAAAATCAGATGTCTGGAACCTCTTCCAAATGTCTTAAAATGTGGGTCAGATGGTACCTTTGTTCTGCGTAGTCTCTCAAACGTCCAGAAGCTTACGGGGGCATCTGGCCTAGTTCCCAGACGTCCGATGGTCACCCCGGACGTCTGGAAGTCCTTCCCGTCGTCTGGCACTGCGGCCAGACGTCTGATTTGTGTTGGATGGTGAATCTCAGAACCTGCACGTACCCACTCCTCATTCTCAGTACGAACGGTCGCAGAAAAGGAAGAAGGATGAAAATAACTCACTTGCCAGACGTCTCGACAGTCCTCCAGACGTCTTCACCGTCGTATGGTTGGAAGCCCAGACGTCTGATTCTGGAAAAATTTCCAGAATCAGAGCTCGACTCGCTCTCCGCCTGCGACACATGGCCGCGCCGCGCCTCGTCCGCCTGCTGCTCGAGCTGCAGCAGCCCTCCAGCGACGCTCCACGCCCGCGGCTCCCCCGCCGACCGGCTCTAGCTGCCCCAGCAAGCTCGAGCCCTCACGGTCGGGCGCCTCCTCCCTCGTGCAACACCTCCTCCCGCAACTCGCCGCGGCTGCCGCTGCCGCCGCTCGCTCGCTCTCGCACTCTCGTATCGGCTGGAAGAAGAAGAAGGAAGCGGAGGAGATGAGAGTGAGGGAGAGGGCGAGGGCCTTATAAGGCTGCGCGGGGAGAGAGAGAGAGAGCGCAGTCTACACCTGCAGGAGGAGAGAGGGAAAAAGAGGGGAGGTGCGGTGGTTGCAGGTCTGCGCGCACCTGCATGCAGACGCAGCCCCGCATGCCACAGAGAATAAATCCCAGATGTCTGGAAGGGGTTCCAGACGTCTGGCCAGACGTCTGGGCCACCTCCCAGACGTCTTAAAAAATTTTTCTTGGAATGCGTTCGTAACAGTAGGGATGGAACGAAAATGGTATATATATCACTTCAATGTCTATTACAATCTACTATGAAAGCATAAAAAGAGGGGGGTGAGAGAAATCTCCCGAATCGGTTGTTCGACGAGACGACGGTACCTGGCGGAATCTTAGACGAAGGAGGTGAGGAGTGGGATGACGGAGGTGCGATGCAGGAGGACGTCGGGTTGAGGAAAGCTTCGGCATGGCTCCAAAATGGAGGTGAGAAGATGGAGATGATCTGCTACCGGAATGGAGGTGGGAGGATAGCTCCAAGGCAACTTATGAAGGGAGATGGGAAGTTGGAGGAGTATTTAGTAGGACAGAGGTATGCTACACTAATAGGCGCCTTGGGAGCTTGAGAACAAGCTTTAATGGAGCGTTGGTAGGCTTGTTAGAGCTTGGGAGTAGGTGGGAGTAGAGTAGGTAGAGATGTCTTGGAAGGGAGTGGGTGTAGGTCCTTTTATAGTGGTGGAGAAGAGGCTAAAATAGGTAAAGGACCTTTACCGACTTCCAGACCATCGTTGGAAACGTCACTATAGATAGCTCACATCTGCTATCGCCCTTAACTAGCTTTGTTGGCTTGCAATGAAGTAGAGACAACTATAAGTGTCGCTGTAGGTTAGCCCAATTGTCACTGAAAGCAGGCACCAACCGCACACGTGCCCACATTACACTGTGATGAGTGCATTTTAATGGACTATTGTTACACCTAAGTAATTCTATTCTAACATTTTATTCTTGTTAATAATCACATTAGGTCATTACATGATTGCAAGCATCATTATTTAAGTTTACATTTATTCTATTGCTTATTATGTAATTATTTTATATTTCATGAAGGTCCCGCAACAGCGCACCCGTTGCATCTCCTCCACTTAATCCACTCCATCAGGCTAATAATCGGGAAGAAGAGAGAGGAGGATCAATTGTGGAAAAGAACAAGGGGGTGAAAAGATATTCCCCCCCACAAATCTCTCAACCTACGGCCGGCCTCAACAACTCCATCAACAGCTGCCGAACAAGTTTAGTAAGGGATTTGAAAATCCCTTAACTTGCACCGGGGGAGGAGATAAAAGAGAAAGGTGGAGGGGCTTGGAGGGGGGGAAGACCATTGTGAATAAGATACTGCGTGCACTATGGAGAAGGCGTGCATGGTGGATTCAGCCTTCCTACAACCGTGCCATTACAAGCCTGCCCCCACCCTCGCAGCGCCATTGCCACAACCTCAGCGCGTGCCTGCAGCCCTGCTGTCGCCTCACCATGCCCTTGCAGGTGCAAGGCAGTCTCCCACGGCACCTTGCAAGCACCCCTACTGCGCGCCTGCAGCCACGCCCGCGCACCACAGCCACAGCAACCGCGTGCCCTCATGCAGCATCAGACCCCGCAGCGCCCTCACGAGCGCGCAGAGACATGCACTGTAGACCATGCTTCTCCTCCTCTTCGTCGTCTTCTTCCTCTCCAGTGGTCTTGCAAGAAGCCAAAGTGCCACACGCAGCAGCATGCCAACAGTAGCCACGCAACTGCAGGCAGTGCAGTGCAGCCACGCGCACCCGCACGGCACAACAATGGTAGCCACGTGCACCCGCGCACCACAGCCACAGCAGCCGCGCAACCACCTGCCGTCGACAGGCCAGTGCTCCTCTCCGCTAGCCAGCCACCTCCGGCCGCCGCCTCAGCACCATCACGTAGCCCTCGTCGAGACGTGCCTGCCTGCAGCACAGCTCCTCCCACGAAGCCTCCTCATGCACGCAAGGAAGAGAGAGGAAGTTTCCTCTGTTTTTGCCCCAATTAAAATTTACATTGCATGCCATTGCCACTTTAATATTATTATTTTATTCAGGCCACATTGCATTGATGCACTTATAGTTTCATGAATTTACTTAACTTGTGTTATGTGCATCATTCAACATTGAAATTCAAATCAGATTTGCATGCAAATCAAATTTACATGATATGCCACTCCACATGCATCATATACATACTTTAGGGAGCTTAATTCCTAACATGAAAATTACATAAATAGCCTTGAACTTTTATGGAAATTACAAGCTCCATTTAGAGTAGCATATTCCTCTCATTGAAGTTGCGAAGTTGTCTACAAACAGTATAATCCTCTACTCGTGAATTTATTGGTTTTATTCCTCCCTGTGCATGCGACATTTTTATTGTGGTCAAATTTGATATTTATTTTAATTTTTGATTGAGAGATTTTCCACCACATAAAACACGACATATCACTTTATTGCTATTATCTTCATAAATAAGCAAAAATCTCTCCATCAAATTGCGCCATTGTCGGGGAGGCAACAGACGCAATGGATTCACTTTATTATTTTTGAATATTCTGAGTTGTGCAAATATTTGATCATTCTTTATCTTATTGTGCGAGGAATCTGATGGGGTGACAGGCACAACAGAGTGGCGACATCAACCTCAAGCTAAGCCACATGAGGAAAAGACGTAGGAGACCTTGATCCCACTTTCACAGGGAATTCTCTGTTGTCACAAAATTTATTTCTGTCTTCTCACCCTTGTAGTAATCAGGGCTGAATTTTTGGGGGTCTGTCCCTACATTCTTTAGCTACTAAGGTTTACATTTTTCTACATGCGTGATTGCATTTTTTTGCTTGCTTGCCTTTAAAACCAACAAAAGAAAATATCGAGACAGGTGCATATAGGGGTGATTGAGCAGCACATTAGATCTTATTATTGCATTGCAAGCATATTAGTACGAAGATTGCTGGAGACAGGTACACCTTTCTAACTTTTGCATCTAGCTCCTGTTCACGCATTTGCATTCACATTAAAATTCAAGACCACCAAGTTGTTTGAATTTACTAATTCAGTGGTTGCCTAACTAAAAGTAGGACTGATAATCAGATTCGACCGTAAAATCAATTCACATTTGATCTGATTCTAAGGGACTTGTCTGCATTTTAAAAAAAAAATAAAAAAATAAAAAGATTTGCGGTGTGATGCACACTTCTGACACTGAACACGCACATTAGGCACCGCACTAAGGCTCGGTCCCTTAAGGCTATAGGCACCGATCTCTTTATCGGTGCAAACCCTCCTATTGTGCTTTGTGGTGGTGGTGGTATTATGTTTTGACCAAGTGTTTTGATACTTCACGGAGGGGGGCACCCCTTAAAGGAACAAAAGGGTAGTTAAGGGGCACCGCATACACATCGCCTCAAAGGAAGGGTTCGCCTTAGTTGCATCCCTTTGTTCGTCCTTGGAGTAACTTCTCACTTGATCACCTGGGAGTATCATCCAAGCAAAGTATAGGTCCTAGGGCACTCGAAGGTTGAATTAAGGCACGTAATTGTAGTGAAAAACTTGTTTGGCCATCTATATCAACCAATTCTACCTCCGCAACAAAGAAGGTTAAGATTTCAAGACATCACCCCTCTTATACCACTTACATGGGAACGGAGGGATAAGCCTTGACCTTTTGACTTATCTTTGTAGTGGAGGTTTCACTTAATCAATAAGAACCTAAATTGTGATTGATATTGTATGCTTGGTAGACTCTCTCTTGAGGGTAGTCTAGTGTTTGATCCTGAGCCCGAGAGAATTCATAGGAGAGCTCACCTACAAGAGAAAAGCAAAGGAATGGCTGATCAAGGAGCAAATCAACAAAGGATCCTAAGGGACTATTTTATTCCAACTAACCAACTCGCACAAGCACTGAGACGACCGGCAGGGGATAATCCATATGAGATCAAGAGCAGTACCATATCTTTGTTGCCCTCAATTTATGGTACTACAAGGGAGGACCCCTACCAGCATTTGGAGGAATTCATCGAGGTTTGTTCCACAGTGAAGCTCCAGGGCTTTACTGATGAAGCCCTGATGAGGACTCTATTTCCATTCTCCCTAAAGGATAAGGCCAAGCACTGGTATCATACCCTCGATCCAAGGGTAAATGATTGGGCTACCCTTAAGGGAGAATTCTTGAAAAAGTATTTTCCTATGAGTAAGACCAACCATTACAGAAGAGAGATTATGGGTTTTACTCAACAAGAAGGGGAGCAATTTCATGAGACTTGGGAACACTTTAATGACCTTCTTAGGTTATGCTCCCACCATCAGGTGCCAAGATGGCAATTGGTCGAAATGTTCTATAACAGATTATCCGAAAGGCATAGGCAAACCATCGATGCAGCCTGTGCAGGAACCTTCATGACCAAAACTGAGGATGAAGCCTGGGCATTATTTGAAACATTAAGCGACAACTCCATACATATGTCCTCTGCCTATCAAGAAAGAAAACCATCAATCTTGCAGAGGAAGATAGAGGCCCATGAAGTCAGGGCTTCTTAGGATTTGGCTTATCAGATTCAATTATTGAATAAAAATTTTGATAGGCTTTTAGCAAACCTCGGCATGAACCCCTAAGTAGCCTCTATCTTTCAGGATTCAAGAGAATGCTCCATTTGCCAAAGCACAAGGCACGCCACTGCGGAGTGTCATCAGGCAAATCAATTCCCTAAGTTGATTTAGGCCGACTTGAACACGACCCAAGGTTTCCACCCTCCTCCTCGCAATAACCCTTATTCCAATACCTATAATTCGAGGTGGTGGAACCATCCAAACTTCTCTTGGAAGCAAGGTGATGCTTTTAACTCATGGAATACAAGACCCTTACCTCCCCAACCCATATACCAGCCTTCTTATGAAAACCCTCCTCAGAATAAGCCCTTTGAGATGGATGAACTTAAAGCCATGATGAAAGCGATGCAAGAGCATCAGAATATGGTCATTCAATCTTAGAATAAGATGATTACTGATATGCAATCCCAAATTGGTCATCTTACTAAGGCAGTTAGGCAACGTGATCCGAGGAAGCTGCCTAGCTCTTATGAGGAGAACCTTAAGGGCAAGGGGGTTGTATTCAGGGAGCACGCCCAAGCAGTGACCTTGCTGAGGAGTGGAAAGAAGATTGACAAGCCTGATAACACTCCTACGGTTACGTCTCAAAATTCCCCTTCTATACCTGACCCAACTTCCATCTCCATCGAGGAAGAGCCACATTGCTCTTCCTCGCACAAAATCACCCACAATGAGGATGTCGTCCTTCCACCACCCCTTTCCCGCCATGACGACCCCTCTACCCAGAAGCTGATGGTGCCCTATCTAGAGCGCCTATCTACTCCTAGGGAATCTTCTGTTGGCTCGTCTGGAGCCAAGGATAGGACGAAAGAGATTATGGACACTTTTAGGCAAGTCCAGATTAACTTGCCTATGTTGGAAGCTATTAAACAGATCTTGTCCTATGCCAAGTTTCTAAAGGACCTATGCACCCAAAAGCACCGATCTAGGAAACAGGTCCAAACCAAGGTCATCCTGCTTGACCATGTTAGCTCAGTTCTCCAACATGGAACACCCCCCAAAATAAAAGAACCAGGGGCCCCGTATATTTCAGTGGATATAGGTAACCAACACATTGATGAGGCTCTGCTCGATCTGGGTGCGGGGGTGAACATTTTACCAAGTTCTGTCTATGACCTTTTGGGAGGAGGCAAGCTAAGGCCTAGTCCAGTAATCCTCCAGGTCGTAGACTGGTCACTTAAGACACCACGGGGATTGTTGGAAGATGTCCTTGTGAGAGTGGGGGACTTCTTCTTCCCTGTTGACTTTCTGGTGCTTGATACTGACCCATCAATTAAGTCCACAAAGCCGTCCATTATTCTAGGATGCCCCTTCTTGGTCACAGCCAATGCCGCTATTAATTGTAGATCTGGGGCACTTAAAATGGGCTTCGGGAACAAGAAGATCCGGTTGAATGTTTTTGATACTTACAAGCAATCCGAATTTGAAGATTATTCTCAGATTGAGGTCGTTAATGAAATAATTGAAGAGACTACTCCAGCACTCTTATGTAGAGATCCCCTTCAAAAGGTCATATCTACGGACCATCCCTCGATTATTAAAGAAGCTGAAAGGGAAATGCTTGAATTAGAAGAGTTGTTGGGGATACACATTGAGTCTCTGTCCCCACCCTGGACCGTAAAGGTAGATCACTACTTGAGGCAGGGACATCTCAACTTAAACCCTCAGTCCAAAAGGCTCCTGAGTCGGAGTTGAAACCCCTCCCGAGAACATTGAAATATGCTTTCCTTGGCCATAATAACATGCTCCCCGTTATTATCTCGTCTGCATTATCTGAATTGCAAGAGGGAACTCTACTTAAGTGTTTACAAAGGCATAAGGAAGCAATTGCCTGGTCAATTGATGATATTAAGGGTGTTGATCCCTCTCTTTGCATGCATCATATATACATGGATGAGTTCATGAAACCTTTCCGAGACATGCAGAGAAGGCTCAACCTAAATATGCAGGAGGTTGTTAAAAAGGAGATTCTGAAATGGTTGGATGCAGGGATTATCTATCCCATTTCAGATAGTAAATGGGTCAGTCCTATTCATGTAGTACCAAAAAAGGCATGAATAACTGTGGAGGAGAATGACCAAGGAGAGCTGGTGACCATTAGACCCTCAACTGGTTGGAGGGTCTACATTGATTATAGCCGTTTGAACACGACTACCCAGAAAGACCATTTCCCCTTACCGTTTATCGATCAAATTTTAGAATTATTGGTGGGGAACAAGTACTTTTGTTTTCTTAATGGGTACTCTGGGTATAATCAGATAGCCGTTTTTCCTGACAATCAGGAGCGTACCACCTTCACGAGTCCGTATGGCACGTTTGCATTCCGTCGAATGCCATTCGGGTTATGTAATGCTCCTGCCACTTTCCAACGTTGTATGATGGCTATCTTTTCTGATATGATCGATGAGTTCGTTGAAATTTTCATGGATGACTTGTCCATTTATGGCTCGTTTGACCTATGCCTTTCGCACCTTGATAAAGTCTTAACCCATTGCGAAAAGGCAAAGCTGGTGCTTAGCTGGGAGAAAAGCCACTTTATGGTCTAGCAGGGCATTGTGTTAGGGCATATAGTTTCTGAGAGAGGATTAGAGGTGGACACCACAAAAATTGATTCCATCTCTAAGCTTCCATCGCCCACCAATGTTCGTCAAGTTAGATCTTACCTTGGCCATGCTGGATTTTATAGTTGCTTCATTAGAGATTTTAGTAAAATCTCTAAGCCACTCTACGACCTGTTAGTGAAGGATGTCTCCTTCAATTTTGATGATAGATGTGGTGAGGCTTTCCAAGTCTTGAAGAAAGCCCTTATTAACGCGCCGATTCTCCAAGCAGCAGATTGGACCCTCCCATTTGAGCTAATGTGAGATGCTTTTGATCTTGCAGTGGGAGCAGTCTTAGGTCAAAGGGTTGATGGCAAACCTCATGTGCTGCATTATCTCAGCAAGACCCTTACGGATCCTCAGCAAAACTACATGGTCACTGAAAATGAACTTCTTGCTGTAGTATTTGCTTTGGAAAAGTTTCGGTCATATCTATTAGGATCCAAGGTTGTGGTGTTCACTGATCATTCTGCACTAAAGCATCTTCTTGCTAAAAAGGACACCAAACCTCGCCTAATTCGTTGGATTTTGCTACTCCAGGAATTTGACCTGGAAATTAAAGATAAGAAAGGAGTTGAGAATGTGGTAGCAGATCATCTATCTAGGATCCTTATTGAGGCATCAAACCCTACTGGCAGTATTCAAGAGACTTTCCCTGATGAGTCTCTGATGGCTGTGGAGGGTAAAACACCTTGGTTCGCTGACATAGTGAACTATCTTGCCATAGGCATTACCCCCAATACTTGGGACAAGCAGAAGTGAGATAGGTTTCTTGCTAACACTAAATTTTATCACTAGGAGGAACTTGAGCTTTTTAGAGTCGCCTTGACCAGATTTTTCACCGTTGAGTCCCTGATGAAGAACAAAGAAGTGTTTTGAGTTTCTGCCATGACCTCCATTGTGGGGGACATTTTAGTGGGAAGAAGACTGCCCATAAGGTTCTTTAGTCTGGCTTTTGGTGGCCCACATTATTCCTAGATGCACATACATATGTGGGCGCATGTCTACGTTGCCAGCAGAAGGAAACCATTGGAAAAAGGGATGAGATGTCCCAACAACCTATCCTTCCTGTTGAGATCTTTGATATTTGGGGCATTGACTTCATGGGTCCCTTTCCTGTATCATTCGGATATGAATACATCCTTGTGGTTGTAGACTATGTATCGAAATGAATAGAAGCCATACCCACGTGAACCAATGACCATTCCATGGTCTTGGGCTTTGTTAAGGCTAATATCATTTCTCGGTACGGGTGCCCAAGGACAATCATAAGTGATGGAGGACCTCACTTCAAGAATGTACACTTCACAAGACTGCTCCAAAATTTGGGAGTCAACCACATGATAGCCACACCTTACCATCCCCAAACGAGTGGACAAGTTGAAGTGTCTAATAGGGAGATTAAGCAAATTTTAGAAAAAACTATCACGCCCGATCGGAAGGATTGGTCTAAAAACTAAATGATGCTCTTTGGGCCTACAGAACCACGTATAAGACTCCCTTGGGCATGTCTCCGTTTCGTCTTATCTATGGAAAAGCATGCCACCTTCCCGTTGAAATCCAACATAAAGCTTATTGGGCTATTAAAAATGTTAACTTGAATTTGGATAAAGCTGGAAAGGCACGTATGTTAGAATTAAGTGAGCTTGAGGAGCTTCGTAATGAAGCCTATGAAACTTCTCAAGCTTACAAGCAACGTACCAGGGTCTTCCATGATAAGCACATCATTAGAAAGACTTTTGAGCCCAACCAGTGGGTCTAGCTTTTCAATTCCAGACTTAAATTATTTCCTGGAAAGCTCAAGTCCCGCTAGGATGGGTCATATGTTGTTATCAATACTTTCCCTCATTAAGTTGTAGAAATTCGGAACCCTACTTCAGGTGAGAGCTTTAAGGTAAATGGCCAGTGACTCAAATCTTATATTACTCTTTCAGATGGCCAGGTTTTGGATGCACTTCGGCATGAGGAGCCTTAGCTCCTCCCACTCTCCTCCTCAGGTGATATTATTCTATGTCTACATTTTTCCAATGAGGACATTGTCAGTCTTAGGCATGGGGGGTATAACCTGAGAATGTTTATAGCATTTATAAATATTTGTATATATATATATATACACACACACACAAAACTCTTATTTTCTTGAGCTGAATTGGTTATATATATATATAACTCTTATTTTCTTGAGCTAAATTGGTTAGTCCCTAGCAAAACATCTTTGTCATGGAGGTGTCATTAAAGAATTTTCTTCTTAAATTGTTTCTTAAGTTTAGAATCCAGTACATTTACTTCACGTGCATGTAGACTGGGTAATGGATCTTTGAAGAAAACTAATAAGCATTTTTAGTTTACTGAACCTTTGGACAGTTCATAGGGAGTCAGGCATACTATCTTCTAGTTGATCCACCCCATATTTGTAAGAAGAAACTAGAGAGATTACTGATGCGCTAAGTCTAGTGTAAGGACTCTTAAGTTTTGGACAATTAAATGATGATACTTCAGACTTAGGCATAGTTTTCGCTCTCTATTCTTGTGTGAGTACGTTGTGTGAATTCCTGAGAGTCACCAAATAAGACAGATACACAGAGATTGAGTCTTAATAAAGCTATGACTATGGTGGATGGTTACGACTGTCCTTCATAGAGTCCTCGGCTGAAGACAGGTAATAGTGTCAAAGGTCAGAAATACACTTGTCCTATCCATTCCTTCTCGGTGTCGAGAATAGGCACTTCCACCAAATAAGCCACACAATATCCTCTTGACCATCATCATCCCTAATAATGCCTCATAAATAAAAGTCTATGTTATGTTATGTTGATTTATAAAGAAAGAAAAAGAAAAAAAAAGAGAAGAAACAATTATATTATAAAGAAAAAAGAAGACAAGAGATGAAGAAAAGAGAAAGAGAAAAGAAAAAGAAAGGAGTCCAAGTTTGTAACATTGTTTCTGAGGCAACAAAAACACCTATCGCAATCCACCAAATATGACCCATACCTACCTTTCAGAATTTCTGATTGCCCGAATACTAGTTGAGGACTCTAACTTAGTTGTAGAGTTATTAGGATTTTAATTGAAGTGTGAATGTCATATGAGGCCACCAAACAATAAGTACACTTACTAAATCTGACAAGATTTTGGGATCTCAGAAAGAAAAGAAAGAGTGAGCGCCAAGGAACATCAAGGGAGCACAGTTGTTTAGCCTCTCTCTGAGTTGACTTGTTTAATAATCTAGAGATCTAGAGTCTGTAATACTAGACTACATGTAGCACCAGATGAGTGTGTGCCACCAAATACAAATCCATTCAACTTGATATCTCCTACCTAAGCCAAAAGCTAGGGTCAAATTACATATTATCTTATATTTATCCTCGAAGGAAGTAGTTGCCTATCCCGACAGAAATATTTACCAAGGGTGAAGTACGAACTCCCAATGCAAATTGGCTTTTCACTTGGATCTATTACCTAGGCTATCATCACTTCACATTTGTCTGGATATCTAAAGTTTTGAAATAAGAAAAGAAGAAATCTTCTTATTACTTCTATTATTTTTCATTTTTGCTAGGGACTAGCAAATCTTAGGCATTGGGGTATTTGATAAGTCCATTTTAATAGACTATTGTTACTCCTAAGTAATTCTATTCTAACATTTTATGCTTGTTAATAATCACATTAGGTCATTACATGATTGCATGCATCATTATTTAAGTTTACATTTATTCTATTGCTTATTATGTAATTATTTTATATTTCATGCAAGTCCCGCAACAACTCACCCGTTGCATCTCCTCCACTTAATCCACTCCATCAGGCTAATAATCGGGAAGAAGAGAGAGGAGGATCAATTTTGGAAAAGAACAAGGGGTGAAAAGATATTTCCCCCCCACAAATCTCTCAACCAACGGCTGGCCTCAACAACTCCATCAACAGCCGCCGGTCAAGTTTAGTAAGGGATTTGAAAATCCCTTAACTTGCGTCAGGGGAGGACATAAAAGAGAAAGGCGGAGGGGCTTGGAGGGGGGGACGACCATCGTTAAGAAGATACTGCATGCACTGTGGAGAAGGTATGCATGGTGGATCCAGTCTGCCTGCAGCCGCGCCCTTGCAAGCCTGCCCCCACCCTCGCAGCGCCATTGCCACAACCTCAGCATGCACCTGCAGCCCTGCTGCCGCCTCATTCCACCCTTGCAAGTGCAAGGCAGTCTTCCACAGCACGTTGCAAGCACCCCCACTGAGCACTTGCAACTGCGCCCGCGCTTGCAGCCATGCCCACACCATCGCCTCCAAGTGCGCAGCCTCACGCAGCATCAGACCGCGCAGTGCCCTCACGAGCGCGCAGAGACGCACACCATAGACCGCGGTTCTCCTCCTCTTAGTCATCTTCTACCTCTCCAGTGATCTTGCAAGAACCTAAAGTGCCACACGCAACAGCCCACCCACAGCAGCCATGCACCTGCAGGCAGTGCAGCGTAGCCACGCATGCCTGCGCGCCACAGCCATAGCAGTCGCACAGCCACCTGCCGTCGACAGGCTGGCACTCCTCTCCGCCAGCTGGCCACCTCTAGCCACCGTGTCACCATCATCGTGTAGCCCTCGTCGAGACGTGCCTGCCCGCAGCACAACTCCTCCCACGAAGCCTCCTCGTGCGCACAAGGAAGAGAGTGGAAGTTTCCTCTATTTTTGCCCCAATTAAAATTTACATTGCATGCCGTTGCCACTTTAATATTATTATTTTATTCAGGCCACATTGCATGGATGCACTTATAGTTTCATGAATTTACTTAACTTGTGTTATGTGCAACATTCAACATTGAAATTCAAATCAGATTTACATGCAAATCAAATTTACATGATATGCCACTGCACATGCATCATATACATACTTTAGGGAGCTTAATTCATGACGTGAAAATTGCATAAATAGCCTTAAACTTTTAAGAAAATTGCAAGCTCCATTTAGAGTAGCATATTCCTCGCATTGAAGTCGCAAAGTTGTTTCCAAACAGTATAATCCTCGACTCGTGAATTTATTGGTTCGTGGATGCGACCATTTTATTGTGGCTAAATTTGATATTTATTTTAATTTTTGATTGAGAGATTTTCCACCACATAAAATACAATGACATATCACTTTATTGCTGTCATCTTCATAAATAAGCGAAAATCTCTCCGTCACACTGCCACCCATCATGCGTGCTGATCGCGTGGCGTCCTGCTGGTGTGCGTGTTGGCGTGCGTTGGCACGTGCGTGCACTACGCTACCATAGTTGCTGCATGCGCTGCTTTGCTCGGCTGATTTGAGAATTGGGGGGGCTACAAGGATTCGAACCTGCGCCCCTCCCTTGCGAACTGCCGTCTCGACCAAAGCACCAGGTCTGTATGTGGGTCGTGAGGAGGATTTGCAGCCACGAGGTGAGGGTGACTCAGCCGTTGGATTCTCATCCAACGGTTGAGATCACTTGATGATCGACCTTTGGAGAAGTGGCGGGTGGTGTTAGGCTCTCCAGATGGTGCCACGTGGCACCATCTGAACCATCCACCCTTCATTGCTTGCAGAGGATGCCACGGTGCTCGGATCGAGGTGATTTTTACGTTGTCGGACTACGATTGTCGCTCCGGATCCATCCGTACGGTCAGATTTTTCATCCAAAGTCCGTAAGGATGTCGTGTTGCCTCCTGGCCATATAAAATGAAGGAATTAATATAAAAAAAATATGCAACTATCCTAAATGCCATGCAATAGATGTTATGCAGTATTTATAACATGATATGCAATGCTAAGCCTAGGAACTATCATAAATAAGCATTTTACGATGAATTTATGCGTGTTTATCACCCCCATCTTACTTTTTGCTAGTTCCTAGCAAAATTAACCTAGATGCTATGTATAATAGTAGAATCAGGATTCAATTATTTAGGTAAAATTCGTCGATTGCTTTAAAAAATCTCAGCCCCAAGACCTAGTCAGAAAGACTCAATAGTGCTCGGGTATCTGCCAGAATGCAGACCGTCCAAGCCCTTGCCTTATTTGAGAAGAGAAGATATATATATTTTTATTTTTCTTCTTTTCTTATTTTTTGTACTTTTGGAGTTTGACAGTTCCGGGATAACTTTTTACGGCTACCCGACCTGCCCAAGATTTGAAAAAGACTCTAAATGCTAAGCATCTTGTGAAAATAGTGAAAGACTCACTAGACAGCCATTAAAACAAACTTCAGGTTTCTACGACCCTAGGTGGCCTTGCCTAGAGGTTTCTATGATTGGTAGCTTTCTCCGTACTTCTTTTATTTATGGGGTCAACACAAGGGCGAACCTAGTGTATATATCCCCGATTTATTCTACTTCCCCGCTTCTTCCCACCTAGTTTTGGGAATTATTGTGCATTTTTTTTTTGAGCTGGGTTCTGGACAATTGGCCGATGAGTTGTTACCACCGACAACTTGCCAACCATACTCGTGTGGCGAAGTATGGTTTTATTTATTTTTCTATTTTCTCCTTTTTCTATCTTTTTCTTTATTTTTTTTCTTTTTCTCTTTTTTTTTTCTTAAGTAGGTGACTTTCCTAATCTAAGATTTATCTAAAGGTAGTACAATGAAAATGGTCTTGTGACTGGGCTCTGGACAACCGGCCGATGAGCTGTTACCACCGACAACTTGCCAGTCATACCACCCTAGATAGTTCATTAGCTACCCAATTTCTGAAAAAACCTTCAAAAAGTGAGTTAGTGTAAAAAAAATTTGTGTAGATGCTTAGGCTTAAAGTCCCCCTAAATCAGAGGGTGGGTTGATAAGTCGCATACTTCTCATCCTAATTTATTAGCCAAATTAAAAATGAATTTGAATTGGCGAGGACTCCAGACTAAGTCCACATTCTAGTGGACACCCAGGCTAATTAAGCCCGATGACCTGAAAAGTCTAAGTGTTCAGGTCTCAAAGTATCAATTCCTAAAGTTTGCAACTCCTAATGCCTAAGTTATCATCTCCTAATTCTAATTTATTATTATTATTATTATTATTTTAAATGGAATAAAAGAAAGCAGGAAATTACTATTACAACTAAAAATGATTATAAGATATTTCCACCGCCCCATGCTTATCTTTTCCAATGTCATTGTTCAAAATGAAAACATGCAAGAAAGTAGAAGTGGAAGAATAGCACCTAGTTTCTGTGAGACTCTGGTCAGCTTGGAACAGCCTTTGCATGTGCTGAGTTTAGTGCCTTCAGCTGGGCGATGATCAGCCCGCGGTGGTTACAGCAAGGTAAGAGCAACCTTGTCCGAGACGGGTTCAGGGAGCACATGGTAAACAAAGGGTTTGAGACGCTGTTCATTGACTAATGTAAACACATTTACACTACTTAAGATGTCTATTTATGCATGTTCTAAAGCATAGGATTGCATTTCATGATATAAATATGGCATAATATGCATCATCTTGCATTTAGAGTAGTTTGAATAAAATGGAGGTTAATTGCCTCCTTTTATGTGCTTGGACAGGGCAAACATTTTATCAGGGCCTCGGATCGAAGATCCAACCATATGGATGTGATCAAGGCGGCGATTAGAGTTCAACGACTCCAAGATCGCCCTAATCAGGCATCTGTAGCATCAGATAGTGACTGAGGAACCCTAGAAGATCAAGGGCCAAGATGGTGTAAATCCACACTTTAAATGACAAATCCGACCGCACGGATGAATTTGGATCAACGATCGCAGCCTAATGACGCAAAAATCGAGTCAATCCGACATCCGTGGCACCATCTACAACATCCAGAAGATGGACGGCAAAGATGGCACCACGTGGTGCCATCTCGGCCGCCCAAACGGTCGCATACAATCTCTGAAGTCCCCGCACCCTCTCCCTCTCCGCCGTTGGATCTTGATCCAATGGCTGTGGACACTGCGCCTAAAAGCGTCCGCTTGACCATCCGTGCCTCGTAGTGCAGCGGTCGAGAGCGCTTTCACGAGCTGCAGCCGCAGGTTCGAGCCACAGCGAAGGGGAGAAAGGCGTGGGCGAGCGAGCGCTAGCAGGCGTTGGATCGTCATCGGGCGACTCAGATCCACAGATAGCGTTCACGTGCTATTGCACGCGTGGCGTCACGCGGCATCGCACGCGCCGGGCGGGCATGCAGCAGTGGGTGAAGACGCATCTTAAGCCATCCGATCTCGCGATTGGATGGCTATGGATGAAAGAACGTGGGCGGACGTTGAGAAAGAGTGCAGTTGAGGAGGCGCACGTGGGCGCGAGTACTACACCCACGTTGGGGCTTTAGTGACGATTTTATCCGTCACTAAAGATCCCTCATTTATTGTTTTAAAGATGTAATGACCCATTTGCCCTCACTCCTTGCAATTATAAAAGGAGACCCCCTCCATACGAAATTCTCATCCCTTCCTTCTCTTCTTTACCTCTCCAAAGCTCAAGAGAAGCTTGTCCCACACCCGGGATGCTCCTCGTGAGATAAAGTCCAAATTTTCATCCTCCTTTGGAAGTGGATCCTGCGACGACGATGGCGTGTTGCTCCTTTCCCGTTCTTCTGCTTCGTCCGCCTTCTTCCTGCTCCGTCCTCCTTCATCCAGGCGTCGCCTCATCCAGCTCATCCTCCAAGCAATTGTCGAGGAGGATAACTTCTCTCTCCCATTCTTCTTTACAGCTTTTCTAGTATAGAATTTTCCTGCTTTATAGTGTAGCTGATTTCCCACTTTCTAGTATAACTTTTATTTAGTTTGATTGTATAAACAGTTTGAAATATTTAATGCATGTTCTCTTTCTCTCTCTCTCTCTTTCTTTTAGTTTGATAGCTCCATTGTAATTATATCGCCTCGCTTTTCAAAAATTCAAAAAAAAAATATATATATATAATTGCGAATATAGATCAACTTAGACTCCCTGTGTTTGACCTGAAATTCTTTTCGGTATAAATTTTATTTGTTGAACACGAATTCTTCGCTTTCAAGCTACAACGACAGGTTTTCCAAAACCAAATACGTTAGCGTAGCAATTCGAGCGTTCAACATTTTGGCGCCGTTGCCAAGGAGGCAACGATCTTTGATTTCTCTTCATGTTTTTTAACTTACAAATCATTTACCTCACTTTTCTCCTTTCTTATTGTAATTGCAGGTACTCTTTCGAGACAGGCAAAAGCGGTAGATCGGAAAAAAGTGCTGTGAAAGGTTCTGTGAGTTATCCCCCACCTCCCACCCATTAGATTTCATTCCACAACATAATAATTCAAACATCAATCAACCTAGGTGTTTTTATAAACTCTAAGGTTAGATTGTTTATTGTTTGACACCCATACTCTCCCCAACCCCCACATTGAAAAAAAAAATCTCACAGAGGTACACAACCTCATCTGATTTTCTAACTCAACCGGTAAACCGATCTTAGGAGCCGGTACACACATTCAAACACATAATTGAGTAGAAATCAGATTAGGTAATCATTTGTGTGACTAATTAAGTGGTGCATCAGGTTAATTGTTTGAGTTGATTGGGCTGCACCATTTCAAATAAAATCAACTCATCAAGTAGCTGCCAATTTGGTTCAACTCTTAGGGATTTACCAGGTACTCCACATTCTTTTTAAGCTTTAAAGAAAAATATCTTCACCTGTGCTTGCAAAACCTGGTGTGCCAACGAAACTTGTTTGAAAACACCTAAAGTTGAATCCTAAAAGCTACTAAGCAAGATTTGAACTTTAAAATTCACCGCATCAAAAATAATCTTGCTTGAAAACCATTGGTTGTGCACGCACACACAAATCAATCAATCATTAAGGGCACAACCCATTTAAAGGGCCCATCACATTCCAAAGCACATTCAAACCTAGCCTTAAATAAAACAGAGTAGACGTTGGCCTTAAGGATTGGACTTGCTCTTCAGAACTCAGAACGAGATTATTTTCGATTAGTCTGTTTCTACTATTCAATCTGATGTCTAGCTAGGGGAACAGAATCAAACGATTGTGGCTGTGGGGTACACTAGGAACTGGAGGCGTAAGCCGAAGGAAGAACCTTCTCCCCAGTCCCTCCTTCTAACTAGTTGGATTGAACAGACAGAAGTAGATCAAATCATTTCTTTATCTCAAGACGGGTTTTGAGAGTTTGTAGGTCTGTAGGCTAACCCACTTAAGGACAGGTTTGATTGTTTGTATTGCAGGGTGCCTTTCTTCCTCTCGTGTATCATGAATCCTTCCACATATTACATGCATTCCCGTTCTTTCCCTCCCGTTGTGAATTATCCTCAACATGATGATTATCCTGACTCATACTGTAATCAACCATCAGTTAGTTGGGATAATTCAAATTGGGGATACAGCTCCAGACCTCCATGTTTAGGGTCTAACCCTGAACACTTTGATTTTGATTTCTATCCTTCTCAGAGCTACATCGATTATAGATCGTCTTCCTTTCATGAACAACCTAATACGATCTACAATCAAGAAGGATACACCGATCCTTACCCATCCTCTGATTTCACTACCTTTAGGTCATCACCATCTGAAATGACCTATTATCAGGAAGGGTATAACGAATCTCAATTCGTTAATTCCTTTGCATTGAGCCCAAACCCGCCCAACCCTGAACCAACTCATTTGGTTCAGGTTAACTAGGTTCAAGATAAGGTTCTGGCTAACAGAAAGTGACAAATGATTTGGGACATACATTGATACGGATCCTGATTTCTTTGATGGTGAAGATTCAAGTTGCGAAGTCTCACGCAAGTTTTCTAAACACAATTTCTGTGAGACGATTGGGCTTGAGGAATCTAATAGATCATTTGATAGCCCAATAATTGAGGAAACTGATCTTAGGGCACACATTATGGATCTAGAATCACATTTTCTGGAGGAATCAATTCAATGCCCTGATTATCAGTTACACCCCGTTGAGGTTATTGATAATTCTATTTCTCAGATAATTAGACCCAAGTCAATTCTAATTCTGCCACATCATTTAGACTTGGAGATTTCAAACGGGGTGATTAATATACAAGAGGTCCTGGAATTTGATATGCTAAATGAGGAGGATAGGAGCTAGGAAGTTCTGATTTGGGAAGTTAATTTTGGAGGAAATGGAAGATTGAGTCGAAGGGTTCCTTTTAAGCTAAAACCATCAAATCAGAACCCTTACGACATTTGTTTCGAGGATGTCAAACTCAAGCACACATTCAATGATTATCCTTTTGAGCTTCAATTCTCTGTAACCCGACTTTTTGGTCTTGGGTTGCATCCTCATAAATCGCAGGCCCGACCCTGCTTGCATTCTGATTTTAGGTTTTGGGTAATTTTTATCCAGAACCTAAGATATTCTTGATTATGGGGGATGGGTCAGCACCACAATCTGGTCCACATTTGTGGACCTCTATTGATAGGTTAGAGGATTCTTCTGTTTATTCTGATTCTAACTTGCACTTGTGAATTCTTCATTTCTTTTCTTTGTATAGTGTGCCTAGATAAAGGCACTAAACTCAGCACATATACAGTTCTTTTTAGTTTTCATCTCGGAGCGGACCTGACATTCACAAAATTTAGGTGCTTTTTACGCTTTCCCACTCTATTTTATGTCTTTTTAATATAATGAGGACATTGCATTAGATAGGCATGGGGGGTGGATGTTCATCTTTGAATTCATTCGTCAGCTCCGTAGATTTGTTTTATTTTCTTTTATTAAAAAAAAAATTCGAAATTAGGAAAGAGAATTTGGGTTTAAGAAAATTTTCAATCTTAGGAAATACTACATTATGATTTGAATACAAAGACCCTTCAGGTCTTTGGACTTAATCAGCCCGTGTATCTACTAAAATGTGGATCTGTTTTTTGAGTTCTCTCCAACCTAAATTTTATTTTAATTGGAGTAAATAAGTTTGGGTGATAAGTACACGACTTATCAACCCGCCCTCTGATTTGAGGAAATTTTGAGTCTTAAGCATCTACACACTATCTTGTCACTGACTCGTTGTTCGGTGATTTTAACGAAAATTGGGTAGCTAATGAACCTTTTAGGGTGATATGGCTGGCAAGTTATCGTGGGTAACAACCCATAGGTAGGTTGTCCAAAGTCCAGTCACTGGACATTTCTTTTTTTTTTTCCTGCCCTTAGGTAGATCTTAGACCAGGGAAGCCACCTACTTAAAATAAAAAAGAAAAGAAGAAAAAAAAAATCAAAAAGAAAAGGAGAAAAGAAAAAAAAGAAATAAGTCACACTTCACTGCACGAGTATGGCTGACAAGTTGTCGGTGATAACAGCTCATCGACCGGTTGTCCAGAACCCAGCTCAGTAAATGCACTAAAAATTCCCAAAACACTTAGGAAGAAGCAAAGAAGTAGAATAAACCGAGGTGATATACACTGGATTCACCCTTGTGTTGACCCCGTAAAAAATAAAAGTAGGGAGAAAGCTACCGGTTGTAAAGATACACTTTTAGATAGAATTCTTTTTGAGGTCACCTAGAGCCGTAGAAATCCGAAGTCTGTTTTAATTGCCTGTCAACGAGTCTATCACAATCACAATAAGATGCTTAAAACTTAGGGTTCTCATCAAATCTTGAGTGAGTTGAATGGCCGTAGAAAGCCACTTTTAAACCCTAAAATTTAAAAATCCAAAAAAATTAGAAAAGAGTAAAAAGATAAAAAGAAATTTTTCTTTAAATAAGGCGAGGGCTTGAGGCGGTCTGCATTTTGGCTGATACTCGGGCACTGTTGTGTCTTTGAAAGTTTAGTTTCTAAGTAGACAATTTCTTAATGATTGAAAATAACTCAGGTCCAAATAATCCAACCTAATTCTTTTATAAATAGCATATTTTTTTGCTAGGGACTAGCAAAAGATAGGCATGGGGGTATGATGTAAACACATTTACACTACTTAAGATGTCTATTTATGCATGTTCTTAAGCATAGGATTGTATTTCATGATATAAATATGGCATAACATGCATCATCTTGCATTTAGAGTAGTTTGAATAAAATTGAGGTTAATTGTCTCCTTTTATGTGCTTAGACAGGGCAAACATTTTATCAGGACCTCGGATCGAAGATCCAACCGTATGGATGTGATCAGGGCAACGATTGGAGTTCAACGACTCCAAGATTGCCCTAATCAGGCATCCGTAGCATCAGTTAGTGGTTGGGGAACCCTAGAAGATCAAGGGCGAGGATGGTGTAAATTCGTACTTCAAATGACAAATTCGACTGCACAGATGAATTCGGATCGACGATCGTAGCCTAATGACGCAAAAATCGAGTCAATCTGACATCTGTGGCACCATCTACAACATCCAGAAGATGGACGGCCAAGATGGCATCACGTGGTGTCATCTCGGTCGCCCAAATGGCCACATACAATCTCTTAAGTCCTCGCACTTGCTCCCTCTCCGCCGTTGGATCTCGATCCAATGGCTGTGGACAGCCATGCCTAAAAGCGTCCACTCAACCATCCGTGCCTCGTAGTGCAGCAGTCGAGAGCGCTTTCGCGAGCTGCAGCCGCGGGTTCGAGCCGCAGCGAAGGGGAGAAAGGCGCGGGCGAGCGAGCACTGGTGGGCATTGGATCGTCATTGGGCGGCTCAGATCCACCGATAGCGTTCACGTGCTATTGCACGCGCGGCGTCATGTGGCATCGCACGCACCGGGTGGGTGCGTAGCAGCGGGTGAAGATGCATCTTAAGCCGTCCGATCTCGTAATCGGACGGCTGTGGATGAAAGAATGTGGGCGGGCATTTAGAAAGAGCGCAGCTGAGGAGGCGTGCGTGGGCACGGGTACTACGCCCACGTTGGGGCTTTAGTGACGGTTTTATCCGTCACTAAAGACCCCTCATTTATTGTTTTAAAGATGTAATGACCCATTTGCCCTCACTCCTTGCAACTATAAAAGGAGACCCCCTCCATACGAAATTCCCATCCCTTCCTTCTCTTCTCTACCTCTCCAAAGCTCAAGAGAAGCTTGTCCCACACCCGGGATGCTCCTCGCGAGATAAAGTCCAAATTTTCATCCTCCTTCGGAAGTGGATCCTGCGACGACGACGGCGTGCTGCTCCTTTCCTGTTCTTCTGCTTCGTCCTCCTTCTTCCTGCTCCGTCCTCCTTCATCCACGCGTCGTCTCGTCCGGATCGTCCTCCAAGCAATCGTCGAGGAGGATAACTTCTCTCTCCCATTCTTCTTTACAGCTTTTCTAGTGTAGAATTTTCCTGCTTTATAGTGTAGCTGATTTCCCGCTTTCTAGTATAACTTTTATTTAGTTTGATTGTATAAACAGTTTGAAATATTGAATGCATGTTCTCTTTCTCTCTCACTTTCTCTTTCTTTTAGTCTGATAGCTCCATTGTAATTATATCACCTCGCTTTTCAAAAATTCAAAATATATATATATATAATTGCGAATATAGATCAACGTAGCCTCCCTGTGTTCGACTCGGAATTCTTTTCGGTATAAATTTTATTTGTTGAACATGAATTCTTCGCTTTCAAGCTACAACGACAGGTTTTCGAAAACCAAATACTTTAGCATAGCAATTCAAGCGTTCAACATTGACCTTGAAAATATTACCCATCTTTGGGTCTAAGATTTCGACAGCCCCGTTAGGGAAAATCCGCTCAATAACAAATGGGCCATCCCACTTAGACGGGAGTTTTCCAGGGAAAAACTTCAATCGAGAATCGAAAAGCCAGACCTTCTGGTTCGGCTTAAAGCTCTTATGTGAAATCATCTGGTCATGGAGAGGTTTGGTCATTGCCTTATAAATTCTGGCATTTTCATAAGCATCATTTCCAAGCTCCTCCAACTCAGATAGTTGGAGTTTCCTGATTTTTCCAGCCAACTCAAGGTCCACACTACATTTCTTGATGGCCCAAAATGCCCGGTGTTCAAGTTCTATGGGTTAGTGACATGCCTTACCAAACACCAGACGAAATGGAGACATACCGATACGCGTCTTGTATGCCGTACAGTATGCCCAAAGAGCATCATCTAGCTTTTGGGTCCAATCCTTCCTATCAGGCCTAACGGTTTTCTACAAAATGTTCTTGATCTCCCGATTGGAGACCTCAGCCTGTCCGTTCATCTAAGGGTGGTAAGGTGTGGAAATCCGATGGCTCACCCCGTATTTCCCCAGTAAATTCTGAAATTGGGCATGAGTAAAATGTGTGCCACCATCACTAATAATTTCCCTAGGAACCCTGAACCGACTGAAGATATTTTTCTTCACAAAATCGATGACCACCTTGTGGTCATTGGTTTCGGTGAGAATTTCCTCAATCCACTTGGACACGTAATCAACAGCGACCAGAATATACTGGTGTCCAAATGAAGGAGGGAAGGGCCCCATAAAGTCGATACCCTAAATGTCAAAGATTTCGATGGAAAGAATTGGGTTTAGGGGCATCATATCTCTTTCAGCCATGTTCTCGAGTGTCTAGAATCGGGTGCATAACTTTGAGAATTCCTAGGCATCCTTAAATAATGACGGCCAATAGAATCTAGATTGCAAGATTTTTGCGGCCATCTTTTTCCCGTAAAATTGTCCACCACACGTAGATGTGTGACAGAACTCAAGTATGCTATGGAACTCGATTTCTAGGACACATCGACGAATAATCTGGTCTGCGTCGATGCGGTACAGCTCGGGATCATCCCAAAAATAATATTTGACCTCAGACACAAGTCTATCCCATTGTTGTTTGGTCTAATCCTGGGGGATTTGACCAATAGCCAAATAATTGACAATATCCGCAAACCAAGGGGTTCAGATACCTGAGACTCTGAGGATAGTCTAATTCAGAAAAGTATCAGAGATCGGGACATCCAGATGAGGAGAATCAATTAGGATTCTCGAGAGGTGGTCCGCCACTACATTTTGTGCCTCGGCTTTATCCTTGATTTCAAGATCAATTAAAGCAGCAGAATCCAGCGAATAAGCTAGGGTTTGGCATCTTTTTGGCCATGAGATGTTTGAAGGCCGAGTGGTCAGTATAGATGATGACACGAGAACCTAACAGATAGCCCTGAATTTTTCTAATGCAAAAACTACGGCTAGCAATTCTTTTTCAGTAACGGTGTAGTTCCTCTAGCCCTCGTCCAGAGTCTTGCTAGCATAGTAAATCACAGAGGGCTTTTTCTCAATCTTTTGACCCAAGACAACCCCGATGGCATAATTAGATGCATCAACCATAATCTCAAATGGGGCTGTCCAGACCGGTGGTTGCAATACCGAGGCACAGGTGACTACCATTTTCAATAAATCAAATGCCTTACTGCATGATTCATCAAACTCGAATGGCGTGTCTTTGGCCAGAAGGTTACTCAAGGGCCAAGAAACCTTCGAGAAATCCTTAATGAATCCTCTGTAAAAACCCACATGCCCAAGGAAAGGGCGAATCTATTTTACGGATGTGGGTGGAGGAAGTCTAGAGATAGCATCCACCTTAGTTCTATCAACTTCAATACCCTGACTAGAGACCACATGACCTAAGACAATGCCTTCCTGAGTCATAAGGTGGCTCTTCTCCCAGCTAAGGACCAGTTGTGTTTTGATGCATCTCTGGAGGATCAATTCCAGGTTAGCCAGGAAAGACACAAAAGAATCTCCGAAAATGGAGAAATCATCCATGAATACCTCAAGACAATCTCCCACCATGTTAGAAAAGATGGCCAACATGAACCTTTGAAAAGTCGCAAGCACATTGCAAAGCCCGAATGACATTCTACGGAAAGTAAAGGTTTCGTAGGGACATGTGAAAGTTGTCTTTTCCTAATCTTCGGGATTGATAGGGACTTGGTTATATCCTGAATAATCATCCAGGAAGTAAAAATATTTTTCCCTAGCTAACCTTTCGAGGATTTGATCAATGAATGACAAGGGAAAGTGATCTTTTTTAGTGGCTGTGTTCAGCTTCCTATAGTCAATATAGACTCTCCAAGTAGAAGCTGAACGAGTGGTGAAGGTTTCCCCTTTCTCATTAGTCATAACAGTTATTCCTGCCTTCTTGGGTACAATCTGAACGGGGCTAACCCACGGACTATCCGAGATTGGGTAAATAATCCTAGCATCGAGCCACTTGATTATCTCCTTCTTGACCACTTCTCGCTTATTCGGGTTCAGTCTTCTTTGCATTTCGCGAGAAGGATAGGATCCATCTTCCATGAAAATACAATGATTACAATAAGATGGCTCGATCCCCCTAAGGTTGTGGATGGTCCAACCAGTTGCCTCCTTGTTGTTCTTAAGGTCCTTAATTAACCTCGATTCTTGCTCCTTAGTCAAATCATCACTAATAATCATAAAGAGCGTGTTTTTAGGTCCTAAGAACTCATATTTCAAATTTTTAGGCAACGATTTTAATTCCAACTGGGGTGGGTTTAGAGTAGAAGGTAGGGAGGATGCTGATGAAGATTCATCAGGACAATCCAGTGGAAGAGGCTGGGAATGAACCAAATCAATAGCCTCTTCAGAATGTGGCAGGTCTACCACGGAGGGTTGTGGTTGGGTTCACTAAAGCTGGTGGAGTCCTCGAGTGCACTGATTGTCATACAAGTCTCAAGATCCTGATCCTTGAGCTCCTCAATGAATCCACAATCCTCAAATCCTCTTATCACCTCAAAAATATCCAGAGTTAATTTCTTATCCCCAAAGGCGATCTCCATACTACCACTTTCACAGTTTATGTTGGCCTTGGCGATAGCTAGGAACGGATGCCCCAAAATGATGGGCGTGTTCCTCAAATCATTAGGTACATCCATGTCAAGGATGAGGAAATCTACAGGAAAATAGAAATCCTTGACCTTGACAATTACATCCTCAATAACATCTCTCGATGTGGTGACCGATTGGTCCACTAATTGTAGCGTTACTGACGTTGGCGTGAGTTCACCTAACCCAAACCTCTCATGAAGAGAAGTCGGGATTAGGTTGATGGATGCACCTAGGTCCAATAGTGCCCTATCAAAAGTGTATTCACCAATAACGCATGATATCAAGGGAGAACTTGGATCTTTCTTCTTTTGAGGAAGGTGATGCAAGATAACAGAACTTGCCTGCTCAGAGAGAATCACCTTCCTTGGAGTGGGTTCTCTCAGCTTATGCTTTTGGATACACAGTTCTTTCAAGAATTTAGCGAAAGCTGGGATATGCTAAATAGCATCGAGGAGTGGAGTATTTATCTCTACACTTTTCAATAAATTCAGGAGCTCCTCGTTGCTATCTATGGTTTTCTTCTTCCTAGTTTTCAATAGGGCCTCAGGGAACGAGATATGGGTGGTATTTTCAATTTTCGATTCTTAGATCTTATTGTCTTCTTCAACCTCCTCCTTCTCTTTCTCAAGCTCCCCAACGTTTTGACTTCTAGAAGGTAATTCAGAGTTTTGGGTCTACTTCCCACTTCTCAAGGTGACAGGGTTTGCAGAGTCATAAGGGTTTGGGTCTTGAGGTGGATTAGTGAAGATTGGAGGGCCTTGGTTGGTCATGTAACCAGAAGAAGAAGAAGATGAGAGACCCTGCTCAACCACCTAAGCATGTGCGTGTGGGTCTCTTTGATTCTCGTACCCTAGGGCTCTATTGCCCTGATTTTGCACATTACGCGGGTTGGGTACGGGTTGAGATGGTAGGGATCCGGGTTGTCGGGTGTTAGCAATTAAATCAGATTGCAAGTTATCCAATGATGTCTTCATTTTTTGCATTAGCTGAAGCATGGACCCTTGCATTGCTACCATCTGCTGGTTTAACTCAGCCTGCCCTATGGATTATTGGGCATTCCAAGATGGCCGAGTAATCAGTCTCGGGGGCAACTGGGTGTATACTTGACCCTGACCCATAGGTTTTTGAGATGCATAGTTGCTGGGTCGAGTTTGGGTTTGTTGCCCCTGATTTTTCTAGGAGAAGTTAGGGCGGTTCCTCCATCTCGAGTTATAAGTGTTGGAATATGTGTTGGACCTAACATTCTCCTGCATTGCATAAGCATCCTCATAAGGCGAGGATGGAGAGAAGGAAGGATCAGAAAAACTGGAATCAAAGGCCCCAGTTTGGAACCCATAAGGTTCTAGGAAATCCTGGCTCACAGGTTGAGTCGAATTGAGTTGGTTCACGAATTCCTGCTCCGTGGGAGCTCGTGAGGAATGGAATTCCGAATTCTAGGATTGAGTAGGTATAGAATTTTTTCTTAAATTCCCAAACATCCATTCTTCCATTCTCTTAGCAACCAAGTCGATTTTATCCAGTTTATTACAAATTAATTCCATGTCAAATGAATGAGAATCCTGGATCTCATTAGCACTTGACCTAGGTTGTTGGGATCGGTTGAATGCATCCATGGAGGTGTGATTAATTGAGTTCTCTCTCATTTCCTAAAACAGGTCGTATGCGCTATCTGCAACCCTGTTGAGGAGATTGACTCCGCAAGAAGCATCCACGTGATTACGAAGTTGCTCAACCAACTCGTGATAAAAAATCTGCACGACTTACCATTTCGGCACCTCGTGGTGTGGACACTTCCTCAAAAGTTCCTGAAATTACTCCCAGGTACCATGAAATAGTTCCCCCGACCGCTGGGCAAAAGTGGTAATCACCCATCGCA
The DNA here is from genome assembly GCA_037157565.1 of Thalassia testudinum. Lineage (NCBI taxonomy): Eukaryota > Viridiplantae > Streptophyta > Magnoliopsida > Alismatales > Hydrocharitaceae > Thalassia > Thalassia testudinum. The sequence goes on along the minus strand of JAZHRO010000026.1, from coordinate 22,532,040 downwards.
AGGCATTGGTCCTCCGATAGGGAAGAATTTCTTCAAGAAAGTCGATTTAAGAGCAGCCCAAGTTTCAATCGGCCTTCCTATAGTTTGGTACCAATGTGCGGCCTCATCCCTGAGAGAGTGGGGGAAAGCCTCATGATCATTTGCTCTTTGTTCACATTCCTTACTCTGGTGGTCTGAACCAAAGTGGTCAGATCCTCCAGGTGCTGGAATGGGTCCTCCGAGCCAAGCCCATGGAAAAGTTTAATCAAACTTAAGACTTGGGGCTTGATTTCTATGTCTCCGATGGGAATCATGACGTCGGGACATTCCCCATAGTTTGAAGGATTGTAAAAATCCTTCAAGGGCCAAGCCCCCTGACCATGCATACGTTGGAACCATTGCTGCATCTGCTGCAATTCTTCCAACTGCCTCTGAATCAGCTCCTACTGGTTTGGAGGTAGGGGAGGTGGTTGTTGATCAGCCATGGGATCTGCTTGGCTATAGCTCAACCTCTGCCTCCTAGAATGGTCTAAAGGTCCTTCCAATCTAGGGTTCAATGACCTCCTCACATGCATACACTGGAAGGAAGTCAGAATGACAAGGAAAAGAGGGAACCCTGCAGCACAAGAATACAAGCCTATCATTAAATGGGGTAGCCTAAGGTCTACTGACTCTCATAATCCATCCTAAGATCATGGATGATTCACTTTACTTCTGTCTAGGCAATCCAACCAGTTAGAAGGAGGGACTGGGGAGAAGGTTCTTCCTTTGGCTTGTGCCTCCAATTCTTAGTGTACCCCCCAACTGCGGTCATTTAACGCTACTCCCCTATCTAGACATCAGATTGACTAGTATAAGCTGGTTAATCGTGAATAATCTCAATCTGGATCCCGACGAGTGAATGAATCCTTAGGACCAACGTCTAATTGATTTTAGTTAGGCTTGGGAAATTGGTGCTCAAGAATGTGATGGGCCCTTAATGGGTTGTGCCCTTAATAATTTGTTTGAGAACGTGTGAATGTGCACAACCAAGAGGTTTTCAAGGAAGATTATTAATGATGAGGTGAGTTTTAGGGTTCAAAGCTTACTTAATAGCTTTTAGGATTCAAATATTAGGTGTTTTCAACCATGTTTTGTGAGGCAAACCAAGTTTGTTTTTGAAAGCACGTGTTCAAGTATTTTCCTTTAGAAATCAAGAAAAAATATGGAGTGCCTGGCTTGACCTAGTTATTGAATACTATGGGGCAGCTACAAAATGAACCTCTTTTAGATTAGTTGGTGCGACCCAAATAATTCAATCAATCGGCTCAAATGCACCACCGATTAAGGCACACAAAAAGGTGGTTAACCTAATATGATTTCTACTCTTTTATGTGTTGAATTTGTGTACTAGGTCCACAGGTCAGAAGCCCGGTTGAGTACATGAAAATCAAGTCTGATTATGTGCCTCAAATGTGGGTGTATAGAGTGTGCATATTGATTCATCCCATAGAAAGTATCTCTTCTTTTTTTTTAAATGCGGGGGTGAGGTGGATGAAGGTGGAAAATAAGACAAACAATTCTATCCTAGGGTTTATGCAAACACCTAAGTAAATTAGGTCTTGGTTATGAGTGTGGCGAAATGAACTAGTGGGGGGGAAATGTGGGGCATACTGACAGAGTACTCTACTCGCACTTTACTCCGATCTACTATACTTGGATCTTCATGCTAGGGTACTTGCAAGACAGTAGATCAAAGATAAGTAGGGTTAGTTCTATGTAAATGCAAAGAAACACAATAAATAATAAAGTAATCTCCGTTGCCTCCCCGGCAACGGCGCCAAAATGGTCACACATGTTTCACATGTTAGAAATCGGGGTTAGAAGTAACCCGTCATCGTAGTTGCAAAACACGTCGATCAGATAAAATTTATACCGAAACTCCAAGGGGAGTCTTAGGTCGAACACAGGGAGGCGACCTTTACTTTAACTGAAAATCGCACTTCGATTTGTCTCTTTTTGGTATTTTAGGGTTTTATTTTTTTTATATATTTTTGTAAGAAAACAAGCAAATGAATCACAAGATAGAGATGGAAAAAAAATGGTATAGATATCACTTTAATGCCTATTACAATCTACTATGAAAGCGTAACAAGAGAGGGGGGGTGAGAGGAAATCTCCCGAATCGGCTGTTTGGCGAGATGACGGCACCTAGCGGAAGCTCAGACGAAGGAGGTGACGAGTAGGACGACGGAGGTGAGATGCAGGAGGACGTTGAGTTGAGAAAAGCTTCGGCGTGGCTCCGAAATGGAGGTGAGAAGACGGAGATGATCTGCTACTAGAATGGAGGTGGGAGGACAGCTCCAAGGGGACCTATGAAGGGGGATAGGAAGTTAGAGGAGTATTTGGTGGGGCAGAGGTTTGCTACACTAATAGGTGCCTTGGGAGCTTGAGAATAAGCATTAATGGAGCGTTGGTAGGCTTGCTAGAGCTTGGGAGTAGGTGGGAGTAGAGTAGGTAGATGTGGCTTGGAAGGGAGGGGGTGTAGGTCCTTTTATAGTGGAGGAGAAGAGGCTAAAATAGGTAAAGGACCTTTAGCGACCTCCAGACCGTCGCTAGAAACATCGCTGTAGATAGCTCACATCCGCTACCTCCCTTAGTTGGCTTTACTGGCTTGGAATGAAGTAGCGATGGCTGTAAGCGTCGCTGTAGGTCAGCCCAGCTATCACTGAAAGCTGGCACCAACCGCGCCTGTGCTCGTGTTGCACTGCCGCCCATCACACTAGCTGATCTCACAGCGTCCAGCTGGTGTGCGCGTTGGCGTGCGCTGGTGCACGCGTTGCGCTGCCACAGCTGCTATATGTGCTGACTTGCTTAGCTGATTTGAGAATTGGGGGGGCTGCAGGGATTCGAACCTGTGCCCCTCCCTTGTGAACCGCCGTGTCGACCAATGTGCCAAGTTTGCATGTGCGTCATGAGGAGGATTTGCAACCACATGGTGAGGGCGACTCTCAATCATTGGATTCTCATCCAACGGTTGAGATCACTTGATGATTGACCTTTGGAGAAGTGGCGGGTGGCATTGGGCATTCCAGATGGTGCCACGTGGCACTATCTGGACCTTCCACCCTTCATTGCTTGCAGAGGATGCCACGGTGCTTGGATCGAGGTGATTTCTACGTTGTCGAACTGTGATCGTTGCTCAGGATCCATCCGTACGGTTGGATTTTTCATCCGAAGTCTATAAGGATGTCGCATTGCCTCCAGGTGAAAAGAGATGTGGCGTAGACCTGGATAGGTTGTGCTAATATGGTTATTTTATTGTTGAAATGCGTATAGTGGTTAACCTAAATCGAGCCTAACCATCTCTTTACAAAACTTTTAACCTGGCCTATTTGATTTTATCCTGGTCACTTTTAGGCCCAGGGTCGAACTCAGGGAAGTGGGATTAGAAGAAGTTTCTACGCCTTTCCTACAACGAATCTCTTCCATTCGTTTATTGTGTTTTTGGTTTTTTCTATTTAAGATTTTTTTCTGATAATTTTTGTCCTTGAGGTACACCCTCAAAATCAGGTTCTTGGCTTTGAGCCAAATTAGGGTTCCAAAACTGGTCTTGCTATTCGCAAGACTAAGTACCTACAAGTCAAGGATTATCTTTTCTCTTTTGTATATTTTTTTTATTATCTTTTTACTGGTAGGAAAGAGAAGTAGAAATAAAGTAAATATAGTATATATATATGTATATATTATATATGTATAAAGGGGTGGGGGTGGAGGCGGAGATGGCGTGTAGCACGGTGTTGAGTCGGTCATCGTTTAGAAAGACGCAACCAACAGGACGAAGTGCCACGGGTAAGGTGGATTGGTGGAAGATGAGCGCGAACACGCTTTCTGTACGCGTGTATCGGGGAATATCAGCAACTGGTACGGATATTCCTACGATACAACGTATGGTAAGTGATATGAAAAAATATATATATATCTGTAAATATATATCTATATGCAAATATATATATGGTTATAGATATATAGGTATATATGCAGTTATATGTATATGTATATGTATATGTATATAGATATGTAAATATATGTATAGATATATATATATATATGTATATGTATATATATATAACTATATAGATATATATATATGTATATATATGTATAGTAATATATGTATATAGATATATGTAGATAGATATGTACATATATATATATATATATAGTTATAGATATATATGTATGTATATTTGTATATATATATATATATGTATAAGTATATGTGTATATATATGTATATATCTATATATATGTATCTATACTTATACTTAGTTATATAGGTAATAATATATATATATATATTTATACGTGTATAGCTATATATATATATGTAAATGTATAAGTGTATGTATATATATATATGTATGTATATAAATATATATATATGTACATATATATATATATATGTTTATAGTAGAGTATAGGTGTGTGTACGAGAGTGTGAGTGTGCGTGTGTATGTGTGTGCAGAGAGTGTGAGAGAGTAATGTGAGAGAGAGAGAGAGAAAGAGTGCACATCCTGCTGGAGTGAAGGATGCTGGAGTTAAGTCGTCCGCGTCCTCAGGGCGTCGTTTGATGGCCACAACGCATCGCACTATGTGTAGGCGCGCGAAGACGTGTGCATTGGAGGGAGTGAGCGTGAGGGAGAGAGGCCACAGCGCACTGCGCTGCGCGGTGTGGCGGGTGCTGAAGCGGGTGAGCGTACGCAGGCGAAGGGAGCGGGCTCACACAGACGCTGAAGAGGATGGGTGTACGTGGGCGAACGCAAATGAGCGAAGGGCGCTGGAGCGGGCACGGGGCAGGACGTGGGCGCAGGTTAGGACCGGTTGCGGCACGCCGGGTGATCGGATAAGTGAGAAACTTACCGGTCACCGCACTGTAGCCACAGTGTTCCGCTGACTAGCGTGAACAGTGGCTACAGTGCATGGTCGAGCCGCGTGACCAGGTGCGCCTAGTGCTGTGAGTGTGGGAGGTGTGGAGTGGCTCGGCGCGTGCGCGGAGAAGCTGTGCCGGCTGCTGGTCTGCGGGTGGCGAGTGAAGACGGGAAGAAGCGGGAGGTGAGGGCGCCTGCAGGCACGCACTGGAGGCAAGGGCGGCCTACAGGCGCATGCGCGGAGATGCTGTGACAGAGCGCGCAGTGGCCGATGCCTTGCTGCTGCTACTGCGGAGCTTGAGACCTTGACTCTGTGGTAATGGCGGAGAGGCTTCAATGGTGAAATAGAGAGGAGAGAACCACCATGCCCACTAGCTCTTTGATGAGCTGGGTGGTGGTGGACTCACAGTGGCGGTTGTGCGCCACTGTGAGGTGCTCTTGCCCGCAGCGTTGCTCCTCAGAGGAGGAGAGGCTGCGTATGGAGGGAGAGGGAGGGGACTGCCTGGAGGAAGGAAGGTGCTGTGTTTTGGTTTGAACCAAGGTCCGCCGCAAGGAAGAAGGCTGAGCTCTTTTTAAAGAACAAAGAGACATGCACAGCCATGCCCTGGCTGTGCATGGGTCTGCATGGATGGTAGGGAGTGCTTGTGCATGCGGCTGCAGGGCAAGCTTGCTGCAGAGCATGGCGTAAAGAGGAAGAAGAGGCCATGCCTGCAGCCGCGTGGAGAAATTCAAAGTCAAAAAGAAATAAAAAATGAAGATGGAGATTTTGCAAGGTAGCACTTGAAGAATTTATCAATTACAAGGCCATTTATTTCACTCTCCTCCCCTCTCAATTAAATGCATGCATGCGTGTATTTTTACAAATGCGACTATGGATACCTAATGTGCACTGGTAATGCTTGGAAATAGCACAAGATGGCACAATTGTTGGTGTATTTTTGCTGCGCAATCATACCCCCATAACTATCTTTTGCTAGTCCCTAGCAAAACATTTTTTGTGTTGTCTTTAGAAATGGTCTTAAGCTGAAGATTTTCTTTTGAGGCAACATAGGTGTGTTTATTGTTGGATATTGTGAGAACCAATTATAGAGAAGACTACCAGTACTTTAAGTCTCATATGACATAGATCATCTCTCAACTAACCTGGAGTCTTGATATTTAAACCTTAAGTACGATTTCTAGGACCCAGGAGGTTTCTGCTGTACTCGAGAGCTCAAGAGATTATGGCTTGTGCATAGTGAAGGATCAAGGCTGACCAGATGAACATTAAGACTCAAGCCCAGGGTTTCACGAATTCTTAAGTACAGGTTGGTCCCAGTTTCAGCTCGTGTCTTCAGATTGACCCTTAAAAAGATGACGGAAAACACAACTCCCATTTTCTGATATTTGTGGCTCAAAGAAAAATAGGGTATTTGCCCTGAAGAACTTGTAGGAAGATTTTACAGACATTTGTGAGATATACAGACTTATTTGCATCTTTTTTTCTTTTTTGTAACATGTGTCAGTATATCCCTTACAACATTATTTGGAGGAGCACACTTTTCTTTTTGGTGGGAGAGTTCCTTTTTGGTGGAAAGAGTCTCTCCTAAACACAAGACTAAAGCCTGGGATAAAAAGTCTACCTGCACGCACAGGTAAGGACTCCACCTTCCCTAATGAACACTAGGGTTGGATCTTATGTTCACCTGGTCTTTCTTGATATGTGTAGTGTGAACCAATATTAGTTAGGCTCTCAAGTAGAAGCAAACCAACGAATCCTGTACTGGTGTCTAAGGTACAAGAATACGTCCTTAGTTAGGAGAGATTTCGATCTATCTTATCAATGCTCAAGTGAATTAAGCCTGAGCCTGAGTAAATCAAGCTTCTATGGCCTGGAAAGTCTTCAAAACAGTGGTTGAACATCCATAAACACTTATTGTATTTTTGTTTCAGCCTTTAGATCATTACTAAACACGATTTTCATTTTTCATTTATATATATATATAGATAGATAGAAACTGCATGATATCATAAAATACCTAGATCCTAAGGATGCCTATCCACCCCCCCATGCCAAACGATGCTATGTCCTCCAATGCATGCAGGGTAGGGTAGAGGAAGGACGAAAGATCGGGTAACGAGAGCTGAAGTGCAGGGTATACAGCAGGGTGGTAGGATGGGTGGATGGTGGGCGGTGAAGTATCTGGCATTTCTTGGGACGAGAGTGTCCCAAGCAGATCAGAAAACAAGTTAGGAGGAAGAAGTTGGCCCTCAGATTGGCCAAGACGAGGGGCTTCTTGGATAGATGGATCCAAAAATGAATAGCCCCACTGAGAAGTATGTGGGCTCAAGGTCCTAGTGTGGAGTTGCAATTCCACCTGATTTGGCGGGAAAGAAAGGGCAATCTGGTCTTCAAGGGTGTGGACCGGCGGTGAGTAGCCTGGATATGACTCAGACCACGAGGTATGGGAAGCGAAGAAAACCTCGTCAGAAGTCTGGTCAGGAGAGGGTACGGGAATAGGGAGGGATGGGGGAACGTCACAATATGTGTAGGTCAGGCAATCATCAGTGTTTACAGGTAATCCGCAGCAGTCAGAATAGGTCCCAATTAGTCCAATACACGCGCTGACGGCCATGTCCTCGTCAGACATGTCATCCTCGATACAATCACAATCAAAGTTCTTGGCTGCCTTGAAGATGTTAAGCTTAAGCTTCTCAAATCCCACAGCAATCTCAATACAACCCAACTCGCAGTTGATATGGGCACGTGCTGTGGCCAAGAAAGGTCGACCAAGGATGATTGGACAATCAGAAAGTGAGCTAGGAACTTCCATATCTAAAACAAGAAAGTCAACAGGAAAACAAAGACTGTTGACCCTAACCACCACATCTTCCACCACACCTTTCAGAATTTTGATAGAACGATCTGCCAACTGTAACATGACAGGGGTGGGTTTCAGATTTCCTAAGGAAAATTTTTTGAGCATGATGGTTGGTATAAGATTGATGGAAGATCCTAGATCAAGCAGGGCACGGTTAAAATTGCATCCTTGGATGCTACAGGAAATAAGCGGTGTGCCCAGATCTTTTTGCTTTGGTGGTAGATTTAACAGTATAGCACAACTCGCATGAGGTGAGAGAACCACCGGATTCTTGGTTTTCTTTGACTGTCGCTTGGGTGTTGTATAGTCTTTGAAAAATCAGGCGACAGTAGGTATGTGGTCGATAGCCTCGAGCAGGGGTACCTTGATTTCTACATCCCTGAACAAATTACGCAGGTTATCAAAGGCTTGCATGTCTTTCTTCTTGCCTTTTGGCTCCCTCAGTAGAGCCACAGGGAATGGGGCTAATTCTGGTACCAATTTGGGTGTATCGTCCTCTCGAGAATGCGGTGCGCATCCCGAATGAGGGGGCGATGAAGAAGACGGGCTAGGATCAAGTCGAGGTAGATCAACGGTCTGCTTGCCGCTCCTCGTAGTGTCGCATTGGACGATGCCGGTCCAGTGGGATCATAAGGCGGAGGAGGGTTCGCAATGGGGACATAAGAGTGTAGTGCTACAGTGGGATTAGCCTGAAATCCTAGTGGAATGCTCGGAGCCTGCAGAATTTGATTAACCTGCCCCAAAGAAGGTCGTACCTATGGTTGAGGACCACGGGGTACGAAATTTCACGGGTTGGGAACAGGTTGTGCGGGAAGAGTGCCCTGAGATCGAGTTGCCATGCGTAGTTGACTGATCTCAGCATTCTGCTGTGCCAATTGGTGCTAAAGAGAGGTCATGTTCTCTTCATTTGCGATACGCAAGGACCCGATGGCGAATTCGCCATAGGATTAGACTGGGCCCTTGGGATGACGGGTGCGGACGGTCACATTGGTCCACCTACGGGGTTTTGGCACTGCGGGTTGTTGGACCATGAGAAGTTTGGATGATTTCGCCACCCTGGGTTATAAGTGGCAGAGAACAGGTTGTTCCCCAGGGCACAAGCATCTTCTATGCCAGAAGATGCGTCCGCATGTAAATATGCGTCCGAGCACACAGAGGCTTGGTCCTCCGTGTCGAAATACTGGCTCGTAGAGGCCAGATCCACTTGACTTACCGAATCGCTCGGTGTGACACTCGGTAAGGAAGGTCTTATGGGGTTTCTCAAGATAAGCCTGGTGTTGGAAGAATTGGAATTGTGACGAAGTGGTGAGGTGGGGGTGTTTGCCAAAGAACGGGCAGGGTTGGCCATAAGCTCGTCCAGCTTCTTGTGCACGACGGAGACTTCATCCAATTTCTATGCGATAAGGCTAAGATCTGTGGATGAATGGGAGGGTCCCGTGTCAACTTCATGGACATTACAGGGTAGGCTTGTACAATTAAAGGCGACAATGGAGGCATTGTTCATTGAGTTTTCACTCATATTTTCAAATAATTCGAATGCTCCATTCTCGTCTTTATTCTTGAAATTCTTTCCGCAGGAAGCATCTACAATCTGCTTCAAAGTCTCATTTAGCCCATAGTAGAAAATCTAGGCTATATGCCACTTAGGCAGATCGTGGTGCGGGCACTTCCTGAGGAGGTCATTATATCTCTCCCATGCCTCATGAAACTGTTCGCCGTTTTGTTGCGTAATTGAAGTGATAGCACGACGAAGTGCATTGGTTCACCCAATTGGGAAGAACTTCTTGAGAAACGTTGTTCGCATCTCTTCCTAAGAGTGGATGGTTCTCCCAAGGGTGCGTAACCACTATGACGCTTTATCCTGCAATTAAAATGGAAACATTTTCATGAGGACTATAGGTAACCCGATATTTCTCGGTTTAATAGTTTCAGCTAATCGGGTTAGGTCTTCCAAGTGGAGAAAAGGGTCTTCACTTGCAAGACCGTCTTCACTTGCAAGACCATGGAAGTGAAAATTTATCGGGCCAATTATGTTAGGTTTTAGTTCAAAATCATCCCCGCCCATGGGGACCCGAATTTGTCCTATGGTCTCTATAGCAGCGGGATTCTGATAGGAGCTAAGAGACCTAGGCTCCTCCCGTTCAGGAGGGTTCTGCATTTCCTCCAATGTTTCTCTTATGGCTTCGATTTGTTCATTATACATTTCCATTTGGGCTTGGAGGCAGGTTATGGGATCCAACGCTCCACCACCTAGTGGGTTTTGAGGGCGGTTTCCTCCCTCGGGATTTGGGGGTGGGCGTTGATTAGCCCATAGTTGTGGGCTATTTAAGTATTTAAGTGCCTACACATTAGGTTAATTCTAACATTTATTTAGTATAAATTAGGATGTAAATAGATTAATTCATAGTTTTAATTTAATTACATAATCCATGCATTGCATTCATATTTTAAGTGCATTTAGAATTAGCTTAGAATGACATTTATCTAATTAGATAACCAATTAGGTACATTGTTTTTATTAACATAAAAGTTGAGGGTCTGTATATAAATGACCCTAATATTTTAACATTATTTTCTTTATTCTTCTTCTTGTAGGAACGGATGGCTGTCGCTCCAACGCCGAACGGCCGCAGTGAAGAATCCATTCAAGGGAGAGAGGATGTGGTGGATCTGGTCGGGTGGATGATTTCAAATGTGTGCAGGCCACTACAAAAGGAGGGAGGCAGCCGAGCTCGGGAGGCCTCCACCACCGACCCACCACTGTGCAGAGAGACCTTCTCTCTTCCACTCCAAACTGTCGGCCTCTACTGTGGTGGTGAGTCTCCACCATCGTGGGCGTGTGGTGTGACAGGCCACACCGCCATCCGGAGCTCGTCCGCATCACCGTGAGCACCTTAGCATGCATCTCCCTCGCCGTCGTTGTCAACCACCACCGCCGCAACAACCGTCAACCACCCCTTTCAGTAACTTAAGATGTCCGGGAAATTTCCCGGACGTCTGAAGTCCACCTCCAATCTTCCCACACCTACAGAGCCACCCGCTCACCTCCAACAGCCCACGCTCTCCACGCGCCTGCAGCCCATGCCCTTCCCCGCGCCTGCAGACCATCGCAACCGTCCTTAACCGTGCCTGCAAACTCGTCCAACTGCGCCTGCACCCTCCAACCACGCACGCCCTCCTCAACCGCGCCTGCACCCTCCAACCGCGCCCATCTCCACGCGCTCACCGGCTGCAGCGCTCTCCACGCGCCTGCAGACCCGCGCACAGCTGTAGACCAGCCCACGCCATCCTCCAACGCCTGCAGACCCGTCCAACCATGCCCACGCTTGCAGAACTGCCTATAGTGCCCTCTTCCCCGCGCCTACAGACCAGCGCTCACCACGCCTGCGCTCCCGTGCCCACGCCAGCCGCAGCAGTGCCCACGCCAGTAGCAGCAGCAAACCCCACAGCAGTAGCCCGCGGCAGACTTCACGCCAACAGGCCGTGCACGCTCACCGGCTGCAGCACCTCCACCGGAGCTCGTCCGGCCACCTCCGGCCACTGCGCGACTCGCCGCCACCACCAATTCGAAGCTCTTGGTCCAAGGGACTTCCTTCGAGCTTCCCGCGCCCGGCCATCCGCTCCTCGTCGCGCAAGACAAAGGGGAAAAATTCCCCTGTTTTGGTACAGTAAACCATCAATTAGAAATTACATTTTCTGCCATTATCACTTTTTAATGATATTTTATTGATTCTGCATTGCGGAAAATATCCTCTAGTTTCTCATAATTGCCATTTCAGCATTGTTTCTTGCTTAAACCTTAATCTAAAGGCGATCTTGGCTTGATTCTTGTCCAAACTAACTACGAACGAACGCTTTTAATTGGTGCGAATTTTAATACGTCATTGCCTCCCTGTGGATACGACCCGCTCCTCTGCGAGTGGTTATTTCTTCTTAAATATTGATCAGTCAATTTTTCCACCACATTAAACTGCAACCAACTTAAAAGCGAAAGATCGACGAGTCAGGAGTGTAGCCATGTTTGTGGAGGAGGAGGACGATTCAACTTCTTTTCTAAATTTATCAGGAAATTCACACAGTTTAGGGTTTTGTGACCTCCTCCCAAACATGCACTACCGCAGGAAGAATTAGGGAGATAAGAAGGGAAAAAAGATGAGAGAAATGATACCGCAAAGATACACTTGATGACAAATCAATACAATCAAATTCCTAACCTCTACAGTGTGCCCTTAGACCTAAAAATCTAAGTTACCTACTATCACAAACTACGGAACCAAATGCGAGCACCGCAGAACCACCAGGTCAGATTGAAAGGCCGTTTGCCCCAGTCTTAGACACCCGATAGCACGTGGGAACCCTCACTAGCACGTAGGCACTACACACAGGTAGTTAGACCTCCAATCCTTAGTAAGGGTCAAGTTGCTACCAATTTTAGTTAGAGGCTTAGGATCAAGTGCTTCTGGAATGTGAATGGCATTATTTACTGGTAATGCCCAAGTGATTGATTTTGTAAAGTGTGTAAACCAAGCATGCAACGGGGAAATCTCCCTGAATTGAAGTTTTAATTGGTGAATGGTTTTTAGAATTCAGCCTTAAGTAGTATGGATTTTAAGATTTCTCTGAATTACCAATTCAACCAATCTTCGGGTTTTGATAGAATACAAGTTTTCTTCTAAGCCCAACAAACCCTTCTTCAATGTCAGTTGGTTAATGCATGCTAAAATGCACTGGGCTTCCCTAGATGGAGATTTCTATGTGTGGATGCACAAATCAATTTTAGATTAGTGTGAAAGGGAGCCAAAGCACTTCAATTCAAGTGCTCCCAATCACCAAAATGATTTCCACACACAAGGCTCAACCAAAAGATAAAGAAAAATCAGATTGTTGGGGTTGAAGTATTCGGGATTGAATCTTAGGCATGTGAAAAGTTGTGGTAGGGTTGGAATTAACTCAATTCCAAGTCTCTCCACCAAAAATGTGATCCCGAATTTGTAGATAAATGAGGCAAAGAGGGGTGGCAGTCAATCTTTTTATTTGCCTCAAAGAATACTTCACACGATGAAAGATTTAAGAATCAAGATTCTTGGATCTTCACTATGCGAAGTTTGGCGGGAAATCCCAGGGCAGTGGGAGTGATGACAAACAATCAAATAGGTGAATTTTAATCCACTTGCCCCAAGAGATCCAAAGAAGTTTTTCTAGTTTTTTTTTTTATTAAGGTGACAAGTTACCCTAAGTTGCTAAGAAAGAAAGACCTACTTGTTCAGCAACGTGTGCGAAGTTGCAGTGCGGTGCCGGTGTCTTCACACTCTCATTCCTGCCTTGGATCTGCCCATGTCTTCGGCTTCGTCTGCCTGTCTTCTCATTGCAACAAGTTCACTTGCATAGCAACAAACCAAAACACCCGTGAAGAGAAGGGTGTGAGGAGAGAAAAATTAAAGGAATGGAATAGAAACTTACTTGAATGCGCACTTTCCCGGTAACGGTGCCATGGAAAGAGATGTGGTGTAGACCCAGATAGGTTATGTTAATATGGTGATTTTATCGTTGAAATGAGTATAGTAGTTAACCTAAATTGAGCCTAACCATCTCTTTACAAAATTTTTAACCTGGCCTACTTGATTTTATCTTGGTCACTTTTAGGCCCAGGGTCGAACTCAGGGAAGTGGGATTAGAAGAAGTTTCTACGCCTTTCCTACAATGAATCTCTTCCGTTTATTTATTGTGTTTTTGGTGTTTTTCTATTTAAGATTTTTTTCTGATAATTTTTGTCCTTGAGGTATACCCTCAAAATCAGGTTCTTGGCTTTGAGCCAAATTAGGGTTCCAAAACTGGTCTTGCTACTCGCAAGACTAAGTACCTGCAAGTCAAGGATTATCTTTTCTCTTTGTATATTTTTTTTATTATCTTTTTACTGATAGGAAAGAGAAGCAGAAATAAAGTAAATATAGTATATATATATGTGTATATATTATATATGTATAAAGGGGTGGGGGTGGAGGTGGAGATGGCGTGTAGCACAGTGTCGAGTCGGTCGTCGTCTAGAAAGACGCAACCAACAGGACGAAGTGCCACGTGTAAGGTGGATTGGTGGAAGATGAGTGCAAACACACTTTCTGTACAAGTGTATCAAGGAATATCAGCAACTGGTGCAGATATTCCCGCGATACAACGTATGGTAAGTGATATGAAAATATATATATATATATATCTGTAAATATATATCTATATGTAAATATATATATATATATGGTTATAGATATATAGGTATATATGTAGTTATATGTGTATATATATATATATATGTATATGTATATAGATATGTAAATATATGTATAGATAGATATATGTATATATATATATATATATGTATATGTATATATATATAACTATATATATATATATATATGTATATATATGTATAGTAATATATGTATATAAATATATGTAGATAGATATGTATATATATATATATATATATATATATGTATATATAGTTATAGATATATATGTATATGTATGTATATTTGTATATATTATATATATGTATAAGTATATGTGTATATATATGTATATATATATATGTATATATCTATATATATGTATCTATACTTATACTTAGTTATATAGGTAATAATATATATATATTTATATATCTATATGTATATAAATATATGTATATATGTAAATATATATGTGTGTGTATATATATATATAGTATATAGATGTATATATATATATATGTATGTATATAGACCAATACATTGTTATATAAGTACTAATATATGTATAGATATATATATATATATGTATATAAATATATATATATATATATATAAATATATATATGTACGTATATATATATATATGTATATAGTAGAGTATATGTGTGTCTACAAGAGTGTGAGTGTGTATGTGTGTGCAGAGAGTGTGAGAGAGTGCTATGAGAGAGAGAGAGAGAGAAAGAGTGCGCTTCCTACTGGAGTGAAGGATGCTGGAGTTAAGTCATCCGTGTCCTCAGGGCGTCGTCTGATGGCCACAAAACACCGCGCTGCATGTAGGCACGCAAAAACGTGTGCACTGGAGGGAGTGAGCGCGAGGGAGAGAGGCCACAGCGCACTGCACTGTGCAGTGAGGCGGGCGCTGAAGCGGCGGAGCGTACACGAGTGAAGGGAGCAGGCGCATGCAGATGCTGAAGCGGGTGGGCGTACACGGGCGAATGCAGATGCCCGGGTGGGCGCTGGAGTGGGCGTGGGGTGGGACGCGGGTGCAGGCTAGGACCGGTTGCGGCACGCCAGGTGACCGGATAAGTGAGAAATTTACTGGTCACCGCACTGTAGCCACAGTGTTCCGCTAACTAGCGTGAACAGTGGCTACAGTGCATGGTCGAGTCGCGCGATCGGGTGCACCCGGTGCTGTTAGTGCAGGAGGTGTGGAGTGTTGGTGCTAGAGCACCGCGATCGTTTGTTTTTATGATAACAAAACACGTGTCATTTAACATTTGCACTTGGAGTCTTAGATTTCAGGTCAATTGCAAATGGAGATTAGACGAAGTTCGAGCTCGCATCTAGGACGGATTGGAGGAGCTTGATGGAGAATAGAGGAGATTCGCGAGGAGCAATAAATTGAAGATGGAAGGATAAGAAGAATAGGATAGAATTCTATTTATTTCTTTCATGTACTTTTATCTTTATTTCCTTGCTCTTTTTGTTCCTTAGAACATCATGTTAAAGAGCCTCAAAGTACCCTAACAGTAGTCCTAGGAACACCGGCACAATCCTAGGATACTTAGGTTTTCTGTAGAGAACTTAGAAAACCAATATAGGGTTCAAATAGCTTTTTCAGACGTCTAATTCCAAAATCAGACGTCTGATAATATGTTTTAAGACGTCTGACTGTTGATTCAGACGTCTGATAACAATTAGGCTGGACTTAGTTAGCTCTGTCTGATGAAATCAGACGTCCAGACTATAGACCAGATGTCTTAGAAAACGTCTGATGTTTTTGCCAGACGTCCAATTAGTGGACCGTTGGCTGGCTTAGCAAACACTGAAGGATATGACCGTTAGAGCCTTATCAGACGTCCTTAAGCCTTTCCAGAAGTCTGATAAATGACCGTTTTGCCTTGGCTGACCCGAAAATCTCTTCTCAGAGATTTTCTAGCCGTTGCAATGTCTTGGAAATCCATTCCCGCAGAAAAGTAAGTTTCCAGACGTCTAGACATAGTACCAGACATCCTGTATGTTGTCTGATGGACTTGCACTAGAACCCTGTTTAGATCTGATTCAAGTCAGGAAGAAACCCGCTTAAAATCAGACATCTGACTTTGTTCCCAGACATCTTAAACTGATCTTCCAGACGTTTGATGCCAGGATCAGATGTCTGATAACCCTATCAGTGCAATCATTGCTCCTAATTTCGGCCTGATTCTCTTGGCCTTTGCTTCCAACGGCTATGGAAGCTTTCCAAAGCCTTCCAAAGCCTTCCTCAGGCCTCTATAAATAGAGAGAAACCTCTTGCACACATACACACAGCTAGACACACCAAGACACACCCAAGCAACATACTTTCTACCATTTTTGTGTCTCTTGATCATAAGAAGAAAAGCTCTTGCTCTCCAAGCTCAAGTTCTTCATCTTGAGAGCATCAAGCCTCTGCGCACCCGCTCTCTCACCGTAGTTCACGAGAGCGACGTTGCGCATTTGTGTAGCTCACGCACCTGCGTCATCAATTCGATGCACTCCTTGCAAAGGGAAGCATCTTAATTCCTATAGAAGCTTAGGTTAAAAATTACTTTGTTGGATCTATAGGATTGTTGTTATTTATCTTTGTTATTTGGTTGGGTATTCGCTTTGCGAATTCCCGTCTCCTTCATGGGACAAAATCCTTCTCGTGAAGAGAAGGGGTTTGAGGTACGCTACCCTCGTATAAAGTAGCGTGGTTGTAATTGAGGTTGAATCACCCTCGTTTAAGTGATTCGTTTAGTGGATTTGATCAACTTGGTTGATCGGAAAATCGTAACTCGAGAGGGTTAGGTGGTGGTTTTCACTCGATTTGGGTTTCCACCTAAAAATAATAGTGTACATTGTGTGATTGAATTTTGTGAGATTGTTTTATATTTTATTTCCGCAATTTATTACGTCACCCCCTCCTAGTAGGGAAATCCACATGGAGCAGCTTGGCGCGCACGCGAAGAAGCTGCTCCAGCTGCTGGCCTGCACATGGCGGGTGAAGACGCGAAGAAGTAGGAGGCGAGGGCACCTGCAGGCGCGCGGTGGAGGCTAGGGCAGCCTGCAGGCGCAGGAGCGGAGAAGCTACGACAGGGCGCGCGGTGGCCAGCACCTTGCTGCTGTTGCAGAGCTTGTGACCTTGACTCTGCAGTAATGGCGGAGAGGCTTGAACGGCGAAACAAAGAGGAGAGAACCACCACGCCCACCAGCTCTTTGATGAGCTGGGCTGTGGTGGACTATCAGTGGTGGTTGTGCACCACTGTAAGGTGCTCCTGCCCGCAGCATGGCTCCTCAGAGGAGGAGAGGCTACGTATGGAGGGAGAGGGGAGGGACGGCCTGGAGTGAGGAAGGTGCTGTGTTTTGGCATGGACCAGGCTCCGCTGCAAGGAAGAAGGCTGAGCTCTTTTTAAAGAGCAAAGAGACATGCACAGGCATGCCCTGGCTATGCATGGATCTGCATGGATGGCAGGGAGTGCTTGTGCATGCAGCTGCAGGGCAAGCTTGCTGCAGAGCATGGCGTGAAGAGGAAGAAGAGGCCATGCCTACAGCCACGCGGAGAAATTCAAAGTCAAAAAGAAATAAAAAATGAAGACGGAGATTTTGTAAGGCAGCACTTGAAGAATTTGTCAATTACAAAGCTATTTATTTCACTCTCCTCCCCTCTCAATTAAATGCATGCATGCGTGTATTTTTACAAATGCGACTATGGATACCTAATATGCACTGGTAATGCTTGCAAATAGCATAAGATGGCACAATTGTTGGTGTATTTTTGCTGCGCAATCATCAGGCCATATAAAATGAAGGAATTAATATACAAAAAAATATGCAACTATCCTAAATGCCATGTAATGGATGTTATGCAGTATTTATACCATGGTATGCAATGCTAAGCCTAGGAACTATCATAAATAAGCATTTTATAATGAATTTGTGCGTGTTTATCACTTAACAAGCTGGGCTATGCATCTTTAGGCATGAGACCAAGGCTTTAGATTTACCTAAGCTGGCTCTAGGTATCTAATTATAAGAGCTAGGGTTGAACTACTGACTTTAGGACTTTAGGGTCCATTTGGACTTAAAAACTTAAGTAGGAGTTAAGTTGTGGACCATTCCTCAAGTGGTTGAGGAAGGAAAGTTGGGGATTGAGTTAAAGGCAGGGTAGTACCTGGTGTCTTTTTTTACCTTTTTGTTTACTGGTCCTCATAATCTAAGCATCCACATTTCACACACACTTGTTCTTGTGTAAATAGTGATCACCCTAATTTATTTCATGAAGAAAATTTGGTTCTCTTAGTTCTGACTTAGGAGAAGCTTGAAAACACAATTTGATTGGTGTCGCAGGAGAGGAGTATATACTCACCTTGAGGATGCGATGATAACATGTCACCTCCTTGACGCTTGTCTCTTAGGATGTCCATCCTACTGGGGGCATATAAGCGTATTGTGTAGTTCAGGTACCATGGGCGGCCCTATCTCGAAGTGCCGATTGCCACAAGCCTAAATTTGCTTAAGAAATCCATGGGCGATACTAGCTCGAAGTGTCGATTGCCAGGAGTTCTTGGGGTCACTATGGGTTGTGCTATCTTGGAGCATCGAAAGTCAAACGCCCTTTGAGGTTTGGTGATGGGGATAATGAATCTGACGTAGACCGTGTTGATAGTTGACCCAAGGTTAAACTTAGAGGAATTAAACAAATATATATATATATATATTCCTCTTACCCTCTTTCTAGGTTGGCAATCATACCAACCTCAAATAACTCAGACCAATGCACATGCATGGATGCTTTAATCTCTGGGACCAATAAACCCTAGGGTAAAGTTAGAAATTAGGGAAACTTGTGCCTGCAACTCATCTTTAACCAACCTAGTATGTTACTCAACAACTATTTGGTTACCTTATGATCTAGGGTGAGATGATTCAACCTAATTTCTATGAAAAGGTCAATTGAGTTAGCTTGGATAACTTGGAGTGTTACGTCATGCTTCAATTTGCTAGGGACTAGCAAAAACTAGGCATGGGGGTATTTGATTAGCCCATATTTGTGGGCTATTTAAGTATTTAAATGCCTAGACTTTAAGTTAATTTTAACATTTAGATAGCATACATTAGGATGTAGATAAATTACTTCATATTTTTAGCTTAATTGCATAATTCAAGTGTGGCATTCATATCTAAATGCATTTAGAATTAACTTAGAATTGCATGCATTTGATTAGTTAACCAATTAGATGCATTACATACATTGTTTTAATTAACATAGAAGTTGAGTTATGTATAAATAATCCTAATTATTTTATTATTATTCTTCTTCTGCATGTAACCACTCCGCTTCCTCCTCCTGCGCCCATTCATTCCTCACAGCTGCTAGCATTCATGAGGATCTGCTCTTGCCTCTTGTGATTTCAAATGTATTGGCTGCAGCTATAAGAGGGAGGAGGAGACGACTATGTTCGGGAGGCCACCACCCCCTCCCTCACTGTGCAAAGAACCTAGTTTCTTATTCGCTCCACTACCACCGACCTCAATCGCGGTGGAGCTTTGCCACCGTGGGCGTGAGGGGTGACAACCCGCACCGCCATCGCAGAGCTCCGGACTACAAGCTCACCATGCCACCGCCTGACCACCAACACCACATCCCCTACCATCTTCTCCTCTGTTTCTCTTCCACCTCAAGAGAACCCAACCATCTGCAGCACCACCTTTAGCAACCAGCACCACCTGCAACACGCCATGCCTTCTCCTTGTCCACACGCACCCAACAGGAACACCCGCCCAGTATACACAGCCCTCTCGCGACGCGCGTAGGCACTACCTGTCCACGTAGTAGCTGCAGCTGTAGAAACACATACAGGAACACACGTCCTTCAGCAACTTCACCCACGCATGTTCGCTCGCTGCGCCTCCGCCTAAGCACATCTGTAGCATGCATAGCCCTCCCGCACTGTGTGCAACAATCATCCCATGCACACGTGTGTCCCCCTGTGCCTCCTTACCTCCAGCCCATGCATCGAGCTGCTTCACAGCAGCAGCAACCAACCCACTGCAGCCGCCCCTCTCTGCTTTGTCCGGTCGACTCCAGCCATGCCACACGTCGCCACCACCACCGCTGGGTGCGCATCGACCTCGCCCACCTCCGGTGAAGACCACACTGCCGATCATCTCCTCCATTGTGCTTGAGAACCTACAAAGGAAATGCTATGTTTCTTGTGGCATTAGTAATTACATTTCATTTCCATTACACGAGTGAGATTTTTTAATTTATTAATTAAATATTATGGCTAATTTATGCAAGTGACCTCCCTCTTTCTCATAAATGCCATTTCAGCATGATCTCTTGTTGTTTCCTTAATTTGAAGGCAGATTTGGCTCGATTTCTTAACGAAGTTAATAATGAACATCAATTTTTAACCCTTGCAAATTTGTAATAGCCAATGCCTCCCTGTGAATACGACTCACTACTCATTGAGTGGTTATTTTAATTACTTTGATTTGCATTATTCACCACTCGATTTCTAAAACTGCAACAATCTTGATTTACATTTTCAAAAACTAAAATAATGCAGTCAATTGGGCTCTGGACAACCTACCAATGAGTTGTTACCTACGATAACTTGTCATCCATACCACCCTAGAAGGTTCATTAGCTACCCAATTTTTGTAAAAATCACCGAACAATGAGTCAATGCGAAAAGTGTGTAGATGCTTAGACTTAAAGTTACCTCAAATTAGAGGGCAGGTTGATAAGTCATGTACTTATCACCGCATCTTATTTAACAAACTTAAAGATAAATTATGACTGGCAAGGACTCGAGAAACAAATTTACATTTTAGTGGACACCTAGGCTGATTAAGCCTGAAGACCTGAAGGGTCTTAGTGTTCAAGTTATACAATTTTATTCTCTAAGATTGAAAATTTTCTAAAGCCCAAGTTTTCTTTCCTAGTTCCAATTTTTTTTAAAAGAAAAAGCAAAAAGAAAATAAAAAGAATCTACGAAGCTAACGAAATAATTCAGAGATGAATATCCATCCCCGCATGCCTATCTAATGCAATGTCCTCATTGTATTAAAAAGACATGACAAAGAGTGGAGTAGAGAAGAAAGCATCTGAATTGAGTGACTATCTGATCAATTCTGAAATAAAACAGACTGTATACGTGCTGAATTTAGTGCCTTCAGCTAGGAAAACTATACAAAGAAGAAGAAACAAAGAATTCACAAGTGTAGGTCAGAATCAAAAAAAAATAATTTAACTTTGGACCTGCTAGGAGAAGATGTCCACAGATGTGGACCAGATTGTGGTGCAAACCCATACCCCACAGTCGAGTATATCTAAGGTTTTGGATAAAAATTACTTAAAACCTAAAATCAGTATACAAGTAGGTTCAGGCCTGTAATTTGTAAGGATGCAACCCAATTCCAAAAGGTTGGGTTATAGAGGAATCAATCTCAAAAGGATAATCAATGAATGTGCACTTGGATTGGACATCCTCTGAGTTAAAGATGTCATGAGGGTCCTGGTAGAGAGTTGGCGATTTTAGACAAATTTGAACCCTTAGGCTTGGTCTTGGGCTTCCTCTGGAATTGGCTTCCCATATCATCATTTCCTAATTCCTATCCTCCACAATCAGCACTTCAGATTCTAGGACCTCTTGCATGATAATCACCTGATTTAAAATTTCCAAGTCCAAGATTGATGGCTGAATCAAAATTGACTTGGGTCTAGTGATCTCAAAATCAAAATCGTTAGTAAACTCAATGGGATGTGATTGAGGATCAAGGCTATGAATTGAATCCTCCACGAAATGAGGATCTGAATCCACCATGCGAGCCCCAACAAGATCAAATTCCTCAATCTTAGGGCCATCAAATGATTCATCGAATTCCTCAGGCCCAGTCGTCTCATTGAAATCGTGTTCTGTGAGACTTCGCATATTGATTATTCACCTTTAGAATCAAAGAATTCTAAATCCACATTAATGTATGTCCCAAAATCATCAATCACTTTCTGTTCCATAGAGACATATGTTTCCTCATACCCATGCTCAGGGATCTCAGGTGAAGAAATCAATTCATCATTATTTGATTGGTTTAGAATAACCTGGTCAACCCTGGTCTCGTAAAGCGTGTCTCCCCTACAGGTTCTTGAGTGGATTCTAACATTGGCTCTCCCGTCAGGGGTTCATCCTGGGAATCCTCCCAAGATTGGACTAGAGCAATCACAAATCTCATCCTCAATTTCGATAACTTCCTAAGTAAAAACTCACCCAGGCCTTTATCCTTAAATCCTGGAGCCAATCCAACAAATACTTGTTAAGATTGTCAATCATTTCAATCAGAGGCTCCAATTCTTTAGGGCAAGGTGTTGGCTGATCTTCTAGAGATTGAATGGTATTCCTCAAGTTACCCAACACCTTATCTTGAACCTGGTTAACCTGAACTAAATGGTTTGGCTCAGGGTTGGGTGAGTTTGGGTTCAGTGCAGGGGAGTTAACAAATTGACATTCTTGATACCTTCCCTGATAGTAGGTCATTTTGGGTTGTCCATAAGGAGGTGATGACTTATATGCAGTGTAATATGGGGAAGGGTAAGGATCAGCATATCCTTCTTGATTGTAGATCATATTAGGCTATCCAAATGAGGGTGGTGATCTATAATCGATATAGCTCGAAGAAGGATAAGAATCAAGATCATGGTGTCCAAGGTTAGACCCTGAACATGGAGGTTCGGAACTATATCCCCAATTAGGATTATCCCAACTAGAAGATGAATGAGAATAAGTCTGGTTGGAATAATAATCATTTTGAGAATAAGTAGTGGTAAAAGGGTAGGAGTGGAAGTGCGAATAAGATGTGGAAGGATCCATAACAGACGAGAGGAAGAAAGGTGCCCTGTAATACAAACAATCAAACCTGTCCTTAAGTGAGCTAGCCTAAAGACCTACAGACTCCCAAAACCCTTCTTGAGATAAAGAAATGATTTGATCTACTTCTTTCCGGTCAATCCAACTAGTTAGAGGGAGGGGCTGGGGAGAAGGTTCTTCCTTTGGCTTGCTCCTCCTGTTCCTAGTGTACCCTCTAGCCACAATCGTTTGATTTTGCTCCCCTAGGTAGACATCAGATTGAACGATAAAAATAAACTAATCGAAAATAATCTCGATCTAGGCTCCGAAGAGCGAGTCTATTTTTTAAGGCCAACATCTACTCTGTTTTAATTATAGTTAGGTTTGAATGAGCTTTGGAATGTGATGGGCCCTTTATTTGGGTTGTGCCCTTAATGTTTGATTGATATGTGTGTGCGTGCATAACCAGTGGTTTTCAAGCAAGATTATCTTTGGATGTGGTGAATTTTAGGCTTTAAATCATGCTTAGTAGCTTTTAGGATTCAACTTTAGGTATATTCAATCAAGTTCAGTTGGCACATCAGGTTTTGAAAACACAGGTGAAGATGTTTTTCGTTTAAACTTAAAAGAATATGGAGTTCTTGGTAAATCCCTAAAAGTTGAACCTATTTGGCAGCTACTTGATGAGTTAATTTTAGTTGATGTGGTGCGGCCCAAACAACTCAAACAATTGGTCATATGCACCACTTAATTAAGCACACAAGTGATTACCTAATCTGATTTCTACTCAATTATGTGTTGATGAGTGCACTGGTCCCAAAGATTGAGTTACCGGTTGAGTATGAAGAATCAAAAGAGGTTGTGTACCTCTGTAAGATTTTTTTTTAATTTTTCTTTATATGCTGAGGGTGAGGCGGGTGAAGGTGACAAACAAACAATCAAAACTACCCTTTGAGTTTATGCAAGCTCATAGGTTAATTAGGGTTTGTGTTATTAGGTAATGGAATGAAATCTAGTGGGTGGGGAGGAGGGGGCAAACTTACAAACCCTTCAATAGCACTTTACTCCAATCTACCACTTTTGCTCGCCTTGTGAGAGTACCTGTAATCACAATAAGAAAGGAGAGAAGTGAGGTAAAAGATAAATAAGGCAGTAAAATGCAAAAAATCAAAGAGCGTCGCCTCCCCGGCAATGGTGCCAAAATGTTGAAGCAAAAAATCATCGCAAATAGAGTTGAGTTTGGAAAACCGTCGTTGTAGTGCGATTTGAGAGAAAAAATCGTCAATAGATAAATTTTACCGAAAATCAAAAGAAATTCCGGGTTGAACACAGGGAGGCGGACATTTGATTAAGAATCGCGTTTGTTTTATTATCACGAAGAAAATTTGCTGGTCAAATTAAATCTAAACTAATTATCTACTTAAAGAATAATTAAGAGAAGAGAGAGAATAATACAAATAAAGACAAAAAAGAGAGAGAATGAACAAGAATTTCATAACCACAATATCATGTCTATTACAACTAACCACTACAGTAGAAAGTGGGAAATCTACACTAGAATGCGGTAAATCTACTCTAGAAAGCAGTAAAGAGAAGGTGGTGAGAAGTTGTCCTCCTCGACGGCTGCTTAGAGGACGAGCCGCATTGTTACGACCCGATTGTCGAATCCCTACGGGACCCAAGACCAGCTCGTCTCGACCAATCCCAAGACCTAGTCGTCCAACAAGAAATAACCAAAAGCAGAAAAGTAAACCACATTCGTACATGCAATATAACTAAGCAGAAGAAAAGAACGTAGCAGTAAAGAAAGTAGAACAACTGTCTTAGTACATGCCACCACAATAACAACAGAAAATGGAAAGGAAACAGAAAGTAACAAGAACGGTAAAGCATGTATCCATTACTCACTACAACAGTAGAAAACGAAAGAGCTGAAAAATGACTACTGCTGGGCTTGGCTGGGACTAGCACCCTCTACAGTCGGAAACTTGGGCTGCTCAACTCTTGGTCCTGAACAGGGTTACGAAAAGATAGAGTCAGCGAACGTTGAGTAGAGTGGTGTTTACATTATTTAAGTGCAAGTACAGTAAAACAATAACAGGTTTATTTCTCATTTCTAATTATCTCATTTATGTGTTTCTGGTTCATTTATTTCTCAGGTATCTAGGTATTTCTTGATCTTCCATGTTCCTCGTGGGAACGATCTTGATTGCAGTCTTTTCCATAGAGTAGAAGGTACATGTGGTGCTCTTCTATTCGAGAGAGTCCCCCGTGAAAGTCCTACACCCAGTCCACCACCTTGAGATCACTGTCAAGATGTAGCGGTGATTACAACACGCATGATATGCGCACGTGTAGCTACCCCGTACTGACATGCGGTCAGTCTTTCCGCTAGTAGGTACACCCAAAGTACAGCACGGAACAATATAGGGCCTTGCCCTCTCAGAACAGGGGTCTCGCCCCTCCACAGTCCGCGTACCCTCTTCTGACTACCCCGATTTGCACAAAGGGCCTAACAAAGTCTGTGTAGGGTGGCTAGCTCCCTCTCTACACTAGTAGCATGCCTCGGTACCGCGTATGTGAGGGCCAACAGGAGTCGGTGTAGAGTGGCCAATCCTAACCCTGGATCTTAAGCCAAGGGAGGCTAGCTCCACTCTACACTAAAAAGAGACAGTTGCTCTCCTTGGTACCGCGTACACAAGAGCCAGCACACTTCCCATCTACATTCCAGATTTCCTTTCATCCATAGGAGTTCTACTCTTAATTCCCCATAGGGTTCATGCTCATATTCATCTCATTTATCCAGATCCAGACCTCATGTTTCATAACTCGTTCCTCATCCATATACAGGTAGCTCGTGTTTTCATAATTCAGTTCTCAAACATAACATGCAACTTGTGGTTTCACAGTTCCATTTCTCATTTACATACAGACAACTCGTATTTTAACATGCATCTCATAATTATATTAAAGGCATTTGCTAGCAATTTATCTTAACCACGCATTCAAGTAAATAGTACAGCTCAAACAGGCTCATTCATTTCTACCCTAGGGGTCATTCCACATCCTAGAGTTTCAACCAATTTAATCCAAGCAGGCATATTCTTTATTTATATCTTAATAATGCATTAAACCACTCTACCGAGTATCACGGGAGAAATGGGGGCCTGTGCCACAGATCTCATCATCTCCGCGGGGCCCGAACATGCCACCGGCTGGTAACCTGTACCAGCGACCAATGTACATTAGACGAGCTCAAAATAGGAGATACTCAACATGAACACATAGAGGAACTCGAGTGGAAAATGATGGTACCTCGCTTGCGAAAATCTGATTATGTTTGGGCCTTAAACAGGCCAAAAGCATGGTCACTGACTAAAATCAGACGTCTGGGACTAATCCCAGATGTCATAAAAGACGTCAGAACTCACCTTACCCTTCCTGAGGTTGATTCAGACATCCAGACTCCCTCTGCAGTCGTCTGGGGATAGTTCCAGACGTCGGACAATGTCTCCGATCATCTGAAAGCACCTCCAGATGTCTGGCGACGTGATCAGACATCCAAAAGTGCTTTGGAAAGTGTACCGCATTCCCTCCCAAACCCTACACTGATGAGACACTCATCATGATCTTTAATTACCCCTAATTAACTAGTCTTCCTAGTTAATTAGCTAAGGTTATGAACATATAAGGGTTAATTATGAAATAAGGGATATATAGTAAAGGACCTTACAATAAGTTTAAAATGACATTTTATCATCCAATTAACATTACTAATAATCTAGATAATAATTGGACTTGAAATCTTATTAATCATCCCCTTAATTAATAAGTTAAGTAACTTAAATATAATGTATACCTAAGTATATAATAACTCAAGTAATTTCACTTAATCTAATAAATCAATCTAAAAAGGGCAAAAATGTAAATTCAAGGTGAAAACATAATATTTACCTTATTTACTAACATATATAAAATATTGAAAAAGATCTAAGTTAAAATAAACCTTTAAAACCTGACTTTACATTTTGGTCCTTAAAACTTATTACAATCGGGTCCTTATTTCTCACATAGGTCATTAAGTTTTATTACATTTAAGTCCCTTTTCGTCTTCTTCTTCAGCTGAATGAACGGCTGGCGATGGAGAGTCACGCCACCGCACGATCACCGCCCTGCCGACATCACTCTTCTTTGTTCAAGCTCTTGCAGCTTCCGCTCACCACTTCCTCTTCATCCACTGGTCTGGATTAACCAAAAATCCTATTTTTCAGTGGGAGATAACCTCACCATCATCGGAGATGATGCTGGAGATTAATCTCCTCAAGCTCCTTCTTCGGCCAGACCCCGCCACTCTCTTCACCGCCAACTACTATAAATACCCCCTTACCTCTCTGATTTCACTCAAGTTGTCTCCCTTCCCTCTTCTAACACTAAGCCGACCCAATAGGCTATTCGTCTGCAACTCCGGCGACTTTCCATCTCATTCTCCGACTTCCTCCATCCATTCTGATCAGCCGAGGATATCCGCCGTGGTCAGCCACATCTCTGACACAGGTGCCGACCAAAGGAATCCTCTGCTTCACCTCAAATCCGCCCGCCGGAGATTCTTCTTTTCACCCTCTGATTTCGTTGTCCGCCATGAGACTTTGGCGGAACCCTATTGACCCCTTCTTCCAGGTAATAGTAGATTAGGAGTAGGAGTAGGGTAGTTTAGGTACGTAGATTAGATGTAATTTTAGAATTTTAGTGTCATCGACTCCGACTCTGGCGAGCTCCTTGAGCTCGCCAGAGCCTTAATTTCATCTTTTGAAATCACTTTCCAACTTTCTTTATCTCCCACGATCATTTCTAATCCATTTAATCACTAATTGAATCATTCATTCGCCTAATTCACCTTTCACCTCCACCAACTGCTGTCACTGTCCAAGGTGACAGTAGTGGGCTTAATTTCACCTTCATAGGGTCTTCCATCATCTATCCATCACTTATGGACCCTAATTGATGCTATAATACATAGAATTACCACATATAAATTAAACGCCAATCTTAATTAAGCTCCTGAGCTCGCTGTCAATGGTGGCTCAGTAGCAATTTAAATCCTTAATTATATATATATTTATCATCATAAATACTTGACTTGTTTTGACTGCTTAATCGAGTGGGAAAATAGGTCTGAGCTTAATCTACACAAATCTTTTTAAGAAATGAAATTCACTATTAATCTTTTACTCTAATGAACAAAATGAGAATTAATTGAGTTCTTGAGGTTCCTTGCAACCTCAAGAAACTTTTTAGATTAAAATTGGCAAGTTTAAACAATCTGTACAAAGTTTGTACATTTTCTGGACTCACTGGAGCTCTGGCGAGCCAAATCTGTGCTTCAGCCTACAGAATTTAGTGAAAAGCTCCAGATCAATGATTTAACGATCACTGATTAATTTGCAGATGTTTAATTGAAGATTTAGTGTCTAGAGCTCAGATTGGGTCTTCATCTTCTCCAACTCCGGCAGAGTTGGAGAAGTCTATTAGTTAGGTTTAAGAAGCATTTAATGAACCTAGAAGCTGCAGTGCAGTGCACTAAAGCTATTCATGTTTTCAAATCACTGTAACAATCTTTAAAATCCTCTGACGAACAAATACATTTC
Organism: Thalassia testudinum; assembly: GCA_037157565.1. Classification (NCBI taxonomy): domain Eukaryota; kingdom Viridiplantae; phylum Streptophyta; class Magnoliopsida; order Alismatales; family Hydrocharitaceae; genus Thalassia; species Thalassia testudinum. The sequence goes on along the minus strand of JAZHRO010000026.1, from coordinate 22,503,569 downwards.
GTAGCTCAGGTGGCAAGCCTGAAACCTTAGAAATCTTGGTCAGAACACCTATCTGAGAATCTGAATGTGTTCCTGAGGTTAAAAAGATTCTATTTGAGGCTTTAATTTCTTGGGACAAGGAACTAAACAGAAAGTCAAATTTCAAGCCTTTATAGTCAAACATGAGTCTGATTATGGAGTTCTAAGCTTGAGCTGAGGAATTGATAAGATTAAATTATTTCTGAGATCTTGATGAATGATATTAGAGAGATTTAACTGAGCTCAGACCTGTATTTGGTGAAAATTCAAACTCTGTCAATTTGGGTTATTTTTTAACCCAAACTAACAGTAGTGCCATTATGTTGATTTTTGATTTTGAATCACGCCTAGATTAATCTGTTATAGCCCTTAGAACTTGTTTAAATCGATCAGTAATGTTTCTCTGTGTCTGTACACCTATTTTAGTCTAAAACTTTTGTTCTTTGAAGCTTTCAGAGAAGCTTGAAGCTTCTCTATGTTGCCTTAAGCTTTAAGAGCTTCAAATTTCACTTCAGCAACTGCGGAATAATTTGTATAACCTATTCAGACCTTTAAACGAGAGAGAAAAGTCCATCTGAGGACTCTGTAGACATAAAAACCACTGTCCAGGCATTTTAATTCATAGGAACCCCTTGATTTTACTCTTCAAATTGAAGAGGAAAACATCCTCTTATCTTTAAATTGACCCTGCAATCCTATTGAGTAACCTTAGAGCTTTCCAACATTGGAGCTCTAAGTAGGGAGTTATGATTGGTTGAAGTTGGGTCTAGAAGGGGGGAACATAGTCCCACATCGGTAATTCACGAGCGCACGCATGGGAACAAAAGTGATTTGTTGCATAGGTCGTTCAGTCGTCAGCGCTCAGTGCACCAGTTACCAATCTGAGCATTTGAACCTATCTGAGCATATGTATGTGTGTGTGCGAGCATGTGTGCCTGCAGATGTGCACCCGAGTTGGCGTGAGTTAGTGTGGCCCTGGGAGGGCGAGGCCTAGGAGGCCGATTAAGCCAGGTTGGCTCGAAACTATGGCTCGAATGAAATAAATCAAAATCAAACCTAATTGAAATCAGGCGAGGACCAAGTAGGGTCTGATCCCACCCTGATCTCAGGGTGCTGTGTATCCTCGAAAGGACCTCGCCGCAAATAAAATAATTTTTGGTTAAAAAGGAAAATAAACCTGGTTTAGCTGAAGGATCAAAAGAAAGGAAGAGCCGATGGTTAAATGCTAAGTGTTGAACTGAAGGCTAAGAAAGCAAAGGAAAGAAAGGAGAACAGGCACTACTAAGGGAACTAAAAAGAAAGCTAAGGAGCAAAAGAAGAAGGTAGAAACAGATCAGAAAAGAGGTAAGAAAAGAGCTCGAGAGAGAATAAAAATAAAGGAAAAGAAGAGAAAGAAAGAGAGAAGAAGAGAGAGGCTGAAGAAGTAAAGAAAGGAAATTATTTTACTTGCATTATTTTAAATTTCTTTTTTTTTCTTAAATGTTGTAATAAGGCATGTTTTAATAAAAGAATTATTGTCTTAATTTCTTTTGAAATAAAATTGGAAAACTAACATGTTTACTTGTTAATAAAGTAGATCATTTTGAGTAAATATGTTCTCTTATGGGATTTTTCTTGTTACTTCATTTTAATTAATATTTTGGCAAAATTCATGTTCTTAAAATCAACTTAGTTATACCTCCTAAACTTATAAAGAAAATAAAAGATAATTGGTGAATTTAGAATGAATTATACCTCCCAGCGAACGACCTGGACTCAACCAGTAAAAATTTCTAAAATGTTAGGTTAATTCGACCCTATACTACACAATCGACATAACTTCGAGTTAACCAAGTGACTTTTTCTACTCTTAATTAAGTGAAATTAACTTAATTAATGAGTTGAATAGAGTTACGCATCATTTTGATGGTGCTATTGCCGAGGAGGTAATATTTTGTTTCATTTCATCAAAACATTCCCTGGCATTGCTTCATCTAAACTTCATTTTAATGGTGCCGTTGCTGGGGAGGCAATCCTTTAATTCATTAAGAAATGGTTAGATAAATTGTATAATTATTAGGTATTTTGTAAATATATTTTTGTTTTTAATGTTTTTGTTCTAATTAGTTGTATTTTGTTTTGTTTTTGTTTTATTTTTATTTTTATTCTCTGTCTTCTTTTCAGGTTTACCTCTACGGGTAATCTCAGGAGAAGGCGAGAAACTATTTTCGTGTGTTGCTGTTTTTGTTTTTGTGAGTATTTCTTAGTCATTTGTTTTGTTGCATTCAAACTTAAAAAAATATAAAAAATACATCTCTTCTGACTAGCAGCTGCATATTATTGGCATACACTCTTAGGAGTGCATTTTTTTCTGCTAGTAATTAGAGCGAATCTGACTCGAAAATTTTTAACTGTTTTTCTCGCTCAGCGGGAAAACATGAGAAAACCTGTGTAGATCCCTATCATCTGAGATTTAAAAAGACCATATATTTTTGTTTGAAAAGATCTAAAAAGCGGCCATTGTATATTACTTGATATATTTTTGAAAAAGATTAATTAAAAAGCGGAAGTAAAAATTTGTGACCTAAATCTGATTGCAGAATGCATGCGGGTTTTTTATATCGCTATCGTCTGTTGCATGCTATCGTGTACAGCGCGATCACTAGAGTCACACGAGTCTAATTTTCTATCTCTCCTCTTTTCACCTCTTAGGGCTTTGGTCGAAGATCAACAAGTCTGTCTCACTACTAGAGCCCCAGGGAGCCAGTAGTGAGCAGTCTCGATCCTAGACCTTAGACCTTTAAGCTTTAAGGTACACACCTACGTAGACAAGGATTAAGATGCGTATTTTGATACTGTTACTCTATTTGTTTGCAAAAACCTCATCTTTTGCACTTTTGCGGGTTTTTGTGCCATTGTTTTTCTTACAGGTGGTGTGCGTGTGCACTTGCACATTATTTTCCATTTATGGATGGGAGGCGATCTTTGCATCCACCTCTTGCACCACCATTAACAGGTGATCCTAGGTCAGTTGCAGATAAGCAACCAATGGTTTTCCCGTCTAATCCATCTTCTTCTTTAGATCAAATGCAGAATCTTAATCCCGAGATCCCTTCTTCCGATCAGGGGGAGATGCTGCCTTTTGATGTTCATGAGGCACTCCTGAACCAGAATCTTAGGATGTTGGAGCAAACTAGGCAAATCAATGTATTAACAGCAGCCCTAAATAATTTACAAACTCTTCAAACCCGTCCTTCACGTCGACCTAAGGTGGGTTTTGAAATCCCTGATTTACCGATCAATCATCCAAGGTCTCTACTTACCGATTATTATAACCCATCTAATGCACAAGAAGCGCCTAATGTTAGGATTCCTATTGGGGAGAATGATCCTGAATTAAAGCCAAACATTATAGGTTTAATCCCCCATTTTCATGGATTTGCATCCGAGGATCCATTTGAACATATAGAAGATCTTAAAAATCTATCCCAAACTCTTAGTCCTCGAAATCAAAATAGGGAAATCCTACTAATGAAAATGTTCTCTTGTAGCCTTAAAGATAAAGCAGCATATTGGTATAGAACTATAGCAAGACCAATCTCAACTTGGGCTGAACTCGAATCCGCATTTTTGAAGAATTTCTTTCCTATTGGTCGAACCAATGCTTTAAGGCAAGCTATTACTACTTTCAATCAAAATCAAGGAGAACCAATTCATTAAGCGTGGGAACATTTTCATGAATTGTAAAGGAAATGCCCACATCATGATATCCCTCGTTGGCAACTCATGCACATCTTTTATTATGGATTACAAGAGGGCATTCGCAATTTAGTCAATGCCTCTTGTGGAGGGAACTTTCTAAATCGCGACGCAGAATCCACCTCAGAATTATTTGGAGGGATGGTGGAAAACTAGATCAACAATGCATCTATGTCGCAATTTACGTGGGGTGCGAATACGAATAATCAAAATCCGCATAAGGGCATTCACGAGATCGGTAATCTGTCCAATTCAAAGGATTTAGAGATTATTGCAGAAAAACTGGACAAAGTCGATATCGTAGCAAAGCATCTCGACGAGGTTAGAAACACAATGAAGACTTTTACGCCTCTACTTGCTACGAATTCCACGTATTCACCAGTTTCGCAAATTCCCACGGGGAGGGAATTTGTGAATAATCTAGATTCTAGAGATCCATCTTCCTTGGGTTTTCTATCTACTTCACCAACCCAAGGAGGGACCTTTATCCCACAATCTTACCCACCCTTTTCCCTACCCTGTCCTGTTGTAGAAAACACACCGTATCTTTTAGGATTACACACCATCCAGGAAAATACTCCAATATCAAATCCTTATTCAAATTCCTATAATCCTGGATGGAGAAGCCACCTAAATTTTTCTTGGGCTGATCAAAATCAAAATCAAAGACCAAATTATCCGAATCAGACCCATTTTAACCCACCTCCATTGCCTCCTCAGCAATCAAATTTAAGGCCTAACCCGATGAGTATGCAGAATTACTCTAAGCCTATTAGAGATACACAGCTAGACCAAATTTGAATGGCTGTGTCAGAGAGTCAGCGACAAAATGCTGAAGCTCTCACTGAGATCCATAGGTAATGTAAGGTTGAATTGGCTGATTTAAGAAATCAGATCACGCTTTTGGCTGAATCTTGTCAGCCAGGTACTCTTCCATCTCAGCTAATTTTGAATCCTAGGAATCTGCCAAATCCTAGGCAAAATCAAGGCTAAGTCCATTTTCTTAATCAGGCTTTTGATTCTAATCATAATCCATCCTCTGTATTACCTGAAAATAACCCACCAAACCTGCATCAGCAACCTATTTTGTGTCAAAATGACCCACCTATTATTGAGAATTAAAATTGACTCTGCTGATCTTCTCATCTTGGTGGAAATATTTTTAATTGCCTCAATTTTTAACGTTCTACATCTCAACCTAAATCAGATCTAATCTTTACGAGATTCACTCTGATCTTTCTGAGATTTTTCACAAGAATCTGATTTTGGGTTCTACGAGACCTATTCTAGGCAATTTCAGGATGAGTTCTGATTGGGTGGTTTAATCTATTTTTCTATTTTTGATCCAATTCTTTCATAACTCCTCTGTTTTTACCATACCTATTCTTTTTAGGAGTTCTTTACTACGGTTTACGCCTAGTTGAAGGCGTAAAACTTAGCACTTGTACATAGCTGTTTACTGTATTTATCTTTTTGATTTTCTTCTACACTTTAAAATTTCACTTCATATTTCATTGATTACCTTCATTTAGTCCGACTGACTACTCTGACCTTTGGTCAGACTCAAAATCATCTGCACAGAGATTTTTAATCTGCTCTACTCAACTCCTTCCATCACCTTATACTAAATGAAGAGTAATATATTTTCACCCTTCTTACAATGAGGATATTGTAAAATTTTGGCTTGGGGGGGTGTTGAAATGAAATTTTCACTTTAAGTGTGGGTTTTAAATAATAAAAACACATAAAAATTAAATATCCACGAAATTTAAAAAAATAGAAATTTCAAAAATGATAAAATTTTAAAAAAATAAAAAATTTTATAAAAATTTGAAAAATTTTTGAAAAATCATAAAAAAATTGGAAAATTTTATATACATAAAACTAAAAATATATAAATACAAAAATTTAAAAATGAAAATTCATAAAAATAATAAGAGGGGAATATTCATTTTTATAAAGAAGAAAAGAATAAGAATATATATATATAAAATTAAGAGCTTAATTTTCTTTTAGGTCAGAAATTAAAATGTATGTAGAATATATTTAGATATTTAAGAGCATTCAATTCTTAATTAGATTTTTACTTTAAACATTTTGTAAAAACACACTTTTTGTGTTTTAAAATTTTTAAAATAAGGTTTTATTTGAATTAGGAATCTTTTAGATCTTTTAAAGATTTATTTTTCTATTCTTACCTTGAATTAAGAAACTAAGTGTGTTAAGATTTAAACTTAAGTTTTGGAATTAAATTATAACATTCTAATCAATTAGATTAAGTAATCCTTTTGCTTTTTGAAAATTTGATTTTATCATAAAGTTAAGTAAAAAGGTCAGATATTCAGAGTTAATTAAATAGAGAGTTGGTAGAATTTTAGTTTACAAAACTTACAGGCTAGAGATAAATAACTAGACTTGGTAAATTTTATCTTGACGAATCCTATAGGAGGAAACTAAGAATTTGAAGAACCTGAGAGTAAAGGGCTTTATTGTCCAAGCTCTGGTTTGAGAGCTAAGTAACCTAAACATCTAAATTCACACACATAGAATTGTCTTGTTGGCATCTGAGATCGCGAAAACATAGTGGTCGGGCGTGTTTCGTGTGTTTAGAAATCGAGGTTACAAGTAACTTGTCGTCGTAGTTGCAAAACACGTCGATCAAATAAAATTTATACTGAAACTCTAAGGGAGTCCCAGGTCGAACACAAGGAGGCGATGTTTACTTTAGTTGAAAATTGCGCTTCGATTCATTTCTTTTTGGTATTTTAGGGTTTTGTTATTTTTTTGTGTTTTTGAAATAAAAGACAAGCAAATGATTCACTAGATAGAGATGTGGAGCAAATATGATATATATCAATTCAATGTCGATTACAATGAACTACAAAGCATAAAAAGAGAGGGAGGTGAGAGGAAATCTCCTGAATCGGCTGTTTGATGAGATGACGGCGCCTGGCGGAAGCTCGAACGAAGGAGGTGAGGAGCGGGACGACGGAGGTGAGATGCTAGAGGACGCCGGGTTGAGGAAAGCTTCGGTGTAGCTCCGGAATGGAGGTGAGAAGACGTAGTTGATCTGCTACTAGAATGGAGGTGAGAGGATGGCTCCAAGGTGACCTATGAAGGGAGATGGGAAGTTGGAGGAGTATTTGGTGGGGTAGAGGTTAGCTACACTAATAGGTGTTGGGTCGGCTCGGATAGGTTGTTAAAATGATGTTTTTATCATTGAAATGTCTATAGTGGTTAACCTAATTCGGACCTAACCATCTCTTTACAAAATCTTTAACCTGGCCTAATTGATTTTATCTTGTCACTTTTAGGCCCAGGGTCGAACTCAGGGAACTGGGTTCAAGTCGAGTTTCTACGTTTTCCTTAAAACGTGTCTCTTCCGTTCGTTTATTATGTTTTTAGTGTTTTTCCTTATTTAGATTTTTTTCTGGTAATCCTTGTCCTTGAGGCACACCCTCAAAATTGTGTCCTTAGCTTTTAGCCAAAACAGAGTTCCAAAACAAGTCTTGCTACTCGCAAGACGGGGTACCTGCAAATCAAAGATTATCTTCTCTTTTATATATTTTTTTTCTTTTTACTAAGAAGGAAGCTAACAGACAGAAAGTAAATATAGTATCTATAGATATATATGTATATATATGTATTATATATATAAAGGGGTGGGGGTGGAGGTGACGATGGAGTGTAGCACTATGTCGAGTCAATCGACGTCTAGAGAGACTCAACCAGCACGACTAGGTGCCGCGTGGAGTGTGGATGGATGATGAATGGGTCCACGCTTTTTGTACGCGTGTATCGGGAATATCAGCAACTGGTGTAGATATTCTCGCAATACCGCGTATGGCAAATAACGTGAAAATATATATATGTGTATGTATATAAGTAAATATATCTATATATATATATATAAATATATAGGTATACATGTATAGATATATATAGATATATATATGTGTGTATATATATATAGGTGTATATGTATATATGTATATATGTATGTATATAGCTATATATGTATATATGTATATAAATATATGTATATATATATATATAATACTATATAGATGTATATATATATGTATATAAGTATATGTATCTAGATATATATGTATATATATAAGTAGATAGATATGTATATATATATATGTATATAAGTATGTGTATATATATATATAAGTATATGTGTAAGTATATAGATATATATATATATTATATATATATGTATGTATACATAACTATATAGATATACTATGTATATAAGTATATATATATATAGATATATGTATATATATATATATGTTACTATATATATGTATACGTATAGATATATATATGTTTGTACTAGTGTTTATGTGTGTGTGGGTGTGTGGAAGTGTTAGTGAAGATGTGTGTGTGCGTTGGTGTAGTGTACTGAGAGTGAGTGAAAAAGAGAGAGAGAGAGAGAGAGGGAGAGAGCGGGAGAGAGAGAGAGAGAGGGCAGGAGTACTCGCGCAGAGAGAGAGCTAGAGGGAGTTGGAGAGAGAGCGGGCGATGGCGCGAGTTAAGACGTCTGCTGGAGGCAGCGGACGTCCGGACGTCACGTCCTCCGGAGATGGCGACAGACGTCTGGACGTCGCGGGTGCAGGTGCGCCTTCGCGTGAGGATTCTGCTGGCCGGCGCGAAGACGACGAGCGAGCGATGGCGCAGGGAAGCGAACGTGGAGGAGGTCTGCAGGTGGTCGCGGAGGGGCGCGAGGGCTGGCAGGGGACGGCGAGAGGGCCTGGCCGGCAGCTGCAATGCGCGCAGCAGCCGGTTGCGGGTGCACGGCGGAGGCGACAGAACGGAGAACGGAGCGGAGGAGGCCCTGCAGGCGCGCACGGAGGGCTGAGCGCCTGCGGGGAAGGTCGCGGAGGAGGCGGGGGGTCCTGCTGCTGCTGCTGCCGCGGCTTCAAGCTTCGGAGCTTGAAGCGGTGGCAATGGCGTGAAAGGAAAAAAACGAAACGAGGGAAGGCACCACGCCCACCGGCTCATCGAAGAGCTAGGCGGTGGTGTTCCCACTATGGTGGTGTGCACCACAGTGGGTACTCCTACTCACCGGGTGCCTCCTCGACGGAGGGCCGACGTATGGGAGGGGAAGACGGTGGAAGAGGTGGCTGCAGGTTTTGGTTTCGTGCAGCAGCGTGTGTCTCGCGAGGAAGAAGCTGCAGCTTCTTATAGAGGAGGAGAGAGTGGCGTGCCGGCTGCAGCAGGGAGAGGGCGTGGGAGTGGCAGCTGTAGGGAGCGGCGTTGGCAGGGAGAAATGACGTGGAGTAAATGCATGCAGCTGCTGCAGGAAGAGAGCTGCAACCGCGGGAAGATAAAAAAGAAAATCAAGAGGAGAAAATAAAAAAGATGTTGATTTTGCAATGAGGCACTTGAGGACAAATGTAAATATGCAAGCCATTATTTTCAATCTTCTCTCCTCTTAATTAAATGCATGAATGCAAATGTTTTTACAAATGCAACTATAGAATCCTAATATGCAACGTTAATGCTAGGAAATAGCATGAGAAAGCTTTATTGTAGGCGTATTTTGAAGTGCAAACATATACCCCCATGCCTATCTTTTGCTAGTCCCTAGCAAAACAGTATTTAGAAATGATCTTAAGCTGAAGATTTTCTTCTGAGGTGATATAGGTGTGTTTATTATCGAATATTGTGAGAACCAATTGTAAAGAAGACTACCAGTACTTTAAGTCTCACATGACATAGATCATCTCTCAACTAACCAGGACTCTTGATATTTAAACCTTAAGTACGATTTCCAGGACCCAGGAGGTTTTTTCCGTACTCGAGAGCTCAAGAGGTTATGATTTGTGCATAGTGAAGGATCAAGACTGACCAGATGAACATTAGGACTCAATCCCAGGGTTTCACGAATTTTTAAGTACACGTTGGTCCCAATTTCAGCTCATGTCTTTGGATTGACCCTTAAGATGATGACGGAAAACTGAACTCCAATTTTCTGATTTTTTTTTTTGGCTCACAGGAAAACAACGGATTTGTAACCTGCCCTGACGAACTTCTTGTAGGGCAAAGACTTTATAGACATTTATGAGATATACTGAATCTTTTGCATTTTTTTTTTTTTTGAAACACGTGTCAGTATATCTCTTACAACACATTCAGAAGGAGCACACTTTTTTCTTTTTGGTGGGAGAGTTTCTTTTTGGTGGAAAGAGTCACTTCTAAACACAAGACTAAAGCCTGGGATAAAAAGTCTGCCTGCGCGCACAGGTAAGGACTCCACCTTCCCTAATGAACTCTAGGGTTGGATCTTATGATCACCTGGCCTTTCCTGATATGTGTAGTGTGAACCATGTTTACTTAAGCTCTCAAGTAAAAGTAAACCAACGGATCTTGTACTTGTGTCTCAGGTACAAGAATACATCCTTAGTTAGGAGAGATCTTGATCTATTTTGTCAATGCTTTAAGTGAATTAAGCCGAGCCTGAGCGAATCAAGCTTTTGTGGCCTAGAAATTCTTCAAAACAGAGGTTGAATATCCATAAACACTTATTGTATTTTAGTTTTAGCTTTTAGATCATTTCTAAACACCATTTTCTCTCTCTGTTATTTTTTTTTTTATGTATATATAGAAACTGCATGATACCCTAAAATACCCAGATCCTAAGGATGCCTATCCACCCCCCCATGCTAAACAATGCTATGTCCTCATATGCATGCAGGGAAGGGTAGAGAAAGGATGAAAGATCGGGTAGCGAGAGCTGAAGTGCAGGGTATAGATCAGGGTGGTCGGGTGGGTGGATGGTGGGTGGTGAAGTGATCGCGATAGAGGCGTGAAAAGTGATGGTGGATGGTGAGTGCTGTTAGGGTGCCTCCCAACAAGCGCTGAATTTAACGTCCCCAGCTGGACTCAGAATAAGGCAAAGAATTAGTTACCCTCCAGCAAGGCAACGGTTTCTCCAACGGGCGCAAGTTCATGAGTCAGATAGGGTTTCAAACGCTGCCCGTTGACCGTAAATTTACGCCCAGATTTGGGATCTTCGATCTCGACGGCCCCGTTGGGGAATGGTCTTGAGACCGGGAAAGGACCAGTCCATTTGGACTTCAATTTCCCAGGAAAGAATTTGAGTCAGGCATTATAGAGCCAAACTTGCTGAGATGGCTCAAATTCCTTCCGTCAAATATGGCTGTTGTGAAAAGCCTTAGTGCGCTGTTTAAAGGTTAGAGCAGAATCATAGGCTTCACGACGGAGCTCTTCCAGCTCTTGGAGTTGGAGTTTCCTTTCTCGACCACACAAGTCTGGGTCGAGGTTACATTGGCGAACCGCCCAATAAGCGCGGTGCTCCAACTCCACGGGCAAATGACAAGGCTTCCCATAGACGATTCTATATGGAGACATACCAAGGGGAGCCTTGAAGGCGGTCCGATACGCCCAAAGTGCATCAGTCAGCTTGTCGGACCAATCCTTACGGTCAGGCCAAACCGTTTTTTGGAGAATCTGCTTGATTTGCCGGTTCGACACTTCCGCCTAGCCGTTCATCTGAGGATGATATGGGGATGCGATACGATGGTGGACTCCGTACCTCCTCAGAAGTGCCCGAAAAGAAGCATGGGTAAAGTGGCTTCCTCCATCCGAGATAATGGCCCAAGGGATCCCAAAATGCGCAAAGATGTGGTCCTTGACGAATCGGGTGCAGATAACATGGTCAGCACGGTGCGTGGGAATAGCCTCGATCCATTTCGAAACATAGTCGACGGCCACGAGGATGAATTCGAAGCCGTTGGATGGAGGAAAGGGACCCATGAAGTCAATTCCCCAGATGTCGAAGATTTCCGCAGCTAGGATGTGTTGCAAGGGCATCATGTCATGACGTGCCATTGACCCTAACGACTGGCACCTAGTGCAATGCTTGGCATGTGTGTGCGTCCTAGTGAAGGGAGGGCCAAAAGAAACCGCACTGCAACACCTTGGCTGCAGTTTTCCTCCCAGAGAAATGGCCTCCACAGGCCTGATCGTGGCAGAAGGATAGCACACTGGGGAACTCATTGTCAGGAATACAGCGACGGATGATTTGATCAGCACCTATCCGAAAAAGAAGTGGATTATCCCAGAAATAATACTTTACTTCTGCCATGAGACGCTCGCGCTGGTTTTTAGGCTAGCCACGTGGAAGAGATCCAGAAGCAAGGTAATTGGCAATGTCGGCATACCACGGTCCACTTGCCACATTTATTGCCAATAGGTGCTCATCAGGAAAATTTTCATTAATTGGCAGAGTAAGTCCAATATGGTCAGGGTCCAGTCTGGAAAGGTGATTAGCCACAACATTCTGGGCTCCGGCTTTATCGCGAATCTCAATGTCAAATTCCTGGAGCAGAAGGATCCAACGAATCAGTCTAGGCTTGGCATCCTTCTTGTGCATGAGATGGCGAATGGTCGCGTGATCAGTGAAAATAATAACGTGAGAGCCCAGAAGGTAAGAGCGGAATTTCTCCAGCCCAAAGACGACCGCTAGTAGTTCCTTTTCAGTGGTAGTATAATTACGCTGGGCCTCGTCCAACGTCTTACTGGAGTAGTATACCACGAAGGGGTGTCTATCGCGTCTTGTCCCAGGATGGCTCCAACTGCAAGGTCTGAAGCATCAGACATAAGTTCAAAGTCGAGGGACCAATCAGGCAGCTAGAGAACAGGGGCCTTGGTGACAGCATTACGCAGCTACGTGAATGCTTGTATACAGTCGGGGCCCATGTCGAAGGGCACGTTGGTTGATAGGAGATGAGTTAAGGGTCGAGAAATTTTCGAGAAGTCTTTGATGAATCTCCTATAGAAACCGATGTGTTCCAAGAAGGAGTGGATTTGTTTAACAGAACTAGGCACAGGTAAATCAGCAATGACGTTGAGCTTAGCTCTATCAACCTCGATACCCCTATCGGAGATGATATGTCCGAGAACAATTCCCTCGTGCACCATAAAATGACTTTTTTCCCAGGAAAGCACGAGGTTTACATCAATACATCTCCTAAGGATGCGAGTCAGGTTGGCAAGACATTCATCGAAAGATGGTCCAAAGACTGAAAAGTCATCCACGAAGACCTCGAGAAAGTCACCCACCATGTCATGAAATATCGCCAGCATGCATCTCTGGAAAGTTGCCGGCACGTTACAAAGTCTGAACGGCATCCTTCTAAAGGCGAAGGTGCCGAAAGGGCAGGTAAAAGTAGTTTTCTCTTGGTCTCGGGGGTCTATTGCCACCTGGTTATATCATGAGAATCCATCCAGGAAGCAGAAAAATTTATTTCCTGCTAACCGCTCCAGGATTTGGTCAATAAATCGTAGTGGGAAGTGATCTTTCTTGGTTGCAGCATTGAGTTTCCTATAATCTACACACACTCTCCAAGATGTAGGAGTGTGTGTAGGGATGGATTTGCCCCTGTCATTGACACGGATGCTGAGTCCTGCCTTTTTGGGCACAACGTGAATCGGACTCACCCAGGGGCTATCACTGATCGGGTAGATTATACCCGCATCCAGCCACTTAATGATTTCCTTCTTAACGAGCTCTCGCATGTTAGGGTTGAGACGTCGCTGCATCTCTCCCGGAAGGTCGAGCCTCCTCCTCCGTATATATACGGTGAGTGCAGTAGGAGGGGCTAATGTCAGATAAGTCTGATAAAGACCATCCAATAGCTGCCTTGTGTTCTAGGAGGACCTTAGTTAGTTTGCACTCCTGCTCCCTGGTTAATTTTGAATTGATGATTACAGGGAGCATTTCATTTGGTCCCAGGAAAACATACTTGAATGTATTAGGCAGCACTTTTAGCTCAGGAGTGGATGGGGAAGGATCTGTCATTTCTTGGGACGAGAGTGTCCCAGACGGGTAGGAGAACAAGTTAGGAGGAAGAAATTGGCCTTCAGATTGGACAAGAAGTGGGGCTTTTTGGATAAATGGATCCAAAAATGAATAGCCCCAGTGAGAAGTATACAGGCTCAAGGTCCCAGTGTGGATTTGCAAATCCGCCTGATTTGGCGGGGAAGAAAGGGCAATTCGGTCTTCATGAGTGTGGACCGACGGTGAGTAGCCCGGATATGACTCAGACCACGAGGTATGGGAAGCGGAGAAAACCTCGTCAGAAGTCTGGCCAGGAGAAGGTACTGGACAAGGGAGGGATTGGGGAATGTCACAGTATGTGTTGGTCAGGCAGTCATCAGTGTTTATAGGTAATCCGCAGCAGTCTGAATAGGTCCCAATTAGTCCGATACACGCGCTGACGGCCATGTCCTCGTCAGACGTGTCATCCTCGATGCAATCGCAATCAAAGTTCTTGGCTGCCTTGAATATGTTAAGCTTGAGCTTCTCAGATCCAACGGCAATCTCAATACAGCCCGACTCGCAGTCGATATGGGCGCGAGATGCGGCCAAGAAAGGTCGACCAAGGATGATCGGACAATCAGAAAGTGAACTAGGAACTTCCATATCTAAAACAAGAAAGTCAACAGGAAAACAGAGACTGTTGACCCTAACCACCATGTCTTCCACCACACCCTTCGGGATTTTGACAGAATGATCTACCAACTGTAACGTGACAGGGGTGGGTTTCAGATTTCCCAAGGAAAATTTTTCGAGCATGATGGTCGGTATGAGATTGATGGAAGATCCTAGATCAAGCAGGGCACGGTTAAAACTGCAGCCTTGGATGCTACAGGAAATCAGTGGTGTGCCCGGATCTTTCTGCTTCGGTGGTAAGTTTGACAGTATAGCACAACTCGCATGAGGCGAGAGAACCACCGGATTCTTAGTCTTCTTTGACTGTCGCCTGGGTGTTGTGTAGTCTTTGAATAATCGAGAGACAGTAGGTATGTGGTCGATTGCCTCGAGCAGGGGTACCTTGATTTCTACATCCCTGAACAAATTACGCAGGTTGTCAAAGGCCTGCGTATTTTTCTTTTTGCCTTTTGGCTCCCTTAGTAGAGCCTCAGGGAATGGGACTGATTCTGGCACAAGTTTTGGTGCGTCATCCTCTCGCGAATGCGGTATGCATCCCGAATGAGAGGGTGAAGAAGAAGATGGGCCAGGATCAGGTCGAGGCGGATTGACGGTCGGCTTACCGCTCCTCGTAGTGATAGCATTGGACGATGCGAGTCCAGTGGGATCATACGGCGAAGGAGGGTTTGCAATGGGGACATAAGAGTGTGGTGCTGCAGCGGGATTAGCCTGAAATCCCGATGGAATGCTCAGAGCTTGCAGAACTTGATTAACCTGTCCCTGAGAAGGTCGTACCTATGGTTGAGAACCACGGGGTACGAAATTTCAAGGGTTTGGAACAGGTTGGGCAGGAAGAGTGCCCTGAGATCGAGTCGCCATGTGTAGTTGACTAATCTCGGCGTTTTGCTGCGCCAATTGGTGCTGAAGAGAGGTCATGTTCTCTTCATGGCGCTTTGACATTTCCGTCATCATTCGCATCAATTTGTCAAGAGGACTTGATGCGTGTTCAGTTTGTGGTACGCAAGGGCCTGATGGCGGATTTGCCATAGGATTAAACTGGACCCTTGGGATGACGGGTGCGGAAGGTCGCATTGGTCCACCTGCTTGGTTTTGGCGCTGCGGGTTGTTGGACCATGCGAAGTTCGGATGATTACGCCACCCTGGGTTATAAGTGGCAGAGAATGGGTTGCTCCCCAGGGTGCAAGCGTCTTCTATGCCAGAAGACGCGTCCGCATGTAGATATGCGTTTGAGCACACGGAGGCTTGGTCCTCTGTGTCGAAATACTGGCTCGCAGAAGCCAGTTCCACATGACTTACCGAGTCGCTTGGCGCGACACTCGGTAAGGAAGGTCTAACGGGGTTTCTCGGGATAAGCCTGGTATTAGAAGAACTTGGATTGTGACGAAGTGGTGAAGAGGTGGTGTTTGCCATAGATCGGGCGGGGTTGGCCAGAAGCTCGTCCATCTTCTTATGCACGACGGAGACTTCATCCAGTTTTTGTGCAATAAGGCTTAGATCAGTGGATGAATGGGAGGGTCCC
The DNA here is from genome assembly GCA_037157565.1 of Thalassia testudinum. Taxonomy (NCBI): domain Eukaryota; kingdom Viridiplantae; phylum Streptophyta; class Magnoliopsida; order Alismatales; family Hydrocharitaceae; genus Thalassia; species Thalassia testudinum. Next base: position 22,487,802 of record JAZHRO010000026.1, on the reverse strand, counting down.
ATGTACACTTCGTGGACATTTCGGGGCTGGCTGGTACGATTAAAGGCGACAATGGAAGCATTGCTCATCGAGTTTTCACTCATATTTTCAAACAGTTCGAATGCTCCATTCTCGTCTTTATTCATAAAGCTCCCTCCGCAAGAAGCATCTGCAATCTGCTTCAAAGTCTCATTTAGCCCATAGTAGAAAATCTGGGCTATATGCCACTTAGGCAGATCGTGGTATGGACACTTCCTGAGGAGGTCATTATACCTCTCCCATGCCTCATGAAATTGTTCACCGTTTTGTTGCGTAAATGAAGTGATAGCACAGCGAAGCACATTAGTCCGCTCGATTGGGAAGAACTTCTTGAGAAACGCTGTTCGCATCTCTTCCCAAGAGTGGATGGTTCTCCCAAGGGTGCGTAACCATTGCAATGCTTTATCCTGCAATGAAAATGAGAACATCTTCATGAGGACTATAGATAACCCGACCTTTCTTGGTTTAACGATTTCAGCAAGTCGAGTTAGGTCTTCCAAGTGGAGAAATGGGTCTTCACTTGCAAGACCATGAAAGTGAAAATTGATTAGGCCAATTATGTTTGGTTTTAATTCAAAGTCGTCCCCGCCCATGGGGACCCGAATTTGTCCTATGGTCTCTGTAGCAGCGGGATTCTGATAAGAGCTAAGAGACCTAGGCTCCTCCCGTTCGGGAGGGTTCTGCATTTCCTCCAATGTTTCCCGAATGGCTTCGATTTGCTCATTATACATTTCCATTTGGGCTTGGAGGCGGGTTATGGGATCTACGGCTCCACCACCTGGTGGATTCTGAGGGCGGTTTCCTCCCTCGGGATTTGGGGGTGGGCGTGCAGCCATGTTTGTGGAGGAGGAGGACGATTCGACTTCTTTTCTAGATTTATCAGTCAATTCAAAAAATTCAGGGTTTTATGCCCTCCTCCCAAACATGCACTACCGTAGGAAGAGTTGGGGAGATGAGAAGGGAAAAGGGATGAGAGAAATGACACCGCAAAGGTACACTTGATTACAAATCAATACAGTCAAGTTCCTAACCTCTACAGTGTGCCGTTAGACCTAAAGATCTAAGTTACCTACTATCACGAACTACGGAACTGAATGCGAGCACCGCGGAACCACCGGGCCAGATTGAAAGGTCGTTTGCCCCAGTCTTAGACACCTAATAGCACGCGGGAACTCTCACCAGCACGTAGCCGCTACACGCAGGTAGTTAGACCTCCAATCCTTAAAAAGGGTCAAGTTACTACCAGTTTTAATTAGAGGCTTAGGGTCAAGTGCTTTTGGAATGTGAAGGGCATTGTTTACGGGTAATGCCCAAGTGATTGATTTTCAGAGTTTGTAAAAACAAGCATGCAACGGGGAAATCTCCCCGAATTGAAGTTTTATTGGTGAATGGTTTTTTAGAGTTCAGCCTTAAGTAGTATGGATTTTACGGTTTTGCTGAATTACCAATTCAACCAATCTCCAGGTTTTTGCAAAAATACAGGTTTTCCTTCTAAAACCCAAGAAACCCTTCTTCAATTATCAGTTAGTTAATGCATGCTAAAATGCAATGGACTACCCTAAATGGAGATTTCTAAGTGTGGATGCACGAATCAGTTTTATATCAATGTGAAAGGGAGCCAAGGCACTTCAATTCAAGTGCTCCCAATCACCAAGAAGAATGTCCACACAAGGCTCAACCAACAGATAAAGAAAATAAAGTTGTTGGTGTTGAAGTATTCAGGATCGAATCACAGGCAAGTTGAAAGTCGTGGTGAGGTTGGAATTAACTCAATTCCAAGTCTCCCCACCAAAAATGTGATCCTGAATTAAAGATAAGCGAGGCAAAAGAGGGATGCAAGCAATCTTTTTCTTTGCCTCAAAGAATACTTCCCACGGTGAAAAATCCCAGAATCAAGATTCTCGGATTTTCGCTATGCGAAGTGTGGCGGGAAATCCCGGGGCAGTGGGAGTGAAGACAACCAATCAAACAAGTGAATTTTAATCCACTTGCCTTAAGAGATCCCAAGAAGTTTTTTTTAGTTTTTTTTTATTGAGGTGGCAAGTTAGTTTTCTAAGAGAAAGAGAACCTACATATTCGGTAACGTGTGCGAAGCTCCAATGCGGTGTTGGCGTCTTCACGCTCTCGTTCCTGCCATGGATCTGCTCACATCTTCGGCTTCGTCTGCTTTCCTTCTCCTTCCACCAGGTTCACCTGCACACCAAAAAACAACAACACCCGTGAAGAGAGAAGCGAAAAATTGAAAGGAATTTAATAAAAACTTACTTGAAGGCGCACATCCCCGGCAACGGCGCCAGAAAAGATGTTGGGTCGGCTCGGATAGGTTGTTAAAATGATGTTTTTATCGTTGAAATGTCTATAGTGGTTAACCTAATTCGGACCTAACCATCTCTTTAAACAATCTTTAACCTGACTTAATTGATTTTATCTTGTCACTTTTAGGCCCAGGGTCTAACTCAGGGAAGTGGGTTCAAGTCGAGTTTCTACGTTTTCCATAAAACGTCTCTTCCGTTCATTTATTATGTTTTTGGTGTTTTTCCTTATTTAGATTTTTTTCTGGTAATCCTTGTCCTTGAGGCACACCCTCAAAATTGTGTCCTTAGCTTTTAGCCAAAACAGAGTTCTAAAACAAGTCTTGCTACTCGCAAGACGGGGTACCTGCAAATCAAAGATTATCTTTTCTCTTTTATATATTTTTTTTCTTTTTACTAAAAAGGAAAATAACAGACAGAAAGTAAATATAGTATCTATAGATATATATGTATATATATGTATTATATATATAAAGGGGTGGGGGTGGAGGTGACGATGGAGTGTAGCACTATGTCGAGTCAGTCGACGTCTAGAGAGACGTAACCAGCACAACTAGGTGCCGCGTGGAGTGTGGATGGAGGATGGAGGATGAATGGGTCCACGCTTTTTGTACGCGTGTATCAGGAATATTAGCGGGAGAGAGAGAGAGAGGGCGGGAGTACTCGCGCCAGAGAGAGAGCTGGCGGGAGTACTCGCGCCAGAGAGAGAGCTGGCGGGAGTTGGAGAGAGAGCGGGCGATGGCGCGAGTTAAGACGTTTGCTAGAGGCAGCGGACGTCCGGACGTCGCGCCGTCTGGAGATGGCGACGGATGTCTGGACGTCGAGGGTGCATGCGCGCCTTCGCGTGAGGATTCTGCAGGCCGGCGCGAAGACGACGAGCGGGCGATGGCGCGGGGAAGTGAACGTGGAGGAGGTCTGCAGGTGGTCGTGGAGGGGCGCGGGGGTAGGCAGGGGACGGCGAGAGGGCTTGGCCAGCCGCTGCAGTGCACGCAGCGGCCGGTTGCGGGTGCACGGCGGAGACGACAGAATAGAGAACGGAGCGGAGGAGGCCCTGCAGGCATGTGCGGAGGGCTGAGCGCCTGCGGGGAAGGTCGCGAAGGAGGCGGGGGGTCCTACTGCTGCCACGGCTTCAAGCTTCGGAGCTTGAAGTGGTGGAAATGACGTGAAAGGAAAGAAACGAAATGAGGGAAGGCACCACGCCCACCGGCTAGTCGAAGAGCTGGGCGGCGGTGTTCCCACTGTGGTGGTGTGCACCACAGTGGGTACTCCTGCTCGCCGGGTGCCTCCTCGACGGAGGGCCGACGTATGGGAGGGGAAGACGGTGGATGAGGTGGCTGCGGGTTTTTGTTCCGTGCAGCAGCGTGTGTCTCGCAAGGAAGAAGCTGCAGCTTCTTATAGAGGAGGAGAGAGTGGCATGCCGACTGCAGTAGGGAGAGGGCGCGAGAGTGGCAGCTGTAGGGAGCGGCGTTGGCAGGGAGAAATGATGTGGAGTAAATGCATGCAGCTGCTGCGGGAAGAGCGGTGCAACCGCGGGAAGAGAAGAAAGAAAATCAAGAGGAGAAAATAAAAACGATGTGGATTTTGCAATGAGGCACTTGAGGAAAAATGTAAATATGCAAGCCATTATTTTCAATCTTCTCTCCTCTTAATTAAATGCATGAATGCAAGTGTTTTTACAAATGCAACTATAGAATCCTAATATGCAACGTTAATGCTAGGAAATAGCATGAGAAGGCTTTATTGCAGGTGTATTTTCAGGTGCAAACAATCGGCACCTTGGGAGCTTGAGAACAAGCTCTAATGGAGCATTGGTAGGCTTGCTAGAGCTTGGGAGTGGGTGGGAGTAGAGTAGGTAGAGATGGCTTGGAAGGGAGGGGGTGTAGGTCCTTTTATAGTGGAGGAGGAGAGCAAAAAATCATATCTGGGTCTTTACTGACGTCCACAAACGTCGCTGTAGCTATCGTTGAAGATCCATCCTTCAATTGTTCTTGCTGGCACGCACAGGCCTTTAATGACGTCCATAAACGTCGCTGCAGCTGTCACTGAAGATCCACCCTTCAATTCCTCTTGCTGGCACGCGCGAGCCTTTAGTGACAGCTGCAAGTGTCGCTAAAGGCCCTCATAAATGTTGCTGAAGATCCGCGCACCTCCCTGCTGCCATGCCCTCCGCTGGAGCTACGTGCTTCACGCACCCGTGTCGAGTGGGCACTGGCGTGCGCTCGCATGCTTGTACGCGTACGCTACGCTACTGCTACTACTGCTGCGCGCTGCACAGCCGCTGCTGAGTGACCAGCCAAATCGGAAATTGGGGGGGCTACGGGGATTCGAACCCGCGCCCCTCCTTTGCAAACCAACGCTCCCACCATTACGGCGATCCTTCCTTTGTGTCGTGTGGAGCAGCTTGGTGCATCCGCTTCCCAGCCATTGGATCTTGATCCAACAGCTAGGATAGAAGGGCACGGATGAAGGAGTTGGGCGATGCTGCTAGCCAGTGTTGGGCAGTCTGGATGGTGCCACGTGGCACCATCTGGGCCATCCATCTTCTTCTTCTTGTAGAGGGTGCTACGGTGCTCAGATCAAGATGATTCCTGCGATGCCAAACTGCGATCGTCGCTTTGGATCCATCCGTATGGTCAGATTTTCCATCCGAAACCTGTATGGATGTCGCATTGCCCCCTGGCCGTTGATCTTCCTTGGACTTATGTGATGCTACGGGACTCCGATCTGGACGATTTCAGAGGCCTTAGTCTCCGATCGTTGTCCCAATCAGATCCATATGGTCTGATCATCCATCGAGGCCCTGAAATAAATCCTCTTTTCTTCTGACCATAAAAAGGACCTAATTAACCTAAAATATAAACAACTGCTCTAAATGCAGAATGATGCATGCTATGCAATATTTATATCATGATATGTAGTGCTAAGCCTAGGAACTATCACAAATAAGCATTTAACGATGAATTTATACTTGTTTATCATAACCCCATGCTTACTTTTTGCTAGTCCCTAGCAAAATTAAACTAGATGCGATGTATAACAGTAGAATTAGGGTTAGAGTATTTAGGCAAAATTCATTGATTGCTTTAGAAAGTCTCATCCCCAAGACCTAATTACAAAAACTCAACAGTGCCCGGGTGCCTGCCAGAATGCAGACCATCCAAGCCCTCGCTTTATTTGAGAAGATAATTTTTTTCTCTATTTTTCTTTTACTTTTGGAGTTTGAGAGTTACGAGATAACTTTTTACAGCTACTCGACTCGCCCAAGACTCGAAAAGGAGTCTAAGTGCTAAGCATCTTCATGAAAAAGTGATAGACTCACAAAACAGCCGTTATGACAGGGTTTCTACGACCCTAGGTGACCTTGCCTAAAGGTTTATCTTTACGATCGGTAGCTTTCTCCCTACTTTTATTTATGGGGTCAACACAAGGGTGAATCCAGTGTATATCTCCATGGTTTATTCTACTTCCCCGCTTCTTCCCTAAGTGTTTTGGGAATTATTGTGCATTTTTTGTTTGTGAGCTAGGTTCTGGACAACCGGCTGATGAGCTATTACCACCGATAACTTGCCAGCCATACTCGTGCAGTGAAGTGTGGTTTTATTTGTTTTTTTTTTCTCCTTTTCTTTTCTTTTCTTTTTTTCTTTTAAGTAGGTGACTTCCCTGATCCAAGATTTACCTAAAGGCAGTACAATGAAAATGGTCTTGTGGCTAGGCTCTGGACAACCGACCGATGAGCTGTTACCACCGACAACTTACCAGCTGACGTGCTGTTGTGCGTGTGTGTTAAGAAGTGTAATTATAGTCGCACTTGCAACGTCGGTTTTAAAATAAGTAAACGGAGGTGAGTCCGAGTGTCGGTCTCAGGGAGGCATGAAAATCGGATTTTGCTTATCACTTGTTGTCACGGAAAGCGCGGAGTTTTGCTCGCGAAAGATGCGATTTTGAAAAGCGAGAGAGAGATAGAGAGAGAGAGAGAGAGAGATTAGGGTTAGAGCATTCCTTGTTTGATCATGCAACTTAAGTAGAAATTAAAGTGAGAACTGAACAGAAAATAACATCATTAATCATGCACTTTTAGTTCATAGCTTACAACATTAAATACATGCTTCAAACAAAAGTAATGGAAAGCTTAAAAGAGATAGAGGGAGGATGGAGAGTGACGAGGCAGCCACGGCGGTGGAGGAGGCTCCGTTAGCGGCTCGTCGTCTCCGGCGATTACAAGAGGGCCTAAAGCTAGCTAAGAGAGGGGTGGAGTAGTTGCAAGGGAAGTGAATGCCCTGAATGAGTGGTTTGAGGGGTTTAAATAAGGTTAAAGGCTTTCTAAAAGAAGGAGGGGCTTTAGCGACATCCGGAACGTCGCTAAAACCACTTCAAAAGCATCGGTGAAGCCCTCCAGCCCGTTGATCAATCGCCCACTCTGTTTCTTCTTCACACGCGATCCGCGGCCGCTGCATGAGAGCAATCCGATAGAACATCGGACTGCTGAGATCTCTCCTCGGCTGTGCTTGTATCGTGCCTCGGGCGCGCGTGTGCGCGGGCATCATCGCCTGGCGTACGCACGCACGTGGGCGCTCGCGAGCTGTGGCCATGCCGCATTGCGAAATCTCGACCGCCCGCACTGATCGGGCGACCCAATTTCGCCGCGCGCAACCTTCGTCTTCGATTTCATGCTCCGTGCGGCTCAAACCCGCATCGTGTGAGTGCAGGCGTGCGTGCTAACCGTTGCGCCACGCCCGCACTTTGCGCGGCGATTGCAGGCGAGCGCGCGAGTCTCGGCTGGATGAAGAGGTGGCGTGCAGTGGAGCGAGGATGATGTGGTGCAATGAGGGCCGTTGATCTCCAGATCAACGGTCAAAACATCTTGGGCCCATTGTAGGAGCTCCGGATGTTGGATTTGGCCAATATTGAGTCCGTTGGACTCCGTTCGTCGTTTTGAATCCATCCATGCGGTCTGATTGCTCATCTGAGGCCTGCTTTGACAAGTTCTTACACAAATGGCCATTAATACAATTTTATAAGCAATCTTGGTACATGATGCATGCAATGCTCCCTTTCTACTTATGTTGTGTCTTTTATTCTTAAGATGGGTCATATTCATCATAATTATCACCCCCTTGTGCAGTGTTATCATACCCCCATGCTTACTCCCTGCTAGTCCCTAGCAAGGTTTATTCTAGCCTTTATTTCCTTTCAGAATTTAATAAGTAATTGCTTAGACACTTCGTTACTTGTCAATAAGAGAAAATATACGAAGATCTTAATCTGCAAAGACTAAGCAGCGCCCGGGTGTCTGTCAAAATACGAATCGCCCGAATCCTTGCTTTAATGTATATAACTATACATATGTATATGTATATATATATATATTTTTTTTAGAATTTTTTCGGAATTCAGTGTTGGTTGGTAACTTTTTACGGCTACCTAACCCACCCAAAACTCGGTCAAAACCCTAAGTGCTAAGCATCTTGGTGTGAAAGTTGTAATAGACTCACTTAACAGTAATTGAGACAGACTTCGGGTTTCTATGCCTCTAGGTGACCAGAAAAGGAAATAAATTTTCCTGAAGGTGTATTTGTTCGATTGGTAGCTTTCTCCCTACGTTTGTTTTAATTGGGGTCAACACGAGGATTTTTCTAGTGTATATCTCCCCGGCTTATACTACTTCCCCGCTTCTTCTTTAAGTGTTTTGGTCCTTTTGTGCAGTTATTGAGCTGGGCTCTGGACAACCGATCAATGAGCTATTACCCACGATCACTTGCCAGCCATACTTGTGCGGTAAAGTGTGGTTTATTTTCTTTTCTTCTCCCTTTTCTCTTTTTTTTTTTTTTGTAGGTGGCTTCCCTGATCTCAAATGTACCTAGAGGCAATGAAGAAGAAATGGCCTGTGGCTGGGTTCTGGACAACCTGCCAATAGGATGTTACCCACAGCAACTTGCCAGCCATACCACCCTAGAGAGTTCATTAGCTACCCAATTTCTGTCAAAATCTCCGAGAAGTGAGTCTGTGCAAAAATGTGTGTAGATGCTTAAACTCAAGGTTTTTCTGAGTTAGAGGGTGAGTTGATAAGTCGTATACTTATCACCTTATTTAGTAGGTGGATTAGAATAGCTTAAGGTTGCAAGGACTCGAAGCTAAATCCATATTTTAATGGACACCAGGGCTGATTAAGCCTGAAGGCCTGAAAAGTCTAAGTGTTTAAGTTCTTTTTGTATTATTTCCCACTATTGACAAGTTTCTAATGCCTAAGTTTTCTTCCTAAATTTATTTATTTTTTTATTTATTCAGACTGATTAAATGAGCTCAGGATTATGCAATTTACCACCACCCCCCCCATGCTTAAGTTGGACAATGTCCTCATTGGCAAGTACATGGATGCATAAGGGTTCAAAAAGATAGTACCTGAGTGGCGTAAACAACTAGATCAGTCTGAATCCTTTGGGTTGCCTCCTAGGAAGCACTGAGTTTAACGCCTCCAGCTGGGCTGTGCTCTGTGTCAGCCCTGAACGAGGGTGACACTTTCCTTTGGGGGAACCTAGGTCAGGAAATGTTTCAATCTTTGACCATTAACTGTAAAAGTGTGCCCAGTGTTAAGATCAGCGATTTCAACTGCCCCATTAGAGTAGGGCTTAACCACCTAAAATGGCCTAGTCCATTTGGACTTGAGTTTCCCTAGGAAGAGTTTTAGGCAGGCATCAAACAGCCAGACTTGTTAGTTAGGCTCAAAGGTTTTTCTATGAATGAGTCGGTCATGGACGGCTTTCATTTTCTCCTTATACAGTCGACTATTGTCAAAGGTGCCCCGACGAATTTCTTCGAGCTCAGATAATTGGAGCGTCCTCTACGCACCGGCTAACTGGGGATCCATGTTACATTGCTTGATAGCCCAGTAAGGCCAGTGTTCCAATTCGACAGGAAGATGGCAGGCTTTGCCAAAGACCAGGCAATAAGGCGACATGCCTATCAGGGTCTTGAAAGTGGTCCTGTATGCCCACAGGGCATCATCAAGTCATGTGGACCAGTCTTTCCTGTCAGGTCTCACAGTCTTCTGTAAAATGTTCTTGATTTGTCTATTTGAGACCTCAGTCTGGCCATTTGTTTGTGGATGATACGGAGTAGCAATGAGGTGGTTCACCCCGTATTTTCTAAGTAGGGCACGGAATTGGAAATGGATAAAATGGCTTCCACCATCACTGATCATGGCCTTAGGTATTCCAAACCGGGAAAAGATGTTCTTCTTAACAAAGTCCATGGCAGTCTTGTGATCGCATCATCGGGTGGCAATGACTTCAATCCATTTGGAAACATAGTCTACCGAGACCAGGATGTACTCGAAGCCGTTGGATGGTGGAAAGGGACCCATAAAATCGATAACCCAAACATCGAAGATTTCGACAATCAAAGTAGGCTGAAGGGGCATCATATCTCTCTTGGTTATGGTCCCCAGCGTTTGGCAGCATGAGCAAGTCTTGGCAAAGTTGTGTGCATCCTTAAATAGGGACGGCTAGTAAAATTCGGACTGCAAAACTTTTGCAGCTGTTTTCTTTCCAGAGAAGTGGCCGCCACAAGCCTGGTCAAGACAAAAGGAAAGCACACTCTGAACTTCGTCTTCGGGGAACCACCTCCTGATGATCTAGTCAGCATAGAGGTGAAACAGCATGGGATCATCCCAGAAATAGTGCTTGGCCTCAGCCAAGAACCTGTCCCATTGCTGTCTGGACCAGCTGTGCGGGGTTTGTCCTACAACCAAGTAGTTGACATAGTCAGCATACCATGGCATTTTCTTATCTTAAACGGCAGGATGTGTTTATCAGGGAAGGCGTCAGATAGAGGTAGGGAGGGTCCAATGTGGTCTGGATGAAGTCTAGACAAGTGGTCAGCCACCACATTCTTCGATCCAGCCTTGTCTCGAATTTCCAGGTCAAATTCCTACAAAAGCAGGATCCATCTGATGAGCCTGGGCTTTGCGTCCTTTTTGGCCAACAGGTGCCGGATGGCTGAATGGGCAGTGTAAATAGTCACGTGGGATCCCAGCAAGTACGATCGGAATTGTTCAAGTCCAAAGACTACAGCGAGCAACTCTTTCTCTGTGGCTGTATAATTACGTTGGGCCTCGTCCAATGTTTTGCTCGCGTAGTAGATCACCACAGGCTTCTTGTCTTGCCTTTGTCCCAGGACAACGCCTATGGCAAAATCTGATGCATCACACATAATCTCAAAGTCCTGGGACCAGTCTGGGGGTTGAAGTACAGGTGTGGTGGAGACTAAGTCCCGGAGGGTGTGATAAGCCTGGATGCAATCAGAAGACATGTGGAATATGGCATCGTTGGCCAGAAGGTCGGTCAAGGGTTTGGAAAGCTTGGAAAAGTCTTTAATGAACCTTCAGTAGAAGCTAACATGTCCTAGGATGGAGCAAATCTGTCGGACAGAGCTAGGTGGAGGAAGTTTGGAAATTAAATCAACCTTAGCTCGATCTACCTCAATGCCCCTATGCGATACGATGTGACCGAGGATAATTCCTTCTTGAACCATAAAATGGCTCTTTTCCCAACTTAACACCAAGTTAACCTCGATACATCATTTCAAGATTTTCTCCAAGTTGCTCAGACAATGGTCGAATGAATTCCCGATTACAGAGAAATCATCCATGAAGACCTCTAAGTATTCACCCACCATTTTTGAAAAAATGGCTAGCATGCAACGCTGGAAGGTCGCAGGTGCGTTGCATAACCCGAACAGCATTTGACGGAATGCAAACGTGCCATACAGGCAAGTGAATGTGGTCTTTTCCTGATCTTCCAAAGCAATTGCAACTTGGTTATATCCTGAATATCCATCCAGGAAGCAAAAATACTTCTGCCCTGCCAAGCTTTCAAGGATTTGGTCAATGAATGGCAAGGGGAAATGATCCTTCTTAGTGCCTTTATTGAGCTTCCTATAATCAATACACACCCGCCATGCGGTGGTGGTGCGGGTGGGGATGGATTCGCCATGATCATTGGTGACAACGGTGAGCCGAGCTTTCTTGGAAACCACTTGAGTGGGGCTCACCCAGGGGCTGTCGGAGATAGGGTAGATGATGTCGGCATCAAGACACTTGATAATTTCTTTTTTAACGACCTCTCGCATGTTTGGGTTTAAATGTCTCTGCATCTGGCGGGAAGGTCGGGCCCCGTCTTCCAGGTAAATCTTATGGGTGCAATAGGTGGGGCTAATTCCTCTTAAGTATGAAATGGTCCATCCAATGGTGGCTTGATGTTCTGAAAGGGTCGCAGTCAACCTGAGTTCCTGATCCTTGGTTAGATGAGAATTAATAATCACTGGGAAGGTCTAGTCAGGTCCCAAGAAGACATACTTGAGATTCTCGGGCAATGGTTTAAGTTCAGGTGTGGGTGGTACCACAGTCGATGGGAAGGGAAAGGGCGGGAGTTGATCAACATCGATCTCTTCAAATGGTGTCATGTGATGGTACTCAGCCTTACAGAGGTCCATGGGTAATGATGGTGACGGGTCAGCACAGTTACTATGGGTTTAGTGGTCTGATACAGAACTGAGGGTGAGGCATTCCTCGATCAGAGTTTCCACGGGATCCTGTTCCTCAACGCAATCACAATCAACATACTTTGTCGCCCGGAAGATATCCAATTGCATTTTCTTGTCGCCAAAGGCGATTTCCATACATCCCATGTCGCAATCAATGTTTGCCTTAGCCGTAGCTAAGAAAGGTCTGCCTAAGATTATAGGTGTGTTCTGTAATTTTTCAGGGACTTCCATGTAGAGCACCAAAAAGTCGACCGGGAAATAGAAGTCCTTGACCCGTACAATCACGTCCTCGACAACCCCCTTCGGGGTTTTCACTGATCTATCAGCCAGCTGGATGGTGACAGGGGTTGGTGTCAGCTCTCCAAAACCAAATTGGTGGTACAGGGTTGTTGGAATCAGATTGATAGAAGCACCTAGGTCCAGGAGCACTCTATCAAACATCATGTCCCCGATATTGTAGGAAATCAGGGGCGCTCCTGGGTCAGTTCGCTTGAGTGGAAGGTTGCTTGATATTATGGAACTTGATTATTCAGAGAGCACAACCTTCCTAGGTGCTTGAGGTCTCGGCTTATGCTTGGGTGTACAGGAATCCTTTAAAAACTTGGTGTAAGCAGGGATGTGTTTGACGGCTTCAAGGAGCAGAATATTGATCTGTACTTGCTTAAAGATTTTCAACAGCTCCTCAGTTTCCACAACATTCTTCTTTTTCTTGATTGTTTCCAAGGCCTCAGGGTAGGGTGTCTGAATGTGGATTGGTTCTATTTCTGGGTCCTTGGTTGGTGCCTTTTTTGAGTCAGGTATTTCAGCAGGTGAAGTCTCGAGGAGAGTCGGCCATTTGGGATCCTGGGTTTTGGTGTCGCTTCTCAAGGTCACCGCATTCGCAGAGGCATTGGGGCCATGGGTTGATCCTTGAGAAGACGAGGACGAAGAAGCACCAAACCCAGGAGGTGTTTGCGGGGATGGCTGAACCATGTGAGCCTGCCCGGGGTTATTTTGGAAGCCTTGCAAATTGGGGCCTCTGTTAATTATGTTTTGCGGGTTCGGTTGTGGTCAGGAAGGTAGGGATCCTTGTTGTTTACAGTCCAAGAGTTGGCTTAACTGTCCCTTTACCAAGGCCATTTCCTCCTGATGTTTCTGGTTCATATCAACCATCATCTTTATTAGGATATCCATTTGGCTTTGTGGGGGAGAGGCCACCCTATTCTGATTATATTGGGGTCTAACTGGTGGTCCTTGCTGATAGGGGGCAAGTGTGGCTGCTGGTTTGGCCTGGGCTGGTTTTGGAATTGCAGTGGTTTCTGGTTTATCCAACAAAAGTTGGGGTGGTTATGCCAGCCAATGTTGTAAGTGTTGGAGAAAGGGTCTAGTTTCGTATAACCTTGGACAGCTTGCACATCTTCAAGGATAGCCGATGTTGATGGAGAGGGAAGGGAGTAATCAAGGGTTGAGGGAGAAAGGTCCCTCCCTGGAATGTGGTCGGGGTTGTTCCAGGTTTAGTTGGGTTAAGGGCTGAACCAGGTCAATATTATGCGCTCCTGTTGCTAGGGAGAAAATCTGTAAGGGGTTCCTGGTCTGGTTCAGTAGCTCATCAATCTTTTTGTCCACCAATTCCACTCGATCCAATTTCTTGGCAATGATGTCCATGTCAACCATTCCAGAATTTGCTTGCACCTCATAAATCCTGCCACGGGGTTGACTGAACCTGTTAAACTGGTACATGGAGGCATTGTTGAGCGAATTCTCACTCATAGACTCAAAGAGCTCAAACACGCTCTCCTCGTCTTTGTTCAGGAAGTTTACCCCGCATGAGGCATCGACGAAGTTCCGTAGGTTGCTGTCCAGACCATGGTAGAAGATCTGGGCCAATTGCCCCCTTGGTACTTCGTGGTGTGGACATTTCCTCAAAAGTTCATTAAATCTTTCCCACGCCTCATGAAATTGTTCCCCACCCTGGAGTGTAAAGGTAGTGATAGCTCTTCTAAGGGCATTGGTCTTTCCTATGGGGAAGAATTTCTTTAAAAATGCATGCCTCAGTTCCTCCCAGGTGGTGATGGGTCTACCTAGGGTTCTAAGCCAATGAGAAGCCTTGTCTCTTAATGAAAAGGGAAACATTTTGATTAGAACAATGTCAAGGCTAATATTCCTAGGTTTCACAGTTCGCGCTATGCGGTCGAGATCCTCTAGGTGCTGAAAGGGGTCCTCATTTAAGCTTCCATGAAAGTGGCTCTGGATCAGACTTAAGACATTTGGTTTCAGCTCAAAATCATCTCCCCCCTCAGGGATCCTAAGGTGTGGCTCGACTCTAATAGCAGAGGGATTATAGAAATCGCGGAGGGGCCTTAACTAATCCTGAAATGGTGGTATACCAAGTGGTGGTTGCCCCGGTATGTCTTGGAAAGGTGGTGGTGGTTGTTCTTGTGGGTTCTGTAACCGTTGTATGGCTTGCATGATGGTGTGGATTTGTTATTGCTGAAGCTAGTGGTTAGCATTGATTTGGGCTTGGATGATGGCCATAGCGTCTGGTGGGGGTTGATCTTCAGCCTCATCTACCCTAGGTTCAACCATGTTAACAGAATTATGTCGCCTAGATTCCTACCCCAAAACACGCAAATCGGGATGTAGTGAGAGTCTCCCGTGCATACACTAGAGAAGAACAAGAGGGGATGCGGAGGGCGACAGATGCGAGAAATGTGTTTCAATCAAGCACACAAGCCTAGTCCTTATGGTGTATTCCTTAGGAGACCTAGAAATCTCACAAAGGGTGATTAAGTCCGTAAGCATTGGACTCCCCTTCCTAAGGCTAATCTGGCTAGGTTGATTATGAGAGGATTGCAGGGAAGGTTCTTCCTTTGGCTTCCGCCTCCAGTTCCGTAGACCCCACAACCGTGCTCGTTTGACACTGCCCCACAGCCTAGTCACCAGATTCTACCAAGGGAATGAAAGCCAAGTGCCCAGCGAACAAAACTTCGCCTTTCGAGACTTAACTTAGTCCTGGCTAGGGCACGTCTACTCAGTTTTAAAGGGCTAGGATAGTGCTTGTGCTTAGGGTTATGTGATGAGGCGTTGATTGGGGTGGTGCCTCTTAATTTTCCACTTTCAAGGTGTGTGCTTCTAGCAAAGCATGGTTTTCAAGCAAGAATTTTTTTTTAAGATGTGGTGTCTTTTAGTGCTTCATCCTTACTTTAGTACTTTTTAGGGTTGACGTGTCTTAATGTTTTCAAACAAGTTTCAGTGGGCACATCAAGTTCTGCACACAACTCGGTGAAAGTAGATTTCCTTTTATTCTGTAGAGGCTCTAAAACTCTAATGTACTCATCCTAATGATCATGCAACTTCTATTAGATGAGTCGATTTTAGGGTTGAGTGGTGCGGCCCAGGTCAACTCACGGTGGCTTTGCAAACACCACTCATGAAAAAGAAAAGAACACTCCAAGGATTTATTCAGAATGTTAGAGTGTACATTTTTTTTTTTGGGTGATGTGTTAAGGATGTGGGACAAGCAATCATACACCACGCCAATTTTTTTCAATTTTTACAATTTTTTTTAGTTTTTTCACGCAAGCAAACAATCATGAGAGAAGAATTACTCACTATCAGTCCTCGTAGCACCTACTCCCTTGCTACTGTCGTGGGATGCGTCGCTTCACCGTCCATACGCCGAATTCCTTCATCCATCAAGTAAAAAGGAAAATAAGGCATTAGACAATGTGAGAATGAATGAGGAATGGAGGTGATAAAACAAATCCGTTGTCTCCCCGACAACGGCGCCAAAAACTGACGTGCTGTTGTGCGTGTGTGTTAAGAAGTGTCGTTATAGTCGCACTTGCAACGTCGATTTTAAAATAAGTAAACGAAGCTGAGTCCGAGTGTCGGTCTCAGGGAGGCGTGAAAATCGGATTTTGCTTATCACTTGTTGTCACGGAAAGCATGGAGTTTTGCTCGCGAAAGATACGATTTTGAAAAGCGAGAGAGAGATAGAGAGAGAGATTAGGGTTATAGCGTTCCTTGTTTGATCATGCAACTTAAGCAGAAATTAAAGTGACAACTGAACAGAAAATAACTTCATTAATCATGCACTTTTAGTTCATAGCTTACAACATTAAATACATGCTTCAAACAAAAGTAATGGAAAGCTTAAAAGAGATAGAGAGAGAGAGGATGGAGAGTGACGAGGTAGCCACAATGGTGGAGGAGGCTCCGTCGATGGCTCGTCGTCTCCGACGATTACAAGAGGGCCTAAAGGTAGCTAAGAGAGGGGTGGAGTAGTTGCAAGGGAAGTGAATGCCTTGAATGAGTGGTTGGAGGGGCATAAATAGGGTTGAGGGCTTTCTAAAAGAAGGAGGGGCTTTAGCAATGTCCGGAACGTCGCTAAAACCACTCCAAAAGCGTCGATGAAGCCCTCCACCCCGTCGGTCAGCCGCCTGCTCTATTTCTTCTTCACATGCGATCCGTGGCCGCTGCGTGAGAGCCGTCCGATCAAAGATCAGATGGCTGAGATCTCTCCTCGACTGTGCTTGGATTGCGCCTCAGGCACGTGTCTGCGCGGGCGTTATCGCCCGACGTGCGCGCGCGGGTGGGCGTTAGCGAGCTGTGGCTGCACCACGTGGCAAAATCTCGGTCGCCCACGTTGATCGGGTAGTCCAATTTCACTGCGCACAACCTTCGTCGTCGATTTCACGCTCCGCATAGCTCGAACCCGCGTCGCGTGCGGGCGGGTGTGCGCGCTAGCCGTTGCGCCACGCCCACGCTTTGTCGCGATGACTGTGGGCAGGCGCGCGAGTCTCGGCCGTTCGATCAAAGATCGACGACCGAGATCTGATCTCGGCTGGATGAAGAGGCGGCGTGCGGTGGAGCGGGGATGACGTGCTGCAATGAGGGCCGTTGATCTCCAGATCGATGGTCAGAACTTCTTGGGCCCATTGTAGGAGCTCCGGATGTCCGATTTGGTCGATCTTGAGTCCGTTGGACTCCATTCGTCGTTCTAAATCCATCCGTGCGGTCCGATTACTCATCTGAGGCCTGCTTTGACAAGTGCTTACACAAATGGCCATTAATACAGCTTTATAAGCATTCTTGGTACATGATGCATGCAATGCTCCCATTCTACTAATGTTGTGTCTTTTATTCTTAAGATGGGCCATATTCATCATAATTATCACCAGCCATACCACCCAAGTCGATCGATTAGCTACCCAATTTCCGTAAAAATCGTCGAAAAGTGAGTCAGTGCAAAATAATGTGTGTAGATGCTTAGGCTTAAAGTCCCCCTAAATCAGAGGGTGGGTTGATAAGTCTCATACTTATCATCCCAATTTATTTACCAAATTAAAATAAATTTTAATTGGCGAGGACTTGAGACTAAATCCACATTCGAGTGGACACCCAGGCTAATTAAGCCCGAAGACGTGAAGAGTCTAAATATTCAGGTCTTAAAGAATCAATTCCTAAAGTTTACAGCTCCTAATGCCTAAGTTCTCATCTCCTAATTCTAAATTTTTTTTTAACAAGAATCAAATAACAGGAAATTACTGTTACAGTTGACAAAAAGGTTATAAAATATGTCCACCCCCCCATGCTTAGCTTTTGCAATGTCCTCATTGTGAAAAAAAAAATGAAAGCATGCAAGAGAGTAGAAGTGGAAGAATAGCACCTGGTTTCCGTGAGACACTGGTCATCTTGGAACAGTCTTTACATGTGCTAATAAGTTTAGTGCCTTTAGCTAGGCGAGGTTCTTAATCAACAATAACTAAACATTGAGGCCACAACAACACAGTTTCCAGGCCCCCAGGTATGGGTCCCAGAGAGTGAAAATGGGCTTACCAAAGAGATGAACAATGAAAGTGGTAAGCCGGTGGTGCAAGGAGAGCCCAAATGGTCTCCAATAGGAGTTTTGTTGATTTATTACAGAGGAAGTGTAGTTGGGTATAGAATTTATGCAGTGGTTGGGTGAGAAAGGACTATGAGGGTTTTGTGATGTGCTGGGGATCTGTGGGTACCCTAGAATACCTAATGTTTGAAGAGTTCTTCCCCAATGTTCAATTTAATCCTCACACTCTAGGTTCTTAAACCAACCATCCGGATCCTCAGAATTCCCACCCACAAGTTGGACCTCAAACTCTAAGCATTCAGGATAAGGATATTGTTGGATTTTATCTTGATCACGTGAATCATTCAACAATTTTTTGATTTCATGTATATCTTCCTCATCCCGTGTTGCTACAATTGGTCGCAATTTTGCTTTGTCCTCAATTATTTCAGCAACTGTGTGATCTTCTTCCCGAGTTTGGGTTGAGTTGGTGTTGAACGATTACGAACCTACGCTAACGTGTTCGATTTTGGAAAACCTGTCGTTGTAGTTCGAAAGTGAAGAATTCATGTTCAACAAATAAAATTTATACCGAAATTAAAATTCCGAGTCGAACATAGGGAGGCAGACGTTTGATTTAAAAACTACGCGTTTCTTTTTGTTTACTACAGAATAATTCAATTTAGAACCATCTAATTATTTACAATAAATAGAAGAGAGAGAGAGAGTAAGAGAGAAAGAGAATATTACACAGAGAAATCAAAATGAGATGTAGAATAAATAAGGAATTTTTGTATTGAAGAGATTGTTCATTACAACTAGAAAGCATAAAACAATTATTCTAGAAAGCGATAAATTTACTCTAGAAAGCATTAAAAGAATGGAGAGAGAAATGTCCTCCTCGACGATTGCTTCGAGGACGAGTAGATTAATCTAGAAAGCAGTAAAACTATACTAGAAAGCGGTAAAAAGAATAGGGAGAGAGAAATCCTCCTCGACGGTTGCTTGGAGGACGAGCCAGACGGGACGACGCCTAGACGAAGGAGAATGAAGCAGGACGAAGGAGGACGAAGCAGAAGAACAGGAACGAAGCAGCACGCCGTCGTCGTCACGGGATCCACTTCCGAAGGGGAACGAAAATTGGACTTTATCTCACGAGAAGCATCCCGGGTGTGGGACAAGCTTCTCTTGAGCTTTGGAGGGGTAAAGAGGAGAAAAAAGGGATGAGAATTTCATATGGAGGGGGTCTCCTTTTATAGTTGCAAGGAGTGGGGGAAAAATGGACATTACATCTTCAAAATAATAAATAAGGGGTCTTTAGTGACGGATAAATCCGTCACTAAAGCCCCGACGTGGTCGTCGCCACCGCGCCCACGCACGCCTCCTCGGCTGCCGCTCCTCAACGCTCGTGCACGTCTAGCACTTTTCAGCCGTCCGATCGCGAGATTGGACGGCTTAAAACGCGTCCGCGCCCGCTGCAACCCGCCCGCCTGCGCGTGCGATCGCGCGTTACGGGGGGCGTCCAATCGTGCGTTGGCGCTATCGGGCGCCTGCGACCGCACGATCTCCATCCGACGCTCCATGCGCCTCAATTACCCGCGCCTCCAATCCCCTCGCCGCGGCTCGAACCCGCGCCCCGCGCTCGCGTAAGCGCGCTCGACCGCTGCGTTGCGGGGCGCGGATCGTCGAGCGCACGTTTTAAGCGCCGGGCGGCCACAGCCATTGGATCTCCATCTGACGGCGGAGAGCGATCGGGCGGGGGCCTTCACAAAATGCCAGCGATCGTTTGGGCTGCTGAGATGGCACCACGTGGCGCCATCTTGGCCGCCCAACTTCTAGAAGTTGTAGATGGTGCCACGGATGTCGGATTGACTCGATTTTTGTGTCATTGGGCTGCGATCGTCGATCCGAATTCATCCGTGCGGTCGGATTTGTCATCTGAAGTCCGGATTTACACCATCCTGGCCCTTGATCTTCTAGGGTTCCCTGGTCTCTATCTGATGCTACGGATGCCTGATTAGGGCGATCTTGGAATCGTTGAACTCCAATCGTCGCCCTGATCATATCCATACGGTTGGATCTTTGACCCGAGGCCCTGATAAAATGTTTGCCCTGTCCAAGCACATAAAAGGAGACAATTAACCTCCATTTTATTCAAACTACTCTAAATGCGAGATGATGCATGTTATGCAATATTTATATCATGAAATGCAATCCTATGCTTAAGAACATGCATAAATAGACATTTTAAGTAGTGTAAATGTGTTTACATCATACCCCCATGCCTATCTTTTGCTAGTCCCTAGAAAAAACTATATGCTATTTATAAAAGAATTAGGTTAGATTGTTTGGACCTGAGTTATTTTCAATCATTAAGAAATTGTCTACTTAGGAACTGAACTTTCAAAGACACAACAGTGCCCGAGTATCAGCCAAAATGCAGACTGCCTCAAGCCCTCGCCTTATTCAAAGAAAATTTTCTTTTTCTCTTTTTACTCTTTTCTAATTTTTTTGAATTTTCAAATTTTAGGGTTTAAGAGTGGCTTTCTATGGCCATTCAACTCACCCAAGATTTGATGAGAATCCTAAGTTTTAAGCATCTTATTGTGATTGTGATAGACTCATTGACCGGCAATTAGAACGGACTTCGGATTTCTACGCCTCTAGGTGACCTCAAAAAGAATTCTGCCTAAAGGTGTATCTTTACAACCGGTAGCTTTCTCCCTACTTTTATTTTTTAACGGGGTCAACACAAGGGTGAATCCAGTGTATATCTTCCCGATTTATTCTACTTCTTCGCTTCTTCCTAAGTGTTTTGGGAATTTTTAGTGCATTTTCTGAGCTGGGTTCTGGACAACCGGTCGATGAGCTGTTACCACCGACAACTTGCCAGCCATACTCGTGCGGCGAAGTGTGGCTTATTTCTTTTTGTTCTTTTCTCCTTATTTTTCTTTTCAATTTTTTTTTTTTTTTTTTTAAGTAGGTGGCTTCCCTGATCTAAGATTTACCTAAAGGCAGCAAAAAGAGAAAGGTCCAGTGACTGAGCTCTGGACAACCTACCTATGGGCTGTTACCCACGATAACTTGCCAGCCATATCACCCTAGAAGGTTCATTAGCTACCCAATTTCCGTTAGAATCACCGAATAACGAGTCAGTGCAAAGAAAGTGTGTAGATGCTTAAAACTCAAAATTCCCTCAAATCAGAGGGCGGGTTAATAAGTCGTGTACTTATCACCCAAACTTATTTATTCCAATTATAATAGAATTAAGATGGCGAGGACTCAAAGACAAATCCACATTTTAGTGGATACACAGGCTAATTAAGTCCAAAGACCTGAGGGGTCTTTGTGTTCAGATCCTAATGTAGTATTTCCTAAGATTGCAAATTTTCTTAAACCCAAATTCTCTTTCCTAATTCCAAATTTTTTTTTTATAAAAGAAAATAAACAAATCTACGGAGCTGACGAATGAATTCAGAGATGAATATCCACCCCCCCATGCCTATCTAATGCAATGTCCTCATTGTATTAAAAAGACATAAAATAGAGTGGAAAAGTGTAGAAAGCACCTGAATTTCGTGAATATCAGGTCCGCTCCAAGATGAAAACGAAAAAGAACTGTATAAGTGCTGAGTTTAGAGCCTTCAGCTAGGCACACTATACAAAGAAAAGAAATGAAGAATTCACATGTGCAGGTCAGAATTAGAATGAACAGAAGAATCCTCTGACCTCTCAGTAGAGGTCCACAGATGTGGACCAAATTGTGGTGCAGACCCACACCCCATAATCGAGAATATCTTAGGTTCTGGATAAAAATTACCCAAAACCTAAAATCAGAATGTAAGCGAGATCGGGCCTGCGATTTCTGAGGATGCAACCCAAGACCAAAAAGTCGGGTTACAGAAAATTGAAGCTGAAAAGGATAATTGTTGAATGTGTGCTTGGGTTGAACATCCTCGAAACAAATGTCGTAAGGGTTCTAATTTGATGGTTTCAACTTAAAAGGAGCCCTTCGACTCAATCTTCCATTTCCTCCTGAATTAACTTGCCAAATCAAAACTTCCCAGCTCCTATCATCCTCATTTAGCATATCAAATTCCAGGACCTCTTGTATATTCATCACCCCGTCTGAAATCTCCAAGTCTAAATGATGTGGCAGAATCAAAATTGACTCGGGTCTTATTATCTCAGAATTAGAATCATCAATAAGCTCAACAAGGTGTATCTGATAATCAGGGCATTGAATTGATTCCTCCAGAAAATGTGATTCTGGATCCGTAATGTGTGCCCTAATAAGATCAGTGTTCTTAGTTATTGGGCTATCAATTGATCTATCAGATTCCTCAGGCCCAATCATCTCACAGAAATCATGTTCAGAAAACTCGCGTGAGACTTCGCAACTTGAATCTTCACCATCAGGATCCGTATCAATGTATGTCCCAAAATCATTTGTCACTTTGTGTTCCAAGGATACATACATTTCCTCGTAACCTGGCTTAGGGATCTCAGGCGAAGAAGTCAGATCATCCTTAATTGGTTGTTTTAATTCAATCTGGTCAGCCTCATAACATGTGTCCCCCCAACAGGTGCCTGAGTGGGTTCTGTCATTGGCTTTCCTGAAGAAAGTTCATCCTGGGAATTATTCCAAGATTGAATCAAAGCAACCATGAATCTCATCCTCAATTTCGCTAATTTCCCAAGTAGAAACTCACCCGAGTTCTTATCCTTAACATCCTGGAGCCAATCCAACAAAGACTTGTTTAAATCATCAATCATTTCAATCAGGGGCTCCAATCTCTCAATGCAAGGTATTGGCTGAACTTCTAAAGATTGAATGATATTCCTCAAGTTAGCTAGAACCTTATCTTGAACCTGATTAACCTGAACCAAATGAGTTGGTTCAGGGTTGCGCGGGTTTGACATCAATGTAGAGGAATTAACGAATTGAGATTCGTTATATCCTTCCTGATGATAGGTCAGTTCAGGTTGTTGAAAAGATGGTGATGACCTAAAGGCAGTGAAATCAGAGGATGGGTAAGGATCAGTGTATCCTTCTTGATTGTAGATCGTATTAGGTTGTTCATGAAAGGAGGACGATCTATAATCGATGTAGCTCTGAGAAGGATAGAAATCAGAATCAAAGTGTTCAGGGTTAGACCCTAAACACAGGGTCCGGAATTGTATCCCCAATCCGAATTATCCCAACTAACTAATGGTCGATTACAATACGAGTTGGGATAATCGTCATGTTGAGGATAATTTACAACAGGAGGGAAAGAGCGGGAATGCATGAAATATGTGGAAGGATTCATGATACACGAGAGGAAGAAAGGTACCCTGCAATACAAACAATCAAACCTGTCCTTAAATAGGTTAGCCTAAAGACCTACAGACTCTCAAAACTCATCTTGAGATAAAGGAACGATTTGATCTACTTCTTTCTGTTCAATCCAACCAGTTAGAAGGAGGGACTGGGGAGAAGGTTCTTCCTTCGGCTTGCGCCTCCGGTTCCTAGTGTACCCCCCAGCCGCGATCGTTTGACTCTACTCCCCTAGCTAGACATCAGATTGAACAGTAGAAACAGACTAATCGAAAATAATCTCGTTCTGGGTTCTGAAGAGCGAGTCTAATCCTTAAGGCCAACATCTACTTTGTTTTATTTAGGGCTAGGTTTGAATGTGCTTTGGAATGTGATGGGCCCTTTAAATGGGTTGTGCCCTTAATGATTGATTGATTTGTGTGTGAGTGCACAACCAGTGGTTTTCAAGCAAGATTGTTTTTGATGTGGTGAATTTTAAGATTCAAATCTTGCTTAGTAGCTTTTAGGATTCAACTTTAGGTGTTTTCAATCAAGTTTCGTTGGCACACCAAGTTTTACAAGCACAGGTGAAGATGTTTTCCATTAAAGTTTAAAAAGAATGTGGAGTGCCTGGTAAATCCCTAAGAGTTGAACCTAATTGGAAGCTACTTGATGAGTTGATTTTATTTGAAGTGGTGCGGCCCAATCAACTCAAACAATTGGCCTGTTGCACCACTTAATTAGGCACACAAATGATTACCTAATCTGATTTCTACTCAATTATGTGTTTGGATGTGTGTACTGGCTCCTAAGATTGGATTGCCGGTTGAGTTTGAAAATCAGATGAGGTTGTGTACCTCTGTGAGATTTTTTTTTTTTCTTTTTAATGTGGAGGTTGGGGTGAGTATGGGTGTCAAACAACAAACAATCTAACCTTAGAGTTTATAAAAACACCTAGGTTGATTGATGTTTGAGTTATTATGTGATGAAATGAAATCTAATGGGTGGGAGGTGGGGGGTAACTCACAAAACCTTCTACAGCACTTTACTCCAATCTACCGCTTTTGCCTGCCTCAAAAGAGTACCTGCAATTACAATAAGAAAGGAGAAAAGTGAGGTAAATGATTTGTAAGTTACAAAACGCGAAGAGAAATCAAAGATCGTTGCCTCCCCGGCAACGGCGCCAAAATGTTGAACGATTACGAACCTACGCTAACGTGTTCGGTTTTGGAAAACCTGTCGTTGTAGTTCGAAAGCAAAGAATTCGTGTTCAACAAATAAAATTTATACCGAAATTAAAATTCCGGGTCGAACATAGGGAGGCAGACGTTTGATTTAAAAACTACGTGTTTCTTTTTATTTATTACAGAATAATTCAATTTAGAATCATCTAATTATTTATAATAAATAGAAGAGAGAGAGAGAGAGAGTAAGAGAGAAAGAGAATATTACACAGAGAAATCAAAATGAGATGTAGAATAAACAAGGAATTTTTGTATTGAAGAGATTGTTCATTACAACTAGAAAGCATAAAATAATTACTCTAGAAAGCGATAAATTTACTCTAGAAAGTATTAAAAGAATAGAGAGAGAAATGTCCTCCTCGACGATTGCTTGGAGGATGAGTAGATTAATCTAGAAAGTAGTAAATCCATACTAGAAAGCGGTAAAAAGAATAGGGAGAGAGAAATCCTCCTCGACGGTTGCTTGGAGGACGAGCCGGATGGGACGACGCCTGGACGAAGGAGAACAAAGCGGGACAAAGGAGGACGAAGCAGAATAACGGGAACGAAGCAGCACGCCGTCGCCGTCGCAGGATCCACTTCCGAAGGGGAACGAAAATTGGACATTATCTCGTGAGAAGCATCCCGGGTGTGGGACAAGCTTCTCTTGAGCTTTGGAGGGGTAGAGAGGAGAAAGAAGGGATGAGAATTTCGTATGGAGGGGGTCCCCTTTTATAGTTGCAAGGAGTGGGGGCAAAATGGACATTACATCTTCAAAATAATAAATAAGGGGTCTTTAGTGACGGATAAATCCGTCACTAAAGCACCGACGTGGCCATCGCCGCCGCGCCCACGCCGGCCTCCTCGGCTGCGCACTCCTCAACGCTCGCGCACGTCCAACACTTTTTAGCCGTCCGATCGCGAGATCGGACGGCTTAAAACGCGTCCGCGCCCGCTGCAACCCGCCCGCCTGCGCGTGCAATCGCGCGTTACGCGGGGCGTCCAATCGCGCGTCGGCGCTATCGGGCGCCCGCGACCGCACGATCTCCATTCGACGCTCCACGCGCCTCAATTACCCGCACCTCCAATCCCCTCGCCGCGGCTCAAACCCGCGCCCCGCGCTCGCGTAAGCGCACTCGACCGCTGCGCTGCGGGGCGTGGATGGTCGAGCGCACGTTTTAAGCGCCGGGCGGCCACTGCCGTTGGATCTCCATCTGACGGTGGAGAACGATTGGGCGGGGGCCTTCACAAAATGCCAGCGGCCGTTTGGGCAGTTGAGATGGCACCACGTGGTGCCATCTTGGCCGTCCAACTTCTGGAAGTTGTAGATGGTGCCACGGATGTCGGATTGACTCGATTTTTGTGTCGTTGGGCTGCGATCGTTGATCCGAATTCATCCGTGCAGTCGGATTTGTCATCTGAAGTGCATATTTACACCATCCTGGCCCTTGATCTTCTAGGGTTCCCCGATCTCTATCTGATGCTACGGATGCCTGATTAGGGTGATCTTGGAATCGTTGAACTCCAATCGTTGCCCTGATCATATCCATACGGTTGGATCTTTGATCCGAGGCCCCGATAAAATGTTTGCCCTGTCCAAGCACATAAAAGGAGATAATTAACCTCCATTTTATTCAAACTACTCTAAATGCGAGATGATGCATGTTATGCAATATTTATATCATGAAATGCAATCCTATGCTTAAGAACATGCATAAATAGACATTTTAAGTAGTGTAAATGTGTTTACATCAGTTGGCCGTTAAAAGGTTGTCTAAGGTATGTATAGCCATTACTTCCTCTATTCTACCAAGCTCCTCCATCGAACCACACTTGGTTTTATTCTTCTTTGAGACCTCAAAAATATTGAATCGATTTGTCTTATCCCCTGAGGCCATTTCTATATTTTCCGATTCACAATCAATCCTCGCCTTGGAAGTAGCCAGGAAAGGTCTTCCCAAAATAATCGGGGTGTGGTTGAGCTGTTTTGGGGCTTCCATGTCCAGGACCATGAAATCAGCAAGGTAATGTAAATCATTAACCTTGACTAAAACATCCTCCAAAATACCCCTTGGTTTGTAATGGATCTATCGGATAACTGCAAGGTTATGTCAGTGTGTTTTAGGTAGCCTAGACCCAATTCCATGTGCAGTGAGGTGGGGATCACATTAATGGAAGCGCCTAAGTTGAGGAGGGCCTGGTCAGAAGTAACGTTTCCTATTGTGCACGAAATCAACGGGGCTCCTGGGTCCTGCTTCTTAGGAGGTAGCTTGTTTATGATCAATGTGCTTGTGTTATCAGACAAAACTACTCTCCTATTGATTTCAGATTTTTCTAAACGCCTTTCTTTATATGCATTCAGTAAACCTATGGCGTAGGCAGGGATTGATCCGATAGTCGCAAGGAGTAAAATGATTGTTAATTTGAAAGCCTAAAGTAAGGACATCCTTTCCTCCAATTTCTCCTCCGACTTTTTCTGTTTGCCCATACAACAACATATTCCCGAATCAGACCCTGATGTTTTGTTGATCACATTCTTAGTTGGGAGTTTGGAATTCTTGCTACGAGGCCTAATGGGGTTGACATGGAGTTGGGTAGGTCCCTTGCGTTTACTACCACTCCTCAAGGTGATGGTGTTTGCCGTGGCAAAATGCTGTTGGTTAGTGCCTTGGGGAGGGTTGGGTGAAACAGGAGGCTCCCGGTTGATTATGGTAGGAACTTGGTTAGCTCCGGGAGGGGCTGGGGTAGCCTGATAGATAGCATGAGCTTGAGCATGTGGTGGAACGTCGGTTTTCGTTGTTAATTCGTTGTAGTAAAGCCGGTTGTTACCAACGTTTCATATAAAAATTTTTTTACTCGGAAAAATAAAAGAGTTCCCGAGGTCGAACTCAGGGAGCAAGTTGTATTCTAGAGATATACAAGTTCTATTACAAAAATAAAGAGAGAGAGAGAGAGATGAAAAATTGGATTCTGCTTCTTTTCTTCTTTCTTCCTCTTTGTTTTTGGTTCTTCCTGTTCTTCTTCTTCTTCTTCTTTTTCTTCTGCTTTCTTCAGATTTTCCCCTCGTGCTCTTCTTCTTCTGTTCTTCCTTGTTTCCTTTCTTTCTTTTTCTTCAGATCGTCTTCTTCTTTTCTTGCTTCTTGCTTCTCTTCATTTCTTCTTCTGCAATCGTGGTGCTTCTGCCTTCGGCTACTAAGTCTCCCTTCCTTCTTCTTCAGCCTGCCTTCTGTGTTGCTCTGGCTGCTGACTGTCCGTCGTCTGGCCCGGTGCTTCGACGACTTAACTGAGCAGTTGCTACAGTGCAGCTGCTTCTTCTTCCGCAGTCCTTCACCTGTGCCTGCACGCTCAAGAGTTCATCAGAAGGCAAAAACCTATTCTACCCCCTTCCCCCGCGTATCTCTCTCTCTGAAATCACTCTTCGGAAGCTCTCCCAGAGCGCTATCGGGTAATCGGGTTCGGGTCAGGCCCGGGTCCAGGCCCACCGGCGTGCGTGGTGGGCGAGGAGTGCAGGTCAGTCTAATCGGGTCGGGCCAGGTCCGCGGAGCGTGGTCACGGACGAGGCCGAGTCGGGTCGGGTCGGGTGAGAGGGACCTCACCCCGTGGTAACTGAGGCAAACAGATGGTGGCAGTTTTTCAATTTATGTGGGTGCGTGGCTTCAGAAGGTTCCGAGGTGGGACTATCCGCGCACCCGTTTCTCTCACGCCTGCAGCAGGGATGGTGCTCCCAATTGCGTCGGCTGTTGAGGCGTACAGCTCCAATCGAGGGCCAGGGTGTGTGCGTGAGACTCTTCCGCGCTGGCCGTGGCTTTTCAACCTGGGATATCTCGGCTTGGAGCAACCTCGAGCAGGCTTCGAGCTTCCTCGCCAATGGCGGTCAAGGCCTGGAACCTGAAACCAATGGCACGGCCTCTCGGCCAAATCAGACAGGCGGGGGACCTTCGCCGTGGCACGGCGAAGGTGGTCAGGGTGTCTGCAGGGGGCGAGATGGAGCTAACTGGTCGTCCTAGGTCAAACTGTGAGCGGGGGAGTGGGTGTGTTCGGTGGGTCTGCAGAGGGTGTTTGGTGGGAAGTGGAGGGGCGGAAGAGGATCAGGGTGAGGAGGCGGAGGTTCTGCGGTGGTCGGCGAGCCGTGTGGGTCGCTGAGGTGATGGGAGCGGCTCGCCGGAGGGTGGTCGGAGGCGGAGAGGATGAGGGTGAACAGGGTCGGTAGAGGGCTTAATTGACTAAATCGAAAGCGGGGAAAGAAAGAGGAGAAGAAGGGGAGTAAGTCCAACTTAACTGCAGGGACGAAGGGGGAGGAACAGGGCGACAGTCGTATCGACTGTCGCCGGAGAAGATGATGCTCAGAGAGAGGGGCGGCGGCGAGCAGAGGGCTGGAGAGGCGCCAGCTGGGTGCGGCGTGGCGCGGGAAGAGCAGGGGGGAAGGTCTCTGCTGCTGGTAGTGCGGCAGAGCGACGAGGTGGAGGGGGAGGAAGTCGCCGGAGCTGGTGAGCGTCTGCCGGAGGAAGAAGAGAGGAAAATTGGGGGTTTTCTCCGTCAGATCCAGGCTGCCTTCGTCGGTGGAGCGGCGGGGGGTATTTATAGGGTTGAAGCAGGGAAGAAGGCGGAGGGAGACGACGTGTCTCCCTCGCCGGAGCATGGTCGGAATTCGAACCCATACCGTCCGTGCGTTCGCACGGCCGGTATGGGGGGCTACAGTGACCATGGGGGTGCTCCTGCGACGGCTGACGACGCAGGGCACCCCCGGTACACTTGCCAGGTCCTCCACCTCACCCTGCGCGGCGCCATGCTCCGCGCAAGGTCGCCGGAGCATGGTGCTGGCAGGGTTTTGCAGGAGGGACCTGTTTGCAAAGAACGAAGGAGAGTTAGGGGCCTAAATGCGAGGGTTCAAAAGTTGAGGGCCAAAGAGTAAATATATGAGGACCAAAGTGTAAATTCGGTCAAGGAGGTTTCTTCTTAGGCTCAAGTTTTTATACATGACTAATTAGGACCTAAGGAATCTGATGGTGAATTTTATTTTCATATTAAACCTTGTTTGACCGGTCAATTTGCGCAAAAACCCAAATTAAGTTATTAATTGGGCATGGTTCTCAATGTAGGTCAAAATGGGTTCTAAAGGCCAAATTGAAGGTTCTAAACCCTAGAGATTATTTTTCTATGAATTTTAGAGGGTTTATTCTATTTTTACTTTGCCTCGAACCTTGTGAATTGAAGTGGGTTGTTTTAGGGTTACAGATTATCATTTGGTTCCTTGGAAGTGCTGTAGCCCTTGCTAGATCATCTCATCCCACTTTTATTCTTATTAAGCTGTTTTGACCTATGTTTGGGCCCTGAATTACCCTGTATGCAGATTATACTGGTAAAATTGCACTTTTACCCCTTATGACTTGTTTTCTTCTCAAACTCAGAATTCTCTGAGTTAAGCTTTTCCTTGAGATATGTAGGAGCTTTTATCCTTTGTATTGGGTCAAAATGAGCTAGTTATGGCTCATGATGAGGTTCTCATCATACCCCCATGCCTAGCTTTTGCTAGTCCCTTAGCAAAAAAAACTTAAGGTTTCAACCCTTGTTCTAGACCATGAAGTTTTCAATGGTTTTAGATAAGTGCTTTTTTATTTGAGCATAGATTAGGTTAGAATGCTGACCATAGGCCTAAAAGATACTCTAGTACCAATCAAGATCCAAATCTGTCTAGCCTTAGCCTCAGTCTTTTAGCAAAGGTTTTTAAGGCCCACAAGAACTAACCTAAGGTTTATTGGACTTCGTGGTTAAAGCACCCGTGCTTGAAATGATTTTAGCCCTGGCTCAGTTCGCAGTGCGTTTTGTAAGAGAGAGAGATAGAAAGTTTTTTCTGTTTGGAGAGTTTTCTCTTTCTTTTTCTTTTTAGTTCTAGTCTAGGATTGGCTTTTCAACACGGTCTGTATCAGATTCCTTGCTCCCATCATCAATCCTCAAGGGTTCCTGGCGATCGATGCTTCGAGATAGCACCGCCCATGGCAACCCCCGGAACCCTGGCTATTGAGATTTCGAGATAATCCCATCCATGGTATTCCGTGGCCGAATCCAGACCCTGGCAATTGACATTTCGAGATAATGCCATCCATGGAATCTGAACCAGCAGAGTGCTTACATGCCCCCCGTAGGATATGTAAATATCCTAAGAGACAAGCACCGAGGAGATGATATTTTGTTACGCATCTTCGAGGGGATTTCCCGCCTCTCCGCGCTGGGAACTCGTCCAAATCAACTTGTGTTGATCGGCCATTCCTATTCTAGGTGTTCTTTTCAGATTTTTGCGACGCTTCTGCGTGATTCTGATTTTTATGCTTACTGAACCAGGCTGTGTGTGAGATTAGGGTGCTTAGGTTACTGAGTCCCGTAAACCAAAAATTAGTTAACGAGGCCGAATACTCCCTAAGCCTTAGACCTAATACTTCAGCTTTTCATTATCCTCAACCTCTTGAGGAGTGTCCAGATCTTAATGAGTACTAAGAGTCTATTCAAGAATGCCTAAGGTTTGCATTCTTACTAATCTCATTGTGCACTTTTCAGTTATTTTCTTGAATGAGGTCTAGAACTTAGGTTAATTCCTTAGTTCCTTACTAATGACTATCAACTTTTCTTATAATTTTGTGCTCCTTTTTCATTTTGTTTCTTTTCTCCTTCACAAAATTTTCCTTCTCCTCTTTTCCTCTTATTCTTTTTCGAAAAAAATTTTTTTTTTTTTTTTTTAATTTTTATGGTATTTTTGGCATATGTGAATTTTTTTGCTTGAAACCTTTTCTTACAAGTTTTTGCACTTTCCTACCCCCCCATGCCTAAGATTTGCAATGTCCTCATTGTAACCTAGGGGGTGTTAGTTCAGGGTGAACTTCGAGTGCTGAAAGGTGTCAGAACAAGTTTCAGGTTTTCAAAGAGAATGACGGGCTGCCTCCCGTTAAGCGCTGAGTTTTACACCATCGGCTGGGCGCAATAAGCTCAAGGGGAAAGGAGGATATGAGATGCCTCAGCCAAATCAGTAGAAGTTACATCAATGAACGGCTTGAGTCTTTGACCATTCACGATGAAAGGTTCAGAATCGTGGCTGAGTGGACTGATTTCGATTGCTCCATTTCCAAAAACCTGTCGGACCAAATATGGTCCGACCCACTTAGATCTCAGTTTTCCTGGGAAGAGTTTGAGTCGGGCATCAAAGAGTAGGACCTTTTGACCAGGATGAAAGATCTTTCTCGAGATGTGTTTGTCGTGGAAGGCTTTAACCCGCTCCTTGTAGATTTGCGAGTTCTCGTACGCGTCTGTGCGTAATTCATCGATCTCGCTGATTTGGAGTTTTCTGTGGGTCCCAGCCTTAGAAAGATCTAGATTACAGTTCCGTACTGCCCAATAGGCTTTATGCTCCAGTTCGACGGGAAGGTGGCATGCCTTTCCGTACACCAATCTAAAGGGAGACATGCCCAATTGGGTCTTGTGGGCGGTCCTATAGGCCCACAATGCTTCCGGAAGTCGGGACGACCAGTCCTTCCTGTCAGGTCGAACAGTGACCTGTAGGATTTTCTTGATCTCCCGATTCGACAGCTCAGCTAGACCATTAGTTTGGGGGTGGTAAGGAGTAGAGATTCGGTGAGACACCCTGTATTTGGTCATCAGTGACCTAAACTGAGCATTTGTGAAATGGGTCCCCCCATCAGAGATTATTGCACGAGGAATCCCGAACCTTGAGAAAATGTGTTGATGAATGAATTTGAGAACGATTTTGTGATCACAGGTTCGGGTCGGTATGGCTTCGATCCATTTGGACACGTAGTCCACAGCCAACAGAATGTATTCGAAACCATCCGAAACAGGAAAGGGGCCCATAAAATCAATCCCCCAAACATCAAAGATTTCGCATACTAGCATCGGTTGCATAGGCATCATGTCGTGATGGCTCATGTTGCCCAAAGTCTGGCAACGACTGCATGCCTTGCAATGACTGTATGCGTCTTTGAACAGTGTGGGCCAGTAAAAGCCGCACTGGAGGACTTTTGATGCGGTTTTATGCCCGGCAAAATGGCCACCGCATGCCTGGTCATGGCAGAAAGAGAGGATATTGTTGACTTCCCCTTCCGGGATACATCTCCGGATGATCTGATCGGCACCTATGCGGAAGAGGTACGGGTCTTCCCAAATGTAATACTTGGCATCGGAGCGTAATTTGTCTTTCTTGGTCTTCGGCCAATCGGACGGGGTCTGATGAGATGCCAAGTAATTTACAATATTAGCAAACCATGGAAGGCTAGTACCAATAGTCAGCAGGTGCTCATCGGGAAAATGCTCAGTGATGGGTCCGGAAGGGTCTATCATTTCAGAAGGAAGACGGGACAAGTGATCAGCTACCACGTTTTGTTTTCCCGCTTTATCGCGAATCTCGAGGTCAAATTCTTGCAACAGCAAGATCCATCGGATCAATCGAGGTTTCGCGTCCTTCTTTGCAAGGAGATGCCTCACAGCCGTGTGATCCGAGTATATGATGACATGGGAACCCAGAAGGTATGATCTGAATTTCTCTAGGGCAAATACTACAGCTAGCAGCTCCTTCTCAGTAACTGTATAGTTACGCTGAGCCTCATCGAGTGTTTTGCTGGCGTAGTAAATGACCACAGGTTTCTTGTCATTTTTCTGCCCCAAAACTGCTCCTACAGCGAAGTCGGATGCATCACACATGATCTCAAAGGGTTGAGACCAATCAGGGGACTGTAGGATCGGGGCTTGGGTGACTCGGTCACGCAGGATTTCAAATGCTTGAGTGCATTCCCTGGAGATTTCGAAGGGAACATCCTTGGAGAGAAGAGTGGTCAGGGGGCGTGCGATTTTTGAAAAATCAGGGATAAATCGTCGATAAAAACCGACATGCCCTAAAAAGGATCGGATGTCCCTGATCGAGCTAGGCATAGGAAGGCGAGAAATCAGATTAACCTTAGCTCGATCCACTTGGATACCTTTCTCCGAAATTGAGTGTCCCAGGACAATTCCCTCAGGCACCATGAAATGGCTCTTTTCCCAGGAAAGAACCAAATTCACGTCGATGCACCGCCTGAGTATCTGGACCAAGTGCTGGAGGCAATCGTCGAATGATGCTCCGAAAACTGAAAAGTCATCCATGAAGACTTCCAGATAATCACCTACCATATCTGAGAATATGGCAAGCATGCATCGCTGAAAAGTAGCGGGTGCATTGCAAAGACCGAAAGGCATCCTTCGGAAAGCGTATGTTCCGAAGGGGCAGGTGAATGTGGTCTTTTCTTGGTCCTCAGGATGGATTGCCACCTGGTTATAACCGGAGTACCCGTCAAGAAAGCAGAAGAACCTATTTCCCGCTAGTTTTTCGAGAATTTGATCAATGAAGGGTAGTGGGAAATGATCCTTCTTCGTGGAGGAATTGAGTCGACGGTAATCTATACAGACTCTCCACGAGTTGGCTAATCGGGTAGGAATGATTTCTCCGGTCTCAGTCGTTATAGTGGTGAGTCCTGCCTTTTTAGGCACGACCTGAATCGGGCTCACCCAACGACTATCGGAGATCGGGTAGATGATCCCGGCATCTAACCACTTGATGATCTCCTTTTTCACGACCTCCTGCAGATTGGGGTTTAAGCGTCTCTGCATTTCACGAGAAGGTCGTGTGCCCTCTTCTGAATAGATATGATGAGTACAATAAGAGGGACTTATTCCAGTCAAATCATCGAGGGTCCATCCGATGGCTCTGCGATGTTGCTGGAGGACAACAATCAGACGGTATTCCTGTTCAGGATTGAGGTTGGAATTGATGATCACAGGAAGGGTCTGATTAGAACCCAAAAAGATGTATTTTAAATGAGCAGGAAGGGGTTTCAGTTCGAGGATGGGGTTTTCAGCAGCAGCGGGTGGTTCAGTATAGATGTGAGGTTCAAGGGTGGGAGTTACTGGGTTGTTCACATCCGGATTGGACTCCTCTATTTGCGGGTCAAGATCCTTCTGTGGTTGATGAGGAATACTCAAGTCATTCTGGAGGTATGATTCATCAACCAAAGTCTTGATGTCACAAATTTGTTCGATGACGCCGCAATTAATTCCTTGTTGGGCCTTAAATATATCAATTTTCAGTGTTTGATCTCCAAACTTAAGCTCTATTTGGCCCTCCTCACAGCTGATGTTGGCTCTAGCAGTAGCCAAGAAAGGTCTCCCTAGAATGATTGGTGTATCCCTAGGGTTCTCAGGTGCATCCATGTCTAAGACTATAAAGTCCACTGGAAAATAGAAATCCCGCACTCTCACGATAACATCCTCGAGAATCCCTTTTGGTGACTTTATAGATCGATCTGCTAATTGTAATGTCACCTCAGTTGGTTTCAGCTCAGATTCTTCCAGATGGTCAAGTAAGGATGTGGGTATCAGATTTATAGATGCACCTAAGTCTAACAATGCTCTGTCAAATTGGGTACCACCTATCTTACAGGAGATCAGGGGAGTTCCAGGATCTTTTGCCTTGGGTGGGAGTCTACTAAGGATTACAGAGCTGGCTTGCTCTGACAGAACAATTGGGCTCCCTCCCTTGGTTCGCGGCTTACGCTGGGGTGTACATATATTCTTTAGAAATCGTGCGTAAGCTGGTACGTGGTGGATTGCATCCATCAAGGGGATGTTTATGTGGACCTGCTCAAAGAGCTTGACCAGGTCCTCCTCAGGGGCCACGGGTTTGGTGGTCTTCTTTCCCTTGGTCAAGGCCTCGGGAAACGGGATCTTGGTTGGTTCCTCTAGGATAGGTCCTGGTTGTGGGTCTGGAACAGCGGTACCTTGGATAACTATCCTAGGGTCATGATTATCAGGCTGGGCGTGGTTTGGATAATACTGGTCCTGAGTTGTCTTACCACTACGTGTTGTTACAGAATTTAATCCGGCCTGATTTTGGTTTGGATTTGGTAGGAGGGGTGGCTGCTGCTGAAATCCCGTACGAGAAGTAGAGGCTTCCATCTCGTCTGGAGATGGGGCAGTAGGGGCCTGATAAATCCATTGAGCGTGGCCTAAATTTGGATTCATAACGCGCTTCTGGGTTGGCACGTTATTTGGGTTAGGAAGGGGTTGGGAAGGGAGTGTGCCTGGCTGGCGAGAATTTGCCAACTGGGCCAGCTGAGTTTTGACTTCAGTAAGCTCGTCCTTGTGCTGTTTTTGAATGGCCGCATTCGATTTTTGAATGTCAGCCAGAGTCTGAAGGATTAAGGACATTTGATCTTGATTTGGCCCTGATGGATAAGTAGGGTTGGGCCGAGGCTGAGGCGGCTGGTAGTGATGAGAGGGCTGTGGGCGGGACTGAAAAGGTGGTCTTTGGGTTTGAGAATTTCCCGCCCACTGAAAATTTGGATGGTTTCGCCATCCAGGGTTGTAAGTGTTGGAGAATGGGTCGTTCTGGATGGCGTTGAGGTCCTCGCAGGTCTGAGGAACCTCCTGAGAATCAGGGAAAGGGGGAATGGAGTTCCCCCGGCTGGTGAAGAAAGGATCAGATGATCTTCCAGTCCAAGAATCAGATGGGGATGGACATGGATCCATCCCAGGGGAGGATCGGTGTAGGATGTTTTGCACAGTCTCCTGTGTGGAAGGAGGTTGTGCAAAGGAGTTACGCGCAGAGGTGGCTCGCTGCAAGTGCTGAGTCAGCTCATCCACCTTCTTTTCAATAATTGAGACCTTGTCCAATCGACTGGCCATTAATTCCAGGTCGACTGATGCGGACAGGCCCTGCGTCTCATGTGCTCCCTTAAGATTCGTCGCTGCGCGGGTATTCGTCCTGTCGAATAATCCCATGGAGTCATTGTTGATGGAGTTCTCGCACATGTTTTCGAGAATCTCCCATACGGTGTCTTCATGTTGACCCATGATGTTTCCTCCGCAGGTTGCATTGGCGAAAAGGCGGATGTCCTCACGGAGTCCCTGGTAAAAAGATTGGACTTGTTCCCATTTAGGAACTCCGTGATGGGGGCACTTCCTCATGAGATCCTGAAAACGATCCCATGCCTCATGGAGAGGTTCTCCTGATTGTTGAGTGAAGTGTGTAATCTGATGGCGCAAGGCGTTGGTCCGACCAACGGGAAAGAACTTTTTCAAAAACTCGGATTGAAGTTCTTCCCAAGTGTTGATCGGCCGGGTCTGAGTTTGATACCAATGGGCGGCCTTGTCCATAAGAGAAAAGGAGAACATCTTCATGAGAAGAATATCCCGATTTTGCGCATCTGATCCAAAAGTGTGGGCCAGATGCTTAAGCTGTTTGATGTGCTGGAAGGGATCTTCAGAATTAAGCCCATGGAATTTAGGTATAGCGTGAATCATGTTGGGCTTTAGTTCGGAATCAGGTCCTCCAATCGGGATTCTAACTCGAGGCTCAATTGCCACCGCAGCAGGATTGTAGTGGTCCCGCATCATAGGACGCTGTGGTGGGTGTACGAAGTTTTGGAAGAGGTCATTGAGTCGCTGGAGCTGGTGTTCCAGATTATTTTCTTCCTCAACTGGCTGAGCCATGATGGGGGAAGAAGAAGAACTTGGTTCTGAATCAGAAGAGAGAATAATGTGAGGGTGTTGCTGCTCAAACACGGGTGTCGAGGCTTGGCCTTGACGAGAGTGAATTTCTAAAGGAGGTCTTAAGGGTGGTCTTAGAGACCTCCTTCCGTACATGCACAGTTGGGAGAGGTAAGTTTAGAAGGTGATGGACCCAATCAAGACACCCAAAAATGTGTTGGGTGACTATAGAGGTGCGGGGCAGATGGACCCCTTGATCAGAAAGATCGTCCACCTGAGAATTACCTGGGCAGCCAGAGAGGGAGAGTCCCGCGAAGACCCCTACACGGTAGAGCGTCCCCACGGGTTACAGGGTTTCCCCCACCCGACCTCTCTTGTCACTGCGGTTCCAGGTAGACCAGAATGGGGATCTTGACCTCTTAAGTCTACCAATTTTAAGATCAGGGTGCTTAAGGTTTCACTTGAACTTTAGTCTTTTTAAGTGCAAAGAGTGACCTAATTTAAGGTTGGTTAACCCAAGGGGTCAACTTTACCTATTGTTTTCTTCAAGAGCTTTTAGGTCCTGTCTTTTAGGGTTCAAGTGTTTAGAGAGAGCCAATTGTTTAGGATTTTTCTTGTATAGGTATTTTCAGACAAGGGCTTGGGCACACTTCATTTGGTTTTCTCAATTCTTGAGTTAAGTAGTGTGTCTCTAAATCCCTAGTGTTGGATCCTAGGTTGGCTCTACTTGGTCCAGTTAATTCTTTGTTGGGTAATTAGGGCTCAAGCAAGAATGTGTTAGCCCTTAAATACCCTTGATAGTGTGCAGAAATAATGAGTTGAAAACATGCAACTCTTATGGTTACTAAATATGGAAGACAGGTTAGCCCTATATTGCTTGTTCTTTTCTTTTCTTTTTCTTTAGAGTGTAGGGGTTAATAGTGAGAGAAAAGATTTACCTGTCTTCGGAGTGGTTGTCGTGTGGTTGCTTGTCTTCTTGAGTTCCTGTAGCTGCATAAAAGAGAGGAGATTATCAGAAATTAAAAGATACAGGAATGTTTACCTCTAGAATAGCCGTTGCTCCCCGGCAGCGGCGCCAAAATGGTGGAACGTCGGTTTTCGTTGTTAATTCGTTGTAGTAAAGCCGGTTGTTACCAACGTTTCATATAAAAATTTTTTTACTCGGAAAAATAAAAGAGTTCCCGAGGTCGAACTCAGGGAGCAAGTTGTATTCTAGAGATATACAAGTTCTATTACAAAAATAAAGAGAGAGAGAGAGAGATGAAAAATTGGATTCTGCTTCTTTTCTTCTTTCTTCCTCTTTGTTTTTGGTTCTTCCTGTTCTTCTTCTTCTTCTTCTTTTTCTTCTGCTTTCTTCAGATTTTCCCCTCGTGCTCTTCTTCTTCTGTTCTTCCTTGTTTCCTTTCTTTCTTTTTCTTCAGATCGTCTTCTTCTTTTCTTGCTTCTTGCTTCTCTTCATTTCTTCTTCTGCAATCGTGGTGCTTCTGCCTTCGGCTACTAAGTCTCCCTTCCTTCTTCTTCAGCCTGCCTTCTGTGTTGCTCTGGCTGCTGACTGTCCGTCGTCTGGCCCGGTGCTTCGACGACTTAACTGAGCAGTTGCTACAGTGCAGCTGCTTCTTCTTCCGCAGTCCTTCACCTGTGCCTGCACGCTCAAGAGTTCATCAGAAGGCAAAAACCTATTCTACCCCCTTCCCCCGCGTATCTCTCTCTCTGAAATCACTCTTCGGAAGCTCTCCCAGAGCGCTATCGGGTAATCGGGTTCGGGTCAGGCCCGGGTCCAGGCCCACCGGCGTGCGTGGTGGGCGAGGAGTGCAGGTCAGTCTAATCGGGTCGGGCCAGGTCCGCGGAGCGTGGTCACGGACGAGGCCGAGTCGGGTCGGGTCGGGTGAGAGGGACCTCACCCCGTGGTAACTGAGGCAAACAGATGGTGGCAGTTTTTCAATTTATGTGGGTGCGTGGCTTCAGAAGGTTCCGAGGTGGGACTATCCGCGCACCCGTTTCTCTCACGCCTGCAGCAGGGATGGTGCTCCCAATTGCGTCGGCTGTTGAGGCGTACAGCTCCAATCGAGGGCCAGGGTGTGTGCGTGAGACTCTTCCGCGCTGGCCGTGGCTTTTCAACCTGGGATATCTCGGCTTGGAGCAACCTCGAGCAGGCTTCGAGCTTCCTCGCCAATGGCGGTCAAGGCCTGGAACCTGAAACCAATGGCACGGCCTCTCGGCCAAATCAGACAGGCGGGGGACCTTCGCCGTGGCACGGCGAAGGTGGTCAGGGTGTCTGCAGGGGGCGAGATGGAGCTAACTGGTCGTCCTAGGTCAAACTGTGAGCGGGGGAGTGGGTGTGTTCGGTGGGTCTGCAGAGGGTGTTTGGTGGGAAGTGGAGGGGCGGAAGAGGATCAGGGTGAGGAGGCGGAGGTTCTGCGGTGGTCGGCGAGCCGTGTGGGTCGCTGAGGTGATGGGAGCGGCTCGCCGGAGGGTGGTCGGAGGCGGAGAGGATGAGGGTGAACAGGGTCGGTAGAGGGCTTAATTGACTAAATCGAAA
Source organism: Thalassia testudinum (assembly GCA_037157565.1). NCBI lineage: Eukaryota > Viridiplantae > Streptophyta > Magnoliopsida > Alismatales > Hydrocharitaceae > Thalassia > Thalassia testudinum. Next base: position 22,448,543 of record JAZHRO010000026.1, on the reverse strand, counting down.
GCGGGGAAAGAAAGAGGAGAAGAAGGGGAGTAAGTCCAACTTAACTGCAGGGACGAAGGGGGAGGAACAGGGCGACAGTCGTATCGACTGTCGCCGGAGAAGATGATGCTCAGAGAGAGGGGCGGCGGCGAGCAGAGGGCTGGAGAGGCGCCAGCTGGGTGCGGCGTGGCGCGGGAAGAGCAGGGGGGAAGGTCTCTGCTGCTGGTAGTGCGGCAGAGCGACGAGGTGGAGGGGGAGGAAGTCGCCGGAGCTGGTGAGCGTCTGCCGGAGGAAGAAGAGAGGAAAATTGGGGGTTTTCTCCGTCAGATCCAGGCTGCCTTCGTCGGTGGAGCGGCGGGGGGTATTTATAGGGTTGAAGCAGGGAAGAAGGCGGAGGGAGACGACGTGTCTCCCTCGCCGGAGCATGGTCGGAATTCGAACCCATACCGTCCGTGCGTTCGCACGGCCGGTATGGGGGGCTACAGTGACCATGGGGGTGCTCCTGCGACGGCTGACGACGCAGGGCACCCCCGGTACACTTGCCAGGTCCTCCACCTCACCCTGCGCGGCGCCATGCTCCGCGCAAGGTCGCCGGAGCATGGTGCTGGCAGGGTTTTGCAGGAGGGACCTGTTTGCAAAGAACGAAGGAGAGTTAGGGGCCTAAATGCGAGGGTTCAAAAGTTGAGGGCCAAAGAGTAAATATATGAGGACCAAAGTGTAAATTCGGTCAAGGAGGTTTCTTCTTAGGCTCAAGTTTTTATACATGACTAATTAGGACCTAAGGAATCTGATGGTGAATTTTATTTTCATATTAAACCTTGTTTGACCGGTCAATTTGCGCAAAAACCCAAATTAAGTTATTAATTGGGCATGGTTCTCAATGTAGGTCAAAATGGGTTCTAAAGGCCAAATTGAAGGTTCTAAACCCTAGAGATTATTTTTCTATGAATTTTAGAGGGTTTATTCTATTTTTACTTTGCCTCGAACCTTGTGAATTGAAGTGGGTTGTTTTAGGGTTACAGATTATCATTTGGTTCCTTGGAAGTGCTGTAGCCCTTGCTAGATCATCTCATCCCACTTTTATTCTTATTAAGCTGTTTTGACCTATGTTTGGGCCCTGAATTACCCTGTATGCAGATTATACTGGTAAAATTGCACTTTTACCCCTTATGACTTGTTTTCTTCTCAAACTCAGAATTCTCTGAGTTAAGCTTTTCCTTGAGATATGTAGGAGCTTTTATCCTTTGTATTGGGTCAAAATGAGCTAGTTATGGCTCATGATGAGGTTCTCATCATACCCCCATGCCTAGCTTTTGCTAGTCCCTTAGCAAAAAAAACTTAAGGTTTCAACCCTTGTTCTAGACCATGAAGTTTTCAATGGTTTTAGATAAGTGCTTTTTTATTTGAGCATAGATTAGGTTAGAATGCTGACCATAGGCCTAAAAGATACTCTAGTACCAATCAAGATCCAAATCTGTCTAGCCTTAGCCTCAGTCTTTTAGCAAAGGTTTTTAAGGCCCACAAGAACTAACCTAAGGTTTATTGGACTTCGTGGTTAAAGCACCCGTGCTTGAAATGATTTTAGCCCTGGCTCAGTTCGCAGTGCGTTTTGTAAGAGAGAGAGATAGAAAGTTTTTTCTGTTTGGAGAGTTTTCTCTTTCTTTTTCTTTTTAGTTCTAGTCTAGGATTGGCTTTTCAACACGGTCTGTATCAGATTCCTTGCTCCCATCATCAATCCTCAAGGGTTCCTGGCGATCGATGCTTCGAGATAGCACCGCCCATGGCAACCCCCGGAACCCTGGCTATTGAGATTTCGAGATAATCCCATCCATGGTATTCCGTGGCCGAATCCAGACCCTGGCAATTGACATTTCGAGATAATGCCATCCATGGAATCTGAACCAGCAGAGTGCTTACATGCCCCCCGTAGGATATGTAAATATCCTAAGAGACAAGCACCGAGGAGATGATATTTTGTTACGCATCTTCGAGGGGATTTCCCGCCTCTCCGCGCTGGGAACTCGTCCAAATCAACTTGTGTTGATCGGCCATTCCTATTCTAGGTGTTCTTTTCAGATTTTTGCGACGCTTCTGCGTGATTCTGATTTTTATGCTTACTGAACCAGGCTGTGTGTGAGATTAGGGTGCTTAGGTTACTGAGTCCCGTAAACCAAAAATTAGTTAACGAGGCCGAATACTCCCTAAGCCTTAGACCTAATACTTCAGCTTTTCATTATCCTCAACCTCTTGAGGAGTGTCCAGATCTTAATGAGTACTAAGAGTCTATTCAAGAATGCCTAAGGTTTGCATTCTTACTAATCTCATTGTGCACTTTTCAGTTATTTTCTTGAATGAGGTCTAGAACTTAGGTTAATTCCTTAGTTCCTTACTAATGACTATCAACTTTTCTTATAATTTTGTGCTCCTTTTTCATTTTGTTTCTTTTCTCCTTCACAAAATTTTCCTTCTCCTCTTTTCCTCTTATTCTTTTTCGAAAAAAATTTTTTTTTTTTTTTTTAATTTTTATGGTATTTTTGGCATATGTGAATTTTTTTGCTTGAAACCTTTTCTTACAAGTTTTTGCACTTTCCTACCCCCCCATGCCTAAGATTTGCAATGTCCTCATTGTAACCTAGGGGGTGTTAGTTCAGGGTGAACTTCGAGTGCTGAAAGGTGTCAGAACAAGTTTCAGGTTTTCAAAGAGAATGACGGGCTGCCTCCCGTTAAGCGCTGAGTTTTACACCATCGGCTGGGCGCAATAAGCTCAAGGGGAAAGGAGGATATGAGATGCCTCAGCCAAATCCGAAGCTTGAGTATTAGGTCTAAGGCTTAGGAAGTATTCGGCCTCGTTAACTGACCTTCGGTTTGCGGGATTCGGTAACCTAAGCACCCCAAATTCACACACAGTCTGGTTCAGTGCGCATAAACATCCAAATTACGCAAAAAGCGTTTAATGTTCTGAAAAAGTCACCTAGATTAGGAGCGGTAAATCAACACAAATTGATTTGGACGAGTTCCCTGCGTGGAGAGGCGGGAAATCCCCCTCGAAGATGCGTAACAACATATCGTCTCCTCGGTACTTATCTCTTAGGATATTTAAATATCCTACTGATTAACCCATAGTTGTGGGCTATTTAAGTATTTAAGTGCCTACACATTTGGTTAATTCTAACATTTATTTAGTATAAATTAGGATGTAAATAGATTAATTCATAGTTTTAATTTAATTACATAATCCATGCATTGCATTCATATTTTAAGTGCATTTAGAATTAGCTTAGAATGACATTTATCTAATTAGATAACCAATTAGGTACATTATTTTTATTAACATAAAAGTTGAGGGTCTGTATATAAATGACCCTAATATTTTAACATTATTTTCTTTGTTCTTCTTCTTACAGGAATGGATGGCTGCCACTCCAACGCCGAACGGCCGCAGTGAAGAACCCATTCAAGGGAGAGCGGATGTGGTGGATCTGGTCGGGCGGATGATTTCAAATGTGTGCAGGCCACTACAAAAGGAGGAGGGAGGCAGCCGAGCTCGGGAGGCCTCCACCACCGACCCACCACTATGCAGAGAGACCTTCTCTCTTCCACTCCATACTGCCAGCCTCTACTGTGGCGGCGAGTCTCCACCACCGTGGGCATGTGGTGTGACAGGCCACACCGCCATCCGGAGCTCGCCCGCATCATCGTGAGCACCTTAGCGTGTATCTCCCTCGCCGTCGTCACCAACCACCACCGCCGCAACAACCGTCAACCACCCTTTCAGTAACTTAAGATGTCCGGGAAATTTCCCGGACGTCTGAAGCTACCCGCTCACCTCCAACAGCCCACGCCTTCCTCAGCCTGCAGCACTCTCCAACCGCACCCTGCTCTCCACGCGCTCACCGGCTGCAGCGCCCTCTTCCCCGCGCCTAGAAACCCGTCCAACCGCGCCTGCAGAACTTCAACCGCACCTGCTCTCCACGCGCCTGCAGCTCACGCCATCTCCACGCGGTCACCGGCTGCAGCGCCCTCTTCCCCGCGCCTGCAGACCCGTCCAACCGCGCCTGCAGAACTTCACCCGCACCCGCTCCCGCGCCTGCAGACCAGTGCACACCTTCGCCCGCGCGCCCGCCAGCAGCAGCAGCCACCCCCGCACCTACAGAACTTCACCCGCACCCACTCCCGCGCCTACAGCCTCCTCCGCCCGCACCTGCAGAGCCGTCAGCAGCAGCGCGCGGAGGTTCTCACGCCAACAGGCCGCGCACGCTCACCGGCTACAGCACCTCCGCCGAAGCTCGTCCGGCCACCTCCGGCTGCCGCGCGACTCGCCGCCACCACCGATTCGAAGCCCTTGGTCCAAGGGACCTCCTCCGAGCTTCTCGCGCCCGGCCATCCGCTCCTCGTCGCACAAGACAAAGGGGAAAAATTCCCCTGTTTTGCTACAGTAAACCGTCAATTAGAAATTACATTTTCTACCATTATCACTTTTTAATCATATTTTATTGATTCTGCATTGCGGAAAATATCCTCTAGTTTCTCGGAATTGCTATTTCAGCATTATTTCTTACTTAAACCTTAATCTGAATGCAATTTTGGCTTGATTCTTGCCCAAACTAACTTCGAACAAACATTTTTAACTGGTGCAAATTTTAATACATCATTGCCTCCCTGTGGATTCGACCCGCTCCTCTGCGAGTCGTTATTTTTTTTCCTTAAATATTGATTAGTCGATTTTTCCACCACATTAAACTGCAAACGACTTTAAAGCGAAAGATCAACGAGTCAAATGGCGCTGTTGCCGGGGAGGCAACAGATGCAATAATTTCACTTGATTTTATTTTGATTATTTGTCAATTGCACAGAGATTTGACCATTTATTATTTTCTTTTCTGTGCGAGAAAATTTGTGCAAGAATCAGCCAGTGTGAGAGGCGACCCTTGACATCGCCAGACGAGAAGTGGACGAGCAATTTTTAAACGGAGGAGAAGGACGAGGATGCGACAGACACCATTGTATTTAGTCGCTAGTTTAATTAGAATAGAATTAAGACTGTAGACTTAATTTTTCATTTCAGTTAGCTTGAAACCCTTATTCTATGGCATATTTTGAGGGTTTGTTCCCCGATTTTGTTTTGGGCCTGTGTTGGGTAATTTTTGGGAGTCTGTTCCCTTTTCTTTAGATTTAGGTTTTTTTATTACTTTTATTTTCTTGTGCATAAGTAGTTCTAAGAAATAAAAATAAAAAAAATGAGCTGCCTGCTAGAAGCTACCTACCCTAGGACGAACCATTTAGGTCTGTATGAGCAGCCTCTAGATTTACTTATCTGCATTGCGTGCATTCTTGCATCGTAGATCGCTGGAGGCAAGGTATGCATTCTCTTACTTTGCATCCTATTTTTGATCACGCATTGCATTTGGGATTTAATGCGAAGACCACCTAATCTGTACTGAATAAATCTAAGTGGTCACATTTTTTTTTAGAAAAAGGACTAATTAAAGGAAGGACATTTTAAAAACCAAGGATTTGATTTTCAAACTTGGCGTGCGATTCAAAGTTCAAAATCTTTTACGGTGTATGCACACTTATTTCACTTGCACCACAGCACGCTTCTAGACACTCCTTAGGTTTGGAAATACTAGGACAAGAGCCCTCCTTTCGTTGGATTATGAAGTGTTCGGAACTTGAGATCAATGGTTTTGCAAGTCCAAAGAGGGGGATACCCTGTCACAGATTTTTGGGGGTAGTTGAGAAGCACTGCAAAAGCACAGCTTCAAAGGAAGGCTTAAGCCTACTTGCATCCCTCGATCTTCCGTCTTTGGATTTACTTGACCATTTGAGATTTAGGGAAGAATACCTAAGTTCCAACTAGGTCTTCTTAGGCGAGCCATAGGTTGACAATAGGCGCGTAATTGATTAGGCAACTTGTTTTGTCACTTACAATTTGAACTAAAGTCAAAAGCCTAAATCTGTAAAGACCCAACAAGTCCGTTTGAATTGTGTTTGTAGTGCATGCTTGGTAGGCATTCTCTTTGGAGACAACTTGTATTTAATCCTGAACCTGAAAGAATCCTAAGAAAAGACCTCCCAAGGGTAGAAATGGCCGGTCAAAGGAGCCTTAAGGAATATTTCATCCCAACCAATCAAGCTGGCCTAGCACTACGTAGACCTGGAGGGGACAATCCATATGAGATCAAAAGTAGTACCATATCCTTGCTACCCTCCTTTTATGGTACTACTAGGGAAGACCCTTACAGGCATATTAAGGAATTTACCAAGGTCTGTTCCACGGTGAAGCTGCAGGGCGTTACTGATGACGCTCAAATGCGGACCCTCTTTCCCTTCTCCCTAAAGGACAAAGCCAAGTATTGGTATCACACCCTTGATAATATAAATACTTGGGATGCCCTGAAGAAGGAGTTTTTGAAGAAGTACTTCCCCATGAGAAAAACAAATCACTTTAGGAGGGAAATTATGAGTTTTGCTCAAAAGGATGGGGAAGCATTCCATGATGCGTGGGAGCGCTTTAACGATTTGCTGAGACTTTGCCCACATCACCAGGTGCCTAAATGGCAACTGGTTGAAAGGTTCTACACCGAACTTAATGATTCGCATAGGCAAACTGTGGATGGTGCCTGTGCAGGAACCTTTCTATCTAAGACTGAGGATGAAGCTTGGAACTTATTTGATACTTTGAGTGAGAATTCTATTCATTTGAATTCTGCCTACATGGATAGAAAGCCCACTCTCATGCAAAGAAAGTTGGAGGCGAATGAAGCAAGGGACACCCAGAATTTAGCCTATCAAATTCAATTATTAAATCAAAACATGGAAAGGCTTATGTCGAACCTGAATTCATTCGTACCTAACACCTCCACATCCCAAGCTTCAGAATGCGTAATTTGTCAAGGCAATACACACGCCATTGTGGATTGCCACTTGGCCTCCCAATTCCCTGAGCTTGTACAAGCGGATTTGAATGCCGCTCAAGGGTTCCGTCCAAGACCTCATAATGATCCTTTCTCCAACACTTATAATGAGGGATGGAGGAACCACCCAAACTTTTCATGGAGACAAGGAAATGTCTCAAATTCAGGGAATTACAAACCACAATCCTTTCAAAACCATCAAATGAACCAACCTCAGACCTTTGCCCAACCTAAAACCTCTGAGATGGATGAATTGAAGGCGATGTTGAAAACTATGCAAGAAAGTCAAAGTGCCATCATCCAATCTCATGACAAGGCTATACATGAGATGAAATCACAAATTGGACACCTTGTTGAGGCCGTTAGACAAAGGGAGACTGGGAAGTTTCCCAGTGCTGCTGAGGAAAATCCTAAAGGAAAAGGGATTGCCTTTAGGGAGCATGCTCAGGCGGTGACTATTCTGAGGAGTGGGAAAGAAATTTCCAAACTCGATGCTCCTATAGTCTCACCCCCTAAAAAACCATCCACCCTGACTGAAGAAGATTTGCCCAAATCTTCTCCACTTGAAATCACCTCACCGAAAGAAGTTGGCCCCGTTCCACCCCTTACTCGACATGACAACCCTTCCACCCAGAGATCGAGAGTGCCTTTTCCAGAGCGCTTATCCACCTCTGGGCTGACTTCTGCTGGCTCATCTGGAGCCAAAGATAAGACGGATGAGATTATGGAAACTTTCAAGCAAGTGCAGATTAACCTACCTTTGCTTGAAGCTATCAGGCAGATTCAGTCTTATGCCCGCTTCTTAAAGGACCTT